>OZ026515.1:46086587-47417627 GCA_964019695.1 Loripinus fragilis
GGTTTCTTTAGTCACTCCCTAACTGATAGCGATTCCATTCATATAGTTCGACCTGATTGGGAGAAAACCCATGTTTTTGGTTTGCGCGCGCCTGCTATGATTCGAACTAGAATTTTGAAAAGCTTTGTAGATTGGAAACCACTAAGCGGATACTTTTGCAAAACCGAGAAGACCCTTGCGGTATTTCATCAGGGTTTGCATTATTTTGTTAAGACAACAGAAAAAGTGAAATGAGCCGCGACATGCGATTTCCAACAATGTGGCATTTTGACAAGTGTGGACTCAGACGAGCCTGGGCAGCCTCCTTTCAACCTTAGAAATTCCAAACGATGTTCAGTCATTAGCTTAACAATCATAGAATACTCAAGCGGCTAGCAAAGGTTTTGATCAGACTGTGCGTATGCGCAGGCCGGTCTTAGCCTTTGTTGGTCGCACATATCACATTGTTGGAAATGTCATGTGGCGGCTCAATTACTATTTTGGAAGTTTAAACCCGTGACCCCTCAGTATTATACGATGAACCATCCTGATGTAACTGTATCAAACTTTATAGAAAAGTACGTACATTCGCCTACCAAGGGTTAAATAGGCCAGTTTAAGTGAATTACATTCGTGCCAGAACGTGCGATTTTTGTGCTTATCACATAATTATATGCGTAAAGTCGCTCTTTAATCTATTTAAGCCGAATGGAATCACCCACTCTTATAAATTGAACCAGTCCATTTCAGTTATGAGGGTTGTTGGGTGGAAATTTTCATTTTTATTCAAAATTTGATAGAAAATTATGTAAACATAAAAAAGGAGACCCTGATTGCCGCAATCTGATATGGTGTGCACAGTCCCTCAAAATGCGACAGGCTTATATGGGTTAAACGTTCATTTTCAGCTAGATGGTGGGCTAGAGTCTATTTTTGTCTTGACTTCAATCTACTTCTATATTTTGATGCAAAGGCGTGCATCAGGGGCGGATTTCTAAAAGGGGGGGGGGGTCAGATGTGTTTATGAGGGGGTTTGCTTTGCCGATTATATCTCAATTTTCTTAAATATCCCTTGAAAATGAAATAATTTGGTCTCAGTGAGACCAAATTATTTCATTTTCATGGGATATTTAAAAACTTGGGGCGGGGATGGGGATTCGAGCGAACCCCCTTACCCCCTCTGGATCCGCCACTGTGCATCAGCATTGGCTGGTCACCGATGCGATAAGCACATAAGCAAGGAAAATATCTTGTAGTAGATCATTTTAGCATGGCATTAAAGAGTCTAAAGAAACTGTTCCTGTTACTAAACTAATGAATACAATGTACGCATACGTATGCAGGCGGTATAGTCGGTTTTGCTGTGCCCCAAAGCCTTTCTCTTGGTTTATTTCTGTGATCTACGCCACCATTGACGTCATAGCACTGTTATATCTTGCGGTGAGCATAAATTTAAAAGTCGCAGAAATTTGCTTTATGTTTGTCTGGAGTCTAATTGGCTTCGGCTTAGATATTAAGCATATTCCTTTTGTATAAAACTGAGGGCGAATCAAGCCTTAAATGGTGGTAAATTGGGCTACCTCAGATTTATGCGTTTTGTAAATTCAATTATAGATTATTTGAAAGTAGAATGAAGATAATCTTAGGCGTAAATGATAGACAATGAAAGAAAATTGCACTCATGCAGACATAGGGGGCTCCCTAAAATGGCTGATTTTGCGGATTAATCTGTCCCAATAAACAGGATTATTGTACTTCACCGGGAGGCAATAAAACTCCCGTGGTGCTTGACGCGTGATTAAGAGGTGTGACAACCTTTATTCAGGAGAGGAGACTTTAATGAGGTTTATAAATTACTTTCGGCGTCATCATTGGCCATATGCAAGGTTCTCGAGCAGAATGTGCACTTGCGCGGTCTGTCCGAAAACTCATTGTTTTGTATTTTTATGATTTTCGACGACGTATTGTTGATGCCTTGAACATTGTTTCCCTATGCACTCAGAAGATCGCAATGACCGTGACCAGATTGAGCATATGCTCGCACTGATCTTGGCCATCGATGTCTGATGATCCTGGCCATTGATTTCTCTCAATATCTCGCCCCCCCCCCCCTCCAAAAAAAGTCCATGGGAACATCTGATTAGAAGTACTTTCGAGCTGCCTTCAACACATTGTGGCAAAAAGTTTGATCCAGAGGCACAAACTGTTTGCATAGGTTATCAAAGATGACACAAGCAGGTACTCTGGATGCTGACGTGCGCACTGCCTGGTATTAAATTTGAAAACCCTTGTTAATGCAACATCCATGGGTGTTTCTAATGCTTTACATTATCAGAATGAGCTATAAGTTTTAAAGGTGGAAGATGGAAAATAATCTTGAAAGATGGAAAATGCGGACTGAGTTTCCTGCCATAGTTTCCCCATGTCCAACAATGAAATTTTCTAACAGGTAGAATATTCGTACACTTCACCCGTCTCAAGCTGGTGACAGTCGATAGACTTCGGTTGTTTACCGGAAAGACGCGGTGATATGCGATGGTTAGGTGTGAAAATAAACCCTGGGGCTTGTTGTCTTATCATAATCCTCATAAAACACTGGTCTTTATGATTTTAATTGAAAAACAACTTACTATAAAGAGTGTAGAGTCTTAAATTAAGATTTCATGCAAATCACACCGCGTAGGCAGCTATCAAAAACGACCTGAACAATCGACGAACGGGGTTCAAAACTCGATAGAAACAGTGTTTTCGATTGCTATTTATCGCCAGTCAGACGATAACGGCAATCGAAAACTGTTTCTAACAATTTTATCTACGTTCCTCGACAGTATTAGAGTTTTCGATTGCCTCCTATCCAGCGTGTGATAATGAGTCGAAAAATACATTCAGGCATACTATCGGAGTATTTTAGCAGTGTAGATCGAGATAAGGACCACCATTTCATCATAGCAGATCTAGGTCCAATAGTTTTGAAAACCTTATCACCAGAAGAGACTGCATGCAACAAAATCCGGTTTTCTGACGACTTAGCCTAATTATTGGACATATGTTTACTACATTGTCTAAACTCATATCAAAGGTTTTTACACAATTTACTTTTTTTTTCGAAAAAAGTGATATCAGAGTTTCAAAAAGCTTGGAACAGCTATCTACAATAAAAAATGATCTAATCAAGAATAATTCTTACAAGTGTACCGCTGTCTCATTTAAGTCATTTATAGACCGTGCACAAATAACTTAAGCGTTTAATACAGATGTCCCTCGAACACCCCCACCCCCCCCCTAACTATAATCAACCGCAGATACAGCATCAGAGAGATTACATATTGCAAATTCTACATCGCGGAAGTTGATTTCGGGACACTGGTTTACAGTATCAATGTACTCTGCATTGCAATGGTGTCATATTAGATGCATATACAGACTCAAACTCTGCCGACAGGATATGCTGGAGTTACTCAGAGGAACCGTCTCGTCGAGACGTTCCTTTATTCAGCAACAGCATAGTTTTATTAGTACAGTTGGTCGTTCTATCACTTTTGCTTACCGAATCGTCGCCTCTCACTAAAGCTTAATGGTTTCGGCGAGAAGACGACAACAAAAAGCATATGCTGTGGTTACTCAAATGAATCGTATCACTGAGATGTTTCTCTTAAGTAACCACGGCATATGACTAGTAACTGATTAGAGAAACTCTGAGAGCTATTTCGGTGTTAAATTTCCAGGCGCTATATGAATTGGCACAGTGGTTAAAATGTACATACATGTACTGTTAGTTGATCTACATGAATCGCCTTTATTTAGAAAATATGAATCGGATTTCATTAATAAAACAATAAAATGTTCAAATGCGTTGCTTATTTTAGACATAATCAGACCTCGTACATGTACGTGTAACTCCGAGGAACAAAACAACTTGTGCTATAAACAAGTCAAAGTAGCTATTTATACATCCATGGGATATAGACAAACAGTCGAGATCCAAATCAGATTTCGCAGAATGTGGTGTCTGATCAGGAAACATTGGAATATATGTTACACCTAAGAAGTCTGAGCTCTATAATCTTGATCAGGAAATGTCACAATTACAGAATAATTGCCTTTCACCTGACTGCCAATCCATACTTGTACATTTTTTGAGATGTTTGGCTCTTATATGAATCATTTTCTACTTATGCGTACGAACAGCGATGCCAATGGAGCGTCTGTGTAGATGCACAAGCTTGCGTGTTTCTTAACTTTTTGCATGCGTCAAATACCCAAAAATCACATGACAGGCTCAAATACGATTTACGGCATGCACTAATTATGGAAGAAACACATTTATTTGACTTTAATATTCATCTGTACTTGAAATTGTCCACTAAATGTTCGAATATAAAGTCAACATCAATGAAAATATCTGATTTATCTGTAAATAGCCAAAAACGTTAAAATGGCTATTTACAGTTGACTGTCAATAGCCATTTCAACGTTTTTTGGCTAATGACAGTTGACTGTAAATAGCCACTTTAACGTTTTTTGGCTATTGACAGTCAACTGTAAATAGCCATTTTAACGTTTTTTGGCTATTGACAGTCAACTGTAAATAGCCTCTTCCTTTTTTTTTTAATTTCTAGATACATGTATACTGGAATAGATGGTTGTGAGAATACGGCATTTACGCGTGTCATGTTGCACGACGGTCCGCTTACCAATATATGAAAACACAAATAAATAGGGTGTATAATTTGGCCCTTCTATGAATTGTGAAGTGAAAATCCAGACGCTCTACGTGTAAGCTAATACTTCCAAACTATTGTCGTTACACGTTTTACACAATTGAGGTATTCGTTTTTCACAATTCTCTAAATTGTCTTATAACGCGAATGAAATTTCTTCGCATGCCAAATGCCAATACTCAGAGTCTGTATCCGATTTTATGAAACAGTCTCCATTGCCAACAATTGTATCCTTGAGCTCCAATAAGGTCCTAGTCGCACAAGACAGGCTGAAACTGCAAGCTTGCTTGCTCCAGCCCAAACGCTTGATTCTCTCACATTCCAGAAATACCGTGCCGCGTAGCGCAGTCGGTAACGTGTCTGGCAACAGATGCGAGTCTGACTGCAGATCTAGGGGTCGCGAGTTCGATCCCGGCCCGGTCTCATACTTTCGTGGAGATTGATCATGAAATAATTTCTACGGCCATTCTCCTCCCTTCCGCTGAATCATTCAAGAAGGGTTGTTGCCAGTTACAAGCGAAAGTATGTTCACGAAGTACTGGTTAACTGCTGGTTCAAGCTTGCCCAGGAAAAAGTGTGGTTAGGTGAACTGACCGTCCCGCCATGACCATAGCTGTTGACTTGGGACGTAAAGCAACAAAACAAACAAACAAACATTCCAGAAAGGCATTAGTGACGTATGCACCTTTGGGATTGGCATTTGCGGTCAAATAAAAAAGCAAGCCAGTGAGTATGATCCGGTAATATCACAATCATACACTGCAGACCAACCCATAGCACCGCGAGGAAGAGCCACATAACACTAACTACCACAAGATACCAGGAAGTCAATTAACGTAAAGCAACTACAGTAAAACCTGTCTTAAGCGGCCACTCAAAATAGACAAAACGAATATCTTAATGACAAATGGTAGCTTAATGAAGGTCGAAAGTATTGCAGAATGCTTTGGAGCATTCAGCAATACTTTTGACCTGCATAAAGCAACGATTGGTCTGAAAAACATTTTTGCTCTATTAGAGAGTGCCCGTTTTAGACAGGTTTTTCTTGTAGCTGTCTCTTCCCCATCAAGATGACTGCAAAATTAGAAAGGACACTATAAGTACTGTATAATTAAACCAGGATCAACCAAAGAATCCCCACAAACAACGGGAGCAACAATAAACAATGTATCAACAACAGAACCATCGCATTAAAATAGACAGCACTTGGGGCCTAAAAATAATGCAGTTTTACTGGAACATTGTACCATATCGTCGCACTAGATTCTGTTAGTGTTAAAACACACAAAGTTATTTTGTTTGCAAGGAGGCTGTCTTACCTATGCAATGAATCATCCCAGAGACAAAATCTGATGGAATTGACATACTATGATCAAACAAGGAATGGGCTCACGACACACAGATAGTCAGAGCTAAAGACACCTCAAGTTGGGCCAAGGTGGGCCCAGCATCAGGTACCGACACATGGACGAAAGCTTTACATCAGGGCAGTCACTGAGTGTGAGACCTGATCCACCGTCGTGCAATTAAAGCGAGTGTGCAGGCTGATCTAAGACTCAGAGTATTCGCTGGGCAGTACATTTTGCTGTGTTACGGCTCCATAATGCTAGATTCATTTTGCTTCGTCGCCGCTAGAAAACTGCCTATTCTGGATTTCCGACCAAGTTAGGCTCAAACCAGTCAGGTCAACTACAGAGACCAGCCAGAACATTGAATTTGCATGAACATATGTAGCAAACTAAGGTTTACGAGGGATGTACCTAAAGTTCTGATCCTGGCGTGATACCTCTTTAACCAGCAATGCAACATGCCTGAAAATTGTATCAAATAATAATATATTTTTTCTTTATACACCGCTCTGACAAGTTTTATGTAACTTGAAGGAGCGGCCAGAAAACGACCCCAAAACAGGCATTATTGGTTTGATACCCTCAATGCACTGATCTATCAGGCAGACTGTGCATACTAGAGACCTCACAATTTAGACAAGAGCAGTCTCAGCAATTCATATTTATGGCTGCGTAATGTTCACCCAAAATACAATATGTCCTTTATATATTGTGAAGTTTCTATATGATCTCGGATTCCTAGACCCTTAAATGTATGGCTATGCAACTGCCAGCTATACTCAAATTTTGGACCACTTGAAGTTTTGACCGGCCCACACTGCAGTAAAATGGCTGCTTTAAAGTTAAAAAATAATTTTAGGCAATCTAAGATCAGCTGACTTTTGTCTGAAGCAATTATGAATAGTCCGTATCGTCGGAGACTGATACGTAGCCCACATAAGAAAATTAAAAGGGTCCACAAATTAGGTCAATATTCTGAGGTACACATATTTGCATGTGTATATCTAAAACCAAAACCCAACCAATAGCCGAAATGTGCACTATATCATAAAATGATGCAATATGGGATTAAATTGAGCACAAAACATCAGTCTGGAACAATTTTGAAAATTCTTATTTAAAATCAATCATTTTTTAAATAAAAATAAAACCTTTTACAATATTCCAGTTAAGATTAAGATATTTCGTAATCAAAATAATATTGGTGTTAAATATTTTGCCAATAGGCCTATTAGGCTTGATATATTTTAGTCCAAACCAATAGACAAAAATAGAATATTCTCCGAAATGTAAATTCTGCAATGTACTCAAAATGACGTAGTTGTCAATTTCAATGACGTCATAAGAAATGCGTATTGTGCTTTAAATATAGAATCGACACAACCTGTGGCCATTCTTAAGCCCCAGTTACACAGGCACGATTCCGGCCACGAATCACCACGATTCATCCCGATTTGAGCCAGATGGTACATGTAAAATCGGGGTGCACCGGGATGCGTCGTGATGGAAAAAAGAAAATCCAGCATCAATACGGTGTCCCGCGATGCTCCTACGGCGTCTCCGCGATTCATCTACGGATCCACTACGACTCATGACGGCAGCGCTACGATTCACCATGGTGGAGCTACGAATGCTCACGATGCCTCCACGATTCTATAGGACGCTAGTACAGTACAGATATCATTCACTTACCATTTGGAATGTACTGGGACCTTACCGTTAACGAAACGTGAATGGCGTGGTCCCGCCCCGCTACCGCCTCGCTTTTATCGATCATATCGGTCCATTCCATGGAATGATAACTGAATTGGAATGCTTGGAATGGTTGCACGTAAAACGAATAAATGAACGATTTTTTTCATTATCATTATATTATTTTTTCTTACTTTCAAGCATAATTTTATGATCATATTCATAGTGTGCGTCATAAGTGTTTGAAGTAACATATGTTCAATTTCAGAGGATTAAAGTGTAATGTCTAGGCAAATGGGCCCAGTGCGAAAATGGTCCCTGATCATGTAAGCATAAAACCAACCTGATCAGCTACAAAAGACTAGCTAGAATGATGTAATTTTGCATGCAACATGTTTAAAAGACACTTACAAGTGAGTAAATGATAAAGGCACTAGCCAGATTGCATGTATGCACAGACTGGTCTTTAATCTGTTGTCCACATGTAACGAGGTCAGGTTTTCTTTTGAAATGGCTTTAAACGGTTAATATATTAATCAAACAGGTATTATCATCTAGTCCATGGCGGCTTGCTTTCACTTATTGCCCAAGGCACGCGCAAAATGTGTGACTGTGGATTCAATAATATCATGGATTAGCTCAAACAAAACCGGTCAAATAAAACCACTACCTATATAGTATAATATTAGCACATGTATTTAAATCCTTCAGCTATGGTTGCTCTTGCAGATATATATTGGGGTTATTTAAAATTGACAATTTTAATTCGATAACTGCCTGTTATTTTACTGTTAAAACACTGACCAGGCTACCAAAGTTGATCAAGCCATCACTGAATATAACATATGCACATACTGTCCTGCCAGCCAAGAGTGACAGTGACGTCATGTTTTGTTTATAACATTATCAGGAACTTATAATCGATAGATCGCTCGTGTATTAATCCTATCCTGTGGATAGGATTAATACACACGTGATTTACCGAGTCGTGCTAGATCAAGTATAGAGCATAAGTTACTTTTTACTTTGCAATTGTAAACACAATATTGCGCCACTGTCACTTTTGATTGGCACGACAGTGAACGTAGCATTTAGTCGTTGATAACCTTAGAAAACAGTATGCTTGGTCCAGGCCAGGTTCAAAATTTTGTCTGGCTGATCTGGATCCAAACTGTTTGACTGTCTGATCTTGTCTTTGCTGGACATATCGTGTGGTTGCACATACATGTAGCATTTAGTCGTTTCTGTTTTACTCATTACCTGCTAATGTCGTCTGTTGATAACCTTTGTAAATGGTTTGGATGCTGATCAGGCTAGACATATTAACGTTTGATATTTTGGTTGGTCACATTCCTCTGTTGATAACATTAGTAAACAGTTTAGGTCCAGATCAGGTTCAAAATTTTGTTGCGTCTGATCTTGACATTCTGATTGAATTGGTGCTCATAATATAACTGTCATATCGACTTCTATACAAGCAATGTACTGCTGAATTATAGCTTAGTTTAGTTTGGGTACAATACCGGATGGACATTTTTAATAATATATGGACCAGCACATTAGAATTAAATACTTATCGCAGATGCGCAAACGCCACTGTAAACGACCATGCCAACGTATCCTGTTGAACTAGAAGTATGAATGTTGGTCTGAGTCATCATGCACGTCAATACCATATCCATATTTGTAAATGAACAGCGAGGCTCTGGCTAGTCTTGGCATTTGCGCAGGCTGCCTGCCTGCCTATGTATGTATGTATGTATGTATGTATGTATGTATGTATGTATGTATGTATGTATGTATGTATGTATGTATGTACGTACGTACGTACGTACGTACGTACGTACGTACGTACGTACGTACGTAAAGCAAAAGCTCTGGCGAGTCGTACATACGTACGTACGTAAAGCAAAAGCTCTGGCGAGTTGTACATACGTACGTACGTAAAGCAAAAGCTCTGGCGAGTCGTACATACCTACGTACGTAAAGCAAAAGCTCTGGCGAGTCTTGGCATATGCGCAGACTTAAATGAGCATTCGTTGCTCGAATATATGATAATAAACAAAATTTCGTGCTTTCCTTATGCTCATGTTTTTGTTAGTTTTCCTGTTTTACGCCCTAGTGGCTGGCTGGCTAGCTGCTGGAGGTCACGCGTGCGGGCTGGCTTTGATCAATATATCATTATTTTGAATACTTTAGAAAATCGAAATTTTCTCTCTTGGTGAATGATTTAAGCCTAGAATTCAGTCCGCTGTCATTTTCTCCTAGCAACGATTCTCGTAAATTCGAAGACCTAAGGACTAAAGGTTTAATTTTGAATGATCGAAAATTCGAATTATAGGGAGGTTGACATGAGTAAATATAACCCCCCAAATGACCATTATCAGTTTCCCCCTATCTAACATAAGTTTTATGTGCGTAAAAGAAACGTCTCAGGGATACGTTCTTTTACGCACACAAAAATATGTTTTTATAGATAGTGCTTAAAGTAGCTCATAAAAAGGCCCTTTTCTCTGCATCCGTTGTGTCCGGAATTCATTTCGAATTAGCGAGTATTTCAAAAAACGAAGTTTGAATTTTCGAGGTTTTACTGTATGGCTGGCTGGCTGGCATTGCTTAGAATACTTTAGAATTTCAGAATCTGTCATTTTCCCTTTACAGCATAAAGTTGTTTTTAAGAATTATTAACAATTATTAACAAATCAGAACTATCCGTGTCTATAAGGACGAAAGACTTATCAATTTGCTAGTTATAATCATAATGTTAGTGGAAAGTCCTGTACATGCGCCACGCATATCCCAGTTTGGGTCCAAACTTATTCAGTAAGATCTCCAAAACTGATTTGGGCAACCTTTGCAATCAGATATCTAGCAAAGGTAATTACATTTCATGCGAGATCTTAATTCAAAATACTGCAAATACGCCTTTGGATATATTAGTTTGGAGATTATCTAACTATGTTAAATTGAATGCAAACATGTCGTTTAATTCAAACGGTGAAATCCTGTCATTTTGAATATTCATGTCATTTTCGAAATTATCGAACTCGTGTCTTAAGGAGTATCTCTTTTTGCTACTGATTACCGACGCGTGTCGCGATATCTGACCGGCTAATAAACACTTGCAGGAAGTCCTTCAACAGGTGGTAATAGAAAATTTTGCGAAGGATTTACCACTTACCTACTGTGTACCAAAAAGTCGGCTATTAAAGCAAACAATGAACATTTGCTGGGATAATCTTGTCTAAGAATACTGAATTACATCAAACTCAATTATCCTAGCACAAGCGTATGAGATCTGGGCGTACACTGCATGCCAAGCTACACATAAAACCGTTTATCTATCAGAGGAGACGTTTGTCATCTGTTATTAACATTATCTGCTCTGAATCCAAAATGTTCAACGCTTAGATGGTGTTCGGTTTTCCTGAAAAATATTTTTGAAACTGCAGCCAGCCTGCCAGACAGACAAAATAAGATAGTCAATATATCGCACGTTCAAATGAGCATACACGTAAATTCGCAACCTAACTGATCTAAGCATACTAGGCCTAATTCCTTTTTATCTCTCAAAAGACCGTCTCGGTACTAGCAAGCGGTGTGGACCCTCATGACGCAGCAAGCGGCATTTCTCCGGGTCTTCACTGCCAAAATTACAGATTTAAATGTGAAAAAAATGGTGCGAACCTAGAAGCATAATTCCATAGTTTCATACTCTATGTTTGATAGCAGCGACGGCTCTGACGAGACTGCGCGTATGCGCAGGCTCGTCTGATCATTCTCTGCCCGTCGATGGGATAAGTACCAACATTTGAGACATAATGAACACTTTGACATCCGTAAACGAGTTTCAAAGATAAGGGACGAAAAAGAGCTTGCTACAAATGTAGTCTCTGGTCGGCAAATGTAACAACTTAAAGAAAAGGAGAAATTAATGGAATTTTTGAATGCCTCTGTTAGAACAAAAATGCCGTCATTCAACAAAGTTATGCCGCATGATCAAGACACTGATTTTCACACATTTACGATTCATTAAGGCTGTTGCAATTACGCCAATAAGCATTAAGATGATTAAAGGTGAGCATCTATTGACACCTCGTCCAAACATGCTTCTGAAACACTGATCTCCTTAATTGATCAGTTTACAAATTCAATGGGTGGATGGACAGCCGGGCGGACCCAGACACGGCATGATCCAGGATTTTTTGTCAGGGGGGGGGGGTCCAGGCCCGACGGCCAGAATACAGGATCCGCACATGGGACCAATACGCACGCACGCACGCACGCGCGCACGCACGCACGCACACACACACACACACATACATACATACATACATACATACATACATACGCATGTATAGACAGACACATGAGGCAGACGGATGGACATACATGTACATGTATAGACGGCAAACTAAAAGACAATTTATTTAAAACATGCATAATCATGTACAGAGATAATGTCAGAAACAGACATGTGCGTGCATGTCGAGGCACACATGCGCGTCTCATTATCTTAAAATTTCCCATGAAAATGAATGATTTGGTCCCATCGAGCCCAACTTATTTCATTTTCATAGGATATCTAAAAACGGGGGGCATGTAGGGGGTTCGAGCGAACCCCATGAAGCCAAACTGGATCCGCCACTGCTTATACATGCATGCTAATGCACAGACATTCTGGTTGCATTATGCATGAGCATGCAACTCGTATGTACTTCAAAAATATATGGGCAGAGTTGTCTTATGAAGTTGGACCGAGTTGTCTTATAAACATGGGCCGAGTTGGCATGGGCCGAGTTTTCTGTGGGCCGAGTTGGCATGTGCCGAGTTGGTTTTTGGGCCGTGTTGTCCGTAATTCGATTGGTTTTGCCTTTCACCGCTACAATGAGATCTTTATTCTGGAAATGAGATAAATTTATGTTTTCATAATTATACATTTTATAAGTCTTCAGTATTTTTTCACTTTAATTAGTGTAAAATATACTTTGATATCGAGCTAAAATCGGCTTCTTTTTCAGGCACGAATCGCTTCTTCTTCGGACACGAAGTCGCAAAAAACTATTTGAAACACATGCCGACTAATAAGACAAACTTGTCTGTTTATATGCGAGCATCGACAACTCCGAAGAGCCTGGGCAAATGTACTGTCTCATCAGGGCATTCGCTGCTCGCACGCACATCTGATCCATTGTTGTGTCCGAGCGCACATAAAGGCAGTGCATGTAGACGGAGGCTCGGACAAAAATAGATCATACCAGATAAGCATGCAGTAGCGCACGCATGCTACCAAATAGACACGCGCGCGTGTAGTTGCACATAATGACTAAGCATATGCGTTAAACACAACGCCCGCCTATGCGCAGGCTCGCGAGAATCATCGCTGTATGTACACACAAATGAAGACTCAGATCAATTTTTTAACACCAGTCCGCTGGTTAAGAATGATCGCCTTTAACGTACAGTACCAATTAAAGAAAGCGACATACCACGTCATAAATCATTCGAATACCTTCGAATTACAAACGTGTGCCAGGCACGTGTGTTTTTGCTTGCGGCGCTCTCGCCGCAAGCATTTCTGTCGGAAAAGTGATACCCTCTACCTAGACTGGTTCTCTCCCTTTAATAGCTTGTCAGCATATTAAGACAGGTAACTACTAAACGCCATTGCGTCTATTTATAGCATATACACTGACGTAGTAATGGAAAAAATACGTAGTATTGGAAAATACCTGGGACGTCTTGAGTCCATCTGCGGTATTGAATAAAAAGTGCATTTGCGATTTTTAAACAACTGCTCCCAGCTAGCATCCCATCACGAGCCACTATCGACCCGCCGACGAACCGTCACCTGCGGATGGCGGTTCGTTGGCGGGCCGAAAGTGGCCCAATTGTACGTGCGGATTGGATTTTTTTATAAAGTTCATTTGTTCTATTATCAGGAATATGACAACTGAAAAGTTACAAGTTCTATAGGTTCCTATAGAAATAAGCATCCCCAACCCAACACTGGATGCGTGGATCCAGAGGGGGTTAGGTGGTCTGCACCCTACCCCCCCCATCCCCCTAAAATATCACATGTTCTATGGGTTTCTATAGAAATAAGCATTCCCCGCCACCCGAAAAAAAAACAAAAATACAGTTACCCCGCATCTAGTCAGGCGCAACGCGGCCCGGTACAACTATTTTCTGGAATTTCAAATGTTCACAGGGGAAACACTTATGAGACTTTCAGTTTGCACCTACAAAACTCAATCCGTGACGGGGAAGTGGGCAATTACTTATTTCTAACCGATGTGCGGATCCAGAGGGGGATAGGTGGTCCGGACACCCCCCCCCCCAAAAAAAAAAAAATAAATAAATAAAAATAAATAATAATCACAAGTTCTTTAAGTTTCGTTGGAAATAAGCATTGCCCCCCCCCCATCCCCGAAAAAAAACACATGTTACCGACTGCGCCGGCCGGTAAACCTTCTGAGACTTTCAGAAAACTCAATCCGTGACAGGGAAGTGGGCAATTACTTATTTCTTACCCATGCGCGAATCCAGAGAGGGATAGGTGGTCCGGACCCCCCCCCCCCCCCCCCCCCGAAAAATCACAAGTTATATAGGTTTCTATAGAAATAAGGATTTGTACCCCCCCCCCAACCCCCCCCCAAAAAAAAAAAAAAAAAAAAAAAAAAAAAAAAAAAAAGTTGCACCCCCCCCCCCCCCCCCCCCCGATAAATGTTTCGACCCTTTTGAACCGTAAAAAATATATAATATAGTTGCAAAAAAACCAACAATAAACACCCTTATCAGAGTTTTTTTCTGTTATTTGAGTCTGGACGCCCCCCGGCCCCTGTTTCTATCTGCGAGGAGAGGGTGGAGGGGGGGGGGGGGGGTACTATAATATTTTCATTCATACGTAGGCTCGCACCATTTTGGGGTTCAAAATTTTGAATTTCAATACCTTTGAGGGTTTTCAGAAAAATGAAAATTTTTTGGGGTATGAAGATTTTGTGGATATCTTTTGGGGTCATCACAAAATACCAAAAAGTTAACCCCAAAAATGGTCCGGGCCTATAGATAGCAAAGATACGTTGGGCCCACGTTGGTAGTTGGTGGAAATGTGGGCGTCCCCGCATACCAACCTTGTACCAACATCGAACCGACGCAACAATGTCGACCATTCTCTCATTATTAAACACCACTATATTATTACAAAATCCTCTGTGCCTGTATTCTGAATAATGTGTTTGGTGTTAAAAGAAGTTTATGTTTCCGGAGCACATGACATTGGGCCAGCATTGCGAAGGAGATTTGTTTGATTTGATTCTTACGTCCCATCAACAATCTTTCAGTTATGTAGGGACGGGTCTTCCTGGGTTGAACCGGTACTAAGCTATGATTAATGTGTCTTGCTCAAGGACACAACGCAGTGACGCCTGCGAGGCTCGAACCCGCGGCCCCTCTGTCTCATGTTCATTAAATAAGCCAGGTTACGAGGAAAACTATCCATGCGCGGATCCAGAGGGGGCCGGGGCTCCGGGCCCAGCAAAATCACAAAGCTATAGGATTTATTTAGCAATACTCGTCTGGATCCACTTGAAAATCTCAAAGGCAAGCCAGAATTCAATGTTGGGCCATTAATTCGGCCGCTAGCGAAACGCCATTGAAATTGGCCGATGATGATACACCTTGAAAGGTATTTGGACTCTCACCATAAAAAAGTTGTTAAAGATAAATTGGACTCCCTCTAACAACACTTCCTGGGTCCGTGCATGCTGTGTCGGGGATTTCCGATCGGATGGGGGTTACTCTGATATTTCGTAGCCTATGTGGACTGGGGCCTTTTTTAAGGAGGGGGTCTAACTTTTAATTTCAATAATTTTAGGGGATTCAGATTGAATAAATATTTTATGGGATCTATGATAAAATTGTGGATATTTTAGGGGAGGGGGCGGGATGGTCATCATTCACAGTTAGGGAGCGTGGCGAAAAAGGAACGCATGTGCGCGACCCCCGTAATATGACTTTAAAGCATGTATAATATCATGCGCGGATCCAGGAATTTTTGACAGGGGGGGGGGTCCAGATTGAGACGTTTTTTAGTCCTCAGCTTATTTTACAGAGGGGGGGGGGGGCAATGGTTTTATTGCAGAGAAAACTATACTTTCCCAAGGATCCAGAGGGGGTCCAACATTTTCAGGGGAGGTCCATCCAAGGGGGGATCCAAATGCTAATTGCTATCACAATAACTTGTGATTTTTAGGAAGGGGGGGGGGGGCACCGGGGATCCATAGGTTTTAGTTACGCGGTGTGCATTCTTCTAAGATCATTTTAAAGCTGTTTAAAAAAGAAAAACGGGGGTCACTTAAAACCTGGAAACACATTCTACCAGTAACAAAATCCACTTTAAGGCCAATTTCCTCGGGTGTGGTACTTTCAGGGGTGGCACTCTCTTTAAACAATTGTGTTTTGCGTTGTGCTTTGCGTGTCTTTGTTGGTGTTTTTGAGAAGTTAATTCTCTTTTGTGGTCTAGAGAGAGGAGAGGAGCGCATCATTCTTTTAGTATTAGCACGTATCACTATCCTTGCATTTCGTTGGCACCCCTCATAAAAAAGTCTACATCTTTGATCGAGGTCCTGTAATTTCGAGTAACAGTTTCTACACATAAGGCCTAAATGAAATATATGTGTGGTTCCTGTTTCATGCCAAGAAAATTCAGGGTAGGTAGGTAGGGAAATTATTAAATTTTGTTATAACATTTAACAAAGAAAATAGTGACAGAAATTGAAAAAGTGCCCATTTTTTCTCCAAAGACCATTTTATTGTTTAGGGTATATAGGGTTAAAAAATTAGGGTAGGTAGGCAACAGGAACCACACATATATTTCATTTAAGCCTAACGCCACTCTCTACATTAATGCCCCCATATTTGGCGAGCAATGCTTTGGCGTTGATGTCTGATCTTTTTGTGGATTCGATCCTTCGGACCTCTTGTGCGCTCTTTCCACAGACCATGCAGACACGCTCTGCAGGGTGCAGATTTTTGTTTTACGGGAGTTCTATACATTTCTATCCCATGCTGTAGCCACGATGATCCACGGATGTATTAGTTTGTCTTCCTGGTGTCTCTTGATGGTTGTGTGTCTCTTCCTTGCAGTGCCATGGGTTGTCTGCTGTTTGTGATTGTGGTATTTCCTGATCATGCTCACATACTATTTTTAGGTAGTGAATACCCTTTAAACCTTCTTTACATGAACCAAAAGACTGGTGACCTTGAAACATGGTTTGCATCATTGGATAGTAAGTGAGTATGAGCTGGCCCACCCAGTCCACTTTCTGTGCCTTTTATATAGTAAAAAATTTAATTGAATTTGGGTCACACTGGATTCATATAATACCTGGCCTATTTATGAACTTTTTCAACACCGACGCTGTTTCTGGAGCACGCGCAGGTTCTCTACTTGAAAAAATACCATATGCGGAAGAAAAAAAAATCAGGTGTGTGGGATTCGATCTCTAGACCCTTACCTCGTTAAGCTAAAGCACTACTACTTGCGCTATTTGGACAGGTATCGTCACTCGATTACATCAAAATCTAAGTACATTGAAAAAATTATTAAAATCGAAATTACAAATAACAGCAATATTTGAAAGGCTTTGTATCGAAAAGAAAGTGCGGCAAATCTTCTCAGTTTTCAGTACATGTTCATTTCTCATTTTGATGTGCGAAATTGACCCAGGATGTAAACAGATGCTCTTTCTGGAGCATGCGCAGTCGGATGAGTGGGATTCTCTACTGGTAAAAAATTACTAGTTACCAAACGTAATATGCGTAGCGGAAGTGGAGCTTTATCAACGTGGGGAACCAATCTAACCCTCTACCTGGTTTGTCTATTTATATAAACAAACTGTTAGCATAACGGTCGTGGTTATGGGATCAAAACAGTTCAGTGACAAGACAACTCACCGACAGCAATACGAGTTGCACCTCGTTCTTTGACGTATATCTAGCGATTTTCATTCAGTTTTTTTGTGATTTTCACACAGTTTTTTTAGCGCATCCCATAAATCTGAAAGGACTAGTTGTATTTTTTTATTTTTCAAAGACTAATTCATGTTTTCAAAGATGATTTTACAAAATTCCAGGACAATTCCAGGACAAAAGGCACTTTTTTCCAGGACCAAGGCCAAATTTTTCCAGGTCTGTGCGAGCCCTGTAAGAGCATGTCTCATATTATATGCCATATTAACCCCCAAATTCAATTTGTGGATATATGTTGTGGTCATGGAATGTCTCTTACTGTTTTCATCCACTGTGACCTTGATCTCAGGAGTCAGTTCTTGAAAAATGCACCCACAGCAGATCGCCTATTTTATTTATGGTAGCATTCCATATTTGGTATGTAGATACATCTTGGACCCTGAAGAGTCACCAAATGTTTCCAGGTCACTGTGACCTTGACCTCTGGTTTCTGTTCTAGCAAGGTCAAGCTCAGAGATTATCTGTATATAATTTGAGGTAGGAATCCTAAATTTGGTGTGAGGATATATTTTGGGATCATGGCGTGTCGCATACACTTCTGGGTCAAATTGACATGTAGAAAATAGTAAGTGAGTATGATCAGGAAATAACACAATCACAAACTGCAGACAACCCCGTGGCACCGCGAGGAAGAGCCGCTCAACCATCACTAGACACCAGGAAGACAAATTAAGCAAAGCAATAAGCTCTCTCTTCCCCATCAAGATGATTGCAATACTAGAATGGACATAAAGTAACGTACAACAATACAGAGAACAATTACAGACTCTAGCCATGTATAAAAACACTGCAGATTTACTTTTATAACTTTATTAATCATGCCACGATTGTCCAAACATGAACCATCTGGCACAATTGGAATGATATTGGCCCACTTCTTATCGAACTAAAGTTCCTACTAAAGATCTTACGCAATAGATGCGTGCGTACGTTTACACCTAAACTCCCTTTTAATTACATGTAGTTGTCAAGTAAACAAATTGAATAGCCCTGTATGTCCCACCTCAATTCTTCATCATAGACAAAAAGGGTGTGCATAAACTGCACAGACTACTCTAATTAACAATAACGAATAAGAGGGACCGCAAATAGAACACATCAAGGATTTATTTTGTAAAATAAAAACGTTTTGACGCTATTGATAGATCTTGAACCCATCTTGCTAGATAGGTCTAGAGAAGGGAACCACCAGATAAGCTACTAGAGTAACGGTGCTCTGACCCACCGTTGATCTTTAGTAGGTTCATGACGTCACTATAGTAGCGACTATCGATATTCTAATTGAAATTAGTTACTATAGTAGGAACTAAACTTCGATTTGAAGTGAGCCATTATACTTGCCATCAGTAATCTATATAGAATTGCTACCAGTCTGATAATAAAAGTGGTCATTAATACACGTAAATATTGTAATTATATTTCTTTCTTTTCCAAATGGTTATGTTCATTACTCTATAAATGTAATTGTCTGCAGTAGAGTTGTATGATTATCAGAACTTAGCATCAGCCTATAGACTAGCAACAAATTAGGAATATATTTATATGGGAAACATGAAATGACTATTTGAAAAGTTCTAGGCTTTTGGGATAGGCGATCAATTATACAGCCCCTCAGAGATCGTTATCAGGCTACAGGGACAGTTAAATATTGAGGCAGGTCTGGTTAACCAAAATGACGTCATGACGTTAAGACGGCAACTTACGTCAAGTGTATCAACGATATTTGCATCGAAGATATCCGTTCTGGCTGGCTATCGTCAGTTCCAGACTAATAATAGGGCTTCCAGGGTAATTTGTATCCAGGTTTTTAATGAAAATATTTTGAAACAATTACTTTAAATCACGTCTGATTCCTAGACAAATTTGCAACTTTTGAATCTAAGGGTATTGCTATTCGATAGACTGTTGTCCTAACATTATTTATATTTTGGCATGAAATTAAAAACATGTTTTGCTGACGTGTTGATGTTCATTGTTGCCAAAACCAAAAGAATTGATACATTGAAAATAAGTAAAATTTTATTAATTTCATTTTTTTGGCGTTTTTAAAGTCCATCAGTGTACGTTGCTAGGTGCGCTTTAGATAACTGTTTGTGTTTTTCTTTTTCCAAGAGTATCTTACCCACCGACTCAATAACTATTGTTAATGTTAGTCTATGACGTGGTTATAGTGCAGTGTAAACAATAACCAAATTTGGAGGTGTTCCCAACAAGGTGCACATGCTGTTTTTCAACTAGGCAAGCCCTCCTTTAAAAAGGAAAATTTATTATTGTTTTCAAAGAGCCCCAGGCATAGGATTAAAGGACCGGATGCACAGTAGTAGATACTAAAAAGGGCCATGACGCGAGAAAACCTGACTTTGGTGCATGCGAACAACAAAGGCGCAGGTGTATTCGTATCCACGTAGTCTGATCAGCGCCTTTATTGTTCGCTTATTGGAAAGTATAATATCTAAACTTGCCTCACGCCAAATTTTATTTTAACTAGTCTCTGTAGCTGAACAGACTGGTTTGAGTCTTACCTCGGTCCTAGAACACGAGGTCTTACTCAGAAACCCGCAAGACCCTGTCACACTATAACGTTTAACTAACATATGCTGACGTATGAAATATATATCTAGTACACTGGAATACGCTTGAAATCTAATTAAAAATCAGAGGAAGCCTCTCTCTGAACTTATGCAAAGCGTACGCGAAACGAATATAGAACGTATGTCTGACTTATAAGTAACTTATTTATAACTTATTCCCAACGTAACATAACTTATACTTGTATCAGCGTATAAAAGCATATGCCCAGCGTATGACTAGCGTTCTTGACTTGTGGGAAACTTATACACGACGAACGTCTAACGCATGATGAATTGTACATATAACGTACGTTAACGTATGCATAACTTACGTATAGTCATTATGTCAACCGTATAAAGCAGAACAAAATTTTGGGACCACTTTGTCATATGACAACGTATACCAACGTACTGTAGCATGTTCGTAACCGTATTGAAAACGTATGTCTAACTTATTCAGCGTGCACCAACGTACTGTGTGAGTTTTCATACGTCCTCATACGTTGGTGCTAACGTACCTTAACGTATGCATAACTTACTCGTTGCGTACATCTAACGTATGCCTAACGTATAAGCAAAACGTCGGCGTACGCGCAAGTACAAAATTTTGAGATCTATTCACCGTATGGCAACGTATACCAACGTACAGTAGCGTGTTCGTAACGTGTTTAAAACTTATCTCTAACGTATTCAGCGTACACCAGCGTACTTGCTTAATTTCTCATAGGTCCGCATACGTTGGAGCTAACGTACCTTAACGTATGCATAACTTACCTGCTGCGTACATCTAGCGTATGCCTAACGTATAGAAGCAATACGTTCGCTTAAGCTGTTATTTTCTATGGATGCACAAAATGTTGGACCTCTTAGCCGTATGTCAACGTATACCACCGTACTATAGCGTATTCGGAACTTGTTTGAAACTTATTACTAACGTACTAAGCGTATACCAACGTACTTGCTGAATTTTTCATACGTCGGCATATATTGGTGCTATACGTCGTAGTGTGACAGGGCCTTAACGTCAATGCATAAATGCATAAATAGTTTGGTCTCGTCCAACCCAAACATTGTTGTGGGTACTAAACAGGACCGTCTCATCGAGACGGTTCTTTTGAGCACCCTACTCACTTAAGTTTTCTTCTCTGGACATATGCTGT
Source organism: Loripinus fragilis (assembly GCA_964019695.1). Lineage (NCBI taxonomy): Eukaryota > Metazoa > Mollusca > Bivalvia > Lucinida > Lucinidae > Loripinus > Loripinus fragilis. The sequence continues at coordinate 46,108,091 of OZ026515.1, forward strand.
ATTGTTTTAGCGTTCTTTAATTTATAATCATAAGGGTTCATAGGCTAAGATCTGGGTAGCATGTAAAGAAAAATAAGCCTTTTCATGCGAGAAATGCGAAAAACAAAGGCGCATAACAGCCTCGCATCCGAATAGTCTTATCAGCGCCTTCGTTATTCGCTCGAGCTAAGCGAGCGAGACGCGAGATCTCACTACTTTTATTTGCCCCTGTTGCTGGGCATGCTGGTTTGAGCTTGACACCACTGAGTCTCCCAGAGCTGAGTCTGCGCTGTGTGCAAGGTTCATATTCATTTAAAGTAAATAGCAGTTAGTTGAGACCGAGCCTTTATCTATAGAAACAAGTGAATAAATAGAAAATGCTAAGTTTTTCTTTCTATCTTTAACATGTTTAACATGTTTAATTTGCATAATTTTATTCAGTTTCCCACAGAATTGAAAATGGCGCAATCATGAACATACACTGTAGATCTAATTCGAACTCGATTTTATTTTCTCTTGGTACTGGCTCGCTCAAATTGGAGCCTTGCGCCTTTTATGCAGTCTTGCCAGAGCCATTGCAGCTTATATAGCTAAAGTTTGGATGTAGATGAAGACGATATATAAGCATGTAGTCCAACTTCATCGCTGTACATGCAAGTTACAATAGTGACGTACTGATTTGTTTGATTTGATTCTTTACGCCCCATCAACAATCTTTCAGTTATATAGGTACGGATCTTCCTTTGAACCAGTACTAAGCTAGGATAAATGTGTCTTGCTCAAGGACCACAACGCAGTGACGCCGGTGAGGCACGAACCCGCGGCCCTTCGGTCTCGAGTCAAACATTCTTCTACTGAGCCACTGCGCTCCCGTGACGTACTGAAGTACCAAACATTATGATCATGCGCGCCTTTAAAATGCGTGGCGATTTTTGCCGTATGCAAACAGTTTAGACCCAGATAAGACACGATATAACTTCTTATATATACTAGGGGTGAATCGACTATGGGGCGAAAAGACTAGTGGGGGCAAAATGACAAGGGGGAAAAGACCAGGGGGTAAACGCTTTTAGGGCGAAACAACTAGGGGGGGGGGAATGGTTTGGGGCGAAACGTCCCGGATTCTGCTATGATAATATTCCGGTGTTCTTGCTGGGGTCAACGGTCGACAAAGACGAATTAGAACTCAATAATGAACAAGAGTTTAGTATTGCCCACAAACCGGTGATTTTATCACAATATGTTATTGTTTAAAAACTTCTTTATAATAAAGAAATATGTCAGTCAGCTCAACCCATATAAGCCAACGTCCTTTTTGTGGAACAGATGCGAACATAGCAGGCCCAGATGAGGCGCCACAGAATGTGGCGGCGTCTCCTTTCGGTCTTCACTGTTTAAAACGTTTAATCTAAAGATGAATGTAAAATGAGAATAAATCGCAACAACCCTTTGAACGGAAATGGACTGGTCCAATCGATTAAGGTGAGGAATTTCATTAATTATCAACATTTTTGATACCCTGTGGCGATGTCAAGCATGGACGTGTTTTTATGCTTCTTTAAAGGCACCGAAGAAACTTAAAATTACAATGTCATGGGACCACTGGTCCAGCAAACAAAAACGTGTAACTTATCGCAAAATAGACAAAATGCGACATGTCTCATTAAATGATTACTATCCAAAACAATAATGTTTTATAGGAAGTTGTTATTTCAGCCTCCTACAGCTATTATCATTTATTAGAAACATTTCTTGGACTAGTTCATAATACTCTTACCATTAAGGGATAAGTTGCCTGCTCAGCCAAACAAATTCCAATTTAAAAATAAGAGTAATACGATTAGAAAGCAGAAGGACTGAGTTTGCAGTTCCAGAGATAATTCGGTTATACCATGGACGTTATATGCAAGTATACATCCCTGGTTACACGTAAGCCTTTGCATCTGCACATCTTCGGTAACTAAGGGCCTGGTATTTCCTTAGCGGCCAATGAAGCGTCTGATCAGACTGTACAGATCGAGTAAATGCTAGCTGCATGGAAGTTCTCCCCAAGCTCGTTTGTCCGTATGTTTGAGTGGTGCAGTATGCTTTGTTCTGTTTGATACGTACTTTTTCGATTAAAACAAAGACTGACAACTACGCTGGACATGCTGTGGTCTGCGTATTGAAGCCTTGAATGCGTTTACGTACCCGCACTGTATATTGATAATGTGTTTGGTGGCAGCAAAATGTGTGGCAGCTGAGCTACCACCTTTTTGGTGTATATTTACACTTAATTACCTTCTACAACAGGGAGCGCAGTGGCTCAGTGGTAGAGTGCTTTACTCGAGACCGAGGGGTCGCGGGTTCGAGTCTCACCGGCGTCACTGCGTTGTGGTCCTTGAGCAAGACACATTTATCCTAGCATAGTACTGGTTCAACCGAGGAAGACCCGTCCCTATTTAACTGAAAGATTGTTGATGGGACGTAAAGAGTCAAATCAAACAAAAAACCTTCTATAACTAAAGGTCAACCTTTCACTAGTGATTCGTGTTATTCTTGTATTATTATCCGGCTCATCACAATCGAACAGAAAAAAGGCTTTAAAATCAAAAGAAAGGTTACACCAAAAATAGTGGCAGTTCAGCTGCCAAACTTTTTTTGTAAGCTAACAACAAAAATAGTGGCAGCTGAGATGTCACATGTAATTGTGTAGATGAATACTAACTTTCCGACTAAAACAGTATTTGACCAACATTTCTCCAGTGATTCCAAGTGTCGAAACATTTTTACCTGTTATTATTGTAGTTATTCTCTGGATCCAAACAATCGAACAGAACATAGCTGTTAAAGCAGAACTAATTGATCCCCATGGTTTACCATAAGATTCTGATCCTTTTGTTTGAGTTGATCCTGTACGACCTATTACACAATTTTTAGTCATCTTGGACGAGTTTCTTGTGGTTGAACCAGTACTAAGCAACGGAAAACGTGTCTTGCTCAAGGACATAGGCGTTATTTGGCATGTGTTTTCTACTTTTTGATAAAGTGTTAATGCGTTACTTCCCAGTCAACAATTTTTTAGTGTTGTGCAACGAGACGCTTCTTTTGACTGCCCACAACATTATTGAGCCGCAGAATGTGCTTTTCAATAATGTGACATTTTGCTAAGTCATACGAGCCTGTACAGCACCTTCTAAGCTTATAAGCTTCAACTGGTGTTCATTTTGTTAAGTCATACGAACCTGTACTTATAACCCCAACTGGTGTTCAGTCAGTACAGGTAGCTTAACAGTCAAATAATAACTAGCAAATGCTCTGATCAGACTGAGCGTATGCACAGGCTGATCTGAGGCTTTGCTGATCGCACATACCACATTGTTGGAAATCTAATGTCGTGGCTCATATTGATGTATGCTCAAAAGAACTATCTTCTTTGAGACGGTTCCGTTGAGTACCAACAGTACATGAATATGCATTGGCTTGGAAACAGGGAAAATGTTTTTATTACGCATCTGGAGGTCTGATTAATATATTTAAATGTCTTATAAGTCGAACATGGCTAGATATCAATACAAATGTAGGTTTGGTCATTATTCGTAGATGCGTAAGAGTACGATATGTATTTTTATGATTTTTGTCATCAATGAAAAAAATAAATTCTAGTGAAAAGGAAAGATATCCAATAGTGGCCAAGCTAAATAAAGTTTTAAAATGTTTACAGAAGACAAAACAGTTGTATGACTAATCATAGGTCCAGATAAGCATTTTTTTACATTGGCGGATCAGTGGAGAAGCCGCCGTGGTGTAATGGATAAGCCTCCTGCCATGTAAACCAGGGGTCCCAGGGCCAATCCCTGGCTTCACCAGTCTGTCTGATGAGACTTTTTAAAAGCTGTGGCCCAACCCCATATGACCTCTGCTATTGGTGGGACGGTAAACACAAACACAACATCATCGGTGTACATCCATCAAGCACCCCATGTACAAGCATTTACACCGATAGTGAATAGTTACATATACTTAAGGAATAAAGAAACGCAACAGACAAAAATTTAATTTTTGCGGGTTTAAATGACGGTTTGGTGAAATCTCTTTTGAAATTTTCTTATTGAGTATTTATAGCATGTGATGAAATACCAAAACGTCATTTTAACGCTACATTTTACGCTACAAGATGAAAACATATGAAAACTTAAAATGTGACGTTAACGTCAGAATAAAGTTCAAGAAACCCCGGTTTTTCCATATTTGGTTATTTGGCGTCGACTTGACAATGTGCAAGTTAAACACACGTCCAATCATATTCGTAATGCAGTCAAATGTTGCGTCAAAACACGCTTCTTGAATGGCAAGATGCACAATGGTAGTGAATAAACGATAAAAGTCACTTAGAGCCGTCGGGTAGGGTCGCTGGTGAATATATGGGATACGATAAACCTTAAGACATCAGAACATGCATTCTTGGGAAAAACTGACTTTTCAGATACCGTAGAAATACGCTGGTAAGGTGTTTATATTGACGTTAGCCAAACAAAACACGGCATAATTCAAGAAAAAAAATCTGATTACATGCCAAGAGTGAACACCAAACTTGTTAACTGTAGCCTAAACTTTGTCACTGGACCATTTTATCATTAGAAAAACACATATACGTCATGGAAACCATTAAAACGTAAGACATTGAATTTTGACGTCAGAATTGAGTTTTGTTGACGTCTGAAAGTCTCAAGTCATAATTCTTGAACAATAGGTCCTTGTAATGAAAAAATCTCAAGCAGAAAAGAAAGTTTACGCGTTTCACGCAGTATTCAGAGTTGACGTTAATGACGTTAAGCCGTTTCAGAATCCTACAGAAACGTCGCCATTTGATCATTTCCTTGATCCGCTATCTGTGCCAAGACTTTTTAGAGCAATAAACCGATGGTTGATTCAAACTTTGCTTTTATTGACCCTGTTTCGGCAGTTTTATACGGGGGTCAGGCTGGTTACGCGCATACCAAAATGATTACGTAATAGATAATTACGTTGAACCCGCTGTAATTTGACGGGCACATTCTGCTCATATGGATAAATGTCATTTGCACTAAAAACTTGCATCAAATTGTATGCTTACAATGGCTTGAAGTCTTTGTTGCGTTTCTTTATTCCTTAAGTATACATTACTAACGCAAATTGTACACATATAGAACTGTGCCCCACAGACTTAATTGGTCTATATTGCTCGCTTGAGCAGTTGACTTTATGGTTTCAGAGGCGAGTTTTTTTATTTACAAAAGCGTATTATCGCATGCAATGTTGCTCAGCGAAGGCTTGAATGAAATTTTGATGACCCAAACCAGAGTGCGCATCTGTGTATGTCAGCACAACATGAATACTCCACCAAGAGTGCTAACAGGTTGTGAAAAGAGCAACACTACGTCAAATTTTAGCGATGATTTATTTTTTTTTAAATGAGCCGCAACATGATATTTCCTACAATGTTGTGTGTGCAACCAGCAAAGGCACAGGCCAGCATGCGCATACGGGCAGTCTGATCAGAGCCTTTGATTATTGCTTGAATATTCTACGAGTATTAATCTACTGACCGGACATCATTTGGAGTTGCTAAGCTTAAAAAAGGGTGCACCAGCTCGCCTGAGCCTGCTACCGTCAAAATGCCACAAAGTTGTTGTGGCTCAAATGTGGTTGGCGAAAAGGCGTCTTGTTTATGACTTATTCTGCCGTCAGATTTTTAAACTATATCCTTTGGAAATTTTCACGAAAACCTGATTGTGCTGCTATTGAGCAACAAAGGCGCAGTTCAGACTGCAAACCATCGTGGTAAGCAAAATTCAACATTATATAGATACATGTACTCTGTAGCTGAGCTGGCTTGATTGACCCTTACCAAGTAGCAAAGTTAGTATTTATGTCGGCATGCATACATAAATGTATCAACTCTGCATGCTGAGTGATTTTTTCGCGGCCTTTTTTTTTCGTCATGATAACTTTTTTAACAATATCTTTCCTTATAAAATTACGGGTCTGATCTGAGTCCAAACTGTTTACTTATGTTATTAAGTGGTGATTGAACGGCCAATGAAAAAAAGAACCAAAAATAGCAAAACAGACCATAGGTATTCTATTAGGTCGCGTGTGTCGTGTCAATGGCCATGACGTGTGAAAACATACATGATACATGATAAATTGTTAAAATCTAAAGACATGGACATTTTCTTCCCTTTGTTTTTGTTTTTCAATTAGGACAAAAACCATAACGGATTATTTAAGGAAAGCATTTCGCCAGTCCGCAAGACTTGTTCCAAAAACAGTTTTGCACCATTATACTGTTTACAAAATTTACCAGACGTTAGAATTGAAGTTCCCCTTTTCACATTGGCATGTAGATAAGGCAGTCCAAATCTAGAGGCAACTGATTGCCTAGCTACGTATTCGGTCAGCTGATTTTATAATTAGGTGTGAAAAACATCAGCCATTTTAATCTCTTGGACGCACAGAACACATAAAAAAGGTACCAAGGTACACTGATAAGAAAAAAAGATGGGTTAAGATTTGTTTACAATGTGATCAGCTGAGGTTGCTGAAGCACCCACCTCTCCTCCTTGGATGTAAATTAGCTTCTTAGGTGCCTTGTACGTCGAATTTAGCTTATTATCAATATTAATGTAGGTTTTATGGTTTGAATAGCATGTATAAATAACAGTTTTCTTTACCTACTACTGTCGTGCTAACCAAGAGTGACAGTGACGAATTGTTTTGTTTACAACTGCTAAGTAAAAATAGCATGTACACTCCACTTGATCTAACGCGAATCGATAGATCACTTGTGTATTAATCCTATCCTGTGGATAGACAAGCGATATATCAATTATAAGTCCCTGATAACTTTTTAAACAAAACATGACGTCACTGTCACTCTTGGCTGGTAGGACAGTACTTACTATTTATATAAGTTTTTAATTGCGCCACACTAATACATGGGATACTACGCAGATAAATATGACTATTGTTCTCTTTTCACGCCATCTTCAAATACAATTTAGATGGCAGGAATGAAATGCATAGCCTTGTTCTCTGGAAACTATAAGAAAATTCTCTAAATACGTCTGCTAATTATTATTTTAAATTGACTATAGGGTTTGTTAAGACTGATTTTGTATAATGAAAAAGTATTTATATGTTTATTTCAATATTGATACTTGCTGAATTCATTATGAGGAAAAAATCCCCTGAGTTCAGACTTTTTTTCTGGAGCTCTGCGATTGCCCGCATGGAGTGGAATGGTATGACCGATATCATTCCAATAATTCCAATTATCGATCCACTGAGTGATCGTACCGGTACCGCCATGGTACCTGAGTGCAAGTGAGTAGTGAGTGAGTGATGAATTGAGTGGTTGTATAAGTGATGGAAATCTGTACTGTACTATTCAAGCCGGTAGTGCTACGGTAGCGCCACGACCTCCCACGAATCTGCACGATTTAGTGGTTGTCATGCGACAGTCCCAGGGGGTGGGAGGGGGTACTCTCATTTTTTCTTCATACGTAGGCTCGGGCTCAGCATCTACCGTTCACCCCCTCCCCCAAAAAAACAAAACAAAAAAAACACAAAAACCAGGAATTTCAAGATCCCCCAAAAATATTTGAAATTTTAACAACCCCCTAAAACACCCCCATTCTGTACCCTGACCTTAAAAAAAGACCCCAAAAAAGCATAGAAATGACCCCTTAATATAGTCGAATTTTGTGATGACCCCCCAAAAATATCCACAAAATCTTCATACCCAAAAAATATTCATTTTCTGAAAATCCAAAAAAAAAACGAAATTCAAAATTTTGAACACAAAAAATTATGACACCAAATATCATTATCTCTTCAATCTTTGATGAAGTCAGTCATGCCATTAAAAAGAAAAGCTGCGGTAAAATCACAACAGTCACCGGACCCACGGACTAGGCTCAGTCCTGTCTCTATTCCAGTGCCATGTCCAGTTTTATCAGATGACGTCCAGCTCAAGTTGCAAATTAGCAATTTGTAGTCTCTGGACATAATCCATGATGCGCTTCACTAAAATTCACTTTTGAAAATGATTTTCAGCAATGATACCTCAGTTTTTATACCAGAATATTGTGTCAGTGATAACCCGATTCGCCACGAATGACCACGAATACTACCACGATACCACTAGGAATGATCCCGATCCCGCTACGGCAGAGCTACGACTTAGGCCACGCCCACAATCCAACACGATTCAGCCCGACGAGTTTAAACGGTTTAAACTCGTCGTAGCCTTGTCGTGGAGGTTCCCGAATCACCAGGATTCTTCACGAATCACCACGGTACTACTAGGACTCGCACCGATGTCTCTACGGTGCTACTACGACTCATGCCGATGCATCACGACTTGATAAATCGGGTGAGTCGTAGCTCTGTCGTGGCCAAAATCGTGAATGTATAACTGGGGCTTTAACTTTGAATTGACATAAGTAACAAAAAGTAAAAATGCATGACAGTTTTACTTTGTAGTTTTTAAGATGCGGTGCTTGAAAGATTCAGATTCAAATTATAAAGGTCAACACCTGCTCGTTTGTATGGTGCATGATATGTCTCTCAAAAATGTCTCTGGACAAAGCTACAAGGTAACGATCAGAACTTTTGGATCATTCCTCGTATACTTTCTTGACAGCGAATAATAAAGGCGCTGATCAGCCTGCGCGGATGCGCAGGCTGGTCTGCACCTTTATTGCTCGCATGCAACAAATGCAGCTTTTCTCGCGTCGAGGCCCCATTGTTTTCAGGAAATGGTTTAGTCAAGGACGACGATTTGGTACTTAAGAATGTCCCACTTTGCGCACTTTGTCTTTTAATAATTAATTTCAATTTGGAGAGAGTACGAGAATGTTGAATGTCGCATTAGCAAACAGAGAATTATGTCAAAAAATTACATTGAATGATATGTTAAAAAGTAAGTAAGCCAAGGAAATGCCACAGTCACCCACTTCAGACCAACCCACGATTGCGACACCGCGATGAAGAGACACAGAACACTTACCGCCAAATGACAGCAAGAACACAAATAAAGTAAAGCGACCAGGGCCTGGAATTACAATGCCTCCTTAAAAGTACAGTAAATACAATGTCAAGATCAGCCTCAGATCATCAATTCAACACACTTTGTAAGCTAAGGTTCATGCATGCACCCTTAGTGCTACATACCAAGACAAAAGGTGAAATCCCATTTGTTCTGCAGACAAAGGGTTTTAATAGGTTTTACATAACATGGCATGGGACCTTTGTTGGACCTTTGGATCTGGAGAAGAAGAATTGTTTTAAAGTTCTGACCTAATATGGGCATGACAGCCATTATTGGTGTGTGACCTACACCATCTTAGTCACACCGGGTAGGCGGCAATCGAAAACTTAATCAACAATCGACGAGCGCGGGTCAAAAATCGATAGAAACAGTGTTTTCGATTACCATTTGTCGCCAGTGGGGCGACAAATGGCAATAAAAAACACTGTTTCTATTGCTTTTTGATCTACGTTCCCTGATAGCATTGGCGTTTTCGATTGCCGCCTACCCGGTGTGTTAGTTATTTTTACATTGTCTCATCTCATCTAATGGATGATCCATATTAAATTTGAGTTCATTTGGCCTTGTGACTATTAAGAAAAATCTGAGGGTAGTTCAATGTGATCGACCTTGGCTTAGGTAATTATTTTATTAGATTAATCATACAGTAAAACCTGTCTTAAGCGGCCATCCCAAAAGAGACCAAAAAAAATGTTTTCAATACGGATTATCGCTTAATGCTGGTCAAAAGTATTACAGAGCATTCTGCAATACTTTCGACCTGCATTAAGCTACCATCTGATCTTTGTTTTGACTATTTTTGAGTGGCCGCTCAAGACAGGTTTTACTGTATCTAGTTAGTATGAAGAATTTGACTAAAATATTGACATTTTCCTCAGAAACCAGAGGTCCAATTGAAGCAAAACATCACCGTGGAACATGCTTTGGATCATCTTCGCAAGCCAAGGGTACTAGGAACGGAGTGGGCTGAGTGTCCTTGGCCTGCGAAGTGGGCTTAGTACCCTTGGCTTGCGAAGTGGGCTTGGTACCTTTGGCTTGCGAAGTGGGCTTGGTACCTTTGGCTTGCGAAGTGGCATTAGTACCTTTGGCTTGCGATGTGGACTTAGTACCTTTGGCTTGCAAAGTGGGCTTAGTACCGTTGTCTTGCGAAGTGGACTAAGTACCTTTGGCTTGCGAAGTGGGCTTAGTACCTTTGGCTTGCGAAGTGGAATCAGTACCTTTGGCTTACGAAGTGGGCTTAGTACCTTTTACTTACGAAGTGACCTTAGTACCTTTGGCTTGCGAAGTAGACTTGGTATCAGTGGCGTGCGAAGTGGACTTAGTACCATTGGCTTGCGAAGATGGGTTTGGATGGGTCAGCATTAGATGCCAAATGGAATTTCCCTCTCTTATCAATTGGACCAGTCCATTTTCGTTTTAATGGTTTTTGTTGGTAGTTTTTATTTTTATTCAAATTTTGATAGAATATTCTGTAAGCAAACAGTGGAGATCCTGATCAGACGCCGCTTTCTGCGGCGTCTTTTCTGGGTATCCATTGCTTGCATATGTCCCACAAAAAGGACGCTAGGCTTGAATGGGTTAATATGACTGAATAGTTCATGTCACATGACAAATGTGTCTTCGGTAAGGTGGGAACAATCTTGGTTTCCGGACTTTGGTCTTGTCACGTTACATAAGTGATACGGACCTTACACCGTTTGTTCAAATGATGATCTTAAGTTGACCTTGGCATTGTAAAACCTTATATCAAGGTCACCTACATTCCCATGACTCCGTGTCCAGTGAGCGCTTCAGGACATTAGAGTCCAATGGTTAGCTCTTGTGCCCATGTTGTTTAGTGGAGCGGAATTGTTTGAGCCCTAGAAGACATTACGGGAAACGCTTCAGTCTGTAAAATTATTTTGAACTTAGGCCAGCGGTCAGGAGGAGACGCCATTTTGTCCAACGAAGCAGAACTATTAGAACATTTGGAAGAGGGTATCATGGGGAAGATTTATGTGAAATTCTTTTAGATTTGGACAAGTGGTTTGGAGATGTCGTTAAAAGACATATTTGAACCTGTGGTTTAGGGGATGAGGTTAAAAGACAATGTAAATGTACCACGCACGGCGGAAATCTGAATTTACTGTATTCTCTACGATCTTCTATACCAATACACTCAAGAATGATCTGAAAATAAGTTTTAAACTAAAGTCAAAAACATCTAACATTGCATCTGTAAAGGCTGATTTTTTTGCTGTTACAATTCCAGGAATATACAAAATGTGAAACATATACTGATGAGCAGACTCGTCAATACATCCGTCGTTTGCATGCATGTATGTGCTGATTGGCATAAACCTTATCGAGAATGTTCGTTGATATAAAAGCCTCAAAAGTACAAGGAAAGGTGAGCTGACATTTGTTTCAATACAAGTTCTTCATGTGCATCCGGTTTCTAAGATTATAATCCAGTAAGTTCCAAATTGAAGGGCATTTAGTAGAATAAGATTATTCTAGGACTTAATTATATTCTGATAACCACATGCAGCGCCTTGACCTTTAAAAGCATTACGTTTGCATTATTATTATAGAGCTATTCGTTCACTGTATCGGCACGTGGTATACAATGTCCCGGTCTCTTGTAAAGCTGGAGATAGGAATAAGTTGGGATGTGGCTAGACACTGACCCAAAATCCAAAAAATACCCGATCTCCAGATAAGAGTGTGTAATTGAAAAAATAATTGCTTATCTGTTATCGAAAATATATGTTGTGTGTGCACAAAAGAACCGACTGTTCATTCACAAAAAAAAAACCGACGGTTCTTTTGAGCACCCAAAACACATGTTTTCATTGGTTATTATAATAGGAAGAAAATAATGCCAATATTGCTTACATTGTATCTACTAGTCTGCTAATGAAAGTGATGTTAGTAATGCAAGTTTAAAATTATTATGATATTTTTCTTCCTAAATGGCTTAAGTCATGGCTAGTCTATAAATGGCTATTAGCTAGAACTTAGCACACGCCTATAAACTAGCTACAAAGTAGGAATATTATGTTTATATGAAAATCAGTATGAATGCATTGTTTGAATAGTTCAGTATATGCCTTGGGAAAGGCTATATTTGGGACTATGAATTACAGTGGATAATGAGATGGAAACCGAAGTTTTGACCATATTGAAAGGCAACAGTTTGCTTCTCGCTTTTAAGAAATATGCGGTCAGTAGATTCCGAGATCATCAGTCAGTGCAATCGAACTGGACCACTGGTCCTTATATCACTTCTATAACCTCAAAACAAAAAGCTCACAATGTCATTGGTCATTATATCACTTCTATAGCCTCAAAACAAAAAGCTCACAATGACATTGGTCATTATATCACTTATATAGCATCAAAGCCAAATGCTCACAATGGTATTGGTCCTTATATCACTTCTGTAGCCTCAAAACCAACAGCTCACAATGGCATTGGTCATTATATCACTTATATAGCATCAAAGCCAAAGGCTCACAATGGCATTGGTCCTTATATCACTTCTGTAGCCTCAAAACCAACAGCTCACAATGACATTGGTCATTATATCACTTATATAGCATCAAAGCCAAAGGCTCACAATGGTATTGGTCCTTATATCACTTCTGTAGCCTCAAAACCAACAGCTCACAATGACATTGGTCATTATATCACTTATATAGCATCAAAGCCAAAGGCTCACAATGGTATAGGTCCTTATATCACTTCTGTAGCCTCAAAACCAACAGCTCACAATGGCATTGGTCATTATATCACTTATATAGCATCAAAGCCAAAGGCTCACAATGGTATTGGTCCTTATATCACTTCTGTAGCCTCAAAACCAACAGCTCACAATGACATTGGTCATTATATCACTTATATAGCATCAAAGCCAAAGGCTCACAATGGTATTGGTCCTTATATCACTTCTGTAGCCTCAAAACCAACAGCTCACAGTGACATTATGAGCTTTCGGTTTTGAATGAGGCTATAGAACTTCAAGCTCTTGTGACTGGACTAACGTTGTACGTCACTATTTAGAACATATCCAGTTAGTACCTCCTTTATTTGCTATTCTAAGAGAAGTAATATATACTGAGGGAAATAAGCTTAGCAATATACTTTGGAGAGTCACTGTATAGATGGAATAGGATTTTTAAGTTCATAATATCAAAATTATTTGTTGACAAACGTTTACGAATACGATGAAAATAACCCGTCGACATTTCCTATCATGTAAAGTCCGATTTTAAGCCCCTTTGACAAAACAGCTTATCTGGCAATAGCGCTTATAGTTTTCTGCTAAAACTTTGATTTTTCCGCCAAAAGTTTAGATTAAATTTTAAAAGCACAATATTGAAAACCGGTTTAAAACTAAATGTTATTTCGCCCTTTTCGTACAGTTTTTAGTTGAAAATCGATTTTCTTCAAATTACCTCTCTTTCAATAAAATAGCGTATGAAATTAAAATGGTGAGCAGATCAACCCCTCGCTATAAAATTCAAATTTGTGTCTTTATACCTCTTTGATGTAGACATTAGATCATTTCCAAACAACCGGCATGCATGTGCATCTGCTAATAAAGAAGGTCTAATGCTCAAAAGACCGCAAATGGGAAAACCCATTGTAACGTATTGCTAAACTTTTTTCCCACAGTTTATATTCACATGGTGTCTTATTGTTGTTTATTTACATTGTTTATTAAGCCTAGCGTCCTTCTTATGGGACATAGGCAAACTGTCAGACCTAGATCAGACAACGCTTAATGCGGTGTTTTGTCAGGATCTTCTCTGTTTGCTAACAGAATGGTCTAAAAATTAAATAAAAGACAGAAAAATACCACCCAATATCTTTAACATTGGAAATGGGCTAGTCCAACTGATATATGTTCGGGTTGGCAAGTCCAATTGGCTTAAATGGGTTAATGGTTTCAATTTGACTTATTTAGCAAAGAATACGTCCCCGCATGAAAATCAGTAACCAATCCTATATAATTTCCCGATGGAACATATCATCGTGTTAAAATTACAATATGCCTGCTGTAATTTACCATATCTAGAATTGTATGGAATATTAGAGCAGTATTAGAAATGAAACATGTAACAGATAACTAGAGTCCATCATGAGTGTGAGGGTGGGATAGAAAAATCCGTCCCGAGGATCACCGATTGGCATCGCGAGGCTTGACTATTGAGGACAAACGGTAATCGCGAGGGACGGATTTTTCTATCCCATCCTCACACGAACAATGAATTATTTTTTTATGCTCAGCACTAAATATCTCATTTTATATTAGAAAAACATGTAAAAGACTTCCAGCATATCCTAAATACGCTGAGATGCAACATGGTGACGTCATTTTAACATTACTTTGACGTCACGGATCGAAGTGCCGCCAGCGTGTGGCCGACGTGCAGCTGTTTGTTTTAGCTCACCTGAGCCAAAGGCTCATGGGTGAGCTGATAGTATATCAGTCACTCCGGCGTCCGTCCGTCGTCCGTCAACGTTTTTAAACATCTTCTTCTCTTTTCATATGGAGACTCCTTAGGACGCGGAAACGAAAGTTTGTTCAAATGGTCCTGGTCACATGACCAAGATGGCCGACACGCACATATATGGTAAAAACTCTTAAAAAATCTCTCTAGAATCAGAAGGCCGATGACCTTGGGACTTGGTATGTAGCATTGGGGTGTTGGGCTTACCCAGTTTGTTTAAATGATGATCCTATGTTGACTTTGACCTACTTAACACCAAGGTCAAATTGTAGGGTTCCCAATGCATTTAAATGGGATTTTTTTTTTTGGAAAGTTGAGATTTCAAATACTGTTACATGTAAAACCAAAGTCATTATTCTTACTTGATATGTTAAACCTAATGAGACAATTGCTATAGATAAGTTTCAAATGTCAAGGCTGACCTCTGACCTTTCAGCCAAGGTCGCTCATATTGGATTCCCATCAATATATTAAAACATAGTTTTCTCACAAACCATTGGCCCAATTGAACTCAAATTTCATTTGAAGACTCCTTATGATAAATAAGCCAAATTTATACAAAATATATTAGTAAAGCTGACCGTCACGCCCATACATGTATATGGTGAAACCCTTTAAAAAATGTTCTCCAGAACCAGAAGGCCGATGGCCTTGGGACTTGTTATGTAGTATTGGGGTGTCGGAACTACCAAGTTTGTTCAAATGACGATCCTGAACTGACCTTGCCCTACTTAACGACAAGGTCAAATTTGCTTCCTAATGCATTTAAATTGGAAATTTTTTAAAAGTTTATTTTTTGAATACTGTTGAAGCCAAAGTCATTATTCTCACTTGATATGTTAAACCTAATGAGCCAATGGCTATAAATAAGTTTCAAAGGTCAAGGTTGACATTTGACCTTACAGCCGAGGTTGCTCATATTGGAGTCCCTCCAACATACTAAAACATAGTTTTTTTCAGAAACCAGTCGGCCAATTTAACTAAAATGTCATTTGAAGACTCCTTATGATAGGTAGGCCAAAATGTATACAAATCGTTCTGGTTACATGACCTAGATGGCCATCACGCACATATATTGTAAAACCCTTTAAATATCTTCTTCTCTGGAACCAAAAGGCAAATGGACTTGGAACTTGGTATGTAGCATTGGGATGTGGGCCCTACCAGGTTTGCACAAATGGTGAATCAAGGTTGCACTTGGTCTACTTTATGGCAAGGTCAAATTTATTCCAAATGCATTTGTATGGGAACAATCTTGAAATGTTCATTTTTCTATAACTGTTTAAGCCATAATCATAATACTGGCGAGAAATGTTTCACCTAATGAGACTATGGTTTTATTTAAGTACCAAATGTCAGGCTAACCTGTGACCTTTTATCCAAGGCCACTCATTTTGACTGTCATATCCCTTTCTTAATATCTTTTTCTCAGAAATCACTGGGCTGTTTGATGGAGTATTCATTAGATTGTTTTATGCCACTTGACCAATATTGGCCGTAACCTCCATATATGGTAAAACAAAATATGTGTCATTCTAAGCTGTAGTTTACCTTGACCTATTTTAACATTATTTAGGCGGTCAGGTGAGCGCTTCAGGACCTTCGGGTCCTCTAGTTTATCTTTCCCTCGAGCTGGTACGGGGTAAGGTCGAAAACAACGGAAATCCTGATCTGGTGTGCGAGAAAATAATATGCTCTATATTCATGCCGGGTTATTTTGTATGTTTTATTTTGTGGTTTGCTGATTTTTTCTTCAAAATTAACGTTTTCAAAAAAGCTTTCAAGAATATCACTACCTGGTTTGTTTTTAAAACTTTACACGCATTCAACAATTTTTTCAGTCATTTCGGTACAATTTCCTGCCTTTCTGGGTTGAACAAGTGCTAAGCAGTGGATAAAGTATCTTGCGAAAGGACACACAGTGACTCCGACAGGCCCGACGTTTGGTCGGTCCTAATCTGGTTCTAAACTCTAAAGTTTGTTCAAATGTCAGGGACGTACTTACATGTACGCAAATATGCATGTGCGTACAGCTTGACGCAGCAATTATAGGTTTTTAGTTGCAGTAAAACCTGTCTAAAGCGGCCACTCAAAAATAGACAAAAATCTATCTTAATGACAAATGGTAGCTTATTGAAGGCCGAAAGTATTGCAGAATATTCTGCAATACTTTTGACCTGCATTAAGCGATTATCGATCTTGAAAACCAATTTTAGGTCTTCGTTTTGAGTGGCCGCTTAAGACAGGTTTTACGGTATTTAATTTGATTTTTGAAAGAAAATGCAGCTAATTGTGTTTAGTTGCAGGTCTTGAGGACTCGTTTTAGCTCTTTGGGATACCCTAAAACCATTTTTTGCCACAGGGATTAACCCTTGACCCCATATATAGGGTAATACACTCAGAACCCCTCAAGAGTGCGTACTATATAAAATGCCTCAGGAACGCATCAAAGTGTTATCAACAGGCACCAAAACTCGCCACTAGCAACCAAGTAAACCGCTTACAATAAAAAAAAACACTTCTTTGGGTAGGCTGCTTACACGTACCGCATTGCGTAAGGTATTCGTTATACACGCATGTGCAACTACATGTCACTGGGGAGACAACACTGTAAAAAAGTATAATTTTACACCAAAGACGTGTCAGCCTAGCTGTCACCTCTTTGTGTAAACTTACACTTACTTTCCTACTAAGACAACTTTATGCCAGCTATTATCCAGTGATAAATGATAAAACATTTCTACCTATTATTGCTGTTGTTATCCCCCGGATCAATTCAATCGATCAAAACCTTAGTCCTAGCTTTCAAAGCAGCTGGATGGTTACGCCCAAAATCAGTTGCAAGGTTACGCCCAAATCAGTTGCAAGGTTACGCCCAAAATCAGTTGAAAGGTAACGACCAAAATCAGTTGAAAGGTTACGCCCAAAATCAGTTGAAAGGTTACGCCCAAAATCAGTTGAAAGGTTACGCCCAAAATCAGTTGAAAGGTAACGCCCAAAATCAGTTGAATGGTTACGCCCAAAATCAGTTGAAAGGTTCCGCCCAAAATCAGTTGAAAGGAAACGCCCAAAATCAGTTGAAAGGTAACGCCCAAAATCAGTTGAAAGGTAACGCCCAAAATCAGTTGAAAGGTAACGCCCAAAATCAGTTGAAAGGTTACGCCCAAAATTAGTTGAAAGGTTACGCCCAAAATCAGTTGAAAGGTTACGCCCAAAATCAGTTGCAGCTGAGCTGTTACCGAATTTTGGTGTAAAATTACACATATGCTGTACAGTGTGCCTGTATTTTGTCCTGTTATCTTACTCCCATAGTCTTACTGTGGGTATGTGTTTGCGAAGACTCTTCTGATCCTTTGTGCATGTACCAGGGCCCAACATTACAATGCTTACTAAAAGTTAAGGGTGACTTAAGTTAAGTATTGATTTTTCAACATATTACAATAAATATTCAATAAAATGCGAGGATCGATGCAGCACTTTTGGTCAAAGATATCACTGTGATCTACAGAAAAAGTGAATGTAGTTTGCTTTTAATAAGTTCGAAACGTTATTTTTCGCATCCTAAAGAACCCTGGGCTCGGAATTACAATGCCTCCTTAGAGTTAAGGAAGACTTAAGTTAAGTATTGATTTTCAGGATGCGAGAAATAATGTTTGAAACTGATTAAAGTCAAAATAGTTTTAATTTTTCTGAAGATCACACTGATATTTTTGACCACAAGTACCACATTGATCCAGGCAATTTATTTAGTATTTAATATAACATGTTGAAATATCAATACTTAACTTAAGTCTTGCATAAGGAGGCATTGCAATTCCGGGCCCAGAATTACAATGCTTCCTTATAGTTAAGGAAGACTTAAGATACGTAACGAAATTTCAAGATGTTTTATTAAATGTTTAATAAATTGTCTGAATCGATGCAGTACTTATGGTCAAAGATATCAGTGTGATCTACAGAAAAAATGAAACTATTTTGAGTTTGATAAAATCAAAACGTTATTGTTAGCATTCTAAAAAATCAATAGTTAACTAAAGTCTTCCTTAACTTTAAGGCGGCATTGTAATTCTGGGCCCTAACCTCTTCAGCTGACCAATCTGCTAGTTTTAATCCGAATAACGTTTCCATCTTTACAATGTACATGTATCAGTTGGCCGTGTCAATTTTCAATTTTAGGGTTTGGGGTTATTTTTCTTTTTTTTTTTTTTTAAATTTTAACAGAACATTATGTCAGCAAAGAGCGCAGATCAGGATCAGACGCCGTGTTCTGCGGCGTCTGATCTGGGTCTACGCTATTTGCCTTGAAGCTAAGCTTATTCGGGTTATTCATTTAAGATTTATTCTTAATTAATTTATGCGTTATGTTTTCATTTGGCATGTATGGTGTTGTCAGTGCTGTAAACGAATGCTAAGTAGTAGACATGGTGCCAGCTATCATACTTGGAACAAGGATTCAAGGGGAGCATGGTATTGTGTTATATATGAACATGTAAATGCAAGGAAAATGTAGGTATACATTGTATGTGCCATCGCATGCCTTTTTCGGACTTATGGCGTAGTCGCTAAACCCCTAAAGCGCCAATCACAACAAAAGATGTCTGCTTTTGTCGTCTGTGGAAATGTTTTAGATGTCCTTTTGGCAAACAGTGTAGACCCGCATCAGACTGTTCCTATAGAAGCAGCCTGATCTAGGTCCATGCTATTTGCTTCTACGCTTAAATTAGTCAGTATTGTTAGAAATCTTTTGCAGCAGACCACTTCAGCAGACGACATTTTCAGATGATTTTTTGCAGGCGCGCACATGCTGAAGTATCAAGCGGAGTAATTTTCTAAACGTTGGTCTTGGGTTTCATCTGCATACACACGTATGCGAGCAGCGAACGCTTGGGCGAGTCTGCGCATTGGTGCAGGTTCGCTTGAGCATTCGTTGCTAGAAATACCAAAATCACGTGTGTCGGTTCATTTCAAGAACAATATCTACGGAAACTTACATGTATATATTCATGAAATGGGCCCCGACGCGAGAAAACCTGTCTTTGGCGCCACGGGTTGCGAACAACCAACGCGCAGACCAGCCGTGATCAGGGCCTTTATTATTCGCCTTTTTTGGAAAACTTGCTACAAGCAAACTTTCAATT
This sequence comes from Loripinus fragilis, assembly GCA_964019695.1. NCBI lineage: Eukaryota > Metazoa > Mollusca > Bivalvia > Lucinida > Lucinidae > Loripinus > Loripinus fragilis. Next base: position 46,127,782 of record OZ026515.1, read on the forward strand.
GTCTCTGTAGTTGAGAAGACGGGTTTGAGTCTCGCTTTGTCGGAAACTCAGAAGGCAGGTTTTATTGTGTCGTGGCCAATTAATGGTCCATATCACATATGCGACAATACCTGCCATTGTGGTGTCCGATCAGTAAGGCTCACAAACACCTGCTCAGTTACAGAGACTAGCGAGAAATCTAAAAAAATTGTATTCAGCAAGATAGCGATTGCATTTTTTCCAGAAAACGAATGGCATAGACAAAGGCTTTGATCAGACTAGTATGTGAAAACGCAGGATGATCCACGTCTATCTTGTTCAGACCATCGCATGATGTGACTCTTTCAGGAAAACATGTAGCAGTTTCGGCACTAGGCCCAGACCGCACTGTCTGTCAGTTGTACATGTATGAAATAAAGAAATAACATTTCTCATCAATAAACACATTTTATTGTAACAAAATAGCAAATATTAGACCCATGGTAACATACAATAACTATAGGGGTGTTAACGCAATACAGACACTATGATTAAATTAAGATGAATAATATACAGTAAAACCAGTCTTAAAGCTGCATAGTCTGTAACTTTTGATCTTCTTTTTTTAAAAATATTTTTTTTTATTTTTCGAGAACACAGTATAAATAATCTAATTCAGGTCAACATTTTACCTTTTTCGTAAACTTAACAAGTTATCACTATCACAACAACTGCATTTATGTTAAAATTCAACGGTCTAGAATTATTGGAGGGATGCAAATAATTACCAACAAGAGTAAAATACTCCTATTTGGTAAGATAAATCACTTTTCCATGCAGTTTTCAGCTGTACTGAACATTTTTATTGTGAAAACATAGCTTAATTCTACTTTTACAAATGATTTAAAAAGAAAGTAAAAATGTTCGAAAAATGTTCATAGTTACAGAGTATGCAGCTTTAAGCGACCACCCAAAAGGGAGACAAAATTTTGTATTCAATACCAATTATTGTTTAGTGCAGGTCGAAAGTATTGCAAAATGCTCTCTTGGAGCATTCTGCAATAATTTCGACCTTCATTTAGCTACTATTTGTCTTTTAGACCATTTGCTTTGTCTATTTTTGAGTGGCTGTTTTAGACAGGTTTTACTGTACATAAAACACATGGATTCGTCTTATTCCGAAATTCCAAAGTGATCATTTTGATATGCAATGACCAGTGTGTTGTGATCTTATCTTATCATCTTATCCCTTTATGATATACTTATATTTATTTGTAAGGTTTGGTTACAGCATAACCGGGCTTTGAAAAAAATAGCTACAAAGTTAGCGGTGCTTTACTTTTAATCTGTGTATATACTATACATGTAGCTTCTTTGTAGAAACATTTCATTTATATTTTGATGAAGTAAAGTACATGTTTATTGCTGGCCTCCAGAAAAAAGGAGTGTATGTAATATATTTTTTTCTTATTTTTCAACCAAGCAAATATTGTGGGTACCCAAAAGATTCGTCTCAGCGTTTGAGCACACCGAACATATGCTCAAGCTAAAGAATGAGAAAAATATTCATAAAGAACGTTGAATAATTTTGCTGATCTGGCCCTGCGTTATCATGATATTGTCCGTATAAAGTCACAATAGGATTTGTTTCAGCAAGCCATATAAACACAAATCGTGTGGGTGTTCATAGAATTCTATGATAATTGCGGAGATATGGAGATAAGCCAAAGTGAGACAAAGTGACGTGTAAATATGGAAATGCCGTTTCATGTCTGTCAAACTCAGCTTTTTGAGACAGCCTAACTGAAATGGTACCTATCGCGCATGCGCAATGTCATTATTTTGAAGACCCAACTCCATAAAGCCCCTCTGTACAGCTGCGTTTCGCTTCGCTTGCGGGCCGATGATGGCCCGCTTATAGTGGTATTTGGATCCTCCCTCTCCTCATTAACTAAAAATAAACCTTGTCAACGTCGGACCCCTCCGACAAATCTTTCTGGATCCGCGCATGTACAATCTTATCTAACTGATAAGCAGCAGTGGTCACTGAGCTGTCAATCATTTCACAGGTAAAGGCAACAGCCAATGAAATTAAAGATCATAATTACAAGAGCTCCTGATAGCCTTACTCTGTGGTGATTGCTGGATTAATGAGGTTATGTCGTCTAGTTCACTTATCTTGTCGGATTAGGATGGTTTTAAAGGAGCTCTTGTCATAGCGCGCACCTACCCAAGTCCCAATGAGGACAGGTGGCTAATTGTGTCCGTATATAGTCCATTCTTGCTTTTAAACTAAGCAGAGTCGTACTTGATTCATACTGTTCTGTGTGTTCAGAGTACTCCCAGAAGATGATGTGAATCAAGTGAGACAGAACATTTCGACGTACTCCGTAGTTACTCTGTGAATCAAGTACGCCAGAACATGTGCAGAGTAATAAACAAAACAAAAATTGGCTACTTACTTCATACAAGGAAAGTAGCAGTTCCGAGTCTGATAGCGACTCATAACAAGAATTGATCTTACTGGCACTATTCCTGTAAGAGTTTCTTGTTTTAAAGCTAATGTTATTGGAAGGTTTATTCCATTCAGCCTTTCCGCCATTTTTGTTTGATCACGTGACCTCTCTACTCCGACCACACCACCTCGGAAGGTGGTGTACTCTAAACAGCTTCTGCACAGCTGTTCTCTGATACTTGATTGCAATTCTGCCTGTCCAGAGTAAAAAGCGTACTCCGAACAGGTGAATCAAGCATGACCCAGTTCAGGGACCTATGTGCATCTTGCGTAACTGGTACTGATTCGAACGTTCACAGGGGTGCTGTGCTGTTCGGATGAGTACACGTGCCCTGTACTCTTCGTTGAAAGAATACCACAATGCTAATGGTAATAACATTTGAAAGACATCATTATCCTCAATACGTTTAACTAACTACTTAACGCGCCCACAGCGACCTAATTGTTAATATCGAAATGTACATGTACACGTATATGGGCTAATAAGATAATGGAATATGTTTCCATGGATTCAATCATCGCTTCTAGTAAAGCATTAATGTTTCCCTACATATATAAGGTCACTCAATACGCAAGGCTTCGTGACGAGTAATAATAAAGGTGTGGCTAGTAGTTTTAAATACAGTAAAACCTGTCTAAAACGGCCACTGTCAAAAAGACCAAAAATTGGTTTTCAATAGCAATTGTCGCTTAATGCAGGTCAAAAGTATTGCAGAATGCTCCAAGGGGAGCATTCTGCAATACTTTTTACCTTCATTAAGCTACCATTTGTCATTAAGATCTTTGTTTGGTCTATTTTGAATGGCCGCTTAAGACAGGTTTACTGTACTAGTTATACCATGGTTTGCCAGCCGCTTAGCGAGTGGATAAAATGGTATATCCCGTACAGGTGGCCAGCCGTGCTATAACTATTTGAAACCACGTGCAGCAGTATAGATCTTGCATATTATGAGCTATTTCGTGCTAAAATTGGAAAAGGCTGGTATGAAGGTGTTCAATCACGTAAATGCATTAAGTATGAAACATATACACATTGCGCAGGTTTCATACTTTGTTCGGTTCCCGCTACTGTAACAACAGAATAGAATTGTCAAGTTCAATTTAAGAAGTTTATTTTATTTAAACATGTTGTCAACTCGTTCTTAAAAGTATTGGTTACGTGCATCTGTATGTCCACTCATTACTTATTTAGTCTGATAATTCGTTCCCTCGATATTTTGATAGCTTTACGTATTACTTTTATTTAAGACCGCAGCTTGACGATGTATATCGACAGCTTGGCCCCGATATCATGATTTTTTTTCATGCTCAACTCAACTGAAATTTATCCTGCTCATAAATGTTAAAATGCCATTTTTGGCATTTTAACATTATTTGCAGGTTTAATACAACATCCGAGAATTTTAAAGCAAGACATTTTTTCAGCATTTTGTTTTCATAAGCAGTTGTAATTTCATTCTTAGTCGAGTCAGTGAGCATGAAACAAGTTTTATACTCTCGGGGCCTGGTCTTAGAATTACCGATATACTAATGTAGTGACAGTAACCGAAACAGTACCCAGTCGTTAAAATGAAGACAATTTTAACATGGCATGTCTTAAAGGCTAGCCCCATATACACAGCAAACTAAAATTTAAAACAAAACAACATATAATAATGACATAAAGTAAAGCATATTTTGATTGTGTTGCTAATTTTTACCAGAATATCATTTTTACATAATTATATATTGCTCATTAAACAGTACTGTTATTCTACCATCCAAAAGTCAGTAATATAGAACTCTACTAGCCCTGATGACGTCATAGAAACGTGAGAACTGTACCTACTAAAACTTCCGAAAACCAAAAAGTTGATTTTCTCCAAAATTCGCATAGCTGTGTGACTCTGGTAATATCGAATGGGTTTAAATAATGACGAATTTTTACCCTTTGGGACTAGGCTGCATTTAGGATTATGGCTAGGAATCCTGTTTCCACGATCTTATTGTCTGTAAATGCCACAACGATTCTTCTCACACCACCCAGCAATATTTTGCAGCAATTAGGGACAGATTAAACAGTCAAATAACAAAATTATTGCATGAATTGCATTTCACTTACACATTTCATGACCAAAATTTGTACATTTTTGCTTTAAAATGCTCCTTACCAGATCGTCTGACATGTCAAACTTTTCTGTAACAACTTAGAGAGAACATTGGTCTAAAAAGTCTAAAAATCTTGGCCCTTTCATATCCGTTGTTTGTACATAGCATCGGAGTTTGGCATTTTGCATACTGGGAGTTGACCCAGAAAACCCGTTCTTTTGAGTCAAAGAATATGTTTCGGAATACCAAAATTTCGGTTTTCGACTCAAAATAAGTTTGTTAGACTGATGTAAAAAAGCATTTTAAGTTAGACCATCAGAATTTATTATTTTTGGTCATTTGAAGTTATATATGCTTAACTTTATGTCAATGGTATATTATAGCGTTCTTTTTGTAAGAGTCACCCGACTGCAATACTCAAGAACAATAACCTTCTGCGAGAATTATACCACCCTTACCAACTTGAGCATGAAATATCTCATGATGTGCAAGGTCTACACTAATGTAGGTGGTATAAAATAGTTATACCATGTTTGCCCACCTGTACGTAAGATAATCCACTCGCTAAAGCTCGTGGATTATCTCCACGTACAGGCGGACAACCCGTGGTATAACTATTACTTAATTCGATAAGCATCAAGTTTTTTGTCTGAAGATGTGCAGAATTATACCACCTTTACCAACTTTAGCATTGAATATCACTTGATGTGCAAGGTCTACACTGATGTAGGTGGCATAAAATAGTTATACCATGTTTGTCCACCTGTACGTAAGATAATCCACTCGCTAAAGCTCGTGGATTATCTCCACGTACAGGCGGACAACCCATGGTATAACTATTACGTAAACTCATTTCCGCATAATAATCTCTGGTGTCTAGCCGCTATCAAATCACCAGAAAATGGTAATCTGATTACGGCTCAAAATGTCTTTGAAACAAAGTATCTCCCTTTTCAAATGCAATAGATAGTGATTGTAAATGTGTCATTGCTTCCATACATTCGTTCGGAACTCCCCAACCCTAGAATGTAACTGTTTCTTCAATCATATCAACATTGTAATTATTGAACCTGCAATTTTACGGTGTTGATCGTTGATACGTGATTGTAGCATCCCCTGGTCACACTCACATGTTTATATGCACTGTTCGTTCTGGCAGGAGATCTTTTAGGTGGGCAATTCAGATGTGTTTAGCGTGTAAAAGCTGGCTACCGAAACCTAGTGGCCCGAGGATGTTTCGTTTTTGTTGCGTATATTTACAATGTAAGGCAATTTATAGAGCCCCGGACCCAGCAATACTAAACCGACATAAATAGAACTGATATAGCTGTATACAAGGTAACACAATATGAAAATATACTAATTTTCAACAAAATAACATGCATGGTAAGTATCAAATATATATTTATCACGTTGCAGTAAGTACATATGTACAAAATAAAATAAGATATATAGTACAATATTCTTTTTACACTGACTTTATCCTCTGCTTAGTACTGGTTCAACCCAGGAAGACAGGAAAGCGCCCCGACATGATTTAAAGCTATTGACTTGGACTTCATGATTTAGCCCGTTTCGGTTTGCAGTTAAAAGTGTTAATATCAGCCGAAAAGTTGTCTGCTTGAAAACATATAAATGTATTATTGCCTGCAACATGTTTGAAACCAGATCAGACGGCTCCCAAGAGGGTACTCTAAACCTGGTCCCATACTGTGTGCTGTAGACACTTTCAAAATGAAATAACAGACGACGAAGCAGACGATTTTTCTGTCCTGCCAGCCAAAAGTGACAGTTACGCCATTTTTTGTAATACATTAAGTTGAGCTATCGCAAATCGGTAGGTCACATGTGTATTAATCCTATCCTGAGGATAGGATTAAAACCCACGTGCTCTATCGATTCGTTGTCCCTGATAACTTTATAAACAAAACATGACGTCACTGTCACTCTTGTCTGACAGGACAGTAGCTGCAAATGGTACTGAAAGGCTTAAATCAGATATATATGGTAGTTAGTTTTAGGTGCACTTTGCCTATTATGTCAAATACACTCCAAACTTATTTTATCATAAATGCAACTGTATGAATCCGGATCGGGAGCAGTCTGATCTAGGTTCATAGAATTTGCAATAAAGTACACCCGCAGACGAGAAAGCATACAGAATTGCTCGTGGAATGTGTTGTCAATGTCGACTATTGTGCAATAATGTGCAACTCAACTGTTTAAGGCTACGCCAAATAAAGCTTGTTTTATGTGGTTATCAATGTATCAGATAATGCAGTTCGACATATTGTATTTGGCCAGTTAATAACGAGTAACTGCTTCATGTAACAGCATCGGTTCAGATAACCTAACATTGTGAATACTTTCTTATTCACAAGTTTAAACATTTATTTAGGGTATACAGTTTTTTGGTTAAAAATGCAAAAATCGACTTTTTTTTAAAGAAAAATGGTTTTGAGAGTTGTTTTTTTTTTATAAAATTGACGTTTAGATGGTTAAAAACTGGTCTGTCCGACTTGAAAAACACACAACAATTGAAATTTTGCTTATGGTAGATTTTTACGCATTTTTAAAATGTTGCATTTTTCAAAATTTTTCGAGATATTTGAAATTCACCAGTTTTTCCTGGTAAAATTGTTAAATGCACTTAATTTCATTTGAACACTGTAGGCCAAACACAATAGAACTTGATTAGTCCATTTTAGTACTGTACACTCCAGGTTTCAATGTGAGAGTTTAAAATCGATTTGGTAGCATTATATATTTTTTCAATTTTCAAAGAAGGACAGTAAGTAAGTAAGTAAGTAAGTAAGTAAGTAAGTAACGACTTTATGTCTGGTGATAATACTTAATCGCTGAAAATTTCAATGCCGTATCGCTGATAATAATGCGTACAGAGCAGTGCAAAGTCTCTATGCAAATTGCAAGCTTAAAGCTGAATTTCAATGATTTACCTGCTAAAAGTGTTTGTCTTATGTTGTTGAGTAGAAAAACGACGAGTCCGATGGAATCAAAACTTTTGAGGTTTATTCTTCATATATCACGCTAGCCAGTAACATCTTCAAACAAACAAAAACGTTAATTTGAGTTATGGTTTATATCTTAGAAAAAGTGTGACGTTTTGAAATGAGGGTATCTTTTCTCTAACTTCGTCCGTGCAAGAAGTACACGTCATTTTTATATGAAATAACTTGCAGAGTCTCCGCAAAGTATTGCTCCACTTAATAAAAAAAACACATGAATTTTGTATACCCTACGTTTAACTTTCTGAACTAGCGTAAAATGTAAGGTGACCAATTAGTAGCTGGTTTTAGTGTATATGTTACGTGCGGAAAAGTGAAAATTACAGCATGGCAGTTTTCACGCCAACAAAACATTGTTTTACAAAAATCGAATAAATGTAAGCAAAATTCGTTGCAAAGTGACGTTTCTAAGAAAGGTAAAGAAAAGCATATTAATACATAACTGAGCCAGCAATTGAGAGTTTGGTTCTTATCGCATATGCGCAAATCCATTGGGACCTCTAATAAACGCCAATACTAATCTATTCAGGGGGATAGAAGTTCAGTATTTTGATTGGTCTGAGTCTTTATCTACGTCCGTACTTTGTGCATGTGGGCAGCGAATGCACTGGCGAGTCTGCGCACATGCGCAGACTCGCCTGGGCCTTCGTTGCTGGATGATGCGATAAGTACATAAAATCTTTGTGCTGGCCAGTTTTGTTTGATCTAGATTATTCTAAGCTATTTAATACACTGCTCAAAATATTTAAAGCAATACTGCGTATTTTGCCATTGATCACAATACAAATGCACTCATGGTCCGACTCATAGCGAGAGTTGGATTTATAAGGCAAAACATGTTTGTCCTGTGATTAGTTTGGTAACCTATCAAGGATAATGCTTTGTGATAAAAATTGTGCAACCCCTTTTCAGGAATCTCCATATAACGCTTTATGTGAAAATGGAATTTTGTTAAAAATACCCCCTTTTTTTTAAAAACCAAATTTTAATACGAATTTTCAATCACGCACCACAACAGCATCATTTATCTACAGTCAATATACTTTTTATGTTGCTGAAATCATTAGATTACGCTATTAACAACAAATTCTGAAGATTCTACAGACTTCCAGAAAAAAACTGTCATTTTCAAGAAAGTAAAAAATTACAAAATTTGAGTCATGAACTTGAACAGCGATTGTTTTATCAATAACTCTTTCTGATCCAAAACTTTGGTTATCGTAGCAAAAATGGCAAAATAAACTGTGTTTCTGCCTTATTGTCTAGTGAAATGCATTACTTGTCTATTGGCGAGGGTTAACATTATCACATATGAAAAATTTTCAGGTGTTCCTTTAATTATTTGAGCAGTGTACTTGAAAGCCATACTTTTCAAAGCATGTCTATCTTGAGTCCCATAATGGCTCACAAGTATACAACGATTGGATGATTTGAACAGAGCATTCGCTTGAAAGCAGCGTTAAAGTCCTTGTTGAAACAAGTGTAAATTACTGGATTACAAACCGAATTGAAATACCCTAGCCATAGTACTGCTTGAAGCAGCACTGGGTGGAAGTAGCAAGATGTACATATACCTCGTAATATAGTCACTAAAAAGAAGGGAAGCCAGCATATAATAAAGCATCCCATTACGATAATTAGAGTCCTAGCTGCCCGCTTTTCTTGCGACACCGCCACACGTCGCCTCTTTCGGGAATTTCTACTCCTGAGAGTTGATGACTTCAGTTTAGACTTCGGTTTTGGTCTAATTTGTGGTTCATCGCTCTCCTCGCCATGTCCATCATCTACGTCGATCGCATCCGAGTCTATCCCGGAAGCTGGTGCAAACTGTGTTGCCTGGACAACTTGAGTGGCCTGAGTCGCTAGTTCATGTATAACTTCAGTTTGTAAACTAGGTTGTCTCGCAGACAACCTTCTAGCTTTTAGCAAGCTGTATCTACGACCACTGTCTGTTGAAACACTCAGTCGTCGACCACTTTCACTTGATGCGCTATAAGAGCGCATAGTATCTGTGCCTACACTGAAACTTCGGCCGCTACTCTCGGTACTAGTGCTGTAGCTCCGCGCCGAGCCACCTGATACAGATGTCGACATCGTACGAGAAGAATCGCTAGATGTAAACAATGAACTAAAACTCGATTCAGTTATATTAGAGGAATGTCTCGGTGACCTTTGACGCATTTGATATATCGCCAGGATCTCAGGAGCCAAGTTCTCTTGTCTAATGTCCTCACCTTCGGCAGTATCACTATCATATTTCTTCTCGCTGTCATCTATAGACAGCATACATTCTTCAAATAGACCGTTGGTTTGGGTCGACACAGTTTGGAAGGGTGGGGACTTTTTATCCGCTCGCACCCAAAAGTTCGCACAGAGCAAAGACTTACATACTTTCTGACTATCTTCTCCATTTTGTGAACTTGACACCGATTCAGTGCGATCTGAACGTATGCTCCCTCCTAATTCCTTTGATTGAAAACATGTTACTCTGAATATTCGAAAATAGAATAATAGCATGAAACAGAGTGGAAGGAAAAATGCCCCAACTGTGGAATATATTGTATAACCAAGGTCATTTTCTACTTTACATCTGTTATTGCCTTGAAAGTCTGTTGACTTTTTCCATCCTAGAAATGGCGGAATGGCGATTAATACTGAATAAACCCAAACAAAAACACATATTAGCCATGCTCTGCTATAAGTTCTCTTTCTGGAGTATTCGAGTGGTTCGATAATTGCATGATATCTGTCATAGCTGATAGCACACAAATTGACAATACTGGCGGTGCAGCAGATAACGTCCATTGAAACCCAGAAGTTACAAAAAGCTGCACCAAATGTCCAGTTTTCAGTGATTATATAGGCAATAGCCACAGGATTAACTATCATTCCTACAAGGCAGTCACTAACGGCAAGATTCATAATTAAGACGTTACCAACCTTGCGCAGTTTCTTTTCTTTAATAACAGCAGCTATCACCAAAATATTTCCTACTATTGTCGCCAATGTTATCAAGATCCCAGAAACGATGAGTATATATTTTAAAACTCCAACTTCAAAGTTGATATGTTTGTTGGTTAAATTGGTACTAAAGTTTGATTCTTCTAGAGAGGTCTCCGTGGTAAGGTTGTTTGAGACATACTCGACATCAGCATGCGTCGTTAGATAATCGTTGTTGTCCATGACTGAGCCGTTAGAAGTATAAGCCAGCAGATATCAGTTCAAATAAATTACAAATAAATGTCTATATAAGTATGATTTATATTTAACAAGAGGAAACTCAGCAAAATGACACTCCTTTTAAAGAAAATACTAGGCTGTGTCTATTGTGTTATGTTTAAGCGCAGAACCATGGTGATATTCTTGCACCGAGATCTTGTTAGAAATATCTTTAAAGTCAGTATATCACCTTCAATAAACGATTTTAACTTTAACGATGACACGAAACAAGCATCTTTATGACATTTTTCCTTTCGACAGCATCTCAGACATAAATACACATGACGAAACTCTGGTGATCCAACGCGGAATTTCAATAACAGATACATGGAGTCCGATTGTAACAATCAGGTGTACTGTATGGCGTGAATAAATGTCACATTTTACAAGCTCAGCAGCGCTCAGCTCACTGTCAATGATAATATCGAACTTTACCGATGAACGCCTCTGTTTTATACGCTTTCTCATGTATTGATCGTCCCAGAACATGCACTAACTGAAACGTATGATATCGTTTATTTGCTTCAGAGGCTTGTAGCAAGAAAGTTGTGAAAACAAGTTTTGAAAAGTACAGTGAACAGTTTAATTTTCATCTAGCATCTCATAGCATAACTATTAAACAATAGTAACCAACTAGTATAACTTTGTCCTTCTCGTTCCACGTGTATTTTAAACAGTATTTGAATCTCATATATCTATTATACTTCCATATAAGCTTAAAGCTGAAAGTACTGTAAGATCCCGTAGGCTTTGCTAATGTATATATTTAAGAAAGTAGAATATTTCAATAAAATATTGTTTAAACAAAAGTATCTATATCACTATATACGTTTGCTAAATGCTTCTAATATACAATGTACTTCAACGTATCGACTCTTGACTGAAAGCTGATGATTTTCAATCAGTATCATAGTTTTATAGATGCAGACACCCACTCATATCTTTTACATTGCTAGATATTACGAGATCTCGTTTCGTGGTAATTACTTTGGTCACGTTCGTAATTCCTGTCTTTCTTAAGATTCATGAATGGAAGCAGAAATCAATGCTATGGTGTTGTCACGCGAAAATGTTCGCGAACTCAGTTAAACAAAGCCAAGCGTCCGTTTTATGGGACATCGGCAAAAAGTGCTGAACCAGATCAGACGCCACAGAACAGGTTCTGCACCATTTGCTTACTTTTAAAGTTTGAATGAAATTGTAAATTACAACCCAACAACCCTTAAATTCGAAATGTTTTCGTCCTATTTATTAGGGGGGGATTCCATCAGACATATATGAACTTTAATGCTACAATGTCGTTAAATGTAAAGATATACCAATGTGAATGATTTTAAATAAGAAGGTTGTAATGAAAAAAAAATGTTACAAATATGGAGGCATGGCCTTCTGGGTAACACTTAAAACTAATGTTGAAAATAATCAAACCGTAGGCCTCGTTTCCCGCAAAAGATGCTATTTTTTCAACAATCAAAATTGCCTAACCGCTAATATCCATTATATGGGTAGACTATCCTAGCAATACACTTGTAATGCACTTTACCAATACATTTGTACAGTAATGATGCATATTACCAATATTTTCAAGAATAACATGACAATATAGGTTTGTTAAAAATTCTTAAAGTAAGTAAGGGTGCAAAGATCAGGCATCGATACAATAAAGTACCACACCTGACCAAAGATACCAATGGAAAAGTAACAAATTCACAGTAAGACACCACAAACGAGAGCCAAGAGGTCAGCCCTTTCCCAGCAGGTGACCACAAGGCACAAACCGCATGTGAAAGCCCTATCTTGATGACGCATTCGCGGGAAATATACAAATTATGAAACCTGTGCAAAATTGCACAGGTTTTATATGTTGTACATTTCACGCGGTTGTACACTTTTAAGTGAAGGAAATCGCACTTGTATCGGCTAGTAAGGCTATATTTCATTCAAGAGTAAAGTCAGCGCTTGACTAGACTGGTCTGGATCATCATTTTTCTCAGATAGGCCAAGGTATCTTTTAATCATGGCGGTGTTAAATGATGCTTTTTGCCACAGTCTTAGATAAAATGATTCGACGTCGGGGGAGACACAGTTCATCTTGTCTGAGACTAATTTTCTTCTAAGATTTTTCGAGTGCTCTTTCATCAGATAGAGTGATCTGTAATAAAATTGCTTAGGGAAGAAAGAAATAAAGAATGTCATTTGAAACCATTACTTGACGGTATGCTTTTATGACATCGTAGTTTACTTTAATTTTCTAAGGGCTTGTCAGAGTAATCAAAAGTAGTGTCATAAATTGAGTGAAGAACAAGCTTCATTACATAAGTGTCATATCGCCATTTTTTAAAATTCGATAAACCACTAGTGGTTTACATATAAAGTATATAGCGTTATGTAATGAAGACCATGATCATGATAATATCGCTATGTACATATGTCAAAGTCTTGTTCTTCGGTACATTATCCACACAAAGAAGCGCATTGAGGATTGAACCAGGGACCTCTGACATGTGCAACAAGTATTAAATTATACAGCGATATATTTTCAAGAATTCACATACTAATATACACAAATGATATATGTATAAACTGATACACCACGGAATGATTTTCCAAGTTTGAAGATTGGACATTATTTGCGACCAATATGGATTTCGTCATTTCTTAAATCATGCAGTTGTGGAGGAACTTACACACGATTGCTCATGTGTCGTTGAATTTTAAACATTCTATAGAGTTTTGAAAAAAAATGATAAATTGTGATGCTTGTTTTTTATCACTCTTTCGCAAAGAATTTAATAAATTCAATGATACAGTATTCTTCTTATCATATTCGAATTTGTAATTGCGTTTTTGTTTGTATGTTTTTTGTTTGTTTTCTTGCTCAACATTGTTTACAAACTTTGCCATTGCAAAGTACTTAATAATATAACTGATTGTCAATTACAAGTTGACGATTTTTGTTTGTGTTATCGTTCAAAAAGCATGGCAACTTTGAACGACAACTCCAGCAAATTTAAAGTAGGATTGAAAATTGGGTAACAAATAATGGTTTTAAATTTTCCAAATCCAAAACACAGTATGTGTGCATTTCTGCCAGTTGTGCAAGCAACACAATTATGAAATTAGAGAAAAAGGCAAAGATCCGGAATCAATATGATCAAGAACCACACCTGGCCCAAGACACCATATGAGAAAGGGACAAAATTACAAGGATACATCACACACAAGATATCCAAGAGATAAGCTCTTTCCCAGCAGGTGATCACAAGGCTGCAATGAACAGACAGGACAGTATAATAAAAATCAACAAAGAAAAACGTAAAACATAAATAACAAACAAAGAGGACCCACATAAGAAGCGCCGCCTTGGAACAGACAGTAAAAATTCACCGGAGGGCTTAAACATGTTTAACGGTACCAACCTCACCCTTAATTCTGAAGTGGATCAAGACACATAGATGTTTAGTTTACATAAATGATCCCTAACGTATCGATGAATCATCTCCTAGTACATATAATCAAGATATAAAAAGAGATAAAACAAAGATAGTGACGGGCCTGACCAATGTTATATGGATCTCATCGTCCAGTTGTTGGGGAATCTCAATTCCTTGGCGTTTTTTTATCAACAACTCAGTTGTTACTGAATATATCAAAGTAAAATGCTTCAAAGCACTGTTCTCCAGTCAGGTCAAAATTAGATTATGGCTGTATTATATATTGCTCTGCAAAAAAAAAAAATCTACAAATGCTTGATACTACTCAAAACCACTGCCTAAGATTAGCTATAGGAGCGTTTAGAACTTCTCTTGTTGCTCGTTTGTATGTTGAATCAGATGAACCATTACTATATTCACACAGAGAGAAACGTTCTCGTCAATATTCTATAAAGACTTGCTGCTAACCCATAAAATCCTGCTCATGTCGTTTCATTCCCACAAAATAATGCTGATCCATATGAAAAGAAACCTAAATCTAATTAATCATTCGGCCTCAGAGTTTCACCGCTTTTGGCATCTGCAAATATCAAGTCACACATTCTTGAGACGCATTTTACACCAAACGATCCTGCTTGGTGTTTTAAGAAACCTGAAATTATTTTTGAATTACACTCTGAAAAAAGTCAGAAATTAGTCCAATCGTATTAAAGGATGACTTCAGAAAGCTACAAACTCGTTATCAGGATTATAAAAAATAAAATGTATACTGATCGGTCAAAAGAGACGCAGAAGTATCGAAAATTCTATTCCTGACTCTTGAGATTCTAAAGACTCTAAGTATTGCTATCAACCCGCTGGTCATATAGTCACAGGTGATTTAAAAATCATAACTGATTCAAGGATTCGATGTATTATATGTAAGGGACCTGAATATAGGTTTCCTGTTTCAATAGACTTCAAATTATGTCGTGAGGAAATTGCAGGAGCCATACAAGAATTTTGTAATCGCTGGTGTAAACGAGAGCATGTTGAGTCTAATGCCTTAAATAGTTGGAAACTAAATATTTTTAACATTATTGATGGTAGAATTTCATTTTATTGCAACAATTTAGATCTTCTACCACCTAAACCAAAATTCACTTTTAGACACTTGTAAAAGGGATCCAGGAATTCCATAGGAGGTTTGTTTTGGCGCCGGCAGATAAGGCGGCTAACAATGTTGTGGTCGTTTGAAAAAGATATTAACACCCTAAAAGAACTTAGCACTGCAAAAACATATGAGCATAACAGGCTTGATGAGACGTCTATCGTTGATAGGCATCGATGCCATATGGCAGCTAAGTTTGGGTTGTTTGTTGATTAGGACCATAGCAAGCTTCCTACGTTATACTGGTTACCTAAACTTCATAAACAGCCCTATAAGTCGCGTTTTATTGCTTATTCTAGTGCATGTACAACTACTGAGTTGTCTATTCTTTTGACTTCTTGCCTCACTGCGATTAAAAACAATGTCATTAAATATTGCACAACAGTTTATGAAAGAAATGGTAAAAATTTATTTTGGTCTATTAAAAATTCAGTTGAATTTCTTAATAAGTTGAAGTCTAGAGGTTTTCTAGCATCTGGTTTGTCTACATATGATTTCTCTACTCTCTATACTACATTGCCCCATAATCTAATCAAAGAAAAACTAACAGAATTAATTGAAAAAACCTTTAAACAGAGAGGGCTCACTTTATTTAACTTGTAATGATAAAAAATGCCTTTTTTACTTCTGAACAACCCAAACGATATAAATTGTGGACATGTCAGAAAATGTGTGATGCGCTCCATTATCTTTTTGACAATATATTTATAAGATTTGGCTCGAAATTATATAGACAAATTGTAGGTTTTCTAATGGGTTTTAATTGTGCTCCTCTTGTTGCAGATTTGTTTTTGTTTTGTTATGAGAGAGACTTTATGTTGTCTCTGTCAGACAATAATCAAACTGATATTATTGAAGCTTTAAACTCAACAGCCAGATATTTTGATGACTTCCTTAATATTGATAATCCTTATTTTGAACAATTGGTAGGTCAGATATATCCCACTAAACTTCAGTTAAATAAGGCAAATTCTTCAGATACTGAAGTTTCGTTTTTGGACTTGAACTTGTCAATTACAAATGGCATAGTTTCTTCTAAAATTTATGATAAACGGGATGATTTTAATTTTGAATTGGTAAATTTCCCATTTCTTGATGGAGATGTTCCTCACTCTCCTTCCTATGGTGTATATATTTCTCAGCTTATCCGTTTTGCTAGAGTGTGTTCTAATGTTGATGATTTCAACAACAGTAACTTATTTTTAACTGCTAAGATATTAAAACAAGGTTATAGATATCATAAAATTCGAAAAGCGTTTTCTAAATTCTACCACAGACACTCAGAGTTAATTGTTAAATACAACATTGGGTTAAAAACTTCTGCAACAAGGCATATCAAAACCTATATTTTATGGTGATTTAGTTTATAACATTCAAACGAATTGTTGGAAAAACTAATTATATAGATCAATTCAAAAAGATAGTAAAACGTTATATAAGGGTTGGATATAACTCGAATATAATGCAACAGTCTGCATGCCTAGTTTTAAACCCAATCACGGTTTATAGCTATGGTTTCCTCTTTAATTGCACGACGGTGGGTCAGGCCTCAGACTCTATGACAGCTCTGACGTAAAGCTTAAATCGGTGGGTTGGTGCCTGATGCTTATCTGTAGCTGGACCCACCGTGGCTCAACTTGAGGTTTTCTTTAGCTCTGGCTATCTGTGAGTCATGAGCCTTTTTCTGTGTTTCATCATGGTGTGTTCATTTGATTAGAGTGTTTATCCATGATGATACATTGCATTAGTTAGATGGCCGTCATGCGAGCTGAACATTTCTTGTACTTCAACAACAGCAGAATCTAGGGCGAAGATTTGGTACCAGTTAAATGCATTTAAGCCCCCCGGTGGCTTAGGCTGCTGTCCGTTCTAAGGCGGTGGTTTTGTTGTTGTTGACTTTTTGTTTATTGTTACTCCCATTGTGGGAGTCTGTAATTGTTCTATGTTTTGTAGTACATTGCTTTGTGTCCGTTCTAGTATTGCAACCATCTTGATGGGGAAGAGAGAGCTGGTTGCTTTGCTTAAATTGTCTTCCTGGTGCCTCGTGATGGTTGAGCGGCTCTTCCCCGCAGTGCCACAGGGTTGTCCCAGGATTGTGATTGTGGTATTTCCTGATCATACTCACTTACTATTTTAGGACAACCACTCTGATATAATGCGCATTCCTGGTGGTTCTCTATTTTCACTGCAGAAGCAAAGGTAGTGTATCTAGCGCTAGACTTCATTAGATCTAATGATGATGGACATAAGTTCATAATTTTTTTTCTGATTTGCTTTCAGTATTTTGAAAGCTATAGACCATACAAGTTCAAAGAATTTACAGATCCAGAAAATTATAGAAATTGTCGCGAGCTTCTAGAATATACACTTCTCTATTGGATTCCTAGCCATATAGCCATCACTGAAAATAAAAATGTAGACCTTACAAGTATAGGCGTCACTTGCATTAGAACAGACACATCTTAAGATTATTTTTTTTCCAAATTTTAAACAATTGATCAATAAATATATCTTGAATCAATGACACTTCGTGGAATACCAGTATAGGGAACAAAATTTTTGCGATTAAGCCAACAATTGGTGAAAACCAGTCATTTATTTGAAGCAACAGATTTTTGGGGGCTCGAATGCAAGGTGAAGAGTAACCTCAATTTCGAGTATTAATGCGTCTTTTCACTGAACGTCACTTCCTTTTTGGAATGCGACGATTTTGCACAGATGAGAAATAAATATGTCTATGCCAATAACACGAAACAGTCATTAAAATTTATATCTGTTGATAAAAGTATGATATTTTTAAAGAATATTATTATTTTTAATAAAATATAATCATGTAAATAGTTTAGTGATTTTTTAACATTATGTGTCTAACAAATCATTAATTGCCACATTATTTTTAAACTTCTCAGTTTGACACTAATGACCCAAAAGGGCTGATGCGTCGTTAAACACCAATCAACCAACAAAACATCAGTCAATCTACATGTCAATTTTTTTTACAATCCATGATTGCGAAATATATATATTTACATTATTTTATTAATTAATTAGCCCATCAAAATTAAAATGGACTTGTCTACCCTAATCAATAGGACGACCACGTTTCAAATTTAAGGGGTCAATGTTTTGGGCGGTATTTATCATTTTCCCAAAATATTTGATAGAACATTACACGTATGTAAGCAAAGTGCAAATGCCCTGATACAAGATGTCTGATCTCGGTCTGCACTGTTTGCCTATGCCCTGTAAAAAGAGGCTAGGCTTATATGGGTTAAGGTTGTTTGGTTTGAATGAGCAGAAATGCAATAATGACGATTAGACATATTTGTTTCAACGCATTGTGGTAATACAAGGATACCATGCAAGCTTCCTATATTTTTGTTGGTTATCATGGGAAAGCATGGTTCCATTGTATTTCTAACCACAGTATTCTTGGTCAGTGGAAGAAATAGATCTAATGTACTGCCGCTAATTAGCTGCGAGCGCAGCGTAGGTAGATAATAAACTTCTTGCATTTCAGGGATATAAGTTCATATTGATTAATACATGACAGATAGCACTGACAAGAAAACAACTAAGATTAACTTGTCTGTTGACTGCGTGTATAAAACAACGACAAAAAACATATTGGCAAATGAATACATGTATAATGGTCATGTTCGTGATATAAAAAAATTTAATTCGTAAAAGTTCGTAGACGTACAGATGGAACAGAAAGCTATTTTTATGCAATTTTCTTGAAACATATTTTACCGGCCCTGTAAGCATAGTGGTTAAAGCATCTACTTCGGGATCGGGAGGTCGAAGGTTCGAATCCCAGTGTCGGTGGCAGTGGTTTCGTTCTGAAATTGCCGGTTGGTGAGCTGCCATCTAGTTAAACGAATGGTTGCCAATTCCTAGCCAGCTTGGTTTCTGGCAAAAGGATGGGATTTGGGAAGTAAATGTGACAAGTCCATGTGTCTCATAAGTCAGAAATAGGGGTGACACTATTAAACAAGCACTTTACTTTACTTTTATATTTTGACGAGCTAACAAATGTTTTATTTGGGCGTAAAGTAAATTCAGATTGCTGCTGCAGTATTTCTAGTCATAAGACATCTTCCCCACCACCAACAGGCGTCCATAGATTTGCTCGGAGCTTAGAAATATAAATCATCTTTACCTAGCCACTCCGTGTAAAATTCGAGAGGATCTGTCTTCATACCGGTAATTTTGTCTTAATATCAGGTTGTTGTACTGTGTGTTATAGCTGTTTTGATAAAAGGTATGGTAGGTACATGTAGCTTTTAGGGGCCTATAATGGAATGAAAACGTAAAATAATATTTTCTATTTATAGATTGTTAGACAAAATTAAGCAAAAACCTCCAGATAACTGAATAAAATGCTCTTGGGCGTATGTGTACCCGTATATAAGCATCAGATCACGTTTGAAACAATTTTGTTTAAATTGTATACATGCATTTTGTTAGAACTTTCAAATTTGTACATACACTCAATTGGCCAATCGCCTGAGCAGAAATGTTTTGATTTCGGTATATAATATTGCACTGCTGAAGAGATTTCTGCATTTTCATTATCCAATAGATCATTACTAAGAAGACATTGATGTTCGTTCACAGAAAGTTGAGACTCTATTTAGCAAATTATGCCTAGTTGTCCAAAGCAAATGCAATGTAAGATTAAAGTTTCCTTTTAAAAGGTATGCTTCCCCGGTTTTGAAAGTGAAATTTATCATACCATGTCTAGTAAAATGTTTAATTTAGCCATAATGTACAGGCAGTATATGTGTTTAACATAATAATTTTACTAAACGTTTTGAGGCAATACTAATTCAGGGAATCTTTAAATTTAGCAACACTTAACTATATATACGGCATATGTTGTTGTAAAGTTAGCTATGACATGGAATTTAGAATCTATATTTTGTACTTATCAAAGACTCCAATGAAACCATTATACCAAGCATAACATTACTGAAGCCAGGAAAAGTCAATTATATAGCGTACATTATACTGAAAGTGGTAATACAGTGGCTAATCCTGCTGTCAAAAAAGAACTGATGTACAATATATGACAATGATTTGCCAAAACTCAAAGTAGTCTTCAAGCAGGAGGCCAAATCATATCATCACGAAATATAGGTCACAGAGCCGTCATATAGTTTGAAGCTGACAACTGAGTGTTGCTTATAACCAGGTTTGTGAATAAAATCCAAGAGGCACAATGACAAGACGCCCACCACATCATAAGGTTTTAGGAGATAGAAGAAACTCCCAGTGAACGAGTACTGTAACACGCACTTATCGAGCAGAACAAGGAGTCTTTTCGTCCCCAAACAAGATGATAAGACTGCTAGGAAGCAATGCAAAATGCAGTATTAAACCCAGAAGTGTTTTATAAGAAAAGGTTATGCAACGATAAAATAAGTATAACATCAGAACCACCTCCTAGTTATTTGATAAACAAACTACATTCTTAAAGCAAATACTTGTTTGGTATATTACGAAACCAGCGAAACGGCGCGAAATTTATGATTATAATAATATATGGTATCGTGTCTAGGTATAGAGCCGAACACCAATAATAACCTCGCAGGACGGACACTCAGTCTCACGTGGCCTAATTATGGGATAATTTGTTATTGTTGTAAAACGAAAGTAAGCGTTTCTGAGGGTTTCAAACGAGCATGGAACGTAGTTCGTTGTAGCTATCAAGTTGATCGATGGACACTTCCAACAAACCTGTATACAGAACGTAGGCTTTTGCACACCCAACCATTATGCGAACTGTTGTCAAACGCATTGTATTTAGCATCCGTTGCGATGCTGAACGAGCTTACCCAATGACATCATCTTTTGTTCTAAAATAATTACATCAAGGGCACCACTATTCCAAATGAATACTGGCTCCCCGTCGTGATGGTAAGTCAAAAAATGATACTTCTATGGAAAAGAGAGGATACGGCAATGAGCTGCAGTTTAGTCATATGCGGGCACAGTATATTTGTCCTAGACGAGAACCAGAATGGTAGTAAAGTGGTGGTTTGATAACGTTATTAAGTATATGTTTAAATGCTTTGACAGATGGGGAGTGCTTCGTATTGTCTGGAAGAGTGTTCCAAATTCACGTGGTTAAAGCAAGAAAGGTGTACTTATATATAATAGTATTTTTGGGATCTTGCAGGGATTGTTCGAAGGTTCGTCTGTCTTGTTATACAACTAATATCTACTTATATTACCATCAGTTGGTGGTACAAGAGAAGAGAGGTAAAATGTATACAGGTACCATATAGTTAATCATCTTATAAAAGAGGTTGGGCCTTTTTTCTCTATGCGAGACTTTACCATCCTCTGTGGGACATAAGAGATTGAATTGGTGCAAGTTTGTCTGCTCCAGTGACAATATGGCAGCTTCAATTGAGTCGTTTTCCTCTTGCTAGGTACAATTATCCCATAGTACTACATTGGCATATTCAAGAAGTGGACTTATGAAATATGGCTGCAGCTAGACTTGGCAAATTGAAGGTTATAATGGTGTGGTACATTATGAGATTCTCTTTTGAGTTAGAAAACACTGACTGTAGCATCAGCCATGCAAAAACGTTACATGTACGTTGAAAATCAGGTAATACAGTCAGTAAGCTACCGGATTGATTGAATCCTATACATTGTGATACAAATAATTGAGTCGTTTTCCTCTTGCTGGGTACAATTATCCCATAGTACTACATTGGCATATTCAAGAAGTGGACTTATGAAATATGGCTGCAGCTAGACTTGGCAAATTGAAGGTTATAATGGTGTGGTACATTATGAGATTCTCTTTTGAGTTAGAAAACACTGACTGTAGCATCAGCCATGCAAAAACGTTACATGTACGTTGAAAATCAGGTAATACAGTCAGTAAGCTACCGGATTGATTGAATCCTATACATTGTGATACAAATAATTGAGTCGTTTTCCTCTTGCTGGGTACAATTATCCCATAGTACTACATTGGCATATTCAAGAAGTGGCCTTATGAAATATGGTTGCGGCTAGACTTGGCAAATTGAAGGTTATAATGGTGTGGTACATTATGAGATTCTCTTTTGAGTTAGAAAACACTGACTGTAGCATCAGCCATGCAAAAACGTTACATGTACGTTGAAAATCAGGTAATACAGTCAGTAAGCTACTGGATTGATTGAATCCTATACATTGTGATACAAATGTACCAATGGTAAATGCGCATTTGAAAAAAATTAGATTTCCAATGGAGCAGTGTAATGTTATAAATGTAGTGAAAACATTAAATGCACAAGTCCTCAGCGGACCAGGAAAACCTTCCCGCTCAAAAACTACAGTATACAACTATTTCATACCTTTCTGAGCAACCGTCAAAATTATCACCCCTGTGGATGACCTGATGCAATAATTGTTTTATTACCCAACTCAGAACATACAGAAACTAGTTCAGCTTTTAGAAAATGCCTTCCGTCAGCCATTTTTTGCAGGTGTCGTTTGCGTCATAAAATATCAGGTTCTAGCTTTCTCACTGTTTTAACCGTGAGCGCATGATAAATTGAAAACCAGCATTAATATAAGAAAATCAGCCAAATGCATCGCGGTTAGAAATAAGAGAATTGTTTACATCATGTGACCTTGCAGATCATCAGCGTGTTACGTGACTGGGAACAGTAAAAATATGGTCATGGCAAACAGTACATTGAACCCAGATCAAACTAGCAGTGACAGACAATTCGTTAAAGCAGTCAACTCTATATAGTGCATTGGGTAATATTGCCTGACAACATTGACCCAGACATATGATGGTGATTCTACATCGAATGCATTAGCTTTGATTTTAGCTGGAATGCTCGGGTCACTCTTATTATCCTCCTTACTCTGATTATTTTCTAATTTCCGGTAATTGGACTCTCTTTTGCTAAGTTCAATTTCTTTTTCATTCAAAATTCTTAATTTCTCTTTTAATATATGTTCCTTAACTTTCGATTCCTCTTCAATGGGATCTACTTTTTTCTATTCTTTTTCTCAATTCATCTTGTGACTTTACCCATTCTTCCTTAGCTTTTATCTCAATTTGTTTTTTTCTTTATTTCCTCTTCCAATGTCAGAATGTTATTTTCTCGCTCTTTTCGTCTTTCCATGACTTCCTGATTTATGAAACATTGTAGATTTTCTCTTTCATACTTGATCCCATGCATCCCTGTATAAGGATCAGCATGTTGCTGTCTAAACTCTAATGCTTCACTCTGCCTATTTCTAAACTCTCCTCCTCTTGTACTATTATCAAGCGTTAGCTCCCAATTTTGACCACGATATCCAAATTTTATTTGTCGGTCATGAAATTGAGATGCTACATCCTTTAAATCTCTCTGTTCCCCTTCACTAAGGGTTTGTGGATTTGCATATCTATGCATTGGCGCATCCTTATCAACCCTATATTGCCTACTATTATCAGGACACAGAGATACATACTTCTGGCCTTTAATTTCGTAGACAACCTCAACTAATGAGTTGACATTATCTTTAGATTCTCGGAAAATACCATTAGCAAGGTCAGAATACTTCACAAAAGCGCATGAATATCACAAAGAGTTTGGCGGAAATTATTTAGTCTCAGGTCAATGTTTGCAGGCAATAGTTAGCTTCATTTTGGTAGACATTGTTTTGTTTGAAAATCCACGTTTTAGCTATACCTATCCTTTGATACATGAATATATTCTTAATATTTCCAAAATAATATTTCAGCTTTAGCATTAAAGTTATTGGTCAAAGAGAAGAAATGTGTTCGCATTGTATATCTTACAGGAAACAGTATGAAGTTCTGAACATGTCTCTGGGGAATGGTTTGCGTGTATTGAATAGTGTCTTGTTAGTGTAACATTACATCACGTTGCAGCTGTTATACTTACGAGTCTAGGAATCAGGTCATTATCTAGCGTAGGAAAATGGTTACACAACATATACTAATGGGCCCTGGGGGTTACGCCATACTTGTAACTGTAAATGCATGTTGCCCTAATGCTTTCTACGTGTTTTCCAGCTTGTCTCAGTGAGATGTTTCTTCTAAGCAACATTGATATAGTCGTTTTAATAAGAATGCTATTAAACTGGTTCGTGGATATTTCAAACAATCAAGATTTTACTGTTGTAGTCAATGATCAAAAAAAAAAAAATAAAAAATAAAATATTTTCCAATGGAATTTAATGTATTCATGTTTACAAGAATCTCTGTATTGCCAATATTAAATACCAGTAACTGTATAAGTGTTGTAAGGCTTAATATTAGATGCATACTTACGAGTCTAGGAATCAGGTCATTATCTAGCGTAGGAAAATGGTTACACGACATATACTAATGGGCCCTGCGGGTTACGCCATACTTGTAACTGTAAATGCATGTTGCCCTAATGCTTTCTACGTGTTTTCCAGCTTGTCTCAGTGAGATGTTTCTTCTAAGCAACATTGATATAGTCGTTTTAATAAGAATGCTATTAAACTGGTTCGTGGATATTTCAAACTATCAAGATTTTACTGTTGTAGTCAATGATCAAAAATAAAAAATAAAATATTTTCCAATGGAATTTAATGTATTCATGTTTACAAGAATCTCTGTATTGCCAATATTAAATACCAGTAACTGTATAAGTGTTGTAAGGCTTAATATTAGATGCATGTATTGAACAATTTAGATGAAGTTTTGACTTTACGCACTTCAAATAAAAGGGCTTAAACTTTGACAAAATTATGAAAAATGGGCGAAATTTAATGAAAACAAAATTAATATTACCTTATTCATTTAAAGACATATATTCCTGTCCATTAGAGATGATTAAAGGGTTACCTAATAAGGGACAGTTTCAGTATCTTACAAAATTAAAGGGACCTCAAGAGGGGACTTACCTCAATACAACACATTCTTTTTCACTAAGATCAATATTATATAACAAAATACCTAACCCCTTCATAGGACCACTTTAGTGCCCCTGTGAGGAAGTCATAATCACCTCATTATGACTGTCATTTTGATCCGTCCAGTATGACCCCTAGAAAGAGTCATAATGAGTGGTACCACTATTATTGCCCAAAGTTTTTCCTCTTTAACTTTCAAATGACACCAACAGCATGTACAGGTCCATTAAACAAGTATTTTCACTATGCAATATTTCAAAAGTTTTTTTCACATTTTTATTATAACTTATTGGTCTATGTTTTACTATACATGTAATTTAATTTTCATGGCATTTTATTTCAATAAGTTATCAGACAACGTTTGTATATAAATATATAAATATCAAATACATTCCAATAAAAGCACAACGACATAAGTTGAATACATTCCAAAGAAAACACAACAGCATATTTGTATGCCTACATCGTAAATTCAGTATTTCGTGGCACCTCGAGCTCTCTTTACTTTGATTTTTATATTCCAAACGTTCTCTATGGGATTCATTGCTGGCGAATTCCCAGGCCATTCCAGAGCATATATTTCCTTACATTCTAGGAATGCTCTAGCTCTTAAATGTTTATGGCATGGCGCGAGATCATGCATACAAATATAGCCCATCTGTTGGAACACAGCGCAATTACATGTCATTTCAATATCATGAATAATATCACTCTTGTATTTGACATTATCCATGTTACCGTTCACTTCTCTCAAAGCTTTCTCTTCTGCTTATTGTTCCCCAATCTTGCACAGTTACTGGCGTTTATACAGTCGTCTGAATACACTTAGCATTATGGTTCTCATTCTGTTTGCGCCAAACACGACAATGACGAAATACAGAATCACGTGAATGCGTTGTGTTCCCAAAAAAATATATATTTTTATGCATGATCTCGTGATAACTCTAAAAGTACTTGAACATTTCTAGAATGTAACGGAATACCTTGTCTGGAATGGCCAGGGAATTTGCCAACATGAATCCCATTGATAACGTTTGGAATATTTGAAGAAAGAGATTGGTAACCAAATGCTGTTAAAAATAAGATATATGTGGAAGCGAGTATGTGAATCATGGCATAGTGTAGCAACAAACATCCTGGAAGCACTTTACAATTCAATGCCAAGGAGAATTGCAGATCTTATTAAAGAAAATATAGGTGCAACGTAATACCGTGCCTTTATGATGAAGGCGTACAAGAATGTTGTTGAGTTTCCATTGAAATGTACTTGAGGAGCTTGTGTGTTTTCATTGGAAAGTATTCGATATGTATACACAATGCTGTTTGATTAAACGTTTTGATATAATTTATAGAAATAAAACGGCATGAGAATAAAATTTAAAGTATGGTAAAACATAGACCATTAATGTATAATAAAAATGTGAAAAAACTTTTGAGATATTGCGTAACTTTTTTAATGGACCTGTATAATATACTTAAAATCAAACGAACTTATTCACGGTTAATGTATATACATTTTCAGGGTATGGATGAGTGATATATTAAATGAGTTTATTTCATATTCAATTCCTATCAATTATTCATGAGACAGTTGAAATTCATTGTTTTTGATGGCATAATTGCAAACACAAGGTTTTCTAAAACGCATCGCTTTTGATGTGTTACTATAGCTTTGAAAATGGACAAATTTAAATTTTAAATTACCAGTCTGAAAGTTGTTCAAAGTCCAAATCCGCCTGGATTACCCTACAAGACTGGTGTTTTTACGTCTATACCACTTTTTGTGAACTTTATAGTGCTTTCAATGGAATTGTTTGCCTTTTTCTTTCAAACGGACAGGACATTTTATCAGATTTTATTGTCACATACTCTGAGCAGCGGTCCGAACAAATCATTGATTTAAAATATCAAATGTCATCAGAGATAAAGCTTTTAGAAAACACTTAGGTTTACTATTGTTTTAATGCGGGGAGATATTTCAATGCTATCCTACTTTAAGATGGTGCCAAAACTAACCATACCTCAGAGACAAACTGTTGGCAGTATTTTCTATCACGTTCTGTCACGTGTGTGGCGTCTGACCTGGTTTTGCACTGTTGGCAGAGGTCCCACAAAAAGGACGCTAGGCTTATGCGTGTTAAATATTTCGTAATGAAAAGTTTCTTTTCTAACATGTACTAGCATCTTTGTCTTCTTTACGTAATGATGACTGGATAAACACCGGGGCTGGATGAAGAGCTGCACAGTTTACAGTCGTGCATCCCTAAGGATAATCAATCACGCATTGTATTTAATTTATATGTTCACTAATTGAGAGAAGGTGGCCAGCGTAAGGTACAACTTGGCATGTGCACACAGCGATGATTCAACTCTGTGGGGGGAGGGGTGTAGGCCACTGGCTGGATATGGTTAACCTCCCCCAGGGGAAATTTTGTAGACCATACTTTTTCTTTAAGCCCCATGTCTTGCAAGGATTTTGCAACATATTAGTCCTCTGACAATGGCAGCGTTAAGCTGTAACTGCCTGTTACATAAGTTACCATACAAATTATTTGATAATTAACCTTCTTTTTAAGAATTCAGAAAAGTGCAAAAGATAAAGTAAGATTCTAAACTGGTTATATTTACTAAGTAAGCAATTACTGGGCTACAGATATAGATCATTCATTGAACCCCCTTTTAAATAATAATGAATCTAATATAGTGTGTCTTTAATTTTATTGAAACCAGTTTATGTTCACTAATTTGGTATTTTATTAAAGAAATTTTATTTACTTTTTCAAAACGGCAAGCACTACAATTCTATCTTCTATACTTTTTGAGTTATAAGATGTTGAGCATGGTAGCCCCATATCACACAAGAATGTCACATGTAATTCTCTAGGCCTTGCGCTGGCAATAAACCCCCTTCCCCAAGGGGAAATTTTGTGCACTATTATTTCCTAATACTACATTATATAAGCCACAAAACGAAATGTGTTAGTTTTCTTAGAGTGGCAGCGTTAGCGTGAAACATCACGTTACGTACGTTACCCACAAAATAACATTAAATTTTCCTGATAATGTCTCCAACATGACTTATTCACACTTTTTTGAAATTTGGAAAAGGTTTCAGAACTATTTTATAACACAGTTACATATTCTTGATTTTTTGCCGTTGTTTATGTTACTTAGTATTTCATATGTTATTTCCAAGTATCAGTATTGCATTTATTGACTATACATGTATAACATCCATCAGTGAAAATAGAAAATGTATAAGGCTACTATTCAAATGAATTGAAGTTCCTTATTATGGTGTCTTACTTATTTTTACAGCCCAGGTTACTTACATTACTCTCTGAATACCATTAAATGTTGAAGATAAGGTCTCCAACACGTCCTGTTTAACTTTATTTGCATACTGGCACAGGTCTATGTACTTCTTTTTACTCTGGCTTATTTGCTGAGGAAGAAACTCAAAACATAAACTACCATAAACCCTCTTTTTGGTTATAAAGACATTAAATATAGTTAACATAATACTCGTGAAAAGTTTGTAGCATACAGTGCAATATGTGAGTAATAACTTAAAGGATCAAAGAAACCCATCAGGTAGAAGTTATAGAGTGGTTTCTTGCCAAGCTAGCAACTCTTTGTATATTATCTGAGGGTTTAAAGAATTTTACAATACAGCTTATTAATCCTCTATCATATTCATCTTGCAAGGATTTTGCAATATGCTAGCACTCTGATAAAGGCACCTTTACATTGTAACAGCCAATTACAGATATTACCCATCAACACCGTTGATAAATTTAGTAAATGACATGACTTCTGAAAAGTGCAAACCATAAGGTAAGATTTCCAAATTGGCTATATCATCTAAGTAAGCTATTTTTGCATTACAGATATGGACCTTTGAAAAGAAATATGCATCCTCAAGCGTTACGTATGTTACATTTTATCATTATTCCTATATAGATGATTTATGAATCTAATATAGTTTGATATTTTTTTCAAAATGTGTATGTGCTTACTAATTCATTTTGTATCAAAGAATATTAATGTACCTTTTGGAAACTGCAAATATTATGTTTCTATCTTTTATAAGGTTAGAATTGTTGATTTCTGAACATGGTAACCCCATATCACACAAAATGTGAAATGAAATTCTGTGTCTCTTTTGTAAGCGTACAATCAAGTTTTCGTTCACCCAGAGGTACTTTCCTTTCCATTTATTTTCCACACATTTTGTCCATATCTAGAAAGCCTTGCATGTTTTCATGGGAAAGCGAAAAACAGGGTGGAAGTAAGCTCATGTTCTTGCCATTTCAAACAGTCAGTATATGTGTATGGCTTTGGTACCGTTTTCAGAAACATGTCGTACTGCAGTTTGTTTGCATTTATATAACTAGCACTTGCTAGGGCTTTATGTCACTGATGAGTGCCTAGAGCAATTCGTTGTTTGTTTTCCTAGCCTGCTTAGAATTTAGATGAACTAGTGTGGAGGGATTCTCTATCAGTTTGATAGGAACAACCTTTCCATGGTACTAACACATTGGCGCATTGGTAGTGTCACAATATGTTAAACAGAGCATAACTGCAAATCTCTTACCCCATATTCTGGCCAAAGTTGTTGACATTCAGAAGGAGTACCTTTTGTTGCATACACCAGTGTTAAACAAAATACCCAGGTTATTCTCTGCGAGAATGTTTGTTAGACTTTATAGACTGCTGCTCATACATTGTATATATGTATCAGTGATAAAACCAACATGCCCTGCTTTTAGTGCCTGGTTGAATACTGGTTCCATCAGATCCTTGAAGGTGACAGGAAAAGCTATTATGCTCTGTAGTATGGCATTACCATCAAGTTATGTGCAGCACTTACATGGTGAATCTAATGTTAGTTCAATGTTCGATTGCAAGCCATGCGGAAGTTTGGACTTGTCAGTTTTGGTGGGGATTATTTCAGAAGTTGACAGTGACCATGGTACAGGTCCAAGTAGGAACGGCAGTGTTAACTCAAGGTCAACAGTATGTTTAATAGAAAGAAGGTCATGTTGACCAAAGACCATCCTTTAACCTCTCGTCTGGATGATTCCGTTAGTAAATTTGACAATTTCTTCTTTACCTCGCAAGCCTCAAAAGTTTAATAGCTTGTAGCATTTTATGGAATTGTGAAAGACAGATTTTCAACTAAAAGTGAGTCAATGAAGTCTGCAACAGCATTCCTGCCAATTTCATCAGCCCCAACTAGATCCTTAGCTATGCCAAGCTTAGCAGTAACACCGAAAAACAAAAAGTACAGTTCATTGTCTTCAAAACTAGAACTAAAAGGATTGGTGAAGCCAGAAACTGCCTCTAGTACTCGTTCAACTTTGCATCTGAGCAGATTGGATATTTCATTTCAGTGCAATGAAGAGTTGTTTTAACATATTGAGCTCTGGTGTGATGAGTAATACACCATTCCATCTGTAGTACGAAGGGTAATTCTAGCTGCTGAAGCCTTTAATACCTCCTTTGACTAGGCATATGGTTAATGGTTTGCCTGATAGTTATGTCTAAAGCATTTCTCAAGCAAAGAACCAATGATTGTGGCACACTAAACCCATTTTTGTTTGAGAAGTTCTTTGCATCTTCGCTGTGTATCAAACAAATTGATGAGTGTAATCAGTTACACAGGTACATAGTGTGCGTAGTTGTTGTGATTGTTTGCAATAAACATTGGGAACAAGGCATACAGATAGAGCTGACATGCAATTCAAAGTTGCTTTCCTTGCAGCCCTTATCAGTGTAAACACCATCTAAATTATATCCATATATCTTGCCCAGAATTGAGCTGTTTCACAGTGACTGTCTTTGGGAACTTCCTATTTGATTGCATGCTATCTACTGTTTATGTGAGTGAACAGCGAAGGTGGATAGATCACATAATAATAGTGTAAAGCACTATAAATTAATAAGGAACTTCAATTTATTTCAGCCGTATTATTTTTTTACATTCCTGACATACTTTAATACATGTAGAGTCAACAACTACTATACAAATACTCAAAATAACTTATGTATCATATGGTAACACATATAGCAGTTAAAGGTCAAGGCATTTATTAAATGAATTCATAAAATATTTAACTTTGTTAAAAGAAGTACATAAACCTGTGCCAGTATGCAAATAAAGATAAGCAGGGAGTGTTAGAGACATTAACTTGAATGTTTAATGCTATTTTGAGGGTAACATTATAACATTGGCCTGAAAAATAATGTAAGCGACTATAATAAAGAACGTAATATCATTCAAGTAGCAGCCTTAAAGATTTGCTATATTTTGTGACAGATGTAATACACATATAGTCAATAATTATCATACTGATACTCGGAAAAAACACATGAAACACTAAGTAACGTATACAACGGAAATAACTCAAGACATTTATAAAATTAATACTGAAAATATGTCATGTGTTAAAAGAAGTTCATAAACCTGTGTCAGCATGCAAATATGTACGAACATGTCACAGTTGAGACATCAGGTACGTTTAATGCGGGGGGTAACATATATAACGTGATGTTACACTTTAACGCTGCCACTCTCAGAGGGCTAACATCTTTTATTTTGTGTATTATACAATGTTGTTTTAGAAAATCATAGTGTACAAAATTGTTTCATACTGTCCTTTTTTATGTACACCCTTTGCTGTTGTTTACAAATAATTTTTGCAATTTTGTTTCCATTTTGGTCTCTGAGCAGAATTTCCTAGCAACAATATGGCCTATCATATACTTTTTCGTGGCAAAAGGGGGCTTACCATATAACTGCCAGCGCTGAAAAGAGGGGCTATTCGGTACGCACATCCATACTTTGTCATATATAGGTAGTTCCCCTCCCCCCCCCCCCCCCCACTGAGTGATTCAAATCAGTCTGCGCATACACGCATTCTGACCAGAACCTTTGGCAACCCAGTGCTCCCATCGACTGCGCGGATGCACAGTCCAAATTATACTCTGGCTTAACTATTTGAATTCTACTAATAGAACTACAGAGAATAGAACATTACATTTGATTCGTTTTCAACAAAATCAGGAAAAACTATTTTCAACTGGTATCGCGCATTTATGGGGTCACTCGGAGGTATCACATTTCATATTGTGTTGTTTTCCGTCCGATGTTTACTGTCGTTAGACCCCAATGGCATGGACTAAGTCAATAGCCGCTTGTTTTCAATATAGCTCTCACTCAGATGTCACTGTATAACACCAATTGTTCCCACGTCTTTAGAAAAATAGATAACAAGCCATATTTTACAATTATGAGCAAAAAGTACAATATCATTGCGACAGCATCCAAGCTTCCAGATATACACGATGTTTATTAACCAATATCCATCGACTACCTGAAAATATCGTCTGTTACATATACTCAAGTACACTTCCGACTACTAGCAGATTGTTTCATGGAAGCAAACAATACGAAGGGAAGTCTGACCTTGGGGCATATTGTTTGAAATCTAGGCTACCTAAGAATAAGCAGACGATGGAAGCAGACGACAAAAGCCGGGACATGCAGGCCAAGAAAGAAACATATGAGCACCTGAACTGCATTACGCAGACAGAAAAGCATCGCAAAACAAACTTGTCCCAGATCAGACTGCTCCAGCTCTGCCAGGAATATGGTTGTTTTCTTTAGCAAATTAGCAATGATGTATATACTAAAACTCGATTTTTTATGTTTTTCACATTGATTTTTGGCGATAACTTTTTTGCTATTAATTTTAGCGAAACGAGTTCGCGATGAAAGTTGTAGAGAAAAATTAGCGCAAACTTCTCCAATATGTCCCAATGTTGTGGTGCAATCAGACTCTTTGGTACATAGATGGAGGTTTTGCAATTTTCTGCCCCAAAAAAACTAAGTCAGTTATTGACAAGTAGATTTCGAAGAGGCGTGACGAAAAGGGGTCATCTCGAAACATTTTTATAAATGGGGTTCAATCAACCGAATTATCGTTTCAATGAGCGTTTGGCGCGATGTATTTAATTTGGCAAATTATTTGATAAAAGTTACGCTCATCAAAGGGAGACTACCTGATCAAGCAGTGATTTTCTTCAATTGTGCCCCTTTTCAAAATGGGAAGGTATCTTAAAGGAAAGAATTTGCTCCCACTTTTACCATATTAGGTGACTTCCCTTGAATGTTACAATTTTTATTACGCACGTGCGTAATTACGTAATGGGAGCTAAGCCAATGCCCCCGCGAGCTCTTGGTCTCATTCTCCACAGTGCACACAGATATACAAATCCTGTAGCATTAGTACATCATGTATATAGAAGAGCCAGCGCTTATGGATTTTCTACAATGCCCAGACGTGTTTGCGCATATAAGCAGACCCGCCAGAGCCTTAGCTGCACGCATATATTAAATATGATTAAAGTCGACGCTTACCCCAGTCTCCTAGATACTTGAGAATGGGTGCTTCAAGGTGATTTTTTGCATGATTGATAAGGATCAAATAAGCATGTGCATGTCCAAAGAATTAGAAAGAAGAAGGAACGACCAATAAGCAACTTGTTTCACTACAAAATAATATTATCTTCAATTGACCCTTAAGACATATAATCGCATGTATTTTTTCGAGCAAATAAAAGTTCAAAAGTATGATTAACACCACATCAATTGATCATATGGAATAACTTTATATAGCATTAACCGTCATCTTCTGTGCGAACAGTGTAGGCCCTGACCAAATGCACACATGGGTCTCCGTTTGTTCTTATCGACACAATCTCATATCGGAGTATTGGTGGCTGATGCTTGTTTTTGACTGTGTCCACCGTGCTAAACTAGGTGGTGAGGGTGGAGTCTATAGCTCTTGCTCTCTTTCAGTAATGAACCATTTTCTACATGCATCGAGCTAAAAAAATTGTGTTTTAATAATAGTAGAATCGAGGGCAAAAATTTATCCAGACGATTGTCTCGGCTGCTGTCCGTTCTAAGGCGCATATTCTGTTGTTTTTGGTTCTCCGCGGTGGTTCATTGTTAATTTCTGCTCCATTGTTTGTCAGTGTTTTGTGTTTGATGACAGGTCTTTGATTTGTGCGTGATAAAGACTCGGTGCCATTTTCGTAGCATGTTGTTCGGTATGGGGCTACTGACTATTCATTTAAGAATATTCCAGTTAACGTCATTGAAGAAATATGGGCAAAATATGGTTGCCTAATTTGAAGTTGATCAGTTTCCTCTTTAATTGCACGACGGTGGGTGGGTCAGGCCTCAGACTGTATGGCGGCTCTGACGTAAACATTTAATCGGTGGGTTGGTGCCTGATGCTTATCTGTAGCTGGACCCACCGAGGCTCAACTTGAGGTTTTCTTTAGCTCTGACTATCTGTTAGTCATGAGCCCTTTTCATTGTTTCATCATGGTGTGTTAATTTGACTTGAGTGTTCCTCCATTATGATACATTGCATTGTTAGATGGCCTCCATGCGAGCTGAACATTTCTTGTACTTCAACAACAGCAGAATCTAGGGCGAAGATTTGGTACCAGTAAAATGCATTTTTAAAAGCCCCCCCCCCGCTGGTTTAGGCTGCTGTCCGTTCTAAGGCGGTGGTTCTGTTGTTGTTGACTTTTTGTTTATTGTTACTCCCATTGTGGGAGTCTGTAATTGTTCTATGTTTTGTTGTACTTTACTTTATGTCCATTCTAGTATTGCAATCATCTTGATGGGGAAGAGAGAGCTGGTTGCTTTGCTTAATTTGTCTTCCTGGTGTCTCGTGATGGTTGAGCGGCTCTTCCTCGCGGTGCCACAGGGCTGTCTGCGGTTTGTGATTGTGGTATTTCCTGATAATACTCACTTACTATTTTTACTATATTCAGTCAGGTGCATAACTTCCAAAAGTTAAAAAATATATCACTTAAAGCAGTTAACTTTTTAGCAACAAATACAAAAGTAACCTGTTTGAGTGAATCTGTCTTTTTTATCTTCATATTTCGGAGTTACTGCTAGTTTTACGGCCATTTGGGTAATTTTATCTGAAAGACCTATTACATAACTTTACGATTATGCAATAAATTTGTGTACGCATCGTCTAGAAATTTGTACGCAAGGTCATTGAAGATCAGAAAATAAGCTACTTTTTAACTTGAATAAGTTATATTTTTGACCTCCTAAAATTTGACCTTGGCGTAAATAATTTTAGATATAACCTAAATAAGTTACTTTCGATGGCCTCACTTTGAAATCATAGTTGAAAAGACACAATTTTAACTTCTTCAAGTGATATATATTGTAACTTATACAGGTTATGCCCCTGACTGATATTTGTGGGATTCACTCACTATAAAAAAACAAGTGTAACTTTACACCAAATATTTTGGCAGCTGAACTGTCACTGCTTTTGGCGTAACTTCCACAGGCCGTAAATCTATTATGTTTGATTGTATTGATCTGGAGAATAACTACAATAATAACAGGTAGAAATGTTTAACATTTATAACTGGGAAAAATAGTGGCCGCGCGTTGTGGAAGTATGATAGTAAGTTCACAATAAATGGGGTCGCAGCCCCTTACGGTGCATACTTACACGTAAATTTTACAGTGTTTCTTCGAGCAAGCTATAATCGAAGATGCATGTTTCCGTCTATAAGTCTGTTTGCCAGTCTGTTCGTCAGTGTATATAATTGTGGCAATTCTTTGGAAAGCTATACAGCATGTCATTGCAATTTGAAAGAGAATTCATTCCGTGTCAGTTTCGGAGTCGAAGTCAGACGAGTCGTCTATGCTGGAATTGTCGTCGTCACTGTCATCGTTCACTCTTATAACGACTGGTTCCACCTCTGAGTATCGAAGCCCATCTGTTGCCCAGTAAAAATCTTCCTTCTTACGAGCAGACTTTACAGAATCTTTCCATCTGTTTATACTTATGCTTGCAAATGCATCTGGCACGAGTTTTTCTACGTTTGCGAGCTTGTATGTGTCGTTATTAACAGCAATGTAGTCTTTCACTTGGGCCCATATTTCTTCAATTGCGTTAAATATCCGATGACGAACTGGAGTTCGGATGACAACATGTCCAGCAGCCTCAGCAATTTGATCTGTTAGATACTTTATTGGGGTTTTGTGCATTTTCGCAACTGCATAAAGCTCCGGTTTAAGCATTCTTTGATCATACCTTATATTTTGAGCGTCCAGCCAGGCACGAATTTGATCTTTTCGCCACGCTGTTGTAGGCGTTTCAGTGCCTGGTACCATTTTATTGTGATAAGAAGCATTGTCTATGATAATGCAGCTGGGTCTGGTTAAAGCAGGAATAAGCTTTTCTTCGAACCATTCCATAAACACTGTGGAGTTCATTTCATCATGGTAGTCAGCGGAATTGGTCTTTGACCTGAAAACAAGCGCACAACCCAGGAGAAACCCTCTATCTGCTGACCCAGCATGCAAAATTATAAGTCTTTGCCCTTTCCCAGATGGGGGTGCTCTTGAACAAGCTCCAGTCGAAGAATACCACTGGCTCGACCTACAGTGATGAGCATTTACCCAGATCTCGTCCAAGTAAATGATTTCCCGGCCTTCCTCCCGACAACTTTTTATTGAACGAAGAAAATGACAACGTTGTGCAACTGTGTCATATCCTTCAGTCAATGACTTCTTGTTATCTGCTGTTTTGCGAAAACGATACCCCTATTCAAGAAGAGTTTTGTATATCAAGCCATTTGAAATTTTTAATGTGTCTTCAAGGGAATGTTTTAATGAATTCACAGAGACAACTTTCCTTTCAGCAAAGAGTCTATTAGCTCGTTGCCTTACAACCTCCTTGTCAAATGAATCAAGCTTGTTGGGCCTGCCTAATTTCTTGCGCTTCTTGCACTCAACAGAGGTCGATATTCCAGCCTCCTGACACACATACCGCACAGTAGCGTACTTCACCTGGAGTGCTTTGGCAACACGCTCTACTGTTCGATCTATTTGGACTCGCAAACGACCAGAGGTCCTTTCTTTGTCAAAGAAACTGAACAAAATCAAAATGTCTGCCTTTCTATCCTTAGATAATACCATGGTGTTTGGTTTGAAAGCAGACTAAATGAAAACTAGCAGACGCAAATCTACTTTAATACCGGTAACCTGCAATAGTCAGAAATGACTTAAACAAGCTAGAAAAATGTCTAGATTTTGTATATTTAGCAGTTATTCGCAGAGAAACATACGTGTATATGATTCGCATGAGCAGTGTACAGTAATAAATGTAAGGTAACATAAAAAACAACTTTCTCTAGGTATGATGTGGAACACTGCTACTTTAATTTACATCCTAAAGGTTATGCTGACCAGACTCATCTCAAGTTATGGCGTTAGCCTGCATGTAAACAAATGATACTGCTATGCGAGTAGCCATAATGAACTCCGTATCTACCGAATCTACACGCTTCATAGTCAGTCACAGGTCAAGTTTAATGGTTTTCTAATGAAGCGGCCGATTTCTTGACCACTGTTTCCATAGATAGGTAGTTTTGAGTCGACCCCGCTAGCTAAACGCACGAGTGAATCAGACGGGGTTTTATTAATATTTAAACGAGCCATCCATCGCATAATTCTACCAACAAGGCGGAGCGAAGGTGCTCTATGAATGACATATTCGAACTCTGTTTATTTGCTCTTTGTTCCAAAACTTCAAAACCTGCATCTATGCACAGCGGTAATTGCATCATCTTGGATGCTAAAACATATTGGAGAAATTGGCGCTAATTTTTCTCTACAACTTTCATCGCGAACTCGTTTCGCTAAAATTAATAGCAAAAAAGTTATCGCCAAAAATCAATGTGAAAAACATAAAAAATCGAGTTTAGAGGACTTAGAAAACGTATCACCATATTTTTTAACTTTTCTTGCAAACCGTATATGGGATTGAAAAGTTACTCGCAGGTTTAAATGTGAAACCCAGAATTGGTATGAATCAATCGTTAATTTGACTGCACTATCGAGCCACGCTGCTGATGACGCCACATGGGTACATACAGCATCCAGCACCTTTCTGCACAGCCAGTTGAAGCTTGTTTGATAATTGTTGTGCTTAAACTGTGGCGTGTATGATACCATATCAGCAATAGAGTTTATAGATTTTTTCCAATCAAAAGTAATTGATAACTTCAATACTTCGTAAATAAACGTCTTTGAACATCAATTTACAGCTCATTTTAGAAACATCTCTATAAGTTACCAATATGCATGCTTACATTACTGATATTGACTACATACACTGACAATGGTGTGGGGAAGATGTTTTGACGTTAATCATGGCAGGAGATATGCTGTCATGAGAATGTCTTAAATATTTACGTTAACATCTCATGCACAATACAAAAAATACGTGATACAAGCGTAATTTATGCATAATCTGTCATTTGTGTATGCCTTTAGCCTCTTCCAAACAAAGGCGGACGTAAAACCAGAAACTTTGAAAGGCCCAAGATGTTGAACTTTATGACTAGACTATAGTAATCAGAGAGGGTGGGGTATGTCGGCATCTTAAAAATGGTGTAAATTTGAGCATACCGAACTCTCAATACATTTTGCCAACAAGTCAATGTGCAACAGTTGTGCAAACATGTTGTTAATCGCATACATATTTACCAGGGAGTCCGTGTGCAACAGTTGTGTGGAACATGTTGTTTACCGCGTCTATTTTTTACCAATGAGTGATTGTGAAATATTTGTGTAAAAAAAAACTATTTACAACACTCATCTTTATCAACAAAGTATCACAATGGTGTGAATCATGTTGCTTATCAAATCCATTTTATCAGTGAGTCAATGTGAAACAGTTGTGTAAAACATGTTTTTAATCGCATACATATTAACCAGTGAGTCAGTGCTCAACAGATGTGTGAATCATGTTGTTTATAACATTCCATTTGTATCAGTGAGTCAGTGTGCACCAGTTGTTTAAACCTGTTGTTAATCACATACATATTAACCAGTGAGTCAGTGCGCAACAGATGTGTGAATCATGTTGTATATAACCTTTCATTTGTACCAATGAGTCAGTGTGCACCAGTTGTTTAAACATGTTGTTAATCACATACATATTAACCAGTGAGTCAGTGCGCAACAGATGTGTGAATCATGTTGTATATAACATTCCATTTGTACCAATGAGTCAGTGTGCACCAGTTGTGTGCACCAGTTGTTTATCACATACATATTTACTAGTGAGTCAATGTGCAACAGCTGTGTGGAACATGTTTATCGCATCCGATTTTACCTGTGAGTCAGTGTGCACCAGTCGTGTAAACATGCTGTTTATCACATACATATTTACCAGTGAGTCAGTGTACAACGGCTCTGTGGAACATGTTTATCGCATCCACTTTTACCAGTGAGCAAGTGTGCAACAGTTGTGTAAACATGCTGTTTATCAAATACATATTTACCAGTGAGTCAGTGTGCAACAGCTGTGTGGAACATGATGTTTATTGCATCCATTTTCACCAGTGAGTCAGTGCGCAACAGTTGTGTGAAACATAATGTTATCACGCCCATTTTTACAAGTGAGTCAGTGTGCAACAGTTGTGTTAAACATGTTTATTACTAAACAGTCATCTTGACGATGGTGACACATTGCAACTGGTGTGTACAACATACTGTTTAGCACATAATTAAACAATCTGCAACAGTTGTGTAAACATTTCGTTAGTCACATTCATTTTTACCAGATAGTCAATTTGCAACAGTTCTGTGAAACATGTCGTTTATTACATTTATTTTTACCAGTTAGTCAATGTGTAACAGTTGTGTAAAATATATTGTTTATCACATTCATTGTTACCAGTGAGTCAATGTGAAACTACTGTGTAAAACATGCTATTAAATACAGTTATCATTACCAACGTGTCATAGTGCAACAGTTGTGTTTAACATGTTGTTTATCACACCAGTTACCAATTAGTCAGTGTGCAACAGTTGTGTAAAACATGATATTTCCTACAGCCATCTTTACCAACGAATCATAGTACATCTTTTGTGTAAAACATGCTGTTTATCACATCCATATTTACCAGTGCGTCAATGCTCAACATTTGTGTGAAACTCATTACAACCATATTTTCAAGCGAGTCAATGTGCCTCAGTTTTGTGAAACTCATTACAAATATATTTTGCCAGCGAGTCAATGCGCATCCGTTTTGTGAAACTCATTACAGCCATATTTTCCAGCGAGTCAATGTGCATCAATTGTGTGAAACTCATTACAGCCATATTTTCCAGCGAGTCAATGTGCATCAATTGTGTGAAGCTCATTACATTCATATCATCCAGCAATGTGCATCAATTGTGTGAAACGCATTACAGTTATATTTTCCAGCGAGTCAATGTGCATCAATTGTGTAAAGCTCATTACATTCATATCATCCAGCAATGTGCATCAATTGTGTGAAACGCATTACAGTTATATTTTCCAGCGAGTCAATGTGCATCAATTGTGTGAAGCTCATTACATTCATATCATCCAGCAATGTGCATCAATTGTGTGAAACGCATTACAGTTATATTTTCCAGCGAGTCAATGTGCATCAGTTGGATGAAACTTAATACAACCATCTTTACCAGCGAGTCAATGCGCATCAGGTGTGTTAAACATGCGCCTATTTCAATCAACTTTACAAGCGAGTCAATGTGTAAATGTGGTGTCAAACCATGTAATGCTCTTATTATTCCAATCCTCAGGGATTGCTTGTACATGTACAATCACTTTCCATTATTCCTTTCCCTGAGTATCATTTGCCACTTTCCCATATGGTGTT
Organism: Loripinus fragilis; assembly: GCA_964019695.1. Lineage (NCBI taxonomy): Eukaryota > Metazoa > Mollusca > Bivalvia > Lucinida > Lucinidae > Loripinus > Loripinus fragilis. Next base: position 46,168,870 of record OZ026515.1, read on the forward strand.
CCGGTTCAGGTATGGTACTTAATTGTATAGATGCCTGAGCTTTGCCTTCCTCTCTACTTGGATTACAAGAGTTGCCATTAAAAACATATTTGACTTCACTACAGCTAGTGACTGAGGCTGTGTGGCGGCAGTAGAACGTCTCTCTGCCCTTCACTATAGTGTAGATTTTATTTTCTTGTCCTTTGGGATCATGGGTTTCATTGTGGAACTTTGAAACTATTAGAGGGTCACTGATGTCGCCTAAATGGCAGAAACTAGCTAGTCTGGCCACGGAAATATGCACACTCTAGTTTCAGTTCTTTTGTGAAGTCTTTGCTTCCATAGGATACACTTTTAAGAACATATTTGACTTCACTACAGCTGGTGACTGGGATTGTGTGGTAGCGGTAGAAAGTCTCCCTGCCCCTCACTATATTGTAGATTTTATTTTCTTGTCCTTTGGGATCATGGGTTTCATTGTGGAGCTTTGAAACTATTAGAGGGTCACTGATGACGCCTAAATGGCAGAAACTAGCTAGTCTGGCCCAGGAAATATGCACACTCTAGTTTCGGTTCTTTGGTGCAGTATTTGCTTCCAAAGGATACCCTTTTAAGAACATTCTTGCTGTGTCTGTGCTGTATGGCGACCCTACAAAGTCTCTCGCGCATTCACATGGGTGAAAGTTTTCAGGATTCAGGATTTTGAGGCTGTCTTTCCATAGAAGGTCAGCCTCAAAATGTTGAATTAGGCAGATTATAATAGCTTCTCAGACTTGTTTTCAGATTATCTAAACACAATTGACCATTTAAACTTGAAATTGTTATTGTTTTGTAGGCATATCACAAATTTTAATATTTGAACTTTTAAGTTCAGGATTATAGCAATTTTGAACTTTCACCCATGCATTCATTTAGTGCTCATAATATTCCAATTCTCCTGGACTGCTTGCACAATCACTTTCCATTGTTCCTTTTCCTGGATATCCCATGTCACTTTCCATATAGTGTTCTGGGTCAGGTATGGTACTTGATTGTATCGATTCCTTATCTTTGCCTTCCCCTCTACTATGTTGTTGCAATGACCCTCAATGTGCAAATGTAATGTGAGACCTGTTTGTTTTATGGCAATCTCTCCTAGCGTGCAAATGTACAACAGCAGTATAAAACAATTGTTGGCATATTAAATTTAATTCATAAGAACAAATGACAATATCTGCTGTTTTGAGTCAGAAAATTGCCTCATTGGCTGGTATTTCGATATTTATTCAGATTGCAAACTTCATGCTCAGTCGTTTTATAACCTCGAGGCCTGATTTTTCATGACGTGGCTCATATTAAGTCTAAGAATGAAATAGGAAGCTTTGCATAAAAATATTTTCTGAACAGAATCAAAAGTGAAAATGACATTGTGTTATTCCCGTGTGAGACATAACTCGATACTTGCGGAGGATTAATTCGGTTTATGAGACAGAATACAAGAGATGTATAGTGGGAGGAATTATTTACTATATACTACTACTTTCCTGCCAGCCAAAGGTGACAGTGACGTCATAATTTGTTTACATTGTATTGGGGCCTTGGAATCGATAGATCACTTGTGTATTAATCCTATCCGCAGGGTAGGATTAATACTCAAGTGATCTATCAATTCGCGTTAGCTCAAGTGAAGTGTACACGTTTGTGTTTTACTTTGCAATTATAAACAAAGTATTACGCCACTGTCACTCTTTGTTGGCACGACAGTAGTACCTGTACTTTGATGAACTCTTTGAAAGTCCAGGAATGGCGGATAATAAAATAAAAGGACAGACTATGAATTTGAAAGGCGCTACCTAATTACGTGCGTCCATTCCTTGGCATCAACTTATCTTTGGCCATGTAAACTGGTCAAAATAAGTTAAGCCCCATGTCACTTTTTTCCATAGCCATAATGTTAAATTCCCAAAGTTTAGTTGTTTATTTCAAAGATATCGAATGTAGTTGGAAATTCTAACTCCACTCAAGTTAAACATTACTATACAAAGTTTCAATTGAAAATACCGATTTTCTTTGGGTATGTGCTAAATTTTCCAAGAGTATCCAAAATTTCGCCAATTTTACTATATGAATGATAGGGAACGAAATGAGACATTTACTGGAATGTGTGAAGCTCTATGGAAAATTTATCAATAAAAGTGAAACCTACATTTTGTAGCACATTTTGAGAAGAAACATTGATGCTACTTCGCTAGAAATTGCATGGAAAAATCTTCATTCAGCAAAATGTTATGATAAATCAAACATGAATGTATTTACATTAAGTCTATGGGAAAATTTCTGGTGGGGCTTAATTTATTTTGACCAGTTTATTATGATTGAATGGTGTTTCTGTTTAGTTAAATTAACCCAAAGCCCGACCAAAAATGAAAATAATTTAACGTCACGTGAAAGATCTAGATTACTTGCGACGTCTCTCAAAGGCGCGACTTTACACGTTTCTGTTGGCGTTTGGCACACTATGTTATTACTTCATGACGTTACGTTATAATATTTGTGTTTTACGTCACGATGGTCGCAAATGCGCTTGCTTGTTAAAAAACCAACAATAGGCTACAGACTGAAGGATTTAAAAAGTGAGTCGGTTTACTCCAAGGTATAACAAAAAGGTAACGATGGTTTCTTGTTTACTGAAGCGTAAGATATACATTTCTGCTGTTGAAGGACTGAAAATGCCGTGTTCATAGTAGTAAGGGGCTGAAGTATACTGTTCAAAAAAAATAAACTTATTTTTTGAAACGTTGATAAACTTGTCAAAAATGAAATTTATGCGTATTTTGTTACATATATATTACAGGAGTACTAATATCTATGCAATAAATTTATTTTTGCCTTTTTACGCTTCACTGATTTCCGCAAGGTGGACACATGATGAAATCCGATTTTTGTGGCATTATTTTGCTCTAGATAAGAATATGTGCTCAGTGGGATTCATTGTGTAATCCTCTGCTGTTGTTGTATAAAATATTAGTTTTTGATTTTATTGAAGCTATTAAGCTTGGAGATGTATTAGGTCTAAAGACTCTTATTTCCGGTTTCCTGACCAAGTTGATGAAATAAGGACCAAAAGTAATTTTTAATGACTGTATCTGAATAATCTATGTAAGACTAACCTTTCAGTGAAAATTTCATTAAAATCGGACGAAAAATAACAAAATTTTGGAATTTTCTTGGAAAATTGTGAGTAAAAACGTTGGTTGAAGATCAAAGGTTCCCCTCGATCTTACCAAGGGAAATCAATATTGCTAATTTTGTTAAGTGTGCGACTACAATACAATTACATGTAGTAGCTGTAATATTCACTATATCGTTAATATCTCCTGTACTTACATAAGCCGAAAACACAATTGTGGTAGTACATGGTAGAGATAATCTATAAAATGAGCAAACCATATAAAAAGGATGATCAACTAGGAAAAGTAAGAAAGGGGGCAAAGATCAGGAATCGATACAATCAAGTACCACACCTGACCCAGGATACTACATGGGAAAGTGACAAACACACAATTAGACACCACAAACGAGAGCCAAGAGGTCAGCCCTTTCCCAGCAGGTGACCACAAGGCATCAATAAACTGACGCGCGAAAGCATAACAAACACAAGACAGAAATAACACAAATGATCCACAAAAGAAGTACCGCCTTGGAACGACCAGTAAAAATATTTTACTGGAGGGCTTAAACCAGTTTCACGGTGCCAACCTCTATGAAGTCCATGAAAACATGGTCGAAACCCTCTTTTGTAATGTAAAAATATTTGATGGCTGATTTGAAGTGAGACCAGAAGAGCACTAATAATGACTCGTGGTCAGGAGGCGTGAAAACAGATTGAGACAGTGCACTGCTTGGTAATGAATAGGGTATATTTTATGAATGAATATGATATTTATTTCATTTCGTGAAGCGAAAATATGTATATTTCATTCGTGGCTTCACATTTTGGAAGGAATATGACATGATTTCTCTTGTTTACCTCATCGGGGCAGTTTCTAGGTATTCCTAATACATTTTATCATAAATATTTTGGGTACGTAAGAGTATTGGCACAATTGGAAAACTCAGTTTTTAGTGCAGATTAATAATTGAAAATGTGCACTTACGGATTTGCCATAACAACATTCCAATATTGTTTTTCGTAACCTATATGTTGTATTTATGAAACCTTTGCGTTGCTTCGAGTGCCTGTGAGAAGTGAAAAACAGTGTGGTCTTCCAGATCTGAAGCCACTGTCCTTGGAGCTGGGGTTAAGAAAGTATAAAATTCAGCATATCTTGACAATTTTATTACCAAAAGGCCCCTTACGATCCAATTAAGCAAATGAATACCCACATTTTGTGCTTTTGACCGCTTATAGCGTTTGAAAATCCGAAGTCAGTTGAGGAAAGTCAGCGGTGAAAGCAGAGGTAATCAAATTATATTCTATACTAACATACAACCTTTTATATATTTTCACATTTTCCCATGTGAAAAAATATATATTTTTTAATATATATTTTATTTAATAAATATTTCCCTTGCATTTTATTACTTTTTATATAATAAACATTTCGACACATTACATTCGAACACATTACAGGCATAGTGGGTATCAGTATTTGATCTGCTCATCCTGTTCAGGAGACAACCTTGGGTTAAGCAAATTCATCAATAATTGTAATTTGCCTGGATCAAAATAAGCAACACAAGAGATAGAATTATCCTTACCAAGTGTCAACACCAAACCGCCAAATTTCTCAATGGAGGCAATCACATTCATGTTTTATTTTATTAGAATTTTGATTTCTGATTTGCTTTTGTCTCTTTTACAGATTAAAAACTCCCTGTAGCGTCAAAATTATACAATCTGCTTATGATAACACAGCTTTGTTGTGATCTACACACCTCACGACAAACCTTGTGTCAAATATGAATAGTGTCCGTCATAAGATGTAAGAGTAGTTGGTCCTTGACCTTACACCCTACAGTCAAATAGGCAATTGGAAACATTTGTTTCACCTACAAACCATAGGCAATCATTGTGCAAAATATGAACACCTTCGGTCAAAATCTAAAGTAGGGGTTTACAAGCGGTAGAACAGATTTTAGGTATATTTGACCTTGTTCTTTGACTCCAAGATCATATCGGTGCCCTGAAATCTTCCTTGTAATTCACACAACATAAACTATCATTGTGCAAAATATTAACACCATCGGAAGAAAAAATGAGAGAAATTTACGCTGACCTAACCATAAATAAATGTTAAGTATGTTTTACCTTGACTTTTGAAATCAATGTCATAGTGATAATCTGAAACTTTGTTGTCATTTACAAACAATAATCAATTACTGTGCCAAAAATGAACAGTATATGCCAAATACATTGAGAAGTTAGCGTCTCAAGAAATTAACCGGCTGACGGACATCAGATGGACAGACAGACAGACAGACAGTCGCATGGACTGACGGATGGGACTGATTATAATATACCAGACTTTAAAAAAAAAAACATGTGGACATAATTTGCCCAAATTTCACAAAATGACACACATAAAATCAAAATTTTAAAACAGAAGCATTATTTGTTTTGTTCAGTATACTTCAGCCTCCAGCAAGCACATGCAAATTGTATCAAATCCTTCAGTGACGGAATTGTGTAATATAGGCATGTTTCTTCAATAAAATGACAATTTTGTAATGTTATACATTTGAGTAAAGCGAAATTAATTTAAGAGCATTATTTCTGTTATTTTACCAATTTAGATTAAGAGTAGTATGTCCTGCAAAATGACAAGGATACAATTCCAAATATGCTATATACTATGCAAAAAATACTATAAATTACTTTTTCAGCTATTGGTAAGTCAATTGAGTGTAATTAGACTTTGTCCACTAAAATTATTACATGATATTAATATGAACCTAAAAAGTCAAAAATGCCAAAATGCAGTGAACTATACGCATAGCACAATCAATCAGAAAATGCAGTATTCATAATTTTGGTTAGTATAGTTCTTCAAAGTATGCTTGAGCATGCTAAAATGTATGATTGGCGATACTTATGCTTATTGCATAATCAAATATGCCAACAACAGAGTGCAAGAGTGAAAATATATATCAAGCTTTTCTTTTTTGTGTAGTATACTTGAGCCTCCAACAATCGTTTGCACAAGGTTTTTAACGCTTCAACGGCAGAATTGAAAAGGGCACATATTGCCCGTTAAGAAAATATAAGTTTCGTCATGTTATACTTTTGAGTAAAACGACGTCGATTTTTAGAGGGATATTTCAGCTCAGTCTGTAGCCTACAATTAATGACTGTCAATCTTTTTGATGATCGAAAAATCCTTCAGGAGTATTATCAGGCGCTTGCTTGAAAGGGATATCATTAACTTGCAAGCTCTTGCTGATCGAGACAATCCCTCCTGTATAAGTCTGCGTTCCATCGGACGGCACGGGCTTTGTGCGTGCCATCCAGGACGCACGTAATGTAATCAGGTATGATTCAGGACTGCATATTCATCGTGCAAATGTGTGCTAAATCCTCAAAGGGGGATCTAGATGCTAGCACAACCCCTTCGAAATTGGATTTAAAGATGACAATTTTGCTTCACCGCACACATGTTACATGCATACACGTACCGTCAAATTACTATCAAAACTGAGATCCATGTTTTTGGCTCAAATGTGTATGTACGTACATGCGTGTTTGTGCATACGGTAGCAACGCTCCTGCATTTCGCTTTCCATTGTGACACGTTAGGTTCACCTCCATGAGAGCAAGTAGGGGCTAGAGACCCATTCTCCCAGAGTTATCACCCTTATGGGTCAATTTTTACTGGAGATACATTGGAGTCTCAACTTTTTTATATCTGCTGTCATATTGATATCAATAAGGCCAAACAAGAAAGAAATACCTGTGTGTAGGGTAACCCGACCCTAGCTAAATTTACTGGTGAAACCTAGATTTTTTTCAGGTTTTCTGAATAAAATATAATGTTATGCATTTTGAAAGGCAGCATGCCTTTCAAATGCATAACATTTTATTATTTCAAGAACAAAAGATAATAAAAGAAAAATATGTGTGCCTACCCTACCTAAAATTTCAGACCCGTTACTCAAAACACACTTATTTGTTTTATTTGGCCTAAGGCATATCATAAGAAAAAGACAAAGGTCCAGGTAAGGATTCTAAGCGCAAAATTGTAACTATTTTCTTTTTTTACTTTCCTTTTCTTATTTTACCACGCTAGGCCATGCCCTTTTTAGACATCACGGCCACTCACCATTTGAAAAATTTGAAAGAGCATTGTAGGTTGATCATTCCTTCCAAGGTTCGGCAAAATTGGTCGGGCAGCTCATGAGTTGATTATTTTAAGAATTTGACCTACGTTACCATGGCGACCATCTTAGATTTCACATCGACCACATTTATACAAATTTTAAAGCCCATCACTGACAGACCATAACTGTGAAGTTGCATTGCTATTTTCCAAGCGGTTTTGGAGAAGACTGTCGAAGTTGACAATATAATATTGACCTTTGACCTTTCAGTGGCCATCTATGACGACAGTATGACATAATTTTAAGAAAAATAAATGGTATCAGAGCAATTGTTACACCAAGATCATCGATATGATATTTATGACAATGTTCAATCAAACGTTATGTATGGACCAAAAATAAAAGGAGGGGAGGGTGTCCAAGAGTCTGTTGAATATTTCAGAGTTGTTAACATGCCTTCTAAATATTGCTCCAGGGATGCCATACTCGAACGTTCTGCTCGCTTTTCTAATTGCATCTCTTGAGTGTTTCGCATGGTAGGCACTCAAAAGTGCTTAGGTTGTACGTATAACTCTCATACTGTAACACATACAAAGTCATGTGTAAACATAAGATATAGAAAATGAAATCGACAATTATCACCAAAAACACTGTCATTTGAACGGAACATACTATTAAGACACAAATGATACTCAGATTAAGAAAAAGACTAGGTAGGGTTTCATTGGTCATTATTCGTGAAACAGACTATAACCATAGATCAAGATGATTAATGATTGGTGAACAATCTAGGTCAAAAGCAATAATAAACATGTGAGCTACTGAAAAAATACCTATGTGAAAGGCGCACATTTCCTATGCAGATGTGTTCTATTTTCAGTCATTTATGAGAAAACGCTTACCCTTTTAAATCAACACTTACTTTAAAAGCGTGGTGCATTGGTCCTTTAATCATTGTAAAGTCAGCTGATTGAAATCCCTAAACTATTTTGATTGGTGAATATTTTTTTACGATTGCAAACAGTAATGACCCTGATAAGATGCTGCAATATGCAGCATCTTATCAGGGTCTACACTATTTGCTGGTGTCCCCATTTTTTAACGCGCGGCATGAATGCGAGAGCTTATGCTCAAAATGAGATAAAACAAATGCATTTATTTTAGCGCTTATTTGGAGGACATGTGGTAATTTGAACTTTCCATTTACGGTTCTAATATGTGAGAAAAATATATCAAATCAGCATTCGATGGCGGATGAAAATTTAATTTTGTTTTAAACCAGAACATCATGTCTGCGTAGGTTCAGTTATCAGATATAACATGGTTTCCTGAGAGACCACTCGTGTCACGATATACAGAGCGAGGTCGTTTGGTGGGAGTTTCAACAATATTAAGCTATTAATGGCCACACTGACAATAATATTGATAACCCAAAGGCACAGAAAGATGCGCTATTGCACATAAGATGCTGATTATTTGTATCATATACGAGGGATGTTCGAAAAGAATTTCTTATATTTATCTGGAGACTTCAAATTTCAAGTAAGCCCAAAAGTGCTCATTCCATGCCATCAAAGAACTGCCCGTGGCTAGAAATGCAAAGCTTCAACCGATGTATCCACTTCCTGAAGGCGTCATGGTACGTTGATTTGGGCACAGTAATAAGATACTGATGAATAGCAGATCCAAGAGCCTGTCAGGACTAGTATTTCCACCCAACAAGGAATTATTTCAATTTCGGAAACATAAAGAAATCACATATGGCAAGATCTAGGGAAAACGGGAGTCGAGGCAAACAGTTACTTTTTCTTTCTTCCAAAACGCCGTAACTATTTCGGAGGCAAGAGCAGGGACATTGCCATGTAGAAGACGGATATCTTTAAAACCAGTGACAGGGCGTCGTTTCTGATAATATTTTTCGGCTTCTCTAGTACTATGTCTTTGTAGTGCTTTATGGTGATGTTTTTTGCCATTTTCCATCGGCACTTTTATTGCGATTCCTTCACCAGAGAAGAAAATTGCATACCAAACCTTCCTTGCAGTCAAAGACCGTTCGGCAATTATTGGGCGTCTGCTATGTTTAGAGGCCAAGATTTTATTGCTTAACTTTCTGACGGGCTCACAATAATAGACCCAATTTTCATCACCTGTGACGACATTGACAAACTGCTTTTTTGTAACAAGTTTAAAACATTTGAAGCATCGTTTTGGCCACTTTAACCCGTTGTCTGTTTTGTTCATCAGTCAACAGATGTGGCACCCGTCTAGCAAAAATCTTTGGGACTTTCAAATGCTTCTTCAAAATAAGGTGAACCGTTGATAGTGATATGCCTACTTTTCGTGCAATATCACGAACTGTAAATCTGGGTCTTCTTCAATCATTTCCTTTATTTTTGAAACGATTTCTTTACGAGATACAAATTTTGGCCTACCTGATTTTGGTGCATTTTTGTTGGACTCTACACCAGATTCAAAATTATTTTTCCAGGTCCTAACTGTGTCATAAGACACACAAGAAGGTCCTTAAGTAGTAGAAAGTTCAGTCATCAGCTGCTTCAAAGAACAACCAAGTTTTGAGCGAGCTTTGATGTAAGCAAAGGGGATATCGTAGGTACACTCTTTCTAGATTTCTCGACAAAGGGGATATCGTAGGTACACTCTTTCTAGATTTCAGGAAGGCTTTTGACCTAATCGACCATTCTATCCTTATTAAGAAACTCTCAATTTATAAACTAAGAGATTCTACTCTCAAGTTATTTTCTTCATACATCCTGGATCGTCATCAAGTAATGGAAAGTAATACTGGTACCACTAGACCAGCACACATTAAATCGGGCGTTCCTCAAGGATCTATCTTGGGACCTACATTAGTATCAATGTTTCTAAATGATTTGCATTTATTTTTGAATCACTGCGACAGTGACTACTACGCAGATGATGCGACGGTCCATACACATGGAAATACACGAAACGTGATTGAGTCCAAGTTACAGCAAGATGGCAATAATACAAAGCTTTGGTGTAAACAAAATAAAATGGAAATAAATTATGATAAAACTACGTGTATGTTTGTAGGCACTCAACACAGAACAAAAAATACTCTACCTTTAAACATTTACATTGATGGCAATAAAATTAAAGATGTTAACAAACAGAAATTACTTGGTATCTTCATTGACGAAAATCTTCGCTGGACAGATCATATTGACCACCTTTGCGCTAATATCTCATCAAAAATTTCACTACTGAGGCAACTTTCCACATATATCCCAACTGAAGCCCAAAAAATGTTTTATCAAGGGTATATTCTACCGTTAATTGACTATGGCTCAAGTACCTGGGGTTCCACGTCAAGAAGTAATTTAGAAAGACTATCAAAACTTCAAAAACGAGCAGCACGAATTATTTTAAATGCACCTTACGATACAGCTTCTTCCGATATGTTCAACGCTTAATGATGGCCAACCATAGAAAAACGACATAGCTATAATAAGGCTGTGCTTACATATAAGGCGCTAAATAATCTCACGCCTTTATATATAACTGAACTTCTTATTCCTATGTCACAAACGCATAACCGAGCACTAAGGTCAACTTCAAATTGCTCTTTAGCGGTACCCAGATCGAAAACAGCCATATTTGATGGCTCGTTCTCATATACTGCACCACGATTGTGGAATCAGCTACCTGAGGTTACCAAAAAGGCATCCTCCTTGAGTTGTTTTAAGACGCAAGTCAAACAGTTTATGTTTAATGAATGATTTTAACTTTTACATTTTAAGACGCAAGTCAAACACTTTATGTTTAATGAATGATTTTAACTTTTACCATGGAGTTTTAAATCATTTTCATAAACTTTAATGCTCATTTACCAGTTTTTACGCCTAGGTGTATTAACATTACAAATGCTGCCAAATGTTTTATACGCTCGTTTATACTTAACATTTTCTATGTTTTATCATATGTTTAACTTGTGTATATATGTATATATGTTTTATAGGGACGCATGGTAGACTAGCGTTGATTGCTAAATGTGCTGTCCTCTTTAAATAAAGATAAATTAATAAATAAATAAAAAAAAAGCCCATATTTCATATTTCTGGTCGACGCCTCTGCCAACCATTTTACAGTGGTCAAGGACTGCGTGTATTAATATGGCAAATTTTATGTTTACATTTAATCTAACACATGTAACATGTACATTTATACACCGTTGTGTTTGACCTTGAATAAACCTAGATAGGTATATTATACAATTATTGACTTCAATGAGGTAGACATAAGGATTTATCTACCCGAAAAAGTGATAATTCACTGAGGCCGCTAGGCCGAGGTGAATATCACTTTTAAGGGTAGATAAATCCTCATGTCTACCGAAATTGAAGTCAATAACTGTTTTGTTATATGACTTTTCAACTTAGAATGAAAATGTTCTACTTTCATTTTTGTTGCTGAAGTCAACCTTCAACCTAAGGACTTTCTAACAAGTTTTATCAACTGCTATTAAAATATTTTAATATAGTATTTTGCAATTTGAAATGTATATTAACTCTCTAAATTTAATCATAAAACTTTTTTTACATTTTGTTTATTTAAACAAAGATAAATGAACAAACAAAACATGACAAAACAGTTGTTAAAATTCATGAAAGTCTTTAGTTTACCTGTTGGGATGTGAAACAGCAAATTATGTCGATTTCATGCAGCACATGCTTGTTTTATACTCATCATGCTATTTTAGCTCTCTAGAGGGTGATATTGCAGAAGTGTCAAAAATATTAACTTCTGGAAACTAGTTCGAACTGGATTTCATCCTATATCACCTTCTGAGCCAGTTTAGACCAGTTTTGAGGTAGACATAGAGATTTATGAAGACAAATTTGGCCAATCAGGAGACAGGATTCTCTCCAGTCATATAACAAATTGTTTTTATCGTGCCCCACGTGGATATCGAGATATAGGACAATAAGCAATTCATTTCGAACATCCCTCGTAAACATAAGTACAATCGGAATACTTTTGATCGTCTCTGATGACTATGTATGTGTAAGTATTTTGAATTCTGATCTCTGGTTGGAGTAAATTTTTTAATTTCCATTTTTAGACACCATGCCGAACCAGCACTGGTTGCAACGTTTCTATTTCGTGCATTTTTTCTTGTTGAAGCTTACTTTCTGATATTCCTGGACATTTTTATCAAACTTAACACAGGATGTGACATTTAAAGAAAGTACTGTAACAAGTAGGACTACTATTTTCAATGGTCACGGGGCGCAGCTGAATCCAACAACCTAGGAGCACTCATGCTCAGGCGAAATTCAAAAAAAGTTGGGTCCAATAACTTCTACATTGCTTCGAAGGTGCTTTAATATCCATTAAGGCAATGATTACTCTTAACGACTTAAATATTGCATAGTAGTTGTCCTCAGGGCAGTTATTTGCCTTTTATTTGATTATAGTTTAATCAAAATTAAATTAATTAACTTTTCGCAAGCTGTAGTGCATTTCTAGACATTTCTTCCTGGTACACAGGCACAGTACAAATACTGCTTTTCGCCTGATCGCGAGAAACACGTGATTTGTCGCATATGCGCAGTCTGATTAGCGCATTTCGTATTCGCCTTATGAAAAGTATAATAGATAAATTTGATATTATGCCATATTTCAATATTCTAGCTAATCTTTGTCGCTGGGAACGCTGGATTGGTTTTGTTGTTGTTGATTTATCGTACACGAGGACTGTTCAAATGTGAATGCAAGTAGCTTCATAACTTTCGTCACATATATGCTACGACAAAATGGTATACGTTTCTATAAAGGATTATATTTTACCTTTAAACTGGCACCAGACCCAGAAAAATGCAGTATACTAATCGAGTTATAGCCCTTTGAATGAGGGTTACTTTAGTAAACTAACAAACTCAATGCTTCAAACGACGAGCGAATATTTTTTCGATAAACCGGTGAAATTTCTTGAATTTGTTAGGAAGTATCCCCATATACTTATTTAATGATTCTGTGAAAGGTGCGAACATCCGACATGTTTTTGTTAAATTACATCGAATCGTTTTCACTAAAGTCTCCTTATGTTTGCAAATAAATGGTAAACAAAACACCACCTTTCAGTTTTCAGTCAAACTTTTCTCTAAGAAAATACACGAAGCAACATTTAAACTAGTTTTAACTCAAAGACAATATGTTGATCGCTCACACTGAGTTGTTGCTACAAATCATTGAAAGATAGTAGGTGATTTTTAAACGCTGAAAAGCAATTTTATTAAGTCAAAACTGCTTTAGGTGAAGGGGTAATATAACTTATACTCAATTGCGATTTTAATCTAAATTTGAACGTTAACTTTAAGTTTTACCAAAATAGGCATTATTTACAATAAAATTACTCACCTGGTCTTGACGACTCGACGGATTGAACATATTTTAATTAATGTAAACACTTCATTAAGAAGCAGAAAAATGCTTGAAAATTATATAAAATGTCATTACTCTGTAAATAGAGGACGGTGCGTTTTGAAAACTTTCTTATGACATATTAAGCAGGTTTTAAGCAAAACGCAAAGAAAAAGACACAGCGATGTTCATTATTGCATCACCAGTAGATAACTCAAAATGACGTTTATAATAAAATTAATGACGTCACAAACGTGCCTGTTCACTCGAGATTGAAACAGGATTATATAAACTTTTTCCTGCAAGAATCCTTGTCAATGTACCTTAAACTTGCATCTAAAATTTGGTACCATTTTGTCTCAAACTTACAAAGATATGACACTATATCCGCACATGTACCAAAACGTGTATGGCAATTTGCTTCAGAAAAACTTCAGTATACAGGAATGGCCTTTATATAAGCGTCTGTAACTCGAGAAATATAGTGAGTGTTTCTTTATGTTTGGTGCCATTCTAAAGACGACAGATAGTTAATTCCAGAAAGGTATGACATTTTGTCGCAGCATATATGTGAAGAAAGTTATGAATCTACTTGCATTCATATTTGAACAGTCCTCGTATTGTTGCTTACATTGTTTGTATGGGTTTTGTGTTTGGTCTTTGTTCATTAGCGCAGTACCCTTTTTTAGATTTTTAATCATCTACATGTAGATGAGGAAGAGAGAGCTGGTTGCTTTACTTAAATTGTCTTCTTGCTGTCATGCTGCTGTTAGTGTTCTGTGTCGCAACCTCGCCGTACCGTGGGCTGGTCTGTGATTTTGGCATTTCCTGGCCACGAGGTTATAAAACTCTTCATGCTCAACTCAATTGAGCATCAAATTTCATCTGTTCATAAAAATCTAAATGCTGAAAAATATAGAGTTTTCTTGATTATATGCTCCCGGATGATGATAATTTTCGTCTGCACATTACCATAGGGGTTGACTGGGACACAAAACCTCAAACCAAACAAAAAAAAACTTCCGGGTTTGTCCCCTCTATAAAATAGCAGAATAATGCTAAGTTGAACGATGCATTTGCTATTTCATGTTTTCTACCAAATAGACGTAATTTCAAGCTTTACAACGTTGCTGAAATATCATCTAACTTTAACATCATCACGAATACTGCTTCACAAGCATGGACGTTTAGCCCCCATATGGACATTTTGTCCCACGATACTCTATCCATCCTTGATGTTTTCGTTCCATTACTGATCAGAAGGTGACAGACATTTGAAACTCAAACGTGGCATCAAAGAAGTCAATTGAGAAAACAGCGGTCGTTCAAAGTAATTATTATTTGGTTGTATTTTTTATCACTTGATTTGAGATATAAGGGGACAGCACTATTAAAAGCAAGTGAATCTGAAATTCAAGCCCTTTTTAAAAATCATTAAACCATGCAATCTGCCGCAAACCCGATCAAAATCGGATAAATAATAAGAAAGTTATAGCACTTCGAAAATCAAAAGTCCGACTTCAATCAACTTCCTGTAATTTTGAAAAGCCAATACAATTCCTGAATTTCATTGCAAACTTAAGGATACCCTTTTAAGAACATATTTGACTTCACTACAGCTGGTGACTGAGACTGTGTGGCGGCGGTAGAACGTCTCCCTGCCCTTTACCATAGTGTAAATTTTATTTTCTTGTTCTTTGGGATCATGGTTTTCATTGTGGAACTTTGAAACTATAAGAGGGTCACTGATGACGCCTAAATGGCAGAAACTAGCTAGTCTGGCCCAGGAAATTCGCACACTCTAGTTTCAGTTCTTTGGTGCAGTCTTTGCTTCAAAAGGGTACCGTTTTAAGAGCGTTTTAACTGTACAGATTTTTTTCAAAATCAACTATTTTCAACAGAAGAATCAATGGAAATGCAAACATACTTAAAATAAACAGCATGAAACTAGTTTTTATGTTAATGTATATTTTATTAGGACTGAGTGACGTCACACAGCCTAAAAATGGCTGCCCTCCATAGATTTCAATTTTCTACTGTACAAACATTAAATCTGTAACTTTCTTATTTTTCATTCGATTTTGATTAAGTTTGTGGCAGATTGCATTATTTAATAAGGGCTTGCATTTCCGATTCACTTGATGTCAATGTTGCCGCCCCCTTTAAGCTTATATCTCCTAACAATTCACTGACTTTTACAATAACTATATTAAACAAGCTTACAAAGTGTAAATATTCGATATCCGCCCATGCTTAAGAAATATTAGCCAAGCCATGTGATTTCCAGCAATGTGGCATTTTGACATGAATAGACTCAGACGAGCCTGTGCCGTCTCCCTTAAGCTTATAACCCCAAATGATGTTCCGCCAGTAGTTACACACTCATAGAAACTCTAAGCGACTAGCAAAGGATCTGATCAGACTGCGCGTATGCGCATGCTGGTCTGAACATTTGCTGGTCTCACATACCACATTGTTAGAAAACTCATGTCACGGCTCATATGTCATAAACTGTGCAGTAGTTATATAAAATGTGTGTTTATATGGACATCTTATCTCCCTCGTGACTAAAGATTAACGCCCTCAACAAACATCAGACAGCTTGTCAAGCACTGTTTATATGTTTTCTTGTCGTTACACACTTTATTGTCAGCATTTATAGGTTTCCAAGGACACTGTTGAGCATTGGATAAAAACGTACTCCTACATACTATCCCATTTAAGCTGACTGTCTTTTTAAATCTATAATAAATGTCCAATTTAAGTGTTGTTAAGTGTCAAATTTAATAATATATGTGGAGATCCTGATCAGACAACACGTTTTTGATCTGGATCGACACTATTTGCCAAGGCTTATATGTGTTAAGAATGTAAATAAGTGAGTACATGTATGATCAAGAAATAACACAATCACATAATGCAGACCATTCAACGGTGCCGCGAGGAAGAGCCACATAACATTTCAACAATTACTAGAAGGACAAATACAGCATTCGAGAGTTTTAAGGCATGGAAGGTCTTTAATTTTAGAGTTTTAGTTGAGCATGAAATACGTTTTATAACCTCGCATAAAATACTATTACAGGAACGCTGTACTTCATACGGGACAATAATGAAAATATCATACATTTATTATTTACGCATTTATTATTCGACCTAAATGCAAAACAAAATATGCTTTAGAGTTGACATTGAACGTGCGTCATCTTTACAAAAACCTTATTTTTCAGTTCCCCGTTTAGTTTAATACTGATGCAAATAACTCATTTAAGAAAAGAGAAATACATCCCCAGAGCATGCATAAAACATGATGCTATTATCTCTTAAATACACGTTTTATGACGTGGAATTGGAGAAGTAGCATGCTGTCAAAACTGTAGCAATAAACTTATCATAATTGCTGCATAAAGACGATGCTACAGAAATAGGGGTAAAGTCAGGTAACCTCGGACATCAGGTAAATTCGGACATACATTTGCAAACAGTGGAAATCAAGAGGAGACGGCTCCTCGGGATTTTCACTGTTTGCTTAGTTGATTTATTTCTTTATTCCAAAAAATAAAATATGTAACAAACAAGGTCGCTGTCCGAATTTACCTGAGGTCCGAAGTTACCTGTCTTTACCCTGTTAACCGTACACTTCAAAATCCGACAGGTCATTTGTGTAAAGCAAGTGAGTGTGACCACGAAATGTGACAATCACACACTGCAGACCAACTCACGGCACCGTGAGGAAGAGACACAGTACACAAACAGCCACAAGTCATGCCATCAAGAAGACAAAGTAGAGCAACCAACACTCTCTTTTTCAGCGAGATAATTGCAAAACTAGAAATGTACTGCATAACAAAGCGAGAACCATAGTCTTGAAGTGTGTCTCCATTTGGCATAAAACAATTGACAGAAAAATATAACAAACTGGGTATCAATAAATAAACAGCGCATTATATATTGGTACTGATCTCACCAACGCATTTGATGCTAATACATGTACATATGCGTTGAAATGGGCCCTGTCGCGAGGAAAACCTGTTTTCGGGATTTGTGAACAACAAAGACGCAGACCAGCCTGCGCATCCGCCCAGTCTGACCAGCGCCTTTGTTTTTCGCTTATTTGAAAGAATCATATCCAAACATTCTACATTTAAAATTTGGATTTTCTAGGAAGTCTCGGTAGTTGAGTACGCTGGTTTGAGATACGACCTAATCAGAAACCCCGAAGACAGGTTTTGTCGCGTC
Organism: Loripinus fragilis; assembly: GCA_964019695.1. NCBI lineage: Eukaryota > Metazoa > Mollusca > Bivalvia > Lucinida > Lucinidae > Loripinus > Loripinus fragilis. The sequence goes on from OZ026515.1 coordinate 46,186,789, forward strand.
GTGGCCAAAAATGACAATTATGTAGGCTAGGAATGTGCCTATAATTATGGTAAAGTCGGGTAACTTCGGCCATCAATTGTCGGACATCAGGTAAATACGAACAGTGGCTTTGTATGTTTCATATTTTGATCATTGGAATACAAAAAAATGTATTAACAAAGCAAACAGTGCCGGAAAATCCTGATGAGACGGCTCATAAGGATCCGTCTCATCAGGGTTTCCACTGTTTGCAGATGTCCGAATTTACCTGATGTCCGAAATGAACTAACTTTACCCTGGTGGTCTCGATTGCTGTCCGATTTTTGGGCGAAGATTCTAGTAGTTGTTTATTTATTGTTTGTTGAGACTCCCATTGTGTGTGCGGTTTTGTGTTGTGTCCATTTTGTGTTGTGGTTCCCGCTGCCAACCATCTCGCTGAAGAAGAGACCGCTGGTTGTTTTTCATTAACTGCGATGGGACTGTCTGTGTCGTGCATCTTCTTAGCGGTGCCATGGGTTGGTCTGCGTTCATAATTCTATCTTGCCAGTTTGAAGATGTACATAAATGTACAAAATACATGTACGTATGGAACCAGTGCAATTTTTAAGGGTTTAACCGTTTAATTCCAACGCGTGTAACGGCAAGATTGGCCAAATACATTTATATCTTAACATGTTGTTAGCACATCATTGAACGTATTGGTAACTTCATCTTGAGTAACCACCTGCGTAAATGTATAGAAAGGACAACCTACCCGTTTGCCGTATACAAACATAAAGCTGTTTGGATGTTTTATTTTTTGCGTGAATGCAGCATGTGAGTTTGGTAATTATCGCACTGTCGACCAACAAAGGCTAACATGAGTCAGTACAACTGCCTTTTAGTTTATTTTTTTTTCATTTTACCCGCCTCTTTTCAAACAGGCATGTATCCCTTTCCAGACAGATATTTCGTTTAATCCCTTAAAGACAAATGGTAGCTTAATGAAGGTCGAAAGTATTGCAGAATGCTCCCCTTGGAGCATTCTGCAATACTTTTGACATGCATTAAGCAATAATTGGTCTTGAAAACCAATTTTGGTCTTCCTTTTCAGAGGCCGCTTAAGACAGGTTTTACTGTATTTTATTTTATTTTTAACCCCTTCCCAGATTTGTAGTGATTCACCATATTCCTATTTTGACCGAAAAGTCCCTACCCTCATTTATGTAGTGATGAGCGCCCCCTCTCCCTCCTGGACCAAATTCTTATGCATTTCTTAAAGTTGTGTGGCCAGTGATTTACCATTTCTCACTTAAAGCGTAAAAAGTTCCGCTTCCATCTTCGACTTACGTCATCTGCTGTGTTTCGTCTCGTCAGATAATGCAGTTTTAATGATCACGGATTTACGAGTGTCTTTACTTGAATGACATCGACAGACAACAGAAAACATTTTAATCTATTTACTACCAGTTAGGCAAAACAAACTAGCAGCATGGTATTTTTCTAAATCTATTAAAACTATATAAATCTTCTATTCAAGAAGTAAATAAAATTAAATAAAAAAACATGATAGCAATGACGTAGGCGGAAACTTCATAACATGGTTATGGGCACGCACTGGCGATTTTATATTTACAAATATTTGAGCAGGTCATGTGCTGATATTGTCACAAGTCCTTTACCGGATCCAGAGGGGGGAAGGGGCGAGGGGGTACGCTATAAAAAAGAAAGCGAAATTTAACCTGAAAATATCACTTACGACTTCAGCGCTGAATGTAAACAAATTAAAATGATCTACTGTCGTGCCAACCAAAAGTGACAGCGACGAAATACTTTGTTTACAATTGTTAAGTAAAACATTAACTTGTACACTCCACTTGAGCTAACGCGAATCGAGAGGTCACTTGTGTATTAATCCTATCCTGCGGATATGATTAATAAACAAGTGATCTATCGATTCTAAGTCCCTAATCACTTTGTAAACAAAACATATCGTCACTGTCACTCTTGGCTGGCAGGACAGTAAACTAAGTAGTAAGGAGTGCCATCCCCAAAAATTGGCGTCGCCTGAAATCAACCAAGTTATGTAACGTTGTAGCAATTAATCTGTCTGCCAATAAGCACTCGCGAATAAGCATTTAACTGAAAGCTTGACCCCATGCCAGTCAGGGGATCGAATCAAGGTCGTAAGCGTGACAGTCTGAAGCCTGATCCATTCGACTATCAATTTAGTCAACAGATGAGAGCGATCATTGGATGAAATAGCTTTATTTATACCACCCTTACCAACTTTGACATGAAATATCTCGTGATGTGCAAGGTCTACACTAATGTAGGTGGTATAAAATAGTTTGTCCACCAGTACGTAAGATAATCCACTCGCTAAAGCTCGTGGATTATCTCCACGTACAGGCGGACAACCCATGGTATAACTATTACTTATTGCGCGCTTACTGCATTTTTTATGGGAAATCAGCAGTGCCATAGTTCAAAATTATACTATTTTTGAGTCCATTTTTTAAACGTAGGGTAGGTGTCGATAAATGCAATTTTTGACGGGGTCTTTCAAAACCCTACATCAGATGATCAGTTGGCTTTTTGTTGTGAAAATGTTGCCTCATTTGACAATATATCTTTGGTGAATATGAAAGACATTAAAATAATTTCAACTTATTAAAACAAACGTCTTATTTAGGGAACCAGTCCACCCTCAGATAAGGTCAACCTAGGGTCATTTGATATTTGAACAAATTTACCCAATGCTACATATCAAAGTTCAGAGGTGATTGGTCGTTTTGTCCCTTTCTACAGATGAAACGTTAGATTGTTTAACCATATATGGGAATGGCGACCATCTTGGTCATGTGACGAAGACAAATGGAGCAATATTTGTGCACGTTTTTCTTGCTTTTGTAGTATTGATAATAAAATAAGTGTTTTAATTGGCCCAGTGGTGTTTGAGAAAAAAAACGTTAAAATATGTTAATGACCATCAAATATTAGTGACCTCGGCCGAAACATCAAAGATCAGACCTGACCTCACATATGTCCTTATTTGTACATTTTCTACGATTTTAGAATCTCAGATATTTATTTCACGACCTTTGGGTCTGCACTATAATCACTCTATTGAGTCCGTCCGTCCGTTACCAGTAAGTGAAAATGTTCATAACTTGAACAACATGATATATTTTATCACATTTTGCATACATATGCATGTCAACATTTCCTAACCGAAACCACTTTTTTTTGACGCACATGGGTTTGCTGAGCAATTTTCCAGCCTGATGTCGTCAGTTAAAAATCCTCCTAACTCTTATTTGGATCAAATTTTGCATACTTATATTTTACTATTGTCCAGCCACTAGTATGAACAAAAACGGTGGCTAGGGTTTGCCAAAGTCACTGAATTGTATACTTTAGCAAGACACTTTATCCACTGCTTAGTTCTGGTTCAATCCAGGAACGACATGACTGAAACATTATTGACAGAGTTGTAAATCATCAACAACAAAAAGTTCAACGCATATACGTGTACACTCAGTGGCCATAAGTGAGTTCCAAAATCAGCTAACAAGAAATTTACAAAAAATAAGATCTGAAACATTGGTATTTTCTAGCCAATTAAGACAATTTCCCAAAATAATAATTGCCCTGGATAAATATACAGGGTATATGTTTACGTCATCACCAAATTGTATGATGTCATCATCTGTTGCTATGGAGATATTGTGTATCACAAACATTGGCTCTTTTTCTTCAAAAAAGATAGCAGGTGTTGAAAGATTGCTGTAAAAATGTCAGATTGTAATAATTGTTTATTGAAAATTTGCAGAATTTTTTAAAATGTACTGTAAAACTTTCTGTTAAAGTTCATATAAGTATAGACACTGAAAATAAAATAAAGCAGAGCAGAGAACTGGGTGAAAAATAATGCCATGAAAATGATCCGACTGCAGTAAACTTTGGCTGAAAAACAAACAATATGAACAAATGCAGGAATATGGCGTTTGTATGTTTTATGAGGTATATATAACAGTGTTCTGATTAAAAATAATATTTTTTTAATAAATGTTGATAGATATAAGCTATGGCTGGATCTTAAGAAATCTGCTAATTTCACTGTCGGTCCTGATATTGGTGCAACAAGCAGCATAACCAGTGATATAATATTTATGAAATAATTATTTTCAGTTAAAAGAACTTTTTTGGGTTACATTTTACAGAACATTTATTTTTTAAGAAAAACTATCCTATGATTTCGTATGAAAGTTTTAGTACCCCCTCCTTAAGCAAAATTTGACCAAGGGGTTAGGTATCGCTGGGTGCTGTCTTTTCGATTTGAAAGAATGATACATTTAAAGACTAATTGCTTCAAACACTCATATATAGACCCTAGAAAGATTTATACTTGTTGCTAAGTAACCATGTGGATTCATTCAATAATTTAGATTTTTGGGTCTTGGGTACAAATACCCCACCCACCCCTAATATGACGGTGAATAAATAAGGAAGATGTGCACACATCTTGTTAACAGCTCATGGTTATAACATATTAGCACTATTATCACCAAAACTATATAGAAAATAAGCAATATCTATAGTCGTGTAAAAACGGAAGAAGTTTAGAACCCAAGTCAAATTTTCAAACTGTTTCAGAAATCATGGGTGGTCAAAATGAATAACACCCATGAACTCAAGGTGATATTATTTCTATAAAAATCTCGCATTCCTAAGTTAAAAATGCAAAAAATGATATGTTTAAAATTTCAGATAATTTGCATTCCTCGTTTTCAAATTATACAAATTTTAAATGTACTTAAATTTTTGCAAATGAAACCACTTTTGCTATTTTGGGAACTCACTTATGGCCACTGAGTGTATGTGCCTCGACGCGAAAAACCCGGTCTTCGGGGTTTGAGAACAACAAAGGAGCAGACACGCCTGCGCATCCGCACAGGCTGATCATCACCTTTGTTATTCGCCTTTTTGAAGGACCCGTATCTAAACTTGCTACAAGCGAACATTCTAGCTAGTCTCTGTAGCTGAGGAGACTGGTTTGAGTTTCGCTTTGTGGGAAACCCCGAAAACAGGTTTTGTCGCGCGACGAGATGTATAATAATGCAATATACTAAATTGATGTAACTGATACTGAAGTTGGTTGAAAGTGACATCATCACTTACATCAGAACATCTTACATGTACCACTACACTAAGCTGACAACGACACATTTTAATGGCATAAGAACAATATGTACAATATTAGCCATCTTCGCAAGCCAATGCTACCAAGTCCACTTCGTTCCTTACGTGCGTAAGGAACGAAGTGGACATAGTACCCTTGGCTTGCGAAGGCAAGTCAGAAACGAAGTGGATTTAGTACCCTTGGCTTGCGAAGGCAAGAAACGAAGTGGACTTAGTACCCTTGGCTTGCGAAGGCAAGTAAGAAACGAAGTGGACTTAGTACCCTTGGCTTGCGAAGGCACGTAAGAAAAGAAGTGGACTTAGTACCCTTGGCTTGCGAAGGCAAGTAAGAAACGAAGTGGACTTAGTACCCTTGGCTTGCGAAGGCACGTAAGAAAAGAAGTGGACTTAGTACCCTTGGCTTGCGAAGGCACGTAAGAAAAGAAATGGACTTAGTACCCTTGACTTGCAAAAGCACGTAAGGAACGAAGTGGAATTATTACCCTTGGCTTGCGAAGATGACTATTAGCATGATTAGCGAACCTGTGGTACCCGTTTACAAGAACGGACGATGCACACGTATCACAATATTCTCTGACATCACTTTTAACTTATCTTCCTATTGCGGCACTAGGCTAACAAATCTATATGAGCGGCCACATGTGATTTCCAACAATGTGGCATTTTGACAAGTATTGACTCAGACGAGCCTGTTCAGTCTCCCATAAGCTTTGGAACTCAAAATGATGTTTAGTCAGTAGCTTAACAGCCAAAAGACTATTCAAGAGACTGGTAAAGGCTCTGACCAGTCTGTGCGTATGCGCTGGCTGGTCTGATCATTTGCTGGTTGTACAAACCACAGTGTTGGAAATCTCATGTCACGGCTCATTTACTTTTTTGAGGAAAACATTGCAACTTTGATGAGAAACACGATCCGCGTTTTCAATGCTTTCAATATTGCTTCTCAATTTTGCCAAGAGGGCATTGTTTTCGGTTTGCACCAACCTTGAGTTTGTATGCCATCTTCATTAACAATTCATTTGACACATGTATAATATCTGTGGATTGAATCAGCGTTGAAGACGCTTGGCAATAATGAGCACAAATAGACAGAAAATGCGCGAAACGTCTTGTTTAGTTCACTTAAGCATGACAAGCATAAAATTTGCCTTGCTTACTTGATCCAATTTGCAATGTGACAATTAGATGACACGTTGTTTCAAGACAATTACAATATTAGATTGTCGGAGCAGAGTTGCCTCAGGAAAAACATGTCTTCCAAATTTGCAACTACTTAAGATTTTAACTGGCCTGCATTGCTACAGCGGGTAGGCAGGATCTTTAAGATTCCAACATATAACGTAGAATTGTTTAACTACATGTATCTAGACAGCGCACAACAATAGCGCGGATCAGACTGCAGTAAACTGCAGTCTGATCCGCGACATTGTTGTTGGCATACACTTTCAACTGCTTATTCATGATGGTCTCTTGCAGCGGTCTCCAAGTGCTTGCAGCGGGCTGCTGATTGCATTGAACAAAATTGCACTTGATTAGACAGCGGCTCTATTGGATTACCTTTGCAAACAAACCAAATTAAACCGAATACCTTGTCAGCATATTGAAATATATAGGGCAGGTCAATTGTGTGCATCGTGTGATCAAAGATATCTGTTTACCAAAGGATATACAAAAATGATTTAGTCTAGTCTGCGCATCGGCATGGAAATGCTCACACTAGCGTTGTTACGTCATAAATAACATCATCTTAGTTCAGCAAGTTATGTCAGTAAAATTAGATATCTATTAAAGCCTTATTGAGCGTCGCATTATATGTTTTGTAATGGACGAGCTAGCATAAGCTGATAGTATTTTATGTAAGCCAAATAAGATGTTTATTAGGACAGTTTTTTTTCCAGATGAATATAAAACTTCTCGATTTTGAAATGGACGAGCTGATAAAGTCTGACAGCATTTCATATTGAGTAAATTAGATGTTTATTAGGACAGTATAAAGCTTCTCGGTTTTGAAATGATCAAGCTAGCAAAGTCTGACAGTATTTCATATTGAGTTAAATACGATGTTTATTATGACAGTTTTGGTCAAGATGAATATAAAGCTTCTCGGCTTTGAAATTGACAAAGATTAGTGACATATTAGTTAGCGCCGTAAAACTGGTTTAAGCCCTCCAGTAGAATATTTTACTGACCGTTCCAAGGCGGTACTTCTTTTGTGGATCTTTTATGTTTTTGTTCTGTCTTGTGTTTGCTATGTTTTGTGCGCGTCTGTTTATATGTGCTTTGTGGTCACCTGCTGGGAAAGGGCTGACCTCTTGGCTCTCGTTTGTGGTGTCTTCTGTGAGTTTGTCACTTTCCCATTGGTATCCTGGGTCAGGTGTGGTACTTGATTGTATCGATTCCTGATCTTTGCAACCTTATTACTTTACATATTATATCATCTAAATATAAAATTACTATCTTCCACAAAAGACCCAAGAAAACCATTGCGTCAGTCTTGTAAATGTACTGGGCGCGTTGCATAAACCAAAAGCTAGCTTCCGCCAAATTTCCATTGTTCTCCACCAGGTATAGCGAATGCAGTCTTGTGTCTATCCTCTTCTCAGATATCCACTTGCCAATATCGGGATTTCATATCAAGACAAGACCACCATTTTGATCCGGAAAGGGCTTCTTAACTATCGTCAATTCTAGGAAGTGGCTGAGTCTTTAACGGTGACTTCATTCAGACCTCAGAAGTCACAGCAAAATCTAATTGACTTATCAGGTTTGGTGACCATTACCACAGGAGCATTCCATCCACTCTGTGCACACTTCTCAATTATGCCATTCTCAGCCATTTCCTGAATTTCTCTTTCAGCAACTTGTCACTTAGCTTAGTCCTTTTCATTGTTAAAGTTCCTTCAGAACTTAAAGTCTTCATAAACATCTTTAAGAGATGGCTAGTTCAAGCAATGAGTGAGACTTTGATGATCTACTTTAAACTATCTTTAGACACATTGTGCCATAACTAGTTGACTGATCTGATTTGTATGTAAATATCCATGAAATGTGTCATTGATAGTGTTCTTATTTGAATAAATGTGTATTATATGTCATTAAATCTTCTTTGTGAATGTAACCACTCTACAGAATCAGAGTCTATCAGAACGAACCCTTGTAATGTTTTGACTCCTTTGCCTGGGCCTATTTATATTTATCCTGACTTGTTTACACAAAAGAGTTTACATTAGACAAAGGGGTCGGTACGTTACAATATACTATGCTGTTCATTTTCACTAAATGGAAAGGGATGTACGGACAGACAGATAGACTAACACTGATTATAATGCACCCTTGCAGGTCATGCAATATCATTTGGGCCTCGTCGCGACAAAACCTGTCTTCGGGATTTCTGACAAAGTGTGATTCAAACTAGTCTTCTCAGCTACAGAGACTAACTAGAAAAATGAAATTTCGCTTGTAGCAAGCTTAGGTATTGTACTTTCTAAAACGCGAATAACAAAGGCGCTGATCAGACTGCGCGGATGCGCAGGCTGGTCTGCGCCTGTGTTGTTTGCAAACCCCCGAAGACAGGTTTTCTTGCGCCGAGGCCCATTTGTTGATACTTTGACAGTCAAATACTGCAAATTGGGAATTATGTGTCATGACCTTGTGATAGTATTTGTCTTGGCCAGTTTGGCAATATTGCCTTTATGATGTAAAGACAATTACGAGTATTTCCTAGCCGTGGTCACTTGTTTTTACTCATTGATATATTCCGCATTTTCTATGTTTCCTTGGTTTAATTTTAGAATAAATTCCCATGACAATTGCACAGTGATGCAAATGTCAGAAATCAGAGATATCCTTGACTAGTTACATGTAGTAAACGTTTTGAACGAAACGAAACGCTAGAGTTTGTCTAGAGCGACGTTTTTAGAAAGCCTAATTGTGTGAAAACGCAAACACAATGACCAAATTACGATAACATTTAGCCTTTCAACATCAGTGTTGAGTAGTGGTCATGGTGGTAGAGTGCTAGACTTGAGATCGTGGGATCGCTGGTTTGAGTCTCGCAGGAGGTACTGTGTTGTGTCCTTGAGTAAGACTCTTTATTCTCTGCTTAGTACCTGGCTCAACCCAGGAAAAGTCCCTTCATGACGGAAAAAATATTGACTAGTCCTGCGTCGCCAAAATACTGATTGTATATTGACATATCTATTAGGGGAGAATATGTTAATTCATTGACCCCCACCTCCAAACACATCAAGGAATGTTGATGAGATTGACATGGTCTCCAAGGTATGTATATAAAGGAATGGAAGCTGTTGGCGTTACAGATTACACAAAGCAGACACACCATAAGTGTTGCGGACGTAAAAATTGTCTGAGTTCCACTTATTGTGGATGTAAAAAATATCTTAGTCCAACATCAAATAAATATACTGCTCAACAAAAGTTTAGCACGGATAAATAAAAAGTAATTTTTATTTGAGCAAATGGTTCAAAGTTATAAAATATCTGCTGAAATGATGGTTTGGTATGTGATAAAGTTGAGGAAGCAATTGGTGTACTTTAATTGGATTTCTACTGCGTCGTTCGTTGCTTTAAACAAGAGAGGGGTCAAAAACGTGTTTCACCTCCATTAATGGCAATACAAAATTGATGCAGCATCGGTTTGTAAAGTATCTTGTTTTACAGCCTGATCGAGTTGGCCATTCTGAAAAAAAAAGACAAAGGTCGTCTCCATTGAGCATATGTAGCAAAAGTTGAGTCTTGAAAACACCTAACGTCGTTGTTATGATGGCGTTTACAAGTCAAAAAACAGTACTCTTTTCGCTGTGTAGGCATGCTTAATTGAAAGGGTGTTCGTGGTTAAGAGGTAACCAAAAGAAAGACAGTTTAAGGAAAGGTAAGTTTATAAAATTTTGTCTCATGGTATTTAATTCATAAAAAGTGACGTTAATCTGAAGTTGAGGCTTAATTAAGGCGATAACGCTATCTAAAGATGACGTTTTCAAAGGACAAACTACAGATATGTTCCGGGTGCTTGTGCCAATCTACCATCAAACAGATTATTTGATCTCTTGATTCAGTTCGCTGACAAGTCAAGAAGTGTTAAAATGACATTTAACGTCATAATGGAACGGTAAAACGTGACATAAACGGGTATTAAACTTTGACGTTCTTAACGTGTTTCATCATTAAGAACCTTTGGCTTTACTCTAGAATTAAAATTTTAAATTTCAGATGTAGACGTATATACTTTGCATGCCCATGACATCAAATTTAACGTTGATCCACTGACGCCTAACCAGATAACTTTTTGTCTGGCGGACGCGAAAAAATGTAAATTTCAAGATCCCCATACATGTTGATTACATTAGATCAAATGGTTCATGTTCATTCAAAGTGGGACATCGTATTAGAATCCGTGCTAAACTTTTGTTGAGCAGTATATAAAGGATTGAAACCTTTATGAGTACAGATTACACAAACTAGGCACCCCAAGAATCTTGTGGACAGACGGATGGAAGGACAAACGGAGTGGACCAACTACTAGACCTGTGTTTCGCCTAGGCGACGCAGGTAAAAAACAATGTTTCAGACAATTAGTGTAATAATAATATGTATGAATTATGCTGTTTGATATCTGCAACAGTAGTTAGAAGTTTGTTGTCGCTAGAGATAAATTACCTTTGATATTTCAAGGAGGGAAGTCATACATTTTAATGACAGTGTCTGGCTATGAAATTTCATATTGTAAATACTACGCAAAAACTTATTAATTTTTGTATTCCTGTTGTCGATTTTAAGGTCATCAGTTATTATGCTTCTGTCCTGCCAGCCAAGAGTGTAAATGACGTCGTGTTTTGTTTTCAATTGTTAAGTAAAACATAAACTTGTACACTCCGATTGAGCTAATGGGAATCCGATAGATCACTTGTGTATTAATCCTAGCGGATAGGAATAATACGCAACTGATCTAACGATTCTAAGTCCTTGATAAATTTGTAAACAAAACATGACGTCACTCTCACTTTTAGCTGGCAGGACAGTAGAAAGTCATATCATGTAGTTTTAAACATAAAAAGTAAGTGAGTATGATCAAGAAATACCACAATTACAAAAAGCATACCAACCAATGGCACCGTGAGGGAGTGCCACATATTACAAACAGTCACACGACATCAAGAAGACAATTAATTTAGTAAAGCAACCAGCTCTCTCTTCCTCGTGAAGATTAATGCTAAGCTAGAAAGGATACTAAGTAATGCATAACAAAACAAGGACCAAGCAGAAACCCCAATAAACAATGGGAGAACATTAGAAAATAATCAACAGTAAAAGAACAATCGCCTTAGAACGGTCAACAGCCTAAGCAAAAGACTTGCACCAGCAAACAAAATCCCCAAAACAGCGTCAAGAATGAAACAGCATGGGGATGCTAGCTTCTGATCTAAAATGTTTGTTTCCTGAAACTGATTCAGGACTGGTTTCATGTACCCTACCAAAACCGTTGTATACCAGATACTCTTGCAAACAGTGAAGACCCAGATGAAATGACGCAGTTTGCAGTATTTCATCAGTGTCTGCACTGTTTGAAAAACAAAAGCGGTCATCAGAGAAAGAAATACAAAACATTGTGAAAATTTATAAACTGCGACACCTCGAGTATACAATTGACCGTCTTGAGTTAATCGCATCAAATTTTGGGGAATATACCATTAAGGCTTAGTACGTAAACTAAGCCATGCATCTGGGCGTAAACCTTATAATGTACAAGGATTTGCATAGTCCAGAAGAGAGCTCAGATATATTCCTCATAAAATAACGTCAGAAAAAAAGGGTGTTGATACCATGCATAAAGCTTACTGTATTTCAAATGCTAAGAGTACTAAGCTTTACTTAATAGTTCTTTTCCAGAGCTCAAGTAGCTGGTATGCAGTATAGATTTATGGTTTCCCGCTTACAACTAAAGTTCGGATGGTGCATTAGCTGACAGAAATACTATTAGTGTTCTGTATATGGATAACTATGACCCCATGCTCATAAATCGGTCAATTAAAAAGCTTCCCGACAATATATAATGCCATGTTGAGAACGATCAAACAATATTTTGCGATGCATTAATGTTCGTCAGGTCCCCAGAGAGCTGTTAAACATGCTGATGGCCTTGACTGCAGTCTGTTCTAATGCGATGATTCTGTTGTTGTTTATTAATTATTTATTGTTTGTTGTTGCATCCATTGTGTGTGAGAGTTTTGTGTTGGGTCCTTGTTTTGTGGTGTGGTTCTTGGTACTTTAGGGAATAAGGTAGAAATCAGGTAGAAATCCTAAAAATCAAGGCCACTGGATCAGCTGATAGATATTTCCTGGTTATTTACTCAGGTCATGGTTAAATGACAAACAGCAGCTTTAGAATCTGGTAGAAGTACGGTCAGAGCAATAAATTGTCTATTGAAAATTTATACTTGTCTAAAAGTTAAACTTACTTCCAATATTGCTCGACTAATATCAAAGTATGTTTCCTTAATGAACCAAACCACATATTATTCTCAGATGATTTTGTAAAACTAATCTAGAAATAGGTAATAAGGGCATATTCGTAGAGTATTTAACTGCCTTTTTTGTGCCTAGGTTTTATCAAAAACAAAACTCTTACAAGCATGCATAAGCGACATCAGAGATCTCTACCGCTAGACCCAACTGGAATAATTTTAAAATCTTGCTGTAACAGTACAGGGGTGATTCAAACTGTTTGTCTGTATAAAAATAGATCCTTACGATGAGGAGATTCTGTACCTTGTTCTTAGAAGTATTGGTGCATCTTGCTGTAGAAGAGAGAGAGCTGCTTGTTTTTCTTTAATTTTGTTGTGTCTGTGTTCTGTGTCTCTTCCTCACGGTGCCGTTGGCTGGTGCGCAGACTATGATTGTGACATTTCCTGGTCAAACTCACGTCCCTTTTTCGCCCCGATTTTAATACCTTCTAGGTCTGACCCCACTGAAGACAACTGCATTTATAGACTAGCCATGAACATAGCCATTCGGAAAAGAAAAAAAACATTACAATTTTTTTAACTTGTAATAACAACACTTTTATTATCAGACTACTGTAGTGCCAACCAAGAGTGACAGTTACGTAATATTTTGTTTACAATTGTTAAGTAAAACATTAACTTGTACACGCTACTTGAGCTAATGCAAATCGATAGATCACTTGTGTATTAATCCTATCCTGCGGATAGGATTAATACACAAGTGATCTATCGATTATAAGTCCCTGATAACTTTGTAAACAAAACATGATGCCACTGTCACTTTGGGCTGGCAGGACAGTAGTAGCTGGTCTAGATACAGACTAGTGAACACATACAATCAACTCTATTTCGATACCTGGTCATTTGAAGAATCTGACTTATGATTTGTAGGGTCTAAGACAGACTTGATGACGTAAAATTGACCGCATAAGTGCAACCTGTATTTGTCACCCCAGTTCAGCTAAGCCAAGCTATTGAACTCATTAAATGCAACAGAAAAAACAAGTTAATGAGCTAAATTGCAACATCAATATAAAAAAACTTAACAGCATTTTTTCGATCCAATGGAAAGCAACTCTTCAACTAGTCTTTAAGGATCATTAACTCTTTGTCGTCTGCTATTTTTTTTTCAAAATCGATTTTTCAAATTAAAATCTTTCATGAATACAATCAGAGTGTCAAACAGTTTTGATCCCGATCAGGCCCGACATTTTGTCCGGTCTGATCTGGGTCCAAACTGTTTGTAAAGGTTATCAGCAGACGACACTAGTCTGATGTCATATTCTTTTTAATAAATAATAATTTCATTTTAAAATAATTATTTCTTTATTCTCCCTCTTTCTTCTACATGTATGACAACAATATTTGAGATAAAGTGATGATAAAGAGATGAGACTAGCTATATGAAATCAAATTATACTGAACGAAGAGTAAAGTAAAATTGACAAACATCAAGGTCTAGGAGCTAGACTAAGGTGGCATCTGCTGCTTTTTTTTCAAAATCGAATTTTTCCCCCAAAAAAATCTTTTTTGAATACAATCAGAGTGTCAAACAGTTTAGATCCCGATCTGGGTCCGAACTGTTTGCAAAGGTTATCAGCAGACGAAATTTGTGGGAAATTAGCGTCTTGTTCTTAAAGGTGTATGACCTCTGGAAATTTACAAAATATGAAACCTGTGCTAAATGCACAGGTTTTTATATTTTGCAAATTTCTTACGACTGTAACAACATGATAGAAATACATGTACCACAAGCATTTAAAGTAGATTGCATTCTTAGAATAGTGTCAGCTCATTCTTGAAAGTGTTGGTAAGTTCATCTGGATCTTCACAGCAAAAGCTTATAGACGGGCGTGTTTGTATTTATATAATTCGATATACAGTTCAACCTGTCTTAAGCGACTACTCAAAATAGACTAAGACAAATGGTAGCTTAATGAAGGTCGAAAGTATTGCAGAATGCTCTCTATGGAGCTTTATGCAATACTTTCGACCTAAATTATGCGAAAATCGGTCTTTAAACCAACTTCTGTCTTCTTTTTGAGTGGCCGCTTAAGACAGAATTTACTGTGCCATTAATCTAGCGACTCTCTCAGTCTGTTGCAATGGATGCAGCAGGGTGTGTTTTGAAGTCAACCGTGAAATATTAACATACATGTTGTTCTGTTTGAAAAAGAAAGAGACGGGTTGGTGGCCGTGCTTGCCCCACATATTTTGTGGACTGGTGTGCAACTCATCGCTCAAAGCTAGCTCATATGTAGTGCAACCCATGTGCAACTCATGTGAACAAGGGTGTAAAGTGTTTCTCTGGCTTGACTGTACATGTAGTTTGTTTGAAAAGAAGGAGACGGGTTGGAGGTCGTGCTTGCCCCACATAATTTGCTGTCTGATTTGAATTTCTATCCGAGGATGACCATAATTAAACGAACGCATGGCTACTGTTCTCTCTGTTCTCTTAAAAATGTACTTACAGGCTCAACCCTTAAAGCGCCGATCGCAACAAAAGTCGTCTGCTTTTCTCGTCTGCTGAAATGTTTAAGAAGCCTCTATGGCAAACAGTGTGGACCCAGAACAGACTGCTCATATAGGAGCAGTCTGTTCTGGGTCCACGTTGTTTGCTTCTATACTTACTTCGTCAGTAATGTAAGGCAATTATTTGCAGCAGACGACTTCAGTAGACGACATTTTCAGATGCATTTTTTCTTGGCGCTTTAAGGGTTAACAACCACCAGTAATCCGCTAAATAAAACGAGGTCCGAATGGAAATTAATTTGTCACTGGCTGACATATAAAATGTCGAACGGTTTTATTAAATGGCACTTGACGTCGCATTAGTACACTTTCGTTGTTCTGATGTGACAGGAATTTCTCATTAACAAGCTAGCTAGAGATACAGGGTAAAGTACATGTACACGTATGGCATAGTATTGATACCGACGCACTTTAAAAACGCTACACTTGGATAGCAGCATTAGTTTATGTTTCAAAAATGTCCAATTAAATTGAATTTAACGCAATGAAACTCGTATACTTTTTGTGTTAGGGGCCAATTGTTTCATGTGACAAAATGTAATCAGTGATATGATATTATTCCCTACTTCTTAAAATTAAGAAACACGAGAAGTATCAAATTTGTGCCATTGACTTTGTTAGTCATCGAGGAATCACTCTCGTATTGTTTAGCAGGTCTTCAATACAGTCTGTTTGCTTATTTGACGCTTGTCTGTTTGTATCCCTTTCTTCGATGGCTTAAAATCTCCTCTACTTAAGAAATGTATCAGTGACCTAGATCAGGTTTAGTTGTACAATTAAAACGAAACTGTTTGCTGATGAAACCAACTCATGATGACATCGTCGAAGCAAAGGAAGTCTACATTCGACTGTCTTTTGAAAAAAATGAAGGGATTTTAAGTCAGTCAGTACATAACTCCAATTGTTGCTATAATTCCCAGTGCAAGTAACCCTTTAAGCACCAATGGATTCTTCATTCTGGGTTGATACAATAAACTTTGGATTGTCCATTGCATATATCGAGGGGTCTCGGGTTATAATTTTTGGATACAAATTTCGTTACTTTCTCTGGATATCGTTATTGTCGTAGAACAAAGTTTAGACCCAGATGAAATACCTCATTATGCGGCATTTCATCTGGGTAATCACTGTTTTCCAAAGTACGCATGTAGGAGTTATCAGCATGTTTGATACTTGTAACTTGTGACATTACCTCAGTATAGACGCGAAACACATGATCTAGTCCTTAAAACACCAGCAAAATAACTGCATCTGAAAATGTCTATTTAACATATTAAGCATAAAGGCAAACATTGTGGACCCAGATCAGACTGCTCCTACAGGAGCAGTCTGATCTGGGTCCACACTGTTTGTCTATGAGCCTTCAAATATTTTAGTGGACGACAATGCGCTTTTAATACATGTAAATGTGAGTTTAATGTGTATACGGTTAGTATTTTCTTGAAATGCGCGCACGTTTGCGTGGCCAAAACAATTTATGATATCTTCACCAAATTATAAATAGAACCTGATTTCCCTTGTTTAGCAGATGAAATAGCCAAACCACACCCAGATATGATTATTGAAGTCACCGCCTTTACAGAGAGCAAAAAGTTCTATTATATAGAAGGCCAAACACAGCCATATCTTGCACATTGTATTTTGTGTCGTCTGCAATCTATCACCTTCTGATTAGCTGCTACATGTATTTTGCTTCTATTCTTCTTCTTCCAGTAATGTGCAGGACTTCTCAGGAGCATTTCTCTTATTTTCTGTGCCCGTTGGACATCTCTAAGAACCCGTTGGCCTAGGCTGTTGCCCGTTCTAAGACGGTGATTCTATTGTTTGGTGTTGCTTATATTGTGGTTGGGAGTTATGTGTTGGGTCCTTGTTTTTGTTGTGTGGTTCTTGGTATCATTTCTATTGTAGAGGGAGCACAGTGGCTCAGTGGTAGAGTGCTTGACTCGAGACCGAGGGGCTGCGGGTTCGAGCCTCACCGGCGTCACTGTGTTGTGTCCTTGAGCAAGACACATTTATCCTTGCTTAGTACTGGTTCAACCCAGGAAGACCCGTCCCGACTAACTGAAACATTGTTGGCTGGGACGTAAAGAATCAAATCAAACAAAAAAAACTTAAAGTTCAGCAGCCATCTTGGTAATTGTTTTACTTTGTGTTGTGGCTGTCTGTGTTATGTGTCTCTTCCTCACGGTATCCTAGGTTTGTCTGCAGTTTACGATTTTGGCATTTCCTTGTCATAATTACCATAGCAGCGACATGAGATGTCCTACAATGTGGTACATGTATGTGCGGTCAGCAAAGGCTCAAACCAGCCTGCGCATACGCAATCTGATGAAAGCTTTTGCTAGTCGCTTGAATATTCTAGGACTGTTAAGCTACTGATCGAACAGCATAACTTTTGGAGTTTCTAAGCTTAAAATGAGGCTGTACAGGCTCGTCTGAGTCTATTCATGCCATAACGCCACATTGTTGAAAATCTCATGTCGCGGCTCACATGTACTTTGTTTTTTATGATATTGAGTAACTAAGCAGCTATTGTTGGAGCCGCTATCAGTGGAACATACTCTCACAAAACGAATTAACTGCGAAATATATACAGCATAGGATGGGAATCGAGGAGCAGCCCCATCATAAAATTAATGAGAATTTAATTATTTCAAAATTAAAATCATCTCGTTTATCATAAAAAATCCATGATACTATGCTATGTGACATGACTAACCAAAACGTTGCCTTCAGTATCAAATTTTGCTTTATTTAATTGAAGCTTATTAATAATATTAAATAAATCATCTACTGTTGTGCCAACCAAGAGTGACAGTGACGTAATACTTTGTTTATAATTGTTTTAAAAGTAAAACATTAATTTGTACACTTGAATAAAGCTATCGCGGATCGATAGATCACTTGTGTATTAATCCTATCCTGCGGATAGGATTAATACACAAGTAATATGTCGATTAAAAGTCCCTGATAACTTTGTAAACAAAACATGACGTCTCTGTCACTCTTGGCTGGCAGGATAGTAGTATTTCAATATTGTTCAAATAGCTATGGTATTTGTAATGCACCTGAGTGTGTGAATGATTGACTGCATCGAAGGCACTTTTCAGTTATTTTTAGAGGACTTTCTTTGATGTAATATATTTTGAACAAGTTTTTCTTATTTCTCAACCAAACATATATTGTAGGTACTAAAAACAACCACCCAATGATATGGTTCTTTTAAACATATAAAACTCATGTCTAAGCTGATGGATTAAACAATAATCGCAATTTTTGTGACATGTATGAGAGAGGCTTCATGTGACAATAATCTAACTCTAGGAGTCCGTGCTCGATAAGAGTAGAGTTACGTAGTTGGTCACATTATGATACTTCACCTGATTGGACGAATATAGGGTTTTCGTTCATATTTCTAAATGTAAATCTGTTTCGTCACCTAACTCTCATCGAGCACGGACTATACCTCAAGATATCCAGATGACTTGCTTAATATTGATAATGCTTATTTTGCACAAATGGTAAGTCAGATATACTGACGGACTTTAATTACGCAACACTAACTTCCCCTTATATCTTCCACACGACTGTTGAATGTAAACTTCCTTTGCTTCGATAATGTCATCATGAATTGGCTTCTTCAGCAAACACTTTAGTTTTAAGTGTACAACTAAACTGGACGACGTTATTTGCTTCGTATGAATTTAGCCATTTTAACATTTCTTAAGTAGAGGAGATTTTAAGCTATTGAATGAAAGGGTACACCCAGATAAACGTCTTATACGCAAATAAGCTGTATCGCAGATCTGCCAATCAATATGAGAGTGATTCCTCGATGCCTAAAAAGTCCATGATACAAATTTGATGCTTCTAGGGTTTCTTGATTTAAAGAAGTAGGGAATCTTTCATTCATAACATTTGGTCACATGAAACAGTTGACCCCTTTCTCAAAAAGTTTACATTTTAATGCATTAAGATCATCTTAGTTGGACAAGTTTTCCATGTTTAACTTACAAATGAATGCTCTTGAACATACAATCAAAAGTATTGTTCTGCCTTCTTTTTCGAGATAAAAATTAAAGCTGTTATCCAAGTGTTACGTTATTAAAGTCCGTCAGTATATATCCTACTGAACTTCAGTTGAATAAGGTTAATTCCTCTGATACTGAAGTCCCCTTTTGGACTTAGACTTGTCCATTACAAATGACATAGTTTCAACTAGATTTTATGGTAAAAGGGACGATTTTAATTTTGAAATAGTCAATTTTCCATTTCTTGGTGGAGATGTTCCTTGCTCCCCTGCCTATGGTGTATACATTTCTAAACTTATTCGTTTTGCAAGAATATGTTCTAATGTTGATGACTTCAACAACAGAAACAAATTTATAACTTCTAAGTTACTTAAACAAGGTTATCGATACCATAAACTCCGTAAAGTTTTTTCTAAAATTGTATTACCGACACTCAGAGTTGATTGTAAAATACAGAAGACTCTTCTGCAACAAAGTAAGAAATGCGGCAAAGATCATGAATCGATACAATCAAATACCACACCTGCCCCAGGATACCACATGAGAAAGTGACAAAAACACAATTAAACATCACAAACAAGAGCCAAGAGGTCAGTCCTTTCCCAGCAGTCTACCACAAGGCAGCAATGAACAGACGCGTAAGCATGACAAACACAATACATTAATAGCACAAATGATCCACAAAAGAAGTACCGTCTTGGAACGGTCAGTAAAATATTTTACTGGAACGCATATCAAATTGAACCTGTATTTTATGGCGATTTAGTTTATAAA
Organism: Loripinus fragilis; assembly: GCA_964019695.1. Classification (NCBI taxonomy): domain Eukaryota; kingdom Metazoa; phylum Mollusca; class Bivalvia; order Lucinida; family Lucinidae; genus Loripinus; species Loripinus fragilis. The sequence continues at coordinate 46,206,809 of OZ026515.1, forward strand.
TTTAAAAAGAATTGGTGGAAAGCTTAATTTCAGTGATCAATTTAAAAAGAAAATATCAAACATTATAGAAGAGAGGGATACAACATGGATATCGTGCGATAGTCTGCTAGCTTGGTTGTAAACCCAATCACTGTTTATAGCTATGTTATCCTCTTTAATTACACGATGGTGGGTCAGACCTCAGACTCTATGGCGGCCCTGACGTAAAGCTTTAATCCGTTGGTTGGTACATGATGCTTGTCTTTGGCTGACACCACCATAGCTGAACTTGAGGTTTCCTTTAGCTCTGACTATCTGTGAGTCATGAGCCCTTTTCTTTGTGTCATCGTGGTGTTTTAATTTTTTACCAGTAAAATGCATTTATGAGTCCCCGTTGGCTTGGGCTGCTGTTCGTTCTAAGGCGGTGGTTCTCTTATTGTTGATATGTTGGTTGGTGTGCTCATTGGTTGTGGGGGTTCTGTGTTCGTCTTTCTTTTGTTGTGCATTACTTTATGTCCTTTCTAGTTTTGCAATCATCTTGAAAACAAAGAGAGATGGTTGCGTTGGTTATATTGTCTTACGTTTGTCTTGTTACTGTCAATATTCTGTGACTCTTCCTCGCGATGCCTTTGGATGGTCTGCGGTATGTAATTGTGGTATTTCCTGATCATATTCACTTACTTTTTGGTTAACTAGACCTGTGAATATTAGGGTATATACGGCTAATACAGTACAATTACAAACAGTGTCACAATATAAATAAACAGTGTTTCTGATGATGTAGCTGAAAAGACATGCTTACGTGACGGAACACTATTTTCTTCGATTAAAACTGAAAACATACACTTTATTTAATGACGTAATGTCTCTACTAATAACATTAAGGGAAGCTCTTTCAAAGATAAGAAATGTCGCCACTTTAGCATGTTTAGTGGTTGAGACTAGAAATTAAAATGTTTACAGTGACTTTTGTAAAATTGAAAACGTGAACGTTTATTTTTTTCTTGCGGCTTCTCTTAGCGTCGCACATTAAAACCTGTTTAAAACGGCCACTCAAAAATAGACAAAACAAAGGTCTTGCATGTAATGACAACTGGTTGATTAATGAATGTAGAAAGTATTACAGAATGTTCCCTTTGGAGCATTCTGCATTACTTTTGACCTGCATTAAGCGGTACTCGGTTTGAAAACCATTTTTTGTCTTTTCGAGAGTGGCTGTTTTACACAGGTTTTACTGTACTATAGCTAAAAGTGATACAGTCAGTCAAAATATGCATTTCATGCAACACAACTTGACCATACACAGAAACCTGCACATTGTTTATACTCCTTGTGATTGGAACAGCAAAAAAGTGAAATATCACATGCGTTTTAAGCACAACTTTCTATATGGAAAAGGTGTAGCCTAACTTTTATACAATCTGAATATATCGTTTCTCACAGAACATGCGCGGATTCAGAGGGGCGGGGGCATGGGTTCCGGGCCCCCCCCCTGGAAAATCACAAGTGGCTATAGGTTTTCTTACTAATACTGGTATGGGAATTGTCGGGCCATCATCGGCCGCTATCTAAATGCGCATTTCGATAGCGGGCCGATGATGGTCCGCTTTGTTTATCATAGTTATGGCTAAAATTATAAGAAAAAAACTAAAAAAAACATCAAAATCTTGGACCTTGAACCCACCCCCCCCCCCCCCTCACACACACACCCTAACGAAACTTTCTGCATGTTCGTATGCAGAATAGCAAATAAATTCGTGAATTAAAATCCGTTAGATGTACAAAACTTAGGAACCATGTGCAATCTGCAGAGCGACAATGCAGAACGAGTGTAACCAATTGTCAGGCTCACAATATTTAAATGCGTATTTATGCACTCCTCAAATACTTGTTTGTTTGATACTTAACGACGCATTAATAGACTTAAGTGAGTACAATCCTGTTCCTCTCCAACCCTTTGGGAATTGTGCAGACATATCCTACCTTAAAGAACAATTCAAGCTGCATCAAATAAGAGATGTTTGCACTCTATTAACTAGGGGGTTAGCCTGTAATGGTATGATACGTATGTTACCATATCAATTTAAGAATAAATGAATTGAAAGTCTGAGAAACAGAAAGAAGACATAAAACGTATCTATTTATTTGAATTATTAATGTAGTTTGCATGCTGAATACCTTTGATACATAAGAAAAGATTTTTAACAAATATACAGCTTCTTATGGTGTTATATGTGTTACATTAATTAAGATTACTATTTAAAATTGGTAATTGTGACAAACATCACTTATAAGCATTTCGTGTGATCCTCCTCTTTAGCCATCAAAAGACTTAATTTTCTTTGTATGTGTGGCCAGTGCCAGCGTCAAACAACTTGACTCAGCCAAACTTGAATCCTTAGCATTCTTCAAAAGCAGAAACATCATGTCAGTGTCATGGGATCAAACACCTGATTAAATATAGGTTTAATGCCATTTCACATATATGCATACAATGGAGTATGACTCTGGTATATATCTCTTCCTGTGAAGTGGCAAGAGCAATCTAACTGCAGCTGCCTCTGCATCCGTGCTAGTCAAATGATAACTTTGCTCTGATTTTGCAAAATCTATGTCTCTACCGTGTACCTCTAGGAATACTTTAAGATTTTTGACATTGATCAAACATAAATTTGATAGGCTGCTTTTTTGCATCATTTGCCATGGAACCTATCCAGTCTTTTGGTGCTTAAGTCCTCAGGTCTTAGATCAATAGTTTTTTGCTGCGCTCAAAGAACTTTATAAGTTTTCTTTAGTTACAATGTTGACTCTTGATGGTTTTGACAGACCGTTTGAAACAATTTCTGTTACACCTAAGAGAAAGAATATGAAGTTGGACATTGCCATCAATTATGTTTGCAGTTGTTGTTTTTTTTTAAGTCAGTACATTGAAGCATGTCTTAAAATGATGTAAAATCTATGATTTCTCAGTTTTTGCAGCCATATCATTAGCTGTTGCATTCAAAAGAAGGAAAGTGGACTATAGGTAGAATGGGAGACCAGTAGTTCTATATTATGCTCTATGAAAGATTTATACAGAGTAAACAAGTTGATAAGGTGCCTCATTTCATGATCCATTGAAAACACTGAAATTGAAAACACTTGCCTCTGACTGTGATAAAAAAGGATGTCACGACAATGCCCTTGCTCATTTATTATGACGAGTTATATATGTTACATCCTTTAATAAGCGCTCTTATCTTAGAAACTTAGTGAATCATTGAATTGAAAGGGTCTAATTTGCGCTCTGTTCATCCTGCATTTCATTGCTTTACCTGCTGTGATACATCTAGTTCGTTTATCTGAAGGGAAAGAGTTACCTCGGTTTCAGCACTTCAGAAGTACTAAGACTTCAAATAAGTTTTTGAATGCTTGGGGAAAGATAATAAGTGCAGAGACATTATTAGATGAAAATATGTGGTTTGCATGTATGGAAAGGCTACATTTATAAAAGTTAACCAGCTAAGATATGATTCTTTATCACAGAAATATCAAGGTACATCAGTCCAGGTACTCATTGACTTAATGGCATAGTTTTCTTCCTTGTAAAGCTTTAGTCTTTCTCCTACTTGCAGAGTATCACTTGAAACACATACTCAAAGAGCCAACTATTAGGAATTCATATCAGTTTCCGAATGTTCCAAGACATAAATGGCAAAATTGGAAAGTTGATAATGGCTCATCAATTTTGAGTGGACTGGTGGTTAAATTGAATAACAGTAAATGATTGAAATATTGTGTGATGATTCTACTAGTTGCAAGGAGGCGTGTGATGTTATTAATGTTAAACAGCTTCCATATGTAGTAAAGACATCCAGTATAAAGACTATAAGAATGTCAATTTATTAGATAATTTTAATGTCTTCTTTTGGTAGCTCAAACATTCAAATTTCATATTCTCAAATTGATATAGTAACATATGTAACAAGCTGTTACAGGCTAACGCCCCGACTTACAGAGTGCAAACATTTCTTATTAAATGCACCTTGAATGGTTACACAAGATGTAATTTGTCTGCAGAATTCCAAAGGGGATTAGGATGGAGCAGGCCCTTACTCAGCTTGATGTCAAAATACTGTTTTATGATTTTACTTATCACGCTAACATATGTAACGCTCTCTGATCTTTAAAACTTGATGAAAACTAGCAGATCTATAAGTCTTTATCATAGGAGCCAGTTTAAAATCCCTAAACCATGTAAGATATCAAACAGCTGCGAGTTTTTTTCACAATTTAGCTCAAACTTTCAAACTACATTTCCTTTATTTAATATAGTAACGCATGTAACACGCTGTTTCAGACTAACGCCCCAACATAGAGAGTGCAAACATCCCTTATTCGATGCAGCTTGAGTTGTACTATAAGAAGGAATATGTCTGCGAAATTCCCTCGAGGAGATTAAAACATTTTAGGCATATCTTACGTAAAGACAATGAGCTTGCCCATTTATTACATCAGGTAACATATGTTACAACCTCTGATATTAAAAATTTTGCAACAAACTTGCAGATTTATGAGTCTTTTCATATAAGCAAATAAATCTCAAACAATGAAACACATTCATCAACTGCAAATATTTTTTAACTATTTTTACTTTAGTTTTAATACCAAACATTTCACCTTAAAACTGGGTAGAGGTAGGGTTGTTTAATTGCTTATTTCACAAAAAATATTTAAGCTAGGGAAACAAATTTTAATTTTTCTGTTAGCCAATTGCATAAGCTAGTCAGACATGGTTAAAAACATTTTGCAAAACACATAGAGAGATTGTGAATGTAAATGATGTTAGCCACACTTGCAAATTTTAATGGGTTATCTGATTTATGAAAAACATATGACACCTTAGGAAGCCGCAATTTTGTTCAAATGGCTGTCATACGTAGTTAAGATATCCAGTATGCAGACTATATGAATGATTTTTAAAAATGAATATTTTAATGTCTTTAATTTGTAGCCCAAACTTTCAATTTACTTTTTCTTAGTTTGATTAAGTAACGTATGCTACAGGCTCTTACAGACTAACGCCCCGGAGCACAGACATCTCTTAAAAGACTCGGCTTTCAATTCTCTACAAGATAGGATATGTCTGCAAAATTCCCTAGGGGAGGGGGGGAGCAAACCCTTTCTCAGCCATCCGTCTATAACCCTTGTGGGTCATTTGCGTCAGACCGTGTATTAGATTAAACGTGATTTTGGTGGACAAAGTCAATACGTGTAATATGACGTTAATGATCTGCATTAAGGTTCAAATGATGAAACGTATATATTAGGTCATACAAGTATTTAAGCAAAACACGATTTTAGACATAACATGATTAGATTTTATTAAAATATTTATTTCTTTCAAAAATGTCATACATGTAGTATTATTAATATATATATATATATCTTGAAATAACTGTTTCATGTTATCAGCATATTTCTTACCTGCGAGAAATCGCCAAATTCCGAACGGAAGTGACGTACGGTAAATGGTGCTTTGCAACCCTGACATTGTGGTTGTTTCTCACCTAGTAGTATGTATGAATGTGTGACTCTTGTATGAACTATGTAGCACTGGTACATCAAGTTTTGAACTAATGTATTTTTACTTTTTTTAAATTTCATTTTGTGTTGTCAAGGTCGACGCAAAATAAAATAATCTGGAGTTTTTATTTCATTTTGCGTCAGTTTCTTACGATCATTCAAAATGAAATAATTAATTAATTTTGCGCTGATAGTAGGCATACTTTATTTTATTTCATTTCGGTAGATGTCATGAGGTCTGTTCTTAATGATACACATTTTGTTTATGTTATGATAGATGACATAATTATTCATTTATTTAGATTTTTGATCAATATGGTTGAAATTTCGGAGATTTTTTTCAAAATCAATACAGGGCTTTCGCTTTCGCCTGTTTACCAATTCTGTAGGCTAGTATTTTCGTCATTACAACGCAAACAAATTAAGAAATAAGGAAAAAAGCTGATAAGGACCAGATTATAAGAAAAGTAAGAGAGAAGGTAAAGATCAGGAATCGATACAATTAAGTACCACAACTGACCAAGGACACCATAAGGGAAAGAGCTAAGAGGTCAGCCCTTGCCCAACAGGTAACCACTACAATAAACAGACATTACAGAGGGCAAAGGCAAACACACAAACACTTCACAAAAGAAGCACCGCCTTGGAACAATCAGTAATAAAAAATACTGGAGGGCTTCAACTAGTTTCACGGCGCAAATCTGCCTGAGTACATGTATATACATACATGTAGTCGCACCAATGACCCAGTTCAGTCTACGCATCTTCTTCGTAATTGCGCTCAAGACTATTTGCATTCGGGCCTTAAAGGACTTGTAAACCTACAAAAAACTTTATTAAAACTCCCATTGATTGAATTTATTAGATGAAAATATGCGAGAGGCTCATATGACGTCATTTTGAGCTTTTTTTGAAAATTTAAATCTAAAAATATTTCATTTATTTTAACATTACTTAATATGTTATTTGCTGAAAATGATTTAATATGATAAAATGCAACATTTGCATATAAAAGCTTAATTGTGTTGTTTTTAATTGCTTAGAAATTGCACTACATAAAATATGACATTTTGGAAAAGTCATCTCGAAACAATGATATTATATTCTAATTTGCATAATTTAAAAACTTACATAATTTTTGACTCGGTTGGAATTATAAGATGGGAGATGGGTTTTTGGGCATTTTGGTTTTCTCATGACTTTCATTTAAATCATGAAGAGTTTCAAAAATGTTTTTGAAGCTTCTCAAGACCTTTAAGGCTGATATACCTGGTAATGCGATGGTTGCCAGCAAGGTTGAGTTCGTTTGTTTTTCTTTTTCATTTTCGTTTTTTGTTATTTCGTTTTTCGTTGTTTGTTTCTCGCTTTTGGGTTTCCACATTTCGTTATTCACTTTTCGGTTTTTGACATTCAAAATTGGGACGAATATCGTATGTTGACATTCCTATTTTAATATTCGAACTTGGGTTGAATATCGTATACTGACCCACACCTCCAACGCAAAACTTTTCAGGAATGTAGCTTTAATTAATATACAAGGTCTTGCCGAAATCATTGTACGGGTCAGGGGTTATGGCAGACATTCATCCAAACAGGTTATGATTAAAAGGAAATAATTGACCGATGAAGTTCTACTTTCATTTTTATAGATAAGTGTTTTATTTTTTGATAAAATTGCGTTACAATGGATGAAACAATATATGTAATATAAAAGCTTCTGTTTGATTTTGCGTGAGAAGTGTAGTTCAGTATATTTTGACATTCGAAATCCTATTTTGACATTCAACCTAAGGCCGAATATCGTATTTTGACATTCAAAATCCTATTTTGACATTGGAACTGAGGTCGAAAATGCTATTTTGACGTTCGATCTGGGGCATAATATCGAATTTTTGAAATTCAGAATACTATTTTGACATTCAAACTGGGGCCTATTTTGACATTCAAACTGGGGCCGAATATCGTATTTTGACATTCAAAATCCTATTTTGACATTTGAACTGGGGCCGAATGTCGTATTTCGACATTCAAAATCCTATTTTGACATTCGAACTGAGGCCGAATATCGTATTTTGACATTCAAAATCCTATTTTGACACTTAAACTGGGGCCGAATATCGTATTTTTACTTTCAAAATCCTATTTTGACATTCGAACTGGGGCCGAATATCGTATTTTGACATTCATAATCCTATTTTGATATTAGAAATCGGGCCAAATATCGTATTTAAGCATTCAAAATCCTATTTTGACATTAAAATCGAGGTCGAATATCGTATTTTGACATACAAAACCATACTTTGACAGTAAAACTGGGGCTGAATATCATATCTTGACATTCAAAATCCCATTTTGACATTCGGACCAAGGCCAAATATAGATTTTGACATTCCAACTGTTGCCAGAATTCATAGTTTGACATTCAAAATCCTATTTTGACATTCGAAATTGGTAAGAATATCGTATTTTGACATTCAAAATTCTATTTTGACATTCGAACTGAGGCTGAATATCGTATTTTGACATTCAAAATCCTATTTTGACATCCAAACTGGGGCCAAATATCGTATTTTGACATTCAAAATCCTATTTTGACATTCAAACTTAGGCCGAATAACGTATTTTGACATTCAAAATCCTATTTTGACATTCGAACTGAAGCAGAATATCGTATTTTGACATTCAAAATCCTATTTTGACATTCTAACTGAAGCCGAAAATAACCCTTTTGAGTGGATTACCTGCATACCTGAGTTGTCAAATAATTTTCCATTACAGCCTTAAAAGCACCAAAGCATGACTGCACTAACAATAAGGAACTGTTCCATAAAATAGGGGTGTGTAACAAAGTTATGCCATGCAGTTATTCGTATTACAAGCAATTCGATGGCGTAGTAAGTATAGAGTCCTGCAGCGTTATTTTGACTTTGTTGACATTCTGTATGTACAATAATATTTACCAATAACAAAGTTATTTCTAACTCACCCATGGAAAGAAGGTTGTGGGGTTAAATTCAAATTAAATTCAAATTAGATATTGAGGAGGTGGTCGATGGCATACCCATTGAAATACAAGTAACGTCCAAAGGAGACGACCACATTAATAATCCAAAAATCAGTGTTAAAGCTAAACCGTTTGAGGTTGAGATAAGAGAAAAAGTCAAAAAGAAGATAAGAGAGATAGGACCAACCATTTTTTACTATGAACAGCTGGCAGAGGCAAATGAAGAAGCCGTTTCAAATGGTAATTATACTGTCATATGGAACAAAGCTGTCATAAGAAAGCATCTAAGACAGTACTTGATGCAATACTACATCAGAGTATGACGACAGAATTAGAACTTCTCTGAGATGCTTTGTATCAGGACATACAAATCCAACAAAAATAAAGGGATTAATTCAATTGCTGTCAGTGTCTCCTTTTAGCGTTTATCTTTACACAGAGGAGCAGTTGCAGATTCTTGGCAATCTGTTGAGGAGAGGTCAATCGTCTGATTTTTTCTTTGATGCAACATGATCTGTCGTGTGTCATATTCCTGGCCAACAAAAGAGTGTTTATCATTTAACTCTACTTATAAGAGGGATTAGACAGGGTGACCCACCTATTCCAGTCGTGGAGATGTTAACAAACAGCCATACAATTCCGGACATTGTAAGTCTTTACGCTCAAATTACACCTCAACTCGGTAAATTGAAATAGACTGGAGCTGGCCATTTCTCCATGCAACTATTCTTGTATTTAACAAACAATGCATTCCTGCATACTTGGCAAGGGCAGCCATCATTGTTGAGGGCAGGTCTAGAGATAAACAGCGTCAGAAAACTGTTGTTCATGTATTTTTGGCACGTTTCTCTCACCTGATTTTAAGGCATCTAATCAGAATTTCCCATAATAAAAAATTGAGATCCTTTGTGTTGTATTGCACAGCTATACTAGTTGACTGTGGAACATTGCACAACTTCCAACAGACATTCAGAGCAATATTAATTATACTAGCATCGACTAGCACAGCTTCCCATCAGGATTACGTTGAAAGTATCCAATACATAAAAGATAGGATCTCAAGCAGGGGCATTCAAATGGATCGAAACGCGTATACATGGAAATCGTCGGCAGAAAACAGTGAAATTAATGTGGAAGAAAACATCAAGCAATCTTATTTTGCAGTTCTTGGCCAACGCATTTATGATGAAGTCAGGAAAGTATTACGTAATACAGATGCAAGACAAGAAAATCAATAGCTTACAGTGTATCCCAGCCATTCAACTTCTATTGCGATATGTAGCATATCTACCCCTGTGGTCGGGCTTGTTGTTGGGCGATCTGGAAAGACATGGAAATGGAAGTGAGGTAACTCCGTCTTCTGTGCATACGACAAAAACAGTTGCAGAAATATGGATGAAAATTGAAAAAAAAGTATATGCTGGTAGGCAGGAAGCGGTTAAGACCAGCAGAGTTCATAATCCGAATAAACAAAAATAGGAAAGGAAGATTACGGGAGTTCAACATGGCCAAGAAAACAGTACCATCTAGGTTGAAGCCAAAGAAGACCAGAAAGAAAAAAACTTGACCCAAGTGATGCACAGCTTGAAGAGATATGGAAGAGCAACAGAGGGAGGAAAGGTAGATACTTTGGTAAACGAAAGCAGAGGGCACACAGTAAGAGCGAAATAAATGACAGCAAACGAAGAAAGATGACGGATGAAAACGACATGAATGAGAAAAGAGAAGCGACGAAAAGCAAACAGGACAGCAGTGGCAAAATTGGAAAAGCAAGCTCAATGCCACGTGCCCAAACAAAACAAAGGGAACATGAAACAAGCAGAAGCAAAAACATAGGTCCAGTTAAGTAAAATTTTTGAGCGTAAAAATGCAATTATTTTCTTACGAAGCAATCTAAACATGTGTTTTGGGTGCTCAAAAGAACCGTCTCATTGAGACGGTTCTTTTGAGTACCCACAACATATGTTTTGGATGAGAAATACAGAAAATAGTTTTCCATTACGCCCTCGTATCTGGTGGCCTGAAAAAAAATCAAAATCTGAAAGCCATTTCAAATAATGTGGATACACTTATAATGACAACAGGAAAAATGGTGTTAAAACTGGCAGCTCAAGTTATAAATTTAAATGCAACATTAGGAAAGAAAATGATAACAAAGAGAAATATGCTGATTTGGGTCTTAGAAATAACAGCAGACACAATACCGCATTACCTTGGGGGTGGAAATCTTATTATCAATGGAAGAAATGCTCTTTTATCTAACACATGCCCCGTTTACAGCTTGTTATATATGACATATCATTTTAAGCAAAAATAGGCCACACCTTGAATGGTTTCGAACCATTGCCACAAGTATCCCAATTTGTAAAATTCTTGTAGACATACATGGGTTGTTTCAAAGAGGACATTGGCAACTAGGTTGCAGGCGCTGGCTCGAAGACTGCTGCGAGTTTTCGAGCCAAACCCTAGATTGGAATGTGTGGGGGACCGAAAATGAGAGGTTCGTAATGCCATTTGGGACTGTTCAGGAAACCGTTGCTGAAGCTACCTGTAACAATTGCATTGTCCCAAATTACAATCAGTATGGCAAACATCAGGGATTATCCTTACAGCGTAATTCTATCTATCTATCTATCTATCTATCTATCTATCTATCTATCTATCTTTCTATCTATCATGAAGATAAACTAGATTGGATTGCTAGAAAACCTTAAGATTTCAATTTATTAATTATCTCGCCTGAATTCTTAATAGACCAAAATAGATTTTTTACCATCCCTCTCAAAAACCTGTTTCACATATTTTATAACTTAGTTTTAAATCGCAGTAAGGCAAGAAGTCAAAATTATAGATAACTCAGTAGTAGTACATGAGCTAGAATTAGCAATAAAACGTTACTTATAGGGTCTTTTATGAAGTTGAGGAAACCTGTTTTACGTAGGAAGCTTGCTATGATCCTTATCTACAAACGCACCAAACTTAGCAGCCATTTGGCACCTAATCCTATCAACGATATACCTCTCGTCAAGCAAATTATGCTCATAGGTGTTAGCAGTGTTAAGTTCTTCGTGTAGTACATTGTTTCAAACGACCACAACGTTGTTTAAGCAGCCTTATCTGCAGGCGCTAAAACAAACTTCCTATGGAACTCCTGGACCACTTTCTTCAAATTCCTAAAAGTGAATTTAGGTTTAGGCGGAAGATCTAAATCATTGAAATAAAATGAAATTCTGATATCAATAATAGTAAAGATATTTAATTTCCAAATATGTTAGCATTAGAGTCAACATGCTCTCGCTTGCACCATCGATTACAAAATTCTTGTAAGGAACCAGCAATTTCTTTTTTGAACTTTGGTGACCGCGTATTAACACAATTCATGTTTTTAGGAAGTGATGTGCAATAGCAGACGGGTTGATCTGTAGAATATCGAGCATGTGCAGACAATTCTGCGCAATAGTAAGGAACGTCTACCTATTATGGATACTGGTCAGTGATATGATATTTTTGTACATTGTTTTCGTTTTATTTTATTTTTTTTTTTTTTGGGGGGGGTGGGGTAAAACCCGTGGCTTGAATCGTCCCGTTTATCCTGAAGGACAGGTCCACATACTGGCAATAAGACGTAATCACTTTACCCCCTTTAATCATTCTTTTGATTTATATCTAAAACAATGTGTAGTTGGTACTTTTCGCGTGTTATTTTTCCAAGAAACATATTCTTAACCCATGAAGCGCCAAGAAAAAAATGCATCTGAAAATGACGTCTGGTGAAGTCGTCTGCTGCAAATAATTGCCTAATATTACTGACAAATTAAGTATAGAACAAACAGCGTGGACCCAGAACAGACTGCTCCTATAGAAGCAGTCTGTTCTGGGTTCACACTGTTTGCCATAGAGGCTTCTTAAACATTTCAGCAGACGAGAAAAGCATACGACTTTTGATGCGATTGGCGCATTAAGGGTTAAATAAATAAACTTTAATGCTTGGTAAAATCAGATCAAAACTTATTCAAAGTCATAGTAAGGAAGAATCTAATCTTGAATCGAAATGCTTTACCAATGACCAATTTTTAACCCTTAATGAGCCAATTGCAACAAAAGTCGTCTGCTTTTCTCGTCTGCTGAAATGTTTAAGAAGACTCTATGGCAAACAGTGTGGACCCAGATCAGACTGCTCCTATAGGAGCAGTCTGTTCTGGGTCCACGCTGTTTGCATCTATACTTAATTCGTCAGTAATGCTAGGTAATTATTTGCAGCAGACGACTTCAGCAGACGACATTTTCAGATGCATTTTTCTTGGCGCTTCAAGGGTTAATAACCATGTCTTTGGTGTGGACAATCTATTGCACATAGCAAGGATCACGTCTGTTATATCAATGCACTAATATGCAATCCAATTAGGAGTACGACAACAATGAAGCTAGACGATCTGGGTTGTATCCTTTTAATATTCTTTTCTTTCGCAAATATATTAAGGCGTGGGTCGACCTGAGGCTTGGTGTGTTTTAAAGGGCAAAAAATTCAGATTGGTCAGAAAAACACGCGGATCATATTACTATAACATCAGGAGAGTCGGCGTGAATAGACGTATGATGGTATTAATGTAACTGCACTGTGATATTTAAGCCACGTCACGTCTAAACAAAAAGAGGTTGTTTTCGTTTGTTTGTTTTGTTGCTTTACGTCCCAAGTCAACAGCTATGGTCATTGCGGGACGGTCAGTTAACCTAACCACACTTTTTTCCTGGGCAAGCTTGAACAAGCAGTTAACCAGTAATCGTGCACATACTTTCGCTTGTAACTGACAACAAGCCTTCATGAATGATTCAGCGGAAGGGAGGAGAATGACCGTAGAAATTATTTCATGATCAATCTCCACGAAAGTATGGGACCGGGCCGGGATCGAACCAAAAAAGAGGTTGTTGATTTATTCTACCAGTCCGCACAGCAACAATGACTAGGCTAGGAACTTGAATAGTGTGGTGTAGTAAGTATACTGTTAATTATAAGATCTGGACATTAAACAAGAAAATGTAACTTTACACACTGAACAACAACTAGCCTTCCAACTAGATTAAAAGCTGTGCTTTGTTCCATCGTTTTGATCCGTGAAAAAATAGGACAATAACAGGTAGAAATGCTTAAACATTTATCACTAGGATAATTTTGGCATCGAGTTATTTAAGTATGAACCTCAATTTATCTTAGTAGGAAAGTGAGTGTAAATTGACACTAAAAGATGTGACAGCTCAGCTGCCCCCTTATGGCGTTAACTTATACTTATATATTTTTACAGTGAAATTGCAGCTCGTACTACGAAAAAGAACATGCTGGTCCGCGCCTCAGTAGTCGCAATAATGGGTATCGTCGCGAGAAAATCTGTAATTGTGGTTTGTGACAAGTGAAGGTTCAGACCAGCCTGGTCAAATACCGAGACTGGCTATAACATTCCAATTATACACACATCGTGTTTAGCTGATGAACGTTATATAGAACGAATACTAAACGTGAGTATGACCAGAAAATGCCACAATCACACACTACAAACCACCATTCAACGCACCATGAAGAAGAGACACAGAAAACTAACAGCCACATGATAGCAAGAAGACAAAAAAAGCAAAGCAACCAGTTTTCTCTTCCCCAGCGAGATGATCACAAAACTAGAAAGGATACTACTTACAGCATAATGAAGCAAGAACCACATACAAAACTCCCATACACAATGAGAGCAACAATAAACAATGAATCAACAGCGACGGACCACCGCCTTAGAACGGACAGTAGCGGAGGCTACGTGAGGGGTGGCTTAAATGCATTTAACTGGCGCAAAATCAGTGTCATAGATTCTGTTGTTGTTGTGAAAACACAAAACTGTTTAGCTCACATGGGTGATTACTTATGCAATGCATTATTATAAAGAAACAATCTTACATACATGTACTATAATGAAACTAAGAAAATGGCTAATGTCTCGCATATGGTTATAGCTACAGTAAAACCTGTCTTAAGCGGTCACTCTCAAAAAGACCAAAAATGGGTTTTCAAGACTAATGATCGCTTAATGCAGGTCAAAAGTAAATGGGAGCATTCTGCAATACTTTCGACCTGCATCGAACTATCACATGGCTTCAAGACCTTTGTTTTGTCTTTTTTTGAGTGACCGCTTAAGACAGGTTTCATTGTATGTGAAACCTCAGGTTGAGACACGGTGGGCACAGCCAAACTCAACCATCGGGCACCAACCCATCGATGTAAGTTTAAGGTCAGGGTCGTCGTTGATTCTGAGGCCTAGCCCACCGTCGTTCAATTAATGTGAAAACTTAAAATCGTGGCTGGGTTTACAAACAGGCATGCAAACTGTCACATGATGTTATATCCCACTTTTTATAACGTTTTACTATAACTAAAGATAGGCTTTCTACTGATTCTATTTAATTTATAAATAGAGATTACTAGGTGAGTGTTTTTGATATCAAATTTACCAGGCAAGGTTTTGAGAACGCTTGTTGACATCGCGAGGCTTGCGTTCTCAAAGCGGAGCCTTGTAAACTTGATGTCAAGAGACGCGAACCTGGTATTCTATTTATTAGTTTACCCATTGTTTCACTCTTCAAACTAGCGACTATGACGTAATTTTCGATTTTTGTGTTGATTCAGCGTCATTAGCGACGTCATTCAAAACGTGCAATGTCATCATGACCAGATAAAGGCACATGCCGTGAGATAGGAAACGTTTATCAGGCTACGTGCAGCAATACAGTTAATATGAGAGGTAACTGATAAACTAAATGACCATACAATACTGACTCAGATATGCCCTGTTGCAGAAGAGGTTTTAAATCAACCATGTACGGAGTAGCTGTGGTAGAATTTGGAAAAGTGTCAGATTGCGCGGATACGCAGATTGATCTACGCCTTTGCTGTTTGCATACAGCAAGGTAAGATTTCCTTGCAGAACGAATTAGAATGTCCGAGATTTAGCTCTCACATGTACATTTTACCTCGCCCATGTTTTTTTCACCCAAGTTGTCCGTGCTTGGTTGCATTGAACCTCAGCGCATGTTCGTCAAGATAATTTTGTGTTTGGTAAGTGAAGTCATCATAATAACATTGCAGCTCGGCGTATTCTGAAAAATGCAATTGTAGAAAACGAATGCATTATTGGAGTGAGGGTGAGGTAGAAGAATTCGTCCCTCGGGATCACCATTTGTTATCACTCGGCAAGCCTCGTGATGCCAAACGATGCTTCTAGGATCCCACCCTCGCGCTCGTGATATATTCTTATATTCTTGCAACGAGACTAATATGACATAAACAGGTTTTCACATGACGTGACTCGTTCAATTATAAATGGTTTTTGAGATTTGAAAAAATAAATGTCCCTCTGATCGATTTAAAAGCACCGGAACTCGATTTTCTAAGATTAAAGAGAATAAAAATGATATAGTAATATCTCTTCGTACAGAATATGATGGCTTTTAGTCCCACGCATAGACAGCTGGCTAATTGTGCAAAACAGAGGGGTCAAATTCCTTCCAGGCAATGCGTGGTGTATTGTATAATCATTATACAACAAAACCAATAAAATGCCGGCGTGCCAGGCTTGGCCTCTGCCATGTCTGACCAGAGTCTTCCCTGCCCGCATGAAGAAAACGGCTCCACATTGAGTGCATTGTGATGGCTGAGCTGGTTCCGAGGTTATAAAGCGTGTTCAACTAAACTGAACATGAAATTTCAACAGCCAAGAAAAAGTTAAAATGTTGAAAAATAACGACATTTCTTGCTTTCAAACTCTATGATTCTGTTTTCTTCTGGCTTATAAATGTGAAAATGCCAGCCATTGCTGACATTTTTACATTTATGAGCATGGTAAATGTCATGCTTAGTTGAGCTGAGCATGCAAAAAGAGATATAATCTCGGGGGCCTGATTAAGCTGATGTCAATGCGAGTCGCTTCACGCTTCTATATCGAAGCCACGTGTAAGCCAAGAAGCACTATCAAGAATAAACTATAATTTTGCAGAAAAATGAACATTCACATCCACTGAATGAGCAAGCAACGGAGGGACATTATATCGGATCTAGAGCCAAGAACACGGCAGTAGAAGACACGTGTGTATGGCCGTCAAATATAATACGGAACGAAATCCAGGCTGTTGGTGAAGATGCGATGCAGACCAATGATTTGAAGAGCATTGCATAATCAGTGTTTAGAGTTTGTCGGAAGACGTGTTCTCCACTCCCTATGGGCACGGATGAGGTACATCAAGCACTTTCCAGCATGAACCTGAAGACCAACGAAGAAGACAACTTTCTTCAAGTTAATACTTCGGAATTATTATCTAAAATAGTTAGTGAGTATGATCAGGAAATACCACAATCACAAACCGCAGAAAACCCTATGGCACCGCGAGGAAGAGCCCCTCAACCACCAAGAGACACCAGGAAGACAAATTAAGCAAAGCAACCAGCTCTCTCTTCCCAATCAAGATGATTGCAATACTAGAATGGACATAAAGTAACGTACAACAAAACACAGAACAATTACAGACTCCCAGAATGGGAGTAACAATAAACAAAAAGTCAACAACAACAGAACCACCGCCTTAGAACGGACAGCAGCCTAAGCCACCGGGGGGCTTAAATGCATTTTACTGGTAACAAATCTTCGCCCTAGGTTCAAAGTCATGATCAGAACTTGGAAAGTGGTTCAGTGGGTTCCTTGGCTTTGTATTTCGTCCTCCTTGTGAAGCAGGGGACAGTTTTGTGAAAGATTACATGTCAGAAACTAACAGCGACAATTAAGGTGAAGAAGTTTGCGAAGTACTTGGCAGAAAACTGCATTACCACATAGTCATAATCCCCCCATCCCCGTAGCTTTGGGCTGAAGTTCAATCAGAATCGTTTCATGTCAATTTTAATGAGCATTTCTACTTCGATCACCTTGGGTACGTCTTCTTTGACGTGTTACAAACTATTCAAAGTAGAGAGTAAATCCAGAACTCCCCGCTCAAATGTCTTCAATCCGCACAAATGTCCTAAGTCGCAAAATAGATCTGTCACATGTACACAGTGTATTGAAAATCGTATTGTTTAAACCGGCGAAGAAGTTACTTTTGCATGAAATGTACACACTTATAAAGAAATTTGCATTTTAAAAATGCACTGTGTACATTTATGCGAATGTACACATTTAAATGTATATAAAAAGTTGTTTGATGCCAGTTTCATATAACCTTTCTGATTATCGATGGTGACTTTGGGGCCGATACCTTACACCACTTGCAACGGCTCGTAAAACTTGAATAAAATGTAGGATTGATAACTCCTCTCAATACAAATGGGTTAATTTGAGATGCTGTTTATGAAAGTGTCATTTGTCTAATAGGTAGGGCAATTGGCTCTCGACTTAGTGCCTTGAACTCGTAGAATTCACGTTAAGTGGCTTCTTACACCATCCTTCAGTCGCTGACCAATTACTTCTGTGACTCACTAGACACTGCTAAGCTGATCAAACAAGAAAAGCGATCTGCGAAAACCAAACAAAATTAGCATTCGAAAGAGCAAATAGTGATTAAAAAGCGCGTTGTGCTAAGTTTAACCACACAAGTGACCTGCCATTTCGTCCGCGACTAGAAAAGAAAAGAAGGAAAACAAAACACATTAAACTGGCTGACACAGTCTGCGCATATTTGCAAGGTGCCTTTAATGCGATAAAACTGAGAAATGTCATCAGACAATTGAAGCACATCTTGCTACCAGACTTAAGAGCATACCACATAGAAAGGTACCTCTAATTTAATTTACTTCCGCCTGATCTGATTGGTCCAGCTGTTATTATGTAATTGTGCTAGCTCTTTACAATGTTGTACTTATCGCACATGCGATCAGCGAAGGCTCTGATGAGACTGCGAATATGCACAGTCTCACCAGAGCATTCCCTGCTGGCAAACATACAGTATGGAAGTAGACAAATGTTCCTACAGAACTCGACATCTAGCTATAATGGAAAGCTGCACATGCAAGTTTAAAGAAATATTCTTCACATATTTGGTAAGAACTATTTTCTCCTGTGTTAGCTCATTTGTATAGTAGGGTTTGGAGTCATTAGTCTGAAGCATTGTCCTTGTGTAGTAGGCGTAGGTTGTAGATCACGGGATACCAACAGTTTGGTTTTTAAGTTCACGCAATCCAAATGAATTTTAATCTCTGCTGCACAATGTATATTCTGAAAGATATAAACGTTATATATCATCCAGATCTTAATTCTGCTACTTTCAAAAAGTAAGTGAGGAAATACCACAATCACAAACTGCAGATCCACCCACGGCACCGTGAGGAAGAACCACAGGTCATGTACAGTATCAAGATATTCGAATTACAATAAAAGAAAAGCAATCAGCTCTCTCTTCCTCGTCAAGATGATTGCAAAGCAAGAAAGGACATAAAGTAATGCATACATAAACAGAGACGAACACAGAACCCCCATAAACGATGGGAAATACATAAAACAATAAATCAACATAACATTTTTGACTTGCTTTTTAAGTGTTTCTATGCCCCCAACTTTGGAAAAGGTGAAGGGGCATATTGCTTTCGGCTCGTCCGTCCGTCCGTGCCTGCGTGTGTCTGTTACAAAATTTATAAAGATATAGTTTTAAAATTTCATATATGGATTCCTCATCAACAAATACTTGACATGTATTTTTTTCCAATTTCGATTATCCCCCTTTGTGGAGTTATGCCCCTTATAAAGGGTCATAACGAAATTTTGTAATCAAGATATCTAAAAAATTATAACAGTTATGAGCTTCAAACTTGGTCAGCCAATAGAGCATAATGAGTAGATGAATCTGGTGAAAATAAAAAAGTGTTTTTGAGTTATTGCCCTTTGCAAATTTGGACATCTCAAAAACTGTTACAGCTATGAGCTTCAAAATTAGTCAGGTGATAGTGGATAATGAGTAGATAATCTGGTGAAAATTTAAAAAAAAAATTTTTTTAGTTATTGCCCTTTGCAAATTTTTGGCATTGAAAACTTGTAATCAAGATATCTCAAAAACTATTACAGCATGTAGCTTCAAGCTTGGTCAGCTGATAGAAGATAATGAGTAGATAACCTGGTGAAAATTAAAAAAATATATATATTTTATTTTGTTTCGAGTTAGTGCTCTTTGCAAATTTTGGCATTGAAAACTTGTAGTCAAATTATTTCAAAAACCATTACAGCAAGTAGCTTCAATCTTAGTCAGCTGATAAACGATAATAAGTAGATAACTTGGTGAAAATTAAAAAAAAAGTTATTTTATTTTTTTTTCGAATTATTGCCTTTTGCAAATTTGGTCATTGAAAACTTGTCATCAAGATATCTCAAAAATTATTGTAGCTAGGAACTTCAAACATGGTCAGTTGGTAGAAGATGATGAGTAGATTACCTGGTGAAAAGGGGTACTTTCATCTGTGCCCACGAATGGATTTTCTTTAAATATTGCATATTAATAACTCATTATATACGAACTATGAAAATGTATTTATCGAATTAGATAATTAAGAATAAGGCTCAGGAAGCAACCCTGACGTACTTCACCTTTGAGGTGGTACCTGTCTCTAAATTTCCATCTCCCAAATCTAAAGTTTTGTTTTTTTATATGATTTGCCATCAAGATTGAGTCCAAAATACCATAGACATTATATTGATACCACGAAACCATTTTGATTAATTATGGTTTACGTTTTCAGAAGAAGTGATTATAAAATTTCAATATTTTTTTTTTCAAATATTTACACAATTCAAAAGATAGATATGTTCTAGTCTTGTCAAGATATCATATTATCACAAAAACATGCCATAAATATCCCGCTGATCTGAGCCAAATATCATGAAAATCCAAAACCGGTAACTTTGTCATTTCCTTACTCTTATGGGCATAAGTCAGTTTTATTAAAATTAATTATTTAGTTGATATGAATCAATAACTCGACAAAAGGAGGTTGTTTTTAAATCTACTTCCACTTTTCTTAAAGAAAGACATGTGTAGACAATTTTAAATGATTCAATGGTCAGAAATGCGGAAGTTCATGGCCCTATGTCATGGCACTATGGAGCCAAGACAATGTGTATCACTTCATCAAGTCCTGCATGATATTGTTTAAGAAACATAATATCCAAACAATAAACGTGTGAAAACAAGAAGACCAAATCTTTTCTTTACATCCCAAATGAACTAGAGGAACCACATGTTGGTGCCATGACCAGGATAAAGTGTAACATAGTCTAATCGAAGGTATCATTGTTCTATATGAATAAGTGAGGTCCAGAAACTAAACTGTATACCTAGAATATACAGCCAGCTAAAGTATATATGTTGCTATTTGATTGAAATCAGCATCAGTTTTACAAAACAGAATGAACAGAGAAGATTTAAGCATTAAATTAGCAATACCTTTAAAGCCAAGGGTTCCCTGTGACCAAAATGGTTAATTTTGACCAATAGGTTTGACAGGGGGTTATTTTTGTGAACCAGGCTTACTAATGAGGCTTAAAATGATATAATCATAGATATAAGGTTTTTCTCCTGTATGGACTGACTTGTCATAAGGTTTCTCTTCTGTATGAATTAAAATTCTTATTTATGTTACATATTAAGTGTAACATTGGTTAGATGTAGTTTTAACGTTAGATACTAGATGTGGTAAGTACAGGTGTCACCATGTTGTATCAGTTTGGCTAATATTATTGTGTAAGCACTTCATTAAATAAAAACCGTGGCACTTAATATCAAAGAATATCGTTTTTTTTTCTTTTTCCAATCCATAGTAGGGAAAGCACTGAACATATCACTTTCTACCAATAAACGTACTAGCATGGTGATTCAAACTAAGCAAGTATTCAAGTATGTTTTACACTGAATTATTGTATTTTTTACATATCGGTGAATTAGGGCCACGTGTTTACATCAAGTTGAAAAAATATGTTATCGGTCCTTGAATTTCATGAAAATTGGTCTACATATTCTTAACATATATGGATAGCTTATATGTTGAAATGGCATCTTGACAAAGACCGAAATGTGTAAAAATGTTAATTCCAAATTTGGCTGAATACAAAATATACAGTTGAAAATAGGGGTACCATGCCATAAAATGAATGCCCACCCAATATCCTAATACATACAAAGCCATTTTTAGTATCAACGAACTTATCAATTATATAGTTATTTAAATAAAACATTTTTGCGCCCGTAACATGATATGTCAATTACTTTAGAAATGATTATATCTGGGTACCTTCAGGTATTATAGTGATATCATTCATGACGTCATAAATTAGCAATGGAATTGCATAAAAACTCAAATGCACCATAAATATGAAAGGCATAACCCAGACAATTAAATAACATAAAATTATCAAATTCCAGGCGTGGGCAGACTCCCATGTAAATTTCCCATACCATGTAAGAGCCTCTTTAAAAAAAAGTTATTTAATTTTTTAAGTAATTGCCCTTTGTAAATTTGGGTATTGAAAACTTATGAACCCTTATTGACAAGCAAAGGGTTGGGGCACAATGTTTCATAAACATCATTTCTACTTTATGTTTTATCATATATTTTGTTAAAATGGTATACCACATTGCTGTACATTCTCTGTTTGATTTATTCTATTAAAAAAATAATAATAAAAATACCCTCCTCATATGTATTTGACGTAGATTAGTTTTCCATATTAAATACTTACAGGATGTAAAATTTTGGGTAGAACAATCAGTTTTACGTTAAAATGTATAAAAACAAATCAGAAACTATTTTATTCAGTATCATCTCCCCGGTGTGCCGGCAAAAGCTTTGGCCTGTATATGCCTGGCCATATTCTACACATTATATGAAAGTGGCATACCGGCACAAGGGGTGATGATGTTCTGAAGCCCAAAAAGTTAGGGCTTCAGCGCGCATAAATGCTCTTTTTACCGTTAAAAAATTAAATGTACTACAACCTCGGACCTGTAACGGGGCCAATACGGAATCACTTGATCAATAACATAATAATATTGCAACCATTTGAAACTCTGAAAGAGGCCTAGTCGATAGAAAAACTATCTTAGACTCGCGGTTTAGAAACATGGTAAGGCTAAATCCGCCATACGAACAGTTACCGCGCATTGTTGCACGCTGACCTGATAAACGTTGACTATCTCACAGCATGTGTCTTTATCGGGTCATGATGACGTTGCACTTTTTGAATATCGTCGCCAATGACGCTGAATCGACACAAAAATACATGTAGATAAGTATGTCATAATCGCTAATTTGAAGATTGAAACAATGAGTTTACTGATAAATAGAATACCAGGTTTGCGTCTTTTGATATATCGTTAAGTTTACCAGGGGTGGGTAACAAGAATAATTTCGTTAGTTAGATTTAACGATGGCTTTACGAAGACAATAACGAATGAATAACGATACGACAGACCGGTAACAATATCGATTCGTTACACCGTCGTTAGTAGTTGCTTAGTTAGTTAAGTAACGAAGACGCTGTGTCTGTGTAGAAGCAGTGTAAAAGGAAAATTCTTTTATACATATTTGATTAAAATGTCTCAAGGTATGTAATGAAACGTACTAAAAAGTAAATACACCCAAATTACATAACAGAGTAAGTTAAATGATCCTTTCTGATGACGTAGACATCAGATCCCAGGTACTTTGCATTACCTTTAATGCTCGGGGGGGGGGGGGGGGAGGAGCTTAAATTCCCAGCCGTCATTTCTCTTCTGCAGCACTCAGTGACAATAATTTGAAGGAACAAATATTTATCTAGAAGAGATCCCTGTCAGCCTCCCCCACCATCCCCCCTGCTTGAAGAAAAATTCAGACAACCCTGCATGGTTTCTGAAACTTCTACGCAGGTGGACTTTTGAGCATTTTTTTTCTGTTGAAACACGAAGTATTCCGCTTTAAATTATGTGTGTGGAAACGTAAGTACCAAGTACATTGTATACAAACAGTAAAACTATATGACTGGGCCGAATTTTAACTACCCATAAACAAGTACTAGAATTTAATTTGTCTGTGACCTTAAAGTACTATTCTCCAAAGCATCGACAAGCTTTTCAAAGTCTATGCGACATTCTAAGACATCGTTTATTTCGACGCATTTAGATGCCTTGAATGGCTGTAAAACAAAAAAGCAACATAGTCTATCCATTTATTTCTTAAGCACTGTTTACTGAGTTTCGAGTTTTATGGACAAAATCCATGTTTTTATTTCTTTTCTTCGAAAGCTTCGCAATAAAAAGCTTTGACAAACCACTGCGACTATAAGGGTCCGCTGCAGGAAACGGCGTGAAAGCAGATAGAGGCCTACTTGTAATATTTAAGTTTTGAAAACTTATAATATACATAATGTTTTTATTTGTAGGCATATGTCCTTACATTTGCTTTATTAGTCCCCTTTGGGTCGAAGACTGGTTTTATGTACTACATGTAGATGTCCGGCCGTAATGCTGCAATCATGAGTTTCGTGTCCGGGAAGGATGAGCCAAATTCATTTTAACTTCACAGGATGATTACCCATAGCATAAAAATGTGTCACGCAAACATTTAGCAACCTACCCCATGGTCAAGGTCTCATTCTTTGAAGCTGTTACACTCAGAATGTCATGTCCAGCCGATACATTCTTCAAGGGTTGACCAAACATTACAACTTTACACGACTCTTATCCATAGCATGATGATTTGTCAGGCATAACCAGTCCTAAAAAAATCGGCCGATTTTTGGTTGATAAAATTAAGCATGAGGGTCCCCGTGATTTTGAAGCCGACCACTCGATATTTCCTGGCCCCTTTAAGGACCACAATAAAAAAGTTACACACCAAAGTTCAAAGATATATGTGCAATCATTTAAAACAAGACATTTGCTATATATTTACTCCAAATAAACCTTAATAAACATGTGAATCACAGGGCGGGGCTACTTTCGGCCCAGGACCCTAATAAGAACAGACATGGAATATTACTGCTAGGCGATGCTATTTACCAAATATCAATTACATAGGCATGATGGTTTCAAACAAGAATACTTTTTTCTATATATAATTTTCATCCAATATAAATATTCAGGAAAAACGGATCTTGAAGAAACAGAGAGAACCTTCAATATTGGAGAGCAGCAGCCTGGGACTCGGTTTATTCAGTCTGTTCATGCGAATTAATTGAAAGTGCTAGAATTCTCACCGGGTGTGACCTTGCACCAGCTTAAGCGGTATTCTGCTTTCAGAATTTTATTTACATTCCGGGAAACAATCTGAATCAAATCCACACATATTAAAAGATGATTTCAAAAAAATGCAAAATCGTTATAAGAATTACCAACAAATTTATACTGATGGGTCAAAGGAAGACTCAAAGGTTGGTTGTGCTATTATATCAGACAACCATAGTAATATGCAACGTATACCTGACGATTCATCAATTTTCACTGCTGAAGCCAAAGCAATTGATCTAGCTTTAGATTTCATTAGCACTTGCGATGCTAACGATAAATTCATTATATTTTCTGACTCGCTTTCTGTATTGAAAGCAATGAACCATACCAGTTCAAAGAATCCACAGATTCAGAAACTTTTAGAAAAAATGTCATGAGCTTTTAGCTTATAAAGAGATTGTTCTCTGTTGGATTCCTAGTCATATTTAAGGGAATGAGATGGTAGATAAGCAAGCAAAACATCGCTTTCATTAGAACAAACTTCTTTTAAGATATCATTTTCTAATTTTAAGCCATCTATCAATAAATATATCTTGGAAGAATGGCAAACTTCATGGAATAACAGCATTGGAAATAAACTTCTTGACATCAATCCAACTATTGGTGAATATCAATCAGTTGTTGGAAACATTAGAAAAGAAGAAGTAGTTTTAGCTCGACTCCGCTTAGGTCATAAAAGAGTCATTCATTCATACTTTCTACAAGGTGAAGAGCAACCACAATGTGTTGGCTGCGACGCACCATTCACTGTACGTCACTTCCTTTTGGTATGTGGCGACTTTGCCCAAGTAAGAAATAATTGCTTCCATGAAAGAATTATTTCAAGATATACATATTGATAGTATTATGACATTTTAAGACAAATAAATCGTTTTAACAAAATCTAATTGCTATTTTTAAAATCATGTTTTGTTTTACATATGTATCAGACCGTAATACAGATTATATTATGTTGTATTCTGTTCAGTTAAAGAACATGTACAGTTATCTGAATAGCTCTTTGAAACTGTCAGATATTGTACGTGGTCTCTCCTGTCAACAATTGTATTACAACTTCTTATCATTATACGTGCGTCCTGGACGGCACGCGCGAAGCGCGTGTCGTCCAATGGGACGCAGGCTCATACATTCAGGATCAGATATCTTTCAGCCAATTTTCCAATGATTTGCTCTATCAGTAAGAGCTTGATTTCGGTCCGCGTTTCAATGCTTCATTTGTTCGAGCGCCTGTGCAGCAGAGACAATGTTATTTGGAATAGCTCGGCAACCTACGTATTTTCTTACTAACTACACGTGACTTGGTTAGCCAATAGAAAACATTTCTGAAAGGCACGGCTGCAATATAATTTTCCAAACCGCGCCCATTTTGTTTCCCGCTTCAGTTTAATTATGAGCTCTCCTACAATTAAGCAGGCATGCACTAGGCTATTTCACACTTCGTTTGACAAATTACTGAACAATCTCAGCATTTGACTCGGTAACGGCGAGAAATTATCTCAATTGACCGTTTTTGTTGAACACCTACGACTGCATTTGCAGTTCTCCCCTGATCTAAATACTGTAAGATTTATCGGTCTTGGATTTTGACAAGCGATGTTTGAAATTTGTTTTAACAACAACAACAATCTGTTTTATGGTGGCATTGGTATAATGCCTTCAATGTTTACCGTCGTGAGTTGGCTCCCGGTACCGTTAGTTTAACAGGTGACAGGGCCCAGGGCGACGACAGTAAACATTGGGCTAACAGTACGCAATGATGGTAAACTTTGTAAATC
The DNA here is from genome assembly GCA_964019695.1 of Loripinus fragilis. Taxonomy (NCBI): domain Eukaryota; kingdom Metazoa; phylum Mollusca; class Bivalvia; order Lucinida; family Lucinidae; genus Loripinus; species Loripinus fragilis. The sequence continues at coordinate 46,233,401 of OZ026515.1, forward strand.
TACAGTCCGCCGGTCTGACCGTCGGGGTTCACAATGTAAGACGCAATGGATGATAGATACGGTATCCCAGATTGTGATTTTTGAGGCAGTTTTTATTTCGATGTAACCAGTATTCTTGAGTGACTGGCAGAGGGGCTGGTGCTAGCAATGTAATTCCACGACTATTTGACTACTTTTCGGAGGAAACGGCTCATTAAACTTAAAGAATATACAGACTATGTCACTAGTTTACACCATTGACAAACAATCTACAAAGCATAAATGTTTTGACACTACACTTGTATACTCTGAAATCTACAAGGACTCCTTCTTCCCCAGGACTATCATCAACTGTAACCGTTTGGATGATGATATTGTGCGGTAGATCTATTTGACATCTTCAGAAAAGCCGTCCATTATAGTGAGTCTAGGCTAGCTATCTATCTACCCAGCACTCCCTATTGCATCAATGCGGAAAGGCTCTGCAAATTACAGATTCAGTGCCAGATTTGCACTGACAGATGCGTTTGTTCAAAACAACAATAACAATGACATAATTTTTTTAAAGTGAAACTTCGGTAAACGGCAAGTAGTAATATTTCGTATGTGAATAGCAGGTGTACAGATATAAAGATCATGTAAACATCCCGATCATTGCCAGTATTGTCGAAGCTACACCTAGATGTCATGATCAGCATTGACACCATTATCTTTAAGCAAGGAGTACAACACTTAAATCTAGTCTGGTTTCTACCTAGCAAGTGTAAGGTCCTATCTAGAGAAATGGAAAGCTGTTACATTACAGGAATATTCAACTTCAGGTATGTATATTTTATTTGAAGACTTATGCACTTGTCATTGCATGTATTTCCCACAGAGAGAGAGGGGTAAGGGGCGATACCGATGGGAAATGAGACAATTTTAAAAAACTGTTGTCTAATTACCCACTCTTGCATAAGTATGTGGTATGTGTTTTTTGTCACTGTCTAAAATCCCTTGTACAGGCCATCAAATTTGTTATTTAGAAAATACAGATGAAATACCTAATTTCTCACCCCAGGGTTAAGGTACTCTATCTAATTTCTGGGGCTTAGGATTTGTTTGCGGTCTAATTCCCCTTGTACTTATGCCGTCTCCCCCCCCCCCTACCCCCCCCCCCCACACACACACACACTCTTGGGAAAAATACTCATTATATGCAGCTCAGTTATCAATAACCCAGTTACCGGTGTATATTAGTTATATCAGGGTATAGCCAGCAAGCAAGCAGCTATGTAGAGTCTATATAGAACATTTTAATATTCACCAATTTCGCTTGCAGAAGAAGAAGTATTTTTTTTCCCCAAAAAAGCATACAAACAACATAAATGAAACAAATATTCTAAGGAAAGTTGGAACAAAATTTAAGATAATGACTAAAATTCACCTTCAAGGCTTGAATTAAGACAGACCCTTGGATAAAAATGCATAACCAAAAATATTTTTTTTATTTATCACAACATGCTCTGGGTACCCAAAAGAACCGTCTCAATGAGATGATTCCTTTGAGCTCCCAAAACACATATAAAAACTGATTGTATACAAAATAATGTGTATGAGTGTCACTTTAATCATGAATACTGAATAGTATCTGTATTCAAAACTTGTTTTCATACCTCACCCAAAACCTATGTTGTGGGTGCTCAAAAGATCCATCTCAATGACAATGAGACAATTCTGCTGGAAAAACTGATGATACACAAAAATAGGTGTGAGGGAGTATCTGCATAATTAATAAATAGAATTCACTTTGCATCTAGCAGTTCATCTACAGAGTCTGGTCTCTAGATAAGATTTAAGAGTGTGTAATAGAAAATCTCAACCAAAACATGTAACACATTGTAATAGAGGCTCGAAAGAACCACAAGACACAGGTGAAAATGAGCATAATCAAAACTCATTATTCAGTATTCACATTTCTCAGACAAAACATGTGGGTACTCAAAAGAAATGTCTCTACAATGAGAAACTCCCCAGAGCCCCCAAAACACATGTGAAATATGTGAAAACTGATGGTAATTTAACATTAATTGACCTTTATTTATTCAATTTCATACCGGAGAGAATAAATACATTGTTAATCAATAATAATCATGTGACATGTATACCCAGATCCAATGCTACAGAAGTCATTTCATCAAGGTCTACACTATTTGGTAATCCTTTGTATACTAGTGACTCATAAATGCGTAGTTTGCGGCATTTCATCAAGGACTACACTATGTTATCAAATACATTGATCTTTATTTGGAAATTATAGCTGGGTGAACCCTCAAATATTCAATGGACCATCCCAAATTCAAAATCACCTTATCAAATCAGAAGGATAAATTTGTTACCGCATAAAGGGTTATTAACAATATAGATGTCTATTCATACTGGAGAGAACTCCTATATGAAAGTTTATTCGTACTAGAGAGAATCCTTACACAAACCATGAGCTGGTACTGGAAATAACCTTTAATATCATACCGTAGATAAACTGTATGTTCAAGAACTGTTCTAGAATGATTTCTTGAATTTCTCATTTTTATTCAAGGCTCTGTAGAATATTTTTTAAGATAGAAGCGTAGTTTTTGATCAGGTGCTGGGGAACATCTGATCTGCGTCTGCATTCTTTGTGTATGTCCCATAAAAAGGTTGCTATGCTTAAATGGGTAAATCTTGTGTTATATAATTTTTATGCTGCATGTAAGTGTGTCTGTTATTTAGAACCTAAGTCTTTCAAAATTTACTTTCAGATAATACAAAGAGATGATTCTATTCAGAGATGATTAACTATAAAGAGTTTGAAAGGATGGAGCTACTACAACTGCAAGCCTCCCTGTGCGAAAAGTTTGACAGAACTACTGCGGATTACTGCCAGGCATCAGCAATACTCAACGATTAACTTAGCTTCAAACTGTACACTGGTGATACTTTTATTATTGCCAGAATCCAGGAAATAGTCCATCCATGATAATATAACCATAATTTTGTGGCCAGAATCCATGAAAAATTAGACCCATTATTATCGCCGTTAAAGTTTTATAGGTATAAACTGAATTAATGTCTGAAAAAAACTACACAATCTGACCTGGCGAGTGTCATATTTACTGGGTTACAAAAACTAGCCGCTGTTTTTTACTTTAATTTTCAAAATCAACACATTTGAAAAAGAATTTCATGAATACCATCAGAGTGTCAAAAAGTTTGGATCTAGATCAAGCCCGACATTTTGTCAGATTTGATCTGGGTCCAAACTGTTTACAAAAATTATCAGCAGACAACACTAGTTGGGAAAGATTTAATTAAGTGGAATGTAGTTTGTTTTAACAGATAAGAAAAAAAGTAATAAAAGAGAAAATTAGAAAACCATTTTGTTTTCAACAGCCAAGGCTCAGATGAACATGTGCATTTGCTCATTCTCACAAGAGCCTTTGCTGTTTGCATGGAACACCAAAAAATGGATAGAAGGCGTGCAATCATTGTTGATTTTTATCATAGTGTGTAGGGGAAGACTAGCATGAGTATTTGCAAAGTCTCGATCCTCACATTCAGAACATGTGCTCAGTAAGCACACAATCAAAGTTGTGTTTAATTGCAAAGGTGAGCAGCCATGGCTGAGGCTAGTCTGCATATTTGCTGCACATGCTCGCCAGAGCCTTTGCTGTTCCTATCAAAGTGCTAAGAAGACACACGGTTCCTGATGTACATGAAAAAAGCTAAAAAGGAGAAAGACGATAAGGACTCACCCTGCAATTAGCCATTGTAGCCATTTGATACTAATAATGTAGAGTGGCTAAAAATATAAGTCATTGGCTTAAAGTACACTCTAGGTGGTTCAAAAATTACATTTTTGTGAAAAAGTGTATTTTGATCAGCTGATTTTCCAATATTGCTTTTATTATTCCTTCACTTTTTAATATTGTGCCATATTAACTCTTTGGATACTGGATTTGTTCAATACCATCAGGGTGTCAAACAGTTTTGGATCAAGATCAGGCCTGACATTTTGATGGGCCTGATCTGGGTCCAAACTGTTTGCAAAGGTTATCAGCAGATGACAAAATTTGCCACTAGCCGGCAAAGAGTTAAAAACATACTACTCTCTGGCTAAAACCTTGGCTAAAGTCAATTTCATTTGGCTCCAACTTTTTCCAATTGGCTAAAGTGTTGGCTACAACAAATTCTGAGCTAGGGTAAGCCCTGAAGATGTACATGTACATGTAGGTTAAGCGAAAAATAACTAAACAAACACAATTTAACAACTACAACAACAGCCAAAACTGACCACGCTGAATGTTGTATTGTTTATTATGAACTTTTCTGGAGTCCTAGCTGATTGCATGAGATGCGACAAATAATGATATACATGTAACTGAGAAATTCAAATTCAAACAATGGTGGCTAGCATTAAAGCATAGTAGCCTTAGATTAGTGTTGTCAGAAACTAGCCTTGGCAGATCTTAATATATACTGAGGGAAATAAGTTAAGCAATAAACTTTAGGGATTCACGGTTTAGAAGAAATAGGATTTTTAATTTCATAATATCAAAAATATATGTTGACAAACGTTTACGAGTACAATAAAATTAACCTGTTGTTATTTTCACATAATACAAGTGAGATTTTAAGTCCCCTTGCTAAAACAGCTTATCTGGCAATAGCGCGAATCTTTTTCTGCTAAAAAATTCATTTTTCTATCAAATGTTTAGATCTTAAAGCCAAAAAGTGAAAAACGGTTTAAAACTGAATGTTTTGGTCACCATTTTTGTACAGTTTTTAGTTGAAAATCACATTTTTTTAAAAATTACCTCCCTTTCAATTGATTAGCGTTTGAAATTAAAATGTTCAGCAGAATAATTTGTTGCAATGAAATTAGAATGTGTTTCTTTTGACCTCTAGCGGGTAGCCATTAGATCACTTTCAAACAATTGACATGTTTGTGCACTTGCTAGTAAAAAGATATAAGGCTTAAAGATCGCCTATCGGAAATCCCAAATAAATAATTGCTAAACTTTTTTCCCTCAGTTAAATTTGGCCCAACTGGATCTTGCATGTCCCTCTCCCAAGTTTGTTCAAATGTTTCTGATTGATTGGAACATGGCACCTATGGCGGGTTTTAGTTTTTCATATACAACTGTACTATATATAAATGAGAAACTTTTAAAATCTTCTTGATATAAACAAAGGCCTGATTTGAAAACAATTAAGCACAAGTACATGGTTGACCAGGGTTGTTCAAAATTATTGCCCCCATGTGATGTCATAGATTTTAATTAGACTTATAAAGGGGGAAAACTTTTTATTCTGAAACTATTTGGCCCTGTGCGTCAGTATATGGGTTTTTACATGAAACATTGTCTGGTGGGTCCACTACTAAATTATTTAAACAATAACTCTGGGATAGCCCTTTCCTGTGAAGTGATATGATTTACATAGGCTAATAAGGGAACACAAACATTCTTCTTATTTTAAATTAATTCACCTAAAGGTTTGAGTATTGAATTGCAACTTCATGTTGTGGTCCTTAAAGGGAATATTGAAACTCATAGGGCTCACCCTGCCATTAGCCATTGTAGCCATTTGCTACTAAAATGTAGAATGGCCACAAATATAAGTCAGTGGCTAAAAGTACAGTCTAGGTGGTTCAAAAATTACATATTTGTGAAAAAGTGTACTTTGATCAGCTTTTGGATTTTCCAATGTTGCTTTTATTATTTATTGTGCCATATTTTACTCTTTGGATGCTTGAATTTTTCAATACCATCAGCACTGATGGGTGTAAAACAGTTTAGATCCTGATCAGGCCCGACATTATGTTGGGTCTGATCTGGGTCCAACCTGTTTGCAAAGGTTATCAGCAGACAGCAAAAGTCGCCCCTAGCGGGCAAAGAGATAAATACAAAACAACTTGTTGATACTACTTTCTGGTTAAAACCTCGGCTAAAGTTAATTTCATTTGGCTCCAACTTTTTCCATTTGGCTAGAGTGTTGGATACAACTAATCTGAGCCAGGGTTAGCCCTGAACTTGAGTAAGTGACTTAAGGGCCCTGGGCTCTCTTGCGATGGCACATTTAATCACAGGCATGTCAGACTACCCATCGAGGTGGATGAAAGTGAACCCACATTGGGTAATATAATTATAATCGCTCATTTGTATTGTCCTCTGTTTTTGTTTGGTTTGATGCTTAATGTTTCAGTTTGTGTCGGGACGGTCCGTTCACCTAACCACACTTTTTTTTCTGGGCAAGCTTGACTAAGCGGTTGAACAGTACTTCATGCACATACTTTTGCTTGTAACTCTCAACAACCTTTCTTTGAATCAGAGGAAGCGAGGAGAATGGTCGTAGAAATTATTTAAGATCAATCTCCACGAAAGTATGAGTCCAGACTGGGATCAAACTCTTTACCCCTGGAACTGCCGTCAGTCATGTATCTGCAGTCAGACACGTGACCGACTGCGCTACGCGCCCGGCATATTGTCCTCTGTGTTGAAGGGGCGAAATACTCCCAAAAATGAACTAAACATGAAGTGATCAAGCTATTGAGATCAGTCAATGCCCATCGAGCCTCATCGGTCATCAACAAATTGCTTCAAATGACAACTCCTCCTGTACCACATAGCCAATTTCAACCAAACATCACAGGAATGTGTTTCCTGGATGACCCTCTTCAAAAATAGCTAGATTGAATTTTGATCCATCAAAAAGCATGGCCTCCAGGGGGCGGGGGGTGTTGTTTTTTTTCCAAACAGGATTTTTTTAAATCTCCCCTGAAACTGGTGGCCAGAATTCAAAATCACTTGGAAGACTTTCTACAAAATTAGCCCAACTAAATTTGATCCACCAAAAAGCATGACGACCAGGGTGTGTGGTAAGTTTCCCTTAAGTATCTATAAAAGAAATTTAAAAAATCTTCTATGAAATCAATGGTAAGAATTACGCACAATTTGGCATAAATGATCACTAGGTGACCCTATACAAAATAGCTAAAACGAATATGATCTGTCAAAAATGATGTCCACCAGGGGGCGTAATATCACGGTAAGGAAAATTGTTAAAAACTCCTCTTAAAGCACTCATCAGAATTCAAAACAAGTTGCCAGTAGTGGCCACTGGGTGACCTACAAAAGGTTTATTATAAACGAATTTGGTCTGTCAAAAACAAGGGCGTGGACGGTTTCCCGTATGTACATATATCAGAACTTAACCGTATTGTCCTTGCATGGGTATTGTTTGTAAAAGTAGCAAGTGGCTATGCTTTACTTATGTCATTAAAGTATTGCTTATATTAAACATTTTTTCATTTAATCAGGGTCTTTCTATACAGTGTTAGGAATCTTTACCATATGTTCAAAAACTGTTGTAGGCGAGTGTTTATTGACCATACCCAATACCTACATTAGTAACTGGTTCATTGTTCATAGGTGATCAGTAATGGAAAAACGGGCAATACCTGGAGTTTAGCGGTACTGGTTACCTGTATTAACATTACTGACTGCCTGTAGACTGGGAACCAGTAATTAATGTAGATATGTCACTTTACTCACACACAACTTGTTCATTCAGAAATTATCATTAATGTCAAATTTTACTTAATAACTCGTTTGAATTAATGTTTCTTCACCATATAATGGTGAATAACACAATCTAACCATTAAACATCATTGGAATGTGTATCTATTGTATTGCAATATGTACTCATTGTTTACTTTTCTAGCAGCTCTGGTGCTCATACCAACTTTCGATGTGATTATTTAGAGAATTGTACAATGCAACTTTTGACAACTATATGGTTTTGAAGCTGAAATGCTGCATAATGCAATGGATTTTTTAAACTTCATTAAATAATTAATCATCATTTTTATTCTTAGAAATTCACCTTTTAGTAAGTTAATTAACTACTTCTTTTACTGTCCGTATATATGGTACTGTACCTACAAGATAATTCAAGTTATCAGCAAAATCAATACTGTGTTTCCTAACCCTTGTAGAAGGAATCTGATTTAATTAATTTTTTTCTTCTCATAAACTAACTTGGACGCACGGAAATAGGTAGTGCCTATTTAATTCATATTACAAACTCATCATCATCATTCCTTTTATTTTATCTTACAAATTTTTACTCTTTCCATCCACATCATGTTTAGTTTAATTCCGTCTGACGCTAATGACACACACGGGTTGATGCGTCGTTAAGCATCAAACAAACAAACAAACAAATCATTCAGAATCAACTATTCCTGAAAGACCGGAATATAACGTGGTAATTTTTTGTCCCGTGGGGTGGGGGCATAACTTGAACAAACTTGGTAATGTCAACTAGATGATGCTACATATATACACATGTACACACTACATGATGCTTAAAGAGGGTCGTATAAGCATCATTCTTGCCAAGTATGGTAAAAAAATACAATGAGATGCCCATTGAAGCAATAAGTGAAGACGCGAGACGTACGATGGACATCCAACGATCGCAACAGCTCCCTTGAGCCTTTGGCTCAGGTGAGGTAAAATGGAGGAGCGGCAAGGCTTAAAACTGCAAAAACATACACAGTGTATGTATTGCTGATCCTTTTAAGGTCATCATAGAGTTGGTGTTGGATATACGAGGGGGGTTCAATATGTAATGAAAACCGATTCATAACTCCATCCACAAACGCGTTAGGATTCAATGCCATATGCCAAACGAAAGATCAAAGCGTTGCCGTTATAATGGTTTATGAAATATTATTTTATCTTTCCAAATTCAATATGTTACAGGCTTTTTAAAAAGCACACTAATATACACTGCATATATTTTCCTCCGAATTGAAAAGACTCATTTTAAGAAAGGTAGAAAGGCATACTGTATTTTCTAAAACAAACATTTAACATGCATGAATCGCATATCCATAGTTTACTGACCCGTTTTCCCTTTATCTGCTATAACAATACAAACTTTTGACCGGTACCGATGTCTCGTGCAAACGGTTTTAGTACGTTACCCTCCTTTACGTTGACGTCGTTTAAAGCAATGGACGTAACACTAAAACACGCACGGTTCTTGAAAATCGGAAATGTGGCTTTGTACCAGGAAAGGATCATTTTGATTGTTTCGAAGTTTCAGTTAACACAGTGCATAGGCAGCTGACCAGCTAAACTGAAACCAATATCTAGGGGTATCTCATCTGATTGGTAGACCATTTTCGTTTCCTATAATCTTATTGTCTGAAATTAGCCAGCTAGATTATGTACATGTAAATACGAGTAATAATGTCCAAATACATTTTGTAATGCATCCGGATGCAAACATCGATGAAACGCGGTATTTTGTCTGATCCATTTCAGTGTTAGCCAATGATGGCATTCTGTTAAGTAATTTTCTTATTTCAAATGATGTACTTGGGGATACTTTATGAGTGAGATTAAATATGAAAACTTCAAAATCGGCTTTATTACTTGCAAATGAACATCGAAGCGACCAGAAAAAATGTTACAAATGATTTTCGTATGAATTTTCGCTATGTATTTGTTCACGCAAAAACGACTCTGTCAATGGAATGCCAGAAAATGTAGCATCAAGGAGGATTTTAACCAAAATGACAGTCTCAGTATTTCATAGATTATGAATCAGCACCAAACTTTTTTGCAAATATAAATCTCCAATATATGGATATTTACCACACGAAGAAGTAGACTGAAAGCATCCCTCGTTCATGTAGTTATCTGCTTTTAAAAACATTGTTTTATTTCATAACGCAGTGTACTTCAGCACCCTATCTTGAAAGTGGCTTGTGTAAATTAGATAAAAGAGCTGGACAACTGCAATTTTACATGTATTTAGCCAAGAAACAGACCTTTAAATTAAAGTAATTAAGAAGTGCGTAAATATAAAACTTTGGTATATACTGGGCTGTTTTCATTACATATTGAACGCCCCTCGTAACGGCTTTTTGACATATTTCAGGCCATATCCAGCACTGTCAGTCAGCCGAATTTGTTTGTAGTGACTGGCAACTACTATTTCTTTGAATCAGCGTAAAGGGGACAAGACAATATTTTCATGACCGATTGTAATCGAAAGAAAGTGTCAGACGTGGACCCTAGAGGTCGAAAGTGGAGTCTATTGCATTCCCAGTAAGCTCGCTAGTATCGAGCTATCGCACCCGATAAGGCGACCCGATGCTGGACTAATCGAAAAATAAAAGAGTGCTTTTTCCACTGAGTGCAAAAGCGTCTATATATTGTCATTCACCGCAGTTGGTAGCGAGTCCGACTGCATATACAAGGACCGCGAGTTTGATTCAGGGCTGGCTCGGTTCAATACTTTTGCGGAGATTGATCATGGAATAATTTCTACGGCCCCAGCCAGGATTCAATTTCGGGTCACTATAGGCTCACCAGCGAAACGCGATTCGGATGAGGTTATGCTAGCGGGCCGATAATGGCCGATTTTTAAGTGCTTACTGGGATATTCTCCTTCCGCTGATTCAAAAAGGGGTGTCAGTGTCAAGTGAAAGTATAACACAAAGTACTGGTTAATATCCGCCTTGTAAAGTTTGTCCAGAAAAAAAAGTGTGGATATGGGAACTGACCGTCTCGGAATGAGAATAGCTGTTGACTGGGACATAAAACCACAAACATTTCATACAACTACCGCTTACTCGCTTGCATGCACGGTCAAACACACACACACACACACACACACACACACACACACACAAGAACGCAGTTTCTGAGATAAACTCTTCCACTTTAAACTGTAGAGGAATATATGTATTAAAAAGGGGTGTTAGACAAAATCGGATAAAAAATGAAATTGAAAAAAAAAACAAAATGATTAAACAAACAATGTAGATCCAGATGAGGTGGCTTGCGAGCCATCTCATCTGGAACAACACTGTTTTGTCGGACCATCTTTACAGGTATGTAGTGTTGAACGGGTTAAAGAATGCTTAACGACAGCCTCTGAGCCGTCGTAAAATTTAGACAGTTTAATGAAGATGCATCAACTGTTCGTTCGTTACAGTGCGTTCTTATTACGAGCAAAAATTGGGCTAACGAAGCTTCTTGTTACCCACCCCAGGCTCGCCTTCGAGAACGTATGTCGAATCGCAAGCCTCGCGATTCAACAAGCGTTCTCGAAGCTTTGCTTGGTAACTTTATATCAAAAGACACTCATATAGAGACAAGCAAGAAGCTTTGATTTTTATGTGACAAGCTTGTAATATAGTTTCTATAAAGCCAATGCCGGATTTACAGACTGGTAGCTGCGTTTGTTGTTTGCAATCAACAGAAAATAGTGTAATGTTTATAAGCATAGTCATAATTCCCTGGTTGTAAACAACAACAAGAAAGACCAACAGGCATTTGCATGAAAGTAAAGAAGTGCCCAAAATTACAATGCTTCCTTAAATTTAAGGACAACTTAAGTTAAGTATTGATAATTCAACATGTTACATGATATATTTAATACATTGCCGGGATCGATGAAGTACTTATGGTCAAATATATCATTGTGATCTACAGAAAACATGAACTATTTTGATTTTTATAAGTTCGAAACGTATTTTTTTGGCATCCTACAAAATCATTACTTTAAACTGTAAGGAAGCATTGTAATTTTAAGCCCTGGAATCTATACAATCAAGTACCGCACATTAAGGCCCTGTCACACTATAACGTTTTAGCCAACGTATGCCGACGTATGAAATATATATCTAGTACGCTGGCATACGCTGAAATCTAATAAAAAAAAATCAGAGGAAGCCTCTCTCTGAACTTATGCAAAGCGTACGCGAAACGAGCATAGAACGTATGTCTAACTTATGAGTAACTTATTCCCGACGTAACATAACTTATACTTGTATCAGCGTATAAAAGCGTATGCCCTGCGTATCACTAGCGTTCTTGAAACGTATGCACAACGAACGTCTAACGTATGCTGAATTGTACATATAACGTACGTTAACGTATGCATAACTTACATGTAGCGTACTTCTAACTTATGTCAAACGTATAAAACGGTACAACATTTTGGGACCATTTTGTCATATGGCAACGTATACCAACGTACTGTAGCGTGTTCGTAACGTATTGATAACGTATCTCTAACTTATTCAGCGTACACCAACGTATTTGGTGAATTTTCATGCGTTGGTGCTAACGTACCTTAACGTATGCATAACTTACCCGTTGCGTACATCTAACTTATGCCTAACGTATAAGCAATACGTCGGCATACGCTGAAGATTTTTATGCAAGCACAAAATTTTGGGATCTGTTCGCCGTATGACAACGTATACCAACGTACAGTAGCGTGTTCGTAACGTGTTTAAAACTTATCTCTAACGTATTCAGCGTACACCAACGTATTTGCTTAATTTCTCATACGTTGGTGCTAACGTACCTTAACGTATGCATAACTTACCTGCTGCGTACTTCTAGCGTATGCCTAGCGTATAGAAACAGTACGTTCGCATACGCTGTCATTTATTATGGAGGCACAAAATGTTGGACCGAGACACCATATGAGAAAGTGACAAAAACAACTCAAGAGGACCAATAGGTCAGCCCTTTTCCAGCAGATGATCACAAGGCTGCGAGGAACAGACAAGACAGTATAATTAAAACAAACTGTTACATAAATACATTTATACCACCCTTACCAACTTTAGCACGATATATCTCGTGATGTGCAAGGTCTACACTGATGTAGGTGGTATAAAATAGTTATACCATGTTTGTCCACCTGTACGTAAGATAATCCACTCGCTAAAGCTCGTGGATTATCTCCACGTACAGGCGGACAACCCATGGTATAACTATTACGTAACAAAACGGATCCACGAAAGGAGCACCGCCTTCACCAGGAACGGTCCCGTCCAAACAAATGCATGGAAAATATAAAAGCTGAACCTATTTTATGTCAGCTTTCATGTTTCTAGCTTGTCATTGTAGTTGAGAATATAGTCTTGAGAGTTAACTGGCATCAAAGTAATAAAACTACATTACAAAACATGGACCCAACACAATGAACAAAACAACTCAATCAACAGAATAAACGCCTTGAAATGGCCAACAACCGAGACAACGACGGGATTGGGGGTTGGGCGGGTAAATAAAGTAACTGGCAAAACATCATCAAACACTAAAATAATTCAGTACGAATGGGTTTCCTAGTTAATGCAAGGCATCACGACAGGTAAACAATCAGGTTAAGGCTTAATGTGATGTAACAGAGAAATTAAGGAAAATCCCAGGCTGAGCCACGGTAGACCATGCGCTGATCCGGGGGAGGGGGAAGGGGGCCCGAACACCCCTGAAAAGTTATAAAGCTTTAGGGTTTCTTCGCAAAATTGGTCCAGATTCCGTGAAAAATCACAAAGCTACCAAGCCAGAGAAACGCTGGCGGGCAAATGTTGGCACCCTTTCAGTGGTATTAGGATCCTCTCATCAACTAAAACAAAAAAAAACGTTGTCAGAGTTGGGGCCCCATCTGACAAAACTTTCTGGATCCGCGCATGTAGACCAAGCCAATATTCTCAGATAAGGTGTTGTATTTAATCTGCTAACAAATGTTAACATGCTATTTATTAGCAAGATCAATTATAAATAGTGGCTGCTCAGTTGAGTTGAGCATGAAGAAAAGCTTAAAATCACAGGACCGCCACGTCGCATCTGCAGAAGGCATGTTTACTAAAAAAGACTCAGTTGGAACAAATAATTCCTCATTTTATTTCATAAACATTCTAGTCAGACAAATCCTATTCAAGACAAAACATTTTAAGGTCTTCTTAAATCCATATATATGAATTAATACTGATAAATAGTAAGTGAATAGCGAGGTGTGTAAATGCAGTTCAATCCCTCATTTGTGCAGTAATCAACAATTTGCAGTGATTCAGATAGCATTTAGCTCTCCAGATAAGATGAAGTTTAAAATTTAAATTCATATTTCTCAATCAAAACCAATATTGTGGGTACTCGCAAATACTTTTATGGAAGTTGAACGGAAGTTTACACACATGACCAGGATAGCTGCCATTTATATTTTGTAATATAAAGTACCTTCAAATGTTTTAACTGTTGCTAATGTTTTTTCGCTCAAGAATGTTTTTCTGCACGTGTTTCCCCATCATTTATGAAATTATAATTTGCTGGATTGTGCAACAATAAATGTAAGTAGTTTTTAATGAGTCACAAGCGAAGCTGTTTAACTACAGATAGAACTAAAGTTCTTAGTCTCTATTCTACATCTAAGCGTACATTTTATGCAAACGAAAAGGAGATGCTTAATTTAACGGTTATTGGCCTGTAATAGGATGTCAGTCAAACACTCTCTCTCTCTCTCTCTCTCTTGTATGACCAGGGCGTCATGACGATTCCGAAACAATGAATGCATTGTGTCGAGATCGTTGAAACTCACCAGCAATTCAGTATGTTGAACACGACATTGAGCCGATGTTTGTCAAAATTTAGGTGGTGCTAACGTGGTGTCAAAACCATTTACCCATCTCTCTCTCTCTCTCTCGCACACTCTCTCCCCCTCTCTCTCCTGTTTGCATATATATTTTGTTCATTCCAAAAACCCCTCAGGGTATAGAAAACCATACCATCTTTCAGGAAATGACTCTTATAAGCTTATGCTTACTGTCAAATCATTTTCACTTTTATAAGCTTACGCTTACTGTCCAATTCAATTCATTTACATGCCTTGTAATATCATTGACCTTCGTATGATGTATTCCAAGGAATGAATAAAATATGTTTAAACCAAAGGAAAGGCTCTGGTAACTATGTCACACGTGAAGAGTACCGTTTACATCATTATCTGACCAAAACAGTATAATAACCCATTTGTGTCCAATGAATTTTCCTACCCCCAAAAGACAACATTTGGACGAATCTATTTCAAATTTGAGGGTAGTTGGGTAGTAGGTTTCAATTTCCTTCAACTTTTAAAAGTAAATTGTGTAAGCACACAGTGCAGAACCTGAGACCTTTTTGGTCATGTAACCTGGACCGTTTATTAAACTTTCTTTTTGCAGAGGTAAAACACATTACTGTAAATTCGGAAATTTTCGCGAGGGTTTTTTTTTCGCGAAAATAAAAACCCCTCAACATGACGAAATCACTCTGTCGTTTACTGATAAAGGTAAATCATGCCTTAGTCGCGAATGTTTTATGTCGCAAATATGGCTTTTAACGCTTTTCGAGAAAAGAAAATTCTCGCGAAAATTTCCGAATTTCCAGTAAGTTATCCTTCTCCAGAACTAGAAGCCTAATAATAAATTGACATTGGTATGTTGCATTTGGGGTTGGGGTGTGGACTGGACCTTTCTAGTCTGTTCAAATGATGGCCCTAAGTTATCATTGACTTACTTTACAGCCAGAGAATTACTACTACACTGAACAGCATTTCTAGTTGGTCGTCATCCTTTGTATTTGATTTTTGCAAAAACTTATGAAAGATATAACATTGATATTTTGTACATATAATTCTTGAGCCCTGCAATTCGTCTGCGCGCAAAAGATTGGTGTACTGATTTTTAAAGTGTTTGACTTTATTGTGAATAATTAAATAAATTACCAATTAGAAATTTTGTTCAGTGTTTATTTTGCTTATCCAACTGAGGATGGCCTTTGTCTATGGTCGCACATAGTGGATTGCAAACAACATGTTTGAATACATTACTCTAAGAAATATCTTGACCATTATTTTATATCAAATGACATCTGGATACTTCTTAAAGAAGTTGAATGAGAGTTTACGCAATCTAT
Organism: Loripinus fragilis; assembly: GCA_964019695.1. NCBI lineage: Eukaryota > Metazoa > Mollusca > Bivalvia > Lucinida > Lucinidae > Loripinus > Loripinus fragilis. The sequence goes on from OZ026515.1 coordinate 46,249,172, forward strand.
ACGGGGAGACTATTTAAATAAATTGACCCTGCCCCGCACACACACATGCACACACTTGCCAAGGAATTTTGATGAGATTTGTATGTTTGCAAGGTTTGTATAAAAAGAATCTAAGCTGTTGGTGTTACAGATTCTGAAAGTAGGCACCCCATAAGTTTTGCGGACGTAAAATCATTTTAGTTCCATATGTTGTAGGCGTTTGAGTGTCAACATCAAGTTCAAAAATATGAGCAAATATACATCAAAATTGTACACAATAAGAGGTGCACATTTTCAATATGTCAGAAATCAGTATGCAAGGTTTAAATAAAGAGGAATGAAAACTGTTGGAGTTACAGATTACATAAACCAGACACCCCCTAAACATTTCGAATGGAAAATGTCCAGGTTCAACACCCATTAGTTATTAGAAAAAAAAGTATCAAATATGCACATAATAAAGGTGCACATCTTCAAGGTGTGAACAACCAGTATGCAGTTTTTGAATATAAAAAATGAAAACTGTTGGAGTTATGGCTTACACAAACCAGACACCACCTAAGCATTTCAGACAAAAAAATTCCATGTTCAGCACCTTAAAAATTAGAAAATATTTATCGAATGTGCATAAAATAGGAGGTGCACATCTTCAATGTGTGAACAATCAGTATGCAACTTTTGAATATAAAGGAATGTAAGTTGTTTTGCGTTAAAGATTTCACAAACCAGACACCATCTAAGCATTTTGGACGAACGAAATGTGCCTTATCTTATGTATGGAGGAGCACACTAGCTCCTTGTTGAATGCATTAGCTCCATGTTAAGCGCTCTCGCACAGGTAGAAATTTTGTTAATATTGCCCAGGTACGTTTTCTCCACCCACACTTTTTTGCTTATTTGTGACTTTTCGTGCTTGAATTTGTCAGAGATGGCGCTCCAGGGGGTTCAAAGGCTATAGTTTAGCCAGGAAACGAAAAAATCGCGTACCTAAAACTCCATGTTGACAGAAATTGGTGGATTTTTAGTTCAGTTTTTTTCCAACATTTGCCCCAAGTTGGATCAAGCCCTGCACATCTCTGCGGCGAACTCCTACGTGGATAAAGTTGAATCAATTCTACACAAAATAGCATCAGCGGATGCTTCTTAGGATCGCTAATAAAGAAATAAATATTCATAAAAATCTTCAAGACCTACCTTTGTTTACTGTTTTGCTAACTACGTTACTCTCTTTACTCAAACAAAACAAACACATGCATCAGAATCTATAATATTCAAGCTTTATATTAAGCTAAAAAAATGCAGAAACTGAGTCATGGTCTATAAACTGAAACTGCCTATGATAATCTAGCTACTGAATTTAAAAAGGTAAAACTCTGATACTTTGAAAGATTTGACAAGCAAAAGAAATACCTTTACATTTCTGGAGCGGAAATGTGTCAAGATACTGCATGATATATTTTGATAAATCCCTCAAAAAAGAATTTCGATTTTTAGAGTAAATTATATATTAAAAAACTGACATTGAAAATCTTATTATTTTGTTTTTATTTTATGTAGTATCATTTTAGAAAAAAGAAAAAAATCGGCAGGCCACCGTACTAATTATCTTTCAGGAGGGCCAAACTTAAACCCATCCCCACAAATTTCGAGGATAATTCAATAGAAAACTTGAAGGAGTGTAACTATTTGTCATTTATATTATTCCATATAACTTGTATGACTTAATTTTGCATGACAAATTTTAAAGAAGAAGAAGAAGAAAATATAAGAAGTGCCCACCCGGAAATCGACCCTGGTTCTCCGGTTCCAAAGTCTGACACGCTAACCACTAGGCCATGATGTCAAGTCGTGCGCGATTCGAAATAACCGTACATATTGGGCAGACAATCTGAGTATCCGCCATATTCGTATACAGGGCAAAAACTTCGAAATTTTGTACATTGTTGATGTCGCCTGTTCTATTTATCTGTATTTGGTACTGAGACGATCAGTTCTGATGAAGGGTCAATGGATATTTCGGACACATTTTAGTTGCTTTCTTTTGTCAAGAAAATGTGGAATATAACAATCCATCAAGAGCGCCCATGGAGGATAGAGATGTCTCAACCGAGAGAATGGAATTTTAGCAGGGGACGAGGCTTGCTGAGTCCCTGCTTAAATTCCAACCACAAGGGTGAGATTTCTCTATCCTACATGGACAGGCTCATGATGGATTGTTTTTCCCCCACTCTTTCAAAGCTTTTTGGTTGAAATATAAAAATGCAAAATACGTGATTTTTTAACTTTAAACTTATTTGATTTACATTATTTCTGAACTCGCCAAAGTTTTATCGGATATAAAAATAGGTGTAAATATAGTTTGCACCTTATTACTGGCTTGAAAATACGATTAGAGCATTAGTAAAGTTGTAAAACGAAAAAAAAATGCTGCTTGGCTCTAGCACAGGTATCGATATTGAAGCATGACGCAAGTTTGCTGACGTCATTAACTTTCAATGACGTCAGTAAATGACGCTTAACGTCGATTGGTGCCTTTTAGTTACTTAGGCGCAATATATTGTTGTTGTTTTTTAATATCCTTTTTTAGAAAAATGAACATTTTACAATGCCCATGCAATAAAGCTGTAACGTGGTCATGTAAGATACGTGGTCATGTAAGATAGTAATTTCTTGCATGGGCTGACAGCTTATCTTACATGGGCAAAATGTAAGAGAAATATCCATCTGACATAATAGTATCTGAAAACTGTATTGGTCTGAATTCGTAAATGGTCGGAAAGACAGGACCCAGGCAACATTTCTTGTTTCTAATTGTCTTTAAGGAACATTAGTGGTAGCAGTAAAAATAGTATGTGAGTGTGATCAGGAAATACCACAATCACAAACTGAAGACAACCCCATGGCATGGGGATTAGAGGTAATGCGTAATCAAGTGTATGTTTAACTTTCCAAGCAGGCTCTTCTAGAAGAAAAAAACGCTAAATCTTATCTATTTTCGAAAAAAATACTCTTTGTTAACTGGTGTTGTCTTATCACACTGCTACAGGTCATGAAGTGTGTTAAAAACATCCGAAATGTCCTGTGTTTGGGATCAAGGGTTATTTGGACATATTTAACACACATGAAAATATTGGGGTTTTTTTGTATGTACTCTTACAATATGATCCTAGTGTATTTCATTTTATCAGTTACCTCTCATATCAACTATATTGTTGCGCGTTGCCTGATAAACGTTGTCTATCTCACGGCATGTTGCCTTTATCAGGTCATGATGACGTTGCACTTTTTTTATGACGTCGCTAATGACGCAGAATCAACACAAAAATCGAAAATTACGTCATAATCGCTAGTTTAAAGAGTGAAACAATGGGTAAACTGATAAATAGAATACCAGGTTCGCGTCTTTTGATATCAAGTTTACCAGGCTCGGCTTTGAGAACGCTTGTTGAATCGCTCGGCAAGCCTCGCGATGTCAACAAGCGTTCTCAAAGCCTTGCCTGGTAAACTTGATATCAAAAGACACTCACTTAGTATTCTCTATTTTTGGGATATTGCGATGATTGATAAGGTAGCTGCATTGAAAGTACATATCGTGTGAAGATACAATTTGCATTTTTCTGTGGTATTAAAAATGTACGATTATTTACTGTGTTCACTGCTGCTAATAAGCATAATATATATATATATATATATATATATATATATATATATATATATATATATATATATATATATATATATATATATATATATATATATATATATATATATTGTAAGCAATGACATGCTTTTTTTTTAATTTATGATAGGCTTGCCTATAGAACAAAATCAAAACCCTTGTTAGAAAGTAAGAAAGAGGGCAAACATCAGGAAAGAATACAATCAAGCACTTCATCTGACCTCGTTTTTGTTGTTAATTTTGTTATTTTGCGTGTTGTGTAATATTTCAATTAAAGAAACATAATACCATAGAAAGGTTTGTTTTTGTAATTTTAGAATAAAACTAAATGCAAAAAAGTTGAAAGCCATTAAATAGGACAACTGCATGCCATAGTGCTAATTCTCTCTGTAGAATGTAACCAAGGTTAATGGCTTAATGATTTGGATATGCTCTCACATCATTACTTCCTTTAAGATATTGCCCTAGATTTTCAGATAAAAGAAAATTTAATCTATAGTCTCCATTAGCTACAATTTAAACCTTTGCTTACCAGTGCCGTCTGCTGATAACCTTTACAAACCTTAGTTGGGGTAGTGTTTATCAGTTCTCTTTTGAAATATTCTAACGTATATAATTTTCAGCAACTATTTTTATATAATATTAAATTTTATTAATTATCCAAAAGCCAATAAACTTCTAGACTATTCTAAACTCAATGTAAACCAAGATCTGTCTCTGTCACACTGGGCTTCACTTTATATACCAGAAAGTCACGTGATATAAGCTGATAACAGCGCCATCTAATGACATCATCAGTAACCTATCATATTCAAAATTATCAGTAAAGCAGCCCCTACATATGCAAGCTTCCTTCTATATCAATCAATAGGACTCATATTCATACCAGTCATACTAGCTGCGCAATTCCCAAAAGGCCATGTGATTGGATATTTGGCAAATCCTGTCTATCGATGTCAAACCTGACATGGTCTATTTATTTGGCTGATGCAATATTACTAGAATAAGTAACACACATCAACACGACCTTTCAAAGGTGTTAAAACATCCCATCAGAATTGATAGGCTTATAAATATGACATTTCAGAAATATTAGCAAACTGGTGTCAGAATTCCTTAACACACCATAAACATGCCAATCATAAGTGTTTACAGTGCACCTACAATGAAGACCTGTGACCAAACTAAATCAAGCATTCACAAATATAATACAGGGAATTCACAACAATTGAGAATCCTCTCAAGCTACACCTGCTGTCTTATAAGAGTCGGTGACAATATGGAGTTCATTCCTTCAGGGTAAAGCTGGAAAATAATGAAACAAAGATTCAAAAAGTAAGTGAGAATAACTAGGAAATGCCACAATCACACACTGCGGACTAACTCACCGCACCGCGAGGAAGAGACAAAGAACGCCATCAAGAAGACAATAAAACTAAAGGAACCCGGCCTCGAGGTTATAAAACTTGAGTTCATTCGTAGACTCAAAATAAAGCGCAATGATTGGCTGCTTGCGGACACGTGTCCGCAAGCAGCCAATCATTGTGCTTCATTTTGAGTCTTAGATTGTAGTCCAGTTTTATAACCTCGAGGCATCTCTCTCTCTCTCTCTCTCTCTCTCTCTCTCTCTCTCTTCCACAGTGTGATGATTGCAAAACAAGAGAGAACACAAAGCACAGCATTACAAAACAATGACTTACATAAAAACCCATAAACAGTTTTTTTAAAAATGCATTTGATACTTGATAAAAGAGAGCTGGTTGCTATGATTAATTTGTCTTCCTGGTGTCTCGTGATGGCTGAGCGGCTCTTCCTCGCGGTGCCACGGGGTTGTCTGCGGTGTGTGATTGTGGTATTTCCTGATCATACTCACTTACTATTTTTGTGTTCGACTGGTATAGTCAAAATGTGCCAAAATATAAAACCTGTGCAAAAATGCACATATATAGGATATTTTGCACGTTCCACACGGTTCTACACCTTATAGCCTAAACATTTTTACAAATATATCGCAAGCAAGCTAGCTATCACATGTCTAAGTGTCTGTCTTGGAAACGCCACCGAAGTGTTTAAATGGCTCCACCGAACAGGGAAAGTTGGTATCAAAATAATCGGGAAACATGTACAGAAACACCTGTGTAAAACGGCCACTCTCCATAAGATCGAAGATTGGTTTTCAATACCAATTATCGCTTAATGCAGGTCAAAAGTATTGTTCTGAAATAAGAGTAAGGTAAATTTTGTGTTAAACGGCCACTCTAAAAAAAGACCACGATTGGCCATGGTTTTCAAGACCAATTATCGCCTACTACAGGTCAAAAGTAAGGGAGCATTCTGCAATACTTTCGACCTTTATTAAAGCTGCATAGTCTGTAACTTTGAACATTTTTCGAGAAATTTTATTTTATTTTTAAATTATTTGTAAAAGCAGAATTAAGTTAAGTTTTCACAATAAATCTGTTCCCTATAGCTAAAAACTGCATGGAAAAGTGAATTATCTTATAAAACAGGCGTTTTGTCTCTTGTTGGTAATTATTTGCGTCCCTCCAATAATTATAGACAGGTAAGTTTTAACATAAATGCTGTTGTTTTGATACTGATAATTTGTAAAGATTTACGAAATTGGTAAAATGTATACCTGAATTTTAGTTTTTTTACTGTGTTCTTGAAAAATAGAAATATTATTTCAAAAATTTAAAGATCAAAAGTTACAGACTATGCAGCTTTAAGCTACCGTTTGTCATTAAGATCTTGGTTTTGTCTATTTTGAGTGGCCGTTTTGCACAGGTTGTACTGTACGCAAGTCAGTGGTAACTTTTCAAGGATGCCATGTACGAATACAAGCAATCTAAAAGAGACAAATCACTAATCTCTCATTTCTCTCTCTCTCAGCCAGAATGCACAGCCCAGGAGAAATTTGGATGTGGACTATAATATCATGGTGGATATATTAAGACTTGTAAATATACTGCTCAACAAAAGTTTAAAACGGATAAATAAATATTGATTTTTATTTTAGCAAATGACTTAAAGCTGCATACTCTGTAACTATGAACATTTTTCGAAAAAAAAATATTTTCTTTTTAAATCATTTGTAAAAGTAGAATAAAGTTATGTTGTCACAATAAATCTAATTTCTGCAGCTGAAAACTGCATGGAAAAGTGAATTATCTTATAAAAAACAGGTGTATTTTCTCTTGTTTGTAATTATTTGCGTCCCTCCAATAATTCTAGACAGTTAATTTTTTAACATAAATGCTGTTGTTTTGGCACTAATAATTTGTTAATTATTACGAAAAAGGTAAAATGTAAACCTGAATTTTAGTATTTTTAATGTGTTCTTGAAAAAAAGAAACATTATTTTTCAAATAAAAATATCAAAAGTTACAGATTATGCAGCTTTAAAGTTATAAAATATCTGCTGAAATGATGGTTTGATAAGTGATAAAGTTGATGAAAGCAATTGGTGCACTCTTTTGGATTTCTACTGTGCCGTTCATTACTTTAAACAAGAGAGGGGTCAAAACGTGTTTCAACTGCATTACTGACAATACAAAATTGATACAGTATCGGTTTATAAAGTCTTTTGTTTTCCAGCTTGGTCGAATCAGCCATTCTGCAAAAATAAAGGTCGTCTCCAGTGAGCATTTGAAGAAAAAGTTGAGACTTGAAAACAACTAACGTCGTTGTTATGATAACGTTTACAAGTCAAAAACAGTACTGTTTTCGTTGTGTAGGCATGCTTAATTAAAGCATTTTCATGTTCAAAAGGAAGACAATTAGGAGTAGTAGGGCAAGTTTATAAAATTTTGTCCCGGGATATTTAATTCACGAAAAAGTGACGTTAATCTGAAGTTGTGGCTAAATGTAGGTGGTAACGCTATCTAAAGAAGACGTTCTCAAAAGATCAACTAACAGAAACGTTCCGGGTTCTTGTGCCCCTCTAGCATCAAAAAGGTTACTTGAACGCTTGATTCAGTTCGCTGAAAAATCAAGAAGTAGAAAAAATCCATTTTAACGTCATAATGGAACGGTAAAACGTGGCATAAACGGATATCAAAATTTAACGTTTTTCATCATTAAGAACCTTTTGCTTTACGATAGAATCAAATGTTTTAATTTCCAATGTAGATGTGTATCCGTTTCATGCCCATGACATCAAATTTAACGTCAATCCACTGTCGCCTAGCCAGTTTACCTTCTGGCAGACACGAAAAAACGTAGATTTAAAGATCCCCATACATGTTTATTTCATCAAATAAAATGTTTCATGTTCGTTCAAAGTGGGACATCATATTAAATCTGTACTAAAGCCTTGTTGAGCAGTATAGTTAAATTTAATGTGTTGCATTTCCAGTCAGTCATTACACTAAAAGTTAAGTGGTTGGTGGATAGACAAATGCCCTGACTATGATATGTTATATACTTCTGAGTCTCTTATATTCAAAGCCGTAATTAAAAAAGGATTTAAGGTTTTATTTAAAAATATCAGTAGTTCGAATTATAGGGAGGTAAACATTACATATATAAGCGATAAAAAAGGCGGCATAGATCAGGAAACGATGCAATCAAGTACCACACCTGACCCAGGATACCACATAGGAAAGTTACAAAAAAAAGCAATAAACATCACCAACAAGAGCTAAGAGGTCAGCCCTTTCCCAGCAAATGACTACAAGGCAGCAATGAACAGACGCGAAAGCATGAGAAACACAACACAAATGATCCACAAAAGAAGTACCGCCTTGGAATGGTCAGTAAAATATTTTACTGGAAGGCTTATGCCGGTTTCACGACGCCAACCTCACCCTTAGTTCAGATATGGATCAAGATATTAGATGTTTCAATTTGTCATTAAGATCGTTGTCTATTTTTGAGAGGCCGTTTTACACAGGTTTAACCGTGGCTCAACTTGAGGTTTTCTTTAGCTCTGACTATCTGTGAGTCATGAGCCCTTTTCTTTGTTTCATCATGGTGTGTTAATTTGATTAGTGATTAGATTGTTTCTCCATGATGATACATTGCATTAGTTAGATGGCCTCCATGCAAGCTGAATATTTCTTGTACTTCAACAACAGCAGAATCTAGGGCGAAGATTTGGTAACAGTAAAATGCATTTAAGCCCCCCGGTGGCTTAGGCTGCTGTCCGTTCTAAGGCGGTGGTTGTGTTGTTGTTGACTTCTTGTTAATTGTTACTCTCATTGTGGGAGTCTGTAATGGTTCTATGTTTTGTTGTACGTTACTTTGTGTCCATTCTAGTATTGCAATCATCTTGATGGGGAAGAGAGAGCTGGTTGCTTTGCCTAATCTGTCCACCTGGTGTCTCGTGATGGTTGAGCGGCTCTTCCTCGCGGTGCCACGGGGTTGTCTGCGGTTTGTGATTGTGGTATTTCCTGATCATACTCACTTACTATAAGTTAAATATTGAATGGCAATGTATTCCATGTAGACTCGGTTGTACTATGGATGAAAAGGTTCCTTTCTGCACTTTATCGTACACATCTCATAACCAAGCGCATCCATTAAGTCAAGCAATGCATGCATATATAGTACATGTAAAACGTCAAAAAATTCGAATTCCGTGTGTTAAAAATACTCGCGAATTCATAATAAATTTCGGACACAATGGATTATAAAAATAGGGCCTATTTGCAAAGTATTTTAATGACTGTCCGTAAAAACATATGCTATTTGTGTGTGTCATGTATCCAAATCATATGTCTGATAGGAAAAACTGATAACAATTCTTTTGGGTGATGCTTTGGCTGTTGTCAGGCCCACCAGGATTTACCTCTCGGATTTCTTTTGCTCCGGTATTCAGTTTCATGTAGAATTGAGTCCTTATCTTTGCTTTATCTCCTTTTTACATCTTGATTTGCATGTTTTTCGAGATGATGCATTGATAATTTAGGGGTCTTCATGCAAGACAAACATCTATGTGTCTTGATCCACATCTGAACTAAGGGTGAGGTTGGCGCGCTGTGAAACCTGTTTAAGCCCTCCAGTAAATGTTTTTACTGACCGTTCAAAGGCGGTACTCCTTTTGTGGATCATTTGTGTTATTTACACTGAAGGACTTTAAAAACGCAAGATTTTTTTTTTTTTTAACCCAGAACATTCTTAGTCTTCTTTAACAAGTTAAATCGGCTGGAAACGACACTCTGCCTCTATCTATACGTAAAACCGGTGTTTTTATAGACAATGGCCACCACCAGCTACGCATCGAAGATTTACTTTTTTTTTGCACGTGGCGTCCACACGAATCAATGAAGCAAAATATTTTATCATTTCACATATTACCTAGGAGACACACGACCAGAGTTTAAAATGTGGGAGGAGCTTCCAAAACCAGTGTTTGTTTTAGTGGCATTCAATCTCTCAACATCAATTTGATAGCAAACCCTCAGTTGTTTATTTAACAATCTGTACAAAGATTTTTACAAATATACCAGAAAGCTTGATTTTTAAGTTGAGCCAGCAATAACTTTTTTTAAATGGCGTCTGCATTTCTAATCTGCTGCTTACATTCAAATGCACATCAGACGAGATTTTTTCATGGAGACTTTTTCATGGAAGACAAATAGTCTATGTCGAATGGGCATCCCGTGTAAATTTTGTGACGATTTTTGGTGACCTATACCAAAATAAACTTTGGGTCATATGAAACAATTTGAACCAGTTCGCCCATCTGAGTTCCGCGTCTGGTCCGAATAATGACGTCATCAAAATGGCAGCCATAGTGCTATTTATGTACACATATAAGACACCGTATTTAAAACACAAGTTGAGGGAGAATTTATTGCTAGAAATGATTTCTCGTCTTTATTTAATTGATTGGACGTCAGACAATACGAACAAAGATGTGTTCCATTTTTTCAGAGGCCTAGAGTCCATTTGGGGCTCCCAAATGGATAAATTTGACCCAGATCCCATTACTTTTGTCGTAATCCTTTAGAAGGTCGTGCTAAAATTAAGTGATTTTTGTTCTGGTTGAGTTAATTTGGGGCCATTCTATACACATTTTTAAATGAGTTAGGTTTTATATTCCTAGACTGGAAAAAAAATCTATTTTTGGGGTCCCTATTTCATTGAAATAGACCTATAGCCTAATTATGGAGCTGTTATCGTACACGGCATTTGACCTTATAGTCTATGTCGAATGGGAATCTCGTGTAAGATTTGTGATGATTTTTGGTGAACTATATCAAAATAAACTTTGGAGCATATGTAACAATTTTAACCAGTTCACACATCTGATTTCTGCGTCTGAACTGAATGATGACGTAATCAAAATGGCCGCTTGAGTGTTACTTATGCAAATATATATATAAGTAATTAGATTCAAAGTACTAGTTATGTTGGAATTTCTTCTGGAATCAATTTGTTGTCTTTATTTGATCGATAAGGTGTCTTCTGATACGACAATGACATGTTTCTTTTTTCTCATCCCTGGAACCCGTTTTTGGGCTTCCGATTCAATAAAATTGACCCAGAACCCATTACCGTACTTGTTATCCCGTAGGACATCATGCTGAAATTGAGTGTTTTGTTTCCTTTTGTTTATTTGATTGTTTGTTTGTGCTTAACGTCCCTACAACAGCTAAGATCATATCGAGACAGGGCCTGACAGACTAGTGAAGCCGGAGATCAAACACACGACCCCTGGTTTACAAGGCGAGGAGTACAGCGGCTCCTTTGTTTTGATGAATTTGAGACCATACTATATAAATATGACTGACCCCTGGAGCTATTTTGGGATACTTTTGTTTTGGGTTTAAAGTCCTAGTCAATTGTCATGATGGCCATGTCGAGATGGTAAGTTAACCTAACCACACTTTTCCGTAGCAGGCTTAGACTAGGCAGTACTTTGTGCACACGCTTTCGCTTGTAACTGTCAAAATCCCTTCTTGAATCACTGAAAGAAGAATAATTACGATAGAAAATATTTCATGATCAACCTCCACGAAAGTATTGTGCCGGGATCGAACTCACGATCCCTGTATCAGCAATCTAACTCACTACCGATTGCTCTACAGGGCCAAGTCATTTTGGGGTTCCTTTTTTATTTAAATTGACCCTGAATCTATAAATTCAGTTTTTGCCCTATTTGATTGCTTTGGAGCCATACTATATGAATTATTGATTGCTGGGCTCATTGACCTGGTCTTTCAGTCAGGTGCATATGAGACATTCGCAGGGGTTTTGGTGAACAAGGGAAAATGACATTTATTTCAGGGGAACAGAGGAAGAAGGCCAAATTTTGAGGGGAACACAGACGATATTGGGGAACAGGGATTATAAGAAAACAAAATTTTAGGTAACAGAGGAACAAGCCAATTTATTTCAGAGGAATAAGGAAAAAAGTACCCCCCCCCCCCCCCCCCCCCCTGAGAGGGCTTCGCATACCACTTAGGCGACAGAATACCACCAAAGTAATGGCATACAATATTACTCGAAATTCGCCATTGTAATACAAGCAATGATGTTCAAACAAATACTAGTGTATAAGTTATTTGTGGTGAGAAGTGACGCAAGCAGATTTACTGCAACCATTTATTACTCCTTATTTGGAGGCAATGTTGTTATAATAGGAACATTATTGTCACCTTATCAACTCCAACATCATTTTCGTGTTTATGAATGTTGGTTGTATTCTTGTTACTTTCCCGTGTGGTATCCTGGGTCAGGTGTGGTACTTGATTGTAACAGTTCCTGATCTTGCTGTCTTTCTTACTTTCAAGCAATTGTATAGTGAAAATTGGCTCCTTTGTGGATGTCTATATGATGCTCTGATACTGAGATGTTTTGACACTCTGAACAAGAGAAAGTTTAGTTTCCTACGAAACATCCACTATCTTAACCTAGTAAAATTTCCAATGGTTGTTTCTGGCTGACAAGCAGGCATATATATTGTTCGAGAGCATTCTTAGTCCCGTCTACCAGTGGGACATGACCAAATTTCCTGAAAGCTTTATGGACGGAATAATCAGCGTTACTGAAAGCTTTCCAATATAATATTTTACCTTATCGGACATTAATCCAGTAAAATCAGCAACATCTACTGACAAAAGTGAACGTTAAGATCTTTTCATGCTGCCTTCGGCTGATCTAGACCTTAACCTATAACCATCACATCAGCAAGTTCGCTTGCTAAGTATATCTCATCCTGACCTTTGACAATAAAGATCAAATAGGCAAACCGAAACCCTTTTTTCAGCTACACTCCATAAGCAATTAGTGTGCTTAATATGAACACCTTCCATCTTAATATGAACACCTTCCATCAAAAATGAAAGAAGTTTGTGTTACAGGTTGTAAGACAGGTTTCAAGTATACTTGACCTTTGACTCCGAAATTATATCACTAACCTGAAAACCTTCATTGTCATCTAGACATCATAAGAGATCAGTGTGCTAAGTACGAACACCTTCAGGCAAAACTCAAGAAGGCAGTTGGAAGGGCAGCTATATCCCTAACCCCAGAACGACAGAGTGGTTGGACCTGTGGATCACAGCGTCCTGGGTTCGATTACTGCTTCACCTATACATCACCTCATTGCACTCAGCTTTTTAACCATCCATCAATTATCATAGCATGACTAAAATACTGTTTTAAATGACATAAATGGCAAGGCAACCATGCTTGCTTTGGTTGCTGAGAGCAAAAGTCATTAACCCCATCACTGGTACCATGAACGGCCATGGACATGTGTTCTGCGCATTTTTCTTAACTTATGTCAATATGTAACAAGAGTTAAATGAATATCCTTCAAGGCTTGGCATGAAATTATGACACTGACCTTGAGCCCGTTTAACGGAGACATGTATTTTGTACATCTTCCCACTGAAGAAACCAATTTAGTTTAGCAAGTTTGAAAGAAGCATAATGCAAACATGAAATCAAATGTTCAAATTATTGACCTTCAGCATGGATGAAACATTATGTTTGCAAAAAGTCTCAATGTGTTGAATATTTGACTAAAGTTAAAATGAAAATCCTTCTGGCATAAAGGAAGGAATTCAAAAGTTCAAACGTATGACCATAAATTTATACATAGAGCTTTAGCCACAGTGTTGTCATACATTTTGCAAATCCTCTCAATGAACCGGACATTCACCTATATTTTATGAAATAATTTCAGGGTAAAGGCGATAGGGTGCGGATATAGAATTAAAGGCTCAAACTTGTGGTCACCACTGGTGACTACGACCTGTGGTCATGGTTGAATTACACGCTTCGCACATCATCTAACTTAGACAAATATTCGACCAAAATTAAATATAGGGTGGACATGAAATTCAATGTCCAGTGCCACTACCTTCAACTGTGACCTTTGCCTTGAGTTTGCATGATTGAGCTATGTGGTTTGCACACCCTCCGACTGAGCTTAACATCTTATCAAAGTGTATTGATAATCCTTTAAGGGTTTGAGGAGATATGAAGCATACGCGCAATTGAAGTCTAAATTCCATTACCTGTAACTGTAACCCTGACTTTGAGTCTGCGTAATTGAGTCATGGGCTCTGCACATCGTCTAACTGAGATAAACATTTGACCAGAGCTTAGAGAATTTTTCAAGGTTTAATGAGATACAAGAGTTATGGATAAACGGATGAATAGACACTTCGGGTTGGTGGATTTATGGATGTGGAGTTTGCTTTAAGAGCTGTTAGGCAAATTTTAAATATATTTAACCTTGACCTTTGACTCCAAAGTCATATCCGTGATCTTAAATTTTTGTTGTAATCTACACACCACACCAACCATTGTGTCAAATATGAACACCCTAAGTCAAAACATAAAAGAGGAGATCGTGTTACGAGCCATAAGTCAGATAGATTCTAAGTATATTTGATCTTGATCTTCGATTCCAACGTAACATCGATGATCAGATCTGAGACCTTTGTTATAGTCTACGCTCAATAGCCAATTACTGTGCCAAATATGAACACCCTCGGGCATGTACAGTATTGTGTAAATGTAGTTTCTATTAACATTCTGCAGCGGCACGAGCACTAAACTATAATAGACTTTTTCTGGCTAACATACTTTAATACATATACTATGAATATTCGTATCAATAGCGCGGTGACCGCCATTTTGATGACGTCACTATTTACCCCAGAAGCGGATCTCAGATCTGTGAACTGGATAAAATCGTTGCTAATGACTCGAAGTTTAATTTGATATAGCTCGCCGAAAATCGTCGAGAAATGTACACGTGGCCAAATTTTGTGATTTTCGACATATGCTACAATGTGACTCATGTCCTAGCCTCATGAGCAAGATAGCCTATTGCATTTCAAAGTAGAATTCTGTGTAAATATTGTTTCTGTTTAAAATCTGGAGCAGTACTGGCATTAAATCTATTAACAAAAACGTTTATTTTGCCAACATTCTTTGATTTTTCTTAAATACATACGCATTATAATTGTGCGATGGCCGCCTTTTTGATGACATCATTACTCGGACCAGACGCCGAACCCAGATGGGCGAACTGGTTGAAATTGTTGCAAATATAGTCCATGAGCTAATTGAGATGTCGGTACCATCCGAGCTGAACAGATCCCCCAATGTTTTATGACAGGAGTAACATATAAAGGCTTGAAAAATATTTGGGGGCCGTGTCTGAGTGGTAGCTTTACTGTCTAAATCTTAGTGTAAACTACGATACCCCAAAAAGATAATAATACTTCACAAAACTTTCATGGAACTGAAATGAATATTTAAACAAATGAAAGTGTCGATATATGAAATACTCACATAGAAGTAATTTTCATAAATGTTTGAATTTTAGAATGTGTCTGTAAAGTGTTTACGTTACATTTTAAGGAGCTATATCAAAATTAGTGAAAACTATTTGTATTGTTTTTCCTTGTAAATGCAGAAGTGGACAAAAGCAGCTTTGTTTATAGTGATCGGGTAGTTAATTTAATTTGCTTTACAACTATGCAATTAGATTTACTGTATCTAATACACTCTTTGATTTATGGCCTGTTGAACGGCCCTACACATATACGAAAAGTTCTTATAAACACAGATATTAATTAGCTGTAGCCCACTTATCAATGCAGATGTGATAAGATGAGGAAGCAAATACCACTTCATTTGAGAAGACATACCTGCAAGACTTAAAATGATGTTAGATTGTAATAAAATCCAAAAACCTATGCCTAATTCTAATGGTAACGTATATAACATTTATGCAAATAATATGCCTATACTTCAGCTTCTGGTGTAGTATCGTGATTTTATTACCAATGACTCGTATAGCTGCATATACTACACATAATTCAGAGCCCAACGATAAAAAATATCATAATAACAAGATATGTGAGCTTATTTTAAATACATATGGCAATAGATGGATATATGTGTCTGTTTATGTTTTGAATAAAATAACTACCTTTAAAAGTATGTCCCAAAGTTAACGTTCATTTAAAAGCTGTTCTTTATGGTGTCCCAAAGTTAACGTTCATTTAAAAGCTGTTCTTTATGGCACAAGAATGAATCAATAACTGTTTTTGGACTGAAGACCAGTCTTCTAGTGGTCATTAGGTAACGTATATAACATTATGGTAAACAAATATTCATACATGAAATTCAGAAGACATTCTGATATGACAAATAATAATAATTATGGCACAATTCAGTCAATTTTAGCTAAGTCTTCTGATTGCATCAAATCACGGTAGCTTTAACAATCAGCTGACATCATTTGGGCGTAAAGAAAACTCATTTTTGTAATTTCATGCATTCTCATCATCGTCATAATGACTTTCATCTTCATCTGCTGTATCGTCTACACTGTCTTCAAAGTCGTCGTCTATCATATTGTCACAAAACTGATTCTTACATGCAGGCGAACATTTCAATGC
This sequence comes from Loripinus fragilis, assembly GCA_964019695.1. NCBI lineage: Eukaryota > Metazoa > Mollusca > Bivalvia > Lucinida > Lucinidae > Loripinus > Loripinus fragilis. The sequence continues at coordinate 46,265,708 of OZ026515.1, forward strand.
ATAAGCAACACACTGGCATTCAGGGGCTTTGCACACTCTACTGCATTTACATGCAATCAGCTCCATCACGACTTGTGGGGCAGGTAAACCATGCATCCAGTCAATTACTATTTGTCCATCCTCTATCATCCATCCATGTCCTTCTGGGCTTGGGGATGTCCGTTTCTTGTTCTAAACACCTTTTCCATATGCATGCTTGATAATTAGCCCGCATAGCATGAAGTATCTTGACAAGGTGGAAGCTGCCTAGAATCTACATCTCCTTTCTTGACCCTAAACAACTGGTATCTCAAGTCATTTACTTTGTAAATAGAGGTCTGTGAGGCATACATTTTGCACACAAACTCTTGCAACAATGTAAATAGTTCCTCTGATAGAACCCAACCCTTACCCAATCCTTCCATGGCCTTCTGCAGTCTACCCCCCTTCATAATAAGCTTTAGAGCACTTACTTTTCCTCGACCACTAAAGGCGCTGACTGAGTCACAGCCTGTAAATGCATGAAGCCCTTGTAAAGCTTTACAAGTCTCTTCACCGAGAGACTGCCCAACTTTGGTAATGTCAATGTGACGAAGTCTGTTTTTTGTTCCACATTGGATATACATATTACCACTTATTTGATGGTATACTGAAAGGCAAATGATAAACACATCTGTGTCTTCTGTCATGATAACCATGGATCAATAGTTACTGGAAGCATGTTTGTTGTGAAGTAACATGCGTGTGTCAGCTTCTTCTTGGGAGGTAGCAAGTTCATCAACAACCTCAGAGCCATCTTAAATGACTTTGAAACACTCTTTCTCACATGTAATGTAGAGTAGTTTGCTGCCAAGCTTCTCTGGATATGGATAATTTCTCCACGCTTGGCAAATAAATTTGATGTGAGCCGTTTTACTTGCTGAGCTTCTAAGCAGTAGAATTCACAAGCCTATCAGTTTTCGCTGACTGTCCAGGTTTAGAACTTTCATTTCCAAGTAATGAATTAAGAAATTCAGATAGGCATTCTGGTATCTTTGTATATGTACTGTTAAGAAGCTCAGGATTTGGTGGCCATTCTTGCCCTTGTGTTGATTCTTTAACTAGCCTACACATTTCTAGTGCGCATTCCCTCGCACGACTAGACAAATGTTATGTTTTAATAGACTTTAATTCAGAAGAAAGAGCAATATTTTCTTTAACCAGGGTTGCTTTTGAAAAATTGTCAGGGATTACAAACAACTTCTCATTTACATTGGTAATGATCTCTTAACTGGTACCAAACTCAGACATGAGTTTTCTTTTAATGTGTTTCTTGGTACTGTCCTTGATACCTTGGGCACCCATCACTTCCATAGTCTTAATTAGGTGATCTGTTAAAACATACATGGGCATTGCACGTGGGTTCGAAAAAAGATCACTGCGAAGAAACTCAAACAAAGCAGAGTATTCTCTGATTCCATCTTTGCATATTCGCTGCTGTCCATGCTTTGGCTGCTTCTCTCTGTCAGAGGAAAATCTTCCCTACTAGTGTCTATGCATGTATATCTTTTATAACATGATATGTAAGTAAGTAAGTAAGTAAAGTCTTTATTTAACGAGGGTAACACTATTTAGCAAACAATTGTACTAATCTTCCATGAGGCCCTCATATATGATACAGTATATGTTACAATAATATACAATTTTTTACAAAAATAAATAAACCAATAAAAAAACAGTATAAATGATACATACAATAACAAAAGTTCTTGACATGACAATTTTTGTAATAAGTATATGAAGAAATGGTAGCAGAAGAGAAAATCCACAATAGTTACTTCAACATTTCACAATATATTATCTCTTAAAGGGCCAATCATGACTAGGTAAGATATTTCTTGAGAATAGTCTGCCAGCAGACGATTCTCGTGAAACATCATGCCTTATTGTTATTTTCTGAAAAGGCAGCAAATTTTGAAGTTGTTGTCTGCTGCAAATCATAGGTGGCACTTTAAGGGGTTAATGCTGAATATATCTTCCTTATATATTCCCATTCATCCCATGAATTAGGAAAGACACTGCACATCTGTAAATAGTTTTAGAATTTAGTTTCCATTTTTGTATCTATACTTTAAAGTAATGTAGCAATCTTGAGACTGCACATGATAAGAGAAGAGTGACATAGACTGGTAAAGCGGATACCTTTTGGTATTCACATGAATATGGCTGATTGAAGGAAAATAATTATTTCATATCAGGCCTCCAGATAAGAGTGTGTATTGGAAACTTATTTTCTTTATTTCTCATCCAAAACATATGTTGTGGGTACTCAAAAGAACCATCTCAATGAGATGGTTCTTTTGACCACCCAAAACACATGTTTAAATTAATGGGTATATGTGATAGTGTGCTTTTTTCTTTATTTTTGAGAGGGCTTTCTTGTGACAAAATGACTTTCTGCACTCTAGATGATAATAAATATCTGGAACACCAGGGTGTTCTTTATACTGAAGAAGCTTTTCAAACTGACGCAAAGTGGCCGCCTCTAGGAGGTTCGTCCATGATTCTTGATCCTTCGGCTTGCAAAACTGTTCTATTAAACCGTGTTTGCCACAAATGATACACTCATTTCTAAATATCTCAGCTCTGTGGCGTTTTCTGGGGACTTCTAAGTCAGAATCAGACTCCATTTCAATAATGCTGCACTCAGCAGCCAGGCACTCAGTTGTAAATGGTATACAACGTTGTAAGCTAGAAAGTATTCAGTTGTGCTATACAAAAGAATGATCAGGAAAGACAAAGTGAAAATGGCTACAGGAATGACTAGGCCAAATAAGAACGAAGAAAAACGTTATAATCACAGCACATGTAACAATAGTTTGCTAAATAAACACCCTTGAAAGTTTGACTGCCTTGTTTTGTGGAAAGCTTCAAAGCGATAAACAATTGTGGCATTGATAAATCGCAGTGAGGCAATTTCTGTATTAATTTCAATTTGGTGCGCTGTATTTTCAAGCAAACATATCCAGACAACATATGAAACAATAGTTTAATTTATAAACACTTGTGAAAAAGTTGACTGCTATGCTGTGTGGAATACTTATAAAAGACTAGCAATTATGGCACTTAGGTACATAATTATCATCGCAATGACAATAATTGTATTCATACCAGTTTGGTGCGCAGTATTCTCGAACAAACATCTGTTTTACGTTTTCCAGTCAATTTTAAAACTGCACTTTACGAGGATATCAGGTATATTCGAAGCTGCATCATGAAATACATAATTTATTCAATCCTGCAAAAAGAGGCACAGATCAGCCTGAGCTTAGCATGTTGCCATCATTTTCTAAATTGGAACGGCCAGTCTCAAGCGTTTCTCTGTAGTTGAGCAGACCTGTTTATGTCCGTTTTTTTCAGAAATTATGTTCCACAAAGAGCCTTGTCACAAGAATATGTGCGTTTGTCCATGCGTATTTACCAGTTGAAATTCAGTTTGAACCAAGGCAACAGCTGTTGAACAAAATTACTAATTCCTGTTATATACGTTACCACAAATGAGCGTTTTGGAAGCAGTTCAGAAAACGTTTTCTGCTGAATATAGTTAGGTGGCAGCTAGAATATGTGAAAATATTGGCTATGGTTTGTATTGAACTTTAAATCATGCCTAATTTCAAGACAAATTTCAAATTGCAGCTTTAGAATCTTAGGGTATTGTCTTTTGACAGACTGATGCTCTAAAATTATTTATCATTTTGATCTGAAATTTAAATCATGTTTTCTTGACATATTGTTGCTTATTTTTGCCAAATCTCAATAAAATTGATACATTAAAGAGTTGTTAATTTTACGAATTTCGTTTTTTGCGTCTTTAAAGTCCTTCAGTGTATGACATGTGTTTGTCATGCCTGAAGGGAAAGGGCTGACCCCTTGGCTCTTGTTTGTGATATGTATTGTGATTTTGTTACTTTCCCATTTGGTATCCTGGGACAGGTGTGGTACTTGATTGTATCGATTCCTGATTCTTGCTGTCTTTCTTACTTTTATATATATTTCGACTGCAAAAACTGCATTGAAATATTTTGAAAACCGTTATTAAGTCTCCCAAATTTTGTTTTACCGAGTTCTCGGTAGCCACTGGACGGTTTGTTCTGAAATTTGGATATAATTAGATATGGATGTGAAGTTGTACAACAGGATTTCAAAATGTTGGTCTCTAAGGCTGGCCCAAGGCCGTGCCCAAAACCGCTGAAATTTTGTCCGGACTATTTCTCACTAACCCCTCATGGGATTTGTCTGATTTATTTTCATATGATGATATATAGTTTTGCGAGAAAGCTTAAATTTGAGATCCTGGACTCAAGGGCTGACCCAAAGGCATGTCCAGGTCCAAACAATCCTTAAATTCTTAAATAACTCGGAAACCATTCAGAATACTAACCCTAAACCATATACATTCATGTTTCTTATAATAAGAAGAATTCAGTAACACTGATTGGGAAGTACCCTGTGGCGTGTCTCGGCCATGTCCCACCCCTTTCAGTTCATAAAAAGCTTAATATCTCCGAAACCGTTCAGATCCTCACCCACTAAACCATATATATATATATATATATATATATATATATATATATATATATATATATATATATATATATATATATATATATATATATATATATATATATGTTTCTTATGATAAAACACATTTAATAACACTGGGAGGGAAGTCTCCCAGGGCGAGCCCAGGATTGTTTCACCCGTTCACTTCATAAACAGCTTAATGTCTCGGAAACAGTTCAAATCCCCACCCCTAAACCATATATATGTTCATGATTCTTATGACAAGATCTATTGTATAGCACTGACCGGGAAGTTCCTCTGAGGTGTGCCCAGGTATACCCCACCCCGTTCACTTCATAAAGGCTTGATATCTGTGAAACCGTTTAGGCCCCCAGCCCTAAACCATATATAATGATATTCTTTATGATACACATTCAATAACACTGACCCTGCTTTAACACTTGGAACGACATATAATAAAAAAAACAGTTAATGACTTCGATCCCATAGACATAAGGATTTATCCACCCTCAAAAGTGTTATTCACCTTGGCCTTGCAGCCTCTATGAACATCACTATGTCGGGTAGATAAATCATTATGCCAACCTCATTGAAGTCAATAAATAATAAAATAATAATAATAATAATATGCTTTATTTCATGTATAATATGAGCCGCGACATGAGATTTCCAACAATGTGGTATGTGCAACCAGCAAATGCTCAGACCAGCATGCGCATACGCACAGTCTGATTGGAGCCTTTGCTAGTCGCTTGAATATTATATGAATATTGAGCTACTGACCAAACATCATTTGGAGTGTCTATGCTTAACAGGAGGCTGCACAGGCTCGTCTGAGTCTACACCTGTCAAAATGATACATTGTTGAAAATGACGTGTCGTGGCTTAATTGATTATAGGGAAGTTCGGAATGACAGCACATTTGGTGAGGTGGCCAACCATCGAGTGGGCAGTCTCTCTGAGTAGGCTGTCATACACAAATATTATGATGCCAATAGCGTTATCTATGTTGCATGTGAGATGTGTATGTTTATCAATATGATGTTTTGTTGCATGCAGTGTACTCTAAGAAATTGCCAACAACAAAATGTAAGAATAATATACAATTAAAATGCCTGTGGTACTTTGCAGTTGAATTGCGTTGATACAATTTCAAGTTTACAAATGTTGATACCTGTGCACAGGTAAACCGTTTCATCGTTTGTAAATGTCCTATTGTTGTTCACCTTTAACTATTTTCGCACGTTTTTACAGAGTACACAATCGTTGAAGCTAAATGCAAGCGTAGAACACACCTGTAATGTATTGCAGTTTAAAACTGCCTGGTATGTCTTTTCAACCGTGTCTTGTTTCAAAACACCCCTACTGACTTTAGTTTAATTAAAATGCAAGATTTGAAAACTCATTATGCTCTAAATGTGTTATGGAAACTTACAAATGTCATGCGCGGATCCAGAAAAATTTGTCAAAGGGGGTGCAACTTTGACTTTCTTTTTTTTTTAATTGATAAGGGGAGAGAGGATCCATATACCACTATAAGCGGGTCATCATGGGCCCGCCAGCGAAACGCCATTTCTATGGCGTTTCGCTGGCCAGCCGATGATTGCCCAACTTTGAATGCTGGCTTGGACGCTTTGTGATTTTTCAGGGAATCCGCACCAGCCTCTATTTCTGTGATGTTTCAGGTGGTTACCGGACCCCCTGTGCCCCCTCCACCTCTGGATTCGCGCATGAATGTCTTTAAATTTTCAATGTAAGGGATACTACTCAATACGCAGAATCCAGAAGTATCATCTGTGTTTCTTGTTCGTAAGTAGTTAAACATGTATACCTTATAATACAATGTCCGTTTATATAAAGATGTAACAGTTGTATTCCAATCATTGTATGGGAGCGCAGTGGCTCAGTGGTAGAGTAAGTTTTTCGGGGCCGAGGGGCCGCTGGTTTGAGCCTCACCAGCGTCACTGCGATGTGGTCCTTGAGCAAGACACGTTTGTCCTAGCTTAGTACTGGTTCAACCCAGGAAGACCCGTCTCTGTTTAACCGAAATATTGTTGATGGGAAGTAAAGAATCAAATTAAATTAAACAAACAATAAAAAGCAAACAATAAATGCAAGATTTGAAAACGCATTATGTCTTAAACGTGCTACAGAACCTTACCAATGTCATGCGCGGATCCAGAAAGTTTTGTCAAAGGGGATCTAACTTTGACTTTCTTTTTTAGTAGATGAGGGGAGGGAGGATACAAATATCACAATAAGCTGGCGAGTCGAAGATGGCCCAACATTGAATGCTGGCTTCGAAGCTTTGTGATTTTTTAGGATCCGGACTAGTATTGCAAAGAAACCCTCTATTTTTCAGGGGTGTCAGGACCGCCTGTGCCCCCCCCCCCCTCTGGATCCGCGCATGAATGTCTATAAAGGACCTCTGACGGTGGTAATGGGAATCACAGTGTATCGCTGCCTATAATTTTGATAAAAATTAAAGTCGATCAAATGCTTCCATCTTCATATATAAGCTCGCTGTTGGTCTCTATTTTATGGTTTTGCATTTGATTTCCTATTTGCATAAATGTACGGCTTTATTTTGGGCTAAAATGGTCACTTTTTGTATTATACATATAGATTCCAACTAATCCTTTTGCACGTAAGTGTATTTTAATATTTAACATAATATATGTGAAAAGCTAGTTGGAACTCGGGGGGGGGGGGGGGGATGATAACCCCCAGCCCAAAATGTGACGTACGGGCGAGCCCGAACATTAGCATTTGGATTTTTGGTGTGCTCTCTTGAACATCTTTTCCAGTATAAGGAAATAATTAGTACAAGTAAGCTCCCTTTTCATAACCCATTAGTCATGAAATATATAAACATTTTAGCATATTTTCTTTAGATTATGAAAATTGTCCTTCTACTAAATTTAGTTGATAGAGTATTTTGCACATATACTGTATCTATCCAGTACACATAAACTGCATGACCATTGACTAGGTGTACTTTACGCATGGATGAATGGTTATAGTACATTGCTGCATAATATTGCACCAGGTAAATACATTGTCATCAAGGTTGAATATGGACTACAGTTGCACTTCAAAATATTTCTTAACAAATCAGATAGAAAACACAACAACAAAATTAATCATTAAAATGCTCATGATTTTGGACTTTAAAATACTTTCACTGTAATTTGAAATCGAGTATTGGTGATATTATACCCATGCACGTGAAAATAATTGATTTCTAAATGTTTTGGTGAAGTCTAATTTTCTCCTGTTTTGTCTTAGGGATCTGCCTGTCTAATTATAACCTTAATTCGTTCCTAATACATCAAGCGTCCTATTCAAATGGATACCAGTGATATCTTATGCATAGGGAAGCTTTGGGAAGCATCTGAAAAAAATAGGCAATTACCCTATCAAAGTGTCAGAGGTCCTTTAATATGTAAGGGATACTACTCAATACGCAGAATCCAGAAGTATCATCCGTGTTTCTTGTTCCTTATTAGTTAAACATGTATACCTAATAATACAATGTTCGTTCTTATTTCCTTGATGATATAAAGATGGTAACTATGCCAATCATTGCATGGGAGCGCAGTGGCTCATTGGTAGAGTACTTGTCTCTGGCCCGAGGGGCCACGGGTTTGAGCCTCACCGGCGTCACTGCGTTGTGGTACTTGAGCAAGACACATTTATCCTAGTTTAGTACTTAGCGGTTTCTCAGGGAATCTGGACCAGTATTTTAAAGAAACCTTATATTTTTGTGATTTTTCAGGGGGTGTCCGGACCCCTGTGCCCCCTCTGGATCCTCGTATGAATGTCTATAAATTTTTAATGTAAGGGATGCTACTGAATACACAGAATCCAGAAGTATCCACTGTTTTTCTTGTTTCTTTTTACGAGGTACACTTATACAACGTTATTATTGCCTTGATAATACAGACGTTAACTATGCCAATCATTGTTCACTAATTTGAACAATTTTATTGATGTTACATGTTATTTCATTTTAAAAAGGGCCATACACAAGGGCACTGATTACATGCGCACAAAGCCGTTCTTATAAGGTGCACAATCGCAGAAAAATATAAAATATGAAATCAGTCTTTTGAGAGTGTATATAGAATTTTTAATGTTGTCGGCTCACTCTTGGAAGTATTGGTAAGTACACCTGCGATAGTTTTAAGAAGGGCGATTCTACTCAGGATGAAAACCAGCGATTTGGCAATTGGAATATCAAATTACAATTTTGGGAAGTACACACGGTTCCTGGTACGAATCTTTTCAACATGAGTTTCAGCCTTCTCGGAGATAGGCTTGATCCAGAATTAGAATAGTGGATAAGGCATCCGCTTCGGGAGCGGGAGGTCGAAGGTTCGATTCCCAGTGTCGGCAACATTGGGTTCATTCTGATATGGCCGGTTGGTGAGCCGCCAGCTAGTTAAACGTAATGGTTACCAATTCCTAGCCTGTCTGGTGCCTGGCAAAAGGATGGGATTTGGGAAGTAAATGTGACAAGTTGAGGTGTCTCATAAGTCAGAAATGGCTGGCCCTTTCAATAGTGAACAAGCACTTTACTTTTACAATAATAGTAGAGATGTAAAGTGCAAAATCCTAGGTCATGATTTCAAATCACGATACAAAGGTCCTCTTTGGTTTTCAAGCTCCATCAGGAAACAGGAAAATAATTGAGCCGCGACATGAGATTTCCAGCAATGTGGTATGTGCGTCCAGCAAAGCCTCAGATCAGCCTGCGCATACGCGCATTCTGATCAGAGCCTTTGCTAGTCGCTTGAATATTCTATGAATATTTAGCTTCTGACTGAACGTCATTTGGGGTTACTAAACTTTAAAGCAGGCTGCACAGGCTCGTCTGAGTCTACACTTGTCAAAATGCCACATTGTTAGAAATCACATGTCACGGCTCAATTTTTATCTAAAGACACAAGCTGTATGCTGCCCGCCCTTGGTCATATTGGAAAACTTGTCCGATCTATGGCCCAAAATATTGTTGCCGTAGAAACTAGTATGATACATGTTTTCTAGGTAATTTGAGGTCACTGAACTCATTTCTGCTATCATTTTTGCTTTTGATCATGAAAATAAAATAACATTAACAACTGCATTACGAAAGTCAAATGTTGAATATGTACATGTTATTTACTTCTTGAGAATACCCTGAACTGCTTGCAAAAAGCGCTTTGATTTATTTTTTGTTTTTGCAGTATAAATTACAGCAGCAATGATAACTACAACATAAATGTTAAGATTTGAGTATGTACATGTTTTTGTTTATTTGTGGATAATGGCCAAAAAATCCTTGCAAAAAGCAATATATTTACAATGTACAGTTAAGAAATTAAATCAAACGTGATTAATATACATGTCATTGTTTACATTTTAAGAAATTGCCTAAATTAGTTTCAAAAAAAACATTTGTGCTTTTACAATGTCAGTAAAAGCATCTTTAATGTCTGCATCACACTTACCAAAAAATGAAGAACACCATTCAACACGAAATGTCATGAGTGAAACAACAGGTTAAACAAACATGACAGTGTGAAAAATACCAGGTTATACTAATTAGTCATGAGTGAAAAAAATACCAAGTGATACAAACATGTCAGACTGAAAAAAAAACTGAAGTTAAACAAACATGTCAGTAAAAAAATACCTTGTTATACAAACATAAAGTATAGAATACCAAAGTATACAAGCATGGCAGAGTGAAAAATGGTAAGTTTGAAACATAACATTATGAAAAATAGCATGTAAGCGTGAAATATACTAAGTTATACAAACATGTCAGCGTAAAAATACTAAGCTATATAAACATGTCAGAGTGAAAATACTATGTTAAACAAACATGTCAGAGTAAAGAATGCCATAGTATGACATGACAGAGTAAAAAACACCATCATGGTACACGAACATGTCAGAATGAAGAATACCATGCTATACAATCATGTCCAGTGAAAAAAATCCATGTTAAACAAACGTGACAGAGAAAAGCTCAGACAACGTTTTTTCTTCTTAAACCTCAACTTATTTTTACAGTTTTATTTTACAATTTTGGTTCGTTTTAAGGGAAACTATAATTTTCCAAGGTTCCACAGGGGGTCCAATATTTCCAGGGGGAGGGGTCAACTTTTTTCAGGGGTGTCCAACTGTTAATTTCTATAGCAACCTTTATTCTTTGTTATTTTCCAGCGGGTTCAGGACCCCTTATCCCCCTCTGGATCCGCGCATGATGTTATACAACCATGTCAGAGTGAAATATATCCTTGTTATACATACTTGTCAACGTGTAAAATACCGTGTTATAAAAGTTTGTCAGAATGAAAAATACCATGTTAATTATGCTTGTCAGAAAGAATAATACTATGTTATACGAATATGTCAGAGTTAAAAAAAATAGGACAGGGTGAAAAGTGCTATGTTATACAAACATGTCAAAAGGGGAAATAACATGTTATACAAACATGACAGATTGAAAAATACTATGACTACAAACATGACGTAGTAAAAAAGATCATGTAATACACTCATGGCAGAATAAAAAATACCATGTAATAGAAACATGTTAGAGTGAAAGATGCAATGTTGAACAAACATGTCAGGGTGAAGATGCAATGCTATACTAACTTGTCAGTGTAACGAATACCATGTTATATAAACTTGTCAGAGTAAAATAAGGCATATTAAGCAAAAAAAAATGACAGAGTGAAAAATACCATGTTATACCAACATGTTAGAGTGAAAATGCCATGTTATATAAGTATGTCAGAGTAAAGAATACCATATTATACAAACATGTCAGATAGAAAAATACCATGTTATATAAAATGTCTACGTAAAAAAGTCCAAGTTAAACAATTAATCAACAGTGCAAATATCACATGTTATACAACCATGTCAGAGTAAAAAGATTAAGTCAAAGTGAAAATACAAAGTTACACAAACATGTCAGAGTGAAAAATACTATGTTATACAAACCTGCCAGAGTACCCAATACCTTGATATACAAACATGTCTCAATAAAAAATACCAAGTTATACAAATACAAATGTTCTAGTGAAGAAAAATACCATGTTATACAAACAATAAGGAGTGAAAAATACCATGGTATACACACATGTCTTGCCAGAGTGCAAAATACCATGTCATACAAACATGTCATGCCAGAGTCCAAAATATCACGTTATACAATCATGCAAGAATGAAACATACCATGTTATACAAACATGTCAGAGTAAAGCGAACCAGTTATACAAGCATGTCAGAGTGAAAAAATGCCATGCTATATTAACATGTCAGTTGGAAATTCACCATGTTATACAAACTTGTCAGAGTGAAAAATACCATGTTATACAAAGACGCCAGAGTGAAAAATACCATGTTATACAAATATTCTGACTGTGGTAGGCTATATATAACCACTTAGAAGACACCCTTTTCACTATTATTGGTATATATTGTACTTACCATTGAACGTTAATATAGTGGCATGTTTGTTTTCCTAAGAAATATAAGGTGAGTATATTTCTTTGTTTTGATTGGTTACACACATTTAAGGTGAGTATACTGTTTCCTTCTTTTTTTCCAGGGTAAGTTATGAGTTCTCTCTTTTAATTTCAGTCCATACTTCAACATGTGGTTTCAAGGAGTCAGTACTCACCTACATCCCTTACTAAGGCATACTTTGCTGTCAAAGAAGATAATCTGAGTGTCTATAAAGCATCTATGGTACAGAGTTCTTGAGCAAACACTTCTTGATCGTGTGATCGGCAGAATTGATATTGATGCTGTGACTACTGGCTGCATAAGGAAAGTAAGAGTCTCATTTACAGGTTATGGCTAAATATGGTGATGGGTATACCAGACAGGAGGTGTGTTACATTGCCACTGATTATGCTATCCAACTTAGAAAACGGACAAAGGAGAATCCCTTCACTTTGAACTGGTTCAATAAGTTTATTAAGCGTTGGCCACAGCTTCCGTTATTGAAACCAAGAGGATTGGAGAAAGTTAGAGCTAAATCAGCTTCTGCATCTGTGGTGTGTGAATACTTCCGGCAACTTGAAATAACTCTAGACAAATACAATCTTAGGGACAAGCCCCACTTGATCTATAACATTGATGGGAAAGGTGTTGTGCAAAATCATACCCCACCTGCTGTTGTTGCTTGCACTGATTTTCATCCGCCATCAGTAGTTTCACAGAAAGGACAGACGACTACAATAATTGGGTGCGGCTCTGCAAGTGGAGTAGCTGTTCCTCCTTTATTGTCTTTGCGGGAAAACAGTTTATTCCTGATGAAGAATTCATCACCAGGAGCTGACGGCATGATGTCTGATTCAGGATGGGTAAATACAGATGTTTTTAGATATTACATGCAGCATCATCTTACAAAGTTCTTACCCCAGCGAGATAGTGAACAACACCTTATCATTTTGGATGGTCATAAATCCCATATATCTCTGGATCTTGTAGAATGGGCAAAGCGGCAAAACATCATCCTCTTCATATTACCAGCTCATTGATCACACATTCTCCAACCTCTTGATGTCGGTAGCTATGGACCTTTTCAGAGAATGTATAATTCAACCTGTCATAAATTTATGCGAGAAACATCAGCTAGTATAACCAGGTACAATAATTGTGAATTATCTTGTAAAGTCTATTCCAAAGCATTATCAGCAGACAATTTGCACTCAGCGTTCATGAGAACTGGTATATATCCTCTTGACAGCACAGCCATCAATAAAGAAAGTTTAATACCAGCTGAAGTATTTTGCAATGCAAGTGAAAGTGATAAACAAGGTTTAAATATTGAAAATAATGAATTACACAGACACTGTGATAGCTCACAAGCAGAGTATCTTCTGATGTAGTTGACTTGAATCCTTATGTAGATAAGCTGCTAAATGAAAATGAAGCAGTCTATGATGGCGATATTTTCGACTCAAAACTGAAGCAACTATTGGATACTAAAAGGCTAAAAGATGAGAGCATTAAGCAAAGGAGAAATGTTAGTGAAGTCGTGGCAGGAAAACCTATAACAGAAAGTCCAACTAAGTCTAATTTGTCTAGCTAAAGAGAACAATTAACACCAACTTTGAAGAAACAAAATGTCAAAAAAAGCATGCAAGTAGTGTCTTAAATAAGGGTAAAACTCTAAGGTCAAGCAAAAAAATCCAAGTCAAGCACCGAAAAGGGTTAAAAAATTAAATAAATCAAGAATAATGCAAGCATCCCAAAAGCCTGGAACATTTTATGTATACATTGATATAGAAAGTTCACAAAGCGAGGAGGAAGATATGCCCGAGTCAGAAAAGTGCTGTGTGTGCAAACGTAATCAGCCAAAAGAATTGGTTTAATGTGTGTCACTTGTTTTTACGTAGTGGGTTCAGTGTATTTTGTGCTCCCACTGGGTTGACCTCGTATACTGCAGTGATAAGAGATATGTAAGGAGTGGGTATCCATTTTACTGCATTCATTGTTCCCCTGGCTCAGAAGAGTAACTTCTATATATATAATATTATAAGCCATACAAATAATGTTAATGTTATTTTCAGAGTTCGAAAGTTTTATCTTTTTAGATCTCTCAAAAGTTTTAAATTTTGCCAAGTTGAGTATACTAAGTTACATTGAATAATTTTTTTGTTTCTTTGGCCTAAAAAGTGTTGCTTCAAAAACCGGAAGTTGGAGTAATTTGACATGGAAACTCTACCACGAATTTACAATACGGATGCTTTTGGATGCTGAAGGATAGGTATGCAATAAAAAGGTAAATTATTTATCATTTTTCCATGTATTATTGTTTTTGGTTATCCTAGGTACATTATGCATTGGGAAATAAAGATTTTTATGACAGATTTGATAAGACCCATTCATTGTTTACATTACGTGAAGCCGTTGTGCGTTATTTCCACGACATTAGGATGCTGGAAGATACTCAAACCAACATATTACAGGGAAAAATGGAGGAATAAAGTGCAGTGACAGTGCTGTTACAATCTGTCGGTCCTGATCTAAATCGAAACAGTTTAACCCTTAAAGCGCAATTATAAATTGCAGCAGACGACAATTGAGCCGCGGCACGAGATTTCCAACAATGTGGTATGTGCAACCAGCAAAGGCTCAGACCAGCCTATGCATACGCGCAGTCTGATCAGTCTTTGCTAATCGCTTGAATATTCTATGAATATTGAGCTACTGACTGGACATCATTTGGAGTTTCTGAGCTTAAAAGGCAGTTGCACAGGCTCGTCTGAGACTACTCTTGTCAAAATGCCGCATTAATGGACATCTCATGTCAGGGCTCAATTTCAGATTTTGCCACTTTTTCAAAATTAATAAATACCTTAATTTTCGAGAATTAGGCAAAATGTCGCAAAATCTGTCGTCTACTGCAGTCGTAGTTGGCGCTTTAAGGGTTAACGAACTAATAGTGTTACTGAATGAACTTTTTAAAAAAAGTCAACAGTCGACAAATAATCATGAAAAATTATCTGTGCAAATAATGACCAGAAATATGCAAAACTTTCTATTCCTTACACCTATTCGTATTCCTCATAAATCATAACTAATGACTAACACAGCGTACTTTTTAGTATTTGAACACAATTCGGTCAAGCTAGCCAGAAATCGGGTAGTACTTACATGTAGCTAGCTGTTGAATTTTAAGGCTCTAGACTGCACTACACTGAACCAAAGTTATAAGTAGCCACCATACAATATTGCTCCCGTTCAGAAAGTAAAAATCGCTCTCACAAAATTTAAATTCTATATAAAGGTCCAAGGCTTAGTCGAGACTCTGTAAATTATGTCATTTCACAATGACTGGTAGACCTTGCACAGACGAAGCCCTCGTAAAGATACCTTCATTTCAAAAAGTCACACTTTTTAGTATGATATAAATTTATTCATCAGATACGTAATCCATTTGTATTTTAATTAGTTTGAAGATGTTTTAACAGCTGTGATATAAGATTAAAAGATTCAAAAGTTTTTTGACAATTGAGCACTCCATTTCTCTTCTACGTTAACATGAAGACAGCCACGGTCAACAATTTAATCAAAGGATTTTTAGCTTAACCATGCAGTTTGCATACTCACTTTGCATTGCTCTGTACACTTTATTATCTGCAGCACGGCATTGAAATTTTCAGGGGTTCTTCATTATAAATTGGCGTTACTGTTCTATTTAAAAATTAAAAGAAATCTTAAACAAATGCCATTAAATGAGCTTTTAAGTTTCACGTTAAAATGGAAAGTGGATACCAAATTAGTAAAAACTGTTGTCAGAAAATGGGCTCATCAAGTTGTATGGTGTTTTGTCAAACATATTAACATAAAATAAAACACATAATGATTTTAGTATGTGCAGTTGATGTTTTCCGAAAATTTTGGAAAATTATCAATTTTTCAAAATTCATAAAAAAAATCTGTCATTAGCAAAAGGTCAAGTGTTTGGTGTTTTTTCAAGTCGACAAGGCATGTTTGCAACCACCTGTACTTGAATTCGATAAAAACTGCACTCAAAACGCTTATTTTCTTCAAAAAATTGATTTTTGCATTTTTGAATCCAAAAATCGTGAAGTGATAGAAAACTCTTCCAAAACACCGCTTAACTTTAGTCCATTACAATGCACATACTTGGGCAAACATTCATTTCATTATCTCTAGGGCCTAGTCAGAAAAAAAGAAATTGAAAAGTGGCTACTTAGAACTTCGGTTCAGTGTATATATATATATATATATGTCTTTGTAATCATTCCAAATAAAAAAAAATAGCGTGAAAATTTAACAGTTGTAAATAACTAGCTCATAGAATGGATCACATCAACCTAAAATAGTGTAATTTGTGCCCTCGTCGACTGCAACCAACCTGCGATGACAGCGCTGATCGAGAAGAGTGGTTCTTTAGCGTGGAGTCGGGACATGCCAAAAACGATAAAATGATATGTGCGACCGGCGAATACTCAGACTTGTTTCCTCACATGTAGAAACTAAAAATAGGGTACATAGCGTAGATACTGGATCTGACAGGAATGAGAACATACACAGTGCCTCCGGTGAGTCTCGAACTGGCGACCCCTTCGACCCTACGTCTAACACTCTACCAACTTAATTGGTTTATTGTTTTTTTTTTGTTTTTTTTTTTGTTGTTTTTAATTTTCACCTCTTGCCCAGCCTGTCTGGCGGTGGACTCCCTATGACTCTCCTGTCTGTCTGGCGGCGCGAAGATGTATCAATTTTGATGGCAAAAGTTAATTTTCGCTTTCGCTCGTGCCTGTACGTCTGGCAGGGCGTAGAGAATTCTATTTTCTGCGACCACAGTGTTGTAGCTAATTTACACCTCTTGCGCCTTGCCTGCCAGATTGGTCTGTGGTTTAACGTCCCAGTCAACAGCTATGGTCATACGGAGACCGTTAGTTAAACTAACGACAAGCTTAGACTAAGCGATTAACCAGATCTCTAGATCTGTCACGTACTTTCGCTTGAAACTGACAACAGCCCTTTTTGAAATATTTTATAATAATTATGACGTCGCGTCTGGGTTTGTGTAACGCCTTGTACATGTATTCAAATCGATAAACCACTAAAACAACGTTGCGATCATAATTACACTACGCCAGAAATGAGTATTCAAAGTAAGCGTAATGCCATAATATGATAAATAAAATCTAATATTATTGGATTTATTAAACTCAATGTGCGGGCGAATTACGTTTGTGCGGAAATCATACCGTGACGGAGTATGAAATAAGCGGAGAACCATACAGTCAAAAGAGCGTATGGATAAATAATTTAAATGAGCGAATTTTCCAGGTCAAATGTATGTAACTTTATTTAAATGCCTTTAGATAAGTAGTCGCTCAGTTGTATTACCTGTAACGATTGGGAGCGGATTATATTTGCGGATCCAGAGGGGTTCAGGGGGTTCGCGCCCCCTTCCCGCTATTAAATATCATATGAAAATGAAATAATTTGGTCTCAGTGAGACTAAATTATTTCATTTTCAATAAATAAGATAAAATCAGCAAAGCAACCCAACACCTTTATACTTATAAATCCCCTTTCCAGGAATCCTTGATCTGGCCCTGCATCTGAATATTTACCTGGAAAAGTCGCTCATTTGAATGATTTAAACATCCGCTCTTTCGCCTTATGAAGGCCGCTCTTTCGTAAAAATTAATCTGCTCTTTCGTATTATGGATCCGCTCAAACGTAATTGTCTCCATTGTGCAAAGGCGATAAAATACCCGACAAGTCTCGCATTTTATCACATTTTCTCAACACGTTTAATGAATTCAATAAAACATGAACACGAATTTTAGAAGTTCGGTTGGTAGGCACAATAAAAAAAAGCCACAATTTAAATATGCCAATAGTATGGATCTATTTGGTCATTGGTTACAATGACATCAACGATAAAATATTTTATAGTTGCATACACTGTAAAAAACTAAGTGAATCATTACACCAAATTTGGTGGCAGCCGAACTGCCACTGGCATTGGTGCTTAAAAAGTTATGTTCTGTTCGGAGAAAATCTGGATATATAACAGAAGGAAAGGATGGACATATATCGCTGGTGAAATGTTGGCATTTAGTTGTTATGGTGTAAGAGTATTGTATATAATTAAACTCTTAAGCTTGTGATCAACTGTAATGCACAAAACGCTTGTCTTGCGCGATAATTGAAGGTTCCCATTTGATGCGTGGCATTGGATTTCCAACAATTTGGTATGTGCGACCGGCAAAGACTCTGATCAGCCTGCGCATACGCGCAGTCTGATCAGAGCCTTTGCTAGTCGCTTGAATATTCTATGAGTGTTAAGCTACTGACTAAACATCATTTTGAGTTTCTTAGCTAAAAGGAAGGCTACACAGGCTCGTCTGAGTCTACGCTTGTCAAAATGTCACATTGTTGGAAATCACATGTCATGGCTCATTTTCGTCTCCTATTACAAATGTAGCCACAGCATAGTTCCATTGCGCCAAGCCCTCACACTTACTGAGATTTGAAACACGATTGAAGATTTGAGACCATGTTGGAGACACCTCGGCGACTATGAGGCTGATCGGTTCAGCAAATTGTGAGATATTTTCCGTGGCTTTTCCTGCTTCATATACTTGTGAGACGGTTGGGTCCTAGTTAGAATCACGATTAGCTACAGAACTGTGAGGAACAATGTTACCAATAAAGACGCAACTGTCGACGATTTTGCATGGACTCTTCCTGACCTTTGACCGGACTATGGTACCCATGCCCCCACTTCTTACGCACCAGTCATTTGTATCCTCGCCCACTCAGGGTCAGGAAATAGCGGGGCTTTTAACTTTTCAATTTTCAAAGCCCTGCTTAAAGCCCTGCACTACGGGGCTCAATTTGTGGTAAAATTCCTGCAAAATGCCCCCGCCCCGGGGTTGACAATAATGAATAACAACAAATGGCCTAAATCATTTTTGAATAAGCTTTCCATCTTTTCCCCTATCCTATAGTGGTGCCACATGAAATTTGGCTCCAGTTGGCCCAGTGGTTTCAGAGAATTTACGAATACACTGTTCAGAGCATAACACATGAACTATAAGAGGTATCAACATGAAACTTCACTCAAAATTGGTCAAATTTTTATCCACAATACGGAAAAATGAACTTTTAGCCTGTCAAATTCAAAAAACCAAAATCTCTCGGAGTAAATTTTAGATAGCATCAAAACAAAAGAAGAAGAAATCAGACATTATCAACAATCAGGACATTTAGTAAGAGTCAAAAATAACACTTTAAACAAAATTTACTCTAAGGACAAAGAATTAAATCGAAAACAAGAATTTGAAAAAGGAATCTCTAAATTTATTTTCAAAAGCAAAACAAATAATACTGAACAAACAGAAAAAAGGATATTCGAGAATTTTACCAAAATTTATATACATCTCAAAATATTCCTGACACCAATATTCATAAATATCTTGAAAACTTCACACCCCAATTTTAAATAATACTGAAAAAGAAAACATAGGATCCTTTTAAACAGAAAAAGAAATTGATACAGCAATCAAAGAAATGAATTAAAAAAAATCTCCTGGATTTGCGGTTTAACGGCCGAATTCTTTCATACTTTTCGCACACAACTTACTCCAATTTTAACAGAATTATACAATAATAGCTTTTGCCACGATTTCTTCCACCTGACTTTGAATATGGAATATTAACTTTAATTTTTAAAAATAAAGGCAGACATGATGAAATAAAGAACTTTCTTGGCTTAATATGGACTTCAAGATTCTTACAAAAACTTTCACCCTAAGATTTAAACAAGATATAACTGACATTGTTAATGATTTTCAAAGCTGTGGACCCAATAAATAAATAATCAATAATGCCATCAACTTAAAATCAACAATCCAATATATCATACAAAATGATCAAAATTATGCAATAATATCTTTAGATCAGGAAAAAGCTTTGACAGAATAGAGCACAATTTTCTAAAAATAGTACTTCAAAAATTCATTGAATCCAAAATCCTAGTAAATGGAGCTTTCACACCATCATTCAAAAGTAAACGTTCAGTAAGACAAGGCTGCTCCCTTTCTATGTTCTTATATGCTCTAGGCTTAGAGCCCTTAACTTTAAAAATAAATTCAAACCCCCACATACAAGATATTAATATACCTAACATTAAAAAAAATCAATCCTTACAACATGCAGACGACACTATAGTAATCATTAAAAATAAGGAATCCTTCATATCCCTTAAAAGAGAACCCAAAAATTATAGCAAAAAATGAGGATCTAAAATCAATCAATCAAGACAAAACAGAAATTTTATTTTAATGCAATTGGGATAACCTAAATGAATCAATTTCAGAAACTCTATTTAAAAAGCATAATTAAAGTTGACGGCATTATCTTTGGAGAAAATGAAACTCAGGAAAATTTAGAACCCAAAATTTTGAAAATGCAACCTTCCTCCAACTGGGACTTAACGGTGGGTCAGGCCTCAGACTCTATGACGGCTCGGGAGGTATACGTTTGAGTGGATCCATAAAACAAAAGAGCAGATTATTTTTTACGAAAGAGCGGAGAAACATAAGGCAAAAGAGCGGATAATTTAGTCGTTCAAAAGCGCGCTTTTCCCAGGAAAAGACCAGGCAGATAATGACCAGGCAATGACCTCCACACCCAGTCCTATCACTTAAGAGCTTTCACTACAAAGTGGACGGATTTATCTTCAATAGTGACGAATATATAGAGGTTTGAAGCAGCATGTGTAATCGGATTGGAACGTAACGCTTGGAACGTGACGTCTAGAAGAACAGTAGACCTAATATGACGTCAGAGTGATGGTCTCAAGTTGCTTGTTGGTTATAGTCGACTCAGTATAAACATCTAACAATGTATTCACATGCGTTATCCATGTTATAATGTAAATGAAATTGTATGAATTTTATATTTTCTTATTGTATTATAAGAATTTAAAGTTACCCGCCCTTCATCGCGAATCCTAGTAGGTGCTATGGCCTTATTGTTGCCATGGCACCAGGATAAATATAATCAGAAGCACTTGCTAATTTGATGGCATCAAGCTATAGAAACATTTTGTAGTACTATAAAAATTTGTGAAATTTTGTCATTTTAGGCATTTTTTAAATGTCTATCTTGTAATAATTGGTGCTTTTGTATGAATTTTCATTACCTGGTCATTACCTGGAAAATTCGCTCATTTGTATGATTTTTTCAATCCGCTCTTTTGACTATGATTTGTCGCTCATTTTATACTCTGTCACGGTATGATTTCCGTTCAAATGTAATTCGCCCGACGGCTCTGACGTAAAGCTTTAATCGGTGGGTTTGTGCCTGATGCTTATCTGTAGCTAGACCCACCGTGGCTCAACTTGAGGTTTTCTTTAGCTCTGACTATCTGTGAGTCATGAGCCTTTTTCTTTGTTTCATCATGGTGTGTTAATCTGATTAAAGGGTTTCTCCATGATGATACATTGCATTAGTTAGATTGCCTCAATGCGAGCTGAACATTTGATGTACTTCAACAACAGCAACATCTAGGGCGAAGATTTGGTACCAGTAAACTACATTTAAGCCCCCGGTGGCTTAGGCTGCTGGCCATTCTAAGGCGGTGGTTCTGTTGTTGTTTGACTTTTTGTTTATTGTTACTCCCATTATGGGAGTCTGTAATTGTTCTATGTTTTGTTTTACTTTACTTTATGTCCATTCTAGTAATGCAATCATCTTGATGGGGAAAAGAGAGCTGGTTGCTTTGCTTAATTTATCTTCCTGGTGTCTCGTGATGATTGAGCGGCTCTTCCTCGTGGTGTTATGGGGTTGTCTGCGGTTTGTGATTGTGTTATTTCCTGATCATACTCACTTACTATTTTCAATATGGGAAAACTATGCCAAACTTGTAAAAACAGATGAAAAACTTATAATATTTAAATTTTTTGCATAAAATTCTACCAACAGGCGAATACTACCACAAAATCGATATTTGTTTTGCAATATTCCAAGATGTGCAGACTGTTGGCTTCAAAATATATTTGAAACCTGTACAGTGCATAATGTTGTACGTACCACCCTCCTTTTAGAACTCTAAAACATTACACCTAATATCACTTTAAATTCAAATTTATTTAAAACTGGGAACAATGACAAAACTTTAGATCTTCGCACCCAAAACCAAATATGCACAGGTATTTAAATATATCAATAACAATTTGGATACAATGCATTATTCTCAAACCTCCTTAAACATCAATAGGTAGAAATATCAAATCAAAATAACCATAATGCAGAAATTACTAAACTTTTATTTAATTGTGTATCTCTAGCATGGGAAAACTCCACTAAGTTTAAAACTAAATAAGAGCCTCATTTGACAATTCTTTCACTAATAATTAATCAAATTTACTTAAAAATATTTTTTCTTCTTTTGCGGTCAGCAGATGACAAAATCTCAAACTTTTCATATTTTTAAGAAGCTATTTTTTGGCACTTATATACGGAAATGCTCTCTTTTATGTCCGCTTGGGGTCAAGGTCGACTATTTGGAGACACTAGAAAGTGATTTTGACCCTACTATTTTAAACACCAATGGCTTAGAATCTTTACGGAAACCTAATATATTAAAACTCTATAAGATCCAATTTTCAATATTCAACTGGAAAAATTAGAAGAAACTTATTACAAATCATTTATAAAACGGGTTTTACATCGACAGTTAAGCCTCTATGACAAACTTTTTTAAAATCATTTGATAGGCTTATTTGGATGTCCTCTAGCGTGGGTATGTCTAAATAGGTCAATCTTATTTTTACTTCTTTTAGCACAAAATTTAAAACATAACTTATAAGAGGTGAGCGTTCGCCTCTGTTCTATGTTAACCCTCGTGCGGACGCAAAACCGAGGAGTGATATATTGACATGCTTTTTGATGTCGTTTCTTATTTATAAATAAATATACCGAACAAAAGTGAAAACTCTACACTACAATTATCTATATTTTAAGACAAAGTATTGGACAAAAAAGTATTCATCACTCTTAGAATCAACCAATATCAAACCACAAAATGTTGAAAAACATTTTACACCAAATATTCTAGCTTGGTGTATGAAACAACCTGAAATACTTTTTGATTTACATTCCGGGAAAAAATCTTAATCAAATCCACACATATTAAAAAATGATTTCAGAAAACTGCAAAATCGTTATAAGAATTACCAACAAATTTTTACTGATGAGTCAAAAGAAGACTCAAAGGCTGGTTGTGCTGTTATATCAGACAACCATAGTAACATGCAACGTATACCTGACGATTCATCAATCCCTGCTGAAGCCAAAGCAGGTAATCTAGCTTTAGATTTCATTAGCAGTTGTGATGCTAACAATAAATTTATTATATTTTCTGACTCGCTTTCTGTATTGAAAGCAATGAACCATACCAGTTCAAAGAATCCACAGCTTCAGAAACTTTTAGAAAATGTCAAGAGCTTTTAGCTTATAAAGAAATTGTTCTCTGTTGGATTCCTAGTCATATAGGTATCCAAAGGAAATAGATGGTAGATAAGCAAGCAAAAACATAGCTTTCATTAGAACCAACTTCTTTTAAGATTCCATTTTCTAATTTTAAGCCATCTATCAATAAATATATCTTGGAAGAATGGCAAACTTCATAGAATAACAGCATTGGAAATAAACTTCTTGACATAAAACCAACTATTGGTGAACATCAATCAGTTGTTCAAAACATTAGAAAAGAAGAAGTCGTTTTGGCTCGACTCCGTTTAGGTCATACAAGAGTCACACATTCATACATACTACTAGGTGAAGAGCAACCACAATGTGTTGGTTACGACGCACCATTCACTGTACGTCACTTCCTTTTGGAATGTGGCGACTTTGCACAAGTAAGAAATAATTGCTTCCATGTTGATAACATGTACATTTTTTCCAAGATATTGATAGTATTATGACATTTTTAAGACAAATAAATCTTGTTAATAAATTCTAATTGGTATTTTTAAAATCATGTTTTGTTTTACATTTGTATCGGACCATAATACAGATTAGTTTATGTTGTATTCTGTTCAGCTATAGAACATATACAGTAATCTGAATAGCTCTTTGAAACTGTCAGATTTTGTACGTGGTCTCTCCTGTCAACAACCATATTATTACAACTTATTATCATTATACAAACTCATCACCTTCATTCCTTTTATCTTTATCTTACAATCTTTTACGTTTTCCATCCACATCATGTTTAATTTAATACCGTCTGACGCTAATGACCCACAAGGGTTGATGCGTCGTTAAGCACCAAATAAACAAACAAACAAAACAAAAACAAAGAGGGAATATTAAATGTTTGGTAATCTTCGATTTATCACGATATTGGATAATTTTCTTTTGTCAAATCAAGTAGACCACTCAGCACATTGTTTCAACCAGTTCTCGGCTAGTAATGTCCTATACTAGGATGCAACAAAACATTTATTTTCCTATGGAGATTTCAGTGTTAAATTTTTTAACTTGCCAATTTGATGGAAAATCTGCTTTTTAAGATTGCTTTTCTAAGCGATCAAAACACACTTGAGATAAGTCCTTCACATTTCAGGTTGTCCTATGTCTAGACTACCATTTCGTGCAGTCAGATCTCGTATGTAGTAGATTTCTGAAGGCCTAAATTGTGTTAGATTTCTGTTAAATTGGCAACCTGAAAAAATGGACCCCTGTCACATTCAAATGGCTTCGGAAATTCATGTGTTCCCTCGTGACAACATCCGTAAACT
Organism: Loripinus fragilis; assembly: GCA_964019695.1. Classification (NCBI taxonomy): domain Eukaryota; kingdom Metazoa; phylum Mollusca; class Bivalvia; order Lucinida; family Lucinidae; genus Loripinus; species Loripinus fragilis. Next base: position 46,290,571 of record OZ026515.1, read on the forward strand.
TTTTACTGTTATGCATTACCCAGTATTTGAACATTAAGATACACTTTCAATTGCATTCTTGGTTTGCATAATTTTGTATATAGGTGGCAAACAATTCAGGTGTTGCGTTTTCACTTTTGTTCAGTATATATAAACTTAACTGATATAAAATGTGCTTCAAACATGAGTCATTGCCCTCTTGATTTTGTGCATCCAGGTTAAAAAACGAAAACAAGACAACAACATATGCCATTTAAATGACCTTTAAAGTTTCACGCTAAAACCGGAAGTGGAAACCAGTCTTGAAAAAAAATATCGTTAGAAAATGGGTTGATCAAGCTGTATTGTGTTTGGTCTAACATGGTCACATTAAATAAAACACATGCAACGACTTTCGACAATGACAGAAAATGGAGAAATTGAGATTTTTTTTTAAATCAAAAAAAAACTAAAGCACCGCTCAACCTTATTCCATTGGAATGCACATATTTGGGCAAAAATCCATTTCAATTTCATTAGCGCTTAGTCATAAAAAATGAAATTGAAAAGTGGCCACCCAGAACTTCGGTTCAGTGTACAATATGTAGAGGTGTCAGGTTATAATTGAAAAAAAAATATTGTTTTTTCGTCTGAAGATCTTTTTACCTTAGCAAACAGGGTAGACCCCATGAATTATGCGGTATTTCTTCTGGGTCTTCATTGTTTGAAAAAGAACCCCTTTAGGGGTTTCCCGCATAAAAAAAGCTTAACCAGTTTATCGCGCCAGAGTAGATAAACGTTGATGAAAGGTGGGGTTACAATGTATAATATATATTTTTTTCAGAGAAAACTTTCTTATATTAGTGTAAAGTAAATTTATTCTTTGCTATATAGTTAAAATTTACTAAATAGAAATCGTGCATTTTAGGGGGTAGTGATCTGGGAATATTTTTTTCTGGACGGTGAAAATTGTTTAAATTCTTCACTTAATAAATGAAGTTCTCTCTCTTTCTCCATGACTGGAACTGTATTTTGTAGCCATGGTAGCGGTATTTTTTCTAAACGGAGTGGCATTATTGGAATTGACACGTCACAGGTAAGAAAAAAATCCATCTGAAAACTGACAGCCAATGAATTATTCCAGCCAACGAGGAATACCTGACATAGATTGGTTTGATTGTAATTATTTGACTGTCATTCACCGAAGAAGGAGTGACGTTTGGTAAGCTTTAAGCTATAAAGCAAAAGTTTTTGTTAGATTTGTTCAGCCGAAATATGCGTTCCAGTTAGACGTTTTGTTTAGATCAACGTGAGTATAACTATAGCTTAAGTTTGGACTTATCATACAGGGCCGTCGCTGCGCAATTATTAGTGATCCGGCGAGGGAAACCATCAAGTGCCAAAGGCACGAGAGGGGGACAGCCAGAGAGGGGCTATGACCCCCCTCTCGTACCTCTCGTAAGAGGGTTTGTCGGGCCTTCCCCAGCGAGATTGTTTGTGAATTTTGGGTGCCTCTATGTGCGTTTCTAATGCTTTCTTTGATGCGTTTGGGACCAAAATTCAATCGTGTTGATCATGCTATTCCTTGACGCGCGCGAGAAATCAAATGCTGGACAAAATAGTTTTCATACAGTCACGATTTTCACTTGTTTCTTCAGCAAGTAACTTTAAGATTATCCCGCAGGCTTTTAGCACTGACTCTTGGTGGTACTTCGGAGACTCATGTTTTCGAAAAAAATAATCTTTTCAGATATACAATGTTATACACATTAAGGATGTTAGCTTTGTCTTAGAGTTTGGCTGCGCAACTCTCCTTGGCGATAGGCAAACATACACAGAAGACAAATCACGAGAATTTTGGCTTCAATGTTATGTAGCCAGGGCCTACTGCCGAACCTCTGCTCAGGTGTTTATTTTACGTCATATGAACGTTGTGGGAACCAAAAAGTCACGGGCTGATTTTGAACAGTGGGCACTTGTATATCCATAATGGAAAATACAACATTGACATGGAACTTAAAGTACAGTCTCGATCACGACATAGAATGCTCATATAGCAGGTATATGTAAATAAAATAAAAAAATATAAAAAAAAAACATTTTAGAAATGCATGCTTGTATTTGGAATTTGTCTCAAGTTGATTTATAATTATTAGAAAAACAGATTTTCACTTTGATGCGATTTTAACTGGCTCACTGAGAGTATGATGACTTTAATAAATGGGTCTCAACGCGAAGTAAATCTGTCTTTGGGGTTTCCGACCATGCACCATTCAAACCAATCTACTCAGTTACATAGACTATAAGAATGCTGAAAGTTCGCGTATGGGCAAATTGATCAATTACACTTTCCAGAGAGCGATTAGCAAATGCGCTAATCAGACTGTGCGAATGCGCAGGCTGGCCTGCGCCTTTGTTGTTCGCATGCAACTACATGTAGGTCGGGTTGTTTCGCGACACGACCCGAATCGTCCATCAAAACAATCGTACAAACAGTGAAGGCTCTGGCGAGACTGTGCATTTGTGGAGGCTCGTCTTCCGCGACGCTTGTCTTCAGCGACGTCCCTGCTCGCATAAGGGATAAGTACCACTACCATATTCATTGTAATAAATGTCTGTCTTGTCTACAGAATCATGCATAAACTTACTTATTTAGTATCCTGCTATTCTAACGCATGTTTTGTTCATAGCAGTATTTATGACTAGTTTACAGCTTTTAAATTAATAAAAAAAAGAAATAGGTTATAAAACTTTTTTCATGCTCAACCCAGCTGAGCACAAAATGTATCCAGCTCATAAATGTTAAAATGCCAACAATTGATGACATTTAAACATTTATTAGCATGATTAATACCACATCTGCGAGGCTTAAAGCAAGAAACTTCTTCACTGTTTGGTATTTTAGCTTTTATGAGTAAATTTCGTGCTCAGCTGAGTTGAGCATGAAAAAAGTTTTATAACCTCGGCGCCAGCTTTGTTAATCAAACAGTTGCTTTGTTTCAAATGTTATGATGTCCATACTTCCTATCAAATATCGGATACATTATCTATTATATTAAAAGTGACAGCATGTAAGTTCCTTAGTACTCCATTTCTTAACTTGATACAAATTTAAAGGTAAGACAGTTTTATTTTGAAAGCAGTTTTATCCAACGGTCATGTATACTAATTATCAAATTTGCTTTTTCATAAATAGTAATTATTATAATTTTAGAAATAAAAGAAGACGTAAAAATAAGAGGGTGTAACTACACGATTACCTACCTCTCAGCTACTAACTATTCAAGATAATCGCATTGCATGTTTACCTACATGTAATGGTCAAATATGCAAATTTTCGAAAACTCATTTTCAGGAGTATTAAATGAAATATTAGAATTGAGAGAAAATTAGAGAAAAATAATGGTGTGTCATACAAAGTTACTCATATTTCAGCTACTATTTATTCAACACTTCTGAACTTATTTAGAAAAAGTTCGAACATTTTGTTGTTTGATATGCAAATTGACTAATTTGTGTAATAATTACAACTGTCATACATGTAACATTTATTGAGAACCGCAAATCTGATTGGTCGAGAATGGTCATCTGATCGTAGTGACCTGCGTTTCATTTTTCAATGAACATCCCTTCGTATTCATGAGGGGTGGGGGCATTCATGGCAGAACTTCTTTTGTGATACTGTGCAATGCTTCTATAAAGAGAAATGGACAGTCAGCAACTACTGTTACTTCACTTTACACAGATATTTTCAGCTGGAAAAGCAAAGGTTAACTTACATACGACGCTTAAATTTACAGTATTCATGATGATCAGCTGTCTAATGCGATCTCGCCGCCATCTTGTTTTTAAACGTCGTGACGTCTATGTGCACGTCACAGTGCACTTCATAGTATTAATGCGCGTAACGTTTTTAACTGGAAACGTAATTTAAAAAAAAACTTTAAAAATATACTATATAGGAGAAAGAATAACGGAAGAAGTTGTAATTATAAGAATTCAAAGTTATTTTTCTGCGTTTCACTGAGGTATGAAATGTCGTTTAAAATACATCTGATTTTAGCATTTGGTTTTCATGCAAATTAGATGTATGTTTCCCCACATTTCATGCCTCATTGAAACGCAGAAAAATAACTTCATTTCCTAATTCATGAGTATTTTAGGTACACTCTTATTAGTTTGTACTCGAGTTTCTTCAGTTTTCCAAAGTTTTAATGATTACTTATGAATGTGTTTACTTGCACAATCTATACTTTCAGTTCTTTGGTGTATTCTTTGATTTCAATAGATAACCTTTTCTTAGAACATATAAGAGCCACAGCACGAGATTTCCAACAATTTGACATTTTGACAAGTGTAGACTCGGGCGAGCCTCTGTAGCCTCCTTTTAAGCTTAGAAACTCCAAATGGTGTTCAGTCAGTAGCTTAACAATCATAGAATACTCGAGCGACTAGCAAAGGCTCTGATCAGACTGCGCGTATGCGCAGGCTGATCTGATGCTTTGCTGGTCGCACATACCACATTGTTGGAAATCTCATGCACTGGCTCATTAAATGTTTTTCTCTCATTTCTTTTGTATACATTGATAAAAACAAATATACAAATTAGATAATTTCAGCAATTGGACTGCAGAGTAAAGTGCTTTGTCATACATGTAGCTCTAGTCCAATACCAGGTTTTGGAAGTCTAGGATAATCAGTAGCTAGGATATAAGTAATTTTGGAGTTATGCCTCCTTAATTTTTCATCCAATTTTCACCATTTCTAACATTCCTTAATTCATCTTTAAGAATACAATATACAGTTGATTTACACATTCTTCATTGTGTAAAAAAGAGCCAAGTTTGTTGATTTAAAACAATCACAGATGATATATATATATATCTAACCCGCGACCCCTCATATGTAGATGTATCTACTTTAATTCTTCTGTGATTTTCCTTAATTCATCTTTAAGAATACAATATACAGTTGATTTACACATTCTTCATTGTGTAAAAAAGAGCCAAGTTTGTTGATTTAAAACAATCACAGATGATATATATATATGTAGATGTATCTACTTTAATTCTTCTGTGATTTTCTTTCTTTAAATTTTGTTCTTAAATATTCATGAATATGTTAATTAGATCATTTGAATATCTAGTTGGGTCAACGTGCTATGACTCAACTTTTATTTGGTACCAAATTCGATGGTCTAAGGTATTTAGCAGCTGACATATAGTTTAATGTGTAGGTGATTCATCTATTTTTTTTATCATTTTTCACGTATGTTTTATGCTTTCATTAATATTCATGAATCTGAAAATGGAATAATTTGTACATATATCATGACATCATCATGATTTGATTCTTTACGTCCCATCAACAATCTTTCAGTTAAACAGGGACGGGTCTTCCTGGATTGAACCAGCACTAAGCTTGGATAAATGTGTCTTGCTCAAGGACCACAATGCAGTGACGCCAGTGAGTCTCTAACCCGCGACCCCTCAGTCTCGAGTCAAGCACTCTGCCACTGAACCACTGCGCTCCCTTTGTACATATAGTCATTGGGTAAAATTGCTATGTCTAAACTTCTATTTCGTAAAAAGGTTGGTAGTCTTGGATGGTTGGCAGCTGAAATATAGGTACTTAGGTATATAGCCCGTCTTCATATTTCCTACCATTTTTCTCTTATTTCTTATGTTTTCATTAATAATCACGAATATGCACATTAGGTAATTTGCATATCTCATCATTTGGTCAAGTTCCTATGTCTCAACTTATATTTTGTACAAAGTTCGGTAGTCTGGGATATTTAGCAGCTAGCATATAAAAATTGTGTTGGTACAGTCCCTTTTTCTGTAATGTTCCTCTTATTATATTTTCATTAATATTCATGAATATGCAAATTAGATATTTTCATTAATATTCTTGAATATGCAAATTAGATAATTTGTATATCTAATCATTTGGTCAAATTGTTATAAATCAACTTTTATTTGGTACTAAGTTTAGTAGTCCAGAACAGTTAGCAGCTGACGTAGAGGTTATTTTGTGTGTATACCCCCTTATCTTATCTGCATTTTTCTCTCATTTCATTTGATTTTATTAATATTAATGAAAATGCAAAATGTATAATTGGTATTTTAATCAATGTGTCAAATTGCTATTTCTCATCCTTTATTTAGTACCAAGTCTGATAGTGAAGGATAGTTAACAGCTGGCATATATGTAGGTATTGTAAGTGGCACCCCTTAATTGTTCTACCATTTTCTCTTATTTCTTAAGTTATCTTCAACATTCATGATATATGCAAATTATTTCATTTGCCAATCTAATGTTTGGGTCAAAATGTTTTGTCTATAATTTTATTTGGTACTTAATCTGGTAGTCTGGGATGGTTAGCAGCTGAAAAAAAGGTAAGTTTGCGGGTTTCACGCCCTCTATTTTTTCTACTATTGTTCTCTGATTCTTATACTTTCATTAATGTTCATAAACATAAAAAATAATTTATATCTATATCTTATCATTGGGCCAAAGTGTTACGTCTTACCTGTATTTGGTTCTGAGTTTGGTAGCCTAGGCGAGTTGGCAGCTTACATTCCATTTGATATTCCAGCAACTGTTCATAACATACCACCATTTTTGTTCAAAACGTCTTGCAAATAGCCTGGAACAGTACCAGGTGTACTAAAATGCTATTTCTGTGCATATACGAAAACTATTTGTGTTTATTAAACAGACGAAATATGCCAAGTTGTTTCTCTAAATGAAACAAGCAATAAAAACCTAAAATAGAAACTTATTTTTTTTTAATATAAACGAAAAACTTCAGGGCCAGTATAGTATAAAAATAGGGACGTCATGATGATTACAGACACCTGCCCCGCGGATACCATGGTGCCTATAGTAAAAATGTCATAAAGGACATATCACTTGTCGTATCTTCATCATTTTCCACACATGTACTCCTTAAACATGACTGAATATAATGATATAGCTGAAGAAACTAGTAATTGTTTATGTTGAGCTGTGGACATGCTGTCCACGAACTTTAAGGACATATATCGTACCAAGCTTGGTAGTCTGGGATAAGTAGCAACTGACATATAAGTAAAAATGTAGGCAAACCCTTTAATTTTTCTAGCATTGGTCTCTTAAATTTATGTACTACTTAATTTTTCATTAATATTCACGAATAGGCTAAGGGCCTCTGGCAGTCTCCTATACAGTCTGCCTAAATTTTGAGAGCCTGTGGCTAGGATAATGCATAATTGGCATCTTTACTTTTTGTGCTGAAATCTAATACATACATTATGTGCACCTAGCAAATAAAGAATATTTGAAAAAAATATTTTGCATATTGATGTCAGGACTTTAGAGTTTGGGGGTGGGGGTATTTTTGGTGACCAATTGAATTTCGTAGAAAGTAAAAGTTTTGCTGGGTATTAATCTAAATACATGGAATTATAATGTTTGCAGCATAAAACTTGTGACTAAAGTGAGACGTTTGCATAAAATTATTGTTAGGAATTTTTATCCTTTCTTGTAAATAAGTATGTTGTCCATGACTTTGACTATTACCTGTTAAAATCTTACATATAGCTTATACCTATTCGGTTTCAAGTTTAATTAGTCTGACCTGGTCACTGACGTGTATGATAGTTGCATACTGTATTGATAGTTAGCTACAGCTTTGTGAAAAATGAGCCCCTAATGAGCTTTTATGATAAACTGTTTTTTTTAGCATCTTGACCACCTTCTCCCCTTTGACCAATCATGCCATTATATATAATGCGTGTTCAAAAGGATTAGTTTGGTCACTGAAGGGAAAGCACTTTAATTAAACTTTTCATTTAAGTTGAATAGCAAAATAAAACATATTTTTCAACCAATATGTTTTAATTGGTACTTGTCCAAGAAGAAAAAACACTTTAAAATTTGCCCTTAATTCGGGGGCTTCACGTACTGTCTTTTTCATAAACAAAATATCATTTACTTTTTACTTTTTCTCTGGCCATTTTTATAGGCAATTTGTTATTATGACTGTCCAAGGTCCCTCCATAGCTTCTTCTTTTGTAGGTTTTAATACAGCTTAAAAAATGCAATGCTCTCTACTAATCGCAGGGATCTACGTGTTTCAGAAGCGATCGCTTGCCTACACTTCTATATATTAGAGACCATCTCATGACTAACGGCATATTTTCGAAAACGAAAATTATCTTAGTCGGTGAGGAAAATTAAGCAACACAGAAATCATCATTTTCAAAATGACCATGCTTACATGCAAATTAGTAGCCAAACTTTATAGTATGCACATGCAACAAGTGTCACATGCAAGCATACGAAAGCACCAGCGATTTTTGTATACTAACTGCATAAACGCATATATGACTGGCCTATCCAGGCGGGCTAGAAGGCCGCAATATTTGTTTTTAGTCTTCGTCTATTTTTATACTGTATGTGCGAGCAATGAAGGCTCAGTAGACTTCATACCTTTTTGGAGTGGCCTATTACGCCGCACCTGGTCAGCTGATTATGCAACACTCATTGAGAAACATAAGTGTGTGATACATCCTAACAACTATGTCGCGATCAGCCTACGCATCCACGCGAAAGCTTAACGCCATACAAAGTATTTAATTAAGTTGTTTAGACCAAATGCAAAGACTTTAGATAACATCGGCAGCAAAGCAAGAATAACCGAATGCAATCTCGAAGATACATATTCTCGAGATTTTTCTTATCCGCTATGATTTTATTACAAAGCAGACTTTGATAAGATTCGGCGTTCTGTGCAATTTATCTGAGCCTGACAGATTTATTTTTATTCACAACTTAAAGGCGTTTTAACATTTAAGCAAATAGGGACGAAAACGAAGACATGTACAATTTAAACACTATAATCAACCTATGCACAGCGGAATATTCCAGAAAAAAAAAACAAATAAATTCACTTTTCAAACCGTAAGTTGACATTGAGCAATATGCCCACAACCTTTAATGATCTTTAGAACAATGCATTAACAAAATTATAAGATTTTAGTATGTATCACATATGTCCATGCGAGCATGTACTGATGCCCAGTCTCACTAGCGCCTTATCAGGACCTTGAAATCTGTCATATTTTGCATGTGCGAGCAGAGAGCTTCTCTGCTGAGAACTTTTCTGCTTTGCAAAGTAGGAAAGATTTCCAAGCCTCTACTTTCAGTAGATGACCTCTTATGCATGTTAAAAGAGTGATTTTACGTATGTGCGAATCCTAAATTACAAAAGCTTATCAAGTTGTCCAAAGTGTTGCCAAAAAACGGCACATCACTGATGTCTGCTGTCGGCAGATTTTGAGTGTGGCGGGTGTTAAAGAGCATCTTATTTCTTCAGCGATAAACTGGCACGACTTGCAAGCACTACCAGTGCTTAGTATTAAAAGCAAAGTGTTTATGTTATAGACTTCATCTGTTTGCGGGTCCTGCCAACAAGACAGATAATTGGGTCTTCACTATTAAACATACAGTTTTATATATCATGCAAGCGGTTGTGTGTGACCAAAAACAGCTTTAAAAACAATCCCTTTGATTCATGCATAGCGACAGGAGGCTTATGTTTAAGCATTAAATGGCGTGGAGCAATATAGTAAAAGGGTATTGAGGGTTGTGTTTGGCGTATTTATTTATTTGTTTGTTTTTTTTTGTTTATTTATTTGTTAATTATTTTTATATGTGAAATTCATAGTCCCTTCTCTAAGAGGTCAGAAGTTGACCTATGTGACTGGGTAGTAATCTTAGAGAAACTTCTAGACACCACTCCAAAAATAGCACTCAACGCCATCCCACGCTACACTCTGTGTTTTACAAAATGCATACAAATCCATGGCAAGTAGACACCCACTTCTTATAAAAGCATCAGCAGTGGGTGACATTTGTTTGTTTGTTTGCTTAGACTTCCCATGGGGAAAAATTCCTTTAAAAAGTATAATATTTATGAAAAATTATTACTTGTTATCTACAGTCTATTACGAAAATCAATACTTGTCCACGGGGAAAGAAAAACTCAACTTCTCAATTCGAAAGTTTGTGACTTCCAAAATATTATCCCATACTGTCCCTTCCTTTAAATAGACAGAAATCCAACCCCGGTCATGCATAAGCCAGTGATAGGAAAAATCTATTTGAATGATGGGGTTGTTTTCGCATTGGACATTTGCTTCAATTTGTATCTTCAGCCGTTCAATGACATTGTACAAACCGATCAAATGACAATTTTTTGCATTTAGCCAAAACTCATAAATAAATAGGGTAATGTTTCTTATATAATCTTATATATTCATGTTCTCTGTCCGTAGGCCTACTGTCCGTTCTGTTTTATGCGTTTTACATTTGCTTACTCTTATTTTTCTAATAAAATGAAAAGTTTGTTTCTGTTTCTTGGTGGCACAAAACAATTTAACCTCACTTACTGATAAACATGAAATGAATGACGTCATACAATAATGGACAAAATACTGAAAATATTGGGGTCTATAAAATACTAATTTGAGAATTACATAGCCTGTTAACTACTTTCATTGAATTCATATTAATATTTATGCATTTATCAATAAGTTCGCCCCAGAAAATTAATGTTTTTTCAATTGCAACTACAAAACTCCAGCTGGAGAGTTTTTAACTATTTTTGGTGATAGTTTTTTTACCTTGTCATTTTCTGATCAACTTTTATCGATGAAACGTATTCAGGAACTTCATTGCCATCTTTCCAAATGGTTTTAACATTCAAGATGCTGCAGTTGCCTCTGTGTAAAGATACACTCTTTGAACGTCTTCAGCAAAGCGCAAAAATCTAAAATGTCAGTCCAAAAATTGCATGGCACCGTCCCAATTCACTTACTAAAGCGATGGAAGGCTTGTTAAAATATAATGGAAATCGCTAATGCAAAAGCTAGTGGGGTCATTTCAAAACCGTCCATTTTAGAGCACGTGCATAAGAGAAAAATGGCATGTCATGTGACAACCCAGCCTTTGTTCCTGCAAATGGGCCAGCCTAAAGTTGACTTTGCAAATGAATGGTAAAGTCTGATTATGCAAACGACAGTTTTATGTTATACACAACCTTTAAAGCTGCATAGTCTGTAACTATGAACATTTTTTGAAAAAAAATATTTTCTTTTTAAATCATTTGTAAAAGTAGAATTAAATTATGTTGTCACAATAAATCTAATTTCTACAGCTAAAAACTGCATGGAAAAGTGAATTATCTTGTTTTTTCTCTTGTTTGTGATTATTTACGTCCCTCCAATTATTTTAAACAGTTAATTTATATCGTAAATGCTGTTGTTTTGGCTCTAATAATTTGTTAATTATTACGAAAAAGGTAAAATGTATACCTGAATTTTAGTATTTTTACTGTGTTCTTGAAAAGTAGAAACATTATTTCTAAAATGAAAAGATCAAAAGTTACAGACTATGCAGCTTTAAATAGCGGGCTATTCATCGCTTTCAAATACTTTGTTGAGAATCTTCATCTATGTACACAATTTTTTTATGCCACAGGCAGCAGACCTTTTGCAGAAGTTGGCGGAATGTCTTTCTCTACAACCTTCATCGTGAACACATTTTGCGAAAACTGAAGATAAAAAAGTCATTGCGAAAAATTAATTCTAAAAACATATCATTTTCACGAGCGTAATTTCTATTGCCAGCACAGGACATGCAAAAAATTGATTTTCTGTTTAATCAAGCATAAAACATATCAAGTTAAACACATCAGAAGAAGTTCAGCTGCCCATATCAATATTGTTAATTTCCCTCTGCTACTGAAGGGAACATGGGCGCATGCGCAGAAATGCATTGTAGCGAGTGTCTTCATAATATGTGTTTCCCGATTACATTCCTTATTATGATAAATAGGACTTGATTCATCTTACCGCAAAATGAATTTATAGGGGCGAAAAAATGGCCCAACCAGGGGGTTACATGATTTTCATAGGCTTATACAGGGAAAACATTAAACCATCTTCATGTCTGAAACCACAAGGCCAAAAGCATTGATATTTGGTATGTGGCATAATCTAGTAGACCTCTACCAAGTTTTTCAAATTATGCCCCTTTGGACCAAAAACTGGACCCACCCAGAGGTCACATGTTTTACATAAACTTATATAGAGAAAACATGAAAACACCTTAGGCTTAGAGCCTTGCTATTTGGTAAGAAACATCACCTAGTAGGCCTCTCCAAATTTTGTTCAAATTATGCTCTGGGGCAAAACAAAGCCCTGCCAGGGGGTCACATGTTTTACATAGGCTCATATAGGGAAAACATAAACATGCTTATCTGAAACCACAAGGCCTTAGGCGTTGATATTTCGTAAGTAACATTGCCTAGTGGACCTCTACCAAGTTTGTTCAAATTATATCCCTACAGCCAAAAATAGCCTCGCTCCAGGGTCCTTTGTTGAATGGTTTATATAGGGAAACATGAATAATCCGAGAGGGCTAGAGTACTGAGATTTGGTATGTAGCATCGTACACTCGACTATACCAAGTTTGTTAAAGTCAAAAAATGACTACCGCAGGTGTCACCAGGGCAGTGGCCAGCTTTAAACAGATACCTATAATAAGCTTTAAAATATCTCAGGTGAGCGCTTCAGGACCACTTGGTCCTTTTGTATTTACCAGTATAATAAGGGAAATAAACTTACTGAAATTTAGGTATGGTAAATAGAAAATCATTGGTTTTTCGTGTTTATTACACATATATTTGTTTTATAAAATGTACGTCCTCCATACAAAAAGAATCGTATCTCTGCTGCAACTGATCCTAGATTACCAAATTTGATACCAAATCATAGCCCATGCATTCTTTTATTCATTATTTTGATAGGCATTTTTACTTGAATATTCTTACATTTTAATGACAAAATTAGAAAACAAGAAATAATCATAGATAAAATAAGAGGGTGAACCGATATCATGACTATTATGTCAGTCTCTAACTATCCTAGATTACCAAACTTAGTAGAATAGTAAAGCAAATACTAGTACTTTAACCCATTGGTTCGATATGTAAACAATCGAAGGACCTCGGACAGTCTTAATAACAAGTTGTCTATAAAATTGCCAGAGAAAAGTTTAAAAGTAAATGATATTTTATCCATTAAAAAGACAGTACGTTCAGCTCCCAAATTAACAACAATTTTAAAGTGTTTTTTTCTCATCGGAGAAGTACCAATTAAAAATATGGATTGAGAACTCTGTTTTTTTGCTATTCAACATATATGATATAGAAAAAGTTTAATTGAAGTGATTTCCCTCCTGTGACCAAACTATTCGTTTTGAACACACATAGCATAAAATGGCATGATTTGTCAGAGGGTGGAAGGCTGTCAAGATGCTCAAAAACAGTTTATTATAAAAGCTCATTAGGGGCTTATTTCTTCACAAGTCCGTAGCTTACTATCAAATTTCAATGGCATGTTTACCGTATGCAACTATGATACACGTCAGTGAACAGGTCAAACTAATTAAACTGGAAACTGAATAGGTATAAGCCATGTATAAGATATTTACAGGTAATAGTGAAAAATCATGGACAGCATACTTATTTACAAGAAAGGATAAATGTTCTAAACCCTAATTTTATGCAAACATATCACTTTAGTCTTCAGTTTTATGATGCAAACATTATATTTCCATGTATTTAGATATAATACCCGGCAAAACTATGACTTTCTGCAAAATTGAATTTGGTCACCAAAATACCCCATCCCCAACCACTAAGTCCTGACATTAATATGCAATATTTTTCAAATAATCTTATCTTCTAGGTGCACTAAATGCATGTGATAGATTTCAACACTAAAATATAGTTGCCAATTATGCATTATCCTGGCGACAGGCTCTCAAAATTTAGGCAGATTAAGTAGGAGATTGCCAGAGACCCTTAGCATATTCTTGAATATTAATGAAACATAAGAAATACATACTAGTATATTTAAGAGACCAATGGTAGAAAAAATAAGGAGGTTTGCCTACATTTTTTCTTCTATGCCAGCTGCTTACTGTCCCAGACAACCAAATGTGGTATAAACAAATAATCGTTGAGTCACAGTACATCTGATCGAAGTTAGATAAACATAGCATCTAATTTCCATATTTATGGACTTAACTGAAATCATAAGACAGAAGAGAAAAATGATAGAAAAAATAAGGGGTTATACCTACAAAAATACTTATATGTCAGCTGCCAACTCGCCTGGGCTATTTAATTCAGTACCAAATAAAGTTAAGACATAGCACTTTGGCCCAATGATTAGATATACATATATCTAATTTGAATACTTATGAACATTAATGAACGTATAAGAATCAGATAACAATAGTAGAAAAAACCGAAGGGGATGGAGCCCGCAAATTACATTTTTGTCAGCTGCTAACCAACCAAGACTTACAGATTTAGTACCAAATAAAATTTGAGACAAATTATTTGGCCCAAACATTAGATTTGCAAATTATATAGCTTGCATATTCATGAATGTTAATGAAAACTTAAGAAATGAGAGAAAAATGATAGAACAATTAAGGGGTGCCACTTACAATACCTACCTATTACCTATTAGTAGTTACCTTTCCTTCACTACCAGACTTGACACTAAAAATAAGATGAGACATAGCAATTTGACACGTTGATTATAATACCCATTGTACTGTTTGCTTTTCCATCAATATTAATGAAAACAAAAGGAATTAGAGAAAAAATTAAGGGGTATACCCACAAAATAACCTCTACGTCCGCTGCTAACTGTTCTGGACTTTGGGTCGCCTCGTGCCACACACTAATGAGAACTCTGATGTTTTCAACACACTCGATGAAATATATTTTTTATTCACCCCAACAAAGTAAAATTAATATCCTTTATACATGTCCATAGGGCCAAAGCAATATGCCGGCTGGGAACTCCTTTGTAACTTGACTTCCATCTTCAATTGCAGTGCGGCATACGCCACCATGACGTCATATGTGGCATTCAGTCTCATTCTGGTTGCTGCAAACCTTCATCTATGTGTAAGTGACCAGTTTGAGGAATCGGTGGAACGATTAAAGGATGTTTACGACTATGTTTTGGAACTACGTGAGAGAAGTGATACCACGCTGATTTACCTGACCAGAATACAACAGATATTTTGCCCAGAACAACCCATTTGTGACGATGGAAAAAACGATGGAACCAACAACGACGCATTTCTTTCCAAAAACCTGTATATAGGAAATGAGAGCAAGTCGGTAAAAGATTTGAAATACATCATTGGCGTTTGTTGCCTCCCTTGTTCCTGCTCGGATAGATGTAGTGAAGACGACAACTGTTGCTTGAGTAAAGATGTAGCCTCTGTTACCAGTGGAGTAGTTAAAAGTGAATGTATTACAGCAACTGTTGATAGTTACAAGCGCATAATACCGGAAGCTGGTCTGATGTATTTTATGATAAACCGCTGCTTCAGAAACGACACGGACATGTCCACAATCTCGAAATGTGAATCTCCAGACCAGTATTTGCTTGGGGACACAATTCCTGTAACGTCTCTCACAACCGGTCGTACCTACTGGAACACACCCTGTGCCATGTGTAACGCTGATGCGGATGATTTATTACCGTGGAACAGCACAGCTATATTTAACAGATTTGTTCTGCATAAACCGCGTTTCACCAACCAACAAATGATTCCACAGTCCCCGGAAGAGTTCTTTACCTATCTCCGTGAGTCAACAAGTGCATCTATCATATACACGCCTCCCGTGCCGATGCAGCATAAAGAATGTGTAACATATTTACCAAAATGTACTGATCAAGATAATGAGCTGACCAAGGAAAATGACAAACACTCGTTTTTCTTCGACACATGCCAACAGCATACATCGCCAGTCCTTATTGGATACCCTAGAGGATTACCATACAAGAATATATTTTGCTTTTTTTGTCAAAATAAAGTTTCTAATAGTAGACCAAGCTGTGATGCAGGCCGTGGCGGCAGACTGTCAACAGGAGAAGTGTCAGGCCTTCTAAATTATCGCAGTTCCACCAAGGATGACTCGGATGTTCGAAGTATCTCTAACGGTAACCTGGTTGGTGGTTTGAGAGGAAAGTGTACTTGTAACCAAGTATACGACACATACATTGTAAGTACATTAATTAAGGGGGTAACTGTATTCAAAATGTTCATTTGAGTAGGTATATCGTTGGATATACATGTACGGTCAGAAAAGTTTTCTTGGCCGGGAAACAAAGAAAGCTGTCTAGGATATGTCTTTTGACCATTTACGATTTCGGATCAATGCAGTTTTCAGAAACTCTTATGTCAGATGGATACATGTATGTCATTAAATGGGTGGTGTAATAACACAGCTATGTCATGCCTATTTGTAGTCAGACTATTACCCCTCAGTGCCGTAGACGACCTACGGCCTAGTGCAATAGTGCACCAGGTCGTCCACAGCACCTCGGGGTAATAGTTTTGACAATGCTACAAACAGACACGAAATAAGTGTATAATGCTTAAGTTTATGCTTTTTAGTAAAACTTCAGATAAACCCGTGAAACGATTTGCTTTATAAATACATTTACAAGTTGTAATAGTCTTAAATGCCATAACATTTATGAGTATGATAAGTTTCATGCTAATGTATTTTGAGCATGATTAAGTTTTTTAACTAAAATTTAACTTTTACAAGTCATCTAATTAAGTAGCGTCATAAAAGGCGCCAAATGCGTAACCTTATACGTGCGCTTCGCCAAACAAGATTTTTGTTACGTCAACGTATTAATAACGTTAACAAAAGCTTGAAAATTCAATGATGATACCGGTTGCTGAAATATAATATATTAAAATATCTTAAAGTGTTCCAGAGTGTCTTTTTCATACTTATATTCATACCCGTATATGGACTGAATTGTTTGCTTCTCTGGTATTGGATTGATATTATTACAATGATTCAAAATTTACTCTTCTAAACAATAATACCTTTATTGATTTAGAGGCTTTCACATTCTGATTTCCTAGCACTTGTACTAATCTCAGTCATGCTTCAGTTCCAGAAAAATAAACTTAATTGCACCTGTAAGCTTTATGAGGCAAGATCTGTTGTTCAGGTCAGTTTTATTTTCAAGTTTTGCGTCATTAACTTTTGACAGACAATACTTTATAGCAATATACGCTGAACCGAAGTTATAAGTAGCCACCATACAATTTTTGCTCCCGTTCAGAAAATAAAAATCACTCTTACAAAATTTAAATTCTATAAAAAGGTCCAAGGCTTTGTCGAGACTCTGCGAATTATTTCATTTCAAAATGACTGGCAGACCTTGTACAGACGAGGTCCGAGTGAAGGTACCATCATTTCAAAAAGTCACACTGTTTAGTGTGCTATAAACTATTCATCAGATACGCTGTCCATTTATATTTATTTAGTTTGAAGATGTTTATAGCAGCTGTGCTATAAGATGAAAAGAATCCAAAGTTTTTTTGAGAATTAAACACTTCATTCCTCTTCTACGTTAACATGAAGACAGCCACGGTCAGCATCTTAATCAAAGGAGTTTAGCTTAACCATGCAGTTTGCATACAAACTTTGCATTGCTCTGTACACTTTATTATCTGCGGCACAGCAGTGAAATTTTCAGGGGTTCTTTACTATGAATTGGCGTCACTGTTTTGTTTAAAAATTAAAAGAAATCTTTAACAAATGCCATTTAAATAACCTTTAAAGTTGCACGTTAAAATCGGACGTGGATACCAAATTAGTAAAAACAATATCGTAAGAAAATGTCCTCATGAAGTTGCATGGTGTTTTATCAAACATATTAACATAAAATAAAACACATACAATGATTTAGTATGTGCAGCTGATGATTTCCAAAATTTTGGAAAATTCGGAAAATTATCAATTTTTAAAAATTCATAAAAATATGTCATAAGGAAAATGTCAAGTGTTTGTCGTTTTTTCAAGTCGAAAGGCAGGTTTGCAATCACCTGTACTTGAATTCGATAAAAACTGCACTCAAACGCTTATTTTCCTCAAAAATTGATATTTGCATTATTGAATCCAAAAAACGTGAAATGATAGAAAACTCTTCGAAAACACCGCTTAACTTTAGTCCATTACAATGCACATACTTGGGCAAAAAAAATTCATTTCAATATCACCAGGGCTTAGTCAGAAAAAAGAAAAGTGGCTACTTAGAACTTCGGTTCAGTGTATTTAGACTCATAACAATTCTGTTGCAAGATTGCTTATTTATTTACGCATAATTAATACATACTGCGTAACTTAGGCGGAGAAGATCCAAATGTACTTTTCAGAATTTAACAGTTTGCACATCTTCCAAAAAAATAGCTCTTCTGCTGGAAAAACACTAGCATCTAGTTTTGCGATACAAATCTAACTCTTATAAATACATACAAGTACATTGTGTATGTCACTTGTGTAATACAATTCGAAATAAGGGTAGTTTGAGAACCATCTGTCTATTCATTTTCACATGATACTGCAATATGTTTACTGTGCAAAAATTCTAAAATATGTAACAGTAGGCATTAAGGATAGATATATCTGTACACTGAAGGACTTTAGACACGCAAAAATCGAAATTCATAAAATTAACAATTTTTTTGAGGTTTGACAAATATAAACATCAATATTACAAGAAAACATGATTCGAATTTCATATCAAAATGATAAATAATTTTAGAGCACCAGTCTATCAAAAGACAATACCCTTTGATTCTAAAGCTGCAATTTGAAATTGTCTTGAAATTGGGCATGATTTAAAGTTATTATAATAAAATATTTTTTATTAAAAATCTGAAACAAATTACCCTTGGAGCCCTGCTATTCGTCTGGCAGTGTTGGTAGCCAGCCGGAACGGATATTGTCGATGTAAATATCGTCACTATAATCGACGTTAGTTGCCGTCTTAATGTCGATCGCCATTCTTCGTTGGCCAGGCCTGTGTCGACCTTTAACAGTCCTAGTAGCCCGGTAACAATCTCTGAGGTGGTGTATAGCTGACGGAAGGCAATTATAATATATGGCGACGCCAGGAACACGCACCGTAGCTTTTAACATTCCAATTGCGCCAGGTCTTCCATGTTCAGACAAACGTGGCACGAATAATAAAGCTATAAAGCTGCATACTCTGTAACTTTGAACATTTTTCGAAAATTTTTATTTTCTTTTTAAATCATTTGTAAAAGTTGAATTAAGCTATGTTTTCACAATAAAAATGTTCAGTACAGCTGAAAACTGCATGGAAAAGTGAATTATCTTATCAAATAGGTGTATTTTTCGCTTGTTGGTAATTATTTGCGTCCCTCTAATAATTCTAGACCGTTGAATTTTAACATAAATGCAGTTGTTTTGATAGTGATAACTTGTTAAGATTTACGGAAATGGTAAAATGTTTACCTGAATTTGAGTATTTTTACTGTGTTCTTGAAAAATAAAAACATTATTTTTAAAACTAGAAGATCAAAAGTTACAGACTATTCAGCTATAACACTAAAGCTACTGTGTTTTATACATGTATACCTACAAGCTATATGTGAAATGATAAAATAATTTGCTTCATTGATTCGTGGGGACGCCACGCGCAAAAAATAGTAAGTCACGGATGCGTAGCTGGAGGTGGCCATTGTCAAAATGGACGACAGTACCTTACAGGTTCTGGACGAACATTTTTAGATTTAACCCTAATAAGCCTAGCGTCCTTTTTGTAGACCCAATCAGAACGCGGCGCCTGATCAGGGTCTCCACTGTTTGCTCACTCAATGTTCTATTAAAATTTGAATAAGAACAAAAAATACCCCCTTACATCCCTAAAAGTTAAATATAGACTCGTCCTACCGATAGAGGTAGGAAAGTTCATTTGGCTTAAACGGGTTACTTGTTTTGTTAAGCAGGCTGGTGTTATTGACGCTTTAACACTACATCAAGATATTTGGATGATATTTTAACATAACTTATATTCATTTAAACAATATCGTAAGTCAAATATACCCTTCAGAGCTTCAACTTAATAAACCCAATAACTCTGATATTTCTCAACTTATCCGGTTTGTTAGAGCCATGTTGCTGACTGCAACTCTCGCAATCAAATGTTAACTGTGAGACTTCTTATACAAGGCTATTGGTATCATACAATTTTCAAATCTTTTTTTTTTCTAAATTTTATCGCTGATACTATATGATATCTTAACCATGGTTGGATTTACATCTCCCTGGCGCCAGGAACTTTCCCAACTAGAGTTTTATAGTAGCTTAAGGTATAAATTAAAGAAAATTGTTGGCACTGTTATTTTTTCAGTGCAGTGTATTTTAAAAAATTCTCAGTAAAAAAGGGTTATAACAGAAAAATTCTTTCAAACATCCATGTGTCTTGATCAACAAGAGAAATAATGGTGAGGTTGGTACTGTCAGACATGTTAATGCTTTACATTATTTTTCTTACTGGCCGTTCCAAGATGGTGCTTCTTTTGTAGATTATTTTGTATATTTGTTTGCGTGTTTGTATTTGTCAAACTGTCTGTGTTCCTTGCAGGCTAGTGTAGTCAGGAAATAATCAGATAAAACGTTCAATTAAGTAGGTACAGGCATTTTGTAAAGAAAAGGTTTTGAGATACCTACTAGGGTTATTTTGTACGCTGAATTCAAATAACTATGTTGGCCAGCTAAAAAATGGCGTCTTCACAATCCAGTTTGCAAATTTCCTAGATGGCCGAAAAATTAAAGAAATATCAATACAATATGAAAAGTAAGGCGTTAAGGATGCCAAATGGGTACAAATCTAAATTAAAATATGATCAAGAGATAATCGGGGGGGGGGGGGGGCATCTTGAGCAAATAATTTTGCTTCCGCATTAGTTTAGAACAAGCATCACAATGATACCACGATGGTTTGCGGGAAAAATTGGCAATTTTAACAAATTGTGTTAGTTACAGCTAGAGAAGGGGTTAATGTTGTTTTAAAGAAAATGGGCTTGTACCTACAAAATGACTTGTATTTCATCAGCAACTCACCTTACACTATTAAACTTGCTAGCAAATTAAAGCTTTAATATACATGTAGTACTGTCATCCAATGGGATGGTTTTTGATGAAGACTAGTTTTCTAATTTTCATTTTTATCAATATTGACGTAAAGTTCAGAAAATAAGGGAAATTATTAATAAAGCAAATATAAACAGAATTCTTCCCCAAACTGTCCTTGTTGCATGTTATTATATCATCGGTGACGCGATTTCATAAGACCTTTCATCCATTGGTCATACATAAAATTAACAACTTTGCATATTCATAAATATTAATGAAACTAAAGATTGAGGTAAAATCAAGGAATAACTCTCCCCCCACATACACACACCTCGGGTATGGTGGTGGGACTGTGGCTTTGTGATTTGGTAACTTTCCCATTTTGTATCCTGGGTCAGGTGAAGTACATGATTGTATCGATTCCTGATCTTTGCCTCTTTTCTTACTTTTACTTATTTACTTTCCTTGCATCAAACGACAAATAACAAGGGATTCAAAATTGTTCAGTGGGACCACTAAATCCCGAAAAGATATTCTCTCCAAAAATACACCTGTTTGATTTATATAAAGTTGCATGATGTTCATGGCAGCTCATCGGAAACTGTAGCTGGGTCAGAAGCATTTATTCTTCAAATGCAACCAGACCAAAGATCGACACTTGTGTGTCGCTCAGTCTTTCGTAGATTTTCTAACTCATCCACTAATGCAAGAAAAGCAAGTTGTCAGTTAATGGCAAAACAAAATGGTCGCTAAATAGCAAAAAACTGGCTCAGGGAGGCTTGCCTACCCATGATGTGAAAATCCATAATATGATTCTAAAGGATGGGGTAAACCTACACAATTATTCGTATTTTGGCACCATCTTACTCTACACTACAAAACTTCGTACCAAAGTTAAGCCCTGACATACTTCTTTTATTCAATGTGCTGATATGCAAATTTTTTATGCATATTTATGAGTGTTAATAAAAAAATATATATAAAAAAAGAAAACTCGTAGAAGAAAATAAAGGGGGTGTTCCTATAAATATTACCCATATGTAAGTTGCTAGTTATCATAGACTAATAAACTGGGTACTAAATAAAAGCATAGACATAGTTCTTTTACCCAACGGTATGGTATGCAAATGATTTAATTCTAATATTCATGAAAATTGATAAAAACATGAGAAATAAGAGAAAAATGGTAGAAAAATAAGGGGGTGGGGTGGGTACGTACAGCACTGCCTAAATGTAAGCTGCTTACTGTCCTAGACTACCAAACGTGTTACCAATTAAAAGTTCGGACATAACTCTGTTACCCAATAGCGTAATATATAAATTATCTAATTTACATATTCATTAAAATATTAATCAAAAAACATTCGAAATAAGAGAAAAATGGTAGAAATGGTAGATGATTGCAATACTAGAATGGACATAAAGGAACGTACAATAAAACATAGAACAATTACAGACTAACAATAAACAAAAAGTCAACAACAACAGAACCACCGCCTTAGAACGGACAGCAGCCTAAGCCACCAGGGGGGCTTAAATGCATTTTACTGGTATCAAATCTTCGCCCTAGATTCTGCTGTTGTTGAAGTACAAGAAATGTTCAGCTCGCATGGAGGCCATCTAACTAATGCAATGTATCATCATGGAGAATCACTCTAATCAAATTAACACACCATGATGAAACAAAGAAAAGGGCTCATGACTCACAGATAGTCAGAGCTAAAGAAAACCTCAAGTTGAGCCACGGTGGTTCCAGCTACAGATAATCATCAGGCACCAACCCACCGATAGAGCATTGATAGAGTCTGAGGCCTGACTCACCGCTAGGCAAATCTCTTTTGCATATTTGTGAATATTGATGAAACATTAAAACATATAGAAAAAAAGTGCAGAAAAAATAAACGGGTTATATCTACACAATTACCTATATCTCATCTGCCAATTGTCTTGGGCTAACAAACTTACATACTCACTTACTATTTTTGGTACCATATAATTGCTGAGCCATATCACAATTAATGCCTTGATTGGATATGCAAACATGTAATGATTATATTCTTGATAATTAATCTATATGTTGGATATGAGAGCAAAAAGGTAATAAGATTAATGGAATATACCTACAGCATTACACATATCGTAGTTGCAAATAGGTACCCGTAAATGCATTTAAGCCCCCCAGTGGCTTAGGCTGCTGTCCGTTCTAAGGCGGTGGTTCTGTTGTTGTTGACTTTTTGTTTATTGTTACTCCCATTGTGGGAGTCTGTGATTGTTCTGTGTTTTGTTGTACGTTATTTTATTCCATTCTAGTACTGCAATCATCTTGATGGGGAATAGAGAGCTGATTGCTTTGCTTAATTTGTCTTCCTGGTGTCTCGTGATGGTTGAGCGGCTCTTCCTCGCGGTGCCACGGGATTGTCTGCAGTCTGTTATTGTGGTATTTCCTGATCATACTCACTTACTTTTTTGTATATCAAAACATTGCGTTAAAAGGCTATGACTCAACTTTTATTTGGTACCAATTTTGGAACATTAGAACAGTTAGCAGCTTGCAAATGGGTTATGTTTGTCGTACACACCTTTAAATTTCTACCATTTTTCTCTTATTTCGAATGTTTTTTAATTAATATTTTAATGAATATGTTAATTAGATCATACTCAGTTACTGTTTTTGGTACTGACTTAAAGCTAAGGCAGGTTACTTTACTCAGTAGTGATAATGTGAAATTATCCGATTTTTTAATTTATCAATATTAATGTAAACATTAGAAATAAGAAGAAGAAAAATGAAACATTAGATAGGGAATACTTCTAAAATTACTCTTATCTCAACTTTAAATGGTCTAGACAATTAGTCGATCATTTTTGTTGCTTGTGATTCCTGTTTGTCATTTGTTCTTGTCTGTTTATTGTTGCCTTGTGGTCACCTGCTGGGAAAGGGGTGACCTCTTGGCTCTCTTGTATGTGATGTTTTATTGTGTTTTTGTTTTATTGTGGTGTCCTGGGCCAGGTGTGATGCTTTAATGTATTGATTCCTGATCTTTGCCTTCGTTCTTGCATGCAATTAAAGAGTAAAGCAAAGTCGCATACAAAGGATAATGTACATTGTGAACGTTGTAAGGAGTTATAGATACATTGTTATGTAACCCATTCCCATCAGTAGTCTCAGTGCTTTGAGATAGTTGGCAAAGGCATTTAACCCCGGACCTTTTGTGATTCAACCCAAGACCTATGGTGTGATTCTGCCTGAAAAATTTAATTGCTTCTGCTCGGAATCTTTCCTGAAATTCCACCGTGAATGTTACAAAGTTATGTCTATTAGTTTGCACATCCGAAGTCTCCAGAATAAACGTGTTTTTGAACAGGTTAGCGTTTTATTAACAAACCAGTAAAATGTTTAATAAACTTTCAGGTTTCGGGTTAAGGACATGGGCTGATCTAGAAATGTTCGTTAGTTGGGTTAGGGTGATCCTAACTGACAAAATTTATTTATGAATTTATTTTTATTAGAAGCTAAATTAAATTGTTTCAGGAGTAAGGGTCAAAGCTTTTCAAGGGAATCTCGTGCACCCGTGAGTTCCAGGGGGGTCTCCCTCCTCTTGCCTCCTCCCCTCTAAATCTGCCCATGTTAGTAGAGGTAAAAATAGACTTGAATGCTCATATAATAAATAATATTATATTATATTCGTGTTTTGTTTCAGGGTGATTGCAGATCCCTCTTTTGTCCCCCAGGCGAGTTCCTTGGTGTATGTCAATGCGTGAACCTAATAGCCAACATAACAGGGATGCGTGTGTTTCTTAGATTAAAAGTAGAACCACAAGCAGGCCAAACCTTGCCATCGACAGAAGCGAAACGGCGAAAAATGCGTGTAGCCCTGAGAAAAATCTTGACAACGACAAGCAAAGGAAATGATGTGGATATATATGCAACGTTTACGAATACCAACAGTACCAGACCATATTATTTCGTCATAGCGACAATCACTTCAACACCTGGTAACGACATAAGAGAAGTTACTAAACCTTTCCTAGAGTACCTAGATGATTCAAACTTCATGGAGATAAAATTCGACAAAACAAATCTCAAGGCTAGATTAACAAACAGAGTGGACTTTTGGTACGATGAAATGTATCTCTTTAAAGCTAAAGAAATAAAAGGAAAATCAGAACTAACACCGATATACCTGAAGACCAGCCTTCAAGAGAGGACATTTTACACACGGATGCTCATTCAAGGCGAATACCAAGTACTAACTCCACTTCTCTTCTGTTTGCAAGTTCAACTGGATGGTAATGAATTCCAAGAGAAAGATGGAATTATACAAGTAAATACAACAGAAGCCCAGATTTCAGTCTATGACTTCATCCGGATGGATGACACTCATGTACGAGTATGCGTTGAAGATTATCTACCGGCACCAGCAAGGGTTTCTTCAGGCACAGGGCAGAACCTGCAGACCATTGCTCTGTTATGTCTCAGTATTACTTGCAAATATTTTCTCATCAAATAATAGGAGCCGTGGCATGTGATTTCCAACTATGTGGAATTTTGACAAGTGATGACTCAGACGAGCCTGTGCAGCCTGCTTTTAAACTTAGAAACTCCAAATGGTGTTCACTCAGTAGCTTAATAATCATAAAATACTCAAGCGACTAGCAAACGCTCTGATCAGACTGCGCGTATGCGCAGGCTGATCTGAGGCTTTGCTGGTCGCACAAACTACATTGTTGGAAATCTCATACACTGGCTCATACAAGACCTGTTTCATGTTTATTTGAAAAGATTTGAATTGCACATTTATTCAGTTAATAAAACAAACATGTTTTGCTTTGTCATAAATAACAGGCTGTTTCCTGATACAAAATGTAAGACTAATTAGGCAAGATTACAATTTATCTTACATCTTTGCGTCTGGGAGTGAAATAACGCCATGCAATAAAGTCGACAAACCACTAGTGGTTTACAGAATTTTGGAAACGTTATGACGTCTATAACAACGTTGCGTTCATAATGGCGGTGCGTTCATAATGGCAAAATTATAACTTTTTTTCGCCAAAAGTGATATTTCAAAGTAATATTAATGTCATTATGATAAATAGAATCTAACATTCAAGTTCTTAAGATCGCCAATAAGACTGATAACCAAATATTGCATTTTGCAGGGGGGCATTCTTATAATTTTATATATACGTACATGTAGGCTTAATCCTTATTTGGGGGTTCAAAATTTTTAATTTCAAAATTTGGGGTTTTCTGAACAATGTATGTTTTTCGGGGATACGTATATTGTGGCGTTTTTTTCTCTCACAAACCTGGATTATATTAGGGGGGTCTTTTCTATACATTTGGGTTTTTTTTTCTTTCTCTAGGTCAAGGGTACAAAATGGGAATGTAGTTTTGGGGTTTCTAAAAAATAAAAAAATGCATACATTGTACGCCTGATATTCCTGATAATTGAGTGGGGTAAACAGTAGATGCTGGGTCCGAGCCTACATGAATAGAAAAAAATGAGAATACCCGTTGTAAGCCCTAATACTTGATGTTCAACTTGCCTCCAGAACGTTTAAATCTACATTAACATGTAAATGAACTGCTTTTTTTGCTAATAGAACATGTTTTCATCATTTATCTAACAAGAATACCAACCGCGTTTTTGTATAAAATCCACCAAGAAGGTACATGACTTCAATTTAAAACAACTTCGTTGTTTTAAGGTTATGTGCCTGTTGGAAAGTGCACATGCTAAATAAAAATAGTAATATTAAAAGAGAGATGACCCAATGTAATAAAAATGTTTTATCATACCATAAGGAACTGCTCTTAAAGGAAAGAATTCGCTCCCTCTGGGAGCAAATTCTTTCCTTTAAGAGAAGCTCCTTTTATGAAAAGGGACGTCATTGAAAAGAATCGTTGCTTATCTAGTAGTCTCCCTTTGATGTGCGTATCTTTTCAGCGTTCTGGCTATGCCGTTGAAAGTGTACACACTCTTGATAAAAACGAGGCTTTATTAAAAATCCATAAAGGGTCTTGTTTTCATCTCTTTAAGAACAAACATTCGAGAAAGATTTTAAACATTTAATTTCAGACAGTTCTTTTAAATACTTAAAATTCAACTACTCATATTCAGAGACAGTTTAAAACCAGCTAATAAAGTTTTTATCTTATTTTCTTTGTGCGCACGTGTTCCTGCCTAACCTTTGTAACTATTAATTATTACAAAATGTATAAAGAAATAAATGTGTAACGGCAATTTCAAATCTGTTCAAATAAACATGAAACATTTTTTGAATTTCTTTTGGGGATCTTTTTATGTTATTTGTATTTGTCTATTCCTAACTTTCACGTCTGTTTCCTGCATCCTTGAAATCACCTGTTGGGAAGGGTTGACCTCTTGGCTCTCCTCTTGTTTGTGATGTTTTCTTGTCTTTTTGTCACTTTCCAATACGGTGTCCTGGGTCAGGTATGGTACCTGATTGTATCGATTCCTGATCTTTGCCTTCTTCATAACTTTAAAATGATTTTCTACAAGAAGATATTTTAAACAAACTTAAATAAGGTTGTGGATGGTACCGTCAAATATGTTTAAGCACAAAGTAATTTTCTTACTGACCGTTTCAAGGTGGTGCATCTTTTTTGGATCCTTTTTGCTATTTGTGGTTCGTGTTTGTGTGTCATACTGTCTTGTCTGATCCTTGCGGTTTTATGGTCACCTGCAGGAAAAATCCTGACCTCTTGGCTCTCTTATATGCAATGTTTCCTTGTGTTTTGTCACTTTCCCATGTGATGTCCTGGGTCAGGTGTGGTATTTGAATGCATCGATTCAATCCTTGTCTTATTCTTTACCTTAACAGCTAACATAATCTCTGAACAATCAACCCTTTTCATGTTTTAAAAGGGGTAGGTGTCTCGTCATGGAAGAAGGGTCATTATGCCTCAAATGTGCCGCTACCCAGGTCACGAACACACATGGATAAAGTCCAAAAACAAAGTGACCTTCTCATTATATTTTTCAATAGGAAAAGGGCTTGTCTCATATGGTATACCATTGTGCCCTTTATTCCGTAAAAGCAAATATTCAGCATATTATGGTTGTAGTAAAAACTACTTTGTTTCGTTTTTTTTTTGTATATAGATTTAGTGTTTTGCTTTTTCGCCCCAGAAAAACAATATTCTGGAACAGTATAACGTTTTTGGACCCAGGGGACTTCTTCAGTACCTTAGCAAAAAATCAAAACACGTTTGTGTGATCTATTTATGGTCAATCTAATGATTTAGCATATTTAAAACACTCTTTATTCACGCATACAGCTTTGATTGACCCGTGTGCTTTAATGGGTCTGTGCCGTTTGCTTGCTCGCTAGTGCGTGTCTGATTGGCACTCTATTTCTAAAGTAGTTTATGCTTGTTTTGATTGATTTTAGACTGGCTGGTTTACGTCCTATTTTAACGTTCTTTGTCTACATAGTCTGTTGGTACCTTGGGACTAATTCTCTGAGGTTAAACAGGTTAGTACCTGTGTTTTTAAGCTCTGTTTATTTCAGAGTCTGGTGGGTAGGTTACCACGCTATGTGTAGACTCTGTTGTTTATTATAGAGTCTGGTGGATTGTTTACCACGCTGTGTAGACTTTGCTGTTTATTATAGAGTCTGGTGGGTTGTTTACCACGCTATGTGTAGACTCTGTTCACTAAGAAATTGACCGGTTGGTTATGGTGTTTTTTTTAAAAACTCTAGTGTGGGTAATTTTTACCCTAAATACAAACCTAGACCACAAAGCAAATTATTCTAAATTTGCTTAAATACTTACTTTGGGGATACAGATATGCGTCGTTTTATGTAAAAGACAATTCCAAAAGACATAATAACATTGCAGACATCTTCTCAGTCTGCCAGCGAGTTAGTAAGTGAAGAATTTCTCGCCTAGCGCCAAATTTGATAAGAGTAGCAGCCCAACTGTGCGTGATAATCACTAATTTCTTCTGCATGTGGACATATCAAGTATCAAACGGTTTTTGGCGGACTCAGGTTTTTAGTACATCCTTTGAAGTCGTGTACAGGTGTTTTACTAATTTGACCAACGCTGCATACCATAGTTCCCAACTTTGTCGTTTCTTTGTAAGGATTGCATTGAAAATTATTTTAAATTAAGGTGTGTCTATGGAGTTGGATCGTCTCTAATGCAGACGAATCAGTTAGCGCTCTTTTTCTATAAAACACACGCTTATATATACGTTTTTGCTAAGTTGTAGTCTACGTTTTTCCCTATGTTTAATGCTTGTTAAGCACAAAAAGAGGGCGTTTCAGTGTTAGACCATTAAATGGTTTGGTTTTGGGGGATCGTATCCCACCACATTCAGTTAGAAAAAGGTTTAAAACTTGTAATTTTCTGTAGAAAAGACGTTATAGATTTTACCAAATACATTGGTACAACTAGTTAGGTTCTATTTTGAATTTTAAGGGATCACTTGAAAAACTATCTAACTTATGAGGCATTGAATGTATGTCCCTAAGAACATTTCATCTTTAAGTTGGCACAATGCAGATTCTGAAGTAATACCGCCTTATCTGACATTTAATATAGGTCTTAATTGTTTGCTGAAGTACCCGTTTTATTGTTATCCAGAATGAAAAGGGCGGGGGGGTGAAAAGGTTAAAGGACTCAAAAACTAGCTTGGTGTATATGGTTGCTTTTGAGATTGTATAGTACTGCTAAGCAGGCACACTGTTTTTCTCTTTTGATATGTATGTCTAACATGGTATGTTTCACTCCAAGGCGGTGCTTCTTTGTGGATCATTTTTGTTATTTATATTTCGTGTTTGTCATGTGTTCTCTTGTCTCTTGTATGTTCATTGTAGCCTTAGGGCTGACCTCTTGGCTCTCTCTTAGCCCTAAGTTTGATTGATATTATATTGGGATTGTGTCACTTTCCCATGTGATGTCCTGCGTCAGGTGTGGTGCTTGATTGCATCGATTCCTGATCTTTACCTTCTTTTTACTCAACACAGCGTTATATCAATATCAAATCGACGTCATGATCAATACACTGGTCAGCCTTGAAATCTGCAATATGAGGGATGGGGCATATATCATCAATGTAATTTTAATGTGTATCTTGTGTTTGTGTGTTATATTTTCTTGTCTGTCCCTTGCAGCATTGAGGTCACCTGCTGGGAAAGGACTGACCTCTTGGCTCTCTCTAAGCCCTAAGCAATTTTCCTT
Source organism: Loripinus fragilis (assembly GCA_964019695.1). Lineage (NCBI taxonomy): Eukaryota > Metazoa > Mollusca > Bivalvia > Lucinida > Lucinidae > Loripinus > Loripinus fragilis. Next base: position 46,320,807 of record OZ026515.1, read on the forward strand.
CTGAATAATTAAAGGCAGTGCTTCTTTTGTAGATCTTTTTTGTTATTTGGGTTTCATGTTTGTCTATCAAACTGTTTTGTCTGATCCATGCAGATTTGTGGTCACCTGCATAGAAAGGGATGACCATTTGGCACTCTTGTATTTGAAGGTTTCTTGTGTTTTATCACTTTCCCATATAATGCCTTAGGTCAGCTGTGGTAATTGATTGAATCGATTCCAGATCTTTGCATTCTTTCTTACTTTTAAAAAAATGGCAACATATCATACAAATTCACAAAGAGCCTATCAACTGTATTGTTGGAAACACAGTTAAACTGTTTGGTGAAATAAAACCCTTTATCGCCAAGTGCCATCTGCTGTTAACTTTTGCAAACACGTTGGACACATATCAGTCGTGACAAACTGTTTGATGCTCTTATAGTATTCCTGAAATATTTTTAAGCTGATTTTGAAAAAAATAGCAGACCACAAAAAGCATGCGAAATTTCACAATAGACAAAGAGCATAGCATAATGTCCGTCTTGATCTGGATCCAAACTTTTTGACATTCAGATAGTGCTCCTGAAGAAGTTATTTGGAAAAGATGGAAACAAGTCAACAGACGACAAAATATTATGAACAATTTCTCATCAAGGTCCGTCGACTGCAAGATGTAATATAGCCATTTTTCAAAAGGTAAACCATAATATCTACATGTATATCTTTTTACTCCCGACATGTTTGTATGACATGGTATTTTTCTGTTTTTTTAATACTTGGTAATTTTTACTCATACATGTTTGTATACCTTGGTACTTTTCATTTTTCTGCATGTGTGTTTAATATGGTAGTTTAAACTCTTAACATGATTGTATAAAATGTTTTTACAGTCTTTACATGCTTTTACAACAGGGAATTTTTCACTCTGACATGTTTTATAACATGGTATATTTTTACTTTTGACATGTTTGTATCACATGGTATTTTTTTCACTCTTGACATGATTATAAAACATGTTATTATACAGTCTTGACATACATGTACTTGTGTAACATTTTTTAAACTCACCTGAGCCGAAGGCTTCCAGTGAGCTTATATGATGGGACTCAAGCCGGCGTCCATATGTGCGTACGCCTGTGCGTCCATCCGTGCACCTGTCTGTTTACAATTTTAAATTAAAATATCCCTGAGACCAGTTAGCAAATCTATTTCAAATTTCATCTGAAGCATCATTGAAGTAGTGGAAAGGAGGAATTAGGTTTTGGGCCATATCTGATTATAACTCTGGTTTCCATAGCAAAAGATAGCTCCCATAGGGTCATGGGAAAATCCTGTAAACAATCTATCCCCTTCATGTTTTAATTGAATCTTCTTTATTCTTACAGGTATTGAGGACAATCATAAAATCTCAAATGGGTTCGAAATCTGGCAATACCTGAAAAAGTTCTGCAGAGTTAGCTGCCCTTGAGCGTCTGGAAAAATCCCTGTATACTTAAAATGGGAGGAATGTGATGACTACTCTAGTGCCTCCATTTTTGGATGGATCTTCATTCTTGCAGGTAACAAGACCAACCATAAAAGCTTAGATGGGTTTTAATTTTGGCAAGTTTCCATCTCTGACTTTGGAGTTAGCTGCCCTTAAGCATCTGAAAAAGCAATGAATAATGTTGTGACCACTCTAGCACCTTCATTTTTAATTAGACCTGCCTCATTCTTGCCAGTAACTAGGAAAGCTATAAAACCTTGGATGGGCTTGAAATTCGGCCAGATCAGATCTTGGACTGGAGAGTTATCTGACACTAAGCGTTTGAGAAAATCCGTATGACATAATGGGAAAATGTTGTGACCACTCTAGTGCTTTCAATTCTGAATTGATCTGCTTTATTCTTTCGGAAAAGAATGGCACCTATAAAAGCTTAAAATGAGTTTGAATTCTGTCAAGATCCCATTGCCTATTATGAGTAAGCTGCTCTTGAGCAATATTGAATGTGATGGATAATGTTGTGACCATTCTAGCACCTTTATTCTTGATTGGATCTTCTTCATTCTTGCAGGTAACAAGGACAACCATAAAAACTTGAGTGGTTTGAATTTCAAGTAGATCCAGCCTCACATTGTGGAGTAAATTGCCCTTGAGTGTCATAAAAATCTACATAGACGTACAATTGGAGATCTGTTGTGACCACTCTAGCACCTTCATTTTTGAATGGATCTTCCTCATTCTTCAGTTACAAGGACACCCATAAAAACTTGAATGATTTTGATTTTTGGCCGCAACCGACCACAAGCTATAGAGTAAGATGTCCTTGAGCGCCTAAAATATAGCTGTATAATGTTATGACCACTCTAGCGCCTTCATTTTTCATTTGATTTTCTTCATCCTTGTAGGTTACCAGGACATACATAAACGTATGGATGAGTTTTGAATTTCGGTCAGATCCATCACTGGCTACAGAGTAAGCTGCCTTTGAGCAGCTGAAAAATATACTTTCACCATGTTTACTCGACAATTTTTATTCCGGTCTTTTTAATTCTTGCAGATAACCAGAACTGGCATAATATCTTTTGTTTTTGAATTGATTCTTGGTCACTGTTTCAAGTTCAGAGTTACCTGCCTTTGAGCATCATAGATTATGGTATCTCCAAACATTATGCTGGCTACCAGGTGAGCGATCGTTGCCCATTAGGCTAATTGTTTTTAGCTGACATGTATGTATAACTTGGTATTTTTCGCGCTAACATGTTTGTATAACATGGTATTGTTCACTCTGACATGCTTGTATAACATGGTATTATTTACTCTTGACTTTGGCATAATGGCATTTTTTTCATTTTGACAAGTTTGTTAACATGATATTTTTCACTCTGACATGTACTTGTACAAAATGGTAATTTTCACCAACATGTTTGTATAACATGGTATTTTTCAAAGTTTGATAACTGTGGTGCAGATACAAATTTTGTTGTTACTGATATTGCTAAAACATTTTTGTTTGCAATCGATTTACGCCGTTTTCTAAAAAGTTAACAGTGACCTATATATTAATCACGTTTGACAATTATTTCTTGATCAATAACATCGCTCTAATGTATATTGCAAGAAATTTAGGTCATTTTTAAATGGTAAACAAAACAATTACATAATACAAGGTTTAATATTTATGTTGAAATTATCATTGAGGCTGTAATTTATACCGCAAAAAATAATAAATATACCCAACCAAAAAAGGAAACATGCGTATATGTAGCATATTTTAAAATGCCTTAAAATCAGTAATTTTGACCAACCCTTTCAATTTCAAAATAGCGTTGATGAGTATCCTTATCTTCGATGTGCCTGAAAACTATGCATTACTGACTGCGTAGAACACAATTTCCGTTCGGTTATTTAAGCCTAATGCCTCCATAACTGTTTGAGTATACATGTACATTTGTATCTGAATATTGCTTTCGAGTTTCGTTTGTGTTTTATACGTTTAAAATCGGCTTTACAGCGAGAATGGAATGCGATACCTCAGAATGCAATAAGGGATATCATTGGTTTGCTGCGTAGGAGATGTATATACTGTATACTAATCAACTGAGGTCAAACATTTTATTGAACACTGTGACAATGTTATGAGGCGCATTAGAAGGTACTGAATAAATATAATGTAATAAAATTATAGGAATAAACTTTCCGACTGTTCATCTTTACAGCTTTATAAATGACTTTGTTAGATTCTTAGTTGTTTTTAAGAAAATTTCAAACTATTAACTGGTACGTTTCTTTTTTGCTGCGTATAGATAAAAACGCTTTCAAAAAGTAAATAGCATGTACATATTCAACATTTGACTATTGTGTTATTGATACAACTGTAACTTGAATATATATATAAAAAAAATAAATATGCCTATTTAGCAGGCAGATTTGGCCATTTATCCAAAAGGAAATAATAACATGTATTTTATAACATTTTCTATTTTCATCTTGATAAATACACTAAACAACTTACCTCCAGCAAGTGATATATACTGAAAAATCTGTCTTAAGCGGCTACTCAAAATAGTTAAAACTAGAACACATTCGATGGCGCGCCATCGCAAATCCCCACGCTCTCGAAGAAATCTAATGGTAATTGACCCTTTGACCTCATCCCAAGGTCATCAGTTTGATCTTAGGTTAAAATTTTTCAGTGTATCCTGGTCTACTGCAAATTCCCTTTAATTTGATATGCCACATGACCATGTTCAGAAAATTAAATTTTTGACCCCTTCCCAAGGCCCCAGGGGCTGGGGACCCAAAAAATTGTGCCGCTGCATGTGCAATTCATGTAAGTAACTAACACACCAAATCTGGTTGAATTTCGGAAAAAAAATTTTTTTGGCCCCAGAACCCCCATGGTACCCCCAAGTCCCACCCCTGGGCATGACCCAGGTGCCCGAATGAAAATCCCATCTGATATGTTATATATCTTTCATATGTGAGAAGATACGAAAAGTTTGGTTTAAAAATCTTTGAAATTGACTTTGTAATTCAGATTTAATGATATTTGACCTTTTCGCCCCTCCCCAGGGCCCCAGGGGGCGGGGACCCAAAAAAATGGTGCCGTTGAATATGCCATTCATGTAAGCAACTCACACACCAAATCTGGTTGATTTTCGGAAAACAAATTTTTTGACACCACAACCCCCCACGGTACCCCCAAGTCCCACCCCTGGGACATGACCCAGGCGGCCAAATGAAAATCCCGTCTGATATGTTTTATATCTTTCATTTGTGAGAAGACACACAAAGTATAGTTTAAAAATTTTTGAAATTGACTTAGTAATTGAAATTTAATGATATTTAATGATATTTGACCTTTTGGCCCCTCCCCAGGGCCCCAGGGGGCGGGGCCAAAAAAAAATGTGCCGTTGCACACCCCATTCATGTGAGCAACACACACACCAAATTTGGTTGGATTTCGTCCAATGGTTTAGGAGGAGATAGCGTGACGGACGGACGGACAGACGGACGGACGGACGGACGGACGGAGGCGATTGCAATATCCCCAACGCTTTTTTAAAAAAGCGTGGGGATAATAAAGATTTTTATGACAAATGACAGCTTAATGAAGGTCAGATTTATTGCAGAATGCTCTCCTTGGAGCATTCTGCAATACTTTAGACATGCATTAAGCGATAATCGGTTTTGAAAACCATTTTTCTGTCTTTGAGAGGCTGCTTGAGAAGGTTTTGCTATATTGAGCCTAACTTATAAATAAAGCAACTTGATAACGGTCTGATTTACCAATTCCAATAGGTGTAGGACAATATATTCAACATTCATTGTTTAAATACCTATGAAGAATGTTTGCTGCATAGACAGGAAGCTCTCTGCATAAAGGTTTGCGGAGCTTAATTCTGATTGGCCAAAACTGTTTTGGGGGTCTCCGACATTTGTAAGAGGGTTGAGAAATTCAAAATGCTTAGTACAAAAAAACTACAACGGTAGACCAACAAGATGAGGGGCATCAATTGAAAAATTAACTGGTTAGATTTAAAAAAAAAATAAACATTAAAGTTCAGTCAATCGCGTTTTGAGCGTTGTGTGTTTGTGTGTGTGTGCAAGTACATCCACACAACTTTTTGTGTAAAACCAATATTGCGTAAATTTATGTAATTATTCAAAACAAGACTAACGTCTGGTGGTTAGAAATGCCCATGGGCATGAATGGAAGAAAATAAAATATCAAAACTCCATGTTGCCCTTGAAATTGGTTTCAACTTCGTAAAACACAGAAAACGTCAGTGGAATTCTATTTAAATCCTTATTGATTTTGGTGAATAAGCGGACTTGACCTTGTGTGGATCTTCCTCATGATGCCACGGGTTTGTCTGAAGTTTGTGATTGTGGTATTTCCGCATCAAACTCACTTACTTTTTTGAAGCTCTGCAAATTAACAGAAAAAAAAAACATTCCATCTATGTTTTTTTTTTCTAAAAAAAAGATGAAAAAAAAATCAACTAAATTTTATGTTTCTGAAATGCATGCCATATATTGAATACCTGAACACTACCATACATTTCATTTTCTTAATCGCCCTTCATCAATAAAATACATCGTTTCATAGTCTGTTTGAGATGTATGGTAAAAGATAAAATATGATTAGAAGCATGACTAAATAGACTTTTGATAAGTGGAACAATTGTTTAGCGCATGTGCGTGGACATAGAAATAATCAAACAAAAACAAAGTTGCGTTATAAGTTTGGCCTCAGTATATTAAATCACTGCGAGCGCGAGCATATTTCTATAAAAGAACATTTTTACGAGCAGTTTAGGCCATTTTCAAAAGTAAACAATAACAGGGATATATTTACTGTCCTGCCAGCCAAGAGTGTCATGTTTTGTTAACAAAGTTATCAGCGACTTATAATCGATAGATCGCTTGACTGTGTATTAATCGTATCCGCAGAATGGGATTAATACACAAGTGATATATCGATTCATATTAGCTCAAGTTGAGTGTACACGTTAATGTTTTACTTACAATTTTAAACAAAACATGATGTCACTGTCACTCTTGCCTGACAGCACGGTAACACTTGACGTTTAATTGTGCTGTGGTTATTAGTGTTGTTTTACATAGTTTGTAAAAAAAAATCAAAAACAAGACAGCAGTCTGAAGGACAGATAATTTCCCAACTGCAGAATTACATGACATTGAAGTGCAACATTGATCTTGGGTATGCATAGCTGATTCATGGGTTCTGTACACCGTCTCACTTAGAGGAACTCAAAGGTTTCATAAGATATGGAACAGACAAGAAATTCAAGGGTAAATCCCGTGACCTTAAAGTCTGACCTTGACCACGAGTCTGCATAGCTGAGTCAATGGTTCTGTACAACGTGTCAATAAGAGGAACTTTTGGGTTAAGATTAATGAAAATCTTTCCAAGAGTTCGGAAGATATGGACCAGACATGGAATTCGACAGTAAATCATCTGACCTTGTTATATGACCTTGGCCTTGAGTATGCGTAGCTGAGTCTGTGGTTCTGCATGTCTCACTGAGAGGAACATTTTGGCGTAAAACGTTCAGCTGATATGAAGCGGACACGAAATTGTAGGGTAATTCCCATGGACTTGAAGTGTGACCTTACCCTTGAGTGTGCGTATCTGTACACCCTCTCAATGCTAGGAACATTTGGGTGAAGTAGAAAGAACATCGTTGTAAGGATTCAGGACATATTGAGCGGACACGGGATTCAAGGGTGAATCCCATTACGTTGAAGTGTGACTTGAACTTGAGTCTGGGTAGCTGAGTTATGGGTTACTGAGAGGTAAATTTGATGGAAATTCAACCCTTAATGCGCAAACTCAACAAAAGTCGTCTGCTTTTCTCGTCTGCTGAAATGTCTAAGAAGCCTCTGTGGCAAGCAGTGTGGACCTAGATCAGACTGCTCCTATAGGAGCAGTCTGATCTTGGTCCACGCTGTTCGCTCCCTATACTTAATTCGTCAGTAATGTTAGGCAATTATTTGCAGCAGACGAATTCAGCAGACGACATTTTCAGATGCATTTTTTTCTTGGCGCTTTAAGGGTTAATGAAGTTCAGGAGATATAGAGCTAGACTTCCTATAACCCAATCCACTTCGCAGCGGTTGGAAGCTGTTTATGACATTTTTTTTCAAAAAGGAAAGTGACATGTACAAATGCAACGTTTGACTATTGTGTTGTAGTTTGTACTATTGCTGTAACTAAAATTGAAGACGTAAACACTTTCCTACGCTTTTTTGCGAACAGGTTAGGCCATTTTCTAAAATAAATAATGACTTGTACATATTCAACCTTTGGCAATTGTGTTTAAGTTAGTACTGTTGTTGAATCGTTTTATTGTAAAACATTTACTAGTCTTCAGTTGATGGTACGCCATCGCAAATACCCGCTTTTTTACCTATGACAACAAATGTTGCTCAGTACCCTCTATATAATGTGACCTATGTACATGCAAAGTTTGAAAATGTTGTTTCTAATGGTTTAGTGAGTAGATACATATACTCTATTGGACATTGACCTTTTGGTCAAGGCCACATTAAATGTTGTTACTATTTCCAACGGTGTTGGAGCATGTACGAGAAAATATATTATTTGACGAAATATTGCCAAATACCCTCTACATCATATGGCCTATGTACCTGCAACTTTCGAAGTTGCAGTATACAACGGTTTAGTAGATGAATTTACAAGAAAATACATAATTCAACACTTTACCTTTGGTCAAGGTCGAATGAAATTTTATCCTGTATCCTCTACATTATGTGAGCTGAGTTGATCAATAAATTTAAATAGTATCCCCTTGTAGATATTTCAAAAAAATAAGTATTTTGGCAACGCAGGTCGAGAGGAAAGTTTGGTCTTGTTAACCAAAGGAAAATAGCGGGTATAACAAAGAAAACACGTTTTCTTCAAACAGTTTAGGCCATTTTCAAAAATTTAAGGTAGATAGTGACATGTTCATATTTAACGTTTTGTTGTAGTTAATATATTGTTGTTGTAACTTATATGATCCTAAAACCCCGTTTTTACAAGCTGTTTAGGCCATTTTCAAAAAGTAAACAAAAACATGTATGGTCCATGTACCAGTTTTCGTGTCAGCTCCAGAAATCGTGGCATAAAAGAAATGAAGCCGCCATTTTATACACTTTTAGATTAAGCATTCAATTTTATATTTTGTGTTATTTAATTAACTTATTTTCTCACTGTCTGATATACGTACGTGCACTGTGGCATGACGTCACCAATGACATAATCATGTCCAATTATGACTTTATTATTCTAGAATATGACAGCCGTCATTTTTCGACTATCAGAAAGTCAACGACAACAGCAGGTAGCTAATATATTGAGATGTTGTTTAAGAAAAAAATGATTGGCATCCTTCACCCACAAAGTGCCACCTATAATTTGCAGCAGACGACAATCTCAAGTTTGGCGCTTTTTCAAAAATAACAAATAAGGAATGTTATTTCATGAGAACTGTCTGCTGGCAAAGTTCATACCTTGTTTTTTTGAAAATTAGGAAAGATGTAACAAAATCTGTAGTCTGCTGCAGTCGTAATTGACGCTTTAAGGGTCAAGCTTAGTTACTAGAATAAAACTATCCAAAATGACAAGTAATTACCCAGATCATTGTGAAATCCTGGATTTGCGAATAGTAACTGGATAACTGTTGCCTATTTGGAATGCAACTCGGCATAGGATCATTTAGGATTTATCCTGTCAGCAAGTCGTTGGTGAGTTTACAAGCAAAACAATGTATCAAAATATTTTATCTAAATATTGATACACTGTCATTGATTTATTTAGAAAAACTTTTACCACAAAAACTGGTACAACCAGCATACATATTCAACAAATAACATTTGTGATGTAATTATTCTTGTTGCTGTAACTTAAACTGTGAAACATTAAAAAAACTCATTTTTGCAAACCGTTTAGGCTTTTTTCTAAAAACTAAGCAATGCCATGTACATCTGTTTAACACTCTCAAGTTTGTTTAAAATGATATTTTGTTCAATTTTGACAATTGTATTGTAGTTATTATTGTTTATATAACTTAGCTTGGTTAAAAATAGTGAGAAAAAACATTTTTGCAAATAGTTTAGGCCATTTTCAAAAAGTAAACAATGACATGTACATTTGTTTAACTCTCTTGTGTTTGTAAAAAAATGATATTTTTCATTGTGTGAGAATTCACCTTTCAAAAAAACACGCCTAAGAGGGGTGTGCTGAAAATTCTCGCACTCCATATCGGGATTTCCGTTGTTTTGACCCATGTGAGATAATTCTTTCTCACATACCAGTGCATACAAGATTGAGTGATCCCTATGTTATCTCGCTGTCAGGAAAATCTGTCCCACATCGCTACCCATGTGACATAAGGGTAACTTATACGAGAAAAGACACACTAGGCTGGATGCTAATGCGTGATAACCTACACACGACATGTTTGGCGCATCATTGTATTCCTTCAAAAACGAAAGTTGAATTGAATTTTTGACAGTAAGGAAAATGTTCAATGTTTAAATTCCAGCCATTAAAGTCGGCTTTCAACGTAATATATATAATAAAACTGCGCATTTTAGTTAAAATATTTATTCAATGTTTTGAACATTCTCAGTGCATTGCGATTGACTTATTTGACATGTTGGGCAATGAGTGACTAAATGCATCAGGACTGGGAGCATTGACGATGTAAAAGAAAAAAAACACATTTTCCTCAACACAATTACTTACTCAAGTTACTGTGTCTGATAAGTTGTTCTCTAAGATCCATTTTGCTAAAATAACCATTTGCTTATTGTTTAATATGCTGTTTATTAGCTGTTTCAAGTCGATTTGTACAGTGCGCGTCATAACCTCAGTGACGTCATCAACAAATATAATAAAGTAAGTCGCTAAATATAGATTAGTATATGATAAAAACAATCGATCATGACTGTTCAGTGGTTCCAGAAAAATCCCAACCCTAGGGTCCACCATCCAGTGGGAAACTCGGCAAGCTCGTTCCCACTGGAATTGTGGGCCCTCGGGCTTGGATTTTTATGTCCCCACTGAACACCTATGATGGGTTCTATTTATATTATACAGTAAGTCGCTAAATATAGATTAGTATATGAGAAAATGAATCGATCATGACTTTTCAGTGGTTCCAGAAAAATCCCAACCCTAGGGTCCACCATCCAGTGGGAAACTCGGCAAGCCTCAATTCCCGCTGGAATTGTGGGCCCTCGGGTTTGGATTTTTCTGTCCCCACTGAACACCAATGATGGGTTCTATTTATATTATACAGTAAGTCGCTAAATATAGATTAGTATATGAGAAAATGAATCGATCATGACTGTTCAGTAGTTCCAGAAAATCCCTACCCTAGGGTCTACCGTCCAGTGGGAAACTCGGCAAGCCTCATTCCCACTGGAATTGTTGGCCCTCAGGTTTGGATTATCTGTCCCCACTGAAAACCAATGATGAGCTCTATTTATATTATACAGTAATTCGCTAAGATAGGTTAGCATATGAGAAAAAAGAATCGATCATGACTGTACAGTTGTTCCAGGAAAATTCCAACCTTAAGGGTCCACCATCCAGTGGGAAACTTAGCAAGCCTCGCTTCCCACTGGAATTGTGGGCCCTCGGGTTGGAAATCTTCTGTCGTCACTGAACACCAATTATGGGTTATATTTACATTACATACCCGTATCAGCCTGTGGAAAAGATAAAAAAGAACAGCCGCACGCGTGCCACACACTGGTCGCACGTCCATCCATGACGTCATTGTAATATTAAAATTACGTCACCATGTTGCATCTCAGCGTATTACGGATATTCCGGAAGTATTTTTCATTTTTTTTTTTCCAATATAAAATGAGATATTTAGTGGTGAGCAAGAAATAGAATCCATAATTTGTGTGAGGATGGTGTGAAAAATCTGTCCCTTGCGATCAAAGATTGTCATCACGCGGCAAGCCTCATGATGCCAATTGGTGATCCTCGGCACGGATTTTCTATCCCTACCTCACACTTATGATGGATTCAAATATTTTGATACTGGCGTAATATCTCAATAACCAGCAACGTCACATGCCTGAAAATGTACCAAATAAACAAATCTTATTTGTCTATACACAGCTTTATAATGTTAGATGTTACTTAAGAAAGCGACATGAAATCAATATCCGAAGAGCCATACCCTCAAGGCACTGACTTAGCAAGCAGCTCGTGCACATTAGAGACCCCACAAATCAGACAAGAGCAGTTTCAGCCATTTATGTTCATGGCTTCTTAAAGTTCGCTTATCAAGAAATGTGATGGCGAATTTTCTATAAGATATGGGTTGGCTAGACCTCGAGAGTCTTGCTATGCAACTGCCAGCTATTTTTACCAGCCCGTACTATCAAACAACGACTGTATTAAAAGTAAAATATTTTTAAGGTTAATGTTAGATGATCGGACTTTTGCATAAAACAGTTATGATCAGTCTGTTTCATCAGAGACTAGAAGTAACCAACATTAAATAATTATAACGAGTCTACAAAGTAGGTCAATGTTTGGAGAGACCCCAAGTTGGCATGTGCATAACTTTAATAAAACCTGATCAATTGTCGTAATATGCACTATATCGTAAAACAATGACATTTTGAGCTTAAATTGAGCACAATGTAGCCGTCTAAAATCAATAACAATTTTTGATTTTTTTTTTATTTAAAATCAATCAATACATTTCTTCAGAATTTTTTTTTTACAATATTCCAATTAAGATTTAGATATTTTGTGATTAAAATAATATTCAACTCAAATATTTTGCCGATATTAGGTTTGACATGTTTTGAGTCAAACTGGATAGAAAAAAATATACTCCAAAATGATATTTATGCTATGTATTGAAAAAGACGTAGTTGTCAATTCCCATGACGTCATTAGAATTATGCATTGTGCTCTTAATATTGAATCGGCACAATTTGCCGCCATTCTAACGTGTGAATGGACATTATACGTATAAAATAAAACAGTTTTATTTTGTTGCCATAAAAATGCACAGCTTGATAGATCCATCTTAAAAAATGATTATAATTTATAACATGAAAACAGGTCAGTGGTATGGAGTAAGCTATATATAATATTTTGTAACTATTAAAGCGAGGAAATATTAGCATCATTTTCAAGGTAAAAGATATGCCTCTCAAAAAGGTTTCTGCACAAAACTACGAGGTAAATTTTAGAGCTTTCGGAACACCCCTCGTACTTAAACTACTTGTTTACCATTATCCTCTGCTGATAACCTTTGCAAAGGTTGGATCCAGATTATACCAGACAAAATGACAGGCCTGATCTTGATCCAAACTGTTTGACACTCTGATGATATTCTTGTAAGAATGTTTTGAAAACGATGATTTTGAAAAGAATAACCAGCAGACAACACACCGCATGAAATATTACCCATCATGCAAAGAGTTAAACCACTACTCCGTAACTGTAAGGTAAACCTCAGTTTAATTGTGGAAGTTTGAACATACGTTATGAGATTTTGTCAAATGCTAAATAATCGTTGTCGCACTGGTCAGTTATGCACCATCAAATTCTTTTATTGACATTCTGGGCGTGGTTCAGAAACATCTCTAGCATTGTTACTCAAGTTATTATTGTTGCTGTAACTGATATTGTTTAAAAAATAAAAAGCATGAAAATGCACAATGATGTCTTTATCAATTTATTGATTTTTGTGTTGGGATGCTTGACAACCCTGTTAACAATTTTGTCAGTCATGTCAGGACGATTTCCTGTCTTCATAGGTTGAACAGAGTAAGTAAGGGCGCAAAGATCAGGAATCGGTACAATCAAGTACCACACCTGACCCTGATTACCAATGGGAAAAAGAACAACTCACAGTTAGACACCACAAACGAGAGCCTAGAGGTCAGCCCAGCACTAAGCAGCGAAAACATTGTCTTGCTCATGGACGCAACATAATGACTCCGCCGGCGTTGTGTCTCGAACAAGCAACCCTCTAATTCCAGGCCTTTAGAAAGAGTGCGTAGTAAAGAAATAATTTTCTTATTTCTCCACCAAAACATATCTTGTGGGTGCTAAAGAGAACCATCTCAATGGGATGATCGTATGAGCACCCAAAACATATGTTTTAAATGATGGGTAAGAAAATATTTACAATTGTACGCTTAAAAAATTGTTTACCTAAGCCCGTGAGCGCTCTATCAACTGAGCCACTGTGCTTCGTCTACACTACTGACATAAACATAACAACATAAAGGACGATGTCAAGGTATAGATACATGGGTGAAAGATCGAAATTTCCCATAATACTGAGCGTTAGAAATTCAAATCTTAAAAGCTGCAGTAGGCCCATAAAATATATTAGAGAACTTTGAAAACGCATCACCCAGATTAGACCAGACAAAATGACAGGCCTGATAAGACCAGACAAACTGACAGGCCTGATCTCGTTTGTGGTGTCTAACTGTTTCATCCACAGTGTTTGACTCTCCTGATTAGAACAGACAAAATTAAAGCGAAGAAATAATAGCATCATTTTCATTATGTACACAACGTTGTTATGGACTTCATAACGAGTATTAAAGCAAGGAAACATTAGCATTATTTTCAAGGTAAATGATATGCCTCTCAAAAAGGTTTCTGCACAGAGCTGTATCGTTATGAAGTCCATAACAACGTTGTGTACATAATGACAAAATTATAACGTTTTACGCCATAAATGAGATTTCATGTTATAGAATTATTGCTCAAGCACTTTGGATGTCAGCAAGAGTTTTTTATTGCATATTTAAGTCTGACAAGCTTTTTGTGTGCCATAGAAAATTCATAGCTGGAACATTAAGTTAAGTTATCATATGACGTTGCGTCCGGGAGAGAAATAACGCCATGCAATAAAATCGATAAACCACTAGTGGTTTACAGATTTTTCGGGAAACGTTATGAAGTCCATAAAAAGTTGTGTACATAATGACAAAATTATAACGTTTTACGCCATAAATGAGATTTCAAAAATAATCTTTATGTCATATGATAAATAGAATCTAACATTCCTGCTCTTGTATTATTGATTATATTAAACTCTTGCGGAAAAGATTAAAATCACGACAAGCCTCGCATTTTATCTCTTTTCCTCAACTTGTTTAATAAATTCAATAAAACATGAGCACTCATGTAAGATTCATTATATCTGCAACAAGGGGAGCACTCATGTAAGATCCTCTATATAATTATTTAGACAGCGTATCTCAGTTTTGAAGGACATCAATGTAGCTACAAGTTCAACAACTTTAACTTGCATTCCTGGCTCAACAACTACACTAAACCGAAGTTCTAAGTGGCCCATTTTCAATTTCATTTTTTCTGACTATGCGCTTATGATATTGAAATGAATTTTTGCCAAAATATGTGCATTCCAATGGACTAATGTTAAGCGGTGCTTTAGAAGAGTTTTCTATCACTTATCAACTTTTTGAAGAAATTAAGCGTTTTGAGAGCAGCTTCTATCGAATTGAAGTTCAGGTCTTTACAAACTCGTCTAATCAAATTGAAAAACACCAAACACTTGATTTTTTGCTTATGACCACTTTTATGTTTTTTTTTAAAAAAAATCTCAATTCTGCATTTTTCCGATATTTTAGAAAAACATCAGCTGTACATACTAAAATTGTTGCATGTGTTGTATTTAATGTGACCATGTTAGACCAAACACAATACAGCTTGATCAACCCATTTTCTAATGATATTTTTCAATACTTGTGTCCACTTCCGGTTTAAACGTGAAACTTTAGATGTCATTTAAATAGCATGTGTAAAAGTTTTTTTTTTTTTTTTTTTTTTTTTTTTAATAGAACAGTGACGCCTATTCATAATAAATTGCTGAAAATCTTAATGCCATGCCACATATAATAAAGCGTACAGAGCAATGCAAAGTTTGTATGCAAATTTCATGGTTAATGCTAAAACTCTTTGACTAAGCAGTGATGGTGGCTCTCTTCATGTTAACGTAGAAGAGATATGGAGAGTTCAATAACTATTGTCACAAATCTTTTGATTCTTTTTCGTCTTATATCACAGCTGTTATTGACAGCTTCAAACTAATTGAAATATAAATGGATAACGTATCTGAGCAATATTTATATCGAACTAAAAAGTATGATTTTTTTAAATGAGGGTACCTTTCCTTGGACTTCGTCTGTGCACGATCTACTAGTTATCTTGAAATGAGATAATTTGCAGAGTCTTGACAAAGCCTTGGATTTTTTCATAGAATTAAAATTTTGTAAAAGCGATTTTTATTTTCTGAACAGGCGCAAAAAATGTAAGGTGGCCACTTATAACATCGTTTCACTTAATGTGGCCTGTGCTTCTTTATCGATTGCAAATTTGTCACTAAACGATTTGAAATATTCTGGCATAACGGTATGCTCTAATTAAGAGCCCTTTACAGAAGCCAACATACCCCACCAACTCTGTTTAATTTGGTCTAGCAACAAAATTCAACATCTTGAGCCTTTCAAAGTTTCAATTGTTTGCATTGGATTCTGCTGGAAGAGGCTAAGGGCATAATATAAATAACATATATTGCATAAATTATGACTGTTTCGCGTTTCCTTTGTACTGTGCAAGTGTCGTTAACGTAAACTGTGAAGACGTTCCTGATCACTTGAAAACATATATTTTGGCATGATTTACATCAAAACGTATTCCACATATGACTGTCGATGTAGAAGTCCATGTTAGTAATGAAAGTTTACATAGAGGTAAGTTATGAAAGATGTTTCTGAAAAGGAGCTGTAAACTGATATTTAAGGTAGAACAGGACTAATGTGGAAAGATAACCGTGTTTTTTTATGAGAGTAAGAGCTATCTTAAGAGTTTGTTCTTGTTGTCAAGCAAGGAAAATTAAGTTTTTTCGGTCTGGTCTGTCGTCTTGTGAGCGAATCTCCAGTGTATGTCTATCAGTATTTGTGATGGCTGATCAGCGAATGATCTGGTTTACGTCCATTTGTTTTGTTTGTTTGCGTTGATGCTTTGCCTCCCATTTAACAATTATGGTCATGTTGGTACGAATTCTTGTCTTCAACCATTACTTAGCAGCTGATAAAGCATCCTGGCCAAGGACACAAAACTTTGAATTACCAATCCTTTGATCCCCAGTTTAACACTCTATCTAAGGAGCCACTGTGCATCTTATGCCCATTTGTAAAAAATACGTCGCTGGTGCGATGACTCCCTTTTGTAGCTTGGATGAAACCAAACAGCCACATAATGGGCACTGTGAAAGCGTTTGCTGAATGCTTGGCGGGCCTTTGCTCTATATTTAGCTAGCCAGTGGGGCTTCTGAGACTCATTTTGTATATATGCGAGCTGTGAATAATCTAGTATGACCGTTCACATGTGCATGCATGTCTCGCCTATATGAAAAAAGGCAAAGTCGTTTAACTATCATGCCTTCTTTACCCATTGGCTCAGTGGTAGAGTGTTCGACTTAAGATTAAGAAGTCCCTGTTTTGAGCCCTATTATTAGTTTGTTTGTGTTAATCATAGGAGTGATATAGCGACATGTATTAAAACCGATTAACCACTAGTGGTTTGCAAATTTTGGTAACGCTATGTAATGACCTCCGTAATAACCTCGCGTACAATATGGCAATATCAAAGCGCTTTTTACGCACTTTTAAACGCGATTTCAAAGTAGTGTTATGACCAAACATTAATTAGAATCTAATATTCGTGCTCCTGCACTATTGCATTTATTAAGCATTTTAAATCTTATTTACAGCTCGTTTAATAAATTCAACATTTTGACCAAACATAACTTTCTATGCATTAACATCTGCTAGAACCCGATGGAAGCCTGAAAGCCTAGGGCTTTAACGACACTTCAGGGGTCTAGCAGATGTAAGTGTATTGCATAGTCATTTTGTCGCTTGAAAACTTTGGAGTAACGTCTCGAAAAAATCAATAATGGCGTGCAGAATGCATTAAAACATCTGTCATAGAGCAAAGAAGTACATCATCCTGGCGACACTTCTATGCGCGTTGCTGCTGATGACGCCAACTTGTAACGGGCCAAGAATGCGTATACGTAAAGTAAAAAGGGGACAAAAAGCAACAAAAAAAGCCGTGCACCAACAGCACGTGAATTGCCTGATTAATATATGGGGTTGCGCTGGTTAAAACATGTTAATAACGTGCGATACGGCCTTTATATGCAATAATAAAACATGAGTGCTCATCATGTAAGGTCCTCTTTTCAACGTCCTGACAACAGGTATGGTCATAAGGAAACAGGGTATAGTTTAAAGCTTTTTCCAACAAACTAGTGAAGCCAAGAAAATCGGGATTTGAGCCTTACGGGGCTGCAGTTTTGCGTTCCTGGGCAAGGCACTTTATTCTTACTGCTCAGTACTGGCTTTCACACAAGAAGACAACCCGATATGGTTGATTTTGTATTCCTGAGACGTAAAACATCAACTCCAACAAACCTTGCTGCTCATGATTGTCTACGCCCATGGACATAAAATAAACAGTGAACAGGTATGACAATTTATACCTGTTTTTTTATATTATTATTTTAGAGGAAAAAGAAAGAAAATAGCACAAAAAGGAAAACGAGCACGGTGACATATGTTTTTTTAAATATTTAGGCTATACGTTTCTATAAAAAATTCCCTTCAAACTAATAAGGTTTTTTTATTTCTGTAGTTACATTATGTGACATTTTTATTCTAGGTATAAGCGATTTTATTGGCCTTAATGTTTTTTGACAAAATAGGCTTTATCTTAAAGAAAAAGCTACATGCCTAACTTTTTTTCTTTTGTTTGTCTTCATTTATTAGCTAATAGCATGTAGCGTAGTCCCAGAAAAAATATTGTATTTTTCACGTTCAATTTGTTCAAGTATGAAAAAAAATCAATTTCCAAAATTACGTAACTTGTATTTTTTGTCAAAATATATGAGTTTTGAGCTAATTGTTAACACATTAAAAGATGGTATCTTTTTGGACGCATGCTGATACATGTAAGTCCTGTTCCACCATAAAGTTGATGTTTATTTTCGAAATATTGAAGTTTATTGAGTTGCTGGTTTCGGTGTCATACACTCCACATTCTAAACAAAAAAAAGAAAAAAAAGCATTAACTGACTTTGCAGAATGGCGATTGATGCTGTATACATCCATGTGACGTCACCAGCAACATCGCGTTATGGTTCATACAATTTAAAGATTTATTCTTACCAATTTTGAGTTGCATATTAAAACCTGTGAGTAACTTTTTAATCGCTTGACAGTTTGCGAGAAAATTGCGAAATTATGACGTTGCGTTTTTAAAGTCCTCTGGTACATGCATATACCAACAATTTCAAGTTTAAATTGTTAACTGTCATTAGCTATAATAAAGTAAAATAGAGGAGCTATCATAATGAGGCCCCCAGGGGGGCTGTGCTCCTTTGATCCCTGAAAATAATGCATTGATCTCCCCAAAATTGAAAATAATTTCCTCAGCTCCCTAAAAGTATTTTATCTTTGCTCCCCGAATCCCTAAATATAGTACAGCTTTTCCATATATCCCCAAAAATGTAAGCCAATTCTCCCCAAAATGTATTTTTCTTTACGTAAGATTAAAATCACATACTAAAAAGATTTATTTCTTTCTACGATTACTCTGTCGTTCAGAATCTGATCATTATCAGTGATGAGTTAATTATGAAATTTTGAAAAAAAAAAAACTTCTGGCTGAGTTATTTAAATGAGTGCCCTGAACTCTTCTGTGGTCTCAGCTGCGACCACAGTTGGAGCCAAACTATTCCAATGGGGAATAGTCCTTGGGAAACAAGAATACTTCAGGGCATCACTATAATCCTGGGGCCTAAAATACTGTGAGTTGTGTGATGACCTGGTGGGTCTTGTTCTCTGAGACGGGGTCAAGTAGTTGTTTTTATCAATAGACATAATATAATACCACAATGAATCTTGTAGAAGAAAAGCAGAGAGGATTGATCCCTCCGTGCCTCCAGAGTTGGCCATTGCAGCTCATTGAGCATCTCGCCAAAACTACTAGTATTGCGCCACCTCCTGCAGGTCCAGTGGGCTGCAGCCATCTTTACCTTCTCCATTTGTTGAATCTGAGTTTTACAATTTGGGCTCCAAATGGGTGCTACATACTCCAGTTTAGGGCGTACCAAAGTTTTGTATGCAACCTCCTTAGTACTGCCAGGTGCAAAAGCCAAGTTCCTGCGAAGGAAACCTAAAGTATTAGTTGCTTTGGACGAAATATCAGAGATATGTTGACCCCAATCCATGTTCACTGTGATTGTGATACTGTTATACCAAGATATTTTGCGGACTGAACGTTTTCCAATGTTTGCTGATGCAGAGTGTAGTCTTGAATGATTTGTTTGTGTGAGTAATGCCAAGTCACTCTCATAAGGTGACATTTGGCAACATTGAACCTCATTTGCCAATTGACCTCCCAGAGTCCTGCAAAATGAAACAGTCTTGCAATGAATGAATGTTCCTATACAGGACACAATCGTCCGCGAACAGGCGAACTGAAGACTTGATATTACCCGGTAAGTCATTTATGAAAATTAGAAAAAAGATCGGTCCTAAGACCGACCCCTGGGTAACACCGGATAAAACAGGGACTGGATCTGAGGCTTGAACATCTAAAAACTACTTGTTGACTGCGCTCAGAGAGCCAAAAACTGATCCATTTATGGGTGGACCCCCTTATCCCATAGTAATCGAGTTTATGTAATCGCCTCCTGTGTGGGACCTTGTCGAAGGCCTTTGCAAAATCCATGATGATCAAATCTGTCTGCTTGTGCCCCCAATTCATCGCACCATCCAGGTTGCTGATGATATCGTGCACAATCTGCACCAGTCTTCGGAACCCATGCTGACAGTCAGCAAGTATGCTATGTAAGGCTAAGTGCTTGTTGATGTTGCTAGCCAATATATGTATGCTCTAGGGTTTTGCAACAGATGCCGGTTAGCGACACCGGACTGTAGTTTGCGGCATCATATTTTATCCTTTCTTAAAGACCGGGGATACATTTGCTTGTCACCAAATCCGGAACATTGTCCTGAGCTAAAGATTCATTATAGATTAGTGCTAGGATAGGTGAAATCTGTGTACTTCACTCTTTGAGCACTCTGGCATTGAGTTCATCTGGACAAGGTGCTTTATGTACATTAAGTCCATCCAACAGTTTAGCCACTCCTCTCGGGTCAACTGTTATTTCCCCCATGGTAAAGAATGGACTAGCCCCTTTTGAAGGCGGATCAGAATTTGCCTAACGCGTGAGAGCAGATTGGAATTGCCGATTGCAAATATCGGCTTTTTCTTTAGTGTCTGTTTTCAGAATTACGTTTTCCCTAAATGAAGTGATCCCAAACGCGTCTTTCTTCAATGTGCTGAGTGCGCATGCACCAGGATTTAGCGCTCCTAATTTTCTGAGACAAAATTTGTATTTTTTTTAATTTAAACACACTTTTAGTTATTTTCTCATTACTGCTATATAAAGTATTATCTTTGTTCCCATTACCGATTCTAAACTTTAAAGTCTCGTGTTTGAATTTTGGAAGCTATTTCACTGTTCGCTAGGATAAATTACTGGATAATAATCTATCCGTGCACCGCTTTAACAGCAACTTTCGGTCAATCTTCCGTGCACCGTGAACTAATTATTTCTCCCATAGCCCCCAATGGTGAGTCCCTAGTTTTGACAGTTAATTCTGCATCTCTAACACATGTGGGACATCACCATATGCCTTAAGTTCAAGCCGAAACATAGATAAGGGGAAAAAGAAAATAAACAACATACCTTCACCCGCTCTTTTTTCAACTATTGCATGTTGTGTAATGGCTGCTATATTTTGGGAAAACCCCGCCCTGGTTCAAATTAGAAATCACTATTTTTGGGTCCAGAAAAACACAATATCAATGCATCTGGTAGTAAACTACACACCAATTTGAAGAAAATTAAATGTTGCATCTGCTAGAGAGAAAAATATATTTTTACTTCTGCAATATCATCCAATCAGAAGCATCCATTGCCAAATAACAGCCTCGGAGCTCCTCTCAGATTTTGACTCATGGGATATGTTGATATTATCAGTTCCCGGTCCCCTAATGTAAACTCGCGGACTGAACACCATAATTTTAGAAATATTCTAGGGTATAATAAATTCATTGACTGTTCTTGATAGGTGGAAACTCACGTACTACCATCACGGCCATAGCCCCTCTGTAAATCACATATAAGGAACCTTCTAGACCAAGGACATGGCATATTTTAAGTTTGACTTCCTCTTTATGGTAGGCTGCAAAATTTGCAGCATTTTGTAATAGAGTCACTGACTTTGAAGATATTCCAGTAGAATAATTTCCTGTGTACTCTTCTCCAAACTTGATTACGGCAAACCATCTCAATCTTTGCTCATACCTTCCACACCTAAGCACAGTTTCAATTTTAACAAGATCAACTAAGTTCAAGGAATTTCATGGCACCAACAGGTTGACCCATTTATATAGTTTCATTATCCTGTGTGGCAATGAATAAATGACTAAATGATAACTTAATATTTTGCATTATACATGTAAAGACAGGGCTTAGCCATGGAATAATATGACAAATAATTATTTCAATGAATGCATGATATATAGCTCAAAGTATGAGGCAATCCTTAAAATGCCGTTGCTGTACCTGGTAGAGTAGGCATGGAGGTAATTGCTCTCTAGTTTTGATTTTTTAAAAATAAGAGGGGCTGATTTTTTCCAACAGCTTAAACTAGTTTTTAGACACCATAAAAGGTATTTTCAATAATAATTGCTATTAGCCCCTATACGCTTGTTCAACTTCAATTTCATCAAAGAAGTATATATCTGATCAGCATTTTTCAAATTGTTCTTATAAAAATGAGCTAATTATCCTGTTTGATTTGTTTTATTTGATTCTTTACGCCCCATCAACAATCTTTCAGTTATAAAGGGACGGGTCTTCCAGTGTTGAACTAAGCTGGATTATTGTTCTTGTTCAAGGACACAACACAGTGACGCCAGTGAGGCTCGAACCCGCGGCCCCTCAGTCTCGAGTCAAGCCCTCTACCACTGAGCCACTGTGCTCCCTAGCTAATTATCTAAAGAGAGTATTACATAGCAGGTGCGTCGGTAGCCCTGTAACTATATGGAGCCACACTCGTGCTAGGGGTTCCAGGGGTATGGTCCCCCAAATAAAAAAGATAAAAATGATGCGATCTGGTGCAATCTGGGCGTTCCAAAGTATGCTATTACCAACCTAATAATCAACAATTTTAAGGATAATAAATCAACAACAAAACTTGATTACCATGTTTTTCTCTCAGATCAATCTAGATGTGCATGTTAGTACGAAAATAAATACATTTAGAATTTACAAGGGGGTCTCGGTGGCTATCGCCCCAGAAGCAGAAGAAAGTTTTTAAAAATCAAACAAAATGGAGGCTTTTCCTTTATTGTTTTGCATTTTGTCAGGGCTCCTTG
Organism: Loripinus fragilis; assembly: GCA_964019695.1. Classification (NCBI taxonomy): domain Eukaryota; kingdom Metazoa; phylum Mollusca; class Bivalvia; order Lucinida; family Lucinidae; genus Loripinus; species Loripinus fragilis. The sequence continues at coordinate 46,343,849 of OZ026515.1, forward strand.
ATCCCCAAAATTATGAGCTTGCTACCCAGCTCCCCTTAACTAGTTACCAGTGCTCCCCAGCTCCCTGAAAATAAATAGACATTCTCTCCAGATCCAAAAAAACCCTGGGGGCCTCCATCATGTGTCGAATTCAAGTAAATCCTTTAAAATGTCATCCATGATATAATTAGGACAATTCCAAAAGAGTCCTCTACGGATTAAAAACAGACATAATTCTGACCATGGGCGGATCAATAGGGGAGGACAGGGGGTCCGGACCCCCCCCCCCCCCCTGAAAAATCACAAAATATAGGGTTTCTTAGCATTACTGGTCCGGATCCCCTGAAAAATCACAAAGCAACCAAGCCAGCATTCAATGTTGGGCCACCATCGGCATTTAGCGAAACGCCATTTAAATGGCGGTTCGCTGACGGGCCGATTTTAGTGGTATTTGGATCCACTCATTAACTAAAAAACGTTCTCAAAGTTGGACCCCCTCTGAAAAAACATTCTGGATCCGCGCATGCTGATAAAGCGGACATAACTTTATTGTTTGAGTATATAATTAATAGAGGATCTTACATGAGTGCTCATGTTTAATTGAATTTATTAAACGAGTTTGGGAACAGAGATAAAATGCGAGGCTTGCCGAGTATTTTATCTTTTTTTCGCAACGTGTTTAATAAACTTCAATAATACAGAGGGAACAAATGTTATATTGGTGGCCATTTTGGAGTGTCCTGCTCACCCAGGCTAGGCGTAAAGAAAAGAGTCACTTAGCATTACATACACATTCTTTTGTATAAAATGATTCTGTTTTTCTAGTGCAGACCACTATCTTGTCAGATAGAAGTACTTATTATGACACTATATATGCAGCGATGCAATGAGCTATACAGACTTATTTAGTTTCCTTACATCCGTCGTCCAAACATTGCAAAAAACAGACTCCTTAGCCAATGCATATTCTTAACCCTTTTTATATTCGATGTAGTTCTATGGTTTTCTATAGTTTTGCTTCTCAGTGGTGATATTGAAATTAATCCTGGCCCAGACTCGGTCGAAGGCAGCTTTTCTTCATGTAACACTCTCTCAGCGACCTCTTTTGAAATACTTTCTAACCACCTGAGTATTTTTCATCTTAATATACAAAGTATTGTGCCAAAAATCGACATAATACGAAGCGAAGCCGACGCTTACGATGTCCTTGTCTTCTCTGAAAGCTGGTTAAAACCGAACATAACTGACGACACAATTCAAATCGAAAATTTCAAGACTCCATTCAAGAAAGACAGGTTTGATCGTATAGGCGGAGGGGTCGCATTGTTTGGCCGAGACATCATTCCTTGTAAACGTAGTACAGACTTTAGAAGTACGTGATTTAGAATCTGTTTGGGTAGAGTTACAAGTGAAATGTAAAAGGATATTAGTGGGCGGATTTCATAACCCACCAAGCAGCTCACCAGACTATTTTGAATTGTTGAAGGAGAGTATAGATAGAGCATGTAACACTGATATTATCGACATAATCATAACAGGTGATTTCAATTGTAATATGGCTCAAAGTATTCCGAACAAAATGAGAGAGTTAATGTCAGAGTATAACCTCAGCCAGTTAATTTCTGACGATACACATTTCAGGGAACATTCCTCATCTTTACTAGATTTGATCCTGGTTCGTAACAAGGAAAATATCTTAATGAGCGGTGTTGTAGACCTGCTTATTCCGGAGCAAATTAGATACCACTGCCCTGTCATGGGGTTGCTTAAAGGAGCTCTTTCATGGTATGGGAAATTAACATGGGAGTCTGCCCACGCATGGAATTTGATAATATTATGTTTATTAATTGTCTGGGGTATGACTTTTATATTTATGGTGCATTTGAGTTTTTATGCAATTCCAGTGCTAATTTATGACGTCATGCATAATATCACTACAATACCTTAGGGTATCCAGTTATAATCATTTCTAAAGTAATTGACATATCATGTAACGAGCGCAAAAATGTTCTATTAAATAACTATATCATTGATAAGTTCGTTGATACTATAAACGGCTTAGTATGTATTAGGATAGCGGGTGGGCATTCATTTTATGAGGTGGTACCCCAATTTTCAAATGAATATTTTGTATTCAGTCAAATTTGGAATTAATTTTTTTACATGTTGCGGTCTTTGTCAAGATACCATTTCACCATATATTCTTTCCATATATGTTAAGAATATGTAGACAACATTTCATGAGATTCAAGGACCGGTAACATATTTTTTCAACTTGATGTAAACACATGACCTAATTCATCGAAATGTAAAAAATACAATAATTATGTGCCAGTGTAAAACATACTTGAATACTTGCTTAGTTTGAATCACCATGCTAGTACGTTTATTGGTAGAGGTTGATATGTTCAGTATTTTCCCTATTACTGATTGGAAAAAGAAAAAAAAAACAATATTCTTTGATATTATGTGCCATGATTCTTATTTAATGAAGTGCCTACACAATAATATTACCCAAAACGATACAATATGGTGACACGGGACTCACCACATCTAGTTTCGAACGTTAAAACTACATATAACCAATGTTAGTGGAAGAACCTTATATCTTTGGTTTTATAATTGTAAGCCTCATTAATAAAAATGGTTCACAAGAATAAGCCCCTGTCAAACCTATTGGTTAAAATTAACCATTTTGGTCACAGAGAACTCTTGGCTTCAAAGGTATTGCTAAATTAATGCTTAAATCTTCTCTGTTTATTCTGTTTTGTAAAACTGATGCTGAATTCCATCAAATGGCAACATTTATTCTTTGGCTGGCTGTATATTCCAGGCATACATTTTCGTTTCTGGACCTCACATATTCATGTAGAACACTGTTCTATGATACCTTTGATATGACTCTGTTACACTTAATCCTGGTCATGGCACCAAAATGTGATTACTCTAGTTCAGTTGGGATGAAGAGAAATATTTGGTCTTCTTGTTTTTACACGTTTATTGATAGGATATTATGTTTCTTAAACAATATCATGCAGGACTTGAGGAAGTGATACACATTGTCTTGGCCCCATAGTGCCATGACATGGGGCCATGACCTTTGGCATTTCCTACCATTGATTCATTTGAAATTGTCTAAACATGTCTTTCTGTAAGAAAAGTGGAAGTAGATTAAAAACAACCTCCTTCTGTCGAGTTATTGAATCATTTCAACTAAATAATTAATTTTGCTAAAACTGACCTATACCCATAAGAGGTAGGAAATGACAAAGTTACAGGTTTGGGATTTTCATGAAATTTGGCTCAGATCAGTAGGATATATATGGCATGTTTTTGTGATAATATGATATCTTGACAAAGGCTAGAACATATCTATCTTTGCAATTTAATGTTTAATGTTTTGTAAATTTTTGAAAAAAAATATTGAAATTTTATAGTCACTTCTTCAGAAAACGTAAACCACAATTCATCCAAATGGTTTCCTGGTATTAATATAATGCTTATGGTATTTTGGATTCAATCTAGATGACAAATCATAGAAATAAACAAAACTATAGATTTAGGACATGGAAATTTAGAGACAGGTGCCACCTCAAAGGTGGAGTACGTTAGGGTTGCTTCCTAAGCCTTATTCTTAACTATCTAATTCAATACATACTTTTTCATAGTTTGTATATAATGAGTCATTATTATGCAAAGTTAAAAGAAAATCCATGCGTGTGCACAGATGCAAGTACCCCTTTACCCCGCCACGCGCTTCTTCATTCAAGAGAAAAATCTGGTACTATAAATTAGCAGATTATAATAAATTCAGGGAATTATTGTCGGAAGCCAGTTTAGAAAACTTAATTCAATCTAATGACAATATACATGTGAACCAGAATATTCAAGACATTACTGACGCCATAGTCTCGGCTGCTGAGAAATCTATCCCAAATAAAATTGTTACTGTTAAACCCAATGAGTCTCAATGGATTACATATCACATCAAAAGCCTAATTAGGAAACGCAGACGCATCTTCCGACAGTTCAAAAAAACAAAACTTGACTACTTTTGGGGAAAATATAAACTCGCTCGAAACAAAGTTGTCAAAGAAATCAGAAATTCAAAACAAGAGTATTTTGATAAGCTTGACCGTTTGTTGACATCCGATAGTCATGATCCAAAATTATTTGGAAAACTTCTAAACAAGTCCTTTATCTAAAACATTTTCTAATGCCATTCCTACGCTTAAAATGAATAATGAGTCTGCGGAAAGTGATCAACAAAAAGTAGAAATGCTCAACCTTTATTTTGCCTCTCAAACCGAGGTAGATGGTCCTAATAAAGCTCTTCCCTATCTTGAACCATCCCCTTATACCCTAGAATCTATTACAATCTCTAGACAAGATATTGAAGACGTTCTACAGCACCTTAATGTTTCTAAAGCCTCTGGATCTGATCTTATCAGCCCCACCTTCTCAAAGAAGGAGCAAGGTGCTTGCTTTACCATACTCTATTGTATTCAACTGTTCCCTCGAACAGGGATACTTCCAAAACTCTTGGAAAGAAGCCAACGTTTCGCCTATTTTTAAAAAGGATGAAAAATCTCTTCCTAGTGAATACATACCTATATCTCTTTTATGCCAAGCTGGAAAAGTAATGGAACGATGTTCATTTGTATCCATAAATATCTTTACAACTATATCGTCTCTAACCAAATCTTAACTCTTCTTCAATCAGGCTTTTTTCCTGGTGATTCTGCTACTTGCCAGCTTCTCCATACATACCACATGTTCTGTGAAGCGGTAGATAATGGCAAACAAGTTCGAACTGTGCAATATAAGTAAAGCCTTTGACCAGGTCTGGCAAAAAGGACTACTTCATAAACTGCGAGGCATAGGTTGCTCAGAGAAGGTTCTTGTCTGGTTTTCTAGCTATCATTCAGGACGCAAACAGCGAGTAGTTTTCAATGGTAAATTTTTAAAAAGGGTCGAAGTACTAGCTGGAGTCCCACAAGGATCTATCCTTGTTCCTTTGCTCTTTCTGATTTTTATTAACGACATTGTCAAACATATTGGTGGCTCTATTCGTTTGTTTGCCGACAATACCAGTTTATACATTATTGTAGACCTCCCAGAGGACGCTGCCAGGATTCTTAATACTGATTTGCAAACCATCTCACAATAGGCGAACGCCTGGCTGGTGACATTCCATGCAAGCAAAACTTTATGTATGATCTTTTCTCGCAAATCAAATCCTGTACATCACCCGTCTCTTTTTATAAATGGTACCATCATTGAAGAACAACACGTCACAAGCACTTAGGTCTCACTTTCTCTAGCACTAGCACATGCACTGACCACGTCAACACTATATCAGAAAAAGCATGGACAAGACTTAATTTCTTAAGGGCTCTCAAGTTCAGGGTCAGCAGGAGATCACTAGAGAAAATATATATATCTTACATACGTCCTCTACTTGAGTATAGTGACTCAGTATGGGACAACTGTTTTCCTGATTCAAAGAAACAGTTGGAAGCAATCCATACCGAGGCTGCTAGAATAATCGTAGGTGCCACAAAACTCTGCAGTATCAAGAAACTCCTAACTGACTTGGGATGGGAGACTCTTCAAAGTCGCCGAAACAAACACAAAGCTAAGGTATCAAGGTTTTTTAGATAAACGTCAATATCTGTGTTGAACTTAATGTTAGATAATACTCGCACCAACAGATGAACACACGTTTTAGAATATTTAAAACGCTAGCGTTGCGAACAATGGCTGACGACGCACTCAAAGTTGGCGTCAATGATGCAACGTCAACTTTTTAGAGGATTTGTATGGCGTTTTGCATGTGTGTGAGTTTGTACGATGGAAATAAGCATTGCGTAGAACACTAGGACTGTAGAAATCGCAATTAAACATTTAACGTCGAGTTTTATTGGACCACGCCATATTTAAGCTTACATAGGGACATTGTTCGCGTTAGTGTAGTATTAGGTGTTGCGCCACAACTGTCAAAGTTGTGGTGAAAAGACAGGGCATCTACTGCCAAACAGAAAAATTCATACGAGATTTAAGTGTATTTTTGATACGCCCAAAATGCAATTAGCGCAATTGGTGGCTGACGTTACGTCATGTGTTAACTGGGTCACTAGAATTGAAATTTTTGCGCGAAACCATTGAATTTGTCCTAAATAATAAATATACTGAGCGAAACTTCTAAACCGCCACTCGATATTTATCATATATCTTTACATATATGATACATACATGGCTACAATGTACACTCAATATGGAAAAATCAATTGAACAGAACCTGTCAAAATTTAAATTTCATAAATTGAAATTAACATGCTCAATTGATAGACTGTATAAAGGCACCATCGCATTTCATTTTCACACAAATGTTAAAATTTGAACTCATCACTTAAACCGAGTATTCCAGGGAACTAAAGTGAAAAACACCAACTTAATGGTGTTATAAATGGACTTTATTAAACACTTTTGGGCTTCGCTTTTATTAAGTAGGAAGTTTAAGGTAATCCACAATGCTCCTATGGAAGCCAATATGGCATAAAATCATCACAAGAATGCTTTATAGAGATGACATGTTTCTGTCCACAATATTATTGAAAATTTCTGGTGCTGTAAATGGACATTATTTAACACTATCGCATTTATTTTGTAATAAAGTAGCATTTTTCATGGAATTCAGTGGTCTTATGGAGGCTCATATGGCCTAAAAGAACACAGTAATGTGTTTATGGTGATGAAATGTTTTTGTCTACAATATTATTTGAACATCCGTCACCCAACAATCGTGTACTGCGCATCAATTTCGACACTTCTGACGTTCCAATGCAGCATTTGTGCGTCACCGCACCAAAGTATGGTGGACTATACAGGACATTTTATGACATACGTAGTACTCAGTTTTTGTCGATTTTTCTCGTCATATGAGTGCAAAAATGACCGACAGGTTGTGGTGTAAACTTTTGGCTCTATCAAAGCATGTCAAACTTTATGATAAATTATGAATCAGTCTCAGCGAGGCCCCGTTTTCGATTGAACCCGCACCCCAACCCCTCTACTTTATACTCATACAACCCAAACGTTGGCATTTTTGTGATAGAATAAAGTTATCGGATAGTTCTCGATGAAAATACGAGTATACACAAGGCGAAAAATAATTAGCATCGTGTGCCACGTGCAAAACCGGTATTAGTACTCTATCGTAACGCATAAATGAACATCCTTATTGAATCAAACTTTGTTATCTTCAATCGACGGATACATGTGCCAAAAAACACTGTGTCAAATATCATTTCAAACAGTTTAATAATAAATGAGCTATATTGAAAAATGTGTTTGTTAACTGGCGGTTTAGAAGTTTCGTTCAGTATATAAAAACACAATTTTGCACAACTTTTGATAGGCCACAACTATGCGCATCTGAAGACTGGTGCGTTTTCATTAGACATGAGTATATTTCTCTTCATGTGATTTAATCCAACCTTCAGTTAATATGCGGAGTATGTAATTCACCTTAAAACATCCGTAAAGTGCCAGACTGTGTCCACAGAACAACTGCTACGATTACATAGTCACGCGGCTGGAACTAAACTAGGATCTCAGTGGAGGTGCAAGGTAGACACAACGCACATTCATAAAGCACAGCAGAGTACAGATATTGACACATATGGGCAATTGTATAGCAATAGTATCAGAATAAATCATGAGTGTGAGGGTGGGACAGAAAAACCGTCCCGAGGTTCACCATTTGGTACCAGGAGGCTTGCCGAGTGATGACAAACGGTGATCGCGAGGGACGGATTTGTACTAATCGATCCCCACACGAATAATAGAGTCTTTTTCCTGCTCACCACTCTTCCTTTTATATTGGGAAAAAACATAAAAAAGACTTCCAGAAAATCTTGAATACACTGAAATGCCAAATGGTGACGTAATTTTAACATTAAAACGGCGCCACGGATCGACGTGCGGCCAGGGTGCGGCCGACGTGCGGCTGTTCGTTTTTTATCTTTCCCACGGGCTGGTATGGGTAGGTGAGATAGAATGATCTCACATGGGTAAAAACAACGGAAATCCCGATCTGGTGTGCGAGAAAAATACCATATTTCAGTTCTGGCGAAATAAGCATAAAGTATTTAAAAATAAAGATAAATTACACAGCGTTGCTAAGATTCCCAGGAAAAAGAATTTTACACAACAATACACAGTTGAACACAATCAGAATCTCACCATACTCATACTAGACGGATGGCTGAGAATGGGTTTGCTCCCCCCCCCCCCTAGGGAATTTTGCAGACATATCCTATCTTGTAGAGAATTGAAAGCCGAGTCTTTTAAGAGATGTTTGCACTCTGTGCTCCGGGGCGTTAGTCTGTAAGAGCCTGTAACATACGTTACTTAATCAAACTAAGAAAAAGTAAATTGAAAGTTTGGGCTACAAATTAAAGACATTAAAATATTTATTTTGAAAAAACATTCATATAGTCAGCATACTGGATATCTTAACTACATATGACAGCCATTTGAACAAAATTGCGGCTTCCTAAGGTGTCATATGCGTTACATAAATCAGATAACCCATTAAAATTTGCAAGTGTGGCTAACATCATTTACATTCACAAATTCTCTGTGTGTTTTGCAAAATGTTTTTAACCATGTCTGACTAGCTTATGCAATTGGCTAACAGAAAAATGAAAGTTTGGTTCCCTAGCTTGAATATTTTTTCTGGAATAAGCAATTAAACAACCCTACCCCTACCCAGTTTTAAGGTGAAATGTTTGGTATTAAAACTAAAGTAAAAATAGTTAAAAAATATTTGCAGTAGATTAATGTGTTTCATTGTTTGGGATTTATTTGCTTATATGAAAAGACTCATAAATCTGCAAGTTTGTTGCAAAATTTTTAGTATCAGAGGCTGTAACATATGTTACCTGATGTAATAAATGGGCAAGCTCATTGTCTTTACGTAAGATATGCCTAAAAATGTTTTAATCTCCTCGAGGGAACTTTTCAGACATATTCCTTCTTATAGTACAACTTAAACTGCATCAAATAAGGGATGTTTGCAATCTCTATGTTGGGGCGTTAGTCTGAAACAGCGTGTTACATGCGTTACTATATCAAATAAAGGAAATGTAGTTTGAAAGTTTTAGCTAAATTGTGAAAAAACTTGCAGCTGTTGGATATCTTACATTGTTTAGGGATTTTAAACTGGTTCCTATGATAAAGACTTATAGATCTGCTAGTTGTCATCAAGTTTTAAAGATCAGAGAGCTTACATATGTTAGCGTGATAAGTAAAATCATCAAACAGTATTTTGACATCAAGCTGAGTAAGGGCCTACTCCATCCTAATCCCCTTTGGAATTCTGCAGACAAATTACATCTTATGTAACTATTCAAGGTGCACTTAATAAGAAATGTTTGCACTCTGTAAGTCCAGGCGTTAGCCTGTAACAGCTTGTTACATATGTTACTATATCAATTTGAGAATAAGAAATTTGAATGTTTGAGCTACTAAAAGAAGGAATTAAAATTATCTAATAAATTGACATTCTTATAGTCTTTATACTGGATGTCTTTACTACATATGGAAGCTGTTTAACATTAATACCGCTAACTGTGGTGTTATGTGCGTTACATGAACCGAATTATAATTTAAAAGCTATAATTGTGGCTATCGTCATTTAGTTAAACAACTTTTATGACTTGGTTTCAAACTGCTTTATTAGATTTTACAAACATATACTCAATTGAGAATAGGAAAAACCAAGTTTGCTTTTCTATCTTAAATATATTGTCTTATAGGAGCTAATACACAGCCCTACTCCCAGTTTTACAGAGAAGCGAATTTTGTTATTACCGTTTAAGTAAAACACATGAAAGCGATTACAGCATGTGGATATTTTTCATTTTCTTAGTCTGTCTTGCTCATATATCTGCAAGATGTCATTAAGTTTAAGATCAGGACACTTAATGTGTACTTATAAGTCTTTGGTGCCAAAACACTAGAAATTATATTCATTTCTGATTATCAAGCCCATGGACTGTTTTTACAGATGTTATAAATGACCTTTTGGACACATTTCCTAATACTGTGCATATAATGCTAAATATAGAGCCACAAATAGAAAAGATAGTTTTACATTTTTACAAGAAAATACAATAAATGAAATGGTCCAAACTACTTCTCATCGATTTAACACTCATGTTAAACGTTTGTCGTTGTCTGCTTCTGTGGTAATCGTTATTATCACACGCCTCCTTGCAACTAGTAGAATCATCACACAATATTTCAATCTTTTACTGTTATTCAATTTTACCACCAGTCCACTCAAAATTGATGAGCCATTATCAACTTTCCAATTTTTTCATTTATGGCTTGGAACATTCGTGAACTAATATGAATTCCTAATAGTTGGCTCTTTGAGTATGTGTTTCAAGTGATACTCTGCAAGTAGGAGAAAGACTAAAGCTTTACAAGGAGGAAAACTATGCCATTAAGAGCAATGAGTACCTGGACTGATGTACCTTGATATTTCTGTGATAAAGAATCATATATTAGCTGGTTAACTTTTATAAATGTAGCCTTTCCATACATGCAACCCACATATTTTCATCTAATAATGTCTCTGCACTTACTATCTTTCCCCAAGCATTCAAAAACTTATTTGAAGTCTTAGTACTTCTGAAGTGCTGAAACCGAGGTAACTCTTTCCCTTCAGATAAACAAACTAGATGTATCACAGCAGGTAAAGCAATGAAATGCAGGATGAACAGAGCGCAAATAGACCCTTTCAATTCAATGATTCACTAAGTTTCTAAGATAAGAGCGCTTATTAAAGGATGTAACATATATAACTCGTCATAATAAATGAGCAAGGGCATTGTCGTGGCATCCTTTTTGATTACACAGTCAGAGGCAAGTGTTTTCAATTTCAGTGTTTTCAATGGATCATGAAATGAGGCACCTTATCAACTTGTTTACTCTGTATAAATCTTCTATAGAGCATGATATAGAACTACCGGTTATCCCATTCTACCTATAGTCCACTTTCCTTCTTTTGAATGCAACAGCTAATGATATGGCTGCAAAAACTGAGAAATCATAGGTTTTTACATTATTTCAAGACATGCTTCAATGTACTGACATCAAAAAACAACCTACTGCAAACATAATTGATGGCAATGTCCAACTTCATATTCTTTCTCTTATACCAGATAACTTTCAAGGTGTAACAGAAATTGTTTCAGACGGTCTGCCATAACCATCAAGAGTCAACATTGTAACTAAAGAAAACTTATAAAGTTCTTTTGGCGCAGCAAAATACTATTGATCTAAGACCTGAGGACTTAAGCACCAAAAGACTGGATAGGTTCCATGGCAAATGATGCAAAAAAGCAGCCTATCAAATTTCTGTTTGACCAATGTCAGAAATCTTAAAGTATTCTTAGAGGTACACGGTAGAGACATATATTTTGCAAAATCAGAGCAAAGTTATCATTTGACTAGCACGGATGCAGATGCAGCTGCAGTAAGATTGCTCTTGCCACTTCACAGGAAGAGATATATACCAGAGTCATACCTCATTGTATGCATATATGTGAATTGGCATTTGACCCATATTTAATCAGGTGTTTGATCCCATGACACTGACATGCTGTTTCTGCTTTTGAAGAATGCTAAGGATTCAAGTTTGGCTGAGTCAAGTTGTTTGACGCTGGCACTGGCCACACATACAAAGAAAATTAAGTCTTTTGATGGCAAAAAAGGAGGATCACATCAAATGCTTATAAGTGATGTTTGTCACAATTACCAATTTTAAAAAGTAATCTTAATTAATGTAACACATATAACACCATAGGAAGCTGTAAATTTGTTAAAAAATCTTTTCTAATGTATCAAAGGTATTCAGCATGCAAACTACATGAATAATTCAAATAAATAGATAGTTTTATGTCTTCTTTCTGTTTCACAGACTTTCAATTAATTTATTCTTAAATTGATATGGTAACACGTATCACACCATTGCAGGCTAAACCCCTAGTTAATAGAGTGCAAACATCTCTTATTTGAGGTAGGATATGTCTGCACAAAGGGGTGGAGAGGAACAGGATTGTACTCAGTTTGCAGTCCTAATACAATGCCATGATTCTACTGGTTGTGATAAAATGGGTGATTATTTTGCCCTAGAAGCAGACACAATGATAGACATTGTGAGGTCGACTTGAATAAAGATTGTTTTTGAATAATTTTATTTAATAGTAATATTTATTAAATTGTGTCATTTAAATGAGAACTATTATTTTCTATCTATATGTCTATTCATTTTAATATTATAGGCATAAGGAAATATGTGATTAAAAAGGTTATATATAACATAGGTAACACAATTCCATGGGCTTGTTATCAGCAATGACTGTAATTACTAAGACTAAGGCACCAAAGGCTAGAGATTAATAGGAAAACATGTGAAAAACGGTATTTTTCTGAAATATCATCTCTTACTTCCAAGAAAATTTCCTAACTCATTCATTATGCCATGTAACATACGTTACATACTTTAATAAGTGCTCTGATCCTGATGTCAAACTTGCAAATGTATGATTCTTTATTGCATTAAAAGACAGTGCCAAAAAATGTAAGATATCCACGAGCGTCAAATATTTTCATATATTTTTCTTCAATAAAAGATACCAAAATTGGATACTTAAAATTGGGGGTAGGGTTGTTTAATAGCTCATATAAAACAATGTATTTGAGATAGAAAAGCAAACTTTGTTTTTTCTATTAGTCAAATGAGTATTTTAGTAAACTAAGATTAAAAACACTTGTAAAAATGCACAAATCGTCTGTAAAATGATTGATGTTAGTCACGATTTCAACTTTCAAAGGGAAATTTAATCTATGTAACGCATATAACACCATTGAAGGCTGTAATTTTGTTTAAAATGCTGCTTTTATGTAGCTTAGGCATCCAGCTTGCAAACTACATAAGAAATTTGTATAATTAGATGGTTTAATGTCTTCTATCTGTAGCTCAAACTTTCATTTTGATTTTTTCCTCAGTTTGTTACAGTAACATATGTAACAGGCTGTCAGAGACTAACGCCCCGGAGCACAGAGTGCAAACATCTCTTAAAAGATGCGGCTTGAAATTTTCTTCAAGATAGGATATGTCTGCGAAATTCCCTAGTGGGGGGGGGGAGCAGGACCTTTTTTAGCTCGAAGTCTATACAGCCTGCATAAAATGACAGATTGCAAATCCTAACATACTCAGAAACTCCCGCCTCGCTGGTCATGAAATGCACAAGACCAGGCCTCCAGATAAGAAAGCGTATTGGAAAATTATTTTCTTTATTTCTCATCTAAAACATATGTTGTGGGTACTCAAAAGAACCGTCTCAATGAGACGGTTCTTTTGAGCTCCCAAAACACATGTTTAAATTAATGGGTAAGAAAATAATGAAAAATTTACGCAAATAAAATTTCCTTATCTGGACTTATGAAGACGCGGGGAAAAATCTACTTGGTGGGCTTGAATGTGCAGTCCCGAATTTATGATTGAAACGAACAACTAAAACTAAAATCATAAGTTCGCAAATACCAGCACCAGACCATGTCAAAATGGAAGAATACATAAGGCACATCCAAAATATAGTCTTGAAAGTAAAACGAAAATATGTAATAGTTATACCATGGGTTGTCCGCCTGTACGTGGAGATAATCCACGAGCTTTATCCACGAGCTTTAGCGAGTGGATTATCTTACGTACTGGTGGACAAACATGGTATAACAATTTTATACCACGTACACCAGTGTAGACCTTGCACGTCAAGAGATATTTCATGCAAAAGTTGGTAAAGGTGGTATAAATGATTATAAATTTGGCACCCATCTTTACCAGACTGGTCATGGCCATGGAAAGAAAGAAGACAAAAACAAACTGAAACAAAATTGCTTAGTCCAGGACCTTTATGAAAACATGGTACAAACGGTCTTTGTGTGATCCGAGATCTACGAAGATTTTTTCAAATTACTCTGATCTGGTTTTTTAAAGTAAACATGGTAAAGAGATAAAAAAAAACTACCAACCGCGAAATTAAGATTGGATTAGACCATACCACAGCCACCAATCCAGCGAGTCGGATATACTAGTTGGATTCAACTTTCTGTTTCCTAAATTGCAGAGCAAAATTTAGAAATCGGGCTATGCTATTCGATGTGATACCCATTGACCTTTTTGACACTGATGTCGGCTTTAAGAGGATATTCAGCTTGATAGTTTAGATTGTTTTGTAATGAAGAAAAATGGCTTTTTTCAACCTTAACACAGATTCTAGAATCAGTTTATGTGAAAGGGCAAACTATTTAAGGTATGTCAAAGGTAAAGATCAAGGCCTTTTCGGATTTCTAAAATTTTGTATTGGTTAGAAAAAAAAATGCTGAATTTAAGTATCATAGGAAACAGGTCCCTCTTCTTCATAACACAGTATTGATCTTATGTGATGAATGAGCTGGAATGGTAGAGAGATGTTACAGACTGAAACATTAAAGGTATACAACCACGTGAAGTATACGAACAACCGCGTGAAGTATACGAAATATGAAACCTGTGCAACTTGCACAGGTTTCATGTTGTGTAAAGTTCACGCGACTGTAACAGCAAAGAACTACTGTAAATTCGGAAATTTTCGCAAGGGTTTTATCTTCGCGAAAACGAAGCATATGCGAAGTTTCGTGAAGATAAAATCCTCGCGAATTGGCGAAATCACTCTGTCGTTAACTGATATAAGTAAATCACGCCCTTGTCGCGAATTTTAACGTCGTAAATATGTGTTTTCACGCTTTTCGCGAAAACAAAATTCTCATGAAAAATACAGTACATGTATCAAATGCATCTGAAGAAGTTTATTTTTTAAACGTGTTATCAGCTCAATCGTTAAAGTATTTAAAAATGCATCTGGCTTTCGACAGCACAATAGTAAGGAACGTCAAATCTACCCATAACGGATATATGTAGTAGTGATATGACACTTTTCTCATATGAGCCGCGCCATGTGATTTTCAACAATTTGGCATTTTGACAGTATAGACTCAGACGAGCTTCTGTAACATTTTAAGCTTAAAAACTCCAAATGATGTTCAGTCAGTAGCTTAACACTCATAGAATATTCAAGCGACTAGCAAAGGCGCGTATGCGCAGGCTGGTCTGAGGCTTTGCTGGTTGCACATACCACATTGTTGGAAATCTCATGTCATGGCTCATATATGTTTTTAAATCGCATTTTTGCGTTCTATGACATCAATCTTTACAACACTATTTTCAGCTATATCCTAAATCCTAAGGGACTGGTCCAAATACGGACACTAGCCACTAATTACTTACCCCCCCCCCCTCCCCATTAGTTACTTTTCTGTGAGAAGCGATATATACAGGCTATATGCCTTTTAAAGGGAGAGGAGATAATCATTGATCATTTCCCTATGGTGTCTTCTAAATCGTTTTAAAGTTCAAGTTTATGCCTTTTAAAGGGAGAGGAGATAATCATTGATCATTTCCCTATGGTGTCTTCTAAATCGTTTTAAAGTTCAAGTTTATGCCTTTTAAAGGGAGAGGAGATAATCATTGATCATTTCCCTATGGTGTCTTCTAAATCGTTTTAAAGTTCAAGTTATCTTTTTTTAGTTTTTCAAATCGTGTAATATTTATCATTTTCTGCCTTATTTCCTTATTGCGACCGATAGCAACGCCAAACTGATTATGGGTAATTATGAAATGTTCGCTTTTTATCACATTTTTATATCCAGGAACAGCGAGAGTTTCAAGTGTATGTGGTGGTTTTGATTAATCCAGACCATTCTAATTCAGTAGCGGGAAGAAAAATACTAAATATATTAAATATAAGTTTATTGTTTAGTGTATCGTGCTACATCTATGAAAGGAATGACTCCTAAACGGTAATGTCATCAGCATACAACAATGGATTTTTATTTTATTTTTATGATACTCACCTGTCAATCTATTGCTGATAGAAGTAATTTTGATGTAAACTTGTTAAAGAAAATATGTGTATTTTTCCGTTTTCTAAAAAGATGTATGCTAATTATCCGAATGAACATTAAAAATTGGGCGACACCAACAATGCAGTAGAATTTCGGGCTGCTTCCTTTAGTGTTACATAACGCAGTATATTATATACCTGGCATGATTTCCTATTGTTGTTGTGTAGTAGGGTAAAGTCGGGTAAATTCGGACATCAGGTAATTCGGACACACATTTGCAAACAGTGGTAATCCAGATGAGATGCCTCCTTATGAGCCGTCTCATCAGGATTTTCACTGTTTGCTTAGTTAATTCAGTTTTTATTCCAATAACTGAACTATGAAACAAACAAGGTGGCTGTCTGAATTTAGCCGTCTGTCCGATTATACCCGACTTTACCCTAGCTAGTTTAAGTATCTTGAGGAGTGAAATGTTCACTAGTGACATACGATTTTGCCTGAACTACTTTTAGGCTACTTGCAGCCTTATGTTATTACTTACTTTATCTTTTTAAAGTTCAACCAATCAGAAATAGACAGAAAGGACCTCGGACAGTCTCCTATTCAATCTGCCCAAATTCTGACCGCCTGTTGCTAGGATAATGCATATTTGACAACTATGTTTTTGTGCTTAAATAAAACCATGACATTTAGTGTACCTAGCAATATAAAAAATATTTTGAAATATTGCATGCTTATGCCAGGACATTAGGGTTTAGGAGGTAGGGGTATTTTTTGTGACCAAATTTTATTTCACAGAAAGTCAAAGTTTCACCCGGTATTCACCTAAATACATGAAAATATAATATTTGGGGCATAAAACTAGCAGCAAAAGTGATGCGTTTGCATAAAATTCAGGTTGAGAAGATTTCATAGCTTCTTCTAAATAAGTGTGCTGTCCATAACTTTTGACAATGACCTGTTGTGTATGAGTTCAGCCAGCTTGACATGTTCACTGAGGTGTATCATACCTGTACACTGTATAAGTTATAGTCTAGATGAGCAAAATTTTTGAGCTTAAAATAATGAATCTTTTTTAATCATCAGATTTAACCTATAATTTGGTGCTTAAAAGAAGCGTCTCATTGCGGCGGTTCTTTTGAGTACCCACAACATAAGTTTGGTTGAGAAATTGGACAATTAATTACTTGGTACGCAATCATAACTATGCCCTGATACATGCCATTGTAAATTGATATTTACCTACAGGTTTGTACAAAATAAGTTCCGGATAAGTTTTTATAATAAGTTGTTTTTGAGCATTTTGACATCGTTCCCCCCCGTGACCAATTATGCCGTTTTATATGATGTGTGAAGTGTATAACTACAACAGTATGCAAAAGGATTAGTTTGGTCACGGGGGGGAAAGCACCTCAGTTAAACTTTTTCTATTTTCTATATGTTGAATAGCAAAAAACTGGGTTTTCAACCCATATTTTTAAGTAGGTACTTGTCCAATGAGTAAAACGCTTTTGCGGATAATTCGAGAGTTGACTCTGCTGTCTTTTTGGTGGAAAAACTATCGTTTTCTTTGAAACTTTTTTCTGGTAATTTTTATAGGCAATCCTTCATTAAGACTGTCCGAGGTCCTTTGCATATAAAATCACTTGCTTGAATATGAAAAATTCCATTGGTTAATGAGCAGACTGTCCATACAATTTCAATCTGGGTGACAACAGTCACTGAAAATTAATTCAAAATTTAGAGATACAGTCTGATGCAGCCATAAATACTTCTGTACTTTTCTTTACAGAAAAAATGTCAACGAAACCGTTCCAAGGCGGTACTTTTTTTGTGGATCTTTTATGGGGTTTTTTCTGTCTTGTGCTTGCTATGCCTTTGTACACGTCTGTCTTTGTGTGCCTTGTGGTCACCTGCTGGGAAAGGACTGGACTGACCTCTTGACTCTCGTTTGTGGTGTCTTACTGTGAGTTTGCTACTTTCCCATTGGTATCCTGGGTCAGGTGTGGTACTTGATTGTATCTATTCCTGATCTTTGCACCCTTTTTTACTTCTATTTTAGACAAATCTATTCATTGCAGGTCACTGTTGAAGACATTATTATCATTTTCAGTAAAGCTTTCTTACCACAATGTGTAATCCAATGTTTTCATATCATTAGTTAAAATGTTGTCTGCAAACCCGACTTGGAAAGTGTGCAAGACTTCAGTTCCATTTAAAGTGGTTGTTCTTATGATGATTAAACGGGAATTATCAATCGCACCAAAGTAGTGATTTTGTACGAGTATTACTTGACTTTTTGCTTACTGTAATGGCGGCACCTCATGAACGCATAATTAGGACTGGTCAACCCTAGACATAGGTAAAAGTTGAAAATGAGGCGTGGTCTTCTTTAAAAGTAACTGTATCATCTTGCGCCATTACCTCAGTATAGACGCAAAACACATTATTTAGTCCTTGAAACGCCAGCAAAATGACTGCCTCTTAAATTGTCTATTTAACATAAGCATATAAGCAAACATTGTGGACCCAGATCAGACTGAGTCCACACTGTTTGTCAATGAGGCTTCAAATATTTTAGTGGACGACAAAAAACAAACATTTTCGCTAATGCGCTTTGAGGGTTAATAAATGTGCTTTCAGTATGTATACGGTTAGGATTTTCATGAAATGCATGCAGGTTTGCGTGGGCCAAACAACTTATTAATTCTTCACCAAATAAATAGAACCTGAATTCCCTTGTTTAGCAGATGAAATAGCCGAACAACGCCCAGATATGAATATTAAAGTTGCCGCCTCTACAGTAAGCGAAAAGTCAAGTTATACTCTGTATTGGTTTAAAAACCCTTAAAATAATAAAACTATGTGACTTGTGACTGCTTGCATTATAACAGTACCAATTATACTTTCACAAGACGGATGATCCTGTGTAACAAACAGCAATACATATAAAAACAAATTCCACAATTGAAACACAGCCAAATATATTTTTAAAATATATTTCTTGTTTGTAATAGCGTAAGTATCTTGAGTAGTGACATATTTCACTAGTGATGATATGACTACCTGTAGCCTGTATATAACTACGTAATTTCTATCTTTGTTGCCTTTACTTGTCTTTTTTCTGTTTATTTCTATTAGAAACAATAAAATAGGTATACACAGAATAATACATTGTGTTTCCATGATATATGTATGGAAACTCTGTCACTCATGGTTGTCTGAATATGGGTAAACAACTCGCCCTGGCAGACTGACACTAGGGCTTGTTGTACATGTGAACAACTCGTCCTGGCGGACTCGTTGCTTATGCGCATTCAGACAAACCTTTGTGAAAGATATATCATATCATGTAAAGACATTTATTCTTCTCTATTTCATATATTACTGAATAAATCGAATTAAGATTTTTCCAGCATTTTCAAGATACTAATCCGCCAACAGCTTACTGCTCTTGTTGTTAAAAATGTTGCATCTTTTTCAGAACTTTTTTAAAAGAAAATACAATATGTTTTCTAGATATCTGAATCAAAATTCGTCTTTGGGTGGATATCAACATTATAATTCAATTTTCAACATTTTGATTTTTTTTCCTTGCCTTTTGGGATCACAGATTCCAATGTGGAACTTTAAAACCTTTACACGGGTGGTACTCAGTGCTACTACATGTAGCTCCAAAATGAGTCAACTGACTTTTGTTCCCTGGCACATCTGCGACCTGCGAGCTACATGTAGCAACCTCGAGTCTCGATGAACGTTATCAACTTTTATTTCTTAATTAGTGATCTATAGGAAAAAAACAGCACTGCTATCGTGTTTGGATATGATTTAGCTAGAATTCGCTGCAGAAAATGCAGGGCTTGATTATAATTTTGCCACAACTTTGAAACACCGAACTGAACATCCACCAATTTCTGTCAAAACGGAGATTTGTGCATTCTCTACACATAGAGAATCTTACATGAGTGCTCCTGTTTTATTGAATTTATTAAACGAGTTGGGGATGCCGAGGCTTGCCGAGCATTTTATCTCTTTTTCGCAACGAGTTTAATAAATTCAATAATACAAGAGCACGAATGTTAGATTCTATTTATCATATGACATTAAGATTACTTTGAAATCTCATTTCTGGCGTAAACTCGCTATAATTTTGTCATTGTTTACGCAACGTTGTTATGGACGTCATAACGTTTCCCGTAAATCTATAAACCACTAGTGGTTTATCGATTTTATTGCATGGCGTTATTTCACTCCCAGACGCGACGTCATGTGATAAAATGTGTTCTTGATGTGTGCGAGCAGCGAATGCTCCAGTGGTCTAGATAAGGATTTGGACCAATGGGTATTTCACCCCCTATTTTTTTTAATTTAATGAATATTTTACTCCAAATTTAAAATATCAAATTGCAGAAAATGCAAAACCTTGAAAAAAGACCCAATATTTGCTTGACATATTTTAAAGAAAAGTTGCTTGTATCAAATACATGTTGCGTCTTTAGGAAAACATCCAAGATTTATACAATTGGTGTATATTATTTAGTTTTCCTTAATAAGAATAAAAGATTTCATCACATAAATTGAATATCGGCACTGAAACCTCAAACTGCAAAGGGTATTTTTACCCTTCAATTTAATTTTGAATGCTGAATTCCTAAAAATCAACGCTGAAATACCATTTACCACCTCTTATCTGGAGCCCTGAATACTTTACTTAGACTGCACAAAAGCAATGTCTCCCATGAGTAAGTGCTAAAATCGCAAGTGCTGGCCATTACAAATACAACAACCTTATGTAATGTATGTAATATACATTGACATGTTATCTCCTTTCCAGCTTTTATCATTTTTTTATCAAAATCATTTTTCCCACGTCCACCTTGTTAAACTGGCTCTTATGTAGTTTTGTCAAAAATATTTGATTTTGTCACGTTTGATTCAAGGCCAACAAATGTTCATACCCAATAAACAGTAATGTACATTCACTCACCCGTTGGGGGGAAAGGGAATCGCCTTCTACCAAGATTTTTTTTTTTTCAAGATTTTTTTATTTATTTCAATCCTCAGGTTTACATAAGTAAACAACACAAGGTGCAATATTAAACAAAGTAATTGTAACAGCATGACGGTAGTAAACAAACAGCTCAATTTACCCTTCTTATTCTGGTGTAAGTCCCAAATACATGGATACAATTAGTGTGAGATAGTCTACTTTATTATTTGGGGTGGCACAGGTCGAAATTTCTATTTACGGTGCATTTATATCCATAACGATTTTACAAACAGTGCTGATCCTGATGTAATGCCGTCTCATGATGTGGCACTTCATCTGGGTCTTTCCTGTTTGCCAGGTTACCTGCTGACCGGCAACCAGAATAAAGAAAGGTTTAACTAAAGAATGAAACATAATCTATCATAGCAGTTCTTCGACGCTTGTACCGCACCACTTGGATACATCAGCGTCGAAGACAGGTCTCTCCTTTGGTAATGTTCTAGTGCTGATGTGGCGGGAAACACACCATAATTTTCGCCAATTCTGAATTAGAAATAGCCTAGAGGCTAACTCACAGCGCACACTGCACTTAGCCTTATTTAAGAAACAAGACTACAGTGCAGCGTACTGTTTATTAAACACAATGAAATGGACTTACATTATCCCTAGACCTGCCTTGCCCGAAAAGTGAAATACAAAACAGATCTTAGGAAATCAAAGTACAACATTGTGGTAATTGGCTGTCTTCGGAGTGCAAAATAATAGAAGCAAAGTTTAAAAATACAATCACTATTTCCAACCCTTGTTAATTTTGTAAGCCATTAAAATTGTCTTTTTGGCAATTTTCCCAAATTAAGTTTCAGATTAGTGAAGGGGACAAGCACAGGTCCTGATCAAATGCAGCATTCTGCTACATTTTATCTGGGCCGGTACTTTTCTCTTACCTGCCAAATATCACGCTCTATGCAAATGGGGCCAATTCGGGTTATGTATACGAACGCGATCCACGACACCCAAGACATGTCACGATGAACAGTGCCCATCATGGCATGTCCTGTATGCAATGCGATCAAACAATTATATGGCCAGGAAAATATTACATAATTCACCCACCGATACACACGTGTACCCAGAAAGCCCGCACATGTTATTAATTGGGGAAATAAACCAAATACCTGGATGTTTGCAAGCATGCGTATGTAGGGTAATACCAAGTAATCATAACATAACATAAATCCATTTTGGAAAGAATAATACATGGCTTGCCAGGTGTCCGTTCTAGATAAGTAATAGTTATACCATGGGATGTCCGCCTGTACGTGGAGATAATCCACGAGCTTTAGCGAGTGGATTATCTTACGTACAGGTGGACAAACATGGTATAACTATTTTATACCACCTACATCAGTGTAGATCATGCACATCACGAGATATATTGTGCTAAAGTTGGTAAAGGTGGTATAAATAAAGCTATAATATGTACATTTTTGTAGTGATGCTTTTAACATCAAGTATCAGCTTTCATTATGATATCAACGAATCGACACAGATTATTAAGTTGTGATTTGTTGTTGCAATTCATCAAATCTTTGTATTTCAGGACATTTGGTCGAGTGTAATAGTAAGGCTTGATGAATTGCTTACGTTGGCTAAGAAAATATGGACAAATTAATAAATAGTGGTATTCATCACCAATATCAGATGAACATCTGTTACACTTCCTCTCGTGTAATGGAATTCCAGACCACCGACCGACCTCTACTGGGAGTCTGTGGTTACGTGTTCTATATGAAAGAAAACGTTTTGACAAATATTCTGAAACTAATTCAAAATACTTACTTTTAACAAAATCTATTTTGAATAGTTTATAGTTGCTACTACTACTTGAAGCTGCGCCATTCAAAGATAACCATTTTTGTATATACTGGTCACTTAATTTTTGTCTTAAAGCTTTTTTAAGCCAAATTATATTGTGACAGGATTGTGACTGCCATATTCCAGAGAAGCCAAGCTCGTTCAAGCATTTTTCTACATTTGATAGCCATTCTGATTTAATTTTCCGTTTACCATACATGATATAAATAGCTTTGTAGAGCAAAGATGACAGTTTTGGATTTTCATCACTTTCAGTTAGATTACACCAGAAATTCAATACGCGTGACTGGATTTCTACGGTAATTGGGACAATACCAAGCTCTCCATATATCATATATGTGGGTGTTGATTTTTTCAAATTAAAAAGGTATTTTAGAAATTTCAAGTGAATTCGCTCAATCATATCAAGTTTTCCAATTCCCCACACCTCAGCACCATACAGCAAAATTGGTTTGACTGTTTTGTCAAATAAATCTAATTGCAGATCAGAGGGTAATCCTAATGTTTTACTTTTCTTAAGGAGAGCGTAGAGAGCTTTATTGGCTTGTTCTGCAATATGGCGTTTAGCTGCAACGAATGATCCAGTTTTGGATAAATATATACCAAGATACTTGTATTCTTCTACAATCTCTAAAATATGTCCACTAATCTTAAACTCTGGTAGCCTGCCTCTTATATTACCAAATACAATAACTTTAGATTTAGAAACATTAATATTTAATTTCCAGTCTTTACAATAGGTCTCAAAAATATCGAGAGAGTACTGAAAGTCTGATTCTGAGTTGCTAAACAAAACTGTATCATCCGCATACAATAAAATGAGTAATCTAAGATATACTAGTAATTCGTCTGAATTCTCATTAACTGTTATCCCATTTACATTTCTAGATCTAAGGAAACTATGAAGATCATTAAGATAAAGTGCAAAAAGTATAGGTGACAAATTTTCGCCCTGACGTACACCACTGAAGGAAGGAAAGAATGCAGACGATTCATTATTTGCTACTATTTTTGATTTAATGTTGCTATAAAGACTTTGTATAACCTTTAGACATTTACCATTGATATTAAAGGTGTTTAGTTTTAACCATAGCCCATCCCTCCAAACTGAATCGAAAGCCTGCTTAAAATCTATGAAACAACAAAATAGTTTTGCTTTATTCGAGCGTGCAATGTCTTTTAAACTTTTGATTATGAATAAATTGTCTGCAGTTGAGTAATTTTCTCTGAAACCAGCCTGGTAGGAGTCTATAACCTGAAAATTTTCTGTGAATGTTTTTAATCTATTATTAATTATAAGTGTAAAAAGTTTCCCCAGACAGCTTAAGATAGTAATAGGCCTATAATTTTCGGGTTTTTTGGGATCTCCTTTATTTTTGTAAATTGGTTTTATGACTCCTACCGTCCAGCTCTCTGGTATGATAGCAGTGTCAAAAACAACATTAAATAGTTTAGTGTAAATAGAGGTCATTGCAGCTGATGTTTGTTTAATATGTTCATTCCTTATGTTGTCAACCCCTGCTGCTTTGTTGTTTTTTAAATGTCTAATTGCATTCGTTACTTCCTTCTCCGTTATTGGTCGATTGATTTCCTCATTAACTGTATAAGTATTTGAGTCATATGGATTGCTCTCAGTACTATGAGAATGTTGTGCATTTATATTTTTAAAAAAGTCATGAAGTTCATTGAGTGGTGCTTTGCAGTTGCTTTTTTTGTTTTCTGAATTTAAAATTTTCCAGTAATCTCGTGTGTTGGTTGTTTTCAGCTTCCGTAGTTTATCAACACGTGTTGACCTTGTAAGATTGATGCTACGTTTGACAGTGTCCTTATATGCTTTACTTACATTTTTCAGGAAAAGTTTTGTATGATTTGATTTAAGATTATGATAGAGTCTTCGTGCATAGTGAAATAGGTTTCGTGCTCGTCTGCATTCCCTATTGAACCAAGGTTTACCTGTTGAAGTGCTTTTTGCTTGTTGTGAAAGTGTATGGCCAAATGTAACCTCAGCGGTTGATTGGAATAAATTGCCTATATCTTGAACTATGTTGTCGATTTCGCTGATTTTATGGCATCAATGCTTTTGTTTTGCAGAGTATTTATTTTTTGGTCGATTTCTCTAACTAAAAGGGGATCAAAATTCCGTTCAAACTGCTCCGATTTATCCGTATCCCACAGCTTGATATTTTCAGAAATCGGTCTTTGATTATACCTTGTGTTTGAATGTTCTTTGGCAGCCAAGTCAGTTTTGATATCTAGTGACAATGGGCTGTGCACGTCTGAAAACAGGTTATTAAAATCCAATATTTCAAAATTTTGTATAATATTCAGGGCATGCATTGTACTAACACAGTAGTCGATATTGCTTCTATCCTTACAGGTAAATTTGGAGTTTTGTACATTATCCCCAAAACGACCATTTAAAATAAAGAGATTTGTTGCTTTACAAAATTCTATCATTTGGGCACCATATGTGTTCACTACCTTATCTGCATTGACTCTATGCAAAGGGACATTATTGGCAGAAAATAGCTCTACTATGGCATTGTTTTCATCTACTAACTCATCCAGGCCACATTGATCGCTAATGAGTTCGTCAATGAAAACATAGTCTGTTTTTTCTCCTGACCGTGAATTAAAATCTCCCAACAAAATTATTTGTTTAGAATTTGGGCAATATCTTAGGATTTCCCTTTGCAATTCCGAATATGAGTCGTCGCTTGCATATTTCGAATTTACTGGGGGAATGTACACTACTCCAAAATTCATGTCATTATCTGATTGTAAGATTCTATGACTCAACGTAAACCAAAGTACTAGCTTTGAGTATTTGTGGCTATCTACCTTAACATATTCGGAAATCTCGGATTTTATCATAAGTGCAATACCCCCAGATCTCCGTCTGGCCAATTTTGTCCTATTATGATAAAACACGTGATATCCTGGCATTTGTATATCATCCGTATCGTCCGTTTTGCTTTCTTGGATAGCTAATATATCAAACGAATTCACAAATTCTATGAATTCAGGTAATACGCATTTCGCTGCTAAGCCACAAACGTTCAAACTTCCTATCTTAAGAGGGCGATTTCTACTGTTAACAGTTGGAAAATTAAGATCATTGTCAGGTACAAACGCTCGTGAATTAACGGGACAGCTATAATTACTGGAGCGTGTGTCTCCCGCAATGTCCTAGCTGACGTCTATCTGTCCACTTTTGCACGTGCCAGCACTTATTTGTTGGTTTTGTGTATTTAGTGTTACATTTTGAGGCACCTGGTTTGGACCGTAATATAATTCTGTGGTGCTAACGGAGTGTGGCATTTGGATTTGTTTATTTTCACAAGGTAAGTATAGCTCTATGTTCTCTGTCGGTTCAATTCGGACTACTCCTGGGGGATTTGTTGTGTTTGTATGCGGCGACACGCCTTCGCCTGAACACATTTTGTCCGTCTGTACGCGTGTTACCAGATTTTTCGAGAAATTGCGTTCGTTCGATGATAATGCGGAGGAACAAACGCTCTGAACCTGGCTATTGTTTATATCACTAACACTGGTCGCGGTTTGAGTACCAGAAATGGAATTGCTGTTCGCTGGTGCTTCGACGTCGTCATAAGCGCCCCATGATTTCTGTGGCGCCCCACTGTGTGATTCGTGTCCCGACTTCGTATTTGTTACATTACTTTCTTCACGTGTCACTTTGCAAGCTCCCTTCTCACTATTCTCATTGCATTCTGTCCACGATTTCGTAAGTGGGTTGCACTGATCGAATTGCAACTCTGTGTATGATTCACTATCACTGCTCTCATTAATCTGCTGAGTATCCATCGGTGTTTCTGATACAGGGCGTTTATACTGATTGCCTCTACGTTTTTTGGCTGAATATTCAGAGTCAATGGGGGATATCGTTTTTTTCTTGCCAGAGGTAGTGTATGGAGTCGCAATTAGGCCAGATTCGTCGCCTAACCCGGATAGCGGTTGAAATGGGTTTTTGATTGGTAGCTGCCATGGGACGTGGTTATTTTTATTATCCTTAAAATGAATTGACTGTCTGTTTCTAAGCCTCTGATCCTCTAAATTTACATGGTTAGTAGCTTTATCTTGCTGTTGAAAGCCACTACGTATCGACGACTTGGGTGACTGTATCCTCCTGTTTGTGTTGGTGTCTTCTGACGTTGCGTAACGCCATCCCACTGGATGCCGTGTGATATTAGATGACCGTCTATCTGTTCCTCTATATCTAGTTTCATTTACCCCAATGTTTTTCTCTGGCGCCCTTTGGTCTGCCAATACTTCTTTCCCATTGACATAAAGTTTATCTCGTACTAATCTGACAACATTATTTCTGTTCTGCCTAAATTCTTTAGCTATGGGGTAAAGCTCCTTTCTTTTTTCTTCGATTTCTGGTGGAAATTGTTCACGTACACCATAGTGAGTTCTATACAGGCGTTTCGGGGCTGCTAAACGTATTTCCTCTTTATCTCTGTATCGCTGAAATTTAGCGATGATCGGGCGTGGATAGCGCTGGTTATATCTTGGTCTACCTAGCCTATGTACTCTTTCAATCTCTATATCACGATCGAAATGCATCTGTTCTCTTAAGAATCGTCTCAACGTGTAACCTACATCTTCATACTCCCCTACGGGTAACTCAGGTTCACTGATACCAGTAAATATTAGATTTTGTCGCATGGAACGCCACTGGAGATCGACGACCTTTTCTTCATAAACTGCTTTTTGTGATTGCATTTGGGCTTGATTTAGTTCTAGCGTCTCTACTCTCTTTAACAAATAGTTTATTTTAGAGTCACTGTCAGCTGATGTGCGCACAATGTCATCACATATATCACTATAGTGGTTAATGCTCCTATCATATTCATTCATTTTCGCACTGAGTTCTGAGAGGTCGGAGCTATGCTTTGTTAATTGATTTTGAGTAGTTGATACACATGCTTGAAGTTCTGAAAACTGGCTCATTTGTTGTTCCATACTGTTCATTCTGCTACTTTGGTGTTCTAACTGAGATGCAACGTTTTGCCACCGTATTTCTTGTTTTTGTAAATGCGTTTCAATTTTTGACCATTTTTTGTCAAATCCCTGGAGCACATTTGTGAGCCAAATCGGAGCATCGCTATTATGGGTTGAATTTGTACCGGGAATATTACTTGAATCGGGTTGTGCACTATTGTTTATATGCTGCATTTCAAACCCTTGCAATCTAGATGCATATAATGTCTGCTGCTCTGAAAAACCTGTGTTCTGCTCAGTGTGACGAACAGTCTGATCCTGATCCATGCGCTGGCTCTGATTGTGACTATGAGTTTTGTGATCCATTGTAGACATATCGTCATTCAGTATTTCTCTGGTTTGACTCAAGATGGCAACGGTATCGTGAACACCGCTCACTTATGTAATATCGTTAGATGACATACCTCAACAAAGAAAATGTCCAAAATCCTCCAAATCAGAATCATAAGTCACAAAAATGGCAACGTATGACCATTTACAATGTTAATATTGTTGTTCATCGAAATTAGCTTCACAAAGTTAGATAAAATCGTTGTTTTTCTTTAATTTTCGAGGAGCGCGAAAGAATGCTGTTTTACACCGCCATGCTGGTTCCCTTCCTGTCGAAATGTATTTACCGTTTGGAATGTAAAAGGGCCATTTTGGGGTATGTTTGTAAAAATAGATATGTGCAAAAGGATATTAACCCAAGCATATACATCATTAATCAGCCCTTTTAGTGTACAAAAATCTAACTTTTTATCGTTCAATTTTTTAAATGATCTGGAAGAAAAAGTTATTTATCACTGGAGTTGACTGATTTACTTTTTTGCCAGAAAATATGGTCATGTCCCCGATTGGAGAGGTAAAGCTTTTTTTACCCCGATTGGGGATCTCCCTGGCACCGCTTGCATATTTTTGTCACAAATTGAAGACCTTTTCGATTCTTGTTTGGTGATTTTCTTCTTTTCACAAAATAATATCTATCAGTGCAATGCACCAGTCATTTGTACACACAGCCCCAGCCCTTGAGCAGGGTCGGGGAATGCCCGCCAAATGTGCTTTGATTTTACTTTTGTTTGTCTCCATAGTGCATGGGAAATGTAGGGGATTTTATAAACCTAGGCAATATGGCAGTGCAATGTATGAACAGACTTCGGGGGAGAACTGCCATGGGTTTACCAGCTGGCTGTCCCCATGGTGTGGGAGTTTATAGCAGTGAACTGCAGACAAAAAGTCAAAGTCCCTGCTGTCCCCCCGGGCTGGGGCAGTGGTTACAAATGAATAGTGCATAATTTTGTATTTTGTAAGATATAGGCTTCATTCTCTAACCAACCTTACCAAATAGTTCAAATATTTTTTTAATTCATAAAGCTACTGACTTCTCATAAAACAATATTACAATTCGCCAAAGATATGATATGGGTTCAAACTGAAAGTATATGAAAAATGTGGTACTGATATTTTGCATCAGATATGTGAAATTACCTCTAGGTGAGTCTATTAAGGGGGGCGAAATATTCCTAAAGATAAATTAGTTATTTTAGACAGATAATACAAGGACCATTAATACGCAACAAAACTTTCTTATATAGACATCTTATAAGACAACGAGTGTTGTTTATACAGAAAACCAGCTAATAGATACAAGAGGTAATTCAAATTTTCAATACTGTTCAATCATGACTGAATATATAAAAAAATAGTAAGTGCGTATGATCAGGAATTACCACATTCATAAATTGCAGACGAACCCATGCAACTACGAGGAAGAGCCACACAACAATCGCGATACACCAGAAAGACAAATGAGGCAAAGCAACCAGCTCTGATGATTGCAAAACCAGAATGGACATAAAGTAACGTACAACAAAACGTAGAACAATACAGACTTTCACAATGAGACTAACAATAAACAACAAGTCAACAACAACAGAACCAACGGCAGCCTAAGTCTCCCGGGGTGCTTTAATGCATATAAACCTGATTATAAGATTGTCAGATAATTGTAGTTAATGCTCATGCAAATGGTTTTCTCTAAAGTTCACCCAGCGTGTCACAATATTGTAAACGGTATCAGACCAGGAAGTAACTCTAAAAAGACTGATACGCATTCTGCCGATTGCTCAAAAGCTGTATGTTGGGGCGTAAAGTGATCTTTGTGAGATGTATAAATTGTTCATACAACAATGTGGCCAAAGGTATCCGTCTCCTTGATAAAAAAGCATTTTATTGTTTATACAGGAAAAAGTTCATGCAAGTAAGAGCTTTTGAAAGATATATCCCCTTCAGATAATATGAGATTTATCTTGAAACTTGTTAAAAAAATAATCAATTTAATCCCTTCATTGATAAATTGATTTTGACAAAATACTATATGACTGCTTTAAAGCTGCATACTCTGCAACTTTGAACATTTTCCGAAAAAAAATATTTTCTTTTTAAATCATTTGTAAAAATAGAATTAAGTTATTATTCACAATAAATATGTTCAGTACAGCTGAAAACTGCATGGAAACGTGAATTAAACAGGTGTTTTTTCTCTTGTAAGTAATTATTTGCGTCCCTCCAATAATTCTAGACAGTTGATTTTTAACATAAACGCTCTTGTTTTGATTGTGATAATTTGTTAAGATTTACGAAAATGGTAAAATCTTTAAGTGATTTTGAGTATTATACTGTATTCTTGAAAAATAGAAACTTTACTTCAAAATTAAAAGATCAAAAATTACAGACTATGCAGCTTTAATAATCAATATACGGACGAAGAACATTTTTGGTAAAACATATAGATGGAAGTGCTGCGTCATAGAGCCCAATAGTAGAATACATTAGAATATAGCCTTTTCATTCAAGTTTTGAAGTGTAAAGGTCGAAAATACGTTTACCAGCCAGGTGTGGTCCAGATTGTTTTAAAATGATACTTGTATCAAAAATGTAATGAAAAACACATGCCTATTTTTTGCGCTTCTGATCATTATACTTAAATCTAACGACGACAGTTAACCTGAGCCCAAGTCAACCAGATGTTGGAATGCACACGTGTGCCTAATGCTTTTAGAGTGAAACGATACAGTTTTGAGATCAATGGTTACTTATGCTGATCTAGGAGAGTTAGTGTTTATGAACTGTAAAAACCTTTGAACATAAGGCGCAATGCCACCAAAGGCCAGCCATTTATATGTAGTTTTGCTGTTCTGGGACTTTATACTGACACAGAGACGCTAAATGGAATCTTCTATAATATCAACACACGCTGCGCTGCCGCTTAACAGTCTATAAATTAGCGCCTTTATATCTAAATACCCTTAAAGGGTTATCTTGGAACTATGGGTACACCAGGAGCAGATGGACTAACGCTTTTTACTTTGCGTAGGCGACTTTCTACAGTACATAAGGTAAACTGAAACGTACATGTACCAGTACCTTGAACTAATACCGGAATAGTATTTTGTTATAGCTAGAATGGTCCAATAGATTCAGCGCAGGGGCGGATCAAGGATTTCTGGAAAGGGGGTTCAGATGTATAAAGGTGTTTGTGGGTGGGGGATGGGGTTCACTTTGCTGATTTTATATAATTTTTCTTAAATATCCCCGCATAGTGATATAATTTAATCTCACTGAGACCAAAACGTTTTCATGGGCATACGATATTTAAAAACGGGAGCCGGGGAGAGGGGTCAGCCAGTAAACCCCCTGAACCACCTCTGGATCCGCCACTGCAGCAGCTGCAATTATACTACCGTTAGATCTATTATACACAGAAAGACCAAACTCTATCGAGTTTTGGTCTTTCTGTGTGCAATAGGGTTAACTACTGTAAATTCTGAAATTTTCGCGAGGGTTTATTTTTGCGAAACTTTAAAAACGCAAAAAATGAAAATTATTATTTTTAGCCTTCTTTTACAGATACAAACGGATGATAACGACACTCTGCTTCTATCTATACCCAATACCAGTGTTTTTAAAGACACTGACCACCACCAGCTATGCATTGCTGATTTACTATGTTTTGCACGTGGCGTCCCCACGAATCAATGAAGCAAAGTGGTTTATCATTTCACATGTAGCTTGTTAGTAATCATGTATAAAAACATAGCAGCTTTAATTTTATAGCTATATTATTCATGCCACGTTTGTCAGAACATGAACGATCTGGCGCAATTGGAATGTTAAAAGCTGGCATGCGTGTTTCGTACGTCGCCAGATATCATAATTGCCATCCGTCAACTATACAGCGCCTCAGAGATCATTACCAGGCTACATGTACTGGGACAGTTAAAGATCGACGTAGGTTTGGTCAGCCAAGAATGGCGACGGGCGTTAAGAGGCAACTTACGTTGATTATGTATCGACGATATTTACGTCAACGATATCCGTTCCGGCTGGCTACTGTCAGTGCCAGACGAATGGTAGGGCTCCATGGGTAATTTATTTCTGATTTTTTAATAAAAATATTTTATCACAGTATGGTGTCCAATTTCTAGACAAATTACAAATTGCAACTTTAGAATCATAGGGTATTGCTATTTGATAGAGTGTTGCTAAAATGCTATCTATTATTTTGACATAAAATTTAATACATGTTTTGCTGACGTACTGATGTTCATTTTTGCCAAATATCAACAAAATTGAGAAATTAAAGGTACTTATATTATGAATTTCGATTGTTGCGTTTTTAAAGTCCTTCAGTGTAAAGAGTTAAGCTTAGGCACAAATGTTCCAATGAAATACTTCTTTTCTTTTCGTTTCATTATGCGTTCTGCTTTCATTTGATAGAACGGGAAAACAAAGTATTTTTGGTCCTGATCAGAGCAGTCTGCAATGTGTCCACTTACTGCACACTGGTAAAACCATATGCCTAAATGACTATAGTATTAGATAATCTTTAAGGATTCAGTAGTGGATGGCGATTTATCATCCAGATCGGTACTCGAATCTATTCCTAAATGCTTACATAAATCGCCATCTGCATGCCAAATACTTAAAAATGATCTAATTCTATAGGCATATGGCATGTTTTTCTATATAGTATCAACACCAATATCTACCACTTCCGGTCTATGAAGTACCGGCAATATGCGTAAATACCACCAAATCGGCGTATACATTTACCAGTGTGTATTGGTATTTTTCGTAATTCAGCATGCCTTATATGTTGATTATGGAGTGTTATGCGATTTCTCAAATATGTATTGTTCATTGCAGCCAGTGCACTGTATCACATAGATTAAATGTTTTGTTTTATTCATTTTGAATAATTTTCCCTTAAAATTCGCTGAGGACCCTTCTATTATGTATTTGCATAGGCCACATCGTGGCTCATTACATTTTGAAACTTTGTAATCCTCCTTTGGTTGATGTGTAAAAATAGCTTTGGTTAACAAGCGTTTTATGTTCGGAGGCTGCCTTTTACTTTTGGGAAAAACTTTTCCCCTAAAAATTCCATGCAGTTCATAATTTCTTTGCAAAATGGATTTAAATTGTTTAATGTTGGGGTAAATTTCTGGATTATTGGGGTTAAACGTGGTTACATATGGTATCATATCTGACTCCTCTGATTTTTATGGTTGCTTAACAATGTACGCCTATCTAAACAATGTACTTTTGCAATAGCATCTTCGATAAGTTTTAACGGGTATTTGCGTTTTGTTAAATATATACTTTCAATTCGCTTAAACGGCTGTTTAATGTAGTTTCCTCAGATACGGTCATCTTTAGCTTTCTAGCTAAATTGTAGGGGTTACTGTTTCGAGTGTGTTTTGGGTGACATGATGTATATAAGAGGTATTGCTTTGAGTCTGTAGGTTTGTAGAAGATATCAGTTTGTATTTTCCCTTATTATTTATAATCAGTGTATCTAAAAACGGAAGTTGTGACCGATTTTGTTCTATGGTATATTTTATGCTCAGATGTAGTTCATTCAAGCACTTATGTAGCTTTTTCAGATCCTCATCCGAGTGTGTAAAAAGAATGAAACAATCGTCCAGAAATCTTTTGAAATTGTCTATAATATATTACTTAAACTGGCAATCAAATTCTTTCTCAAGATTTGCATTTAGTTTTTTCTTCAAGATAGCCGAGTACAAGTGTTGAAAGCATAGGCGCAAATTTGGTTCCCATTGCTGTGCCTTTTTTCTGGAAAAAGTACTTGTCATTAAAGCAGAAATAATTATTTTCAAAATAAATTTAATTCTCTCTAGAATAAATTGCAGGTAGTTCTTATGGGTATTTTTCTAAACAAAATTTTATAGCTTCTATTCAAGACTTGTGCGGAATATTTGTATATAAATTTTCTACGTCAAAAGATATCAAAATTGCATTAGAATATGTCGATTGAGGTAGTTTTGACAAAAAGTCTGTTGTATCTTTGATAAAGCTTTTTACGTGTTTCGATTATGATTGTAGTAGTTTGTCCATAAAATTACTCAAACGGTGAGTTTCACATATAAGGCCTGCGACTATGGGTCTGAAGTTAAGGTTTTCTGGTGCTTTAATTTCGACATAATTGTCCTGTGAAAGAGTGCGTGCCTCATTTATTTCCTTAGATTTATGGATTTTGGGTAGGCCATAAAAATTACTCGATTGAGTCCCAAATATTGTCAAATATTCAAATTCCTTTTTGGTAACATAATTCTCATATTTATGTACAATTTTTTTTGTAAGTTGCCATTATAGGTTTATGTGGATCGATCTAGTTGCTCATAATATTCCTGGCTTGAAAGCATATCTTCTTTTTTGATTTGGTAAAATGATTTGTTCATAATGACTGTTGCATCCCCTTTATCAGCTTCTTTTATAATGGTATTAACGTCATCGGCAAGGGATTTAATTGAATTCTACTGTGATTTTGATAAATTATGTTTTATTTTTTACTTCTCGTTTGGGGTAAGTGGAAGGTCTGTGACATTGGTCACGAAGGCTTCCAAGTCGCTGTTCCTACTTTTAGGCGGTATCCAGTGAGATTTATTTCTTACTAGAGATTCGTCGTTTTCGTCTTTATATCCTTCAAAATATTCAACTAGTCTAACCTTTTGTGTAAATTCCATTCTGTCTTCATTTAATTCCTGTATGTTTGGTTTTGTGGGAGTAGGGGTAAATTTATGGCCTCTTTCTAAAAGTTTGGTTTCGGCTTCACTGAGTTTTCTCGAGGATAAATTTACTATTTGTATATCTTTTTTACATCAGTGCTATCTATTGTTGTGTGGCAAGTCTCCGGGGTCCAAAAACCTTTTGAACGTAAATCTTGATCCTGAATTGTATTTCTAACAGTATTCTGGGGGTAAATATTAGGTCATCTGTTTGACAGACCTGGTCTTGGACCATTAGAGCTGTATCCCTGTTGACCTTACCGTCTCGTATTAATATACAGATAATTTGGTTTGGCTCTGTTTAAATTAGCGGCTTGGTTTTGACTGCCCTGTATATAGCGGCTTGGTTTTGTCTGCCCTTTATATGTAAAACACTCTTTTAACATGCATGCACAGTCATTCTGAGGGGCTACATGTAGATGTTTAATTGTGTATCTCGTCATTCCTTGTGAATGCGAGCAGCAAAGGCGCTGGCGGGACTGCGCATATGCACATGCTTATCTAAACCTTAACCTGCTCGGTTATGTGATACATTTTGTGGCTATCATATTAAGCTGGCTCAAGTATAACTTTCCCATTATAGCTAATTTCATACCGAGTTTTTCCGACATGTTCCGATTAGCTTCAAGCTCTCCCGATTAGAAAAATATCTGGCCAATCAAAAAAACTTCCCAACAACGTGACGTATATTTGAATAAGCATTGCAGATACCCAATGTCGACAATAGAAAAAGTGCGAATTTACGTAGTTTTCGGTTATATTAGGAATTTCTATCGCTAGATTGACTTGATAGCTCGATGCTACTTTACCAATGATGTTTTTGACGATATTTTGCGTCATTCTTCAAATGGTGAAATGTTTACATAAACACCGACTCACCGGTGCTGTGACGTACTAAATACTGACGTCATCAGCCTGTAAACAACCACGGGTGATGTTTGAAAAAAACATAAAATTGGTTTCCGAGGTAACAATAAACATACAAAGCGGCTCTAAGCGGCCCCTTACAACTAATCCTCACTCCGTATGCAATATATACAAACCGGTTTGCTTACAAAACAGAATTTCTTTTAGTGTTTTGATGCTTGCCTCGAGCACATGGCTGCGTAGTCTCGTGGTAATGGAACAAATTTCGATTGGCTGAGAAAGCCATGTGATACAAGTACATGTGACTTGAGTCCCGATGGAATTCCGGAAAAGTACGGAAGGCCTATGAAATCAGCTATATCCAAATGAGCGAAGCAGAAAATTTCCAAAATCCTGAACTTTAGAGATTCAAAACGTATACCCATGCGGAATGCCTAAGACAGACACTTTATATGGTAGATATTATGAAAATATGTACGACCCATGTTGAATGTTTGCTGAATAGAATGAAACTCTGTGTATTTAAAGGTTCTGTATTTGAAAACAATGTTCGGGTAGCCGAACTGAGTGTTTCATCATATCTATGAAGGTGGACGGATAGCTGTTCTGAAGTAGGTTCCGTACCAAAGTGGATTTGGTACGTTCACATAGCCGAACCGAAAGATTCAAACTAATCAAATTGAGTTTCACATTATATACTTGGCTTAAGATTATATATCGCCTGGCTATTAAAAATAATTGTTTCAAGAAATGCAGATACAATTACCGCTGAAATAAGCTCAAACAATGTACGATAGTAACCAGATATTGTCTGTACTTCAGTTTTTATGATTAACTAAAACTGCCTTTTCTTACTAACTTGACATAAGGTGATGTCCCATACAGAGAAAATAAAAACTTTTTGTGGCTTTTCCATGGATAGAAACCAGTACTGGGCCGGGAGGGTTTATGATTTGTGTGTTTATTATATGACTGGAACTCCCAAAGGCTCAACCGAAAGTGGTTTTATGGAGAAGCCGGGAATCGAACCTGCGATCCCTGGTTTACAAGGCATTGCGCTTATCCACTACACCACGAGGGCTTCTCAAAACTTTTTGTGGCTTTTCCATGGGTAGAAACCAGTACT
Organism: Loripinus fragilis; assembly: GCA_964019695.1. NCBI lineage: Eukaryota > Metazoa > Mollusca > Bivalvia > Lucinida > Lucinidae > Loripinus > Loripinus fragilis. The sequence goes on from OZ026515.1 coordinate 46,380,804, forward strand.
GGGCCGGGAGGGTTTATTATTTGTGTGTTTATTATATGACGGGAACTCCTGAAGGCTCAACCGAAAGTGGTTTTATGGAGAAGCCAGGATTCGAACCTGCGACCCCTGGTTTACAAGGCATAGCGCTTATCCACTACACCACGGAGGCTTAAAATATTGGACAGTTGACCAAAGCAAACTTATATTTATATCTCACGGAATTCACGATTATAACGGAAAGCCACAAAATAAGAACATCTTTTTAAAAAGAAACTAGATGCTCAAATACTTGTAAGTTTTCTGTCATACAAAGCCATAATTAATATATTTTATCATAAATTGTATATAAGTAGAACCTGATCTATTGATCCTAAATTGGGACTACTACACAACAAAGTAGCATATCCTTGCAATAAGGGAGCTAATTCACTTACGTTGTACAACGTATGCAAGGGAGCTAAATCACTAGAAGGACAAGTTTTAAAACCGAAATAGAGCCTAAACCCTTTTTGTAAGCTTATCGCTGATTGGCCGTTCGATAGGTAAACATTAATTTGTTTATAAGACGCACAATTACATTGACTCAAAAAAGTTATTATTATTTTGGAGGGTTCTGACTTAAAGCTGCATAGTCTGTAACTTTTGATCTTTTCATTTTAGAAATAATGTTTCTATTTTTCAAGAACACAGTAAAAATACTAAAATTCAGGTATACATTTTACCTTTTTCGTAATAATTAACAAATTTTTAGTGCCAAAACAACAGCATTTATGTTAAAAATTAACTGTCTAGAATTGTTGGAGGGACGCAAATAATTACAAACAAGAGAAAAAACACCTGTTTTTATAAGATAACTCACTTTTCCATGCAGTTTTCAGCTGTAGAAATTAGATTTAGTATGACAACATAACTTTATTCTACTTTTACAAATGATTTGAAAAGAAAATATTTTTTTTTCGAAAAATGTTCATAGTTACAGAGTATGCAGCTTTAAGGTTTCTTGGGTTTTATGAAAAAAATGTTCAGAGCGACATTTTTCTTGGCCAAGCCTAGTCACCGTTTTGCATACATGTGTTTCGATAATGTAAAAATGTATTAGTATGCATAATTTGATTAAAATATAGCATGCTATTCAAGAGTTATGAGCATTCTCACTAAAATACCTCAAATGGTCAAAATGATGCTCGACAAACCCTTGTCACCATTTTGCTTACCAGTGACTGGGCAATTTTAAAATAAATAAGTATGCAAAAGCTGAGAATTTTCACTAACTGACCACAACAGGCTGGACTGATACTCAACAAACACTCGCCCACCAAAAAAACGTGGTTTCGCATGCCAGTGTGAAATTTCGGAAATTTAAAGTACCCAACAATGGTCCATTCGTGAGTACGGACGGACGGACTCACATAGTGGTTATAGTGCAGACCCAAGGGTCGTGCAATAAATCAGAAATATAGAGGATCTGACATGGGGTTCTTTTTGCAGAAATGATTCAGGTTAGGTTAACCAACAGTCTCATGCGCAATCGTCCTACTCGAGTTAACAAGTCTACATTGTTCTAAAGAGTAAAAAGCTAAAATCCAGCTGTTAAACGTTTTTAGAACTATTTTCTCGCGATAATTTTTTACTGCGTCATTTATCGAAAAAAACATCCCATTAAAAAGTATTCATGAATATCTTCGCCAACTTCTCCAAACAGTTCCAACACCAAGCTGCTGCAGGTTCCTCTGTGCTTGGATGCACTCCTTGAACATTTTCAGCTAAGCGCAAATAAACCAAGTCGAGGATGTCAGTCAAAAGGTTACATTGCACCGCCCACATTCAATTACTAAAGTGATGGATGGCTTGTTCAAATATAATGGAAATCGCGCCTGATTCGCTCGTGCTTTAAGCTAGTGGGTCATCTCAAAACCGTTCATTTCATAGCACGTGCATAAGAGAAAAAGTGCACGTCATGCGAATACCCAACCTTTGTTCCTACAAATTAACCTGCTAAAAGTTGATTCTGCATATGCACAGTAAATTCTGAGTATGTTAATGTCAGTTTTATGTTATGCGCACAGCATTTGAATAACGGGATATGCACCGCTTACGAATGTTTTTTGAGACTACCCTTTTCTGCCACACACCGTACAACCGGCTGCTTTGATGACAGGTTACTAACAAGGATGACAGATACGGGATTTTTGGTCGCATGAAGGGTAGGTTATAATTTTCGATTGGTAAAATTCGAAGAGAAGCCCTCTGGTACTCTATGGTGGATAAGTACACTTGCTGGTGTTGAGAGATCCTACAGAAACAAGCTGACGTTATATCTCTCACAAATAAAGCCACACTTGATCATCATTTCAGAGCTTTCCTGAAAAAAGTCGCAAAAAACGGTTATCTGTTCAGGTTGTGCGTCTCTCCGTCAAAGTCTGCTGTCTGCACTAGTATACAATAAAACTACTATCATTCAGCTACATTTCTGCCAAATTTAAAGCCGCAGTTTGATTTTATAAAGTTACTGGACCCCATCAAAGACGACAGGTAGAGGAAAAATGGCTGCCTATGTCCACAGGTTGATTTTTAAGAGGCTGTCTTGGATGACAGGTCATGAATTTTGGTGGCTAACATTGATGACAGGTCATTATTTTAGAAAGATACTTTAAATCAACATATTTCTTCAGCCTTTGCTCTCAACTGAGAGCTTAAATCATAGCTCATGTTTCTTTAGACTCATATATAAGCGATTTGTTTGTACTTATAAAGGACATACCCTGGTATTCTCGTTTGAATGAGCACAATTCTGTCAAGTTTCTTCACCTGAACTGATATTTGGTATGCAGCATCACCTAGTAGACCTTTACCAAATTGTTCAAATTATAGCCCTTGGGCCTAAATTGACCCCGCCCTAGGAGTCACATGTTTGACATTGGCTCATATAGGGAAAATGTGAAAAAAATATTCTTGCCCGAAACCAGAAGGCCTAGACTATTGATATTTGGTATTTAGCATCACCTAGTGGACCTCTACCAAGTTTGTTCAAATTATATCCATGAGGCCACATTTTTTACATAGGCTTATATAGGGAAAATGTGAAATAATCTTCTAGAGCCTTAATATTTGGTTTGTAGCCTCACCTAGTAAACCTCTACCAAGTTTGTTCGAATTATGACCCTGGGGCACAAAATGGGCCCACCTTGAGGTCACATGTTTTGCAGAGGCCCATCTAGGGAAATATGAAAAAAAACCTTCTTGTTTGAAACCACAAGGGCTAGAGCCTTTATATTTGGTATGTAAACAAGTTTTTTGTGTGGTGGGAGGGTGTAGGTCTTATTAAGCGCTTTAAGACTATACTACATGTACGGAAGAGACCAACTTGATTGCTCTCCAACAAATGGTTTAAATCATTAACTTCCACTAATCAAAACTGGTGCACATAGTACAGGTGAGCGATTCAGGGCCACAACAATATCTCCATCAGCTGGGATGATGTTTGAATGGGCCTTAGATCTGTATGATGCTGAGCCAGTTATCTCATTCAACTCTAATTCACGATATTTTAAACACTCTTGCTTGTGAAATGAAGTCAAATGCACAATTATGCACTGGAAAGTATCAGACTTTACATCACAGTAATAACACAAGTATTGTTTCATTGTGTTAATTTACATTAGAAGCAAGGAGATCTATAGAACATCTGTATGTCTCTACATGGCTTGTGATATCTGAAAGTAAATGGTTAACACTGTGTCAGCTTAATTCATATACTGAAGCGTCACATACAATGTCCCTATGATTTTAGCTCCAGACAAATATCTTAAAACACTGTTATGTATTTTTTATTGCTTGACAGACAGCAGACAGCCATATACGCTCAGTGGATTTCATGTTCCATCATTAATAGCAGATTGATCAAACAGCGACTGAAAATGCACCAAGCAGTTTAAAATGTGCAATGCGCATTTGTAGGCACATCAATTTGATTTCATTTATAGGCTTAAGTCAGCAATCAAAATCTGTATAAACAATATATGCTGCATTACTCGGTTTTAAGAAATTGAATGTCTGGACAATATTGTCACAATTGTCTCATTTGCAACTAGGTATATAGCAATGTATTACCTCAGAATTGTCTGCACATTTCTACCACATTTTCAACTTTAAACAATGGATATTATTCATCCCAGTGAACTGTGTCATATCAAAATTTCAAACAAAGTTCTCTCTCTACCAATCGGTTTATAAAATTGATCCATTGTCTACAGGGCATTTTTTTTCTTTTTTAATGAAATCCATATTGCATGATGACAAAGAATGTCTGTAATGGACTTAAGTGCACTATTCCAAACTAAGGCCTATAGAGGCCTTTGCATTTGAAGCGGTCTTTTAAATGTCTTAATCACAATCAATGTCTTAAGAGTGTGAAGTGCAACGTTAAGGCCAAGAAATTTTATCTAAAAATAGCTTTGATTTCAAATGTGGACTCCGCCTAAGTTCACTCTCCATTTGAAACGTTTCTTGTGATATTCATTTTCGATGTTTTCAATACATGTCTTTGCTGAGTCATAAAAGCAAAATTGTGAAAATTTATATCAGTCCAGAGAAAAACAAGCATTAAACCAAAATGTGATGTTTCTTTTTCTGTGCAGTATACATTGAAAGGCTCAAAAAGAATTATGTTGCTATATGATCTGATCTGCAATTAAATTTATATGTTGAATTGAAACAAATGAAGTCGGAGGCAGTTCAGGTGAAGAAACTTGACAGAATTGTGCTCATTCAAACGAGAATACCAGGGTATGTCCTTTATAAGTACAAACAAATCGCTTATATATGAGACTAAAGAAACATGAGCTATGATTTATGCTCTCAGTTGAGAGCAAAGGCTGGAGAAATATGTTGATTTAAAGTATCTTTCTAAAATAATGACCTGTCATCAATGTTAGCCACTAAAATTCATGACCTGTCATCCAAGACAGCCCCTTAAAAATCAACCTGTGGACAAAGGCAGCCATTTTTCCTCTACCTGTCGTCTTTGATGGGGTCCAGTAACTTTATAAAATCAAACTGCGGCTTCAAATTTGGCAGAAATGTAGCTGAATGATAGTAGTTTTATTGTATACTAGTGTAGACAGCAGACTTTGACAGAGAGACGCACAACCTGAACAGATAACCGTTTTTTGCGACTTTTTTCAGGAAAGCTCTGAAATGATGATCAAGTGTGGCTTTATTTGTGAGAGAAATAACGTCAGCTTGTTTCTGTAGGATCTCTCAACACCAGCAAGTGTACTTATCCACCATAGAGTACCAGAGGGCTTCTCTTCGAATTTTACCAATCGAAAATTATAACCTACCCTTCATGCGACCAAAAATCCCGTATCTGTCATCCTTGTTAGTAACCTGTCATCAATGCAGCCGGTTGTACGGTGTGTGCCACGCCTATACGAGTTTTATAGTCCGACCAGTTAAGAGAGACTGGGCGGTTCTTAACAAAGACACACCCGTGGACATTTCCATTTAAAAACCGATAAGACAGAGTGTATTTATTCACCTGTGACACGCTTAACAGCTACATTGTGAGAAAAAGGCATTTCGAATAAATTTGGATAACAAGGAAACTGACTAGTCTAGGTATATGCGCTCTGGCAATGTTTCGAAATTTTAATATTTCAAATAATACTGAATAAGAAAATAAATAATGGTCCACAATGAAAAATTAAGACATGTACTATAGATTAGTCAGCGCACGAGATGATGGTTCTTATTACATCGGCGTGTGACGAAGGCTCCGACGAGCCTGCATGTAAGCATGACCTCGCCAGGGTTTTCGCTTCTCGCATAAACAAAGTATGCAAGTTGAAGAAGACTCCAAACAACTCTTAGACATCTAGTCTCTCTGGACATGCCAGAATTAGCGATTATAAGAGGCTTTTTCGGATACGCGATAAGACCAAATCTCATGTTTGTATGCCCTTTTCTCATGATCCAGATACTTAACCCTTGTCCCGCTGAATTCTAATTGGTGATTTACTATTAATGTATCAGGCTTAAAAATCCTACCAGTTTTGTCACCTTTTAAGCTTAGAAACTCCAAATTTTTTAGTGATGTTTGGTCAGTAGCATAAGAGTCATAGAATATTCAAGCACCTAGCAAAGGCTCTGATCAGACAGCGTGTATGCGCAGGCTGATCTGAGGCTTTGCTGGTCACACATACCGCGTTGTTGGAAATCTCATGTCGCGGCTCATTTTATCTCGACTCTCCGTTTTTTTTTTCACCACTTATGACCTACTTCCGGGTTAACACCACATGATGCATTCTTAACATCAGCTGTTAGATTGTAAGAAATATTTTTCGACAGTAACTGTTTCATCTTCGATTTTAGCAAAATAGTTCGCGATGAAAGTTGTAGAGGAGACTTCTCCAAGAGGTCTGGTGCTTGTGGCGTAAACAGATTTTTGTATATATAGATGAAGATTTGCAATAAATTGAATTCGTCCTAAATTTATAAATCTTTTATTGACAGTTATAGTGCGACCAACTTCTCCAAGAGGTCTAGTGCTTGTGGCACAAACAGATTTTTGTACATATAGATGAAGATTTGCAATAAATTGAATTCGTCCTAAATTTATAAATCTTTTATTGACAGTTATAGTGCGACCAACTTCTCCAAGAGGTCTAGTGCTTGTGGCACAAACAGATTTTTGTACATATAGATGAAGATTTGCAATAAATTGAATTCGTCCTAAATTTATAAATATTTTTTTGACAGTTATAGGGCGACCAGCTAACAGAGACTGGGCGTGTCAGACAGAGCGCTGTCATACACTGTCAAATTTGACTAGTCTAAAGTAAATCGGGTGTAATAGCCTATGTACGCTTTACTCGTGCAACCAACTGAAGCGCAGACGACAAGGGTAACCAACTTTATACTTAAGCTTTATCTTTAGTATGCTGCTGGGGACCTGCTGCGTTTCATTTTCCGGGATGGATATGTTGTGAAAGTTTTGGGGGGAGGGTAGGTTTGCACTTTCTTCTCATCTGAGTCTACACTTGTCAAAATGCCACATTGTTGGAAATTACATGTCGTGGCTCAAATAAAAAAATTTACTTTTCTGGAGGGGATTAATTCAGAAAGACGGCTCTCCATGGTCCCCGGATAATAAAGCATACAGTAAAATCTCGAAAAGCGGAACTCCGATATTTTTTTTTAAATACTCGCTAATTCGAAGTAAGTTTCGGACACATTTGATTCATTTATGAACTACAGTAAAACCTGTCTTAAGCGACCACTTGAAGTAAGACAAAACCATGGTCTTATGGAAAATGGTAGTTTAATGGAGGTCGAAAGTATTGCAGAATGCTCCACTTTGAGTATTCTGCAATACTTTTGACCTTCATTAAGCGATAACTGGTATTGGAACCCACTTTTTGGTGTTCTTATTGAGTGGCCGCATAAGACAGGTTTTACTGTATTTTAAATACTATCTATTAAAACTTATTTTGTGTGCGAAAAAGAAGCGCCTTAGAAAGGAGAAATAACTGATAATAATCATTTTGGGGGGTATATGTTCTTATACCAGCTTTAGCATGTAATATCACTTGATGTGCAAGGTCTACACTGATGTAGGTGGTGTAAAATAGTTATACTATGTTTGTCCACCTGTACGTAAGAAAATCCTTTCGTTAAAGCTCGTGGATTATCTCCACGTAGAGGCGGACAACCCATGGTATAACTATTACATATGTGGTACCGCCCTTTTAACTTTCGATACATTTTCTTCGAAATAAAATCTCCATTCCCGATTACTGTAATATGGTCGAGTTGACATTCAGACTCGGAGTCAAATAAATCTGACATCAGTGTATATTGTGATAGAATAAAATAGTTTTTTTCAAATAAACAAAAGTACATCATTCCATTTAGAAATGTATATTCAATACAGTGGCGTCCGATTTTATTTGAAAATACTGTAATTTTTATAATGTTACCGACTGGCCTTGAATCTGGAGAGCTTTACACATAATGTTTTGATGTTCAATCGGGTATGATGTTATCTTTAACAAATTTATGATTTATTCGCCAGTGGTAAAATGAAACTCTCTTATGTGTGTTTACATAAATGACAGTGAGAAAAGTTAGACACTACTCTCGTGCCAACCAAGAGTGACAGTGACGTAATATTTTGTTTACAATTGTTAATTAAAACATTACCTTGTACACTCTACTTGATCTAACGCGAATCGATAGATCACTTGTGAATTAATCCTATCTTGCGGATAGGATTAATTCACAAGTGATCTATCGATCATAAGTCCCTGATAACTTTGTAAACAAAGCATGACGTCTTTGTCACTCTTGGCTGGCAGGACAGTATATAATACTGACTGAGATTCCAATGTCTACTACAAAAAGTTTGAAAAATTTTTAAGTTATGGGAAATACAGTTTGTTTGTGTATATACTTGATAGATCAGAATGATGGAATATTCAAAACCAGATTTTGTGTTCCGGGTGGTGCTAGTAGGAGATGTGGGTGTAGGAAAGACAGCCATCTATAACGCATACCGGAAGTTCTATTTTGTGAACGGCCACCAGATGGGTTACTTTGAAGTAAAACTACGTCGACAAAATAAGAGAGTTTTATTAAAAATATACGACACGCAAGGTAACCGATAACAGTATTTGAGCCGCGACATGTGATTTCCAACAATTAGGCATTTTGACAAGTGTAGACTCAGGCGAGCCTGTGCAGCATCCTTTTAAGCTTAGAAACTCCAAATTGTGTTCAGTCAGTAGCTTAACAGTCATAGAATATTCAAGCGACAAGCAAAGGCTCTGATCAGTCTGCGCGTATGTGCAGGCTGGTCTGAGCCTTTGCTGGTCACACACACCACTTTGTTGGAAAACTCATGTCGGGGCTCATTTATTGATCGCACAAAAACAAATATATGAGACAAGTCGCGAGGAAACAATACCCCGGCATCCAATTTAGGTTACCTTGCACCCCCCCCCAGGACAATTTTTCATGGGTGCCAAATTGTTCATTGGGACCCCCTGGATGGGAAACGAAGGTGTCCTCAAAAAAAATTTGGTTTGGGCTATGTGAAATTGCATGGTTTCTATGCCAACCCATAGCGAATTTGAGAAGGGGGGTCTGCCTATAAAATTACTCATATCTCAGCTGTTACTTATCCTAGACTACTAAACTTAATACCAAATTAAAGCTTAGACATATGCCTAATATCCCCTTGTTGCATATGGAAATTATCTAATTTGCATATTCATAAATATTTATGAAAACATTAAAAATGTGTTTCACGAATGGGGGTATACGTACAAGATCAATAATATCTCAGCTGCTTTTAGTCATAGAGTACTAAAATTTGTACTTAAATAAAGCTAAGACATAGGACTTTCATTCCATGGTCAAATATGCAACGTACCTTATTTGCATAATTTGCATATTCATGAATATTAATAAAAACGCTAAAAAATAAGGGAAAATCATTACAAATATAAATAGGCTGATTTCATCCCAATATTGTCATTTTTGCATGTTTTAATATAATCAATGTTACAATTTGACAGGTCCAATCATCCAGTGGTCCTATATGAATATTATCTCATTTGAATATTCATGAAAATACTGAAAACTTAAAAAAATGAGGGAAAATCACGTAAAAACTATAAGCCTAGGGGAGGGGTTAAGGTATGATCTATCCTGCACTCCTAGGGCCTTTTAAATTCATGCCAAATTGTTCAGTGGGACAATCAGAATGTGAAATGAAGTTCTCCTCACAAGAAATTAGGTATGGGCTACGTAAAAATGCATGGTTTCCATGGCAACCGCTTATATGATTCTCGAGATTGGGGGGTAGGCCTACAAATTCAATCATATCTAGGGTTCTACTTATCCTAGAGCACTAAAATTGGTGTCAAATTAAAGCTTAGACACATGTCTTTTTTTCTTGTGGTCAGATTTGTAAATCATCTAATTTGCATATTTATGAATATTAATGAAAACCTACAAAAATGAAGTAAAATCATAAAAAAACAACATAAATGAACATATTTCAGCACAAAAACATCATCAAACCAGCATTGTTGCCAGTTTTTATATCCTCAGTGATTCAATTTGATAAGTTCTTTCATCCAGTGGTCCTATATGAAAATTATCTCATTTGCATATTCATGAATATTAATGAAAAGTTTTGTAATTAAAGAAAAAATCTTTGAAAAATTAAGGGATGTACATATAAAATGACAAATATTTCACCTACCATGTGTTCCAGTGTATCAAACCTAGTGTCAATTTAATGCTTAGGCATCGTACTTTTACCATAAGGTATAATATGAAAAATATTTATCATGAATATTCGTGATTTTTAATGTAAACAGAAGAAATGAAAGAAAAAAAGCGGCAAAAATCAAGGGGGTGCACTTCCAAAATTACTCATATCTCAGTAGTTAAGTGCCCAATAGTGCCAAACCTGATTTTAAGTCAATGCATAGACACAACATGTTTACCAAAATGATCCAATTCATAACACATCAAATTTAAATTCTCATGAATATTGATGAAAACATGAGAGATTAAGAGAAAATACAGGAAAATTAAGGGGGTATAGCTACAAAGTGATTCATATATTGGCTTCCAATTGCCCAATAATAACAAGCTTTGTACCATATCAAACAGCAAAATCCTAAGTAAAATTGAGTAAAAGAAAAAAGTATAAAATTTATAACAGCTGAGATATGAGTAATTTTGTAACTACACTGCTATCAATTTGTATACATTTTTTACTTGTATTTTAAAGTTTTTTTATTAATATTGATATTAAACAAATTAGTTAATTCTTATATCTTCCCACTAGGTAAATCTGCTATGCATAGACTTAAATTAAGTATATTATTTGCTACTCTAGGCCAATTAGCAGCTAAGATATTGGTTATTTTGTAGGTATACCCCATTCATTTTCGGCGATTTTTCTATTTATTCTAATGTTTATATTAATTTTCATGAATATGTAAATGCGACAACTGGCAAATATAACCATTGAGATAAAGGGCTGTATCATAGCAATAAGTTGGCACCTTGTTTGCTACGTAAGGGCCATAAGCTGCTGAGATATGAGTATTTTTGTAGGTATATCCCCTTCATTTTCAAATATTATTCTCAAAATGCTCATGGTTTCATCAATATTCATGAATATTATAATATGACCATTTTAAAATTTGATAATTTGTTAAACAGACTATTGTCTTAGCATTAGTTTAAAACCAATTTTGGTACTCTAGGGCACTTAGCAATTGAGATATTATTAGATTTGTAAGTGCACCCCTTTGATTTTTCCGCGATTTTTCATTTGTTTCTTCTGTTTTAATTAAAATTCATAATTATTTATGATAACTATTTTTCAAAGCTGAACTTAAGGTAAAAGAACTATGTCTAAGCATTGATTTGGCACCAAATTTGATACACTCGGATGCATAGCTGCTGAGATATTGGTAATTTTATACATACCCCCCCTAATTTTTCTGAGATTTTATCTCTCATATCTAAAGTTTTCATTAATATTCATGAATATATATATTAGATAATTTGCATATCTAACTACCAAATAAAACTACTATGTCCAGGGATTAGTTTGGTACCATGTTTAGTAATCTAGGATGAGATGTTGTTAAGATATGAGTATTTTTTGTATGTATACCCCCAATCTTTACAGTCGGCATAATGGGTTGCCATGGAAACCATGAAATTTCAAAAACCCAAATAACATTTATTTTTGAGGACAATATTTTTTTACATTTAAGTGGTCCTATTGGACAAATTTATGCCCATAATAAAATGTCTGATGTGTTCAATTTAGGTCTGATTACCCCTGTTGCATACTATAGTTTACCCATGCTTTTTTCCATCATTTTAAGATTTCATTAATATTCATGAATATGCAAATGAGATAATTTTCATATAGGACCATGAGATAATTTTTATATAGGACCACTGGATGAAAGAACTTATCAAATTGAATCACTGAGGATATAAAAACTGGCAACAATGGTGGTTTGATGATGTTTTTGTGCTGAAATATGTTCATTTATGTTGTTTTTTTATGATTTTACTTCATTTTTGTAGGTTTTCATTAATATTCATAAATATGCAAATTAGATGATTTACAAATCTGACCACAAGAAGAAAGACATGTGTCTAAGCTTTAATTTGACACCAATTTTAGTGCTCTAGGGTTAGTAGAACCCTAGATATGATTGAAATTGTAGGCCTACCCCCAATCTCGAGAATCATATAAGTGGTTGCCATGGAAACCTTGCATTTTTACGTAGCCCATACCTAATTTCTTGTGAGGAGAACTTCATTTCACATTCTGATTGTCCCACTGAACAATTTGGCATGAATTTAAAAGGCCCTAGGAGTGCAGGATAGATTGTACCTTAACCCCTCCCCTAGGCTTATAGTTTTTACGTGATTTTCCCTCATTTTTTTAAGTTTTCAGGCATTTTCATGAATATTCAAATGAGATAATATTCATATAGGACCACTGAATGATTGGACCTGTCAAATTGTAACATTGATTATATTAAAACATGCAAAAATGACAATATTGGGATGAAATCAGCCAATTTATATTTGTAATGATTTTCCCTTATTTTTTAGCGTTTTTATTAATATTCATGAATATGCAAATTATGCAAATAAGGTACGTTGCATATTTGACCATGGAATGAAAGTCCTATGTCTTAGCTTTATTTAAGTACAAATTTTAGTACTCTACGACTAAAAGCAGCTGAGATATTATTGATCTTGTACGTATACCCCCATTCGTGAAACACATTTTTAATGTTTTCATAAATATTTATGAATATGCAAATTAGATAATTTCCATATGCAACAAGGGGATATTAGGCATATGTCTAAGCTTTAATTTGGTATTAAGTTTAGTAGTCTAGGATAAGTAACAGCTGAGATATGAGTAATTTTATAGGCAGACCCCCCTTCTCAAATTCGCTATGGGTTGGCATAGAAACCATGCAATTTCACATAGCCCAAACCAAAATTTTTTTGAGGACACCTTCGTTTCCCATCCAGGGGGTCCCAATGAACAATTTGGCACCCATGAAAAATTGTCCTGGGGGGGATGCAAGGTAACCTAAATTGGATGCCGGGGTACAACAACGTGGCTATCCATCACGAGAAGATTCAGATCAGCCTAGCTCAGTTTGCATGCGCGGTTCTAGACAGTTTTTTAAGAGGGGACCAACTTTGACATTTTTTTGTTTTTGTTTTTTGAATCCAAAAATTTTGAAATAAGAGAAAACTCCTCTAAAGCACAGTCTATTTTTAGTCCATTGGAATGCACATATTTGGGCAAAAATCATTTCAATACCTTGAAGTGGCCGCTTAGAACTTCGGTAAAGTGTAATCAGACAGATTTATATTTACTATTTAATGGGTGTTTCCCTTCAAAGCATTAACGGCAAACCATACAAACATTGTCTGTTTTATAATTAATTTGATTCGTTACGTCCCAGTCAACAATCTTTCAGCTACGGACGGGTCTTTCTGGGTTGAACCAGTACTAAGCTAGGTCAAAGACACATCGTAGTGACGCCGGTGAGGCTCGAACACGCGGCCCTTCGGTCTCGAGTCAAACACTCTACCACTGAACCACTGCATACTGAGCCACTTCGCTCCCTTAAAACATACTCTGTATTGTATCGTTATATACTGCTTTGCCAATATCGTTTTCAGAGAAATGCGCATTTATCACGAGAGGGTGCATATGTTTGGCGTGGCAAAGCCCTCGAATATGCATACAATCAATGCACTATCAACATATTGCGCACTCATTGCTATTTTACGGTTGAGAATTTTTATATGAAGAAATAAAGATGTAGGCGTTGTTTACATCTCTTATCACAAAAGTGTTCAGACCACTTATTTTAAACATATCTTGGTGATTATAAATTTAACTGTTGCAAAAAATGATAAATGAGCCGTGACACGTGATTTCCAACAATTTGGCATGTGCGACCAGCAAAGTCTCAGATCAGCTTGCGCATATGCGCAGTCCGATCAGAGTCTTTGCTAGTCGCTTGAGTATTTTATGATTGTTAAGCTACTGACTGAACACCATTTGGAGTTTCTAAGCTAAAAAGGAGGCTGCAGATTCTAGTCCGAGTCTACACTTGTCAAAATGTCACATTGTTGGAAATCTCATGCGGCGGCTCAAATGTAAATAGTTCAGATGGATGCGTGCATTGAATACTTCACTAATTGATATGACGACTTTTGTAGGGCAAGAGCGATACCGAAGTCTCACCAACTCCTACTTTCGGGACTCAAATGGTTGTGTCATGTGTTTCGACGTCACCAACAGAAGCTCATTTGAAAGTTTAGATCAGTGGTAAGATTAGCTTTTAAGGTAAAGATTTACCTGCAACCAAAAGAAGAGCGCAGTGGCTGAATCATAGGGAATTGGCACGTAAAAAATCTAGCATAATACATGTAAGACGTCTTATTAGTCTAGAATGTTTACATGCCAACTCCCTATGCGCTCAATAGTTGATTTTATTTACTTGAGACCATCGTAGTTTGAGCTTTGCCAGATGCATTTAGCCGTTTCATCATTGAGAAAGGCCCCCTGCAAATGAAGTACTTTGAAAGGTGGGGTTTTATAAAATGAGGTGCGTCAATGACCGGATACCTTAGACTGCAGACACAATTTGTTTCCGAAACGTAACTTCTACATGCTTATATATTAACACGACGATACGTCGCGTATATGACCCAGATCTGAATGTTGAAGATCAAGTTCACAGGCGAATTTCAAATGGAAAATTCTTCGCATGATTGCACAGGTTTCCACCATGGCAATGTGCCACTTATGGAAACAGATCTGTATGTCCAAGGTACATGGTCAACGTCCAATGAAATCTCGTTTTCTAAGCTTACATCCGCATCGTTAGATCGATTTTCATATGACTTGGCACAGTTGTCTACCATAACAAGACTTATACATGTATAGCCCAGGTGGGCAGTCAATGGTGAAGATCAGAAGCCAATATTAAATGGTAAAGAACATGTACTATCAAATTCATTTGTGAAAAAGTAAAATTTGTAACTGAATTTTGCAACTACAAATGGACGTACAAAAAAATATTTTTTAAAACAAAACACTTAATGATGTTCGGACCGAGGGTAATGGGAAGATAAATACGGCTTAACATAACTACTCTAAACTTATAGTTTGATATAAGTTGAAGGGCGAAACAATAAGTTTTTTTAATCCCACAGCTGTGTTTTACCATCGAAGAATGTAGAATAGATTTATCTAACAATATCTGATCCGATCTGTCTTATCAGTATGCCTGCGCATTATTTGAGCGTGCAAAATGCAGTTAATACTTCCGATTGTAAATTTACAAATGGCGAGTTTTTGAATAAAGGTATATTCCTCACATTGACCCAGCAAATCCTTTAAAAGGTAAACGTCTATAATGAATACAACATACAAATGTATATGTTAGAGGGAAGCGGGGTCAGGGTGTGGATATATATTTTGGACACTCTTTATCTCGCTCCCTTTAATTGCCCAACATTGAAATACACAAACGGAATAACATGTATAAGCAGCCACTTTTGAGAATCTTATTCTGAAAAAGATATTGTACACTAATGTTTGACAATTTTTTTCAAGAGAGGTACAATGCATGTCACAGTTATCATTAACGGACATAAAAATGAATTGTACAGCATGGTTAACAAGATACTGAGCGAACTTCGTTTGCTCAGTATCTTATTGACCATGCTGTATAATGTCCAAAATAAGAAACAATTCGAATTATGCCATGTATTTTCTACTATGCTGGTAAAGATTTGATATGGTGAGCATGTTTAGTAAACAAGTTGAAAGAAGCTGAAAAATAGCTTAATATCATCCCCGTTTCAACACATTTCAACATAAACTGGCCAAATGACATGAGTCTTCAGGTACACGACCTTAAATGGTAAAGAAATAGTAGTTCTGAAAATGTGGGAGTGGAAGACACTAAATATGACTTAATGTTAAATGTTATATTTTGAAAAAGTCCATTTCTAGATTAGATGTGAACTTAAGCCATTTTATTGTTGTTTGTTTGTTTGTTTTTTGCTTAAAAGTATGTGTTGTATGTTAGTTTTGGGTTGTTGTGTTTTACAAAAACAAAACGCGAACAAAACAAACGGCTGATACCTACACTCAAGGAAAACATTACATGATATAGACACACGCATTCATTGACCAACTTTAGTTTGCTACCCAATAACATCTATAAGGGAAGAAATCGTGATGAAACCTGTCGTCAATGTATGTGACCAGGTAAATTGTCCATCTTCTTAGCTACAACGAATAGCTTAAGTCTAAAAATGAAGATGTTATGGGTTCAACTATTTTACATTACTTCATGAACAATGTCGCTAATTAAACCATGCGCTTTTATTTTTTTGGAGTACCTTCACAAGAATAAGCTTTTCAAAAAAGCTTGCCATCTTTCAGCACTTTACTAAAGTGGGTTGTCGTCTACTGACTGAAAGTACTGAAGTCTTTGAAAGCTGTTTCAAACGAAAGTGATGATCTATTAAATGACATACCCACCTCATCGTCATCTCCTCACACCATGAGGTTATGCATACAGACAATTTTCACAGAAAGGGCTTTCTCATGCTGCACCACTTAGCCGGTGCTTCCATGCAGGTTGCACACTTAGTCGATTACAATTGCCATCCTCAAATTGATGACAAAAAGAGGATGACAATTATGGCTCGTATAAGGTTCCTTCCATTGCTTTGTTTCACTTTAAAAAAGAGAATGGCCACAATCGCAAATCAATTAATGGCAACCAGAGACAAAACAAAATTAACGTAAGTATGACCAGAAAATACCACAATCACATAACAAGCACACCAGCCCATGAAACCGCAATGAAGAGCCACAGCTCACAAACAGTCACAATACATCAGGAAGACAATTAAAGTAAAGCAACCAGTTATCACATCCTCTGCAATATGATTGCGAAACTATAAAGGCCACTAAGTATTGGACCAAACACCAAATAAAAACACATAAACAATGGAAGAAACAATTAATAATGAATCAACAGCATCAGAACCACAGCCTTAGATAATCGCTAGAATACAAACGTGAAAAGACATACACACAAAAGCAAGAATGCAATAAGCAAATTCACCAGCTATCTCTTCCTCACCGATAATGATTGCCAAACTAGAAAGGACCGTAAGAACTGTATAGAGGATCTTACATGAGTGCTCATGTTTTATTGAATTTATTAAACGAGTTGGGAAAAGAGATAAAATGCTAGGCTTTCCAAGCATTTTATCTCTTTTTCGCAACGAGTTTAATAAATTCAATAATACATGAGAACGAATGATAGATTCTGTTTATCATATGACATTAAGATTACTTTGATATCTCAGTTCTGCCGTAAAAGAGATAAGATTTTGTCGTTGTTATGAGCGTCATAACGTTTCCCGAATATCTATAAACCACTTGCGGTTTATCGATTTTATTGCATTACGTTATTTCACTCCCAGACGCAACGTCATATGATAAATCACAATATCATGACTAAATACAAAAACTGTGAGCAACTCACAGCAATAAAATCGCCACCAAAGATCGGCCAGCAGCCCCTTTAGAAGCGGGGACTATAAATATTTTCCTAGCCAAATCTTTGCTCTAGATCCTGTTGTTGTTCAAATGCATAGCGGTTTTTTTTTTGACACTTAGAGGCTTCCTAACTAATTTTTCCGCTTATTATCTTTCAGGCTGTGCGATATACATGAACATGTTGGACAAGAAATTCCGTGTGTTGTCGCTGCAACGAAATGCAACGTGTCAGAATGCAAAAGAGAAGTGACATTTGAACAGGCTGCTAGATATACTGATAAAAATAGAATGTCTCTGTTTGAGATTGTAACATTGGACAAGCAAACTTTAGATAGTTTATTCTATGATTTGATTGATAAGATGATCAAGAGTGTTACGTGTAATGATGCTTTAGAAAACAAGGACAACGTGAACATGTATGACACATATCACAGGAACACCACTAAATGCTCTTGCTAAGACGATATATGGGCCTCGACGCAAGAAAACCTGTCTTCGGGGTTTCCGACAAAGTGGGGATCAATCCAGTCTCCTTAGCTACAGAGACTAACTAGAGAATTGAAAGTTCGCTTGAAGCAAGCTTGGATATTGTACTTTCTAATAAGCGAATAACAAAGGCGCTGATCAGACTGCGCGGATGCGCAGGCTGGTCTGAGCTTTTGTTGTTCGCAAACCACCGGAGACATGTTTTCTCGCGTCGAGGCCCAATTATGTTTCCAAACTCTTTGCATGCTGGATACTATTCATGCTTTTTATCGTCTGCTGACTTTATTTAAAATCATCTTTTTCGAAGAATTCTTTCACTAGTAGACAAACAAGAGGGCCAAGTGGCCCTGAATCGCTCACCTGAGTTTTGTTTAAAGTTTATATATAGGTATCTGTTGAAAGCAGGCCATGTGTCTGGTGACACCTGGGGGAGGTCAATTTTAGTCTCAGGGCCATAATTTGAACAAATTGTAAAGCCTCAGAATCACATAACTATGCTACATACCAAATATCAATTATTTGAATTCAACTTGAGACTCCTGGTATGGGACCATTTTAGACACATAACAATATTTTGTTTAACAAACTTCAGGTAAATTACCATTAGGTGATGCTTCACACCAAGTATCAAGGCTCTAGGTCTTGTGGTTTTAGAAAAAAAAATCCTTTCCAAATATAAACCTATAAAAAACAGCACAGACCCTGATCAAGTGCTACATTCTGCAGCATTTCATCTGGGTCTTCACTGTTTGCCGAAGCAATAACTACGTGTCTCTAAAATTACATAAAAGATATATCAATGGATGGGAGGATCAGAGGGCTAGAAATTATTTCTTTTCAAATCTCTTTGATCTTGTCTGAATTATGTGCATTATCTTAGCAGCAACGCCTGAATCTGGAGTCAGTGAGTGACTGCACAAGCAGTGTTAGTGAAATGGTGGAGATACATTTTCCAAAGCACTATTTACGCTGGACCATCGCCATACTAATACCTCACTTGAGCCTTCAGCTCAGGTGAGCTCAAATTATATACAATACAGGTTTAACATACAGCGTAAACATTTTTATAAATCAACCTAAAGACATATGTGGCTAATTCCTACGCCCACCATTCCTGTGCCGGATATTTTACTCAAATATTGTAATCCCTTTAGCATTTTAATATTGAGTTACTTCATACTA
The DNA here is from genome assembly GCA_964019695.1 of Loripinus fragilis. NCBI lineage: Eukaryota > Metazoa > Mollusca > Bivalvia > Lucinida > Lucinidae > Loripinus > Loripinus fragilis. The sequence goes on from OZ026515.1 coordinate 46,400,128, forward strand.
GTATAATAGATTTGTGTCTTGATCACCATCTGAACTAAGGGTGAGGTTTGCACGCCGTGAAACCGGGTTAAGCCCTCCAGTAAAATATTTTAACTGACCGTTTCAATGCGGTGCTTCTTTTGTGGATCATTTATTTTATTTCTGTCTTGTTTTTGTTATGCTTTCATGCACGTCTGTTAGTTGATACCTTGTAGGAACCTTCTGGCAAATGGCTGACCTCTTGGCTCTCGTTTGTGGTGTCTGGTTGTGAAGTTGTCACTTTCCCATTGGTATCCTGGGTTAGGTGTGGTGCGTGATTGTATCGATTCCTGTTCTAACTCTCTTTCTTACTTTTATTAAGATGACATAAATTGTCCCTCTTGAACGTTTAATATAGAATTATGTATGAAATATAAGAGTAGGGGTAAAATTTGTCCCTCCTGAAAGATAATGAGTGTGGTGACCCCAATTTCTTTTTCTTTTTTTCTAAAAACTCGGCTCAACTTTAGGTTTTCTTTAGCCTGAACTATCTGTTGGTTATGAGCCCTTTTCTTTGTATTATCAAAGTTTATTGATTTGATTAGATAAATTGGCATTAAATTACAAGAAATAACTTTCTTCCTGGTGTCCGGTGATAGTCAGTGTTCTGTGGCTCTTTCTCATAGTGTCGTGGGTTGGTCTGTGGTGTGTGATTGCGGTATTTCCTGATCATATTCACTTGCTTTTATGATATTCCATGAAATAAAAAATAAGATTTTCAACGTCAGACTTTTTCATATATAATTTAATCTAAAAACAAATCCTATTTTTGAGGAAAATGCAAAATATACCATGCAGTATCTTGCACATTTTCGACAAGGCTAGAGGTCATGGACAATGATTAAAATTAAACAAATGAAGCTAGATGACGATAACAAATGTTTATATCTTGATATTTAGGACTTGCGTTATGTTTTCATCTGTTCAGAAAATTTGCCAAATGCTGAGGCCTTCCGTATGAGATTATACAAAATTCTAACACACCTCGCCTATAGAGCCAACGGTAACAAACTGTGATATATCGGACAATAATTCACCGCAAAAGTGTGTGATAGCTGACGTCACTGGAAAATGACGTCATTCATGGCGTTAGACGGTGTAACGTCGTTTTTACGCTTGAAAGACGTTACAATTACATGTAAATGTATCGACGTAGTCTAAGTATTGGCGGGAGTTCTTCATTGCAATGGCGGAAAGTTGGAAGAAGCTGAAGACTTCGAATGTGTTATCATCTTTTATTGAGTGTTAGAATGTCGATAAGTTGTACGAAGATAAATCACTCGCGCTGCGCGCTCGTGATTTGATCTTCTTTACAACTGACCTCCAAACAGTGAATTATTACTCAACAATTCACTGCTGGAACAGATCTATTTCTTAAACTAAGCGTGGTGATATAATCCTTTTTAGCTTCATCGTTGGTCGTGCGTCGTTTGTCGTCAACAATTGCTTCAAAGGACATATCCCCCAAACTACTGGCTGCATATTAACCAACCTTTCCTTGAATGATCCTTATATGGCCCTCTTTACTAATTATTCAGACGGTTTCGATCCGTTGCATATTTAGGTCACACAAGCTAAAATAGATTTTCAAGATATTTTTTTAATCTTCAAGACCTAGAGACTTGATATTTGGTATGTAGCATCACCAAGTATACCTCTACTAAGTTTATTCAAATTCTGCCTATGTGGCCAAAAATTGCCTTGCCCTGGGGGTCACATGTTTGTATTAAGCCTATATAGGGAAAATTTGAAAAAATACCTTTTCTAAATTCACAAGGCATAGAGCAAATATATTAGGTATGTAGCATCATCTAGAGTACCTTTACCAAGTTTGTTCAAATTCTGCCCCTGGGACCAAACATGGCCCCCAACCTGGGGTCACATGTTTTACATAGGCTTGTAATTATATGGAAAGCATGAAAATCTTCTTGTCTGAAACCACAAGAAATAGAGCCTTGATATTTTGTATGTAGCATCACCTAGTGGATATCAACAAAATTTGTTCAAAAGATGCCATAAGGGCAAAAAGTGTCCCCGCCCCTGTAGCGTCACCTCGTAAACCTCAACCAAATTTGCTCAAGTTATATCTCTGGGGCTTAAAATGGCTCCCGCCGCAGGGGTCACAAAGACATGTTTAAAGTATTTTTTTTCAGAATATTGTCATGTTGCATATCAAATTAAAGAGAATGAAGCATACAATAAAATGCTAGCAAATATTTTGCCATTACACACACCCTTGAACCCTGGGATGGAATCAAATCGTCATTATCCTTCTTTCTGAAAGTAGTCATGTTGCATACCAAATCAACGAGAATGAAAGATAAAGCACTAAGCAAGCATATATTATGCCCTTTTAAACACCCTCGACTCCTGGACCGTGTCAAAATATGTTGTTGTATTTCTGAAGGAGGTCATGTTGCATACATGTAATCAAATTAAAGTGACAACTGTAGAACATTATGCAAGTAAAATATTTGACCTTATACACACCCGTGACCTTTTGGGTTGAGTAAAAAGGTTGGTCATTGAAATTATACAGTAAAGAAAGGATATTTACTTTTTTGTGGTGAATATCAAATACATTTCATCGAGTGCGATGAAAAAAATCAGTATTTTTCACGAGTGCGTAGCACGAGTGCAAATGCTGATATTTTTGTCGCACGAGATTAAATATATTTTATATTTGCCGAAAAAAAGTAAATGTCCTTTTTATTTTATTCTAAACAGAAATACTGAGAGCACAAACTAGCTTTTTTTAATGGTCGTCTCTTGTTCAATTTGACTTTTGCAACGTGCTTATTGGGTATAACATTGGGTGTAAACGAGGTTTGCACCTTTAAAATGGCTTAAAATCATATTTTAACGAATTGACGTAAGAAACCAGCATTTAAAAAAAAGTATATTGAGTGTAACTTAGTGTATGCGTCACGTGTAAAATGGCGCCAAGCCAGGTCAAACAGTGACGTTATTATGTTTGATCTTGACGTCACAACATTCGTAGCGTTATTTCTGACAAATATCCTTTTCTTGAACCTTTTGATAAAAAATCTCAGTCCCAAAGATACCAAGAACGTCTGTTTTTGCTTCAGTGAACATATAAATCGTATCAGTCGCTAGTGAAAAACATACGAAATTTTTACAGTAGTAAAATACCAATTCTACTCACATTTGATATGCATTGAATTCACTGCTTGTATATTTTTATTGAACTAAGTAGCTTGATAGGCTTTAACTATGAACTGAGTGATACCCAAGATGATCTTGCGTGTTGGAGAATGGGATATATATTTTGTGGTAAACATCCTCTCCTCTTGACCAGGATTCGGGTGAGTTATCCAGGGCCCAAGGGCCCTCTTGTTATTTCAAAAATGTACAGCACATGCTTAAAACAAACCGTATGTAAAGTATTTAACAAACTCCAACGTAATTTAGTAGCATATATTCTTAAACACGAGACAAGAGCCCCCCCCCCCCCTAATACTTCATAGATAAAAATATTACGCAGTCGTAATGATTTGGTTATTCAAGCCATACGGATCTTGCAAGAGAGTTAAGGCAAGGCCCATAACCATTTTATGTTTTGGATAAAGTAATCAACGTGACAGGTATCTCTATCTCCCCCCTCTCTGTCTGTCGTTGGTTTAATAAGTGGGGTCTATTTGCCAGCAGTTAATGATAGTTAGTATGCAAGTATTGGTACAATGTACTTGTTATGGTCGACGCAGAAAACAACACTGAATACATAATTCTATGTCAATGTTCTGCAAAGCAGCCAATGAAACTGATCTTTTATAGTAGGAAACTTGTACGCGTAGCTATTTCTACAGTTTTAGCCAATCGTTTTGAAACTCTACGTCAAGAGTTTTAATGATGGTCGGAAGCTATGCCTGTGCTTTTTTAGAAATTTGAAATTATTTACTTCACTTTTCCTCCTAGAGTGGTTGACTGATCCTTTTGAAACATAACAAGTGTTTCAATAATGGTCTGAAAATATGCATGTGCTTTCTAAGAATTTTTGTGGAACATAGTCATATTAACTTACTCGCTTTAAGACTCGTTCCATAAAAGCTTATATATTAAAAGACAAACATCAAGTGGCGGGGGCATAAACTCTCTGAATACGCTTGTTATATTTATTTTGCTTCAGTATCATCCAGTAAAGGGGGAGAATGGTCTATCTTTTAAAGTAAGCTAGAAGTATTTCGTAGCTTCCCTTCCAGTGTAACAGAACATAATACAATATGGGCAGTTGTCAGAATCATTGAAAAATAATAATACAAACGTACAATATATTATCTTAGCCATCCTTAAAACTCATGTAAGCCCAGGAAATTTCCCACCCTTATCAATCGAACCAGTCCATTTCCGTTTTAAGGGTTCTTAGGTGGACTTTTTTCTTTTTTATTAAAATTTTAATAAAATATTTTGTAAGCAAACATTGGATAACCTGTTCAGACGCCGCGTTCTGCGGTGTCTGATCTTGGTTTGCATTGTTTGCGTTTGTCTCGCAAAATGGACGCTATAGGCTTATCTAGGTAAAAACCATCGTTTTACCAGTTGTCAGATTAGTTTCTCTTATATGACGGTCTGAGCTAATCTCGCGGTAACTAAGCTGTTTGGCTTGAGACAAGATTGGTCAAGTTTGAAAAATATTGATTAATTTAAATTAATTCATTAATTTCCTTCATTAATATCTGGCCGACACTTATGGGCAAACATAATATGATTCCGATCACTCAGATTGATTGTATCTTGTTGCAAACATGTTGACCCCATCGTCGCCATTTTGGTTCAGAGGTCGATGTAACCTCGCGTTAGCTTGAAAATTTTGGCGGGGAACTTGTCACGTGACCATACGCCAGCAAACAAATGTCCGCTATTTAGGAATAATCCATTGTTGGCATAATGATGACACTTGGACACATGATTAATTATCCATCTTTCCAAAAAAATTATTTTAATGGGTGGGGTATGTGATTGTTAAGTATTTCTGCCAAGCAAATGCATGTCATGAATTTTTCGTGAAATTAGGTCAGTCATGAAAGTCAACTTTCGCTTCCGAAAATTGACCATTGTTCATGAAAAATTGATAGAAAGTAGGTGGCACTGCAATACATAATAACAGAGAAACGAGACTAACGCGAGAACAAATTAAAAAAAACTCATCATGGAATACATGTTTCCATATGGGACAATATTAGCTGTTATCGGTTTTATCTGCCCGACTATCTCCCTTGAATATTGACCACTCCCGCAACTTACCTGTTGAAATCTGTGTCATCAATTACACAGAAAAGTATACAAACCTTTAAATAAAATATTAATAACTAACATATTATTAAGTTGTCATTATTTTATAAGTTATCAAAAGAAAATTTAATGTTTTATCTTTATAATGATATAAACAAATATAAAATAACTTAATATTTAGTTTTGTCAAATTGTTCATCTTTTTGACTGGTAAAATCCCATTCATTTCTATGTAAACTGACTGAAAATGCCCTGGGTGTGCCTTTTTTGACCCCAAAATAATCATGTTCTGATATTTTCTCGATGTTTTATAAGTTATAAATGGTATCTCGATCACCCAACGATATCAACCATATAAGTTTCACAGCGCGATCAGGCCTGATCCATTGCTGTTTGCGTTCCATATCTCTCAAAATACACAGATTTAAACAAATCTCCTTACACCGAGCTGATCGGGACCAGTAAGAACCAGAACTGACCAAAAACAATTTATAAACGGTAAAGCTATTTAACAGTAAACAGCAATGGGACTGATCAGACTGCGCAGATAATTTACCATGCGCATATGTTGTTCTGAGAATTCATGCTTAACCGTAGCATCTGGGCAGTAAACACCAAAAACTGGGCTGAGCATGTAATATATGCACAGACTGGCCTGCTCCATTAATGTTCGCTGTTGGAGAGCTGAAACATAAAATGATGCAGTCGTTTTATGATGTGGTCATCTTATTGACACAGCGGGAATTCAGTGGAGTTCGCTCATCTGCGTTTAAAGTGTGAAAATAGCTGATAAGGATTTGGCCTAAAGCGACTGTTCTCATTAATTTTGACTGCGTTATAATCCTGTATTATGTTTTTTAACTTGAAAGCGAAGACGCTGATCAGACCTTTTTTGTCAAACTCAATGTTCTTTACCTCTGACCCAGCGCGAGTCTTTACAGATGTCGGCTGATTTTATTTTCGAAAAAAGTGTAGAGTGTGGATCCAGATAAGGATCGAGCTCACCACATTTCTGATAATTCGTTATCTGATTATTTTTGATAAACTAAGCCTGAGTAATTATCCGCTTACCCACTCTCAGTTTTTTCAACCCGAACATGCAAATACTGTGGGTACATGTACTCAAAGAATGGTCTCAATGAGACGGTTCTTTTGAGCGCTCAAAGCAAATGCTAAAATGTTGGAACAATATTATGCTGGATTTTCTCTTATCAAGACCTATACCGAGAGAAGACCCATATCAAGCTGCGCATCTACAATACTGATACGGGTAAACATTAAAAAACACCGCATTAAAAAGTCAAGAGGAAACTGAAAAAAATGACCAGATCAGACCGGACCAAATAAGCACATTTGACCAAAAAAGTGGTCCTGTTAAAACCTTATTGGCCTAAAAAGTGGTCATGGCTGGACCGACCATACCGCCGCCGACGGCCTTGTTTGGTACAGCTGTGTTATCTCTAAATCACTGTGGATGCGCAGGCTGGTCTTCGCATTTGTTATTCGCAAAACCCCGCAAGACAGTTATTATTGAATGCCAATATTCTGCTGAGCATCGAATGAAACTACTAGATTAAGCAAGTCAGATGTTGAATAAATGGGATGCACTTTATACACTTTTTAAAAACAAATTAATTGATCAAACCTTGTTCTGTTGCTGTTGATTCGTTGTTTATTGTTACTCTCATCGTGGAATTCTGTAATTGTTATATGTTTTGTTGTTCGTTACTTTATGTCCATTCTAGTTTTGCAATCATCTTGACGGAGAAGAGAGAGCTGGTAGCTTTGCTTAGTTTGTTTCTCTGATGACTAGTGATTGCTGTGTGGCTCTTCCTCGTGGTGCTATGGAATCGTCTGCAGTTTGTGATTGCGGTATTGCCTGATCATACTCACTTACTTATTCTTTATTAGAGAGGGCTCGCGTTCTTTGGCTTGTAATGAGAAAAACTCAATTTTCACTTCTGTACAACCGAAAAACATATACTTTTTGGTCAAGTCAGAATGTTTGTGATGGACTTAATCATCTTTTGGATGCTATATTAATGTGATTTGGGTCACTTTTGTAGGCAACTTGTAGGTATTCTAGTGGGTACTAACCGTGCTTCTTTTTTAAAATATGCTTTCCATTTAGTATGAGCAAGACTTTATGTTGTCACTATATGTAATTGTTGATGCTCCCATAGTGTTTGGGTTCATGTTTTGTTCTGGTATTGTCACAACCATAATCGTTTGTGTCCTTTCTAAATGTTCATTCAACTCGCTGGGACTGCTACTTTATTAAAGTGACTAAGTCTACAATTATGAGCATATTCCGAAAATTGTATTTTCTTTTAGATCATTTGTAAAAATACAATTAAGCTATGCGCTCACAATATATCTGTTCACTACAGCTGAAAACTGCATGAAAAAGTGAATTTTCTTATACTAACAGGTGTTTTCCCTTGTTGCTAATTATGTACATCCCTCCAAAAATTCTAGACAGCTAATTTTAACATAAATGCTGGTGTTTTGATAGGAATCATTTTTAAGGTGTACGAAGCTGGTAAAATGTATACTTACTGTGTTCTTAAAAATAAGAAACATTATTTATAAAAATATTAAATCAGAAGTTAAGACTTTGCAGCTTTGAGCCACGACATAAGATTTCCAACAGCCATCTAATGACGAATGGCCATCTTTTGGAAATGGAGTTCAAAATTTTAAGGAGCAAACAAGTGAGATCTCTCATGGGATCATAAATCACAAAAGAACACCGACTCCTCGCCACCCGCTCCACAAAATTGCAACTGAAATAGAAGAAAATATAATTAAAGAGGCAAAACTTTATTTCCCAAAGCTTGCCCTAGGGAAAGCTAACTTCGTAGACTGATGTCCGCGTCTTAGTAACACCGCCCGCGAGCACAAGTATACAAGAACTGGACTGAAATGCGGAGTGAAACGTGGATGTTGTCACCACTTGATGCATCAACTTACAGCTCACCATTAGGGGGAGCGGCAAACTTAAACAAACGATAACAAAACTCCTTGCCCTTCCAGGCGGAATAAAAAACTTAAACTTTCAGGAACAGTGGGGGTGACACTGTGCAGAAGAAATTGTCACGTCGATCCCCACAAGATTGAAACCTGTTTAGAGCATTTCCAAAATTCAAACTAATTAATGCCCCACACCTTTACTTAACGCAAATAGGCGTAGGATAAGGGCGGGATACAGCCCGAATTTCTTTTTTGAAGCCAAAGTGGGTGCATAAAACTGGGTGTGCCGTGGGTGCTGTATATGCCTAGTGCGAAGGGACCGCGGCACACCGACTTTATAGCCAAAAAGTGTATGTAGATTTCCAACAATGTGGTATGTGCGACCAGCAAAGCCTCAGATCAGCCTGCGCATAAGTGCAGGCTGATCAGAGCCTTTGCTAGTCGCTTGAACATTCTATGAGTGTTAAGCTATTGACCGAACATCATTTGACGTTTCTAAGCTTAAAAGGGGGCTATACAGGCTCGTCTGAGTCTGCACTGCCACATTGTTGGACTAAAATGTCGCGGCTCATTTGTAGTTTTGTTTTCATGAGTGCACCTGTGTTTGTCTTTGTTCTAAGATCTGTGGGGATTGGTGACGGTGGTTGTGTTGTGATTATGGCCTTTCTTGGCCCCGAGGTTATAAAACTTTTTTCATGATCAACCGAACTGAGCACGAAATTTCAACTGCTCATAGAAACTAAAATACCGACAAATAAAGAAGTTTCTAGCTTTAAGTCTGTCTCTCAGATGTTGTATTTATCATGCCCACAATTGTTTGCATTTTAACATTTACGAACAGGATAAATTTCATGCTCAGCTGAGTTGAGCATGAAAAAAGTTTACCCTCGGACCTGGCCATGCTCTCTTGCTTAACGATAGGGGACCATAGCTGCGCAAGGCTAACAGACTGCATCTGTGCAGTCCATTGCTATGCAGGCTCTGTTGTGTATGCGACACGTGGAAATTGAACAGGAATAAATAAATGCACTTACTGGTAAGTTCTTCACAAAATTTATCATTTGATGAGCCAATACCTAACCGTGTTTGTTTATTCATTCAAAACAATAAAACATTAACAATACAATTGCAAACGTCGTTAGCAATTATGAGACATATGTAGTATTGGAAAATCTTGTTTTTATCAAGTAAATAGTATCTGGGTCATACCATAGAAAATATCTTTGTTGCTTTTTTATAGCTACAGTAAAACCTGTCTAAAACGGCCACCCAAAAATAGACATAACAAAGGTCTTAACAACAAATGGTAGCTTAATGAAGATCGAAAGTATTGCAGAATGCTCTCTTGGAGCATTCTGCAAAACTTTTGACCTACATTAAGCGATAATCGGTCTAGAAAGCCCATTTTCGGTCTTTTATGAGTGGCCGCTTAAGACAAGTTTTACTGTACATGTTGCTACACTAACTTCATTCTAATGTTCTCGATTATACTTAGTCATTGTAGCTAATCAAATATGTTTCAAGATGTATTTCCAGGAAATTGACAAAATCTGATACCTGTGTACCTTGCACAGGTTTCATATTTTGAAATTTTCTAGCAATTGCCACAGACGTAAAATCAAACTACCACTATATTTTGCGGATTAATTTTCATATGGTTGTAAACCTTAATTGTTCCTGAAAGTCTCTTTGCTCCTACACTGTACATTGGCCCAATATAGTGTCACAACAGACTAGATATCCCTGATAACGAGCACGCGCAGTATAATGACACAGAATTATTCTGAATTATAGCTTATTGGATTGACTAAGAATTCAATACTGTTACAGAAATCACAAATCCTGAAGGAAAGAATGTCTTTGGAATTCTAATTGAGCAGCGATACACAAAGACTCCAAGGAACAAAACCAGCAACAGACAAACATTTGAGGCAAGTCCTATGAAAAAGGACTCATGCATGGATCCAGACATTTCCAGGAGGGGGGGGGGGAGAGGAGGGGTTCAGGACCCGAGCGTATAAAGTTTTTTGTCAGTTAACTCTCATATAAACTGAATTGTTGTACGTTGCCTGATATACGTTGTCTATCTCATGGCATGTGCTTTTATCTGGTCATGATGACGTTGCATTTTTTAAATGACGTCGCTAATGACGCTGAATCAACACATAAATCGAAAATTACGTTATAATCGCTAGTTTGAAAGAGTGAAAAACAGTGGATAGACTATTAAATAGAATACCAGGCTCGCGTCTTTTGATATCAAGTTTAATAGGCTCGGCTTTGAGAACGCTTATCGAATCGCTCGGCAAGCATCACGATGTCAACAAGCGTTCTCAAAGCCTTGCCAGGTAAACTTGATATCATAAAACACTCACCTTAGAGTATTCTCTAGCCTATATCTCGACAAGCCTCGCGATGTCAACAAGCGTTCTCAAAGCCTTGCCTGGCAAACTTGATATCGAAAGACACTCACCTAGTTATCTCTATATCTCGACAAGCCTCGAGATGTCAACAAGCGTTCTCAAAGCCTTGCCTGGTAAACTTAATATCAAAAGACACTCGCCTAGTATTTTCTATATTGCGGCGAACCTCGCCATGTCAACAAGTGTTCTCAAGGCATTGTCTTGTAAACTTGATATCAAAAGATACTCACATATTGTTTTCTTTATCTCAGCAAGTCTCGCGATGTCAACAAGCGTTCTCAAAGCCTTGCCTGGTAAACTTGATATCAAAAGACACTCACCTAGTATCGTAAGAACTCAAATGCTGTAAAATAAAGACTTTTAGCTCACCTTAGCCAAAGGCTCAACAATGGCGTAGCCAGAACACTCGTCAAAGGGAGACTACTGGATTAAGTAGTGATTCTATTCAAATGCGTCCCATTTTATAATGGGAACTTCTCTTAAAGGAAAGAATTTGCTCCCAGAGGGAGAGAATTCTTTCCTTTATGAGCGGTTCCTTATGGCATGGAAAATCACGTTTACCACATCAAGTGACCTGACTTGAATGCTACTATTTTATTACGCACGTGCGTAACTGTGTAATGGGAGCTACGCTTATACTCAAGGTGAGCTATTGTGACCAATGGATGTCCGTCATCCATCTTGCGTCGTCCGTCGTATGTCGTCAACAATTGCTTCAAATGACATCTCCTCCTAAAGCTCTGGCTGTAGTTTTACCAAACTTGTCAGGAATGATCACTATAGGGCCCTCTTCGATAACTGTTCAAATCGTTCCTGTCCGTTGCAAGGCTAAAAAAGATCTGAGATAGGGAAGTATGCGACAATGATCATACCGAGGCTATCTTACCCAGGCTGTCACGTGCGGGCTACATTAATTGGTTGCATTGGAACTCACGCACATGGTCGTAAAGTGACGTCATTGTTATCTTTAAGTGACGTCATCATGTACAATTGCACCTTAGCGTATTCATGGACTTCTGGAAGCTTATTTTGAAATAAATATAATAGTGGTGAGCAAGGAAAATAATCTGTTATTCGTGTGAGGGTAGGATAGAAAATCCGTCCCTAGGGATCAGCCAAATGATGACAAATGGTGATCCCTAGGGACGGATTTTTCTATCCTACCCAGATTCTTATAATCTTGTGTTTGGTGTAAACACTTATCTACTTTGGAACTCTGTGTGCGTTTCAGTAATGTTGATTCATTGGTCATTTAAATAATATCTGCGGGTGTATTGTTCCATTCTAGACCATTTATGACATTGGTTTAGAAAGCTACAACTTGTGCCTTGGAAATGTATAATGTGAACATCATAAAACATGCCATTTACATGTTACTGACATCCCAAACCTTGCAAGTATCAATAAGGTTGATTTCTGTACGCTGACTAATGCATTTCCAATTTTGTCTCAAAGTGGCTGATAAATATTCCTAGTCGGCACTTAATTTTCTCAATTCATATCCTTTTAGAGTTTTTTTAATCATTAGACCAATTTTATTGGATGTCATATTTGAAAGTAACGAAACCATAATACAGGAATGCATTTAATTGTATCAAATTAATGCAACGAAGTGGAAATATGTTTGCGCATGCATTGTACAAATATTTGACGCAATTTGATTGAAATCGCAGAATAATATTAAAAACGTATATCAGCCACAAAGTGCAGGACCCATTCTATCGAATACTGTAATGTTTTTAACAAACTCAATGACGAACCTGACATAAAAACTTACATCTGTGGGTTTGTGCCTGATGCTTGTCATTGGTTGGGCCCACCGTGGCTCAACTTGAGGCTTTCTTTAGCTCTGACTATCTGTGAGTTATGAGCCCTTTTCTTTGATTCATCATAGTGTGTTAATTTGATACGGTTGTGCTCTGTGGTGATGCATTGCATGATTTAGGAAGCAACAAATTTTGTATTTTAACAACAACATAATCTAGGGCAAAGCTTTGGCACGAGTAAAATGCATTTAAGTCACCCCTGTGGCTTTGGCTGTTGTCCTTTCCAAGGCGGTGGTTCTGATATTGTTGATTCATTGTTTGAAAAGTTCAACTTGTCTGACTTGGGTCCCTCTGTCAAAATGTTCTGCCTCATTTACTATTTTAGTTCTCGGCTAGTCATTCTAGCTTACAAGGACGGTCAGCTATGGACCTAATTTTAGCCTGAACAACTGCTCTCCTTGGGCGTACATGTACAACAAGTTGGCCATACTAACTAGTACCCACTCCTATGACTAAAGCATATTCTTACAGAATATAAAGTAGGTGTATAATGCACAGGTTTCATATTTTGTATATTTCCTGCTGTTGTGGAGACAAAAAAAACTACAGCTGGAATTAGCAGCGTGTGTTACACCCCCATTCCACTGGACGGTGATTCCACTACGCTCAAGGCGATCTAGGATTTTCTTTAAAATTATTCAAAATCGCCGCGGAAGCGTAGACAGCCACTCGTTGTGGGGACTTGACACTTCCAGTACGCTTCCACCATGCTCCTACTAGGTCAGTATCATTGGAAAACCTGTACAAAGAGTGCGGCTGGGCAACTCTATCACAAAGAAGGCAGCAACATAAACTATCATTTATGTATAATGTAAACAGTGGTATGGTGCCTTCTTACATACAAGATTTAATCCCTCATTTAGTTAGTGAAATTTCGGATTACCCATTGAGAAACAATAGAAACATATCTGTACCTCTTAATCGAACTAGTATTGCACAGAAATCTTGTATTCCATCAGCCATTAGGCTATGGAATTCTCTTGATGATAACTTAAAAGATATATCAACATTGCCAACCTTTAAAAAGCATATATTCTCAAAACTTAGCATAGCACATGTTCCTCCCTACTTTACTGTTGGAAATAGATATATGTCTGTCCTACATGCAAGTCTGAGAAATAAATGCAGTAGTCTAAACAGTGATCTTTTTAGAAATCATATTCGTAATAATCCTTTATGTGATGTGTGTGACGTGGTAGAGGATGCCTACCATTACTTCTTTCAATGCAGAAAATATACGGTTGAAAGACAGGTTTTTAATGATACAGTTAGAGGCTCTCATCCTCTAAATATCAATGTGATCCTAAACGGCAATGAGAACTGGAATACTGAAGTTAATGCGGTCTTGTTAAGGGCTGTGCATAGGTATATACATGTCCCAAAACGCTTTTAATAACCTTCTATGACTCTTTTTTGAAACATACTTAGAAACCTGTACCAGATGACCTGACAATTTAACATTTCAAACTGAAGGCATTGTGGCCACACAGTGCAAAAGATTGGCGTTCTGACAAGAAATGTCTTGTACGAAAATTTGTGTAGAACAGAAGTCTAATACATGTCTAGGCTCCTAAAAGATCGCCTACAGTGCCAGCAGAGGTTATCATTTTGCAGCATTGACATCTTTTTCTGCCACAGGGTCGACATTCACCAGTTTGGTTGTCAAACCTCTGCTGGCACTGTGAAGTCATCTTCTGGGGCCACTGTAAGACTGAGACAGAACACAGACTGCACAACAGAGAATGTTGTGTATCTGATCTCTTGCAGCAGTTGCAACAAACAGTACGTAGGAGAAACCAAAGGCCCATTGAACAAACGTACGAATGGCCATCGTGACGACTGGAGACACCGTAGGTTTGAAAGATCACCAACAGCAGAACATTTTCATTCTGCAGATCATGACTTCTTGAGTAATGCCTCTGTCTGCTGCCTTGAACACAACAAGGAGTGGTCAGATTCGACCAGGAAACTCCGTGAGAGCTACTGGATTCAGCGTCTGAACACTCTGTGTCCATTTGGCATCAACAAGGGTGACTGACTCTATCTGGTCATATAGTAGAACACCTGGTGTGCTGTGTTGTTGTAGGCGATCTTTTAGGAGCCTAGACATGTATTAGACTTCTGTTCTACACAAATTTTCGTTCAAGACATTTCTTGTCAGAACGCCAATCTTTTGCACTGTGTGGCCACAATGCCAATTTTGTACGCTGTATTTATTTCATTAATATTGTGCAGTCATATTTGTGAAAATACACGTACAATAGCTGGGCCCTTTTTAACGCTTAAATAATTACATAATTCATGTATATAGTTATATTTTGTTAACTATTCACCTAATCTAATGTGTCTTGAAACTCTGATGAAGGCGAAAGCCGAAAGCGCTTAGTTTCAAAAATAATTTAGCGCTGTGATTTGATTTATATCCTTTTATATTTATATCTCAAATCAATTTAGCAACCTTTACTGGATCCAGTGCCACAGGAAAGATATCTCGTTTGGTGCATTAGCCTATCTCTCACTCTATATATACACATTTACACACACACACACACACACATATATATATATGTGTGTGTATATGTGTGTGTGTGTGTATATATATATATGTATGTATGTATATATATATACATATATATATGTGTGTATGTATATATATATGTGTGTGTGTGTATATATATATATGTATGTATATGATTATATATATGTAAATGTATATTTTTTTTTTCATCTCATATTCAATTACCCATCAAAGAACTGCTATTTATTTATTTAATTTATTTATTCACCATGTATTTTTCTTCGTTTATTTTGCTTTAACTTAAATAATTTACAATTTGGTTTGTATTCATATGTATTTATTCATTTATTCATACGTATTTGTACATGTTAAGCCATGTTTACTTGCTTTTATGTATGTTAGATTGTAGGCGAAGGGTCGTAACTAAGGTTGTGAGAACTTGTGACCCAACCCCATTGCTGTATAAAAATTTGGCAATAAAATATGATTAAACTCTAAACCAGGCTCCTACTACGCTTCTGCTACGTTGCTACTACGATCCCACTACGACAATGAAGATCTGGTTACGCTTAGTCTACGCTGAACGCGATGTAGCTGCGACCTTGGCGATGGAGTTACGCTTTCGTTGCGCTTTTGTATCCTTTCTATATAGAATCTGAAATTCCTGATACGCATTGACTTCGATCTGGGCGCTTTAACTGCGCTCTTGCCGCTTCTGCAATGACTTGTGTCATTTTGACCAACATTTCGAATCGTAGCGGAATCGCCGTCCAGTGGAATGTGGGGTTTGTTAATTCTTGATGACATCTGGTTTATCACCACGCAGTTATTTATAAGGGTATATATCTTTCAAAAGCTCTAACTTGCATGAATTTTTCCTGTATAAACAAAAAATGCTTTTCTTAATTATCAAGGAGACGGATACCTTTGGCAACATTGTTGTATTAACAATCCTACATCTCACATAGATCACTTTACGCCCAAACATACAGCTTTTGAGCAATCGGAAGCATGCTTATCAGTCTTTTAGAGTTACTTCCTGGTTTGATACCGTTTGCAATATTGTGACACGCTGGGTGAACTTAAGAAAAAAACAGTTGCATGAACATGACTACAATTATCCGACTACAATATTTAGAGGTATTTTCGCTCAAATGTACAATTTTTCTGATAGAAAAAAATATATATTACATATATTTTTGCCTATGAATTTTTCAAGGTCAAATTAAACAAAATTGTAAATAATACCAGAAATACACAATAGTTGGGTCAAAATACTTCTAAATATTGCAGTCAGATAATTGTGGTTCATGTTCATGCAAATGGTTTTCTCTAAAGTTCACCCAGCGTATCACAATATTGCAAACGGTATCAAACCAGGAAGTAACTCTAAAAGGACTGATAAGCATGCTGCCGATTGCTCTGTATAAATTGTTCATAAAACAATGTGGCCAAAGGTATCCGTCTCCTTGATAAAAAGCATTTTTTTATACAGGAATAATTTCATGCAAATAAGAGCTTTTAAAAGATATATCCCCATAAGCGTCTATATAATGGAACCCAGGGGTTCAGCCATTGTTTAGTCATTGTATTTATTGAAAAAAATACAATTTTGCGGAAATTTAAATCTGTTCGACAATATTTTTCCAGCTTTACCAATGAGTCCAGATCTTCTTATTTTCAACTGATCTTTATTTGCTTACCCTGTTCTTAATAGCGAACTATTTTGCTATTTTACGAGAAGCCATATTTGCACGATGAACCAGTATGCAAGGCATTCTTGTGAAACGGTTATTGGCCTCTAGTAGAGAAACAATAAAACCTGTATAAAACGCCCACTAAAAATAGACAAAGCAAATATCTTAATGACAAATGGTAGCTAAATATAGGTCGAAAGTATTGCAGAATGCTCCCCTTGGAGCATTCTGCAATACCTTTGACCTGCATTAAGCGATAATTAGTCTTGAAAACCAATTTTTGGTCTTTTTGAAGGTGGCCGTTTTTAACAGGTTTTACTGTATTCAGGTTGTTTGTTGAAATACAGCCTTTAGACCATCCCTGTTCATGTTTACGTAAGACACAAAGAACAACACTTCTTGTTCTCTAGCCAATTTATTAAATGGAAAATTGTTTTCCTATTTATTTGTTAATTATCCATCTTTGTTTTGAATGATGATTCATTTTGATCAGCAAAAGTACGTGCTACTTTCAACACCATACAAGCTATCGATAAACCAATTAGGAAGTAAATAGTTCTCAATGAATTTATGCAGTAGATTTCTGATTACTCTGTAAAGCGGCTTACGCTTGTAAGTTGTTGTCTTATTTGGCATGAGCAGCTTCGCCTTCCGCACCACAATACTAGACACAAGATAAGACTAACATACACATGTATGCTGTATGTACCACCATACTGCGATGTTCAAATAGAAAAATACATTGTGTTTACATGGATACATCTAAAACCGAACGCGAGGAGATGACTTTCAACTTGCCAATCACAAGCGTCAAACTTCACCAAAATATGGCCATTAATTACGTCTTACCAATAACAAGTTTACATTTCTAGGATCGATGACATACCACGATATGGTACCAAGAGAATGACACAGCAGAACACATGCACTTTGACAAGACGTGACACGACAATCAAAGCAAGAAGGCAACGACGTTATGAAACTTTTTTATGTTCGAATCAACTGAGCATGAACTTTCAATTTCTCATAAAACCTTAAATTAATGGCAAAAAGATGTTAGCTCAATTTCGAAAGTTTTGGAAATATGCATCTGGAATTTGATTAAAGATCGACATATCCACATTTTACGGATACCAGTGACAAGGTAATTTTGTACATTTTATTGTACGTGTAGAAAAATGGCATGTAGGCGGTAATGGCGTCCCATGGTTTAAGTATTTACAGATTTTTTTATGACGGACAGTTCCCTATACTAACACATTCTCTTACTTTACGCACTTCTGTGAGAAGTGATATAATCAGATTAAATAACTTAAATAAATTCACCACATACCCAATCTTATTTCAGACTGAAACGTGCTTGTCTTCTTTTAGGGACACATGTGTCACCTACCTTTCTATGAACTATCTTAAGAATCTAGCAGCACAATAAATACTTGCATGCGAAAGTTTTCTGTTAAAAGACAGGTTGAGATGAAACACTACTGCAGAACATAACCATTAAAATCCCATTTATCTGTCCTGAAAAATACTTGAGATAATGACCATCATCATTGAAATCATAGGCGTTAATTACATTCATGCCCAATTTAAAATATTAACCAAAAAGCTAGAACCTTTTATAAAACAGACGGAGAAATCATTGTCATCAGCATTAAACTCCATGGTATTATAAAAGTAAGTTACAAAAAAATGCACTAATGGGCATAAATGAACAAAAATAATACCTATAAATCATATACCATAACATTCTGTTGTAAACTTATGGTCATTATTTATTAAGCAGTTGCTTTATTGGCCATTAGAAGAGATCATTAAAGTAGAAAAAAATCGAATCACCAGTTTAGTTTTGGCATATAAAAAAAGGTTTATGAAAGAAAATAGAAATAGAAGAAACAGTAAACATTTAATTTGGCATGAAATAATTTGCTACATTCATATATGTTAAATTATTTTTGTAATTAGATCTAAGTGTATTACCCCGGCATCCAATTTAGGTTACCTTGCACCCCCCCAGGACAATTTTTCATGGGTGCCAAATTGTTCATTGGGACCCCCTGAATGGGAAACGAAGGTGTCCTCAAAAAAAATTTGGTTTGGGCTATGTGAAATTGCATGGTTTCTATGCCAACCCATAGCGAATTTGAGAAGGGGGGTCTGCCTATAAAATTACTCATATCTCAGCTGTTACTTATCCTAGACTACTAAACTTAATACCAAATTAAAGCTTAGACATATGCCTAATATCCCCTTGTTGCATATGGAAATTATCTAATTTGCATATTCATAAATATTTATGAAAACATTAAAAATGTGTTTCACGAATGGGGGTATACGTACAAGATCAATAATATCTCAGGTGCTTTTAGTCGTAGAGTACTAAAATTTGTACTAAAATAAAGCTAAGACATAGGCCTTTCATTCCATGGTCAAATATGCAATGTACCTTATTTGCATAATTTGCATATTCATGAATATTAATAAAAACGCTAAAAAATAAGGGAAAATCATTACAAATATAAATAGGCTGATTTCATCCCAATATAGTCATTGTTGCATGTTTTAATATAATCAATGTTACAATTTGACAGGTCCAATCATCCAGTGGTCCTATATGAATATTATCTCATTTGAATATTCATGAAAATGCCTGAAAACTTTAAATAATGAGGGAAAATCACGTAAAAACTATAAGCCTAGGGGAGGGGTTAAGGTACGATCTATCCTGGACTCCTAGGGCCTTTTAAATTCATGCCAAATTGTTCAGTGGGACAATCAGAATGTGAAATGAAGTTCTCCTCACAAGAAATTAGGTATGGGCTACGTAAAAATGCATGGTTTCCATGGCAACCGCTTATATGATTCTCGAGATTGGGGGGTAGGCCTACAAATTCAATCATATCTAGGGTTCTATTTATCCTAGAGCACTAAGATTGGTGTCAAATTAAAGCTTAGACACAGGTCTTTCTTCTTGTGGTCGGATTTGTAAATCATCTCATTTGCATATTTATGAATATTAATGAAAACCTACAAAAATGAAGTAAAATCATGAAAAAACAACATAAATGAACATATTTCAGCACAAAAACATCATCAAACCACCATTGTTGCCAGTTTTTATATCCTCAGTGATTCAATTTGATAAGTTCTTTCATCCAGTGGTCCTATATGAAAATTATATCATGGTCCTATATGAAAATTATCTCATTTGCATATTCATGAATATTAATGAAATCTTAAAATGATGGAAAGAAGCATGGGTAAACTATAGTATGCAACAGGGGTAATCAGACCTAAATTGTACACATCAGACATTTTATTATGGGCATAAATTTGTCCAATAGGACCACTTAAATGTAAAAAAATATTGTCCTCAAAAATAAATGTTATTTGGGTTTTTGAAATTTCATGGTTTCCACGGCAACCCATTATGCCGACTGTAAAGATTGGGGGTATACATACAAAAAAATACTCATATCTTAACAACATCTCATCCTAGATTACTTAACATGGTACCAAACTAATCCCTAGACATAGTAGTTTTATTTGGTAGTTAGATATGCAAATTATCTAATATCCATATTCATGAATATTAATGGAAACTTTAGATATGAGAGATAAAATCTCAGAAAAATGAGGCGGTGTATGTATAAAATTACCAATATCTCAGCAGCTATGCGACTGAGTGTGCCAAATCAATGCTTAGACATAGTACTTTTACCTTAAGTTCAGCTTTGAAAAATAGTTATCATAAATAATTATGAATTTTAATTAAAACAGAAGAAACAAATGAAAAATTGCGGAAAAATCAAGGGGGTGCACTTACAAATCTAATAATATCTCAATTGCTAAGTGCCCTAGAGTACCAAAATTGGTTTTAAACTAATGCTAAGACAATAGTATGTTTAACAAATCATCAAATTTTAAAACTCTCATATTATAATATTCATGAAACCATGAGCATTTTGAGAATAATATTTGAAAATGAAGGGGATATACCTACAAAATTACTCATATCTCAGCAGCTTATGGCCCTTACGTAGCAAACAAGGTGCCAACTTATTGCTATGATACAGCCCTTTATCTCAATGGTTATATTTGCCAGTTGTCGCATTTACATATTCATGAAAATTAATATAAACATTAGAATAAAGAGAAAAATCGCCGAAAATGAATGGGGTATACCTACAAAATAACCAATATCTTAGCTGCTAATTTGGCCTAGAGAAGCAAACAATATACTTAATTTAAGTCTATGCATAGCAGATTTACCTAGTGGGAAGATATAAGATTTAACTAATTTGTTTAATATCAATATTAATAAAAAACTTTAAAAATACAAGTAAAAAATGTATACAAATTGATAGCAGTGTAGTTACAAAATTACTCATATCTCAGCTGTTATAAATTGTATACTTTTTTCTTTTACTCAATTTTACTTAGGATTTTGCTGTTTGATATGGCACCAAGCTTGTTACTATTGGGCTATTGGAAGCCAATATATGAATCACTTTGTAGCTATACCCCCTTAATTTTCCTGTATTTTCTCTTAATCTCTCATGTTTTCATCAATGTTCATGAGAATTTAAATTTGATGTGTTATGAATTGGATCATTTTGGTGAACATGTTGTGTCTATGCATTGACTTAAAATCAGGTTTTGCACTATTGGCAATTAACTACTGAGATATGAGTAATTTTGGAAGTGCACCCCCTTGATTTTTGCCGCAATTTTTCTTTCATTTCTTCTGTTTACATTAAAAATCACGAATATTCATGATAAATATTTTTCATATAATACCTTATGGTAAAAGTACGATGTCTAAGCATTAAATTGGCACTAGGTTTGATACACTGGAACACATGGTATGTGAAATATTTGTCATTTTTTATGTACATCCCTTAATTTTTCTAAGATTTTTTCTTTAATTACAAAACTTTTCATTAATATTCATGAATATGCAAACGAGATAATTTTCATATAGGACCACTGGATAAAAGAACTTATTAAATTGAATCACTGAGGATATAAAAACTGGCAACAATGGTGGTTTGATGATGTTTTTGTGCTGAAATATGTTCATTTATGTTGTTTTTTTATGATTTTACATCATTTTTGTAGGTTTTCATTAATATTCGTAAATATGCAAATTAGATGATTTACAAATCTGACCACAAGAAGAAAGACCTGTGTCTAAGCTTTAATTTGACACCAATTTTAGTGCTCTAGGATAAGTAGAACCCTAGATATGATTGAATTTGTAGGCCTACCCCCAATCTCGAGAATCATATAAGCGGTTGCCATGGAAAACATGCATTTTTACGTAGCCCATACCTAATTTCTTGTGAGGAGAACTTCATTTCACATTCTGTTTGTCCCACTGAACAATTTGGCATGAATTTAAAAAGTCCCTAGGAGTGCAGGATAGATTGTACCTTAACCCCTCCCCTAGGCTTATAGTTTTTACGTGATTTTCCCTCATTTTTTAAGTTTTCAGGCATTTTCATGAATATTCAAATGAGATAATATTCATATAGGACCACTGGATGATTGGACCTGTCAAATTGTAACATTGATTATATTAAAACATGCAACAATGACAATATTGGGATGAAATCAGCCTATTTATATTTGTAATGATATTCCCTTATTTTTTAGCGTTTTTATTAATATTCATGAATATGCAAATTATGCAAATAAGGTACGTTGCATATTTGACCATGGAATAAAAGGCCTATGTCTTAGCTTTATTTTAGAACAAATTTTAGTACTCTACGACTAAAAGCATCTGAGATATTATTGATCTTGTACGTATACCCCCATTCGTGAAACACATTTTTAATGTTTTCATAAATATTTATGAATATGCAAATTAGATAATTTCCATATGCAACAAGGGGATATTAGACATATGTCTAAGCTTTAATTTGGTATTAAGTTTTGTAGTCTAGGATAAGTAACAGCTGAGATATGAGTAATTTTATAGGCAGACCCCCCTTCTCAAATTCGCTATGGGTTGGCATAGAAACCATGCAATTTCACATAGCCCAAACCAAATTTTTTTTGAGGACACCTTCGTTTCCCATCCAGGGGGTCCCAATGAACAATTTGGCACCCATGAAAAATTGTCCGGGGGTGGGGGTGGGGTGGGGGGGGGGGGGTGCAAGGTAACCTAAATTGGATGCCGGGGTATATATTTTGGCTCATTTTGCATAATTATGCTATCAGGGGAAGACAAATATTCATACTCAAAGTTTAAAGATGATGGCAAAAACACTGGTCAACATGTCATTGTGACAATTGCTTTCAGTCAATTTCGAGGATTAGAAGACATTTACCATCAATGGGAAGATAATTTGCACGGTATGTGAAACATTTTTTACAGTTTACAGCCTGATATATTGATATGCATGCACCATGCTTACATTATTAACTTCAAGACATTATTTTGTGACACGTTTTCAGACAGAGCCTAATGTACCATATGATACACACTATTCATCCAATAATTCAAAACATTTAAAACTCCCAGCCAGATACATTTATGCTTGATAGTCCTTCAAGAATCTAGGAGCATAAGGTAACCCAGTAATGAAATATATGGACCAATTTAAGGGGGAATAAAAATGGTAAAACACATACCAAAACTTGACCATAATTTCGTTTGTGAACAGTCATGGCAATTCAAAATCAATTTTCCAAGTCATGGCCATAAAATCCACCATTGAAGTCATTAGTCATTGACATTACAAAATAATTGTCGTAGCTCATGGCTATAAAAACACACCCTTAAAAAGAAAGTCATTGATAAAGGATATAAAGCTTTAAAACCTATTAATACTTAAGTAATTTATGGGCATTAAAATGAAAAAGAAAACATCCTTATGTTTAAAATTGGTCTTATCTTAAATTAATGACGATTAATAATTATGTAACTAATTTTCTTAATTGCCAGTAGTTTTGGGCCATTAATTCAAATGAGAGAAAAGTATGGCCAATATTTTCCCATGATTAGCAAAATATATTTTAATGACCTATAAATTATGTCGCGTTTAATGGCCATTATTCTTGAGTTATGACCATAAATTATTGAATAATTAATAATTAAACTTTGTTTTAACGCCTCTCCACATGTCATTAATAAAAGTACATCGAAAATTAATGCCCGTTTATTAAAAAGAAAAAATATCAATTAAAAATAAATTTGGCATTAATTTGATCTTTATGGAATTAAATGGTCAGTAAATGGCATAATTAATGCCTAGCTGTCAATATTATGCCCATTAGTAATGTCGCCTTTCATGGTCATGGTCAATTTGTGATAGTCATGGCTTATTCATGGCCAATTCATGGCTGTATCTGCTGTAGTAAAATGAGCCTTGAGAAAACAAGCAGAAAATGCGACAATTACAGACCGCAGACCGACCCATGGAACGGCAAGGAGGAGGCGCAGAAAACAGTCAGTCTCATCACAATTTAAGCAAAGGACCAGCTCTCTCTTCCTCAGGAAGACAATTGCTAAACTAAAAATGACACCAAGAACCACACCCTAAAAAGGGCCTAACACTAAGACCCCACACACAATTGAAGTAACAACAAGCAATGTATAATCTAAAACAGAATCACCACCTTAGAACGGACAGCAGCCGAATCTTTTTTGTTTGTTTGTTTGATTTGAATCTTTACGTCCCAGTCACCAATTTTTCAGTTATGTCAAGACGGGTATTCCTTGGTTGAACAAGTACTAAGCAAGGATAAATGTGTCTTGTTCAAGGACACAACACAGTGACGCCGTTGAGGCTCGAACACGCGGCTCATCGGTCTTGAGTCAAGCCACTCTACCACTGAGCCACTGTGCTCCCTTGCAGCCGAAGCCATCGGGAGGGGAGGGTACATATATTTACAGGTCGGAACAGGCCCCGAGGTTATAAAGCATTTTTCATACTCAACTCAGCTGAGCACCAAATTTATCCTCCTCATAATGTTAAAATGCCAACAATTGTTGGCGTTTTAACATTATAACCATGATAAACAAAGTAAGAAAGACTTAAATCAAGAAACTTTTTATTAATCGATTTTTAGCGTTTATGAGCAGTTGAAAATTTCGTGCTCAGTTGAGTTGAGCATGGAAAAGGTTTTATAACCTCTGGTCCTGTTTTGTGGGTTTGCGACAATGCCTACTCAACTTCAGAGACTAATTAGAGTATTGATACTTTGCATGAATCAGGTTTAAATATCATTCATTCAGAAGACGAACAACAAAGGCTTTGATCAGCCTGTGTGTATGCGCAGGATGGTCAGCGCATTTGTTGTTCGGTGCATCAAAGGCGGGTTATTTCGCGACAATACCAAAATTAGATTTAATTAAAATTCGATCGAAAGACAATTGCTAACAAAACATGGCTCGTCTGTAGCATTTATATAGCTTTAATTATGTGATAAGAGTTTAAATGATACCCCTTACGGACGGCTAGACAATTATCTGATATTGTCCAGACACTTAAAGTCTCCCTATATAAGATACTAATATCGGTAGTAGTCACTATAATCTTTAAGTTCGTTGACAACTTGATGAATGTATCACAATTATGTTCTTGTCTAGAAGGCATTAGACCGTTTTTTCTTAATGATGTCTTCGTCTGGCTTTGACTGTATTTGATGACGCAAGCCAAAAATGTTACATGTAGTTCAAATAGAAATACACAAAAAATGGAAAATTACAATGGACATCAATATTATTGAGTGGCCCTGGTTTCATACAATATTTTGACTCACATTATTACAGTAATATTTTGACCCCACCCCCATAATATTTTGACCCCCCCCCCCCCCCCCACTAACTGACTTTCGAAAAGATTGATATGACAAATCTTAATTTGATTCATTCATTATAGTACCACAGAAAGCAGTCTTCTGGTAGTTTACCGTCAAATTGCTTGAAATGGGGGCGAGGTAAAAATATTATACCATACTATATTGACCCCCCCCCCCATCTAACATACCACTGAATACTTTACTTCAGTCTGTCAACCATGACAGAGTATTACAATAATGCCTAGGCTAAGCAATCCAACAGTTTCAAGCTTATCGTTAAATTTTACTTTAAATGGAGGGAGGGGTCAAAATATTATACCATAATATATTGACCCCCCCCCCCCCCCATCCAACACACCACTTAATACTAGTTCAAGCTGACAACCGTGCTAAAGTTTTGCCTAGGCTAAGTAACCCAAAAGTTTCAAGCCTATCGCCAAATTTAAGTTAAAATGGGAAGGGGGGGGGGTCAAAATATTATACCACAATATATTGACCCCCCATCCAACACACCACTGAATACCTTAATTCAAGCTGTCAACCATGATACATCATTGCAATTATGACTAGGCTAAACAAACCCAAAAATATTCAAGCTTATCATAAAATTATACTTTAAACCCAACAGTTTCGCGCTTATTGTCAAATTTGAGTTTAAATGGGGGTAGGTTGCTTTAACCTAGGCAAAAGTGCAATACTGTATCATGATTGACAGGTTAAAGTAGGGCATTCATTGGTGTGTTTAATGGGGGAAGTAAATGTATTATGGTATAATATACGACCTCCACTCTTACCCATTTCTTGTATACACATCGAAGGGATAACACGCCATATGGAAAGGAGAAACACATGAACATTGACAACACTTTTCCATAATGGTACTTTTCTCCAAATCAAGTGGAGGGTTGGTATATTATGGCATAATATTTTGACTCTCCTATCTTCATCCAAATTTGAAGGAATTGTACCTGGCTTCTTTTTCCTATGGAACACCTGTACATTATTAATACATTGTTGTAATGATTATGATTTCAAAGACATGGCGGGTCACTATATTATCGCATACTATTTTGACCTCCCACCCTCTTCCTTCACCCAATTTTTAAGTAAGTATAACTGGCTTCTCTTTTCATAATTGAAATTAAAATAAAGAAGCTGGGTGAAGATTACAACTATTTTAACTTGATATTTATAACTTAAGTTATTCTTTCATTTGTTCAGAAAATTGGTTAAAGGCTGAAATCTTCTATATGAGATTGTGAAAAATAAGCATTGTGACGTATCCTTTTTATTTCATAACTTGACAGTCCATGCATTAAACAAACTGTATGCAAAGTATTAAACATATTTCAATTTGGAAACTCTTTAGTAACATATGTCCTTAACTTCTGAACTCAAACAACCATTAATTTAACATGTCATTGACAGTATCTTAAATATCAACAGAATCTCATAAAAAATAGTCATAAGACTATAACTATCTATCAAATGCGAATCAATTCAAAACAGTACAAAGCCTGACAGGGTTAAATCGTAATAAAATTTTAGACTTATCATATCTAAAACCACGCGTACTCTAAAAAAGACTTATTAATGAGTTTATTTTAAAGCCATAACTGTTTCTACATAGTGATGCATATAGGAGCTGAGGTCGTGTTTGACAAAGAGAGTTTAAGACGCATATAACTTTGACTCACACAAATATAACACAATACACCACCTCAAAATTCCCCATCTAATCTAAAGATGACTAAGTTATTTTCAAAGCTGAAATTGACTAAGTTATTTTATATATCATAAACCATGACCTGGAAACTATCACACTCACAGATCAGTCAGGGTAACCCAATTCAAATAAACTGTAATTCTCAATAGTCCTGGACCAGGAAGATATCACACTCATTGACCAGCCAGAGTAACTCAACTCAAATAAACTACGTTATTCTCAGTAGTCCCGGACCAGGAAGCTTTCACACTTATTGACCAGCCTGAGTAACTCAACTCAATTAAACTAAGTAATTCTCAGTAGTCCCGGACCAGGTAGCTTAAATTCATTGACCAGCCAGAGTAACGCAGCTCAAATAAACTATGTTATTCTCAGTAGTCAAGGACCAGGAAGCTCTCACACTTATTGACCAGCCTGAGTAACTCAACTAACATAAACTATGTAATTCTCAGTAGTCCCGGGCCAGGTAGCTTAAATTCATTGACCAGCCAGAGTAACGCAGCTCAAATAAACTACGTTATACTCAGTAGTCAAGGACCAGGAAGCTATCACACTCATTGACCAGCCAGAGTAACTCAACTCAAATAAACTACGTTATTCTCAGTAGCCCGGGACCAGGAAACTATCACACTCACAGAACAACTCAAATAAACTAAATATTCTCAATAGTCCAGGACCAGGAAACTATCACACCCATTGACCAACTCAAATAAACTAAGTTATTCTCAATTTTCCAGGACCAGGAAACTATCACACCTATATACCAACTCAAATAAACTAAGTTATTCTCAATAGTCCAGGACCAGGAAACTATCACACTCATTGACCAACTCAAATAAACTAAGTTATTCTCAATAGTCCAGGACCAGGAAACTATCACACTCATCGACCACTTCAAATAAACTAAGTTATTCTCAATAGTCCAGGACCAGGAAACTATCACACCCATTGACCAACTCAAATAAACTAAGTTATTCTCAATAGTCCAGGACCAGGAAACTATCACACTCATTGACCAGCCAGAGTAACGCAGCTCAAATAAAACAAGTTATTCTCAATAGTCATGACCAACAGGAAACTATTCCACTCATTGACCAGCAAGTAGATAAGACAAGCAAACAACCAGTCAGAATAGCCCAGAAATAAAGTTATTCTCAGCAGTGGATATTACCATGAAACTATCACAATCATAAATTAGCCAGAATACCACTCAAATAAATTAATTTATTCTTAATAGACCAGGAAACTATAACAATCATATACCAACCAGAATAGCACACAAATAAACTAAGTTATTCCCAACAGTCCAGGACCAGGAACCTATCACAAGCATGGACTAGCCAGAATAACACTCAAATAAACTAAGATATTATCATCAGTCAAGGCCCAGAAAACAATCACTATCATATACCAGCCAGAATAGCACTCAAATAAACTAAGTTATTCTCAACAGTCCAGGACCAGGAAACTATCACAACAATGGACTAGCCAGAATAGCTCTCAAATAAACTATTATTAATAGTATTTTTTATCAACAGTCAAGGTCCAGGAAACTATCATAATCATAGAACAGTCAGAAAAGTCCTCAAATAAACTAAGTTTTTCCCAACAGCTCAGGACCAAGAGACTATCACAATCATAGACCAGTCAGAATAGTCCTCAGATAAACTAAGCTATTCCAGACAGTCCATGACCAGGACAATATCACTATCATAGGCCAGTCGGATTAGCTAGTCACTCAATGTAGCCAGTATTGGCATCTATGGGTACCGGGACGTTTAGCCTGAAGTTCTGATCAGACTTAAAAATCCCGGTTCCTAGAGTGTCATCCATTTCTACTGACATTAAAACTACATTGAAATCCCACTTTTGGCGTAAAAATTTAAGATTTTGTAATCATGATCGCCATCACGTAACGTTACTAAATATGTAAACCACTTGTGGTTTACATATTTTAATGCATGGCGTTGTATCACTCTCAGACGCGACGTCATATGATAAAATGTTATTATTACCCAACCGTCTATATACGGAGTAATTGTCTATGTTTTATCTATGTCATGAGTCACTGAACTATTGACCAGTCAATAATTTTGACTATTGACTGGCACTATATCATGGCCTGGTTTCCCGCTTCGCTGTTAAAACACACATGCGCTGATCGACATGCGCGACAACGATGCGCGTACGATTCGTTTGTGAAGGGAAACATTGTGCAACAAAGATGAAAATGAGCCATGCTTTGGCAACTTTAAACTCCAATAACTTCGTTGTTTATGGTAAGAAACATAAAGTTTGGCTACTCGTTTTCTTGGTTAGAACGAGCGGAACATTTTGAGACCAAAATTGAGGAGATTTGGTAAAATTTTCTGTTTCGCAATAAAACAGCATCGTCTACAGCAACCCCATTCAAGAAACGCTGATAAGTATTTCATCAAAAGGGTTGGCTAATAAAACAGTTATTTCATGCCTGTTTGTAGTATAGTCAAACTTTTACCCTTCGGTACCGTGGACGACGTGATGCACTATTGCACTCGGCCTTCGGCCTCGTGCAATATTACATCAGGTCGTCCACGGCACCTCGGGGTAATAGTTTGGACTATACTACTAATAGGCATGAAATAACTGCATACTAGACTAAGAATTTGACTGGTGACCAGCATGTTTGATTAACTTTAACTAGCATCTATAAGTCTATAGACAAGTCTTCGAGGAGGATGCGCATATTAATCTGCAACAAAAAGAGCACACTAGACTCATAAGCTACTTTGCCATATATTGGAATAATGATAACCATACAGAAGAGGGAATTCTGATTTTTAAAATTGAATTGCGTAACCATAGTAGTGATGTGTAAATGTGAAAACATATCAAAGCCCGTCTTATTTGGCTTACACAGTAAAACCTGTGTAAAAGGGCACTTCAAAAATAGACAAAACAAATGCATTAATGACAAATGGTAGCTTAATGAAGGTCTAAAGTATTAGGATCATTCTGCAATACTTTTGACCTGCGTTTAGCGATTATTGGTCTTGAAAACGAATTTTCGGTCTTTTGAAGAGTGGCCGGTTTACACAGGTTTTACTGTTTATAAATTAATTAATTTGCCAGCAAACGATGATAAAGAACATTTAACCAATTCATGAGACTTTGGTATTAATCGCATAAACGAGCAGCGAAGACCCGGACGAGAACCTTGCTGATTGAGTACATGTACGTGTGCATACATTTGACAAGGGTGGTAAATTCCATTAGGCGCACATGGGAGAAGATTATAAGTTACTTTTAAAGGTAGTTATTTTATAGACTATTTTTTTCTGTTGCCGGACATTTATAGGATATGAAACCATGTTGTTTGCAGAAAGCAAACTACGCAGGCCGATTTGTCATGCAATGCCACATTTCAGTTCTAGAGTAAACCAATTCCAGTCTCCTTTTTAAGATGCTAATACACAATCAAATTAGCTAGTTATCGAATAAATGAATAATTGCTTTTACACAAAAACGTATATTCGGTTTTATTGCGGGAATGAATTTTATTTTATGAAGACTATTTAGTTTGAGGATGGTTCACCGAGTTAACACGTCACTAAAATCTGCAAAAATATTAATAACTTTTCCAACTATTTTACATTGTCTCAACATGGCTACAGGTTACGACATTATAGTGCATTTTAGAAGCTGGCGAGTATAATATTTATTTGACTGCATCAAAGTCGTGATCGACATGTAAATGATTATTATGTCCCCGGGCAAATGAATTGCACTAAAAAGTAAACGGAGATGCATGGCATTCAGCTGTTGCAACACTCAAAATCAAACTGCCTGGTCCAAGTGACTGGTCCGTTTGTTCAACTACATGTATAATAATTATACATGTAGTTGAACAAACGGACCAGTCACTTGGACCAACTGTGACATGAGATTTCCAACAACGTGGATGTGCGACCAGCAAAGCCTCAGGTCAGCCTGATCCATTGCTAGTTGCTTGAATATTCTATGAGTGGTAAGCGACTGACTGAACATCAATTGGAGTTTCTCAGCTTGAAAGGAAGCTGTCCAGGCTTGTCTGTGTCTACACTTCTTTAAATGCTACATTGTCGGAAATCACATGTCGCGGCTCATATAATGGTGTTGCTATTCCTGCTGCTTGCGCCCGTCATCGGCTTGCTCGGGAGACTAAAACATTATGAATATTGAGAATTGAATGAAGACTGTTTTCTGTTCACACAGAACATTCGAGTCCATAATGCATACTGTCAAAGCAGAATTCCATGGGTTTGTCTGCAGTTTGTGATTGTGGTATTTCCTTATCATTTCGAATCATTAAAAATGTAATAAGCAAGAGTAGGCATTTTTGTTGATATTGTGATATTTCCTTTGTAAAGGCATCCTAGCTGCCACGAGCAGTTTCGTTTGAAATAGAGTTCTTACATAAATACATATGCGCAAAGCCGTTTGCAGCCATTGTCAAATGAACGAAAATCCATGATTAAACCACGTGTTCCACCTGCTGTTCGAACAGGCGTTATGACTTGACATATTGAAATGAACCCCGGGCTGTTTAAATGGCATTATATAGGGAGCCGTTGTGGCCCAGGCTTACCGTTACAGTTTTGCGATGTTTTGTTTCCGACTGTGGCGTTCGAAAGTTTACAAGCTACTGTCCTGCCAGCCAAGAGTGACAGTGACACCATGTTTTGTTTACAAAGCTATTGGGGTTTTACCTTTCAGGATTGGATTAATATACAAGCGATGTACTATTCCACAAACCGTTTATCACAGTGACTTAAGTTAAATCCCAAAAGGTTAGTGAGTATGATCAGGAAATACCACAATCACACACTGCAGACCAACCCACGGCACCTTGAGGAATAGTAACGTTTAATAGTAACGCCATTTTGTTAATAGAAATCCAGTCTAAGGAAAACAATATCTTAATGTCTCAGCGGTGTGTTCAGTGCAATTTTGGTTGGAACCAGACTAGACATTGACCGTGTCACCTACATATACATAGTAATGTTGGATGCACCAAGGCTTGCGAGATCAGTTCAATGATTCAATTACCGTCTTAGCCACGTACACTTCCGAGAATAACGTATCATATTAATTCTGCAGCATGCTCCCAGTTGACTCAAGCATCGATCTTTCATTGCGATTGTCTCTATCTTAATGAATGTCACCTCCACGAACTACTGTTCGTGATTATGGTAACGCTATTCATGCAAATTATGGTCAAGTCACAATATTTACAGTTTCGATGCAATCCTTTGATGAACCTTTAGATTTTTGCAACCCTTTCTAGCCTCATGAATGACACAAATATGATTGACAGCTGCCAAGCTTACTTGTCCGAGCTATGTGCTTCGAACATCGAGCTCATTCGCTAGAAGTGACTGACAGCGAGCCACACCTGAGTCGCACATGCAAAACAAGCTATTGGTTTACTCCACCGGCTGTTACCACTGGGTGGGAGCGAAAGTGCATGTGACCCGTTGTGTTGATCTGTATAGTGGACAAATCCTTGTGTTTTCTATGACCTTGATGACGGTGTGTGTATTGTCAGCTGTGTAATGAGGTTTTGGACATAGACATCTTGGTAAGCGTGTTTTATTTATTTTTGTTCTTCTAATTAAAAAGCTTTGGGCACAAAAAGATGTCGTTTTCTATGGTATAAATTGTTTTTTTCGTCCGCAAACCACTATTGCTTGCGAGAATTACACACCACCTGTGAACAGAAAATCGACAGATTGAGCGCTTTGATTGAAACAAAACATCGGCCAATGCCTATTTAAGTTAGAGTAATGATCTATGATGACATTCACTTATTAATAAGATAAATGTCGTTAGAAATGCGTATGAAAGCATACGAGGAGCATGAGTGACCATTCCCAAAAAATTCAGACTGCATGGCATGTCGCAGAACTAGTGTATAGTTTGTGCTGATACACTTCGATTTTTCTGTATCGTGTGTCGATTTTAATATGCAGCATTTTATAATTTTATTTGAAAAATATTTTTGTTTGCAACAAAAAAATATGCTGAAGTATGTGAAGCTAAGCTACGTTAACCGTTTACCTCAATGAGAGACGCCTTTAACACGTTTTCAATCAGGGCAGACACAGATCAGCAGCTCTTGTCAGAGTTGCCTGATCAGGGTTTACTCTGTTTGATAATAAAAAAGGCTACAATATAGTGGATATGAAAAGTAATTTATTAGGTTAATGTACAAACGTGTAATTTTATTATTGCCACAACTTTGGAAAAGTTGAAGGGGCATATTGAATTAAGCTTGTCGGTATGTGAGTCGGTTCAAAATTTAAGATAGGGTTTTGTATTTTATAGTTGGATTTCTCACCAAAATATAAGTGACCCATAACTTATTAAGTCTGGATTATCTCCCTTTGTGGATCAATGCCCTTTTTAGAGGCCATTATGAAACTTTGTAATTAAGATAGCTCAAAAACTATTACAGCTAGGAGCTCCAAACTTTGTCAGCTGATAGAAGAAATGAGGAGATTACCTGGTGAAAATTAAACAAATTCAGTTTTTGCCCTTTGCAAATTTGAACATAGAAAACTTGATATCTCAGAAACTCTTACAGCTATGAGCTTTGAACAAATTTGAATAGCTGATAGAGGATAATGAGTAGATAACCTAGTGAAGATTTAAAAAATGTTATTTTATTTTTTCGATTATTGCCCTTTGCATTTTCGAGTCATTTCCCTTTGCAAAGTTGGACATAGATAAAGATATCTTGTAATAAAGATATCCTGAACCTTTTAAAGCTAGTAGTCTAGTCTATAGACCTGGGGTAATGTTTTAAGAGCTGGCCAATGATAGCACTAAAATGATCTCTTAAGACACACATTGTTTTCTACCCAAATTCAAGTTATATACGAGGGTAACTCAAAATTAAAAGAGAGTTGATACATATCTTTTAACTAAGTTGACGTACGACAGTCAAATTTGGCATATTTGAACTATCCTGCCTCAGAATATGCAAAAACATGATCATACAAAGTAAAGGTTGCTGTTGCTAAGCAAACAAAGAGCGCGATCTTATGCCATGCGTTCATGCTGGAATAAAGCGTAGCTGTGGAAACACATTACAAAAGTGAGCAGCATCAATTTGTACATTTGTTGCAAATAAAATGCATACATCCATTTTTACTAAATGCAACAACTTTAATTTAGGCATTTGAATTTTATTCCACAGAAAACAGTGAGGATAAGGCAATTTTCCCTAAACAAAAATCACCAACAAAAGTAACACCCACCCCCACCTATAATGGTTCTTTCCAGAATTGAAACTATTGCATAAGTATCATATTTATGAGTACTTCATTGTGTTTAGTAATTGCTTTTAATATCTAAATGCAAGTCTGAGCCACTGCCTAGCCTGATCAGAGTCTTTATTGCCCATGTGAAGAAAGCTAATCATTAAGTGCACAATGAAGAATCTGGCCAGACTGGGTGGATATGCTTTCTGATCTGAATCTTCATTGGCACAGTCGTTTATATATTTTGCGTTTCAGAAACTCCCTGAAAAATACGAACGGTTCAATATTCAGGAGCTCTTAAAATAACTAAAATCTTCTTCAAAATATTAATATTGGCCAAAAATTACCATTACTTAGGCCAAGAAAGAATTCCTGGTCGGTATTGTGTAGACTCGTATTGCATGTAGCACTCGCTGCTCTACTATGCGAAAAGCCTTACATTGCATCATGTTCACATGAGGTAAGTGATCCAGTTCATTAAATATCAGTCACATGAACTGGCTAAATTGTGAACTTTGGCGAACTCCGCATGCTCAATTAGCAATGTAGCTAATCATGCGCGGATCCAGGAATTTTTGTCAGGGTGGTAGTGGGTCCGGACCCCCCTGAAAATCTTTAGTTGTATGTGTTTCTATAGAAATAAGCATTTGGACCCCCCCCCCCCCCTGCAAAAATTGGACCCCTCTGAATCCAGTTCCGACAGCTAGAAAACAGCCTTGATTACGTTTTTTGAGTCCTCAACTTATTTATATGCTTTTCCAAGGATTCAGAGGGGGTCCCATTTTTCCAGGGGGGGTCCAAATACTGTTTTCTATAGAAACACATTTAACTTAATGTTATGTTTGGGGGGGGTCCGGACCCCATATCCCCCCCTCTAGATCCGCGCATGTTAATCTAGTGAAATAAGCATGTTTATGCTAAACTACTCATTTAGATCTTCCGGAATTTCTGTAACCAAGTTGGGATATCCAGGACAAGTAATACACCAAAACAATGGCTTCCTCGAGTGAAAGACCTTTAGCCTTTCCCGTCTTGAAGGAGGCAATTCGGCCTATTTGAACGTGCTAGAGAAACGCATTCGTATCCGTAGCCGGCCATCAAGTTGAGATAACCAGGATCAGTCATGCACTTATACATGATGATTATATAACATACAATGGCTTCCTGGAGTAAAGGGCTGTTTGACTTTCCCGTCTAGATGGAGACATTTCTGAATCGTATTTCTTAGTTATGATCAGGATTATCAAACTGTGCCTGTAGCCTGGTCATTTGAAGCATCCTAATCCCGAGCCCACCATACAAGGCTAGAGTAGAAGTATAAATCTGTACCCAAAGACACTCCAGGAGGTACTCACAATTTTTCTTCATACATAGGCTTGGACCCCCAGGCATACCCAAAAATATTTGAAATTTTGTGGCCGAAAAAATATTCCCATTCTGTATCTTGGCCTTAAAAAGCCCTAAAATGTATAGAAATGACCCCCCTCAAAAATAAAGTCCGATTTCGTAATGACCCCCTCCCCCCCCCCCCCCCCCCAAAAAAAAAATCCACAAATCTTCATACTCCCAAAAGTATTACTTCTCTGAAATTTTTAACCAAAAATAATGCTCCGAACCTAAATATAAATGAAAATATCGGAGTACCTCCCACCCCCCACCCCCGGATAGTCACTGCCTAGGAACCCCCACGACTAGAAGAGTGTCACTTTGTACTATTAGTATTCAATAAACAATGTGTGCATCTGCCAAGTTTTCTCACTTTAAAAAAAGAATTTCGAACATATTTAAATGTTATCCTACAAAAAACATCGAAACCCCTTTATAATATTATCATAACATACTATACAGCATGCCTGCGACACGACAGCCAGTGCTGATAGTCAGTTTTGCAACACGCGATGCAGAACAATTTTTGACCCCTCTACGATTTCCATTGCAATTGATTGCACTAAAATAGCTTGGCATTTAGAAATGTTAATATAATCTGAAACAAAATACATCATGAAATACTCATAATGCAACATCAGTCATTTCAAATAGCGTTTTCGGCAAATATACATGAAACCGTACCGGTGTTGATTTTAAAATCGAAAGTAGAATGATGATTTTCTAAGAATAAACGTGCAATTAACCGAAATCACGGCAATAAACAGAAAAAACGGAGTAATACATCGAAAAGACCTTTACTTATGCTTCTTGTACTACTGGTATGAAGCTCAAATATTCAAGGTAAATAATATAAAATCACAAAAAATAAACACTCTGAAACTTACCGGACATGCTTCACACCAGGATTTGCCCACTATACAGATCAACAGAATGGGTCACGTGTACTTTTCGCTCCCACCCAGTGGTTACGCCCCTCCGTTTTGCATTCCGACAAAACCGTTAATACGATTTCATATTAAATACTGAACTGTTTTGTTTCCTAAATTATAAATAATTTTATTTTTTAGATACTTATAATAAAAAGTTAATATAGGCAATAAATTCAATTTTTGGTCTGTTCATGGAATCGTGAATGCTTCGGGTCCTTAGCAAAGTTAACGTTAAGCCCTTACTTAGCAAGAGACCCGAAGTATTCACGATTTCATGAACATTCCAAAATCGAATTCATTTCTTAAATATTTACATTTTCAAAGCAAGCCTTTAATGAATCTTCAGAATTTTGCAACTGTTCATAGCCTCATGAAAGATACACAATTTGATTGACAGCTGCCAAGTACATTTGCCCGCGCAATTCGCATCGAACATCGAATTCATTCGCCAGATGTGACTCTGGTGTTGTGATCGACAGCGACCCACACCTTAGTTGCACGTGCAAAATAAGCTTCTTGTTTGCTCATTTGGCTGCCCGTGTTCACACTGGCTTCCGCTTTTCCACTTTGCACTCCAACAAAACCGTTAAAACGATTTCATATTAAATACAAAACTGTTTTGTGACCTAAATTATAAATATATTTTTTATATCTTAGATATTTATAATATAAAATGTAAATATAAGCAATAAATTCAATTTTTGGTCTGTTCATGGAATCATGAATACTTCGGGTCTCTTGCAACGTTAACGTGAATGAAGACCTTCGGACCGTAAATAGACCAATTTCATGAAATGCCTCTACACGGGTGGTAAACCTAGGAACTACCACGAAATTGTGTTAACGTAAATTTGTTCCCAAGCCACATCCGGGACACGTCGTGGCAGTTTCCAGGCCGAAAATTGGATAAAGAAAGGTTGGTGTCACTTTCATTTTGGTTTTATTTTACAGCTAAGAACGAACAATGGTTAATTCCGACAATGTGGTTCCGTGTAAATATGTCTCAGCGTCCCTTCTAGCCCAAAATTTTGTTTGAAAAATTATTTTCTTTCTTTAGATTCGTGTTTCCCCACTGAGCATCGAACCAACTTTCCTCAAAGTTTGAAGATTTTTAGCCCATATCTGTCAAATTAAATGGAATTTGATATCATTTGACGGTGGAAATGATAAAAAGACCCTGAATAAACATTCCTACACAGAAAAAAGATCTGAGCATTTACTCGTAAACGATTCATGCGCCGTTCGTCCTGTGTGGTAGTTTCCAGCTCATCGTGGTAGTTAAAATGCTATCGTGGTAGTTTCCAATACTTTGTAGGAATTTAGTAGTAGTTCACATCAGCAGATGTTCACTATTCAGTGGCTACTTCATTTTTATACAGACAGGGTGTGCGGGCCGAACCTTGAATAACCCTCTTATTCATACGAAGACCTTTTCAAACAACCTTTTGTCAAATAACAAATGTCGACTGCCTGAATTTTAATTTTAGTGGGCTATTGAAATGATTAGAAGAATGAAAAGAAGGGATATTCACATATTTTTTTTTTCAAATAAACATGCTTTTTAATTATCAAATAACATGCCCGTTCATCGTCGCACTCACATGTATATAAAAAGTGTCCCAACCCGAGGATATTTCCCTTTTTTCTTAAGCGCAAGTACTAACGATACTTTGGGCCAGTAGTCTTAGCCTGCCATTTTATCTTAAAGTTGACTGAACATGGAACAACGTAGCGAGTGACGCATTTTTTTATATCGTTTTTTTGTCTGTTGCTTGGTCCACCACGGCTCAACTGATGACCTTCTTTTACTTTAGATTTCCAGAGGAGTTGTTTGGCAGTCCAGGGCATGATCTCCACCTGTCAAGCATCACATTGAATCTCTTGAGTCCTCATCTTAGCTTCTTCATGGTGTTCAAATGTGATTTATTTGTTTACCGTGGTAATTAATTGACGAGTTCGAGGGATATCATGCGAAACAAACAACCACGATAATGTTTTGTAACACTTCAGAAACGTATATTACAAAGTCTTGGAAACTACCACGATAGCATTTTAACTACCACGATGAGCTGAAAACTACCACACAGGACGAACGGCGCATGAATCGTTTACGAGTAAATGCTCAGATCTTTTTTCTGTGTAGGAATGTTTATTCAGGGTCTTTTTATCATTTCCATCGTCAAATGATATCAAATTCCATTTAATTTGACAGATATGGGCTAAAAATCTTCAAACTTTGAGGAAAGTTGGTTCGATGCTCAGTGGGGAAACACGAATCTAAAGAAAGAAAATAATTTTTCAAACAAAATTTTGGGCTAGAAGGGACGCTGAGACATATTTACACGGAACCACATTGTCGGATTTCACCATTGTTCGTTCTTAGCTGTAAAATAAAACCAAAATGAAAGTGACACCAACCTTTCTTTATCCAATTTTCGGCCTGGAAACTACCACGACGTGTCCCGGATGTGGCTTGGGAACAAATTTACGTTAACACAATTTCGTGGTAGTTCCTAGGTTTACCACCCGTGCTCTACTTGCATAACTTACAAGTCGAATGAAGATAAAAGGTATACACAACAGCGTGAAATGTGTGGTTCGTGTTTTTTTTTCGGTTTCCATGATGTAAGGTAAAGTAA
Organism: Loripinus fragilis; assembly: GCA_964019695.1. NCBI lineage: Eukaryota > Metazoa > Mollusca > Bivalvia > Lucinida > Lucinidae > Loripinus > Loripinus fragilis. The sequence continues at coordinate 46,439,613 of OZ026515.1, forward strand.
GGTAACTTCGGACATCGGGTAAATTAGGGCATACATTTGAAAACAGTGGAAATCCAAATGAGACGGCTCCTTATGAACCGTCTCATCAGGATTTTCACTATTTGCTTACTTAATTGTTTTATTCCCCAAATTAAAATATGAAACAAACAAGGTCAGCATTTACCTGGTGTCCGAAGTTACCTGGCTTTACCCTATTTTTTCCCGACATTTCATACCTCAGTGAAACGCATAAAAATAACTAAAATCCTTTAAATAAAAGAACAAAACAAAGGTATTGCTCGAAATTTGGTTTAAGCAATTTTTCATTTAACTAGACATGTACATGTATTTTACAATTTGATTAGGGTCATAAAACTTTTACTGTAGTCAGTACATGCAATCTACATGTAAATGAAGTATTTTTTCTTTAGCTTTAAAGATAGAGAAAATAAATTAGAAATTATTAACACAATCTTGAACCAAACGTAGTATAAATGGCAAAATATCATCAAAAATTGTCATAGAATTATGTATCTGTCATATGTGAATTAAAAAACGCACGAAGCTCCTACTGATCATCCGCGTAGTCATCCGCGTAGTCTGATCAGCGCCATTGTTGTTAACTATCGAGATGGTTTCGTATACGAGGGCGAGGGTTAAAAGGCCAATAAAATCTAAAGTTTTATATTTACAGGCATTATGATTACCTTTTTAAAAAGGTCTGTTTCTTGGCTTTGAATATGTAGAGTTCAGCTCTTATCCTTATCTATACAAGCCGCATTCAAAATAGGATGCTGAAATACACTGTAATTTAAAATGAAACAGTGTTTTCAAAAACAGAAAATTTCATGAACTAGTAGGTGAATATCTGTATATAGGTGATTAATGACAGCAAAATCTTTGAAATTGCTTTAAATTCTATGAAATAGAGAGTCCGTCATTTTGGTTAAAATCCTCCTTGGTGCCTTTTTCTCTGGCATACATTTCACATTGTCGTTTTTGCATGAACGATTACATAGCAAATATGTGTGCGAAAATCGCTTGTAAAATTTCTTTTGGCCACTATGGTGTTCGTTTGCAAGTAATACAGCCGTTTTTGAAGATTAACATTTTTTCTTGCTCTTAAATGTAGTGGAATAGTAGCGGTTGGTATTGATTCGTAGGGGCAATATCACGATTCATGTCAGCCTATGTATGGGCCAGAGAATTATTTCCATAACGGTAGGCTGGTACATGTGTACATTGTACCGTTGGTTTGAATCATGCGCTTTGTCGCAACCGCAATTTTCACAGAACGCATTTTTCACACGTGTGAAAAATGCGTTCTGTGAATATTGTGGTCTCTCACAGACCCTTAAACTGATTTCTCTTCCTTTATGATTATCAGTTTGCAATCCTTTTCTGTACTGAATAAGGAAATTTATGGATTTTTTAGAAAAATCTTCGAAATTCGCTGTCAATAAATTAAAGACAAACTAATAATGAGACAAATGCTGTCACAACAACTTTGAAATATCGATTTACTTGTGAGTGGTCTAATACTCGTATGCCGCTAATCTAGGACACAACTGTCATTAGAAATTTGTTTATGCCCTATAACGAAAAATAATGGTATACATCAGAATGTGCAACAGTGTAATCAAATCAGCGTCATGATTATAATATAACTTTTTGGTTACTGTAAAGACGGCACCTCATAAATCCGTAATTAGGACTGGTCAACCTTAGACACAGGTAAAAGCTGAAAATGGGGCGTGGTTTTATTCAAAAGTAAATGTATCATCTTGTGCCACCATCTCAGTCATTATTTAGTCCTTAAAACGCCAGCAAAATAACTGCAACTGAAAATGTCTATTTAACATAAGCAGGGAGGCAAACATTGTGGACCCAGATCAGACTGCTCCTACATGAGCAGTCTGATCTGGACTTACACTGTTTATCTATGAGAGTGGGCGACAAAAAACATACATTTTGTGATTATGCGCTTTAAGGGTTAATAAATGTGAGTTCAGTGTGTATACGGTTAGGATTTTCATAAAATGCATGCATGTTTGCGCGTCTCAAAAAGCTTATTTACTCTTTACCAAATTATAAATAAAACCTGATTTCCCTTCCTTAGCAGATGAAATAGCCGAACCACACCCAGATATGAATATTAAAGTTGCCGCCTTTACAGAAAGCGAAAAGTCAAGTAATAATGTTCGCTGCACAGAAATGTGTAGTGACATGGGCTCCTGAACGTGGGGAAACTGACTTTGTTGGTTGCTTTCAGCAAACTTGCGCAGACCAGCCTGCGCTCTCGCGCACGCTGGTCAACGACTTTGTTTTTCATTACCAGGAAAGAATAATGGTTAATGGTTAAACTTCATCCATGCAAACTTTCAAGATTGTAGCTAGTCTCTGTAGCTATCGTATGCAATTTTCGGTTCGAATGTGGTTCTTTGACCCTATGTAAATTACAGTGTTCATTAATGAGCCAGTGCATGAGATTTCCAACAATGTGGTATGTGCGACCAGCAAAGCCTCAGATCAGCCTGCGCATACGCGCAGTCTGATCAGAGCCTTTGGTAGTCGCTTGAGTATTCTATGATTGTTAAGCTACTGACTGAACACCATTTGGAGTTTCTAAGCTTATAAGGAGGCAGCAGAGACTCGTCAGAGTCTACACTTGACAAAATGTCGAATTGTTGGAAATCTCATGCCGCGGCTCAATATACATGTACAGATTAACCAGATCATAATGCGCTCCAGGTGATGAACTTGGCTGAGCGGAAAGAATTGAGTCTTACAACAGCGGGAGTTTGCCTCGTCACAGGTTGCTCGCTTCGTGGATCTTTTGCAGAAATACAACATGTCTTGGTTCAGGATTTAATTATATCTTTGTCTACAACATGTCTTGGTTCAGGATTTAGTTATATCTCTGTCGGCAAAGAAAGCTTGTCCATCCTTCCGTCTGTGCGTCCGTCTGTTCAAAATTTAAATTAGAGTTCTGATATTCCATATATGGATTCCTCATTAAAAATAAACTCACACTTATTTTTTTAAAATCCGGATTGGTTCCCTTTATGGAGTTATTGCCCTTTGCAAAATTGGATATAGAAAACTTGATATCTCATAAAGCATTACAGCTAGGAGCTTCAAACTTGGACAGCTGATAGAGGATACATGTAATTAGTAGATTACCTGGTGAAAATATTTAAAAAAAATGTTTTTATTCGAGCTATTGCCCTTTGCATTTTGTCGAGTTATTGCAATTTGCTATTTGAATTTTAAGGTAGGGTTTTTGAATTTTCATAGATGGATTCTTCATAAAAATAACCGACCCATATTTTATTTTAAGTCGAGTTTATCTACCTTTGTGGAGTTATGCCCCTTTTTAAAGGGCCGTAATGAATTTATGTTATCAAGATATTATATAAATATTACATTCCCTGAGAGGGTGATAGTCGATAATATCATCCCGAGGAATGTGATTATCAACCGAGGCGCAGCCGAGGTTGATAATCATATTTCGAGGGATGATATTGTCGACTATCACCCTCTCAGGGAATGTAATATTTATTTTATCATACCGAACACAACATTAGATTCTTTATTTTCTTCCGTTCGTTTTCTCTTAGACCTACCATGGTGAGGGGAGTTCCAAAGGAAATTCATGTATGAAAGAAGATATACTTTTCACAGAATTGGTTCTGTTTTTAACGCTTTGAATGCTCGAACTGATCACTGACGTTCGGTTAAATAAATTACGTCATAAAACACTGATGACGTCAAACTTCACACCCAGCAGCGTCATTTATATGGAGATACTTTACAGTATGCGATTTTGATGCAAACTAGAAAATTTCGCCTAATCCGCTCAAATTTGGTCTCAAAATGTTGCGCTCGTCTTAACTAAGAAAACGAGTACCCACACTTTATGTATCTGACCATGAACAACGAAGTTATTGGGAGTTGGAAAGTGGCCAAATCATGCCTCATGTCCGCCATTGCTGTTGAACGTCTCCTGACGTGAACGAACCGTACGCGCATCGACGTTGCGCATCAAACGAACGACTGATAATATATAAATATAACATTCTTGAGAGGGTGCTAGTCGAAAATATCATCCCGAGAAATGTGATTATCAACCGAGGCGTAGCCGAGGTTGATAATCATATTTCGAGGGATGATTTTTCGACTAGCACCCTCTCAAGAATGTTATATTTATTTTATTATACCGAACATCATCTAACCATGGTGCGAGAAGTTCCAAAGACAACGCAATGCATACTTGCAAGGAAGGATGAAATAATATTTTTCTCAAAATGGTTGTGTTTGTAAACAGTTCGAGTTCTCAAACTGTTCGCGATCGTCGTTTAAACAAATTATCCATAATCACTGGTGACGTCAAACTTTTCAAGCTACTTTGCTGCAGCATCGCTTAAATCAACATTGTAAATGGAGTTGCTGTACAAAAGATGCGGTTTTGTTGCAAAACAGAAAATTTCGTCTGATCTGCTCAATTTTGGTTTCGAAGTGTTCAGCTCGTTCTAACTAAGAAAATGAGTACCCACACTTTATGCTTCTGACCACAAATAACAAAGTTATTGGGTGTTTAAAGTGACCAGACCATGGATCACACATGTGTCCGCCATTGTAAGTTAGCGTCTCATCGTGTTAACCAAACGAACCGTACGCGCATCGGCGGCGCGCATGTGATAGTCGAAATTATCGCAGGGTGATAGTCGAAATTACTGCCCGCCGGCCTATGGAGGTTTTACATTGGAAATTTATGTGAGGTATAATAATATATAAATATAACATTCTTGAGAGGGTGCTAGTCGAAAATATCATCCCGAGGAATGTGATTATCAACCGAGGCGCAGCCGAGGTTGATAATCATATTTCGAGGGATGATATTTTCGACTAGCACCCTCTCAAGAATGTTATATTTATTTTATTATACCGAACATTATTCTTTTATTTTCTAACCATGGTGCGAGAGTTCCAAAGACACTGAACGCAATGCGTAATTGCCACGAATGATTGAATTATCTTTCAAAAAAGGGTAGTGTTAGAAAACAGCTTGAATGCTCAAACTGGTCGTGATCGCCGTTTAAACAAATCGTGCCATAATCACTGATGGTATCAAACACTTTAGGCTACTTCGCTTGCAGCGTCGCTTAAATCAACATTGTAAATGGAGCTGCTGTAGATGATGCGGTTTTGTTGCAAAACAGAAAATTTCGCCAAATATGCTCAAATTTGGTTTCAAAATGTTCAGCTCGTTCTAACTAAGAAAACGAGTACCCACACTTTATGTTTCTGTCCACAAATAACGAAGTTATTGGGAGCTTAAAGTGACACGGCCATGGCTCATTCATGTAGGGTCAATCCGGGTAAATACGGACGATTTTTACACGCTTATATTTCATAAGCCGCTGTCGTTATTTGGCAGGGGTTATACCCTCAGGTACCGGTTTTTATACTTGCGTAATGTCATCGTTGTACCCTGCAACAAGAGAACAGACGATATATGGATCGGAAACCAGACAATTAAGCAAAAATGCAAGTGACCCAAATTCGGGTAAATACGGACGAGGTAGGGAAACTACGGACATAGACAGGGAAAATACGGACATATACAATTTCCATTAGGGTAAATACGGACACTGTATAGAATTAATGCATAGGTAATTTTGAGAGGCTGTTAAAGCGTCCTTTTTAATTCTGGCGCCTTGTCGTTTGATGCATTGGGGAACATGGTTCGATCCCCGGGAAAGATTTTGGTGCCCAGGCGTGCTATCCTTCAGATATTTTGCACAAATAGCACAGTTTTGTTGATCTGAGGCACCACATCAATAATGGCTATGAAGATTTGGAACCGTACTTTTTGTTGTCTTAACATATCATAATTGGTCTTCAACCTGCATTCCCATAGCTTTGTTTGATCTAAAATATACGTTTTGCTAAAACAATCGAGAAAATTATATCAGTTCAAAGAGAAAATCAAAGTAAAACACTGTGTCCGTATTTTCCCGACATACAAAAATCGACTGGTAAAATACGGACACTTTATAATTCAAGTAATTGAATCGAAATGATTTCCATTATTGAAGAAAAATATGAAGAAAATGAAACATGAATAGTCCAATCTCTGATTAAAGTCAATTTAATGCAATGAAATACACGTTTAATGACTGAATTCATGCGCCGAAAATGTTTCTTCCGATAGATGAAACTTTGAGATGTTTTCAAAGAATCTGGATTATGCAGGGGTAGTCCCACTGGTGGAAGAAAAATCTTCATTGCAAAGGGTCATAATTAAGTGGTATACGCGTGTAGAAGAGCCGATTGGATACTATTTAAAGCTGAAATAAAACATTCCTTTGTCACAGGCCTGTGTTCTTGGACATGCGAATCGTAAGCCATCTGTCCGTATTTACCCCCCTGTCCGTATTTACCCGGATTGACCCTACATGTATCCGCCATTGTAGGTTAGCGTCTCCTCGTGTAAACGAACCGTACGCGCATCGGCGGCGCGCATGTGATAGTCGAAATTATCGCAGGGTGATAGTCGAAATTAGCACCTACCGGTCTATGGAGGTTTTACATGGGGTTTCTATGTGAGGTATAATAATATAAAATATCAGTCGTTCGTCTATGGAAATTTTGTATGGGGAATTCACGCGAGGTATAATAAATCAAAATATTACAGCTAGGCGCTTCAAACCTGGTCAGCTGATAATAGATGGTGAGTAAATTACTTGATATCTCAAACACTATTGCAGCAAGGAGTTTCAAAATTTGGCAGCTGATAGAGGGAACTGAGTAGATTATCTGGTGAAGATTTTTAAAAACAGTTATTTTTTTTTCAAGTTATTGTCCTTTGTAGTTTATCGAGTTATTGCCCTTTGCAAATTTGGACATCAAAACTTGTAACAAAGATATCTCGAAAATTATTACAGCTAGTAGCATCAGAATTGGTCAGCTGAAAGAGGATGGTGAGTAGATTACCTGGTGAAAAGGTTGATCGACAAACTAATGGTTGGGGGCATAGTGTTTCATAAACACAATTTCTAGATTATTTTTAACATGTTTTACTGAAAAGCATATGTCACCGTTTTTGATAAGTAATAGTTATACCATGGGTTGTCCGCCTGCACGTGGAGATAATCCACGAGCTTTAGCGAGTGGATTATCTTACGTACATGTGGACAAACATGGTATAGCTATTTTATACCACCAACATTAGTGTAGACCTTGTTCATCACGAGATATTTCATGCTAAAGATGGTAAAGGTGGTATAACAACTTTTAATTAATGAGTTAACCCTTTGTGGACCCAAAATCCCATAACGGGTACTTTCGCAAACAGTGTTTTTGTTTAACACAATAATGATCTTCAGAGAGGGAACTGCTATTCATTTTGGAAATTATAATTATTGACCTCATATTTACAATGAACCGTCTTTTCTTTATTGGCTGTAACTTTATTTAAAATTCTACTGGTCTGAAAAAGGTTAATGGGACATAACAATGAACATCAAGAATGAACTACCATAAGAATCGTTTCAAATGCGAAAATGTTCGACAGTTTTATAATCATTAGGCTTGACACATTCATTTAGCTACTGCTAACATTATCCACATTACTTGACAATGATTGATGCTTTGTTATTTATTGGAATACATCCTTTCGTTTAACTTTGTTTTCATCATGTGGAATAAATCCTTTCGTTTAACTTTGTTTTCATCATGGAGTCAGAACTGGATATTGACTTGGCAACACTCTCAACTGATGGCTTGTTTGATAGAAGCATTACATCCCTTATTACAGACCTCTGAATAAGAGTGGGTAATCAAAAACTAATGTTCCTTATTTCTAAACCAAAACATATGTTGTGGGTTCTCAAAAGAACCGTCTCAAGGAGACGGTTCTTTTGAGCACCCAAAACAAATGTTAAAACTGACGGATAAGAAAATATTCACTTTCTATTATGGTCGAAAATTGTTTATCTGGGTCTAAATATTTGTAATGCATATCTTAGACATGGAAATATAGGCATACCGAATTCATAGAGATGAATTTTACATAAAACGATTTACAGTTCGATGCATACTAATCATACTTAATAATCGGGACTGTTACCATACTAGAAAAGCTGAATTTCATATCCTGACGACTTTTGCACGAGGTTCAATACGTTCTCTAAACTCAATGAAAGGTCCGGAGTTATCAAGGAAGTAGATAAAGAATGGGACAGTGTAATAATGAACTAGGACTTTTACACAAACACACAAAAAAGAGTTTAGACATGCTAGATGACACCCTTTTATCATCAAACAGAAGCCCAACGTTTAAAAGTGGCCCATTTAGCAAAGGCAATTACACGTTATGAAATCAGCTACATGTACATGTAACGGTTACAGCAGTACAAGTGGTAAAGTCAGCAGCAAAAATATCCACAGCAAAGTGGTCAAAATAACAGCATCTGAAACAACAGAAAAAGAGATAACGTCAGCAGCAAACATAACCACAGCGAAGTGGTCAAGTTTACAGAAACAACAGAAAAGGTCAAGTTAGCAGTAAATATAACCACACCAGTGTGGTCAAGTCAGCAGCAATGGAAACAGTTGTCAAGTTAGCTTCAAGCTAACTTGGCCTTTTTTGCTGCTGTTTCAGTTGCTGTTAGCTTGACCACTTTTACTGCTTTAACTTTTATCTTGACTAATCCCCATTGGCGTTGCTATAATGCCGCCTGTTGACATATTTCGTTGAATCTCTTGCAAGCAGTTTAGCGCAAATAATGAACTGTTTAGACATCATTGAAGAGGTAAGCTGATTATAGCAATACTGCTTATTATAAAACAAACAGCACAATGAGCCGCATCACTGCCAGCGAATTCTTCAGAATGCAAAAGCTGCCTTAGATATAACTAAAATGGTGATGTCATTTAAATGGTGAGCGCAGTCGTTTCGCGTAGTCGTGTTGATAGTTGGTGCAGTTATTTAATACTTAGCTGGTGCAATCGTTTTAATAATTGGATGCAGTCGTTTTGATAGTTGGTGCAGTCGTTTTGATAGTTTGCGCAGTAGTTTTGATAGTTGTTGTGATAGTTGTCAACTGTGAGTTTGTCACTTTCCCATTGGTATCCTGGGTTAGGTGTGGTACTTGATTGTATCGATTCCTGATCTTTGCAACTTACTTACTCTGATAGTTGTTGGAGTAGTTTTGGTAGTTGATGCAGTTGTTTTGATAATAATATGCAGACGTTTTGATAGTTGGAGCAGTCATTTTGATAGTTGGTGAAGGCGTTCGGATAGTTGGTACAGGCGTTTTGATAGTGATATAGCAGTGATATTTTGCCTGCTGCGAACCAATGCATAAAAGTGCCGTCTGCGAAGGTCGTCTACTGCATCTAGTTGCTAACATAGGTTTCAGAATACATAGAACCAGTGTGGATCGTAAGCAAAGTAGTCTGATCTGGGTCCAAACTGTTTGCTACAGAGACATTTTAAAAAGGACTAGGAGACGGCACACAACAAACGACGTTTAATAGCGATTAGCAGCCGAAGAGTTAACATAGTTTCTGTAGTCGTTCTGATGGTTTATTTAGCCGTTTTGGTAGTTGGTGCAGTCAGTAACAGACGTGTTGATGTAAATATTTCTATTCTAATAGTTGGTGCAGTCGGTTTGATGGCTGGTGCAGTCAGTAACATAGTTTGTGCAGACGTGGTGATGTGGTCGTTTACATTTTATTAGTTGGAGCTGTCGTTTTAATAGTTGATGCGCTCAGTTACATAGCTTGTGCAGACGTGGTGATGTAGTCATTTATATTTTAGTAGTTTGTGATGTCGTTTTGATAGTAGGTACAGTCAGTAAAAATAGCTGGTACCAACGTGTTGATGTACATGTAGTCGTGTACATTCTAGTAGTTGGAACAGTCGTTTTGATATTTGGTGCAGTCCGTAACATAGCTGGTGCAAACGTGTTTATGTACATCATGTAGTCGTTTTCATTTTAGAAGTTGGAACAGTCGTTTGATGGTTTGTGCAGTCAGTAATATAGCTGCTACAAACGTGTTGATGTACATGTAGTAGTTTGGAACAGTCGTTTTAATGGTTGGTGCAGTCAGTAACATAGCTGTTGCAAACGTGTCAATGTACATGTAGTCGTTTATATTTTAGTAGTTATGACAGTCGTTTTGATAGTTGGTGCAGTCAGTAGCATAGCTGGTGCAAACGTGTCAATCTACATGTAATCGTTTATATTTTAGTAGTTGGGACTGTCGTTTTAGATAGTCAGTGCAGTCAGTAACATAGCTGGTGCACACGTATTGATGTACACGAACTCGTTAATATTTTAGTAGTTGAGACAGTCATTTTGATAGTGGTTGCAGTCAGTGACAGACGTGTTGGTGTACAAGTAGTCGTTTGCCTTTTGGACAGTCGTTCTGATATTTGGTGCAATCGGTAACATACGCGTTCATGTAGATGTAATCGTTTGTATTTTTGTACTTGGGGCAATCTACAGTCAGTAGCAGACGTGTTGTTATACATGTAGTCGTTTATATGTTAATAGTTGGTGCAGCTATTTTGATAATGGGTGCATTCCTTTTTATAGTTGATGTATATGCGCAGTCTGATCAGAGCCTTTGTTAGTCGCTTGAATATTCTATGATGCTTAGGCTACTGACCAGACATCATTTGGAGTTTCTAAGCTTACAAAGAGGCAGCACAGGCCCGTCTGAGCCTACACTTGTCAAAATGCCAGATTTTTGGCAATCACATGTCACGGCTCAAGGACCTCTGATGGTGGTAATGGGAATCACAGTGTATCGCTGCCTATAAGTTTGATAAAATCAAAGTCGATCAAATGCTTCCATCTTCACATATAAGCTAGCTGTTGGTCTTTGTTTTATGATTTTGCCTTTGATTTCCTATTTCCATAAATGTAAGCATTATTTTGGGGCTAAATGCTCGTTTTATTTTATTATACATATAGGAAATAGAAAAATATTTTAAAATATTATCCCCCCAGTCCCAACTTATCCTATTGCACGTAAGCATGTTCTCATATTTTACATAATATATGAGAAAAGCTAGTTGGGACTCGGGTGGGGGGAATGATATCACACAGCCCAAAATGTGACGTCTGGGCGAGGCCGAACATTAGCATTTGGATTTTTTGTGTACTCTCTTGAAAATCTTTTTTCCCAGTATAATGAAATAATAAGTTAAGGTAAGCTTCTTTTTCATAAACCATTAGTCATGAAATATTACAACGTTTTAGCATATTTTCTTTAGATTATGAAAATTGTCCTTTTACTAAATTCAGTTGGTAGATTACTTTGCACATTATACTGTATCTATCAAATACCAGAAACTACATGACAATTAACTAGGTGTACTTTACGCATGGATGAATCGTTAAAGTACATTAATGCATAATATTGCACCAAGTAAATACATTGTCATCAAGGTTGAATATGGACTATAGTTGCACTTCAAAATATTTCTTAACAAATCAGATAGAAACAACAACAACAAAAATAATCATTAAAAATGCTCATGCTTTTGGACTTTAAAAAGCCTTTTACTGTGCTTTGTGATCGTGTATTGATGATATAATACCCTTACACGTATAAATAATTGACTTCTAAATGTTTTGGTGAAGTCAAATTTTGCAACCCCTATCCCCCCTTTGGTAGCGTCGCCGGTTTTGTCGTACGGATCTGCATGTCTAATTATAACCTTAACTCGTTCCTAATACATCAAGCGTCCTTTTCAAAAGAATACCAGTGATATCTTATGCATATAGGGAAGTTTCGGGAAGCATTTGAAAAATAGGCAGATACCCTATCAAAGTGTCAGAGGTTCTTTTGTTACAAATATAATTAAGGTAGAGGAAGCCCAACTATTGACTGATGGCCAGTTAACTATTTGCATACTGAGTAGTTTTGCATGGGTTTTCTAGTAGTTTGCTGAATATTATTTTCATTTTTTCTAAACGAAAGCTTTCAGAGATGCCATTAGAATGTCATACAGATTGGATACAGATCAGACCCAACGTCTCGTCTGGTCTGATCTGGATCCAAACCCAAGTACGGATCCAGAGGGGGGGGGGCAGGGGGTCCGGACCCCCCATGAAAATCACAAGTTATACGGGTTTCTATAGGGAATAAGCAATTGGACTCCTCCTGAAAAACTTTGGACCCCCCCCCCCCCCCTGGAAAATGTTGTACCCACTCTGGAACCTTAAAAAGTGATAGATTTCTTTGAAATTGACCTTTTGACTTCTGTAAAATAAGCTGAGGACTAAAAAAAAAAAAAACGTTGTCAGAGCTTTTTTTTCAGACTGACCTTGACCCCCCCCCCCCTCCCCCTGAGGAAAGTTCCTGGATCCGCGCATGTTCCATTTGACACTCTGATATTGTTCCTGAATTTTTTTGCAAAATTCAGTTTTGAAAAAGTCAGCTGTCGACAACAAACGCATGAAAAATTACCCAATATGCAACGAGTTTAAACAGTCATATAAACCATGGAAACATTCACCATTGTTAAGGTACTTTTTTCTGAGGCAACTACCTTAAATCTACTAGAATCCTTGTCAGTGCTAACAATTTAATCAAATGGTCTAAACAGACCGTCTCGAATACAGACAAGTGTATTGAAATCGCCAATACGTTGCAAATAGATTCGATAAGCATGATATGGATAAGTGGATTCCGAGAATTAATAAGTATGCTTGAAGTAAGGAAAAATAACAACTTTACAATCCAACGCATTACAGATTTAAGCAATTTCTTCCTATTAGGAAAGATAATTAGGATTTCGTACTGGCGAGAAGCATTAGCTTACAGGAGCTTGCACGAGATCGAAGTCTACCCAAAGCTTTTGCAGATCGCATACTTAAAATATGGAAGTAGATGGAAGCTCAGATTTTAAGGTTAACGTATATATGCCGAATATATTTCCATCATTTGGACCAGTCCATTTCCGTTTTAAGGGTTGTTGGGTGGGATTTTTCTTTTTTATTCAAGGACCTCTGACACTTTTATAGTGTACCTGCCTATTTTTCAGATGCTTCCCAAAACTTCCCTATGTATAAGATATCACTGGTATTCTTTTGAATTGGACGCTTGATGTATTAGGAACGAATTAAGGCTATAATTAGACATGCAGATTCCTACAACAAAACAGGAGACGCTACCAAAGGGGGTAGGGGTTGCAAAATTTGACGCCACCAAAACCTTTAGAAACCAATTATTTTGCACGCGTAATGGTATAACATCATCAATACTCGAATACAAATCACAGTGAAAGTATTTTAAAGTCCAAAATAATGAACATTTTAATGATTAATTTTGTTGTTCTTTCTATCTGATTTGTTAAGAAATATTTTGAAGTGCAACTGTAGTCCATATTCAACCTTGATGACAATGTATTTACCTGGTGCAATATTAAGCAGCAATGTACTATAAACATTCATCCATGCGTTAAGTACACCTAGCCAATGGCCATGTAGTTAATGTGTATTGGATAGATACAGTTTATGTGCAAAATAATCTAATCTAAAATAATCTGAATTTAGTAAAAGGACAATTTTCATAATCTAAAGAAAAATATGCTTAAAATGTTGTATTAATTTCATGACTAATGGGTTATGAAAAGGAAGCTTATTTGTACTAATTATTTTTAGCTCACCAGAGCCGAAGGCTCGAGATGAGCTTATAGGATGGGACTCGAGCCGGCGTCCGTCCGTCCGTCCGTGGGTCCACACATTCAAATATGACAAATATCTCTGAGACCAGATGGCCGATGGTAATCAAATTTCATCTGGAGCATCATTGGGGTAGGGGATTGGCTGCATGAGGCTTTGGGCCAGATCGGATGAGAACTCTGGTTTCCATGGCAATAGATATCTCCCGTAGGGTTATAATGGGGAAAACCTTGTGACCACCCTAGCTCCTTCATTTTGATTGGTTCTTCTTTATTCTTGCAGGCAATGAGTAAAACCATAAAATCTTGGATGGGTTCGAAATTGGACAGTATCCAACGAAGGACGTATGCCATTGAGTTAGCTGCCCTTGAGCGTTTGGAAAAATCCCCATAGACTTATAATGAAAGAAACGTTGTGACCACTCTAGTACCTTCATTTTCCAATGGATCTTCTTTGTTCTTGCAGGTAACAAGGTCAACTATTAAAGCTTGGATGGGTTTGCATTTTGGCTAGAATCCACCACTGACTTCGGAGTTAGCTGCCCTTGAGCATCTTAAAAATCAATGAATAATGTTGTGACCACTCTAGCGCCTTCATGTTTGATTATATCTTCTTCATTCGTGCAGGCAACAAGCACACCCGTTAAATCTCGAATGGTTTCGATAATGGGCAGGATCCGATCAGGGACTTATGAGTTACTTGCCTTTGAGCATCTGAAAAAATCCCCATTGACTTATAATGGGAGAAATGTTGTGACCACTCTAGTGCTTTCAATTTTGAATGGATCTCCTGCATACTTGCAGATAAGAAGGACAACTATAAAAGCTTAGATGAGTTTGAATTTCGTCAAGATCCCATCACCTTTATAGAGTTAGCTGCCCTTGAGCATCTTGGAAATTGATTGATATTGTTGTGAGCCCTCTAGCGACCTCATTTTTGACTGGATCTTCTTCATTCTTGCAGGTAACAAGAACAACCATTAATTCGATCTCGGATGGGTTTGAAATAGGCTTACTCTCGGTAGTATAAAACTACAGCAGTTATCATGTTACCAGACAGCATTTTTCTGTGCATTTGCATAGGTAATTATACGCAATGGAAGGGAAATCTTTCAAATTAATTTTCTTTCTGCTAATTTTCGGGTCTTTACCTAAAGCCCCATTCTCACTGTGCCGGTGTAGCCACGGTTCATCCCGATGCAGGACAGCCGGTATACCGTGATGCACCGGGACACATTTCATAAAAAATAAATTGCGTTCTCACTGTGCCGACGTTACCCCGGTATAGCCCCGGTTCTCGAGAAAGCAAGACGCCGGTTGAGCCCCGGTTCACCACGGAGCACTTACGGTGCAGCACGGTGGAGCCACGGTTCGTGCCGGTATACCCCGGTGTTACCCAGGTTGTTTACGGTGATGTCCCGGTAACTGCCGGTTGCGCCACGGTTACATGCCGGTAGGGCCACGGTTGCGTCCCGGTGCTACTCTACACTATAAAACCAGGATAAATACGTGGAGTAACATCAGTTTTCTTCTGTCTCTATCGCATAACAGTTATGACACAAATTGGACTGCACATCTATAAACGAATTACTAGAGGAATCATGATCTGAGTAGCGAAAGCAAAATTGCCTAGTATCCTCGCAGCTCAGTTGCATGACAAATAAGCAGAAGCAGACCTGTTTTCTTACGACGAGGTTTAAATGTTGTTGATCTGGGCCCAGAATTACAATGCCTCCTTAAAGTTAAGGAAGACTTAATTTAAGTCTTGATACTTCAACATGTACATTAAATGCTTAATAAATTGCCAAGACCGATACAGTACTCATGGTCAAAGATATCATTGTGATCTACAGAAAAAATGAAACTATTTTGGTTTTAATCAGTTTGGAAACGTTATTTTTCGCATCCTGGAAATTCAATACTTAACTTAAGTACTCCTTAACTTTAAGGATACATTGTAATTCTAGGCCCAGATTGTCTTGCTTTTTCGTAAAAATATATAAACACTTTGAGCGGGGCATGTGATTTCCAACAATGTGATATTTTGAGAAGTGTAGACTCAGACAAGCCTGTGCAGTCCCCAATTAAGCTGTAAAGTTGTTCGGTCAGTAGCTTAACAGTCATAGAATAATCAAGCGACAAGCAAAGGCTCTGATCAGACTGCGCCTAGGCGCAGGCTGATCTGAGGCTTTGCTAATGGCAACTACCACATTGTTGGAGATCTCATGTCGTGGCTCATATATGCTTGACTCTTCAGTAATTATAAGTGCATTTATTCATATTTAATGGGGAGCGCAGTGGCTCAGTGGTAGAGTGCTTGACTCGAGACCGAAGGGCCGCGGGTTCGAGCCTCACCGGCGTCACTGCGTTGTGTCATTGAGCAAGAAAATTAATCCTAGCTTAGTACTGGTTCAACCCAGGAAGACCCGTCCCTTTATAACTGAAAGATTGTTGATGGGACGTAAAGAATCAAATCAAACAAACAAAAATATTCATATTTAGTTTTGTAAATGAGCACATTTATACTGCTGACAATTAAACCAACTTGTGACGAATGGACTTTCCCATCCTTATCATTTGGATGAATCCAATTTCATTTTAGGTGCAGCAGGAGTGACTTTTCATTTTTATTTTGCATTTTATTACATATACATAGGCAGTGGAACCACACGGTTTATCACGGTGGAGACACGGATGTTCCCGGATTACGCCGGTATCGCCCCGACGCCGTCCCGGTGGAGACACGGTTGCTCCCGGCGACTTCCCGGTTTATCACGGCATTTGACAGCCTTCCCGGTTACTCCCGGTTGTTTTAAACATTTTAAAACAACCGGGGACATGAGCCGGTTTAACACGGTTCATCCCGGATCTCCAAGGTTGTCCACTGTGCCGCCACGGTTGTGACACGGTTCATCCCGGATCATCAAACCAGGGTGAACTGGCACCTTAAACCTGGACAGTGAGAACGGGGCTTAATGTAAGGATCATTGACGGTTTGGGCCTTATACGCCTATTTTTCTGATTCCCAGAACGCTGCTTTTGAGCTTCTAGTGTGGTGCATGTAGTACCAGTGCAACAGGTGAATTAAATGGCAAGAGCCAGCTAGCAAAATATTTTCAAAATTCCTACGCACTCGAGAGCTATGGCGGTTAGAAAGGGGAGGGGGTCTGAAATTTCATGAAAATAAAAAGTGCTTTAAAAAGTGATTTCTGCACGTTTTCTTGATTTATTTGGTAGGCATGGTGATATCTATTGAACATACCATATGCAGAGTATTAACTAATCACGATAATTGATGAAAGGACCTCGGACACTCTTAATGAAGGATTGCCCATAAAAATGACCAGAGAAAAGTTTCAAAGAAAACAATATTTTTTTCTATGGAAAAGATAGTAGGTTCAACCCTCGACTTATCCACAAAAGCAGTTTTCTTATTGGACAAGTACCAATTGAAAAATATGGGTTGAAAATTCTGTTTTTGCTATTCAACATATAGAAAATAGAAAACGTTTTACTGAAGTGCTTTCCCCCCCGTGACCAAACTATTCCTTTTGCATACAGTTGTAGTTTTACATTTCACATATCATATAAAAACGGCATGATTGGTCACGGGGGGGAACGTTGTCGAAATGCTCAAAAACACTTTATTATAAAACCTTATTAGAACTTATTTTGTAAAAACCTGTAGGTAAATATCAATTTGCAATGGCATGTATCAGGGCTTTAGTTATGAGTGCTTACAAAGTAATTTAATGTCTCATTTCTCAACCAAAACATGTGTTTTGGGTACTCAAAAGAACCGTCTCAATGAGACGTTTTTTAAGCACCAAATTATTGGTTAAATCTGATGTGTAAGAAAATATTAACGACTTTATGCTCAAATACTGTGTTTATCTAGACTATGATTTATACAGTATGCAGCTATGATACACCTCAGTGCACAAGTCGAACCGGTTGACTTGGAACATGTACAGGTAATAGTCAAAAGTAATTGACAGCACACTTCTTTAGATGAAACAATGAAAACTTCTCAAACCGAATTTGATGCAAATTCATCACTTTTGTCTCAAGTTTTATGCCGCAAACATAATATTTACATGTATTTAGGTGAATACTCGACGAAATTTTAACTTTCTGTGAAATAAAATTTGCTCACAAAAAATACCCCCACCCCCTAAACCCTAGAGTCCTGGCATAATTATGCAATATTTTCAAAATATTTTAATTTTGCTAGGTGCACTAAAAATAAGGGTTTAACTTTAGCACATTACTAAACTCGATTTTTTATGTTTTTCACATTGATTTTCGGCGATAACTTTTTTATTATCAATTTTAGCCAACTGTGTTCGCGATGAAAGTTGTAGAGAAAAATTAGCGCCGATTTCTCCAAGAGGTACGAAGTTTCTGGCACAATCAGATTTTTGTGTACTTAGATGAAGATTTTGCAATAAATTGAATTCAGCACAATTTTCTAAGTCTGTTATTGACACGTAAATTTCGAAGAGGTGTGACAGAAAGGGTTCGTCTCAAAAGAATATTCACAAGCGGTGTATTTACAGTTATTCATCGGTTGTTTATAGCATAATCCTGCCGTTGTAGACTCAGAATGTACCGTGCATATCCAGAATCTACTATGAGCATGATTATTTGTAAGTACAGAAGCTGTGATATCGCATGACGCGCCATTTTTCTCTTATGCACGTGCTCCTAAACGGACAGTTTCGAGATGACCCAACTAGCTTAACGCACGGGCGAATCAGGCGCAATTTCTGATATATTTGAACAAGCCATCCATCGCCTTTCTTATTGAATCGGGGCGGTGCAATGTAACTTTTTGACTGACATATTTGACTTAGTTTATTTGCTCTTTGCTTAAAATGCTCAAAGAGTGCATCTATGCGCAGAGTTAATTGCAGCATCTATGATGTTAGAACCGCTTGGAGAAGTTGGCGCTAATTTTTCTCTACAACTTTCTTCGCGAACACAGTTTACTAAAATCAATAATAAAAAAGTTATCGCCGAAAATCAATGTGAAAAACATAAAAAATCGAGTTTAAAGTTGTCAGTTATACATTATCCTAGCCACAGGCTGTCAAAATTTGGGCAGATTGAATAGGAAACTGTCCGAGGTCCTTGTTTTAAAAACAAAATATGTTTTGTAATTAAATGATTTTGGGGAGATACTTTAGAAGTTACCTGTACATTTTTGACTACATGTACCGTAAAAAAATACAAAACTGAAAGCTCAACAAAAGAAATAAATATTTTTGAAGGAATGAAAGTGTCCCATTTAGCATTGGAAGTAAAACTGATTCTAACTAGATCCTTTGAATATTACTTTTGCTTTGTTTAAAGGGCATAGCATGTTGAATGTATTTAAAGTGTCCTAATATTTATGGTATACATGATGCATGTATATCCCTATATGAGACAATATATTGCGCACTAAAGAATTTACCTGTTATAACTCTTTGCATGCCAGTGGATAATTTTGTCGTCTGTCAATAGCCTTTTGCAAACAGTTTGAACCCAGATGAAGACCAATAGAATGTCGGTCTTGATCTGGATCCAAACTGTTTGACACTCTGATGGTCGTCCTGGGTGGTTTATTTTTAAAAACTTGATTTTGAAGAAAGTCAGCAGACGAAAATAAAAACATGAACAATTCCCTAGCATGCAAATAGATAAGTACAGAACGTTTGCAAAATAATGTGTCATTTATAACAGTGAGATTTTTTCTTATGAAAAAATGCATAAAACCTTGCTAATTCTACTTTTAATCTTTCAGTACTTTATATTAAACGAGCACAGAATACAAAGCAATTTAGGAGGTTGATTCTAGAGAACTTCATAACTGTCATTAATTTCTTATTTGGTAGAAAAGGCATTTTATGGGCTTAGGCCCTGGGTTTTTGGGCTGCTGAACATCTTCCCCCCCCCCCCCCCCCCGTGTGCCTGCAAGCAACTTCCATACAAAGTGTAAAATATGGTAACACATATATAGGCAAAAGCTTTTGCTGGCACACGGGGGGGGGGGGGGAATGATATTTTAAAAAATGTTTTCGGATTCCTATATATCTTAATGTAAAACTGATTGTTCTACCCCAAATTTTACATCTTTGAAGCATTTAATATCGAAAACGGATTTCACAGCCATAAAGTTCTCAGGTCAGGGTAGCATCAAGGCGAAGAAAGGGACGATTGACAAACTTTTATTTTTACTTAAAACCATAGGCATTTAGCCATAGCAAGTGTCAATGATCCTTTAATTAAAATGCAATCTGAAACATGTTCTTGGTGTTGTTGCAATATTGTCAGGAGATACAACAAATAAGCTGTTAAAATAGTTATAAATATAAATATAGTAATTTCCTTTCAATCTCAATATTACTATGTTTAACTCACAATTAACTTTCTGATCAGATCTACGCTAATTCTTCTTTTAACTCTTTACTTGCCAGCGGCCACTTTTGTTGTCTGCTGATAACCTGAGCAAATAGTTTAGACCTAGATCAACCCGACAGAACGTCGGTCCTGATCTGGATTCAAACTGCTTGTCACTCTGGTTGTGTTTGTGAAGGAATATTTAGAAAAAGTTAATTTTGAAAAACAAATCAGCAGGCGACAATAAATGCATGAATGATTACCCAGCATGCAACGCTTTAAACATTTCTGCAGTGGCTGATATTTCCCCTTTTCTTCCAACAGTTTATGTCAAAACGGTCAACGTTTTATTTATATCCCTCCCCTTAGGACATAACAGCCTTTAAAATCGGTTATAAAGAAAATATATTATTTCAACACATTGTATGTATGCTATTGTTGAATAGTGAAGTTATACTTGTTTACAAAACACAATCTGAGCGTCAAACAGAATGGATTCAGATCATGCCCAGTGACGGATCCAGAGGTTTCGCTTGACCCCCCCCCCCCCCCCCCCCCATGAGACAATTTTTTTTTTCCATTTTCATGGAGAATTTTCAGAAAGTAAGGACATATAACAAATAATCAAGTACAATTAACTAATCGAACCCCCCTTTGTAGATTTGAATCCCCGATGAAGAAATCCAGGATCCGTCCATGTGCCCCACAGCTTATCAGACTTGATCTGGTTCTAAAATGTTGGCGAAGGTTTTAAGCAGACGACAGTAGTTTAAAGCAAACAGTGTATGCTCAGATTAGACACAGTTACAATCAAGTCTTTGTATTACCATAATATATTCTAAGTAAAATAGTAGGATAAATTGTAGATTTCAAAAACGGACGTTGGTGGGCTGGGATTGAGACTAAAATTATTTTATTTTGATTCTTGATCAGTTTTTAAATTAGACAATGACTCCATATAATTTTTGATATTAATTTTTCTTTCAATATTTTGTCCCTATCATTAGGAAGTCGATCAGGTTTATACTTCTGTTCGAAGCCTCTCATTGTTAGCAAATATATCCCAAAAGTCTGGTT
The DNA here is from genome assembly GCA_964019695.1 of Loripinus fragilis. Classification (NCBI taxonomy): domain Eukaryota; kingdom Metazoa; phylum Mollusca; class Bivalvia; order Lucinida; family Lucinidae; genus Loripinus; species Loripinus fragilis. The sequence goes on from OZ026515.1 coordinate 46,460,761, forward strand.
TTTTATATTAGTAAAATGCAAACCCTCCTTCTTTTAGATACTTCTGCAACCCTTCTAAAGATCTAATGGTGCAATTAGTTCCACCAATTTTCATATTAATTAGAATAAATTGTTAGCAGAGTACACACTTCAAGATTTATCCCCTATCCTTACACACACTAGGTGCAGAGAAAGGGCAGTATTTGTACCTAGCACAGCTGTTAACTGCTGCTGGAAGCATTTACCGGATAAGACCTATTAGGCCAGATCAGACCTTTGACTGTGGAGTTAGCTGTCCTTGATCACCGCATCATTTTGGCCACTCAATGTATTTCAGTAAAAATGCCCATAACTCTTGAACCGCATGGTATAATTTAATAAAAATTTGCATACTAATACATTATAACATTATCGAGACATAGGTATGCAAAACGGTCATTAGGCTTTGCCAAAAATGCTTAACAACCGTTTTTCATACCTGTGTCTCGATAACGATAAAAAGTATTAGAACCCGCTTTCGTATGGAACCTATTTCAGAACAGCTTTGTTGAAACACTCAGTTCGGCTACCTGAACATTGCTTTCAATTTAAATACCTAGAGTTTCATTCTAATTCGCAAACATGCAACGTGGGTCGTGCATATTACTTTCAGCTATTTTTGTTATTGATAAATAAATTAACTTACAATGTATATCTGCTTTATGTACATGTTCTAATCTTGTTCTATTAGGCTTAAAAAGGACAATGCCAGTTCTCAATCGGAACTGCCTCGGCCAATTCCGCGAAATTCCGTGGAATCAGACTACGGATATACATTGAGGATCGAGGATCTACTTTGATAACGCGGGTGATGGCTGCACTCCACTATTAGGTGCATTAAGTTTTTTAAGAGTATGTTAAAAAATAATGCATTTATGGCCATTAAAACATGTGTACCCACTTGTTTTCTCCAACATGGCAGACATTTGCATTTTGTAGAAATAAAGATAAGTTTTCGACTCTAGCTCATACTTCATTGCTATTATGCTCAGAAAGTGAGAAAGTGAGACAATGCTAAAGAAAATATAAGAAACAAGACAAACGTTCAGAAACACGTATTCATCATACTGTTTACCTAATTATCCCAAGTATACACCCAATTCATTGATGAAAATAGTAAAATTATCGATTTTCCATGGCTTACATGGGACGTTAAATGTACAACAACTCCCTTTACTATATAAAGGCACAAAACAAGTAATATGGCATCCCAAAAAAAGATGGAAGAGGTCAGAAAAAAGCGAATTTACCTGAAATCGTATTTTTCATGTACCAAAGGGCCCATTAAATGTCTGCTGTCAGTAAATGGGAAATGCTACGTCCAGACCTTGTACGATATCTGGAGTGTTGCTAGGCCATCAAATCGCATTTGGTACAGCCATTTGACAGTGAATTTGTCCTCTGTGAAATTATCGATGGCATAGGATAACCATTAAGAGTGGCCATGCTCTTTCTATACCCCTAGCCCCTACCCCTTCAAGGATGAAAGTCATGACGAAAACGAATGTTCGAACTTTTTGACACTAGATGACATTAAGATCAATGATTTATATTATTATCAGAAACTTGGTGCATGGATACCACTCAGCAGAGAGTGACTAAAAGAAAAGGAGGGATAAATACCAGCCAATATCAATACTTTTCTAAATTGAAAGCGAAATGCCAACTAAGGGTAAATGTCGTAAGCTTGCCTTTAGTTTGCACCCCACTATTGGGTTTTCCATAGACGACAATGTTAACATTTTAACACCTTGTTCAAAAACTACATACAAAATTTACCAAACTGGCCTCATTTCAAAATATCATCGTTGCCGGTTCGTTTCAGTGAATAATAACTACATGTTTCCCAGCTCACTCCGGTACTATATTACATTAACCTGACATACTACGAAACAATATGTTTCCTAATATAGATCGCTCTTCAAGGGGGTCCAAGAAGCAAAACCCATCTGGTATCAACCTGGTACCGGAGTTTTTCACCTTGGCCATCTCCATTAAAACAGACTATGAGTCGCATCTTTTAATCAAACACGCCATAACACCTGTCAATCAACGAATGTTAAAAAATCACGTCAGCTTAGCTCTAATGTAAAGTATATGCTCTTCCCACGAATAGCGATACCAAATTTCATGAATATTAAGTGCAGTGTACCATAAATTAAAAACAAAAGCTGCTGTGATCCTTTTAAAAAGTCCATTTAGTGCAAGGCAAATAAAGTAGCATTTTTGCAAAATTTTATAAGGAAATATTAAAAAATAATACATTTATGGCCATTAAAACATGTGTACCCACTTGTTTTCTCCAACTTGGCAGACATTTGCATTTTGTAGAAATAAAGATAAGTTTTCGACTCTAGCTCATACTTCATTGCTATTATGCTCCGAAAGTGAGACAATGCTTAAGAAAATATAAGGAACAAGACAAACGTTCAGAAACACGTATTCATCATACTGTTTACCTAATTATCCCAAGTATACACCCAATTCATTGATGAAAATAGTAAAATTATCGATTTTCCATGGCTTACATGGGACGTTAAATGTACAACAACTCCCTTTACTATATAAAGGCACAAAACAAGTAATATGGCATCCCAAAAAAAGATGGAAGAGGTCAGAAAAAAGCGAATTTACCTGAAATCGTATTTTTCATGTACCAAAGGGCCCATTAAATGTCTGCTGTCAGTAAATGGGAAATGCTACGTCCAGACCTTGTACGATATCTGGAGTGTTGCTAGGCCATCAAATCGCATTTGGTACAGCCATTTGACAGTGAATTTGTCCTCTGTGAAATTATCGATGGCATAGGATAACCATTAAGAGTGGCCATGCTCTTTCTATACCCCTAGCCCCTACCCCTTCAAGGATGAAAGTCATGACGAAAACGAATGTTCGAACTTTTTGACACTAGATGACATTAAGATCAATGATTTATATTATTATCAGAAACTTGGTGCATGGATACCACTCAGCAGAGAGTGACTAAAAGAAAAGGAGGGATAAATACCAGCCAATATCAATACTTTTCTAAATTGAAAGCGAAATGCCAACTAAGGGTAAATGTCGTAAGCTTGCCTTTAGTTTGCACCCCACTATTGGGTTTTCCATAGACGACAATGTTAACATTTTAACACATTGTTCAAAAACTACATACAAAATTTACCAAACTGGCCTCATTTCAAAATATCATCGTTGCCGGTTCGTTTCAGTGAATAATAACTACATGTTTCCCAGCTCACTCCGGTACTATATTACATTAACCTGACATACTACGAAACAATATGTTTCCTAATATAGATCGCTCTTCAAGGGGGTCCAAGAAGCAAAACCCATCTGGTATCAACCTGGTACCGGAGTTTTTCACCTTGGCCATCTCCATTAAAACAGACTATGAGTCGCATCTTTTAATCAAACACGCCATAACACCTGTCAATCAACGAATGTTAAAAAATCACGTCAGCTTAGCTCTAATGTAAAGTATATGCTCTTCCCACGAATAGCGATACCAAATTTCATGAATATTAAGTGCAGTGTACCATAAATTAAAAACAAAAGCTGCTGTGATCCTTTTAAAAAGTCCATTTAGTGCAAGGCAAATATAGTAGCATTTTTGCAAAATTTTATAAGGAAATATTAAAAAATAATACATTTATGGCCATTAAAACATGTGTACCCACTTGTTTTCTCCAACTTGGCAGACATTTGCATTTTGTAGAAATAAAGATAAGTTTTCGACTCTAGCTCATACTTCATTGCTATTATGCTCCGAAAGTGAGACAATGCTTAAGAAAATATAAGGAACAAGACAAACGTTCAGAAACACGTATTCATCATACTGTTTACCTAATTATCCCAAGTATACCCCCAATTCATTGATGAAAATAGTAAAATTATCGATTTTCCATGGCTTACATGGGACGTTAAATGTACAACAACTCCCTTTACTATATAAAGGCACAAAACAAGTAATATGGCATCCCAAAAAAGATGGAAGAGGTCAGAAAAAAGCGAATTTACCTGAAATCGTATTTTTCATGTACCAAAGGGCCCATAAAATGTCTGATGTCAGTAAATGGGCAATGCTACGTCCAGACCTTGTACGATATCTGGAGTGTTGCTAGGCCATCAAATCGCATTTGGTACAGCCATTTGACAGTGAATTTGTCTTCTGTGAAATTATCGATGGCATAGGATAACCATTAAGAGTGGCCATGCTCTTTCTATACCCCTAGCCCCTACCCCTTCAAGGATGAAAGTCATGACGAAAACGAATGTTCGAACTTTTTGACACTAGATGACATTAAGATCAATGATTTATATTATTATCAGAAACTTGGTGCATGGATACCACTCAGCAGAGAGTGACTAAAAGAAAAGGAGGGATAAATACCAGCCAATATCAATACTTTTCTAAATTGAAAGCGAAATGCCAACTAAGGGTAAATGTCGTAAGCTTGCATTTAGGTTGCACCCCTCTATTAAGTTATCCATAGACGACAATGTTAACATTTTAACACCTTGTTCAAAAACTATACATACAAAATTTACAAAACCAGCCTCATTTCAAAATATCATTGTTGCCCGTTAGTTTCAGTGAAAAATCGCTACATGTTTCCCAGCTCACTCCGGCAATATATCCCATTAATCTGACATACTACAAAGCAATATGTTTCCAAATATAGATAGCTCTTCAAGGGGGCCTAAGAAGCAAAACCCATCTGATATCAACCTGGCACCGGAGTTTTCACCTTGGCCACCAACATTAAAACAGACTGTGCTTCGCATCTTTTAATCAAACACGCTTTAACACCTGTCAATCAACGTATATTGAAAAATGACATCATCTTAGCTCTAATGTAAAGTATATGCTCTCCCCACAATAGGCGGGGACAGATTTAAAGAATATTTAGTGTACCTTGATAAATTGACGCTGACATTATATAACGTAACCATGTTAACACAATAACAAGTGTGATCGCAGCAAATCAAACGATTATAAATGAGGTTCATTCTGTAATCGATTTTTATAGAGCTGAACCCACATGCTACAACACTAACTTTCCATACGCCATTTGGAGCTTTTTGGTACATAGTACTGCCCGTAATGCTCCTTATATACACCCGAGGCATGATTTGATTCTCAAACTGTGACGGACTTTCCCGAATGTACCAGTTCTGTCTGCTTTTTTGTTTGGGCATGCTTGTCCTCTGTGAGCAATTTTGTACAGGTGTCCAAAGAGGTAACCCGTAGCACACACAAAAACACGACTCCAGTTTAGCATGTGATCCGTTCTTGGCAACCGTAGATATTCAAACCAGGATATCATTCGAATTCATTCTGTTGGCATATGAATGCCTTGGAACGTTATTCGTGTTTTAAGTATGGAGATATGCAGATATTTCTGTTGTTCGCACCACGTCTTTTCAGCGCCAATCCTCTTTTAATCAAAGGTTATAAATCTTACCATATTGGTCTGATGAATAGATGTCATGTCGCATATTGTTCCGATCCGTCAAGAATTCAACGTCTTCTATTTGGGCCACATCGCAAGAAAACCTCTCTTCTGGGTTTCCGACAAAGTGAGATTCAAACCAGCCTGCTCAGCTACAGAGACTAGCTAGCAAATTGAAATTACTCCTGTAGAAAATTTACATATGGTACTTTGCAAAAAGCGAATAACAAAGGCGCTGATCAGACTGCGCGGATGCGCAGGCTGGTCTGCGCCTGTGTTGTCGCGAACCCCCGAAGACAGGATTTCTCGCGTCGAGGCCCAATTTTTATATGCATATAACAGCCATTTATTAAAAAAAATCCTGTCCACAGATTTGGGAAATACTTGAAGAATGAATCGGTGTACGTGATAATGATGTATTTAAATAGAGTATCTATAACGGGTGATCAATAGTTTTGAAACTGGATTAAACGAGTTGGCCACAAACTTGTCATTGTAAAAAGGGCAGTGATTGGCTCAAAAAGGTGGGTGGAAGCCAAGGGATTTATTGAAGAGTAAAGTGTTTCGTGATTGGTCAATAATAAACATTTGGAAATCAAATCACATTTATTAAGCCTAATTTTTTGCTGCAATTCTTGAAACAACATCTCACTGCTTTTGTTGATTTAGTTTACAGGTGTGGTGATATTTTTTTCAATGAAATGTTCCTCCCAAGTAGGGTGCCAAAAAGTCGTAAAACATGGCGGTCACCAAGGTTTCCATTCTTGTTTATTGATTTAACTACGCCGTCCAATCTGTAATTCTATGGTAACCACATTGTGACAAAAGAGCTGTGAGGATCACAGCTTACTTAAAAGCTATAATGGAGGTCTATGTAAAACAATTACAGGTCTGTGCCCAGTTGGAACAAAATGATACGAAGGTACGTGACTTCGCCGAGCATCTTATCATTTTTCAATGTAGTTAAACCCATTTGTCTCATTCTTATCAATTGGACGAGTCCATTTCCGTTTTAAGGGTTGTTGGATGGTATTTCCAATTATATTCAAAATTTTATAGAACATTTTGTATGCCGACAGTGGATACCCTGATCCGACGCCACAATCTGTGGCGTCTGATCTGGGTGTGCACTGTTTGCTTATATTCCACAAAAAGGACGTTAAACGAATGCAAAAATTATTGAGAACGAATATCATATAGCACGAGAATTACTTAAGAAATAGATCAGCTCCAGCAGTGAATTGTTGAGTAATAATTCACTGTTTGGAGGTCAGTTGTAAAGAAGATCAAATCACGAGCGCGCAGCACTGGAGCTGATCTATTTCGATTCTAACACACAATAAACGACGAAAACACATTCGAAGTCTTCAGCTTCTTCTAACTTTCCGCCATTGCACTGAAGAACTCCCGCCAATACTTAGACTACGTCGCATACGTTTACATGTAATTGTAACGTCTTTCAAGCGTAAAAGCGACGTTACACCGTCTAACGCCATGAATGACGTCATTTTCCAGTGACGTCAGCTATCACACACTTTAGCTGTGAATTATTGTCCGATGTATCACAGTTTGCTACCGTTGGCTCTATAGGCGAGGTGTGTTAGAATTTGTATTAAGTAAACACGACGTTTTTATGTAAGTCATTCTCATTAATGATTATTGTATTATGATTTCCTAAAGTAACTAAGTACATGTACGTAGGACCAGGAAATACCGCAGTCACGCACTGCAGACTGACCTAGGGCACCATGGGGAAGAGAAACAGGATTGGTACCCAAACTTTGACGTGCTCTCGTCCAGTAAAGGATAGGAAATACCATTCGGCAAATGTGCGTTTACACATCACCTTAAACGAAAGTAAGGATGACCAGGAAAATTCACAATTTCAGATTGTATGCATGTACCAACCAACGTCATAGCGAGGAAGTGACACAGAACACAGACGTCTACAACACTATTAAAGTAAAGCAACCAGCTTTCTCGTCTTAAGCAAGATAATTATAGCTAAGCTAGAAATTTAGGACACCAAGAAACACCACCACAATCCGAGGTTCCAACACACACACACACACACACACACACACACACACACACACACACACACACTTTATGAGCAGGAAATAAATAAATAAACAAAAACATTTCCAACGCCTTAGAACGGACAGCAGCATAGTCAATACTGGTCTAATCTTTGTATTATATTCTGCTGTTGTTAACGCAAAATTTGTTTAGCTCTCTCATAAAGGCTTCCTAACTAATATAATACATAATCACAGAGAAACAATCAAATCAAATTCAAATACGATGATCACATCGGATAGGCGGCAATCAAAAACGCTCTTAACAATCTACGAACGCGGATCAAAAATCGCTAGAAACAGTGTTTTCGATTGTCATTTGTCGCCAGACGGGCGACAAATGGCAATCAAAAACGCTCTTAACAATCTACGAACGCGGATCAAAAATCGCTAGAAACAGTGTTTTCGATTGTCATTTGTCGCCAGACGGGCGACAAATGGCAATCAAAAAAGCTGTTTTAACGATTTTTGATCTACGTTTGTCGATAATTTTCCGCCTATCCGGTGTGATGATGAAACTCTAGACCCATAACCACGGTCAATCCCGCGATTGAGTCTCGTAATAAGTCATTACACCTCAACGCAATACATGTTTATTCAGTCGATCAAAGCTACCTTCTTGACAGAATAATTGTATCTAATTTGTAGGTTTTCTGAATTAAGCCTTCATGTAATCGAAAGTGTCTGAAAAGTTAACGACAGTTACAGAGCTTACTACTGCCGTACATGTATCTGAAACAAAGCTACTGTAAAATTAAACAGCGTTAATAGACATATACAATGCACAATAAGTTTAGCAGTTTCTTATGTTTCACATCTTTTTGTGCACCTCTTTGTGCAATATCGAACAACTTCAATTTCAATGTCGAGAGCAGGATCGTAGGCAAATGAAACCACGAATTTACAGAGGCCATCCTTTAACATGTTTAAATAGGTATTTGGGGAGAGCAAGAATTGCAGGAGGGTCAATAAGCAAAATTCACATCCGTTGTAAGTAATGCTAAAATGACAAGCATGTGATTTTTCGTTTGGCGGTCTTTCATCTTCCTCATGCATCATACACCTATAAAACTATTAGTTATGTGACAGATGAGATAGAGATTTCATGCTGAAAAGAATCAGCTGCCAAAATGAAGTCAAACGTAGTCATCATTTGATTAAACTTCTAATGTTAATTGGTGTTTCAATTTATCAGAGACTCAGTTTACAAAGATACCATAGGCTTACAATGTAACTCATCTTATGGTTGATTAAAACCTTAAGTTACTGAAAAATGGTGCGACGCATTTGCGAGATAACGGTGACGTTAGATTTTATCTTTCAGCTCGTGCTCTATAGCCGTGAAGATTTTCATTCAACATTATTTGTCTGAATAAGTCGGAAGACATCAAACAGTTTTACTTATTAATGTGGTTCGAAAAAATCGACTAGAAACACCGTTTAAAGGCGATGACGTAAACGCATTAATAAAAACGTCAAATTGTGAATACTTGGTCCTTAACCAAGTTTAAGAAAGTTCAGAAAATTGCAGCATTTGTTTTTTACTTTTTTTGGTTTTCCGTGGCCAAACAATTGCTTGAAAAATGGTTTGCCTTTCCCCATAGATCAGAAATACCCACGATACCCGCTAGTCTTAAAATTTTACGTCACTTTAGCACGGCCGCTGCGTTTGGTAATTCTGTATTTTTCAATGGAATTCCTTGTCAGATGATCGACACTTGTATCTTAATGACAACAAATGAAACTTGAGATATGATACAGATGTGCTCACCCATACAAAACAATTGCTAAATTTATTGTGCATAGTATATTTGCGACGTTAAAAATTCGCAACTCATGCATTATTTATCTAGTCCATCATTCAGAATACGGCAGAGTTATTTCGCCATTTTGCGAGAATATGTTTTGGCGAAACTAAAATAAACCCTCGCGAAATTTTCTGAACCCACAGTATTCTCCGAATCAACCTATGCTCTACATGTAACTGGACGGCCCACTGCATTCTTCTTTTTCTAAGACGTACGACCGCGAGAAATGTACATTTCGTACCAAACATGAAACCTTTGGCAGTGCAATTTTGCACAGGTTTATTTTTTGTTCATTTCTTGCAATTATGACACAGCAACCTGAATTACAGAAGGCTCACGGTGAGCTTAAAGGATGAGACTTGAGAAGGTGCCCGTCCACGCGCGCGTCCTTTCACACATCCAAACATGAATGAGACCAACAGGCCGATCAAAATAAAAATTAATCTGGAGCATCCATCGGGTGGGGGAGCGGCTGCATTAGGGTTATGGCCAGATCGGATCAGAACAACATGGCAACAGATAGCTCCCATAAGGTTATAATGTGACAAATCTAGCTCCTTCATTATATTGGTTCTTCTTTATTCTTGCTAGTGAAGAGGACAATCAGAAAAATCTCGAATTAGTTCGAAATATGGCAAGATCCAACCAGGGATAGCGGAGTTAGCTGCACTTGAGTGACTGGAATAGTTTCCCATAGACATTTGAAAGAAATGTTGCGACCACTCTAGTGCCTTCAGTTTGTGGTGGATCGTCTTCATTCCTGCAGGTAACAGGGGCAACCATAAAAGCTTGAATGAGTTTGATTTCAGCAAGATCCCACCACTGACTATGGTGTAACTTACCCACGAGCGTCTGAAAATGTGACCACTCTAGCGCCTTTATTTTTTATCTTCTGCATTCGTGCAGGTATCAAATACACCATAAAGTATACGATGGGTTTGAAATTCGGCCATATCAGACTTGGACTGCGGAGTTAGCCGCCCTTGAACGTCTGGAATACTCCCCATAGATTTATAATGGGAGAAATGCTGTGACCACTCTAGTGCCTTCATTTTTGGATGGGTCTTCTTCGTTCATGCAGGTTACAAGGACAGCCATACCAGCTTGGATGAGTTTGAATTTCGGCAAGATCCCATCGCCGAACATCGTGTCACAGTAGCTGCCCTTGAGTGTCTGAAAAATCAACGAATACTATAATGACCACTCTAGCACCTTGATTTTTTGTTTGGACTCTTCATTATTGCAGGTAACAAGGACAACGATGGGTTCGGAATTCGACCAGATCATTCTTGCAGCTGACAAGGACAACCATAAAATCTCCAATGAGTTCGAAATTCGGCCAGATCAGACCTTGGATATGTAGTTAGATGCCATTGAGAGTCTGGTAAAAACCCTACATACTTATAATCACAGTATGTAAACTGAAATAAACATCCTGTACCTTTTCCTCCTAGCTCAGGCCGTATAAACATGAATTTCAGCGCTCGTGCGTAACCAGTAGTCGGAAAATTCGTGTATTTATAGCGCTGTATACGTATCGATTTCCATTGTTACGGTTACAGATAGGACACAATCGAACAAGGTAAGTAATGCTTGTTTTACGAAATTCTTACGTTTGATTCCATAATTTTAGCGGTTTACTCCTACGCATTTCGCTTTATATATATCGAACCTGCTTTGAAATAGTGCCGTTTTATCCTGAAAATGAACTTAAATGTCAGTTTGCATTATTTTGATGTAATAGGGAGTCACATGTTTACATGATTGTATGGTTCTAATTTTTAAAGTTTCTTAGATCTGTGAAAAAAATCAACCTAAATAGATGGCCCCTTACAATTGCAGCTATACCACCAACTCAAACATCTGAGCCAATCGCTATACCACTAACTTGTGCGTAACTATACCACTAACTCGATTGACAGACTATTTTAAAACGACTAAAAGTCACGAACAAAATGTTTAGTCCTTCGTAAATGGTTTGTATATGTTCCAAAATATTTTTGACAGAAAGCATGCCTCTTTTTTTAAGCAATATTAATTGAGTTGACTGCACTATCATGGTTTATGGACTGCCAGAGGGAGAAATTCTGGACAGCCAGTTTGACATAGCCTTCGCCTGTAGCTCTGGCCATCCAGACTCTGATTTACAACGTAATGACCTAGGTGTTATTCCAAACATTGTTACATAGGTATGCGTGATAATATAAACTAATATAGGGATGAAACATTTCTTTGCATGAATTAACGTTAGTCATGGCCTGAGAGACGTTACATACTGAGGACAAAGCCTGACGTTTGGGACGTCTCACGGGGGACCCGAGGGACGCAAAATCCACTGAAACATCGTTATTATCGTTATAATTGCGTTGCTTTAATAATATATTCAACGAGATTTACCAAACTATAATTTGGCACTATAAATTGTCACAGTTTGTGGTTGGACGTTTTTATTAATATTCATGTTTCATGACCAAAAGGTAAGTTTGTATGACAAAAATGCCACAATCACATACTCTGCAGACCAACCCACGGCTTCGTTCATAGGTGTCGGCTAGGAAACAGTGGATTAACAGCACGTGAATGGCCTCGTTAAAAATTAGATTGTGCTGGTTGAACCATAAATATATATGCAGCACGGATTTTATAACACAGAGTAAAATGTATTATGCCATTTCATGAGTCACTGAACTACTGCTAAATTTCGAACTTAGACTATTCAAATGTTAGAAGAGTCCAGATGTAGTACAAGACATGTAAATCTAGAGGAAATAACGGTTAAACCTTACCTGTTTTCAATTCAGCATCGATAGCATGGACAGTAGATATTTGGATTAGAAATAACTGTTACAGTCTTAATGACCTTGACGTGCTACTGCTTAAACTCGTCCAATCTTTGATCCGTCTGTGGTCGAAATTGAACAAATATCTTTTCCTGGTGGAAGCGTTTTGGATATAGACCTGGACTAATCAATTTTTTTGTTTTATAGTTTCCATTTTTGCTGCTAATTACACTTCCACAAAACGCTTTGAGGCGTGACTGTAACAGTAAATGCATTGAATGAATCGAGGGTCATTACTTAGAGGTCGTGGTACATGTATAAGGATACACGAAGGCGGTTATTATCATGAGCCTGTAACAACGGCGGATTTGAAACTTTATTAAACTTCAAACAACTTCGTTGTAAAGTCATACTAATAAATGTCTTAAAACATTGCTATGCATTTTTAATACATTTACTAGCAAATATTTTCATTTTGCGCATGTAATACTAACAATGCTTTCAAGCACGTATCACTTTTGGGGAGTGCATAATTTGTATCAAGCTAAATCTGCCAAACTCAATATTGGAGAGCAAAGTAAAGTTGGTTTGGTTTTCTTTTTTCGCTTTTTGTTTTTCATTTATCTTTTTTCGTTATTCGTTTTTCGCTTTTCGTTATTCGATTTCGTTATTCGTTTTTCACTTTTGGTCTTTCACCTTTCGTATCCGCTTTTCATTTTTCTCTTTTCGTTTTTCATTTTTTTTGACATTCAAAATCGGGCCCAGTATCGTATTTTGACATTCAAACTTAGGTCGAATATACTATATTTACATTCAAAATCTTATTTTGACATTCAAACTGGGGCCAAATATCGAATTTTGATATTTAAAACCCTATTTTGAAATTCAAAATCAGGCCGAAAATCGTATTTTGACATTCAAAATCCTATTTTGACATTCGAACCGGGGCCGAATATCGTAATCCTATTTTGACATTTGAACTGGGGCCAAATATCGAATTTTGACATTCAAGATCCTATTTTGACATTCGAATTGAGGCCGAATATCATATTTTGACGTTCAAAATCCTATTCTGAAATTCAAAATCGGGCGGAATATCGCATTTTGACATTCAAAATCCTATTTTGACATTTGAACTGGGGCGGAATATCGTATTTTGACATTCAAAATCCTATTTTGACATACGAAATGAGGCGGAATATCGTATCTTAACATTCAAAATCCTATTTTAACAATCAAACTTAGGCTGAATATCGTATTTCGACATTCAAAATCCTATTTAGACATTCGAGCTGAGACTGAATATCGCAATTGACATTCGAAATCCTATTTTGGCATTCAAAACCTGGCCGAATACATATTTTGACATTCAAAATCCCATTTCGACATTCGAACTGGGGCCGAATATCGAATTTTGACATTAAAAATCCTATTTTGACATTCGAAATACGGCTGAATATCGAATTTTGACATTCAAAATCCTATTTTGACATTTGAACTGGGGCCGAATATCGCAGTTGGCATTCAAAATCCTATTTTGACATTCGAATTGAGGTTGAATATCGTATTTCAACATTCAAAATCCTATTTTGACATTGCAAAAGGGGCCGTATATCGCATTTTGACATTCCTTTCAAAATCCTATTTTCACATTCGAATTGAGGCTGAATATCGTATTTTAACATTCAAAATCCTTTTTTGACATTTGAACTTTGGCCGAATATCGTTATTTGACATTCAAAATCCTATTTCTACATTCGAAATTGGGCGGAATATCGTATTTTGACATTCTAAATCCTATTTTGACCTTGGAACTGGGCCAAATGTTGTATTTCGACATTCAAAACCCTATTTTGACATTCGAAATCTGGGCGAATATCGTATTTTGACATTCGAAATCCTATTTTGACATTCGAACTGGGGCCTAATATCGTATTTTGACCTTCAAACTGGGGCCGAATATCGTATTTTCACATGCAAAATCCTATTTTGACATTCAAAATGGGGCCGAATATCGTATTCTGACATAATAATCAAATTTTTACATTCAAAATGGGGCCGAATACCGTATTTTGACATTCAAAATCCTATTCTGACATTCGAAATCGGGCTGAATATCGTATTTTGACATTAAAAATCCTATTTTTCATGTGAAATCGGGCCGAATATATCATATTTTGACATTCAAAATCCTACTTTGTCATTCGAACTGCTGTCGAATATCGTATTTTGACATTCAAAATCCTATTTTGGCATTCAAAATTGGGCCGAAGTCGCATTACGACATTCAAAATCCTATTTTGAAATTCGAAAATGAGCCGAATATCGGATTTTGACATTCAAAATCATATTTGGCATTCGAACTGAGGCCGAATATCGTACTTTGACATTCAAAATCCTATTTTGACATTCAAAATCGGGCCGAATATCGTATTTTGACATTTTGAAAAATGTCATATTTTTAAAAGTTTGTAACTGAGCAGCGGAAGGGGTGAGAATGACTTTGGAAATTACTTCATGATCAATCTGCAGGAAAATATGGGACCCTCCCGACCCCAGGATATGTAGTAAGACAGTCTGACTCGCTACCGAAAGCACTTTGGGGCCCACTAAAATGCCTTTTTTACTAGCAATGCTCATGCGCAAGGGCATTGATATATATTTTTTCATGTTCGGCTTTAATATACATGAAGTCAGTTATCATAAACTGTATGACGAATATAGCATTCATTCCACAGTTTAAGATTAATTTTATCTCCCTATCTAACATCGCTTTTTAACTGTCTGTTTATAAATGAGCTCAGATCAGGCATTAGTATGCCAATGGTGCAGCGTCGTCGTCCGTCCACACTGTCAAAGTAGTATAACGTATATGGGGCCAATTTTATCAAAATTTCATGTAAAGCATCTTCAGGCAAAATATTGCCCGAAGATGCTTTACATTGGCTGATTGAATAATGAACTGTGGTTGCCATGGCATTATTTAGCTCCGTACACTTATATTCTATGAAACTATACGACCCAAAGCTTTTATATTACTAATGTAGTAATGTCTGGTGGCCCTCTTCATAAATGAAGCCACTCAAGTCCGAGGGTTGCAAACTGGCCCCGCCTTGGGGATCAAGCTTTTCCATAGACTTGTAATGAAAAAAAAACTTTAAAATTTCTTCTGAAACCAGGAGACCTTCAGCTTATATGTTTAGTATGTAACAATGTCTAGTAGTTCCCTACATAAATCCTGCACAGTTTTCAGTTACTTGCTTAAACAGCATGGTGTGTATGTACACATTATTTGTGGTCCCTTCACGATTCGCGTCACCTGGATAAAACGTGTGTATGTCTGTCCATTTGTCCATATGTGTTATGCTCCTGAATCGCGGAACCGAATTCAGTCAAATTGCATGTGTAATCAACTGCCTGTAATGTGCACGGCCCATGGTGAAAGTAAAATAATCACTGTCAGGTACCAGACGGAATATGTGGAACACAAATTGGACGAGCAAACGGACTCACACAGTGGTTATAGTGCCCATCTGCGAGTTGTGCGAAAGTCTTTGATTAAATAATTGTTATTGTTTGTTTGTTTTGATTCTTTACGTCCCATCAACAATCTTTCAGTTATAAAGGGATGGGTCTTCCTGGGTTGAACCAGTACTAAGCTAGGATTAATGTTCTTGCTCAAGGACACAATGCAGTGACGCCGGTGAGGCTCGAACCCGCGGCCCTCTGGTCTCGAGTCAAGCACTCTACCACTGAGCCACTGCGCTCCTTATAAAATAATTGTTATTGATTAAAATGTATTGCGATTTACATTTGTTTTCAATATTTAACATATACTTTGTGTTTTACGGCAGTCTTCTAAGTTTTTGATTCCAAATGGTTCAAGAGTTATGAGCATTTTAACTAACAGGCCACGACCTGTCAGTCTGATGCTCAGCAAAGCCTCGTCCATTAAAATGGCTGTTACACAGTGGTTAGACAATGTTGACATGTAAAATGTGATCAAAATATAGCGTGTGGTGCAAGCGTTGTGAGGTTTTTCACTAGCTGGTAATGGACGGATGGACGGACGGACAGACAGACAGACGGACTTACACGGTTACTATAGTGAACAACTGCGGGTCGCGCAATTTGCTAAGGCGGCGTTCCCACTGTCACTGTTGCTGCATTAGTGATTCCATTAAATTTGATATTCAACATGACCATGTTCTAATACTGTGGAATCTTTAGCCCACCCACAGGATCAGGTGGGGGTTCTGCGGGCAAAACATTTGCCACCATGATGCTGCATTTGTGAGTCCATTTAATTTCATATGCAACATCACCATGTTCTGAAGAAGTTGAATTTTTAGCTTTAGACCCCACCACCTAAGTCCACCCAGGGGATCCGATCGATGCCTTTGATCTTAAATCACATTTGATATGTTTCATAATTATTTTACCTCTGTCTGCATGCGACAATTCAGTAAAAAATGTTGACAACTGACTGAGTTATTGTAAAATTTAAATATTTTACATTTGACCCCACCTAAGGGGTCTAGGGGTGGGGCAAATTTTTATCACTGTCATGTTTATCTACAGGCACTGGGTAACCATGGCCTATAGTGAGAAGTTGTCAGATATAATAGTTTTGGAGAAATGTGAATTTTATTCCACAAAAAAACCAATATAGCTTTAGCATTAGCCTAAACCTAAGTCAAAACAGGGCCATAACTCAGTAAACAAATTGTGATTGATCTCCAAATTCGAAGATGACCTGTATTCAATGATGCTTTAGCCTTCAGTAAAAATTGAATGAAATAGTTGCATCCCTTCAAAAGTTTTTTGATCAAAACCCACAATTTAGCCGCAATCCAAGTATAAAAGGGGTCATAACTAAGTCAAAATTTTGCGGATTATCAACCTTTCAAAATTGATCTTTATTAAATGATGGTTGACATTTCTGTAAAGTTTGAATGGAATTGATGGATCCCTTCAAAGTTATCGATCAGAAACCAAAAGTGTTACAACGTGGACAACTCAGAAGACGACGATGACGACCTAGACATGATCCATATGTGACCACCATGATTTGCAGGCGACACAAAAAATGTACATTTTGTGACGAAACTAGGAATTTTATTGGATTTTAAAAATTATAGGAAGTTAATTAAAATTATATAAATAGCAACCTCCATTGACTTATGATTGTGACCTTGACCTTTATGGGGTGCCCTTTTAGTATTTATTCCTTATTTATGGATATCCAAAATTCATTTAAGGATATCTATAAATAAATTTTGGATATCCATAAATCATTTTTGGATATCCGTTAATCATTTTTGGATATCCATAAATCATTTTTTGATATATATAAATCATTTTTGGATATCCATAAATCAGTTGAATATTGGATAGCCATAAATCGATTTATGGATATCCGAAAATGAATTATGGATATCCATAAATACAAACTGATTTTAGGATATCCATAAATCATTTTTGGATAGCCTAAAATGAATTTTTGGATATCCTTAAATGAATTAAGGATATCCATAAATGATTTATATCCAATATTCAACTGATTAATGGATATCCAAAATTGATTTATGGATATCCAAAAATGATTTATGGATATCCACAAATGATTTATGGATATCCATTATTATTTATGGATATCCATAAATGAATTATGGATATCCATATATGATTTTTGGATATCCATAGAATTATGGATATTCATTTATGGATATCCATAATTCATTTAAGGATATCCATAAATGAATTTTGGATATCCTTAAATCATTTTTGGATATCCATAAATCATTTTTGGATATCCATAAATCATTTTTGGATATCCATTAATCAGTTGAATATTGGATATCCATAAATCGATGTATGGATATCCAAAATGAATTATGGATATCCATAAACACAAACTAATTTTAGGATATCCATAATTCATTTTTGGATATCCGTAAATCATTTTTGGATATCTTAAAATGAATTTAGGATATCCATAAATGATTTTTGGATTACCTTAGATGAATTATGGATATCCATAGATGATTTATGGATATCCATTTTTATTTATGGATATCCATAAATGAATTAAGGATATCCATAAATGATTTTGGGATATCCATAAATGAATTATGGATACCCATAAATGAATTATGGATATCCATGAATAAGGAATAAATACTAAAACGGCGCCCCATAGACCTTGAGCCTGCATAGTTATGCTTATGGTTTTGCATACCATTTTAGTAGGATCAACATTTCACCAAGTTTGATAAAGATCTTTCAAATAGTTCAGGAGAGCTGGAAAGGAAAAGGACGTGTTATGGACAAATGGGTGGATGAATTGATTGATAGATGGGCACATGATGTCCATTTTCATAATCCACTCTCCAAATTGCGGTTGGGATTAGAAAGACACTCTACAGCTGTCGGAACGGTATTTAATATTCTGTATCAGCAAACAATATCATCATACAATTCTTAATTTGTTCCATGAAAAAAATCACCAATGGGTATCATCAAAGAACAGGCCAGCTCATGAGATTTTGACACTATCACATATATGTAAATGCATTATTTGAGTGTAAATCTGTAGCTATCTTCAGGGGGTTGGCAGCCTTTGTCTAATATACACCCTTCCTTTGTGATTATGTGTCCTTCACCAAAGGCTTTATCCACTAATAAGTACTGGTTCAACAGGGGAAGACAGGAAATCGTTCAGACATGACTGATTTGTTAATTGATACCTCAAGCACCAAAACAAACTTTACTTGTGAGTGTAAAAGATGAATATCATTGGCGAGACTGTGGGAATGGAAGGCTTGTATCAATCATCGCTACTTAGATGCATGAAAATAATAAACTCTCTTGAAATTATAATTAGATGAAAGCTTTTAATTCGTTTGTGAGAGCTAAATGATGTACATGGGCCTGTTATTTTATTTTCTAAATCAATGAAAACACTGGAATGCTTCTTGAGATTTTAAAGATGGAATTTATAACTGTATGAGCATGAAATCAGATATAGCTTCATCCAGTTAGCGGTACAGTAACTTCATCATGCATCCAAGTTAGTGGTGCAGTGTGAGCGCAGTTGTTGGTATAGTATTTTTTCGTCAGTTGACACCATTTTAAACATTTTTAAGCATAATTTGTAAAGATCTCATAATAATCCTTTGGGTGGAGGGCAAAACTATTCATCTACGGACTCTTGATGAAAAGGATTGACAGCAACAGTTTTCCTGATTTAATAAGCTGGGTTGTATGCAAACTCAAAACACAGCACGGAGGATTTCGTTATACAAGGTTAAATGGGGATAAAAACAAGAGAATACACAATTAACTTACCACACATATGCTACAGTCGCTAAATCATGATAGCTGGTCCAAATAAATCGGCATAAAACCTCAAATCGGCACGATTACCGACTACTGGTTACGCACGAGCGCTGAAATTCATGTTTATACGGCCTGAGCTAGGAGGAAAGGTACAGGATGTTTATTTCAGTTTACATACTGTGATAATGGGAGAAATGTTGTGACTACTCTACTGCCTTCATTTGAGGAAGGATCTTCTTCATTATTGCAGGTAACAAGAATACATATTAAGCCTTGGATGACTTGAATTTCTGCAAGATTCCATCACTGAAAATGGAATATTGAGCGTCTGAAAACCCATAAAATCTCCGATGGGTTTGAAATTCGGTCAGACCAGACCTCTACCCCGATATTTATCATGCTCATAAATGTTAAAATGCCAACAATTGTTGGCATTTTAACATTTATTAGCATGATAAAGACAAGATATGAGAGTTTGAAACCAAGAAAACTCTTTCTTTTGCAGAATTTTAATTTTATGAGCAGTTGAAAATTCACGCTCAGCTGAGTTGAGCATTTAAAAAGTTTTATAACCTCGAGGCCTGGCCTCAGCCTCTGAGGTAAAGGTATACTACTTCTACTGGACAAAAATGTTCTCTTCTTGGTTGTAGCTCCGAGAACTGATAGCCCTATCAGAGAGGTAGACACTATAAGAATAAATAATCAGTTTTTTTTTTTTTGTAACATCCAGTCTAACATTTTGGCAATGTTGGCCAGTGCAGGAGATGTTGGTACATGTAAGTATCGCAGATGCAACTTATAAACGCCAATATTGACGGTGCTAGGTCTTAATTTTGGTCTGGAGTCTTCATCTATATCCGTGCCTTCCGTGCTCGAAAATACAACAAATAACAAAATCTCATTTGCTGGCTAAAACTTATGCTAATTTGATAGCCTTCATCGGATTGTATTTCCAAGCGGTGATGTGTTCTCAAAGTTAACCCCTGTTGAGCACAGAAAACCCATTATTTTGCTGTTAAGGTGTCGAGTGGCTAGATTAACCAATTCAATGGACACGATAATGAAGCGAATTGCTTGGGAAATAAATGACCGCAGCGCAATTACCAATGATATTGTTAGCATCAAGCAAAAAGCCGCATTGTGTTCACAGGGAAAAGAGATTCAGAAACAAGTTTTCTTCATCATATGACGTATAAGTTCACATGAAAAGAGGTGACAAAGAGGCTGCCACATCTTTTGGTGTAATCTTACACTTTTACTTTCATATTTGAACAACTTAAGGACAGCATTTCGCGAGTGAAATATTTCTACCTGTTTTTTATTGTAGTTATTCTCCAGATTAATACAATTTATACCACCTTTACCAACTCTAGCATTGAATATCTCGTGATGTGCAAGGAAGGTCTACACTTATGTAGGTGGTATAAAATAGTTAAACCATGTTTGTCCACCTGTACGTAGGATAATCCACTCGCTTAAGCTCGCGGATTATCCCCACGTACAGGCGGGCAACCCATGGTATAACTATTACCAAATAGTGCTGCAGCAGAGGGCACCAAAAGTGACATGTACCCATACCGGAAGGGTAACAAGTAGCACCATATATCATTTTAAAGCTTAGAGTGTGCTGAGTTCAGAGCTGCATGATGCCACTTTCAGAATTTTGTGCGAAAATAATTACGGCCCTTTAAACCTGGGTACCGTCATCATAGCTCAGAAGGGAAGGATGATTTTTTTCATACTGTACTACTGTAAAAAAATTCATGTTATTAGGTTGTATATGATCCAATAGTTAATATTATTTTTGTTTACATTCCATATGCCACTTACACACATTAACAACTATAATTAAAAGGTCATTGAGTACAAAAGTCGCGAAAACCGATGACTTTTACAAATAGTCACGTATATTGCATTTGATCTATATGTACATTTTTAAATCATAAAAGGAGTTTTTCTTGCAATATAAAGTAAATATAAATGCATTTAATGTAGCAATTTACCAAATTATAATGTCTCCCCAACAGATTCTTGCAGTTACATGTATAATACAACTCTGAAGGGCATGCAAACGTGCATAAATGTACTTGTTCAAATTTAGACATCTGCATATTTTGATATGGGTTTATAAATGAATGCTTTAGAAACCACTTGGGCTAAACCTATGTATATGCAATGTATCTTTTCATCTGAAGGTGGAATGCACCTTCTAATAGCAGGTTTTGCTAGCATTGGATACCTTCATGGTGAGGCGGGACTCAGAGAACTGTCATTTGAATTTGAGTTTATAAAAATGCAGTTTGTGATTATGGTATTTCCTGATTATGCTTGCTTAATATTCTTGATGTCTACTGTTGGCAGTGTCATGTGGCTGTTATCATGATTTGCTTCTTCCCCACCGTGCTGTGGGTTGGTCTGCAGTGTGTGATTGTGGCAGTTCCTGGTCGTACTCACTTACTTTTTATACTAACATTTTCTATACAGTTCTTGAAAATGGTGCCGCAAAAACAACAGAACTCTCTGATGATGTCTATTGTCATTTGCATGAGATCTTGGAGGGTTCCTGACTATGAATCAGACACAGAAATGAACAGATAACTGTAATTAACTAATATTCCCTGTGCGTTTTTGTGAAGTTGTGTAGATAACCTGCTATCAGAGTTCAGGTAAAGGGAATATCTATTTCTCCAACACTATTACTTTTGGAATGACTCGTTGGAGATGGTATTGCTTCTTTTTAAACTATTCCTCTCCTCAACTAGGCTTTGTCTTTGAGGTGTACATAAGGTTGCAAATGCTGAACTATTCAACCGATGTTCACAAGCAACATATATGTATATGTATATCATATCAAATCCTTCAAATGCAGTACATTCCTGAAGAGGTGATCAATGGTTTCCATTAAGGCTAATGTATTGTTAAACTGTCAGAGGGCAAGTTCAATTCTGTGTAGATTAACTATGTGGTCTAAGCAACAGATTATACAAAGGTTTAATAGGATCTAGAGGAATCATCGGACTAACTTAAAAAAGCAATGCACTGACTAGGTCATGTGGTTCCTGAGCCAAGCATGTGACCACAAAGTACTATATGATGTTTCACAACTATGTATGTCGAAGTACATGTACAGTGAAACCAAACCAGAGTTAACATTCACATCATATCGACACAATAGCACTAATATGATTATGTTGTAAAAATAATTTATATGTTTGACAGTCTATTCATTGATCCCCCTTTGACCCCAGAGATGTCATGGCTTCCATTTCTAACGGATTTCGCAACATGCTTTATATCATCTAGGCTTGCTAGGTGCCTTAGACACAGGAAGTGAGGAAATACTTCATGCAAGAAGGATTTATAAAGCTTGATGGACAAGACAAAACTTAGAAGATTTTCTATGACCCCAGCTAAAGGCCAAAAATAAGACACTGGCAGACATGCCAAGGACAGTAAAACTCAATGCAAGGAGTGTAGTCATGAATGATTAGGCGATGCCTCTGTGTTTGTAAGCAGCTTGCTCTTTCAGAGTACCTTGTCATTTGAGAATGAGCAACGATTCTTTAAATATTTTCAAAAACTATGGCTCGAATCAATGACTGCATGTATCAAATCAGATTTCATCCATTAACTCAAAAGCATATCTAAAGGCAAAGTAACATGTATTGTGAAAACAGAATGCATTATCTTTGATGCTACAGGTTTGATACAGATGCTACCAGTTCTGTCTAAAACGGCTAAAGTAACATCTGTAGCCATAGTTGAACAGTACCGTGGCTACACACTAGTACTTAAGGCCAGTTGCATCTGTTAGTATATTTCACAGGTACACATTGTTTGGCATGTATAGGGAGAATAGTTTGAATACGCTAGCATGCCAAAAAAAGAGGCAACACCACAATGGGACTAAAATGCTTCTACATGCAGACATGAAAGTACTCAAAGAATATAAGAAATTACTATCCAGAGGCAAAACTAAGGGCACCCTTGTAGCTTATTACACCAACTTTATATCAGAAACGGATACAGACCAGTTGAACAGAAACATACAGTCTTCATCAGTGGTGGACTGAAGGACAGAACCATGAAAGCGACCAAAGATGAGCATTTAGACATCTCAGAGCTATGAGAGGAAGCGAATACAAGGCTGTTACATGCCTCAGTTGATGAAAAATATTTCCAATATATATTTTCTTTTTCTTATTGTAACTTCCCCATCATAGATAAACAAGAAGCTACAAATGAAATCTTTCTCACATGTCAAATTGGCATATGATGTTGCTATGAGACGTAATATCCCTGTTAACATCTTATTCACCAGTCACACAATACTGATCCTAAGATACTGTATGGCTGGATACTTTCTTAGATTGGTAAGAAGTCCGTTTTCAAACGCATGATACAAGGTGCACTGAAATTTCAGGGACTGAAAGATCTTGGCCATGGGCCTTTATCAAACTGTCAAAAGTTTACTTGCACTCAGTTTGTTGGAGCTCTATATGACAAACTAGACCTTACATCCCTAAACGAGGTAAGCTGCGCAAAGGTAGCAACAAAAGTCCTATCGACAGATAACAGTTTCCATTTGCATATTCTATATTCTACCCGCCCACCCCACAAGATGATTATAGATAAAAGATAGTTGAATACACTAATGACACACATACTGTATGCGTTCTACGATGATGAACCATTCAACAGCTGCCCCAAAGCTTTTAAATCAGGCCTTACATGCAATCTCGAGAACAGTATCTGTGACGATAACTGTACATCATACATGTTTTTACAATGAACAATCATGTGCACTAACTAACCTACGGGTGCAGAATAGCAGCTCCATGAAAACACATTTTTGCATGTTATCAATGCAAAACACAAGACTTTGTGATTTGGAATAAGGAATACCATGTGCTTTAATATCACTCTTTGACGGATGGAAGGATAAATACACTACACCTTTATTGCGAAGCATTTTAGACCAATTTGACTGTAAATGTCTTTGGTGAGGAACTCATTTTCATGGTCTATAGGAACTCCACTTTGTCTTAAATAAGTAATGGTGTCTCATATACATGCTAGCTCATTTGAGAGTATGGTAAACACAGCTGAGCAATATAGCTTCATCCTGTTTTGATATTAAAAAAAACGTAATGCTAAACCAACATGACAATAATTCTGCGGGAACGCTGTGTCACACCTGCTGGGGTAAAGTAATATATATGTCTGTCACAGATAACATACTGAAACGTTAAAAGGAGGTCAAGGTCACAAAGCAAGCTTAAAGAGAATGCAGAGGACAATTACTATACAGGGTTTGACACTCTCAACTATCACTGCTGCAGAGAACTCACTTTAATGTAAATTTTTGACGGATGGACGTCAACTTATGTCAAAGTCACTGGAGGGTAAAAAGTAGGTCAAGGTCAGCAGGCCCAAATGTACATTCAAAGAATATGCAGAGGCCAGTTACTATGCAATGTTTAATAACAATTACCATTGCTGCATAGAAACTCACTTTAATGTAAATTGTTGGAGGACGGATGGACTTGGACTGATGCGAATTTGAACTCCCATGTAACACCCTGTTTAAAAAAAGCCACACCCTGCTACAAGCAAGTGAGACAAATATAATAAAATATTATAAGACAAAATATTTACACTTTTTAACTGTAAAAATCCTAACAAAATTGGACAGGATAACATGCAGTTGCATCAAGAATGATGTTATGTCAATGTCATAGGTTTTCGTGGCTTTTGTACTCAATGACCTCATAAAATGATGAAAACCGGACTGCATATTGGCATTTAATTTCTATTCTTATATTTATTCATGTTCCTCTCATCAATTTACAAGAACTAGATTTTTATGTGAATTTATGAGGATAATACCTGCTTTGGAAGCCCACAGTAAGTGAATACTAGCAATTTAGGGTGTATACTTTTGAAGGGCCGTAAAAAATTTCGCACAAAATTTTGGAAGTGGCATTATGCAGTTTTGAAATAAGCAGACTCCAAGCTTTAATTTGGTATACAGCAGTATTTGTTACCCTGCTGGTATGGGTACCTCTAAAATTAGGCTACTTTTTGCCACATTGCTGCAGCACTACAAAATTTAATAAAGCAGTTGAAAGGTTACGCAAAAATCAGTGGCGGGTCAGCTGCCACCTAATTTGGTGTGTGAAGTTACGATTATTTTTACAGCGTACTTACCAGTGATTATCTGTTGACTTCCCTAAAGTCCAATCCAGGTAATATCAAAATGTCTGTAACTTTCTTTTCGACTAAAAGTGTGTATTCATTTTCTTAATACGATCATTTGAAATACTTTGGTACCAAATTCGCATACCGACTTCCCAATGTTTGCAATAATCATCACAGAGAAACAATCTACTAAAATTAACATATGGCGAAACAATGAAAAGGGCTCTTGATTCACAGACAATTATACATGTAGCTAAAAATCTAGTTCATCAAAGGTGGGCCCAGCCAAACGCAATCATCAGGTAAACGTTTTAGATCAGGGTCAGCATTGAGTCTTGAGGCCTGACCTACCGTCGTGCAATTAAAGAGGAAATCATAGCTATAAACCAAGATTGAGTTCAGACTGTCGCTTAAAATTCATGTTATATTATACTTTTTATAACACTTGATTATCTTTCTTAATTAGATCAGTAAAAGAAGGTTTTCCATCGATTACTTTGAATATTTATAAGCTAAGTCACAATAAAATACTGGTTTTGATATGCCCTGATGCAGAAGAGGTTTTTTAACGAACTTCGTATTTAACATTCAACTCTGAGTGTCTGTGGTAGAATTAAGAAAATGTTTAAAGAAGTTTATGATATCGATAACCTTAAATTAGTAACTAAGCAGTCCAAAACTTGTTTCTTTTATTGAAGTCGCTGACGTTAGAACTCTTGCAAAACGAATAAGCTGCGATCTATATACACCATATGAACTTACTTCCTTACTCCTGTCAAGTCGCCTGCTACCATTGACGTCCTGGGGTTGACATGGCTTGCCACACATTACGGTTCCCCATGCAGGTGATGTTCCTCGCTCTACATCCTATAGAGTCTATATCTCTCAACTCATTTGTTTTGCTAGAGCATCTAGCTATGTTACTGACTTCAACACTCGCATTAAAGTGTTAACTCAGAAACTTCTTAAACAAGGCTATCGGTATCATAAATTTCGAAAAACCTTTTCTAAATTTTATAGACGATACTATGATTTGATATCTAAATTCCAAGTTGGAATTGATTCTCTCTTGTGCCAAGGAATTTCGGAACTTGAATTCTATAGTGACTTGGTGTATAAATTGAAGAAGATTGTCGGCTTTAATAAATTTTCAGCGCAGTTCATTAAAATAATTTCCCATTATAAAAAGAATGGCTACAACATTAATGTAATGCGACAGACTGCATGCTTGGTGGTCAACCCAATCACGGTTGGCAACTTTGCTTTCCTCTTTAATTGCACGCCGGTGAGTCAGACTTTAGACTCTATGACGGTATCGACTTAAAGACTTATCTATTGATGAGATGGTAGGGGCCTGATGATTTGGCTGTTTGTCAGGCCCACCGGGTTTACCTGTTGGATTTCTTTTGCTCTGGTATTTAGTTTTATTTACTGTTGAGTCCTTATCTTTGCTTTATCTCCTTGTTATATCTTGATTTATGTGTTCTAGGAGATGATGCATTGATAAACTAGCGGTCTTTCATGCAAACCAAATATCTATGTGTCTTGATCCACATCTGAATTAAGGGTGAGGTTGGGGCCGTGAAACCGGTTTAAGCCCTCCAGTAAAATATTTTACTGACCGTTCCAAGGAAGTACTTCTTTTGTGGATCTTTTATGTTTTTTTTCTGTCTTGTGTTTGCTATGGCTTTGTGCGCGTCTGTTTATATGTGCCTTTTGGTCGCCTGCTGAGTAAGGGCTGACCTCTTGGCTCTCGTTTGTGGTGTCCTACTGTGAGTTTGTCATTTTCCCATTGGCTGTGCGATTGCTGTTGAATACCCTCTATTAGTCGTCTTAGTGTCGGGATTCGACCGACTGTGGTTCTTTATTGCCCGAATCCATTTTGATTGAAACACAGCAAGGGATCAAGAACAGGTCTCATCAGATTAGGTAGCATCCTGTTGTAGAGCTAAGCAATTAGTGAGTTGAGACTGATTCGATGATAGTTCTTTTATACAATAAGCAAAGCACAAATAATATAACAAAGCAGTTGAAAGAATGGGATTTGACAGTTAGCATAAGCTTATATAAGTCATCTCCCAAAAGGTGGTATGATGTTTTATACAACGAGTGTTATTGGAACGAACAAAATATATATGTATACAAATGAGAGAGAGAGAGAGAGAGAGAGAGAAAGAGAGAGATAAAGAGAGAGAGGGAATGATTGACTGACAACCTGTTACATGCAAGTAACCCTTGAGTTGATGAGCTCTGGCTTGAGTGGGCTCCCTACCAAGATTATACCTGCCACAACTGGTTAAAAATGCTGTACCTCTATGCTCCTGAAGAGTTGAGTCTTCAATTTCATATAAGAGTCGGTTAATTGAATAGTTTTCCAATCGTATTGAAAGATTTCTTCTACTTTCTGCATACGAAAAAGAAGTGATGGGCTTGTTGAAAACCACCACATTGACATGAAAGGCTGTTGACAATATTTTTTGATATAAGTCGGCATTTAAAACGGTACATTCTATTCGAAGTCTAGCTCCGAGAACTTGATCTAGTCGAGAACCAACATTGAAGTATTTATGTGGCTTTGGATGGTTTTTATTTAATTGAAATTTGAATGTCGAGACTGAGGTTGATTCTTTGATTTCATTTGGAAGGTTATTCCATGCTCTTATTGTAGACGGACAACGATTCACGGAAGAGGTTTGAGTTTGATCTGAAGTTTTGGAAATGGTCAGCGTTTCTTAGTGGATAATTGTTAGTTTCATTAATATGAGGAGGATTAAAGTCAATAAGATAAGTTGGGGTCAGTCCATGCAAAATTATGTAAAAAAGTTTCCAGTTTATGCTTAATCCTGCGAATCTGAAGAGGTTCCCAACCAAGTTCCTGAAAAAGTTTGTCTACATTACAAAGTTTTGTCCCACCTGAGACAATTCTTGCCGCCTCTATATGGACAGCATTCAGAAGTTTCTTTGATGCTAATGAGCAGTTATCACAAACAGTGTCACTATATTCCAAGAGTGGACGAACGTATGCAAAATACGTTTTTTCTAACGATTTTCTAGATACTCGGACTTTAAGGGCTTTAAGAAGGTTACCCTAGTCCAGGCCTTTTCCAAGATGTTAACGATGTGTTTGTCCCAGCTGCAAGATTTTGAAAAAGTAAGTCCAAGATGTTTATGCTCATGCGAAGGGGTCTCATCTACGTCTGTATTTTAACTCCATCCATAGATATAGGGGATGGAAGACTGAGTTTTTTTTTCCAAGAAATCAACATAGACAATGTTTTACTAGGGTTGAAGTTTACAAGCCAACTGTTTGCCCATATCAAAATGTCATTGAGATCCCTGATTAGAAGTTGTCCGGCTTGAAGTGGACAGTCCACTATAATATACAAGCTAGTGTCGTCTGCGAGTAATCGAAAAGAACATCAAATGTGTTTGACAATGTCATTTATAAAAAAAAAATAGAAACAGAAGAGGACCTAGAATAGAACCTTGAGGAACTCCAGCAAGTACAGATGCCCAATCAGATGCCTGCCCGTTTATCACAACTTGCTGTCGGCGATTTGCAAGTAGCTGAGAAACAAGTAAACAATGCTATCTGAGCAGCCTATAGTACGTAGTTTGAAAAGTAGACCCTTTATTATACTCTGTCGAAGGCTTTACTGATGTCACAGAAAACTGTTCTTACTTGCTTGCCCTTATCAACGGCCTCACAAATAGTATGGTACGTTGTTGTTGTGTTTTTGTTTAACGTCCAAACAACAGCAAAGGTCATATGGAGATGGGGCCACGGCTTAAAGTCTCATTCCACAGACTGGTGAAGCCGAGAATCAAACCTGCGACCCCTGGTTTACAAGGTAAGCGGTTGTCCACCACACCACAGCGGCTCCTAGTTTGGTATGTGTGTAATAATTGGTTAGTTGTGGAGTCTCCATGACTGAAGTCAGGTTGTAAAGGTGTCAGAATAGTGTTGTCAGTAATGTAGTTATATAAGTATTTGTGTATATATCGTTTCATTGCTTTGCCGATGATGCTCAAAAGAGAGATTGGTCTATAATTGCTTGGTTGTGATTTGTCGTCCTTTTTAAAGATGGGTGTCACGTTGGCTTCTTTCCAGGAAATGTGAAAGTATCCTAGTGAGAGGGAGCGATTGAAAATGACAGCATACAGATGTGCCAAGATGTGTGAACCTTCTATTTATAGACGGGAATTAATAAGGTCTGGGACACAGGCCTTACTAACATCAAGATGAAGAAAAACGTCAAGAACAGAGTCTTGATAGAGATTGACTCTAAGGTATGCTGTACTGGTTTGGGTAAGGCAAGATTTTGTTTGAGTCGTCAATGAATGATTGGGAAGCAAAATACATGTTTAAACTTCTGCTTTGTCATAATCGTTTTCTGCGTATTTACTACTACACTTAAGGGGTTTGGACACTAGTCGAGATTTTGCCATTATCCAAAATTTGTTTTGAAGTTTTCCAAAATGTTTTGGAGTAACATTCGTCTGAAGAAAGCTCTCTGTCCAGCTTTTCGAATAATTCTTGTTTAGATTTTCTTAACTCACTAATAACTGTGTTGCGTTGTGTTTTGTATTTGCTCTAGTGATAGTTCTGTTTAGATTGTTTAAATTTGCAAAATGTTAATTTGAGCTTTCGTATTAATAATCTGATATGGGAGGTTATCCACGGCAGATCATTTGATCTAATAGTAAGAGTTTTGTTGGGTATTGAGTCCTCGGTAAAGTGTATTGATTCCAATATCAGCTGTGTACGGTTAAACTCCAGCGTAATTTCTGTCATCTTTTTTCATATTGTAGTTAAGGTCGCCAGTGATAATTACATGTTCTGTCAATACTTTCTTTCAATAAATTGAAGTAATCAATGCTGCCGTTTGGGGGCCTATAAAAGCCCCCGACAAAAATGCGCTTTGATTTGATGGTTAATTCCAGCAATTACAATACGAATTATGCGATCATATAAGGTTGGCTTTAGCCAGCTTTCAGAAAATATAAGAATGTCGTAAGATGCGGCTTCGCCGCGTATTAAGTCTATTTTCATAAGAATGCTTTGAATATTTAGATGGAGAATGCTTAGGTGGTTGGTTAGGGAGCCGAACAATGTTGAAGAAAGAATATCACTAGTATCGGCACTGCCATCAGCAGAGTAAGGACCCTGATTTAGTTCAATGTCACCACTTCGAAGTATCAATATGAACAGCCATGAGGCTAGAACAACGACATGAAATAGTATGAGTGTGAGACACATAAAGGGACTGTTTTTGCTAGAGTGGCGTAGTCGGCGTGAGGTTCTGACGTTTTTGTACACCTCACTGCACAGTTGTAAGTGGAGTACCAGACTGTAAATACTAACATCAGGATGAGGTTTTATAAAGGTAAATAATATTAACTCAGCAGTAGCAGGTGGAGTTCGTAGTGAGTTAAAATTTCTTTCCTGCGCAGAGCTCTAGTGAACACGAGACCCCAATATGACCACAGAAATCGTCTGTTAAGTACTTAAGGGGATATATCTTTCAAAAACTCTTACTTGCATGACTTTTTTTCCAGTGTAAACAAAAAATGCCTTTTTTTCAAGGAGACGGATACCTTTGGCCACATTGTTGTGTGAACAATTTATACATCTCACATAAATCACTTTACGCCCCAATATACAGCTTTTGAGCAATCCGCAGCATACTTATCAGTCTTTTAAGAGTCACTTCCTGGTTCGATACCGTTTACAATATTGTGACACGCTGGGTGCACTTTAGAAAAAAAAACAGTTGCATGAACATGAACTACAATTATCCGGCTACAATATTTAGAAATATTTTCGCCCAAAGGTACAAATTTCTGGTATATATATTATGATATATGTTTATATTTTTTGCTTATGAACTTTGTAAGGTCAAAATGAAAAATCGTAAATAATACCAATTGAGCCGCGACATGAGATTTCCAACAATGTGGTATGTGCGACCAGCAAAGGCTCAGACCAGCCTGCGCATACGCGCAGTCTGATCAGAGCCATTGCTCGCCGCTTAAATATTCTTTGAGTGTAAGCTACTTACTGAACATCGTAATGAGTTCCTCAGCTAAATACGGAGGCTGCACAGGCTTATCTGAGTCTACACTTGTCGAAATGTTACATTGTTGAAAATCACATGTCGTGGCTTATATATTTGGGTCAAAATACTGCACAAATCGTTCATAGCGATCGGTAGGTTCGCCATCTTCTTGGGGCACCTGGAATCTGTTTCGCTCTTCTATCTCGTAATTGTTTTGTAGGTCTGGCGCTGTTGTTTTTTTATACTGAAAACCCTGTGGTCTGTAATACACTGGAGAATGTGTTGTATGCTTCAGCATTCATTACACTGTTGCGCCACTTATTCCTAACAAGGCTGTAGTCCATGGCTTTCACCATATGAAAGGGAAAGACAAACATCTCCATCAAGGAATGATAACTTAAAAATGAACCGTGACACGTGATTTCCAACAATATGGCGTTTTGACAAGTGTAGACTCAGACGAGCCTGTGCAGCCTCCTTTTAGGATTAGAAACTCCTAATGATGTTCAGTCAGTAGTTAAACAGTCATAAATACTCAAGCGACTTGCAAAGGCTTTGATCAGACTTCGCATATGCGCAGGCTGATCTGAGGCTTTGCTGGTCGCACATACCACATTGTTGGAAATATCATGCACTGGCTCAAATAATATATTTTAGAATTAAAATCATCTCGTTTATCATCTGTTTTTTATGTAACTATGCCAAAATTTGGATTCACTTTCAAAATAAGTTATCTTATCTAACTGAAGTTCTGTGTGACATTTGTTCATAACAAGAGCTTATGTATGCCATCTAGACATCTTGAAGTAGAATTGAACATGTTTAATGCTTCAATAACATCAGCTTCATTACAGTCTATTGACTCTCTCTTAACAAAACAACAAACACATCTACAACAAGAGAAGCACATTGTTAGTATTCATTGGAAACCTGTCCGAAACCTGCTTTCGGTAAAGCCCAAAATTTGTTAAAATATTACAACTGTGGGATGTCTTTCCCGCCAAAGAATGAGATTCTGCTTTACACAGACAAAGCACGAAACTGAACCGCTGCTATTTTTTCCATGTAGCGAATGATCAGATGCACTTTACACATGTAACCGAAAATCTCAAGTATAAATATGGAATTCTAAAATAATATTGTGCTGCAAAAGCCTGTTGTAATTCTATTTTTATATTTTTTTACAATCGCATGCAATTGCTTATACATTTCCCGCGGTTGTAAACCTTTAATGCATCTGCTATGTTGTACATATGTTGCTTGCGTTACTACTTGTCGATGTTTCGCGAAATTTTACTACACGGTTCTATACATTAAATGGACATTTTTATGATCGAGAAAGTTAAAAATGATCATCAAAGATCTTTGGCTAAGAAAGTCTGACAGGACAGCATTACAAAAATCAAGCACGAACGTAATACTACATTTTACCGGAAATTAAACATACTTAGCGTATGTCAGATTAAGTCTAGAATTCCGCGTCCTGTGGCATGTATAGAGGCGAAAGTCATGACAATGACAACTGAGATACTGTCGTGCCAACCGAGAGTGAAAGAAACGTATTATTTTTTTTACAATTGTTAAGTAAAACATTAACATGTACACTTTAATTGAGCTAACGCGAATCGATAGATCACGTGTGTATTAATCCTATCCTGCGGATAGAATTAATACACAGGTGATCTATCGATTATAAATCCCTGATAACTTTGTAAACAAAACATGCCGTCACTGTCACTCTTGGCTGGCAGGACAGTAGAAGAAGTATTTTTAACAATTTATGCACTGATGAATTCTTCCTTCTGGGTTGATACAATACATTTGGTATGACCCATTGTATTTATCGAGGAGTCACAGGTTATATATTTTTTAAATGTATTTCTTTCTCTGAAGATTAGTTTTGTCTTAGCAAACAGTGTAGACCCTGATGAAATGCCGCATTATGCGGCATTTCATTCAGGTCGTCACTGATTGCCAAAGTACCCATTAAGGAGTCTCTAGCAAACCTTAAAGGGTTAAAAAGATGTTTGTTGAAGCTAACATGTTCACATTTTATATCAGCCCATTTTCATGATTTTACTTAAGTAAAACATGATATAAGTAAAAACTTGTTACTATAATTCCGATATCATATACAGACATCATTAAGGAACATATTGGAGATAATATTTTCATAATTATTCCTTAAATATTGTCCTTTTCATAACCGAATTATCCTTTACATAACAAATGGTCATTTTCATGAAACGGGGGTCCGTTTTGCGAATTTCAAAGTGACTTATCTTTGCACTTACGGATAACCATCGGCTTTTCCGCTTGGTCCTGGTAAATCGAAGCTAATATAGCAACGTATCAATCAAGCCAACCTGAGAAATGGTAGAATCTCGAATGCAACCCTTATACTATTGTTAGATTGTATTTTTGACCTCCTGTATAAAAAAAACGTATGGATGGAGGACATAGCTGGTCTAACGTGTCAGTCTTCGACATACAACTTCGGGACATGTGCCAAGTATCCAGTGCATATCCTGATCAGCCAATATATGACAATGTATGCAGATCGCGTCATCGTATCTGGATCTGCTCTATATCATTAGATAATTATGCTATCATAAAAGACATTTTGAAGATAGATAGATAGCTAGGTTTAGATAGGTTTATTTCAAAATTCCAATGACGTCGCGTCAGATGTTGGTGTTAATTTGTGTAACGTCAAAAGTTGTTTAAACACGTCAAACAATGAGATTTTCACAGATAAGAGAGACGATCTTCCTTGCGTTAATATTTCCAAGCACACATGCCCAGTTGTAAAATGATCAGATGATAAGTTTGTTTTGGTTTATATATATATTTAAGTTTTGAAAGGGTTTTTAATACATGTTCCCGAGTAGAATTACGAAAAGTAGGGTGTACCCAGGTAAGCACAATTATTTTCAGTAGTAAATGCGACTGGTCGGTCGGTGCTTATTAACTACATAAATCTATTCTCGTTGCAGTAGACTTCAATGGACAGACGGACGGGCAGACAGGGTGATTATAGGTCTTAAGGATATCTTCGCTGCACACACCTTTGCATGTTTTATATTAAAATTAGCCAATACGCAAGCGTTTGGTACTTATCGCATTGTCCGGCAACTAGGACTCGCGAAAGTCTGTGTAATGGTACAGGCTCGTCAGAGTAAAGTATGAATGTAGATGATAAATAGCTGTAGAATTGAGACCTATATCACCGCTTGATACATGTATGTCCATATCCACATTTTCACGAGGCTTTTGCGTATATGCGATAATTGTAGTTTCAAAATTGTAGCTTCTATAGTTTTTGGACAATAATTACATAATGTATTTGCAAAACATCTGGAAATACATCGATTTAAGCGGCAACGTCACTGGTTGGAGAGTGGGTATGTCCTGTGGCTGTATATATGCACAGGAGCTTGAAGTTTGGTCCTTACATTACATGTATATGCCTCATAACCAAAAACTTAAATGTCATCATTACGTAATGACATTATGAGCTTTCGGTTTAGAGCTATAGGAGTGAATAAGGATCGAATTTCAAGCTCCTGTGATATATTTCCTGAATATTCCTGAAAACAGGGGTAAAGATCACTGAATATTCAGATTTCTCGAATTAATTCTGGCCAGTGACCTATTTTATATTACTTTATATAGGACAGTGTCCTACAAGACTATGCTAATGCATCAGTATATAAGTTTTAAGAAAATGCGTGATTAAGTTTTTTGCATTTACGCATATTATAACGCTAAAATGTTAACGTTTTACCGACGCTATTAGCAAAGTAAAAAAAAACGGCGTCTGTGACATTTTTGCTAGACAAAGCATTTTAGCGATATTTTATTCAATATTTAACAATTTCTCTTAATTTAAAAACAGCATAGAATATATGAAAAACGCATTTACATATCTTATTTAGAGAGAAATAAGTTTGAAGAAACATCTTTTCATTTAGTATTGAATTAATGTCTCATATTTCCGAAGACGCCATTTGCGTGAGTGTGACATTTTTGCTAGACATAGCAAAATAACAATTTTTTGCTCTAAATATGGAAACAATCAAGAATTAATCCAAATTTTAATTCTATTTTGAAAACGCATTTTTGTGATATACTTAGAATTTCAAAAACACGAGGCACTAAAAAGTAATACATCAACATAAATACACAGACCCCATGTTTTCAACGTTTTCTTTAAATCTCTACACGTTCCATTTCTTTGCTTGGTTGGCTTTTTCTGGTTAGTTTGCCGATTAAAGCCAATTTCACGCATGTCGTCGTGAGGATAAGCACAAGAAGTAGCTATTCGGGGAAAATTACAAGATTTCATGCATTATTAGTTAAAACTTTTGGATGTAGAAACACTCCGCCAAACGATTTCTGTTACGTCTCTACATGCAAAAAATCGGCAATTTATGCGGAACATGTTAGCGATAAATTTTTCTTTGTATCTTAATTTGTCTTTCGTTTTTCATCAATGTAAAATATAATTAATAACCTTTTCTTTGATGTTTAGTTTGTAAAAATGTTTAATGGAATAAGTGAAATAGAGAACTTTCAAAAGAGAGGACCCCTACGTTTTTAAAATTAACACCAACATCTGACGCGACGTCAATAGGCTATAAAGCCCATGAGGATACAACAATTACAATATTAACATGGTGATGATGGCAGACAGTACAAGCAAGAATGCAATGTGTAAATCAACAAACGTTTGAGTTCTTACAAAATCTTGACAGTTTACATTGCATTTTAGTTTTAACAACACATGGCAGAGAACATGCGGTGGCTAGCAATGTCCAGACACCATGTTCCCTGTCTCCTTGATATATATGATACTAAATTCACCACTGACAAGAACCAAAACAGTTGTAAGCGTTTGCGATCGAGCACAACACCCAAAATGCTACTTATTTGATAATCAAATCATATTTTGTGGGTACTCAAAAGAACCGTCTCAATGGGACGTTTCTTTCGATGACACACACCTTATGTTATAACTAAAGAATACAACATATTGACTCGATATATATTGACTCGATTACGCTGTTCTATTTTGTTTACCTTGACCTATGTCCTATGAAAATGGTGAAAGACGGAGAAGGTGTGTAATAAGTAGCCTTTCGCACGATACTTGTCTAAGCTTTAGTATGTGTCGAGTACGCCCTTCTACATAGAAGAACGTTCCCGAATAGAACATCATAAAGCATGTTACACAACTAAGCAGTGTCCAGAACCTAGCCTTAGCGAAAACGAAAAATAAAAGGCAGGGTTCCAGACAAATAATGTTAAGTATATATATATGAACTATCACTATCCCTATTATATAACAACATAAATTTTATTAGACTTAAGCCTATACAGCTCATCGTCATATAACATATATACAATGCATGACTTACATGCTCTCGTGAGAGTGACGTTATATTGATACTCTCAACCCCAAAGATACACAAACATGACAAAGGTGTCCGTTAGGTAATATAATATTGTACTTTCAAAGATAGATGAGAATTGTTGTAAACAAACAGTGGCGAGTTTACCTTGATTTTGGGCGTGCAGGTAGTCTCAGTTTACAGTTATATTGAACCTACCACAGATTACTGCATATGCGCGTGGCAGTGAATAGTCATGCTTTACCTATTTATAAAAAAAATAGAATTGCCTTATTACTATGCATCTTTGAAACAACAATACATGCACTCTATAGGTGCTAATCTCGTAATTATCATTCCACAAAGAACGTAGTTGAAATTGGTTGTAAAAGTGACCTGAATAGTTATGAATGAATTCCGCCTAACTTTAGCTTGTTGGATTAATAGGTCAGCTGTCTTGGATGATTTTTGGATTTCGTCCACAAAGGGGACAGGCATAACAACTCATTCCGAACGCCTCACCCGAGACGTTTAGAATGACTTGTCATGCCTGTAGGCTTATGTTAGTTTACCAAAATGATTTAGAAGACTATTTCGTGTAGCATAAAAGAAAGTGTTTGGAATATTTTTTCTGGATTATTTAATCTATAGGGGTGATTTCCCTTTGACCTGGATCTGTTCGACATACAGGTAACCGAC
This sequence comes from Loripinus fragilis, assembly GCA_964019695.1. NCBI lineage: Eukaryota > Metazoa > Mollusca > Bivalvia > Lucinida > Lucinidae > Loripinus > Loripinus fragilis. The sequence goes on from OZ026515.1 coordinate 46,498,591, forward strand.
AGCCATGGTTTATCTCTTTTCCTGCACTCACCGGAATCACCTCAGTATGTGATGATCTCGGTGAGTGCATGAGGAGCGATAAAGCATTTAGTGTGGAAGATGTCAATTGACAATATGTTCCAAATACACTACAAAGCCGTCTCACTGAGGCGATTCTGATGTGTGCTTAGGGCATATGCCATAATAACGTTTATAATACATGTGTTTACTACGTGTGGTAGATAAGATATAGAGATATCCTCTGAGAATATGTTCCAAGCACACATCAAATCCGTCTCACCGAGGCGATTCGGATGTGTGTTTAGGGCATAAACTATAATTACGTTTTATAATACATGTGTTTACTATGTGTGGTACAGTATAGCAATGTCCATCGATGTGTCAAAATATAGTTTGTTTGTGGGTACTCATCAGAACCATCTCAATGAGGTGATCCTAATGTGTAACATAGCAATAGTTCTGAAATCTATTTTGGGTGGCAATTTGGAATAATTGCTTGAACGGGCCTATGCAAAATGCACAAATTTACACATTTATTCTATCGTACATTTGTACGTCCCTTAAATATCGATTTTGACATTTGGGATATTTTGGCCAAGATCTGATCGCAACCTTATAGTGTACAAGATCACTACCCGATGTTGACGTCGTAAACGTAATTATATATACATATAGTTATGTCTTAATTATAAATTTTTATAGAAAAACACAAAAAATAATTCAACGGTCGCCTGCCAATCAACTGAATCATGTTGTCAGTACTCAAAAGAACCGTCTCAATGAGCCGGTTCTTTTGGGCACCAAAACACATGTTAAAACTGATGGGAAAGAGAATATTTACCAATTTACTCCCAGAAATTATGTTTATTTAACCTGTGTTCCATATAATAGATCAGTGCGACATTTAAAAGCTAGATAGACATATACGCTCAAGTTTCGTAAAAGTTTAACCTTGGTGGTATTCAACAATTCGATAAATTTATACATTGATGGCCTCTTCCAATAATACTTTGGTATATACTTAGTTCTTAGCTCAATAAATATCTTACATTCAACCACGAAATGAAATTCGTCTTCTAAAACATTACAATGTACACATTTTCGATCGCTTATAGGAATACTGGTTGGCCTAGCCCATCTGCCCGATTCAATTGCTAACCTGTGTGATGACATCCTTAGTTTGCTCAGTGCTTGCATATATTTGAAAACATTAATCTGCTCCAAGTATGTTTGAAATTGAAATTGTGCTGCACTTTTATAAAAATTTGCTCTTGATGAGTTATGAAGTCTATCGTGCCAATTTTGCATAAAATTATCATGAAGCCTCTGCTTAAATACAGACAAAAACGCTCCTATATTTCCAACCCCTTGAGCTAACCAGACATTACGGAACCCTAATGAAGCTAATAAATCACGAACAAGTGATGCCCAATTTGTCTTGTTTGGTAGCTCCTCAAGATCATTTAACATCATATTATATATAATTTTAGTATACTTATTTTCAGGTGTTTGTAATATTTTGAACCAATATTTAATGACGATAAAAACTCGTTTTGTGGCATAATTTTCTCTTCCCAGCTCCCCATATACAAAATCATTTTGTGTTGTTTTCTTAACCCCAAGCAGTTTTTTGCAGAATTGCATGTGTACCCTTTCAATTGCGTTTGCTTGACAAAATCCCCATACCTCACATGAATAATTTAAAGATATACACAATAAATAGCCCCGCTCGATACTGTTACGCCCAGTTGTACTTTGCAAGCCTAGTTGCAAAAAGAAAGTAATATAATTCAAAAGAGCTTAACTTAAATGAGCCCAAATGAGCTATAAATGATTTTTCCCAATTAAGACAGAGCTATCTGCTCCTAACAATGATTGGGTCGTCTACTTGGTGTTTAATAATAAGACCTTCACAGTGGTCAAGAACAAATTATGAGCTAAGCCAAAGTTGACAATAATTATAATAAAAGCAATCTAAAATAGTGAAAATGTAAACCCTTGATCAACTATATAATTGAGCCGTGACATGAGATTTCTCACAATGCGGTATGTGCGACCAGCAAAGCCTCAGATCAACCTGCGCATACGCGCAGTTTGATCAGAGCCTTTGCTAGTCGCTTGAATATTCTATGAGTGTTAATCTACTGACTAAACATCATTTGGAGTTCCTACGCTAAAAAGGAGGCGGCACAGGCTCGTCTTAGTCTACACATGTCAGAATGCCACATTGTTGGAAATCCCATGTCACGGCTCAATTATGGTGAACCACAGTGAGCACAAACGTACTACAAGAGCAATATGGGAGCAGCTCGTACTGAACTATTAAAACAACCTTAACAGCCTTGTTATTTGAACACAAATACTACAAGAGTACAACACTATGAAAAATACTGCAAGAGCAGTCAAATTCCTATAGTGAAAAACAAGTACCAATATGCTGTCAGAGCAGCTAGCCGTTGGAATAACCAAAGCTAAATATATATTATACTGTGTTTTACAGCAATGACCGGAGTGACATCACTGCCGGAGCAACCACAAGGTTATATATAAAAGGCTGTCACAGTGTGAGCAAGCACAAAGCTGTCTTGCAAACTAATGAGCTATAGTTATTAGCCAGGTCTCCCAATTGCCATATACAAGATTCATGAGAGGCCTAGCAACCAAATGTATTTGCACTTATCTGTCCAATAGCCTTCTTAGACAGTGAGCTGAAATGAGCCCGATCTTTAAGGCCCGGCTACTATACTATTGTAAAATATACTATAAAGCTAGGTAGACATGTTTCAGCCAACTCCTTCTTTTTGTAGATAAATTACAACGATATTATATCTCTTAGCTGTTCAATAGCCTTTTTGGTCTTATTTAGACCTTTCCGTTCAGCTGAGAAAATGTACTCTTTATATATGGGCAAGTTCATTGCAAGGGTTATTCCATTAAACAAATATCTGATTGGCTGATTATTAAGAGAAGCTGACAGTAACCATCAAGCATTGCATGGAAACTCAAAAATTTTGATTTTGCTTATTTTTCTACCAGACGTAGCCCTGGACAAATGATGAAGATTTATAAAAAAATTATTCAAATATGTTCAGTAGTTTTCGAGATATCCAAGTAAATACTGTTGCCATGGCAACAGTACTTGGGAAAAGAAAAAGAGCCAATTTTGTCTGTTTTCATCGAAGAATCCTGACTTACTCTTTGGTAATGTAACACAATGAGCTTATGTTATGAAAACACATTTATATTATTAATCATAACAATATCTATTTTACCCATAAATATGTTTGATTACGTTACCATGGCAACAGACATTAGGTACCCATCAAGCACATTTCAATTTTTAAGAAATTGCGCAATTTTGACCTCTTATAATTTACAAGGGCAACCACATTGAAAGAAAATTGTATTATAACTCAAAAGACCAATTTGAGTACAAGCAGTATCAATAATAGTTAGGTGTAATCCTCTTCAAATAGAAGAGAAGTAGCCCCGCCACTTTACCTATGTTGACAATTTGAATTTTTAAGGAAACACTAGCATTTCAACATCTAGAATGATTTTTTGTGCTAATTTGAGACTTTTTACCATTTAAATGGCAATACTTTGTTATTCTATAGCTTCTTAGAATGGTTATTTGGCTAACTTAGGGTCTGTTACAAAGTAAATGATAGAAATTATGGGGGTTCATTACCCCACCCACCAATGTTAATACAGATGCATTATATTTTGAACAGCAAAACTCCATCAATCTGCATTTGAACTTAATGAAACATATAAATATAGTTTGCCATAATAAAATTTGTGAGCTGCTATCAATAGTGTTGGATAAAACAACAAAAACTTGTTGCTATGGCAACAAGAAAAGATCATAGACAACAATGTAAATTTTTTAATGGAGAGCAGTGGCTCAGTAGTAGAGTGATTGACTCGAGACCGAGGGGCCGCGGGTTCGAGCCTCACCGGAGTCACTGCGTTGTGGTCCTTGAGCAAGACACATTTATCCTAGCTTAGTACTGGTTAAACCCAGGAAAACCCGTCCCTGTTTAACTGAAAGATTGTTGATGGGGCGTAAAGAATCAAATCAAACAAACAAACAAATTTTTTAGTACAACATGGTCTACTCTAGTTTGTATCAGGACTTTGTTGATTTATGTTTATGACATATAACAATTTTGAGTTCAGTCTAGAGGCAAAGGTCTGATGAGATCACACACCTGGTTGCTATGGCAACGCATTTTACAAGTTATGAATAGGAAATGTGTGTTACCCATGAAGAATATAGCACATTTACTTATATAAGTGCTCAGAGAAACCTGTAAGACATAAAAAAATTGGTGTTCAAAAATGAATATGGTTTGATTAACAGCATGGCCTTTATTGTAAACAAACCATATAACAAGTTGAGTTATTGACTGCTATCCAAGTGTTGTAATTTTGGGATATGGTACCTTGTCCTAAGTGAAGAGTCCGACCTCAAAACAGAATTTTCTCAATTTCGATGTCGTACCGATACACATACAGTTCGATCACGCCAAGCTGTCAACCAGATTTGGTTCGCATAAACAACTGCTAGTTTCAAGGTGGTTATCTGGACCTTTTCAGAAAAACCAAGTCTTCTTAATTATGAACTGAAGGGATGAGGTGTACCCAAAGTGTAAAAAATGTGTCTTGTCATCCGGGACACTAATATTTTATTGGCCTTGACGCAAGAAAACCGGACTGGGGAAGAGAGAGCTGATTGCTTTGCTTAATTTGTCTTCCTGGTGTCTCGTGATGGTTGAGCGGCTCTTCCTCGCGATGCCACGGGGTTGTCTGGATTTTGTGATTGTGGTATTTCCTGATCATACTCACTTACTATTTTTGTGAGAGGAAAACAACAAAGGCGTAGACCAGCATGGTCATCTGCGCAGTCTGATCAGCGCCTTTGTTGTTTGCTCTATGGAAAGTATGTTAAGCTGAAAATGCAAAAAATGGATACTCTAGCTAGTCTCTGCAGCTCAGCTTACTGATTTGATTCTTTCAAACCTGGGCAAAAACAAGAATACCATTTAAGCCGGTGCTAGGGGTGTGGGTATTGATACACTATACATTAGTTCTCATGAACAGACTGAATAAAACCGAGTCGGCTGTAGGTTCTCTCTATTTCTGAAGGATCTGTTTTTCCAGATTATCTGGAGAGATGTGTATTGTGGATAAGCTGAAGTTCATGCACATGAACATAACGTTTTCTCTCAGCTCAGTGTTGGACCTTCGGGATCCAAAAGTAAGAGTTCAAGATTCAAACTTTCTTCAGGTTGGTGCCACGGGTTCTCGTTAGGACCCCGCCCAATGTTGGCAGAGCTCTACTGTTTTGGACTTGTCCGTCTGTACGTCCATCCTCTTTCGTGGCCACTATATTAACTTAGTCATTTTACTTAGGATTGCTTCCAAATTTCATATTATAGATTGCTTCGGTCAAACTCTCATCCATATTAGTATATGGGTGGCAAACAAAATGTTGTGTTCGTTCTTGCTGTAGTGTGAGTGTCTTTTTCTGTGTACCTTTGGTTGGACTGTGATTGCAACATTTCCTGGTGATACTCACTTGTTTTTAGGGAACCAGCAGCAGAGCAAAATGCCCAGTTCTTTATATTTCAATCAGTCTTGGTTGACAATTGGACATTTTCTATACTTACCAGGTCAAAAAAGTTAAAACACATGTGCGAAAATGTTTCTTTAGTTGAGTTTCATTCAACTTAACAGTGGTCGAAAATGGTAAATGCATAAGAGTGTCCCTCTGAATGTGTTTTATTTGTAACTCAATGCAACCCCTCCCCCCCCCCCCCCTGTGTTTATGGTTTTGTCCCCAGTTGATTTCATTTCTGCCTGTTCAACTTCAGAAATTTTGCTACATGAAGAGCATTATTAGCTAAGGACGTTTCAGCATGGAGACTGGAAAATTGTTGTTGAGTAAATTTACCCTTGATATAGTAATACAAATATGTACAAATGGGACTTCCAATGGATGTGTTTATTTTTATCCAAAATATAAAGTGGAAGAAACAATATAAAAGCAAGGTGTAGACCTCAATCACATATTTAATTAACTAGAGGACCTGAAGGTCCTGAGGCGCTCACCTGATCTCCTTAATAATGTTAAAATAGGTCAAGGTCAACTACAGCTTTTAATGGAACAAATTTTGTTTTTACCATATACATTTTGGTCAAGTGACCTAAACAATCTAATAAATAATCCATTAAACAGCCCAGTGATTTCTGAGAAAAAATGTTTAGATAGGTATGTGGCAGTCCAAATGAGTGGCCTTGGATAAAAGGTCACAGGTCGGCTTGACATTTGGTACTTACTAGTAATTAACCATTGTCGCAATAGGTTTAACTATTATGAATTTGGCTGGCTCAGTTATAGAAATGAACATTTTAATATTTTCTCCATGTAAATGCATTAGGAATCAAATTTGACCTTGCCATAAAGTAGGTCAAGGTCAACCTAGATTCATCATTTGTGCTAACCTGGTAGGGCCCACATCCCCGATCCTACATACCAAATCCCAAAGCCAATGGCCTTTTGGTTCCAGAGAAGAAGAGATTTAAAGAGTTTTTACCATATATGGGCATGTTGGCCATGTTAGTCATGTGACCATAACAATTTGTATAAGTTTTGGCTAACCAGTCATAAGGAGTTGTCAAATGAAATTTGCTTTCAATTAGCCAAGAATATGTTGATGGGACTCCAATATAAGCGACCTTGGCTGAAAGGTCAAAGATCAACCTTGACCTTTAAACTTTTTTATATACACTAGATTGAACATATCAAGTGAGAATAATGACTTTAGCTTCCACAGTATTCAAAAATTCAACTTTTCAAAAAATTTCCCATTCAAATGCATTAGGAAGCAAACTTGACCTTGACGTTAAGTAGGTCAAGGTCACCCTAGGATCATCATTTGAACAAACTTGGTAGGCCCCACATCCCCAATACTACATACCAAGTCTCAAGGTCACTGGCCTTCTGGTTCTGGAGGAGAAGATTTTTAAAAGGATTTTACCATATATGGGCGTGGCGGCCATCTTTGTCATGTGACCAAATTATTTTGTATAAATTTCGGCTGACTTATCATAAGGAGTCTTCACATAAAATTTGAGCTCAAATGGGCCAATGGTTTGTGAGAAAACTATGTTTTAATATATTGATTGGACCACAATATGAGCGACCTTGGCTGAAAGGGCAAAGGTTAACCTTGACCTTTGAAACTTATTAATAGCCATTGTCTCATTAGTTTCAACATATCAAGTGAGAATAATCACTTTGGCTTTAACAGTATTCAAAAAATCAACTTTTCAAAAAAAATCCCATTTAAATCTATTAGAAAGCAAATTTGACCTTGACGTTAAGTAGGTCAAGGTCAACCTAGGATCATTATTTGAACAAACTTGGTAGGCCCTACATCCCCAATGCTACATACCAAGTCCCAAGGTCATCTGCCTTCTGGTTCTGGAGAAGAAGATTTTTAAAGGGTTTTTACCATATATGGGCATGGCGGCCATCTTTGTCACGTGACCAGGAACATTTGAACAAACTTTCGTTCCACCATCCTACGGAGTCTCCATATGAAATTTGAGTTCAATTGGCCCAGTGGTTTCAGAGGAGAAGATGTTTGAAAATGTTGACGGACGGACGGACGACAGACGACGTACGCCGGAGTCACTGGCATACTAATAGCTCACCTCGGAGCCTTCGGCTCAGGTGAGCTTAAAATAATCTTAACACTACTGCTATGCAGGTGACAAGTCTATTGAACTTATTAACAATATTTAATCAATGTTAACATTTAAGACAGTTTAAATACATTCCTTATCTAGTGCTCTGGTCACCCTTTTGTTTAACAGAGCAGAACTATTTGAGCCGCGACATGAGATTTCCAACAAGGTGGTATTTGCGAACAGCAAAGCCTCAGATCAGCCTGCGCATATGCGCAGTCTGACCAGAGCCTTTGCTAGTCGCTTGAATATTCTATGAGTGTTAAGCTACTGACTAGACATAATTTGGAGTTTCTAAGCTTAAGAGGAGGCTGCACAGGCTCTAATGAGTCTACACTTGTCAAAGTTCCACATTGTTGGAAATCTCATGTCGCCGCTCATTTGTGCATTATGAGGAATATTTCTGTCAATTTACTTCGAATCTGGACCGGTGTTTCAGGAGAAAACATTGTTTATCCAAACTATTTGTGCAATGTTGGTAGAGGGCAGCATGAGGAACATTTCTGTGATTTTTTAAAAAATTTGGACCAGTGGTTCAGATGTCATTTTAAGATATTTCTTATCTAGAGCTCTGGTTGCCCTTTTCATTCAGAAGAGAGAAACCATAAATTTGTTCAATTTTGGAAGGGAGCATCTTTGTAATTATTTTTGATTTGGACCAGTGGTCATCATCATTTTTCGGTTATTGTGTCCGTGTGCCGCGGTCCCTGCGCACGAGGCATATATAGCACGCACGGCACACCCAGTTTTATGCACCCACTTTGGCTTCAAAAAAGGAATTCGGGCTGTATCCTGCCCTTATCCTACGCCTGGACCAGTGGTTTAGGAGGAGATCTCATTAAAAGGTACATGTTATATGACCCTGGTGGCCTTGAAAATTAGGTAAAGATCACCAAAATCAAATGGCCCAAATAAGTATCTGTGCCAAATTGAACAGTAAATTACAAGTTAGGCAAATTTTGTGATTGGCTCAAAAGAGAATGCAGACAAGGCTTTTATAGTGTTATACTACCCTCATGATCTTGATAATAAGGTCAAGGTCACCAAAATCTATCAATTTTTTAAGGTCCTCTCAATGATGTATCCATGCCAGCTTGGTCAAAATCTGGCCATTGGTTCATGCAAAGCCTTTTCATAGCTTTTTGATGCTTTGCATCCCACAGCTGGCCAGTCAACATTATTCAGTCATGTTGGGATGATTCCCTATCATTCTGGATTGAACCGATAAAGTTATATGACCCTGGTGACCTTGAAAATTAGGTAAAAGTCACCAAAATCAAATAAGTATCCGTGCCAAATTGAATGGTAAATTACAAGTTAGGCACATACAAACATCTATGCCAACGCCAACAGAATCCACACCAAAAAGAATAAAAGAATAAGTATCCCCTTCATCTAGAGGAAGAGCAGGAAAATCTACAAAATTTGTAAATCAATTAACCCTAGTGCATTAATAATGGATTCTGCCTTCTGATTCAACACGATCAACTTGGTCATGGTCAGATGTATATCACGGGGCAAGGGGGGGGGGGGATAAAAAAGACATGTCAAAGTAACATGGCGAATGCCCCCAGGGGGCTTTGGTTTAGCATAAGACACATTTGAGGATAGGAGATATGCTCCAGACACAAAAAACCTAGAAATGAGGTCAGAAGTCAATGTAAAGGTCAAAGTGACCAAAGATGGTATGCACCACTCCGCCATCCCAAGATGAATCCACACACCAAATTCCTACCTCAAATAATATAGGAGATATGCCCCAGACACAATTATTCTAGAAACTATATCATATGTCAAGGTCAAAGTGACCTAAAAATGGTATGTGACATATCACCATCCAAAGATGCACCCATACACCAAATTTGGGATTCCTACCTCAAATAATATAGGAGATATACTCTTGACATGATTATTTTAGAAACAAGGTCAAGGTCACAGTGACCCCAAAACTGGTACATGGCACTCTGTCATCCAAAGATGCAACCACACACCAAAAACGGGATTCTTACCTCAAATAATATGAGATTTGCTCAGGCAGTGATTCATTTACAACTTTTGGGACTCGCTGTTTCCCATATCAATAAGTCCAACTGGAAAATTATGAGTCCAGAAAACTATTTTAAATGACAAGTCTGCAATACGATTGCATCCTAGGACTGGCTGAAATAAAAACTTTGCATCCCAGAGACAAAATTATGTGCAAAATATGCAGGATGCGCAGGAAACAAAATCTAAATTTGGCATTCCTTCCTCAAATAATATAGGAGATATACACCAGAGTCGATGCGGATTCTAAAAAACTAGGTCAGAGGTCAAGGTCACAATAACCCAAGGATGATACACAACACTCTGTCACCCAAGATTAATCCACAAACTGAATTTTTGATTCCTGGCTCAAATAATATGAGATATGCTCCCGATATGATTATTCTAAAAACTAGTCCAGAGGTCACAGTGACCTGAAAATAGTATGTGACATTCCGTTATCCCATGATGCATCCACACACCAAATTTGGAATTTCTATCTCAAAGAATATAGGAGATATGCACAGACTCAATGCAGAATCTAGAAAGAAACTATGTCAGAGGTCAAGGTCACAGAGACCCAAGGATTGTACCTGACACTCGGTCATCCAAAGATGCATCCACACACCAAACTTGGGATTCCCTCAAATAATATGAGATAAGCTTAGGACACGATTATTCTAAACTAGGTCAGAGGTCAAGGTCACAGTTACCCAAAATGGGTACATGACACTCCGCCATCCAAAGATGCATCGAAACACCTAATTTGGGATTCTTACCTCAAATAATATGAGATATGCTCCGGACATGATTATTCTAAAAACTAGGTCAGAGGTCAAAGTCAGAGTGACCTGAATTTGGTACGCGACACTCCGCCATCCAAAGATGCATTCACACACTAAATTTGGAATTCCTACCTCAAAGAATATAGGAAATATGCACCAGACTCATTGTGGATTCTAGAAACTAAGTCAGAGGTCAAGGTCACAGTGACCCAAGGATGGTATGGACACTGTCATCACAAGATGCATCCACACTCCAAACTTGGGATTCTTACCTCAAATAATATGAGATATGCTTCGGCCACTATTATTCTAAAAATAGGTCAGAGGTCAAGGTCACAGTGACCCGTAAATAGTACACAACACTCCGTGATCCCAAGATGCATCCGCACACCTAATTTTGGATTCCTACCTCAAATAATATAAGAGTCTGAGATGTGCTCTGGACATGATTATTCTAGAAGCTAGATCAGAGGACAAGAACGCAACACTCTGCCATCCAAAGATGCATTCACACACCAAATTTGGAATTTCTACTTCAAAGAATATAGGAGATACCTGTATGCAACAGACTCAATGCGGATTCTAGAAACTAGTTCAGGTCAAGGTCACAGTGACCCAAGGATGGTACGTGACACTCCGTCATCACAAGATGCATCCACACACCAAATTTGGGATTCCTACCTCAAATAATATAAAAGATATACTCAGGACACGATTATTCTAAAAACTAGGTCAGGTCAAGGTCGCAGTGACCCAAAAATGGTACACCACACTCCGCCATCTCAAGGGGCATCCACAAACCAAATTTGGGATTCCTACCTCAAAGAATATATTATGAGATATGCACCAGACACGAAGCGGGGCGGACAGACAGTGTGATTATGCTGTCAAAAATTCCTTTGGGGGCATAAAGATCAATTTTGTGTTAACAAATAGTAAAGACCATGATGAAATGTTGCTGTATGTAGCATTTCATCTAGGTCTTCACTTTTTGCCAAACTACATACATGGTATTAAGAGACGCAGGAAAGGCTATTTTGAAAATCAATTAACCCTTTCTGCACAAATGGTTTCTTCCTTCTGATTCAATACAATAAATTTTTAGATGGTCCTTTATGCTGCATTATGCTGCATTTTATCTGTGCTGTCTCTGTTTGTCAAAGTACGCATTAATGAGCTATTGATTCTGATTTGTGGAATATGTTGTATAATACAGCTTATTTAAAGACTTTACACAGTTAAAAAAAAATTTTCAGTGCTTGGTCATATAAACAAAAATGTTGGGCTTAAAATTGTGGATTTTTTCTTTGCTATCAATTTTAACATTTGTTTTGGGTGCTCAAAAGAACCTTCTCATGAGGATTCTTTTGAGTACCTAAACCATATATTTTGGTTAAAATATGAAAAGTAATTTTGATTAGTATGTTTTTTCATCATAAGGCCGGCCTACTGTTGTCTTTGTCCCAATAAACACAAAGTGTACAGTAAATTGGTATCAAGCTGCTTAGTTTATGGATGTCCCATAGTCAATCCTGTTCTGCATCAACACCAGTGTTAGTAATTTGGCTGTTTTAGTTCATCTATGGTCACTTTCCTAGAGGTATAATGTTACTTGATCTTGGAATAAACCATCAAATACACATATACTGCTGTCTCTTTAATAAGATCTGTGAACATGGTAAAAATCTGGAAAAAAATGGGAGCCATTAATAATATGCCTAACTAGACAAAGACTAGGTTTTAAAAATGACAAGGCAGCAATCAATGGGCTTTAGATCATATTAGGCAGATGCACATTAAAGCTCTTTTTTACACTGTGTGTAACACTTTTCAATTGATAAAAGAGCAATTGCTTCACGACAAAATAAAACTTCCAGAGCTTAATTACCCTGGCTCAGAATTTGTTGTAGCCAGCAATTTAAGCAAATGGAAAAAGTTGGAGCCAAATGAAATAAACTTTAGCCAAGGTTTTAGCCAGAAAGTAGTATCAACAAGTTGTTTTGTATTAAACTCTTTGCCCGCCAGGGGCAACTTTTGTTGTCTGCTGATAACCTTTGCAAACAGTTTGGACCCAGATCAGGCCCGATAAAATGTCGAGTCTGATCTGGATCCAAACTGTTTGACACCCTGATGGTATTGAAAAATTCAGTATTCAAAAAGTAAAATATGGCACAACGATTAACTGTGAAGGTATAATGAAAGCAATATTGGAAAATCCAAATGCTGATCCAAATACACTTTTTTCGCAAATATGTATTTTTTGACCCCCTAGAATGTACTTTTAGCCAATGACTTATATTTGAAGCCACTCTACATTTTAGTAGCAAATGGCTACAATGGCTAATGGCAGGGTAAGCCCTGACTTCCATACTTTTGATTTGAAAATATTGTTAAGAAATCTAAAACCAGGGCTCTCACATCCCTTTTTGGGAATGGGGCCTGGGCCATGGAATTGGGAAAATTAGCGGCGTTTTGACTGAAATTGGAAAAATTTGACATTATCCTTATGTATGACGTTTCCATTGCTAGATTGATTCCAATAATTAAACTTACTTTAGTGTACTATGAGAAAAGGGAGAGGAAGAAGCAAGTGTTATTATAGAATATAATAAGATAGAGAACAAAAAAAAAAAAAACAAAAAAAAAAATTTTTTTTTTTTAAATTGGGAATTTTTTGTCTGGAATTGGGAAAAAAACATATTTTTTGGCATTGGGAATGGGGCCGAATTTCGGCCCCAAAATCGGGTGATCGAGAGCCCTGATGTAAACATTCCAATGACCAAATTAGTGTGAAAAAAATATGTGTGTTTCTGGTTACATGAAATTTTAAAATAGGGATGGTAGCTTTGGTAGGTAGGAAATGAGCACTTGCTTCCCACAAAATAAAACTTCTATACTTTTTGATTTGAAAATGTTTTTAAGAAATCTAAAACATTTGAATGGTCTAGATTAGTGTAAAAATATGCGTGTTTCTGGTTACATGAAATTTAAAATAGGGATGGTAGGTAGGAAAATATTTTTAGACCATCCTTAAAAAATTGTTAGCTGGCTGTCACGCGACGAGTGAGACTCACTCAAAATGCCACCAACCCATAAACATTTTTGGCCGTTTTGGAGATTTTTTTTAAATTCTATTTTTTGACATTTTTTCTTTATTTTTAATGTTTTTTAACAAATCAGAGAAAATAAAATACCTTCCTACCTACAGTACCCACTTGAAAAATTATCAGTAGGTTGGCAGCAAACAATTTTTTTAAGGTTGGCCTTATTTAAAGTTTTACATGGGGAAGATAAAGATAAAAAGAGACAAATTGACCCAATTGGGAAATCCTCTAAAAATGTTGAAAAAATAAAATTGGGGGCAAAAACTAGGCACAGTCGGGTAACCTGAAACCTGCATGTTTTTATTTTAGCCCTTAACATTTTTTTAAGCCTAATTAAGCCTTTTATCCATCAATTTCAATATTAATAATTTGTTGTGGGTACTCAAAAGAACTGTCTCATGGAGACAACAATCACAATAATTTAAATCGTTGGACAAGACAGAGAGATCACAGATTGGACATATTTCCTACCCAGTAAGTAAGAACAGAAGGAATGTTATGAAGAAAAGTAGGGAAAAAGTAGGAAGAGGTCAAAAAAGTAGGAAAAAAGTAGGAAAAGTAAGACTACTTGTAAGCCTGTCTTGTACTTTCTACAGGTAAACTAAAAGGAATTATAATTAATCAGCTGTCAAAATCAATAGTAACATTTTTACTTACTTTAAGTTTAATATTAGTCATCAGCTGTCATACGGTCCTCTACACTCACTTCCTGGACATCTACTGACACACAGGGGTCTTTGCAGCAGTAGTTATGACATTGGGTAAGAAACGCTGATGCCTGTTAATAAAAAGCAATCAAAATTAAACAACAGTGCCTTGGTAACCCTGATGTGCTAAACTGAGTAGCATTTGAACAAAGAACTACATGTAGATGGAATTTTCAGTAGAAAACATTTGGTTCCCCCACCCCCACCCTTTTCAAAGTTATATGACCCTGATGACCTTCAAAATTAGATCAAGGTCTCCAAAATCTAATTAATTTTTAACTACTCAAAGTGATGTACCTGTGCCCGTTTGGTCAAAATCTAGACAATAAAGAATAAAATAGAATGCCTAAAAGGCTTTTTCACAATTCTAATATAAACATTTTGGACAGATAAAAATGTCTAAGTTCAACACCCCAAAAAAATATACATGAAATGAGCACAAAATAATAGGTGTACAAAAACTGTATATGTGTGAACACTCATTAAACAAAGTTTAAATAAAAAGGAATGTATACTTTTGGGCAAAGATCCAGATAAGGAAATTTTTCAAGTGTAAAATTGTAAATATTTTCTTACCCATCCATTTAAACAATGTTTTTTAGGTGCTCAAAAAGAACCTTCTCATTGAGACGGTTCATTTGACAACCCACAACATATGTTTTGATTGATAAATAGGAAAAAATATATTCAATTTTGCACTCTTATCTGGAGACCTGTTTTGGAGTTATAGATTAGACAAACTAGGTGCACATACTGATGGAGTCAACACACTACAGGCTACAAGACCTGCAATCTGCAAAGGTGATTAGCAGGTAACAATGGGAGCAACAATAAACAGTGGATGCACTATAACTGAAACATCGCCTTAGAGCAGTTTTGTATGTTTTTGAACATTTCTAAGCAAGGTTTCATTTAAAAAAAAAATAAGTGCTTCATCAATATGTCTAGCATACAATGGATCAAGGTTGCAAACATTGTGAACCCTGGTCAGTTTACTCCATTAGCAGTCTGATCAGGGCCCACAATTTTCAGGCCCTGGATAAAATACGAGTTGAATTGAAATGGCAGAGAATCTCCACAACTTAGCCCATCCCTCACCTAAATCAAGAAGGGAAGGGATATACTGTCAGACATTGTCTATTGATTTTTGAAAAATTTTGACATAGCTTCCTCTAGCAAAAGCCCTTTCAGATTTTTTATATTTGAGGGCCTGTAAAAAGTGTTGGGTAAGACAGAAAAGCAAGCAAGTTTGAATAGATTTCTCTTATCCTAAAGAAATCTTTCTTGCACTGTCATATGGATAGATTTGTTAACTAAAAATAATACCTGCTTCAGCACCATGCTTATGGGGCCTGCTACATTATATACCACTATCATCTTTTCATGCAGGCCAAGGCCAGGACTGGCCATAGATGACATGGCTATTTCTAGTTGCGCATTGCAATGTCTGCTTTCTCTGTTTCAAGGGCATTGGGATGCAAATAAAAAAGACCCCCATATCAGTCATCAGACTCATCACCTGTCCTGATCACCACCCTTTTAGACAGAATAAAGGAAGTCTTACCTTGAGGCTGGAGCCTGGAGAGTAACAATTTTTGCATTATTCTGAGAAACATTATAAACATCACCAGTGCCTGGTGATGGTCATAGTCTTTTAGTCTATTAGACTCTATCTATCTCGTGATATATATGGGCCAGTGCATGAGATTTCTAACAATGTGGTATGTACAACCAGCAAAGCCTCAGATCAGCCTGCGCATACGCACAGTCTAATCAGAGCCTTTGCTAGTCCCTTGAGTATTCTATGATTGTTAAGCTACTGACTGAAAACCATTTGGAGTTTTTAAGCTTAAATGAGGCTGCAGAGGCTCGTCCCAGTCTACAAATGTCAAAATGGTCACATTGTTTGAAATCTCATGCCACGGCTCATATCTTAATTGCATTTACCGAACCTGTGTACCATCCGAAAAACAACACGGAATCATGCTCGTTTGTTTCACGCATTTACTGTTTTTTAAAAAATAACAGTAAGATCATCCACTGTGCGCTATTCCTTTTGCCGGACATGTGTTAACTTGTTAAAACTTACAAACAGAAATTATCAGCAGTTTTTACCATTGTATTTACCGTTAAAATGTAGTTGTCGTCCGCTTGTCGATATTAGGGCCTTTCGATTACTCCCAAAGAAGAGCTACCAAGGTGCTTAATTATCCTCCGTACTAGTTTTCTCCCTTTGTATGAAAACGCCGATTTTTCCTTTTTTCAAGTTCGAATAAATAAACCACATCAAAAGGATTACACCTAAACTATACGCATTTTGTAACTTCAAAATGTGGTCAACCATGGGTAGATTACATTTTCTCGGGAAGTGGTTGCCCTTGCGAAATATAAAGAAAAATGCGAGGCCAATATGTCGCCGAAAATGAGGGCCAATTTTGGCCTATAAATTCTTATAATTTTCTGATACCTCAGTATCAAGTCCGTATGACGCATTTAACAGCACCAAAATACATTTCCCAAAAGTATGAAATGAAAAAAATCCTATCAAATGCAATGGTCTTGTCATTTACAGTGAAACTTAGGTAGCGGTCTAATTATTTAGCGGGTTTGAACAAAAAGGGCGTTACCATGGTAACGATGGCACGATGAGCCCTAAAACTTCGTCAGTAGAACTCGGGACATGTTGTTATCATAACCACAAAGTTTCTTTGAAATCTAAAATTTTGACACTTTCCATGTTTTAATGGACCAATGCTCGATGGTTACAGTCAGCCTCTCTTAACTCTCCTGTCTGCTGATTGGATACAAAAGGTAATCATTGATTGGTCCACATCTGGTTTCTGATTGGATGAAAAGGATAATCACTGATTGGTCTTACAAGCGGTAAATTTCAATCATATTTGTTTTGTATGGGTGAGCCCATCAACATCAGATTTCAAGTTTCATTTGCTGTCATGAAGATAAAAGCGCCGAACATCTGACAAGCATTTGCATTTAAAAAAAAATATGGAATTACCCAACGCAGTGGCCGTGCTAAAGTGACGTCAAGTTTTAAGGCTAGCGGGTAACGTGGGTATTTCTGATCATTGTGGGAAGCCAGACAATTTTCGAGAGATTGTTTGGTCACTGAAACCAAAAAAGCATAGCAAATACTGCAATTTTCTGAACTGTTTAAGGGAAATAAAGGACCACGTTTTCATAATTTGACGTATTACTAATACTTTTACGTTATCGCCTTTAAGCGGTGTTTCTAGTCGTTTTTTCTTGAACCACATTGCCAAGTGAAACTGTATTATGCCTTCCAACACATTCAGATAAATAATGTTGAATGAAACATCTTTATGGCTATAGAGCACGAGCCGAAAGATAAAATCTAACGTCACCATTATATCGCAAATGCGTCGCACCATTTTCCGCCAACTTGAGGCTTTAATCAACCATAAGATCAATTAAATTGTAAGCCTATGCCATCTTTGTACATGAGTCTCTGTTGAATTGGCACGCCAAATAACATTAGAAGTGTAATCCAGTGATGACTACGTTTTGACGTCGTTGATGGTAGCTGATTTTTTCAGCATGGAATCTCTATCACATCTGTCACATAATCAATAGCTTTTATAGGCGTATGATGCATGAAGAAGATGTTATACCACCAAACGAAAAATCACAGGCTTATCATTTAGCATTACTTACAACGGATGTCATTTGTGCTTACGGACCCCTCCTGCAATTCTTGCTCTCCCCAAATGCCTATTTAAGGGATGGCGTCTGTAAATTATTGGTTTCATTTGCCTAAGATCCTGTTCTCGTTATTGCATTTGAAATTGTTCGCCATTGCACAAAGATGAGCACATTAAGATGCGAAACATAAGAAATTGCTAAATCTATTGTGCATAGTATCCTCAGATGATGATCTGAAAAAGCTACATAAGTGCACACTCAGATGATGATCTGAAAAAGCTACATAAGTGCTTGAATGAACTACATCCGAGCATAAAATATACTATGGAACAAAATA
The DNA here is from genome assembly GCA_964019695.1 of Loripinus fragilis. Lineage (NCBI taxonomy): Eukaryota > Metazoa > Mollusca > Bivalvia > Lucinida > Lucinidae > Loripinus > Loripinus fragilis. The sequence continues at coordinate 46,516,988 of OZ026515.1, forward strand.
AGTCACAACTTCCGTTTTTAGATACATTGGTTATAAATAATAGGGGAAAAATACAAACAGATATCTTCTACAAACCCACAGACTCAAAACAATACCTCTTATATACATCCTGCCACCCAAAACACACTCGAAACAGTATCCCCTATAATTTAGCCAGAAGGCTCAAAATGATTGTATCAGAGGAAACAACATTAAATAGCCGTTTAAACGAATTGAAAATATATTTAACAAAACGTAAATACCCGTTAAAACTTATCGAAGATGCTATTGCAAAAGTACATTTTCTAGATAGGCGTACATTGTTAAGCAACCATAAAAAATCAGAGGAGTCAGATATGATACCATATGTAACCACGTTTAACCCTAATAATCCAGAAATTTATCCCAACATTAAACAATTTAAATCAATTTTGCAGAGAAATCATGAACTGCATGAAATCTTTAGAGGAAAGGTTTTCCTCAAAAGTAAAAGACAGCCTCCGAACTTAAAACGCTTGTTAACCAAAGCCAGGTTTACCAATAAACCAAAGGAGGATTACAAAGTTTCAAAATGTAATGAGCCCCGATGTGGCCTATGCAAATACATAACAGAAGGGTCCTTAGCGAATTTTAAGGGAAAATTATTTAAAGTGAAAGATGATATGTCATGTAAGTCAAAATATGTAATCTATATGATACAGTGCAGAGGCTGCGATGAACAATACATTGGCGAAACAGTAAATTTGAGAAATCGCATAACACTCCATAATCAACATATAAGGCATGCGGAATTACGAAAAATACCAGTAAGTGGACACATTGCAGACTGCTCTGATCAGGACCCCAAATACTTTGTTTTCCCTTTCTATCTAATGAAAACAGAAAGCATAATGAAACGAAAAGAAAAGGAGAAGTATTTCATTCGAACATTTTTGCCTAAACTTAACTCTTTATATTAATTAATTCTGTATGCTGCCAAGTGCGTACATTGTATTTATGACGTTTTCAAAGCTATTATTCACCACGCTCTTTAGTACAAAGCGGAAGGAAGTAAATGACGTTACGTTACGTCGTCGCTCTTGACAACGTAGCGCCATTTTACTTTCAACAAAGAAACGCAACGTTTAAAGGCTTTGAAAATTGTTTTTTAACATGAAACCGGTTAGCCATATAAAATAAAAATTTGTGCATTCTATTGGTTTTTTTTAATACTATTTAAAACCCGTATTGAGGACTTTTAAAATCCTTTATTCACAATCAACGACCCAATACGAGGAAAAGAATGCCACCAAAAGGTCAGAAGAAGGGAAAGGACGATTCAACAAACGTTGCAACGTCCACACAAGACAGCCTTGAAACGGATATAGATGATACAGATCTCAAGCCGTTTGAAAGGCTTATGTTGGCGAAACTCAGCAAACTTGGTGAAAACATGAAGGAGCTTTCAAACAATGTGAGTAAATTGACTAATCATGTTCTCAAAAAGGTAGACAACACTGAAATTATAGAAGTCATGAAGGACACAAGTAACAAATCTGTAGCTGCTATAAAGGAACTTAAAGATACAATGAAGGACTTGACCAAGGAAAATCAAGCTCCTAGCCATTTTCAGTCACAAGCGCTCCAAGAAGAGTCTACACAAATTCTTTTAGAGCAGGAAAGCCAGAAAATTAAGCAATCCATAATAGACAAATGGAATACGAACTTAACAAAAAGGCGAACTGAATATTGGCAGATGCTGCGAAATAAAAACACTTCAGAAACCTACAATACCTGGAAAAATACTGCGCCAATGATTTTACCCCGTAAGTTCCAAATGAAGACAATCGAGGGTGAGCCAATAACACAAACGCAGAGAAGAGAAAAGCAGGTAGTTTATAATTATCAGACTGATATTGAACTCCTTGAACTGAGAGCCGGAAGCCATGAGGAAAAATGTCAAACCATCGATAAAACTATGGAGGAACTCATTTGCCAAAAAGCTACAGGACAAAGGAGGGAAATGATCGCACAACTATGGAAAGACGACTGTGAAAGGGAAGAAAGAATTTCGCTAGAAAGGTGGGAAAACACAACTCTTAAATGGTTCAAAAAATATGAAGAGGATTTCTTGAAATTCTTCCAGTCAAAAAAACCCGCTGATACGGGATGATAAATTTCGACCACCAAAGGTCAGAGAAGAAAAACAGACCAGTGAGAGACAACCCAATCTATCTAAAATAGGAGATGATGATGATGTTATTGTGACGGGTACCTCTTATGCAGATGCCACCAGGAAGAACACTGTAGATGCACGGGACAATACCAATACAACGTTTATAGGTAAAAATGTTCGATTTTCTAATAATAACAATACCAGAAACAAACGATCAAACCCCAAACCACAAACCCAATTTTTTCCTGGTCAGGGCAGTCAAAACCAAGCCGCTAATTTAAACAGACCCAAACCAAATTATCCCTATATTAATACTAGAAGGCCAGGTCAACAGGGATACAGTTCTAACGGTCCAAGACCAGGTCTATCAAACAGGCGACCAAATAATTACCCCCAGAATGCTGGTAGAAATACAACTCAGGATCCAGATTTACGTTCAAATAATTTTTTGTACCGCGGCAACTGGCAACACAACAAAAGATAGCATGTAAAACAGATATACAAATAGTAAATTTATCCTCAAGAAAACTCAGTAAAACTGAAACCAAACTTTTAGAAAGAGGCCTTAAGTTTACCCCTACTCCCACAAAACCAAACATTCAGGAATTAAATGAAGACAGAATGGAATTTACACGAAAAGTTAGATTAGTAGAATATTTTGAAGGAAATAAAGATGATAACGATGAATCTTTAGTAAGAAATAAATCTCACTGGATACCGCCTAAAGGTAGGGACAGCGACTTAGAAGCCTTTGTGACCAATGTCACAGACATTCCACTTACCCCAAACGATAAGTCAAAAATAAAACATAATTTATCAAAATCACAGCACAATTCAATTAAATCCCTTGCACTTGACGATAATATCATTATAAAAGAAGCTGATAAAGGGGGTGCAACAGTCATTATGAACAAATCATTTTACCAGAGCAAAATAGAAGATATGCTTTCGAACCAGGAATATTATGAGCAACTAGATAACGATCCGCATAAACCTATAATGGCAACTTACAAAAAACTTGTTCATAAATATGAGAATAATATTACCAAAAAGGAATTTGAATATTTGACAGTATTTGAGACTCAATCGAGTAATTTTTATGGCTTACCCAAAATTCATAAATCTAAGGAAATAAATGAGGCATGCACTATTTCGCAGGACAATTATGTCGAAATAGACGCGCCAGAAAACCTTAACTTCAGACCCATAGTCGCAGGCCCTATATGTGAAACTCACAGATTGAGTAATTTTATTGACATACTACTACAACCATATTCGAAACACGTGAAAAGTTATATCAAAGATACAACAGACTTTTTGTCAAAACTACCACAATCGGCAGATTCTAATGCAATTTTGGTATCTTTTGACGTAGAAAATTTATATACAAATATTCCACACAAATTAGGAATAGAAGCTATACAGTTTTGGTTAGAAAAATACCCACAAGAACTACCTGCAAGAATAGATAAAAACTTTATTCTAGAAGGAATTAAATTTATTCTTGAAAATAACTATTTCTGCTTTAATGAAAAGCATTTTTTACAGAAGAAGGGCACAGCAATGGGAACCAAATTTGCGCCTATTTTTTCGACACTTGTACTGGGCTATCTTGAAGAAAAACTATATGCTAATCTTGAGAAAGAATTTGGCTGCCAGTTTAAGCAATATATTATAGACAATTTTAAGAGATTTCTGGACGATTGTTTCATTCTTTTTACACACTCAGATGATGATCTGAAAAAGCTACATAAGTGCTTGAATGAACTACATCCGAGCATAAAATATACTATGGAACAAAATAAGTCACAACTTCCGTTTTTAGATAAATTGGTTATAAATAATAGGGGAAAAATACAAACAGATATCTTCTACAAACCCACAGACTCAAAACAATACCTCTTATATACATCCTGCCACCCAAAACACACTCGAAACAGTATCCCCTATAATTTAGCCAGAAGGCTCAAAATGATTGTATCAGAGGAAACAACATTAAATAGCCGTTTAAACGAATTGAAAATATATTTAACAAAACGTAAATACCCGTTAAAACTTATCGAAGATGCTATTGCAAAAGTACATTTTCTAGATAGGCGTACATTGTTAAGCAACCATAAAAAATCAGAGGAGTCAGATATGATACCATATGTAACCACGTTTAACCCTAATAATCCAGAAATTTATCCCAACATTAAACAATTTAAATCAATTTTGCAGAGAAATCATGAACTGCATGAAATCTTTAGAGGAAAGGTTTTCCTCAAAAGTAAAAGACAGCCTCCGAACTTAAAACGCTTGTTAACCAAAGCCAGGTTTACCAATAAACCAAAGGAGGATTACAAAGTTTCAAAATGTAATGAGCCCCGATGTGGCCTATGCAAATACATAACAGAAGGGTCCTTAGCGAATTTTAAGGGAAAATTATTTAAAGTGAAAGATGATATGTCATGTAAGTCAAAATATGTAATCTATATGATACAGTGCAGAGGCTGCGATGAACAATACATTGGCGAAACAGTAAATTTGAGAAATCGCATAACACTCCATAATCAACATATAAGGCATGCGGAATTACGAAAAATACCAGTAAGTGGACACATTGCAGACTGCTCTGATCAGGACCCCAAATACTTTGTTTTCCCTTTCTATCTAATGAAAACAGAAAGCATAATGAAACGAAAAGAAAAGGAGAAGTATTTCATTCGAACATTTTTGCCTAAACTTAACTCTTTATATTAATTAATTCTGTATGCTGCCAAGTGCGTACATTGTATTTATGACGTTTTCAAAGCTATTATTCACCACGCTCTTTAGTACAAAGCGGAAGGAAGTAAATGACGTTACGTTACGTCGTCGCTCTTGACAACGTAGCGCCATTTTACTTTCAACAAAGAAACGCAACGTTTAAAGGCTTTGAAAATTGTTTTTTAACATGAAACCGGTTAGCCATATAAAATAAAAATTTGTGCATTCTATTGGACTTTTTTAATACTATATATATATATATATATATATATATATATATATATATATATATATATATATATATATATATATATATATATATATATATATATATATATATATATATATATATATATAAACCAATCAAGTGTGTCCAGACAGGACACACAGCAAAACATAGGGGGAGAAAATATATTTGTTACGGGTGTACATAACAATACATGTACATGTATGTCAGCATGGTCGTTGATAGGAACCTCTTTTGCAAATATGCGATATTACTTGACTTTTCGCTTACTGTAAAGGCGGCAACTTCAATACTCATATCTGGGTGAGGTTCGGCTATTTCATCTGCTAAGGAAGGGAAATCAGGTATTATTTATAATTTGGTTAAGATTTAATAAGCTTTTTGAGCCGCGCACACGTGCGTGCATTTCATGAAAATCCTAACCGTATACGCACTGAACTCACATTTCTTAACCCTTTAAGCGCATAATCACAAAATGTATGCTTTTTGTCGTCCACTAAACTATTTGAAGCCTCATAGATAAACAGTGTGGACCCAGATCAGACTGCTCCTGTAGGAGCAGTCTGATCTGGGTCCACAATGTTTGCTTCTCTGCTTAAGTTAGACATTATCAGATGCAGTTATTTTGCTGGCGTTTTAAGGACTAAATAATGACTGAGGTTGTGGCACAAGATGATACAGTTACTTTTGAATAAAACCACGCCTCCTTTTCAGCTTTTACCTATGCCTACGGTTGACTAGTCATAATTACGCACTCATGAGGTGCCGCCTTTACAGTAAGCGAAAAGTCAAGTAATACTACACGTAGTAAGTACCAAATTCTTATGTGCTGGCCCGAATAATCTGCAGGCACGGTACTGAATTATGATTCCAGTAATCGTGCGTTATTTTATACTTATGATTTGAGCCGCGGCATGAGATTTCCAACAATGTAGCATTTTGACAAGTGTAGACTCAAACGAGCCTGTGCAGCCTCCCGTTTAGCTTAGAATCTCCAAAAGATGTTCTGTCATTAGCTTTACAGTCATAGAATATTCAAGCGACGAGCAAATGGTCTGATCAGACTGCGCGTATGCGCAGGCTGATCTGAGGCTTTGCTCGTCGCACATACCACATTGTTGGAAATCACATGCACTGGCTCATTTGTTACTGTAAGTATTGCAAGACACCTCTTCTGTCGTGTCAATCAGACGTGATCTCATGTCATAGAATATCCTTGAATATATAGTGGCTATTTCTCTTCCTCGCCAAATCATATTATTAGATGTCATTCCTTTGCCCTCGTTAATTCCGCTCTGAATAATTCTTTAATTGCGATATTCTACGGTACCACCACCATAGCTGTTCTGGTGTGATCTGGTATGATTTGCCAGCGGAAGTGAAAACACACGCAAGTTTTACTTTCGGGGAAGTAATAGAAGTGTTTGAATATTTTTTTCTTAAATGTTTAGCACATATTCGAAATCTTCAATCTTATACAAACTAACATGTTCACAGTGATACTTTAACGTGGTATCTAAAATACAATCAATTAAAATAATATGGCACCAAATCTGAACTTGCGTTGTTTCTTTTTTTTTTTTTTTTTTTTTTTTTTCGTCTGGTATATGTTGTCAATTAGGCCGCGATGTTTTAAACTTTTTCATGCTCAACTTAAATGCACTTGAAATTTCAACTGCCCATGAAAGCAAATACTAATATAAACTATTAGCTCTACATCACTCATTTGTATTATCCTGTTAATAAAGCATAAGCATGATAAATATCATGCTCAGTTGAGTCTAGAAACTACCACCCCTTTTTGGTGTAAACTTACACTTACTTTCCTGCTAAATCAACTTAAGGCTAACAATTCTCTAGTGATATATTAAAACATTTCTACCTGTTATTGTTGTAGTTATTCTCCAAACCAACACAATTGAATAGAGCAGTTGAATGGCTACAACAAACTCAATGGCAGTTCAGCTGCCACCACATGTGATGTATAATTACACTTATTATACAGTGCACTACTAGAGCAAAGTGAAAGTTCTGGCTTCCCTTACTTCGACTCTATAAGTATGTATGTATAAGCAGTCAGGTGCATAACTTCCAAAAGTTAAAAAATATATCACTTAAGCAGTTAACTTTTTAGCAACAAATAGAAAAGTAAACCTGTTTGAGTGAATCTGTCTTTTTTCATCTTCATATTTCTGAGTTACTGCTATTTTCACGGCCATGTGGGTAATTTTATCTGAAAGACCAATTACATAACTTTAAGATTATGCAATAATTTTGTGTACGCATCGTCTAGAAATGTGTACGCAAGGTCATTTAAGATCAGACAATAAGCTACTTTTTATCTTGAATAAGTTATATTTTTGACGTCCTAAAATTTGACCTTGGCGTAAATAATTTCAGATATAACCTAAATAAGTTACTTTCGATGGCCTCACTTTGAAATCATTGTTGAAAAGACACAATTTTAACTTCTTCAAGTGATATATATTGTAACTTATACAGGTTATGCCCCTGACTGATAAGTATAATGTGAATAAATCGCATCTACTATTAAACAAGGAGATTCCGACTGTGAGGTCATAATACCTTTTCGTCCTAAATTTAGGTTATCAGTATATCTTACAGTTATTATAATCACTGTTATTAGCCAATTATGTAAATAAAAAGAGGTGAACTACATGAAAACAATTGGTGCGCCCATCTCGGTAAAGATTAAAAATAAAACTGAAAAGTTTAAAATCACGGACCGCTTTTTCAGCAAAAATGTCATTTTTTTCTACAATAAAATGCTATAATCAAAATTATCCAATTTCTGCACCCTCTCTGACTGTCTGTTACTTAAAGAAACTAAGTCTGCAACTATGAACATTTTTCGATTTTTTATTTTTATTTTATTTTCAAATCATTTGTAAAAGTAGAATTAAGTTATGTTTTCACAATAAATCTGTTCACCATATCTGAAAACGGCACGGAAAAGTGAATTATCTTATAAAAACATGTGTGTTGGTAATTATTTGCGTCCCTCAATTATAGACAGTTAATTTTAACATTTGTTTGTTTGTTTGTTTGGTGCTTAACGACGCATCAACCCTTGTGGGTCATTAGCATCAGACGGTATTAAACTAAACATGATGTGGATGGAAAGAGTAAAAATTTGTAAGATAAAATAAAAGGAATGATGATGATGAATTTGAATAATGATAATAAGTTGCAATACGATTGTTGACCGGAGAGACCACGTACAATATCTGACAGTTTCAAAGAGCTCAGCAGATAACTGTACATGTTCTTTAACTGAACAGAATATAATCTGTATTATGGTCTGATACAAATATAAAACAAAACATGATTTTAAAAATAGCAATTAGATTTTGTTAAAAAGATTTATTTGTCTTAAAAATGTCATAATACTATCAATATGTATATCTTGAAATAATTCTTTCATGTTATCAACATGGAAGCAATTATTTCTTACTGGTGCAAAGTCGCCACATTCCAAAAGGAAGTGATGTACAGTGAATGGTGCGTCGCAACCAACACATTGTGGCTGCTCTTCACCTTGTAGTAAGTATGAATGAGTGACTCTTGTATGACCTAAGCGGAGTCGAGCGAAAACTACTTCTTCTCTTCTAATGTTTCGAACAACTGATTGATATTCACCAATAGTTGGTTTGATGTCAAGAAGTTTATTACCAATGCTGTTATTCCATGAAGTTTGCCATTCTTCCAAGATATATTTATTGATAGATGGCTTAAAATTGGAAAATGGAACTTTAAAAGAAGTTTGTTCTAATGAGCGCGATGTTTTTGCTTGCTTATCTACCATCTCATTCCCTTGGATACCTATATGGCTAGGAATCCAACAGAGAGCAATTTCTTTATAAGCTAAAAGCTCATGACAATTTTCTGAAAGTTTCTGAATCTGTGAATTCTTTGAACTGGTATGTTCATTGCTTTCAATACAGAAAGCGAGTCAGAAAATATAATAAATTTATTGCTAGCATCACAGGTGGTGATGAAATCTAAAACTAGATCAATTGCTTTGGCTTCAGCAGTGAAAATTGATGAATCGTCAGGTATACGTTGCATATTACTATGGTTGTTTGATATAACAGCACAACCAACCTTTGAGTCTTCCTTTGACCCATCAGTATAAATTTGTTGGTAATTCATATAACGACTTAGCATTTTTCTGAAATCATCTTTTAATATGTGTGGATTTGATTCAGATTTTTTTTCCGGAATGTAAATCAAAAAGTATTTCAGGTGGTTTCATACACCAAGCTGGAATATTTGGTGTAAAATGTTTTTCAATATTTTGTGGTTTGATATTGGCAGTTTCTAAGAGTGGTGAAATTCTGATGCCAAATGATTTAATAGCTTTAGGTTTTTGTTCATATAAATTAACATAATTTGGTGGGAATGTAACTTCATGAGCAGGATTTGATGGGTTAGCAGCAAGTCTTATAGCATATTGCAAAGAGAGTTTCTCTCTTCGTGAGTATAGTGATGGTTCATCTGCTTCCACATAGAGACTAGCAACAGGAGAAGTTCTAAAAGCCCCTAAAGCTAATCTAAGTCCTTGGTTATGTATAGGATCAAGCATTTGAAGATATGATTTTCGTGCAGAGCCATATATAATACAGCCATAGTCTAATTTTGACCGGACTAGAGACCGATATAGCTTGAGAAGTGTAGTTCGGTCTGCACCCCAAGAAGTATGGGAAAGCACTTTTAAAAGATTCAATGCTTTTAAACATTTAGCTTTGAGATATCTAATATGGGGTATAAAACTGAGTTTTCTATCAAATAAAATGCCAAGAAATTTAGATTCCTTAACAACTGGAATAGGTGATCCATATAAATGTAAAACCGGATCATTATGTTGCTTGCGCAACTGACAGAAATGTACACACTGTGTTTTTGATTTGGAAAACTTAAACCCATTGCTTGTTGCCCAATTTTCAATCTTATTTAAATTTTGTTGCAGTTGGCGTTCAATCGTCGCCATGCTTTTTGAGCGATAACAGATACAGAAGTCATCAACATATAATGAGCAATCAGTAAGATTACCTAAACATTTCATAATATCATTAATTTTAATGCTAAAAAGTGTTGTTGATAGAACGCCTCCTTGAGGTACACCTTGCTCCTGGTCATAATAGTCAGACAGAGAGGAGCCAACTCGGACTTGCATGGTGCGGTCTGCAAGGAAGTTTCCATGAATGTAGGAAGTCTACCTCTTAATCCTAATTTGTTCTTTTAAAATGCCATATCTCCACGTGGTATCATAAGCTTTTTCAAAATCAAAAAACACAGCAACTACATGTTCCTTTTTAATAAAGGCATCACATATGAAGGTTTCCAATCTCACTAAATTATCAGTTGTACTGCGGCCAGATCTGAAACCGGACTGGAACCGCGATATATGATTATTGGATTCTAAAAACCAAGTAAGTCATTTATTTATCATTCTTTCAAGTGTTTTACATAGACAACTTGTTAAAGCTATATGTCTATAATTATTAGGTTCCACAGGATCTTTCCCAGGTTTGGGAATTGGGATTATGGTTGCTAAGGTCCAATCTTCTGGAAATTTACCAGTAGTCCAAATGTAATTAAGTATATTCAAAAGGGTTTCAAGAGAATTCTCTGGGAGATGTTTAAGCATTTGATAGTGGATCTCGTCAGGACCCGTGGCTGAGTCATCTGATAGTTGAATAGCTTCAACTAATTCATCTAAATTAAAAGCTTTGTTATAAATTTCATTATTTTGTGATTTAAAATTCAATTTAACTTTCTCTTGTTCGGTTTTAATCTTTCTGAAGGATTCAGAGTAATTGAATGATGATGAATTGTGACAAAAAGTTTCTCCTAAAGTGCAGCAATGTCTGTTTTTGAAGTTGCTTTGCTGTCAGTACCCACCATGTTTAAATGTGTGTAACTGGGGGAGTTGTTTTTTCCAGAGATTTTTCTTATCATATCCCAAACCTTTTAACTAGGTGTTTTATGATTGATTTTCGAAACATAAGATCTCCATGACTTACGTTTTCGAAAGTTTAATTGTTCTGCGGGCTTTAGCTCTAAATACTTTAACGTCATTCAAGTTGTTGGAATTTGGAGATTTTTTAAATTTAGATAGAGCTTGTTTACGTTGTTTAATTGCTTCTTTACAGTCGTCGTTGTACCATGGATTACTTTTAGTTGGATGAGGTTTGAGGAATACAATTAATTTTAACATAAAAGCTGTTGTTTTGATACTGATAATTTGTTAAGATTTACGAAATTGGTGAAATGTATACCTGAATCTTAGTTTTTTAATGTGTTCTTGAAAAATAGAATCATTAGTTCTAAAATTAAAAGATCAAAAGTTACAGACTATGCAGCTTTAAGAGCCTATTCATTTGTTTCATCACAATATGATTACATGTATTCGATTTGATTGTTTCCCTGTGATGAAACATTACATACTATTCCACAGGACGTTTATGACAGTGACGTAAGGTATATCCCAAAATTGATATCACTTCAATAACTGTAAGATCTACTGATACCTTTAATTTAGTACCAAAATACATTATGACCTCACAGTAGGAATATCCTTGTTTTGTAGTACATGATTGTAAGTTCGGACTAAATAACTTTTATGTTTGAAAAAAGGAGAATCTTGGGCGAAAATTCAGCTAGTCATATATATTTGAGCCCCCCCCCCCCATCCACAGTGGCTTCGGCTGCTGGTCGTTCGAAGGTGGTGGGTCGGCTGTTATTTATTCATTAATCAGTGTTTATTATTGCTCCCATGGTTTGTGGAGGATATTTTGCGATTGCAACACTTAGTGTCCTTTCTAGCTTTGCAGTCATCTTGCTGAGGAAGAGAGCGCCGGCTGGTTTACTTTTTAATTACGTTCTTGCTGTCGTACAGCATTGGCCTAGCACCCATTACGCAGGAATAAAAATAGTAACATCCAAGGGAGGCCACCTAATTCGATAAAAGTGATTTCCATACTATAAGAATCTTCTTATAAAGGAAATAATTCGCGAATTCTTTCCTTTAGGAGAAGTTCCCATTTTTGAAAAGGGACGCAATTGAAGAGAATCATTGCTTGATCCAGTTGTCTCCCTTTGATGTGCGTAACTTTTTCAGCGTTCTGACCACTCCGTTGTACAGCTGTTATTGTTAGGTGTATCTTCCTCGCGGAACTGTGGGTTGGTCTGTGGTCTGTGAGTGTGACATGTCCGCATCGTTCATACTCTTACTTTATGGCGTTGTAGACCGGCATTTTTGTATTATAAAGTCAATTTATCTCTCTATGCTGCACTTGGGAATGATTTATACAGCAATCGACAGAAGTGGATTTCCATTGTTGCACAGAAATGCACAAGTTTTCTGCAAAAACCGTAAATGCCTGCCAAAAAGGCCTAGACAAACAGAACAGACCCAGATCAGACTGCTTCTGAAGAAGCAGTCTGATCAGGGTCTTCACTGTTTGTTATTCTGGCAAGCATTTAATGAATTTTATCAATGAAAACCAAATATTTATTGGAGGACAGAAAAAGAAAAGTGTTCTAAATTTTACAACGTTTACCGTATAGCTGGTGGAAGTTGGCTTACATTTACAAATACTAGTAAATATTTGAAAATCGGGCTTTTCGTGAAGTGTCTCTATGTTTCACTAGGGAATGATTTATTCAGCAATCAACAGATGCGGAAATCAGAATGCCTTAAATCAGAAGATTGGATTTAGAAGCAGCCTTAAGAAATGTGAGATAGAAACGGTGTCACAGTGGATAACTATATGTTATCAAGGCAATGAGCAACATGCCTGCTTGCGGTAGAATGGAAACTCTGCCATGATGTCAATTTTTTTACTGATCAAGCCCATGCGAACGCTAAGCATGTTTGCTCGTGCAGCCTTTCTATGGTCATCGCTATTCGCACACATCGTCTCCTGAGGAACCTGGCGAACGTAAACGTATTGCCAAAACAATGTTTGGTCGCTATAATTGTATAAATTTAAAGATAAAGCACTTGAACTATCTGTAATATGCACGACCCGTGGTGGAGGTTAATCAGTGTCCAGTGCCAGAAGGAATATGTGGAAAGCAAATTGGACAGACAGTTGGACTCGCACGGTAATTCTGTGGATCGGGCAAAGGGGTACGTGCATTAAGAGGCAATTCTGGCCCCCCTATGAGGTCAAAAATAAAAGTTGCTCTCAACAAGTTTCTTCTTATTAGTTTATTAGAACAATAACCAAAGTGTAAAGGTCTGGTATTGATTCGACTTTTACGGTTGCTATGGTAACAAAAATGGCCGCCGAAATAGGCTGAAAATGACCTTTTTGGAGCAAATTTGAGACATATAACAGAGGAATTAATATAGAGCACAAGCAAATACCAAAAACATATTTTAAAAGATCATGAGAATTATCACGGCACACAATATAAGGTTTTTTGGTATTTGCTTGTGCTGATATCTAATTCTTAAAAAAAAAATGGTTTCCAAAAGCTTCAAATTTGGCCTAAACTGACAGAAATTGTCATTTTAGATCAATTTTGTCGGCCATTTTGGTTACCATAGCAACTGGTAAAAGTAAAATAAATGCCAGAATTTTACACTTGGGCTATTCTTATAATAAACCAATAAAATGTAATTGGTGGAGAGCAACTTTCAGTTTTTGGCTTTAGAGGGGGCCAAATAGCCCCTTAATGCACGTAACCCTTTCGATACCAAGTCTTTAAAATATTGTACTTATCAATTTAATATAGATTTTGTGACTTTTGACAGTTTTCTACATGTACGTTTTAAATTTCTCCCAGCAGCCTCGTTACCGTTTTGCAAACCAGTGGCTGGACATTGTTGAAATCAAAAGAATGCAAAATTTGATCCAAATATATCAATGTTCTATGTGGTTCGAGATTTATGAGCATTTTCACGAACTGATCACGACCAGGCGGACTGATGCTCAACAAAGCCTCGTCGATAAAAAAAAAACTTTATTAAAATTTACCACGTGGTCCAAGAGTTACAGATATGAGCATTTTCACTAACTGCTAACGGACGAACAGACATACAATACATACATACAGACGAACACACACTATGGTATAGTGCGCACCTGTAATATACGAAAAGTGTCGCAAAACTCCGCCGAGAGATTCAGCTTGCGTTTCTAGAAGCCGACCATGGTAAACTTAATATCAAAAGACGCGAACCTGGTTTTCCAGACAGCGAAGGCTCTAGTGGGTCTGTGCATATACAGTAAAACCTGTCTTAAGCAACGACTTAAAAAAGACCAAAGATTGGTTTCCAATACCAATTATCGCTAAATGCACGTCAAAAGTATTGCAGAGTGCTCCAAGAGAGCAGTCTGCAATTCTTTCGACCTGCATTAAGCTACTAGCTGTCTTTAAGATATTTGTTGTTTTTTTTCCTATTTTGAGACAGATATAACTACTTGCCTGAATCTTGTTTGCTCAACAATGCGATTAGTATCAAAATCGCGCGATTAGTATCAAAATCGCGCGATTAGCATCACAATCGCACGATTAGTATCAAATCGCACGTCCTAGCCCATATAGGGTATCTGGTGATATATACAGGGGAGACAATGGTAATCAGCTCCTGTTGGTCAACCATCATTTAAAATGTGTCTATGAACAAAACATGTTTGTTTACATATCCTCCAGAACAGTGAAATGCATATTCTGGAAAGAAAAAACGCAAAGCAAGTGAGTGTGACTTCTCAGCCAATGCACAACCTTATAACAACCTTGTCTGACAGTCCCGATATGACCATAGCTGTTGACTAGGACTTTAAGCATCAAATTCTCCCAGCAGCCTCGTCACCGATTTGTATGCAAGTGGCTGGACATTGTTGAAATAAATAAGTATGCAGAATTTCATCCAAATTTACAAATGTACTATGTGGTTCAATGGTTATGAGCATTTTCACTAACTGACCACGACCAGTTGGACTGATGCTCAACAAAGCCCTGTCAGTCAAAAAATGATCAAAATAAACCATGTGTTTCAAGAGTTATTAGCATTTTCACTTACTGCTAACGGACGAACATACATACAATGCAGGCACACAGACAGACGTACTCACATAGTGATTATAGTGTACACCTGCAATTTACCAAAAGTTACGCAAAGCGCCGCGGAGCGATTCAGCTGGCGTTCTCAAAGCCGAGCATGTGTTTTTACAAGTTGGTTCACTCGCCAAACTAGCGATTATGACGTAGTTATCGATTTTATGTGTCGTCGATTCAACGTCATCCACGGCGTTATTAAAAAAATGCAATGTCGTGTTGACCTGATAAAAATTCATACAGTGAGAGATAGGCGACGTTTATAAGGTCACCGTGCAAAAATTTCTGAGTGTTAATCTACATCCTAAATTTGTGTATCCAGACAGCGAAGGCTCTGGTGGGTCTGCGCATACAGTGAAACCTGTTTCAAGCAGTCACTTAAAAGAAGACCAAAGATTAGTTTCCAAGACCAATTATCGATTAACGCACGTCAAAAGTATTGCAGAATACTCCAATGGAATTTTCTGCAATACGTTCGCCCTGCATTAATCTACCATCGGTCTCTAAGATATTTGTTTTTTACCCTACTTTTGAGACAGGTTGAACTGTATGAAGACTCGCCTGAATATTGTTTGCTCAACAATGCGATTTGTATCAAAATCGCGCGATGAGTATCAAAGTCGCGCGATTAGTATCAAAATCGCGCGATTAGTATCAAAATCCTGCTTGATATAGGGTAACTGGTGATATATACTGGGGAGACAACTGGTAAACAGCTCCTGTTGGTTTACTTTTATTTGAAATGTGTCTATGAAAAAAACCTGTTTGTTTACATATCGTCCAGAACAGTGAAATACATCTACTGAAGAAAAAAACGCAAAGCAAGTGAGTGTGACTTCTCAGCCAACACACAACCTTATAACAACCTTGTATCAACGTCGATGCGACGCCATGTAGTAGGGTGACTTTCAAGGCTCAAATGGAGGTGGGCTGGTGACCAAAGTACTACATTGAATGTTACATACCAAAATGTTTGTCATACTTTGAAGTTTATTAATCTGCCGGGATACAGTGGCCATTGTTGGTGCGGGCTGAGAAATCCAAGATGGCGTCCAAGATGGCCGCCAGAAATAAATGGGGTTTTGTGTAAGACTTGTTTTACTGATTTGATGTATATTATTTCACCAAATTAATGATATTTATTTTTGTAGTGTATGTTTGAACTTTTTAATGATACATTTAAATATGGTTTCAATTTCAAGGTCAAGGTCAAATTCAAGGTCAAATACGAAAAATAGTCCAAAAACGGCTAATTTCATAACTCTCTTTCGCTATTGTATCAAAGTTTACTTAAATGGGAAGAAGTGTTATATAACAAAGTAAGTAAGAATGTATAGGCTTTAAATAAATTAAATAAAAATTAAACTTTGTTGCATTTCCATGGAGAATTTCAAGATGGCGTCTTGAGACGCCTTATCAAAATAATTGAAAAATAGATCTACCATTAATAAAAAAGATTTGTTTTTATTTTCATATCAAACGTAGCCATTAATAGTATATTTTGCTATATTATTTTAGAAAAAGCAAATTTCTGTCACCATTAAGTTTATACAACTAACAAAAATGGGTGTTTTTTATTGTTACATGAAAAATCAAAGATGGCGTCCGAAACAGATAAAAAAGTAGTCCCATGTAGAAAAATGATCTTGAACAAACTAAATATGTGACTATAGAAAACAAAAAGAATTAAAAATTATCAGTATTAAATATATTTAAGCTTTTAAATTCTGTAATTGAGCCTCAAATGCTATTGTTTATGTCAAATACTATATCATACAAGTATTAGCTTTTAAAAAGCCTGACATCATTTGGCAAAAGTGGGACGTTGTCTACATATACATAAGATCCATGATTCTTTCTTCCTTTCCATGCTGCTGTCTGTCAAGTTCAACTATGACCATAAAGACAGGTTTCTGGTATGGCACATAAATTGTCAGGGAAAAAATCTTAGCAAGTCAGTTGGGTTTGTCGTTTTTCCTTTTAAGTGCCCTATTTGTTGAGTTGTTGTCATACTAGCATGTCTCTCTGTAAGGCCAGTGTTTCGCAAGGTTGGTCGTGAACCCCTTTAGAAATACCATGCTCCTTGTAAACCAAGTTATGACCCCTCTGTGTGGTAGTACATGGCCATCCTATGTGTGTCGTACCCAGATCCCATGTAAGGTTGGGCGTAGTCCTGGAGACCCATGTGCCCTTAGTAAAGCTGACCTCACCCCATTTGAGACTGGTCCTGTCTAACACATATGTGACCAGTCGTTTCCTAAAATATGGTGTGCTGTTTCCCCAATAAGATGTGTTGTGACCATCATCTTTGGGGTCATGCCATAGTCAACTTTTGAGGTGTTCTCCCTGTGAGATGTAATGTAGTCCACCTGTGAGGCCAGCTTTTCATTTTGTGAGATATGTTGTGGCCATCCTTTTGGAGCAGGCTATTGTATGAATTTTGCTCGCGCTCCACCCCGCCCCTGTGAGTTGAGTCGTGATTTCGAGCAAAGTAAGAGACTTAGAGAGGAAGGAAAGATCAATGCTTGATACAATCAAGTACCACACCTGACCTAGGACACCATATGGGAAAGTGACAAAAGCACAATGAAACATCACATACAAGAGAGCCAAGAGATCAGCCCTTTCCTAACAGGTGACCACAAGGCTGCAAGGAACAAACATCACAGAAGGAAAAGAAAAATATGAAAATATATCCGCAAAAGAACCATCGCCTTGGAATGGTCAGGGAATGAAATTACTGGAGGGCTTAAACTAGCTTTATGCAAAGCGACTAGTGCACCCCTGTTAGTGAAACATGCTTATCCGTGACGTTGGTCAAGGGAGGTTCCCATGAACCAGGTCTTAGTCACTTGTGAAGCAGGTTATTGTCCCTATGAGGCTGGTATATGGTCGTGGAAATCCTATGAAGTAATGGCTGTAGACATCCCGCGAGGCCTATATGGTCCTAGTTTAGACATACTGTGCCTCTTCCATGATGGGTTGGGTCTGTTTCACTAATAAATGTTCCCTCCTAGTTTAGTTGATTACATCTCAATGTAAATTGTGACCCAAGTTAAGTGGGTGATGAACCTTTGCGAGTAGGGCATATGCCCCCTTTGTAAAGATGGTCATGCATTTGTGACAAAGATCATAGACTTATGATGCCATTCATCTCCCTAGTGAGGCCAATCATACCTCCATGTGTTACTCATGCATGCACATATCTGTAATATACCTCTTGTTGTTAACTTTGTTGACCTAGAGTGAATAAAGAATTGAATTGATTTGTGAGGCAGGTTCGTGTCCCCTATAAGATGCATATGGCTATCCTCTTGGAGTAGGTCATGGTTTTCATCGTGAGATTAATGTGTGACCAATCATGTGACTGCTAAGTGCTTAAGCCCTGCAATGAATGAACATCCTAAACTGATTATATAGTGCGACTAGCTATAAGAGACTGGGCGTGTCAGACAGAGCGCTGTCATGCACTGTCAAATAAGACTAGTCTACAGTAAATCGGGTGTAATAGCCTATGTACGCTTTACTCGTGCAACCAACTGAAGCGCAGACGACAAGGGTGACCAACTTTATACGTTAGCATGCCTGGTAAACCTTTAACTTTAGTATGCTGCTGGGGACCTGCTGCGTTTCATTTTCCGGGATGGATATGTTGTGAAAGTTTTGGGGGAGGGTAGGTTTGCACTTTCTTAGAATTTTGTCTGTATGGCAAAACTGGTTTGATTTTTAAGCCTGATACAATAATAATAAATCACCAATTAGAACTCAGCGGGATAAGGGTTAAGTATCAGGATCATGAGAAAAGGGCATACAAACAGGAGATATGGTCTTACCGCATATCCGAAAATGCCTCTAATAATCGCTCATTCTGGCGTGTCCAGAGCGACTAGATGTCTAAAAGTTGTTCGGAGTCTTCTTCAACTTGCATACTTTCTTTATGCGAAGCGAAAGCCCTGGCGAGGTCATACATACATGCAGGCTCGTCGGAGCCTTCGCCACACGTCGATGTAATAAGAACCATCATTTCGTGTGCTGACCAATTTATAGTATTAATTTTTCATTGCGGAAAATTTATTTTATTTTCTTATTCAGTATATTTGTATAGTTAAAATTTCGAAACATTGTCAGAGCGCATATATCTAGACTAGTCAGTCTCCTTGTTATCCAAATTAATTCGAGATTACTTTTTCTTACAATGGGCTCAAAACTACTACAGGTATATAGGTATTTTCACAGGTAAATAAATACACTCTGTCTTGCCGATTTTTATATGGAAAAGTCAATGAGTGTGTCTTTGCTAAGAACCGCCCAGTCTCTCTTAACTGGACGGACTATACTGATCAAAAATCTGGATCAATCTAGGTCATAGAACTGAGTCATTGATGGCAGTGCTTGCACTAACCGTCAAAATCAGGAATTCATGCAGCTTCCAAGGTTCATCATCTGGAAGTCAGGCTAAATTATAAATTTGATTTCCTTCGAAATTGGAAGTCACTGACTTCCTAGCATCCAGTTTTGGAAGTCACATACCAATTTTTGGGAGTCTCTGACGCCCAGACTTTCACTAATGCAAGCACTGGGATGGTCAAATGTAGCTGAAATGTACCACAGGGTCATACAATAAGAAGCACAAAAACGAGCTTTAGCCATGGACATATCCATCTTTGACGATTTCTACTTAAAAAAATAGAAATTCACAGCAGGCGAAGGCTGATTTGCACTAACGTGTAAGTACCACCTGTTTGTCTCAAACTTCATCACAAAATCAAAAGGATCATCACATTATAGTAACATATATAATAATACCAAGTTCATATTCAAGGTAACTTTATTAGTCAAATTAAGCACACAATAAGGTAATAAAACAATGAACACCTCCTTTGTTATATTGAATTTGACCTTGTGTAATACATCACATCTTTTTAAAGCATGCATATGAATTTTATGTTTTGGCATTAGGATTGAGTTATCATTCATACTTTAATACATTTTCCTGATGAATAAATATCAACAGGTACATAGGCTATTATGCATCAATTAAGTGGCTGCCTGACAGAGGACCATAGACTGATTAATTGTCTAAGTTCTGTGTTCTAATGCTGATGATATTAAGATAGTTGCAAAATTTGGAAAAGACGAAAGCTTTCCTTTTGGAGTAATGCAAGTGTGTGCAAAATGCGTAGGTTTGTTATATGATGTTGTTAATTGTGGTTCTGTAACACAAAACATGGAAACTTAAGAAACGTCCACCTACAGGTGACAGCTTTTTGCAGCAAAAGTTTTGATGCACTAACCAGTTGCTGTTTTTATGCAATGTAGTTGTTAGTAGACCCACTTGAGCATATGTATGTCTTTGGCAATGAGTATGATCTGCTGGTTCCACAGCGTATGAGCCAATTAGTTATGCGGTATGAGCTTCACAGTGACCTTGTGTACGACTGCACAGATATATGTGAAATCTGTATATGTTTGTTGAATGTACAGATGTGCACACAAGCTTCTGCAATCACCTTGATGTGGAATAGAGAGCTGGTTGTTTTTCTTTGTTTGTCTTCCTAGTGTCTCGTGATTGCTGTGTGGCTCTTCCTCTCAGTGCCGAGAGTTTGTCTGAGTTTGTGATTATGGTATTTCCTGACCACACTCACTATTTCTCAATGCATTGGGTAGCAGTGGCGGCGGATAATGACATATGCATCAATATATTCACTATAACAGCCCATGTACCCGTTGATATTTAGTTATCAGCAATTTTTAGTCATCATTGATTAAAGTGTAAATGAAAACTCATGTTTCATATATGACTAATTGCATGCATCAAAACATCATAAAATACATACCATAATCATTCAAGACTTTACGGAGTTGCAGCGTTTTACAAAAGGTCAAGTTCAAGAGAACAAGGGAGTTGGTCATTGTTTTATAGCATTATAGTGTGACTGGTTTGACTTTCTTGCCTTGATTATGACCTTATGTTATGATTATGGGATGAACTATTTGATTTTGTAATAAAGTTTGAGACAGACAATCGATACTTACATGATTTAAGGGCAATGTATGTGCAAACCAGCCTTTGACTGATTTCATTTTATTTTCTTAAAATAATTATTACCGTTAAATGATATACATGATGTGTCCATGGCTAAAGGTTGTTGTTCTTCTTCATGCTTGATGACCCTTTGCCATTTGGCTTGCTGGTTTTGTCACATATTTGACAGAATTTTGACATTTACCTAAGAATTCCATTAATTTACGGAATGTAAATGCTGTACTTCATTAAAGACAATAATTTTATATTATTGGTTTCCTAGTCACATATATAGATGTTACAGCTTCATTTACAGCTTGCTATCTAGGTCTACATTTTCATAAATTTGGGACGCCATTTTGGATTTCCCAGGTAACAATATTTACTACAAGTTGATAGTTTTACACAATCGCACATTGCAGACCAAACCATGGCACTGTCAGGAAAATCACAGAACAATAACAGTAACAAGACTTCAACATGACAGTTGAAGTTAAGCAACTAGCTGTCTTTTCCTAATCAAGATGATTGCAGAACTAGAAAGAACACTAAGTAGTGCATAATAAAGCAAAGACTAATCACACAATCCACACAAACATTGGGAGCTACAAAAGCAACAAACAACAGAACAAACACCTTAAAACGGACCTGCAATCTAAGACACTGAAAGGCTTAAATGCATTTAACTGGCGTCAACTCTTCGCCCTTTTACACTGTTGTTATTAAAACACAACATTTGTTAGCTTCCTGTCTTAAAGAGAAAGAGAAAGCTGGTTGCTTTGCTGTTATTGTCTTACAGATGTATTGTTACTATAAATGTTTTGTGGCTCTTCCTCACGGTGCCGTGGGTTGGGCTGCAGTATGTGATTGTGGTATTTCATGATCATACTCACTAACTTTTTTATGCAATGCATTATCACAGAGAAACAATCTAATCAAATTAACACACAATGACAGAATAAAGAAACTGGCTCAGTACTCACAGATAGTCAGAACAAAAGAAAACCTTGAGCCAAGGTGGTCCCAGCCATAGACAACCATCAGTAATGAAAGCTGTGTCACTGCCCTCTTAGGCCTGACCAACCATCATGCAATTAAAAAGGAATTCATAGCTATAAGCCGTGATTGAATGTTACAACCAGGTATGCAGACTGTCGCATGATATCCACTCAACTTACTTATAACAATTGAATGTATTTTTAAATGGGTCACCCAACAATTATTTTGAATTTGTAACTAAACCACCATAAAGTACCCGCTCCAATATGCCTTGTTGCAGAATTGGTGTATTTAGAAATATGCTGACATATAATTCTGCAAAATAAATTTAATGACCACATTTAAAACAAATTTGAAAAAAAAAATGTTGACAAATAGTATTTTCTAATTATTTTGGCATACGCATTGTCTGCAGACGCCCTCTTAAAATCTCAGTTATAAATATATCAACGTCTGTTTTTCATTTACAATCACCAAAGCCAACATGTTGTAGCTGAGCTTGTTATAGAATTATTTTTTCCTATTTTAACTGGTAAAATAACAAAAGACGGCTGTGCAGTTAGCCTTTTTCACCAAGTTTGATCTTGACCTTGAAATTGAAACAATATTCAAGTATATTATGAATCTATTTTGGACGCCATCTTGGATTTTCTAGGTAACAACATAAAACACGACCATTTCTGAGTAATTTTATAAATTCTATGGTATTAGAAATACATGTATGCTGATATATGATTTAGCATGTAATATTATAATGGCCACATTCTAAATTTAAGTAAACTTTGATACAATAGCAGAAGATAGTTATGAAATTAGCCGTTTTTGCACTATTTTTCGTATTTGACTTTGAATTTGACCTTGACTTTGAAATTGAAATTCAAACGATGTTTAAATGTATCATTAAAACGTTCAAACATACACTTTAAAAATAAATATCATAAATTTGATGATTTATGGTACATGCAATCAGTACAACCATTCATATACCACAACCCCTTGCATTTATTTCTGGCGGCCATCTTGGTCGCCATCTTGGATTTCTCAACTCGCACCAACAATGGCCACTGTATCCTGGCAGATTAATAAACTTCAGGGTATGACAAACATTTTGGTATATAACATTCAATGTAGTACTTTGGTCACCACCAACTCTATGAACTAGGCCACTTTTCTGGCCATAGTCACTCCACTAATGTTGTCGCATCGACGTTGAAACAGTGTTGATTCGTCGTCATGTGCCTGCTGGGTCGGAAATGTCACAATCACATATCCCGGAAAAAAGTATGGTTACTGGTGATCTGACCGTCCCGATATGACCATAGCTGTTGACTGGAACTTTAAGCATCAAACCAAACCAAAACCATCACAGATCGCAAACCAACCCAAGGGTCCACGAGGAAGATAAAACAAAGACACAAACAAAGCTAGAATACGACTTAAAGAGACTAGGTCTGTAACTTTGAACATTTTTCGAAAAATTTACTTTTCTCTTTAAATTATTTGTAAAAATAGAATTAAGTTGTGTTTTCACAATAAACATGTTCAGTACAGCTGAAAACTGCACGGAAAAGTGAATTATCTGATAAAAAACAGGTGTTTTTCTCTTGTTTGTAATTATTCACGTCCCTCCAATAATTCTAGACAGTTGATTTTTAACATACGTAATTGCTGTTGTTTTGATAGTGATAATTTGTTAAGGTTTACGAAAATGTTTACCTGAATTTGGAATTTTAATATCTTTACTGTATTCTTAAAAAATAGAAACTTAATTTCAAAAACTAGAAGATCAAAAATTACACACTATGCAGCTTTAAGTAAAGCATCTCAGAGGTGATTACAAAACTAGAAAGGGCGCAAAGAACTATATTACAAACCAGGAAATAACCGGCACCCCCACCACTTTAGATACATAGCTTACCAAATACCCTTTGTAAATATAATTGAGCCGCGACATGTGATTTCCAACAATGTGGTATTTTGACAGGTGTAGACTGAGAGGAGCCTGTGAAGTCTCCTTTTTAGCTTAGAAACTCCAAATGATGTTCGGTCAGTAGCTTAACAGTCATTAAATATTCAAGGGACTAGCAAAGGCTCTGATCAGACTGCGCGTATGTGCAGGCTGATCTAAGGCTTTGCTGGTTGCACATACCACATTGTTGGAAACTCATGTCACGGCTCAATTTGACTGTCGAATCCATACTCAACAATAAAATAGTAGCCCAAAACCGACTCCTATAAGATTTCAAAACAAAATCACCATTGGCTTCATGTACCAGACTTTATTCTGTTATTACTCACGCAGTTTCTATGTAACGCTGTTATGTAAACTGATCAGAAAGAGAAATGACAAAAAAGTAGCACTGACCTGTGCGGAATCCCTAGACGGAGATTAATTGAATAATGTTCCAGTGCGATTCGGATATGCCAAACTATTAAAAATGGCACAAACGCTGCGCATCCATCGTGATTAAAAGAATCGGCGTGTAAATCCTTTATTATTACTTGGCGTATCTTGTTTAAAAGAAATCGACAAGATTTATAACCTAGGGGATTTTGATAATTACAAATAATAATTGTATACGTTTTTTGGTAAAAGCTGCTTAGGGTATATACAGACCAGCGAAATTCGAAATGTTGCTTGATAATATTTTCAAACATTTCTTTTCTAAAACCACTGGGCTAATTCAATTCAAATTTCATATGGATACTCCTTATGGTAAGGGAACGAAAATTTGCTCATGTTCGTGGCTATATGACAAAGATGGCCGCCATGCCCATATAAGGTGAAAACCCTTTAAATATCTTTTTCAATGTTACCAAAAGACCAATGGCTATCAGACTTGGTATGTAGCATTGGGGATGTGAGCCCTACCAGGTTTGTACAAATTATGATTCTAATTTGACCTTGATCAGCTTAATGGCAAGGTCAAACTCGATTCCAAGTGCATTTATATGGGAAAATCTTGAAATGTTTACATTTCCATAACTGTTAACCACAAAGGCATTATACTTGCTTGATATGTGGAACCACCTGAGACAATGATTATAAATAAGTACCAAAGGTCAAGCTGACCTCTGACTTTTTATCTAAGGTCGCTCATTTTTGACTGCCACATACTTATCTAAACACATTTTTCTCAGAAACCACTGGGCTGATAGCAGTCTAATTCATATGGCCACTCCTTAAGTTGAAGACAGGAAATATTTTACAAATGTTTATAGTCACATGACCTAGATGGCCAACATGCCAATATAAGGTACAAACCCTTTTAAATCTTCTTCTCTAGAACCAAAAGGCCAATGGCCTTGTTACTTAGTATGCAGAATAGGTTAGGACCCTACCAAGTTGGCCCAAAAGATGATTCCGGGTTGACATTGACCTACTATACGACTAGGTTAAATGTGATTCCTAATGTATTTATATGGGGAAAATCGTCAGTCCATTTTTCTATAACTGTTAAAATCGAAACCATAGTATTTGCAAGAAATGTTTAACCTAATGAGACAATAGTTTTGTATATCATTTAAATACCTTTGACCTATCATCCAAGGCCACTCATTTTTGACTGCCACATACATATCTAAACATCTTTTTCCCAGAAACTACTGGGCTGATTGAACTCAAATTTCATTTGGAGTATTCATTAGATAAAACAATATAAATATGATATTTGTTTCAGGTTATTTGACCAAAATGGCCTCGATGGCCATATTTGGTAAAACCCTTTAAAAGTATTCGTCTCTGTAACTAAAGCTTAAGGCTAATTGGGTCTTGGTATGTATCATTTTGGATGTTGGCCATATAAACTATGTTGAAATGATAAGCAAAGATTGAGCTTGACCTAGTTTAACATTATTAAGAAGATCTTGTGACTAAATATCAGGTGAGTGATTCAGGATCTTCAGGTCCTCTAATTGTATGTAGCGTTATGGACGATT
Source organism: Loripinus fragilis (assembly GCA_964019695.1). Classification (NCBI taxonomy): domain Eukaryota; kingdom Metazoa; phylum Mollusca; class Bivalvia; order Lucinida; family Lucinidae; genus Loripinus; species Loripinus fragilis. The sequence continues at coordinate 46,543,175 of OZ026515.1, forward strand.
CCATTGGTCTGCGAATGATAGATTCTATTTATCATATGACATTAAGATTACTTTAAAATCTCATTTCTGCAGTAAAACCGTTATACTTTTGTCATTATGTATGCAACGTTGTTATGGACGTCATAACGTTTCCCGAAAATCTTTTAACCACAAGTGGTTTATCGATTTTATTACATGGCATTATTTCACCCCAGACGCGATGTCATATGATAAACAGTATTTAAAGACTATTTCTTTGAAAAATCAATCCTGAAAATGATCACTTTTTCCGATATCTCCGAGAACACATTTAACCCTATATGTACTAGTGGGGTCTTCCCTCTGGTTGGATAGCATAGACTTAGTATAGCCCATTGTATATATCTAGGGGTTACAGGTTATAATTTCAAATTGAAAATTGTATTTCTTTTCTCTGAAGATCCTTTTTGTCTTAGGATGACTCTTTTTGCTATGTCTTTGTGCGCGTCTGTTTGTATGTGCTTTGTGGTCACCTACTGGGAAAGGGCTGACCTCTTGGCTCTCGTTTGTTGTGTCTTACTGTGAGTTTGTCTCTTTCCCATTGGTATCCTGGGTCAGGTGTGGTACTTGATTGTATCGATTCCTGATCTTTGCACCCTTACTTTCTTTTACTGTTTGCCAAAGTACGCATTTAGGAGTCACAAGTTACAAAGCAATAATATTTTCTAATTTTATCATTTACGGTTCCACTAAGCTACACTTTACCAACACGAAAATAAACGCAACGATTTTAAACGCTATATTTTCTTGGATTCTGGTTGAATTCTTACGTAAAATGTGTGAAGCATCGCAGAAAAAGTAAAAAAAAGTAGTTTGGATTCAATTGTTAAACGTGAATTATGATTCTGCTTAAGGAAAAGCTTTGAAATTCAGGTTAATTCTGTTTTAATATTCCACTCTCAGTGTAGCTAAAATAAATTAGCATTGAATAAACCTCTTCCGAAAAGAAAGTAAAACAGCGTTTATTAAGACATGCAGAATAAAACCTTATTTTTTCCAAGTTAACCTATCCTATCGTCCTAATTTGAGACAAAGGCAAACAGAGCAGACCTAGATCAGACAATCATGGTCTTCGCATTTGTTTGCGGAATGTTCTATTATAATCTAAATAAAATGAAAAATACCACAGAACAACCCCCAAAAACCAAAATGGACTGATCCAATAGATAACACACTTTTAATGAAATTTACTACCACATGTATAATACATGTAGTGGGAAATTTCATTAAATAAACTGATCAAAAAGGTAGGACATGTAGTGGGGAATTTCATTAGGCATAAATGGGTTAATCTGCAACGAAAATTGACTCTAAATGGTTTTATATCACCAGGCAACTGAACGTATAAACACGTTTGGAATGTAATTTTATATCAAATATATACATTATATGTTACTGCTCTTTTTCTAAAGTATCATGAAAAAAGTCTTTAATCCTTATTTAGTGAAAGTTAGCATTTAGAATTTTATACAAAGTAGTTTTAAAACATTCTAAATCTCTGTCAGTAAGTTGTTTTGAAAAAGAAACAATTAATATATGATATGTTACAGCCTTTCGCTCCGAGTTATGCCATGAAAAAGGTCACATATTGTCCAAATTAGTTTTTTGACAGATTAAACCCAAGGATTTTTTTAATAAAATCATGAACGTCTGTCAAGTTTTTAATACAACGCAATGTTAGAAAAAGTATGAATTTGAAATGTTACCACCTTTCTCTTTGAAATGTTCCACGAAAAAGGTAAAATTTTGTCCCAATTTAGTGAAAACTGAAAGAAAACTAACAGAATCAATTGAATTTACATTTAACAGCAATGTCTTACTTTATTTGGCCTGCAACGAGAAGAATGTCTTTTTTTACTTCTGAACAACCTAAACGTTATAAATTGTAGCCATGTCAGAAAATATGTGATGCTCTCCATTATCATTTGGACAATATTTTATAAGACTTGGCTCGAAATTATATAGACAAATTAAAAGTATTCCAACCAGTACTACGAGGGTCATCCAATAAATGGAGGGAATTTCCTTATGATGCAAGAGTTCGTACCTTTAAAAGATCGCAAATGTAATCATTAGGTGGCATAACTTATTGGGCATGCAGCATCATATCCAAACCTTTGCTGAAAAGTGAGGTTGCTTGTTGCTTAGCAACGAAAAAGTGATACTAAAGCTTACCTGGCCAGATTTTCCTTATACAAAAACCTCATGCTTAAGAAAGACAGTCTGGCATGTAATTATTATCATGTATCTGAACATAGTTTGTCCTTAAAGCTGTTATAGTTTAATTGTTCTCAATGTTACATATAAAATATTGTCATTACCATGTACAAGTTAGTCATGGTTGCATGGCTGCCTAGCAACCAGGCAATTGTGGAAAAAATGGACTAGTTCTTAAGTCTAAATTGTTCTGTTGCTAGGCAACAAGAGACACATTCGATACATGTTGTGAAAAGATACTGTTTTAAAATATAGAATATATTTAATAATTTTAGGATGATTTAAAACTTTTATACCAACCAACAATAATTTAAGGGCTAATTCATGACCCATACCCCTATTTCTGATTCAACAATTTTTCGTTTTTGTCGCTTTTTTACGCTAAATATACCTGCCAAAATGACATTTTTCAAAATAAGTCATTTAATTTTACAGAAGAATTTCTTTATATTGTGGTTTATAGAATAGATTCTTTTTGAAACTGATCTGCACATGCTAATAACCATGGCAACCATTTTAAGGCATCCGGCCAGGTCAGCTTTAAGTACCTGTTTGCGTTGCTAAGCAACAGGCAACATCACATTCCATCAAACTTTTGGATATGTTGTTGTATGCACAACAAGTTTTGCCACCTTATGGTTATATTTTAGATGTTCAAATGGTACAAACTCTTACATTATAAGGTAATTCCCCCTATTTATTGGATGACCCTCGTAATTGTGCTCCTCTTGTTACTGATTTTTTTTTTGGCTTTGTTATAAGAGAGACTTCCATGTTGTCTCTGTCAGACAAAATTCAAACTCCTATTATGGAAACTTAACTCCATCTCCATATATACTCCTCAAAATAATTGAAGGACCAAGATTTTCGAACGTGAGTATAATTAGCTCAAACTTTTAAATTCCGTAAGACTTAGCCCAAATCTTTCTACTCTTTATGCCCAGGCAGTGGGTGGGGTAAAGGAATTCTTCTGTGGTCATTTGAGGTGATTGAACGTGACATAAAATTAAACTTTGTTTTAAAGAGTTCAGTTTACATGCAAAATATTTCTTCAAACAGTTTCATTATACTGGGAAGCAAACATTTTCATCTCTGACATTGGATTTCGACACTGTTTTGTTTTCTGAAAACAATGGGTGTACTTTGCCATCAAGAATCAGATTTTCAATCGTCATTCTATGCCTTTGAGTGTTAGAAAGATGTCTCAACAAATTTTACAAAGATTGTGACAGAAAAACGTCAAAACCAGCTGTCTGAACCCACAGTCTTGTCATTATGCCACAGCTAAACAGGGCAATTTTCTTTCACATGAAGAGGTGGGTGGTATGGACTGGATAAAAACACCATAAGCGCATGGGAAAACAGAGATTTCAGCATCTAAAAACATTATTCATTCATTCCATGCAGTTCTGTAGTCCATGGATCACAAACTATCTATAATGAGGTACTTTTTAGAAATATAAAGGAAAATAAAAGATAAACTGACACTAAAAGATCGGTGCATCGGCGCCGAAGCGACGTCATCGCGTCACCTCGACGCCGATGCACCGTCAGATTGACGTTGTAATTCTATTTGGCAACTTGGTTCTATTTCAGTATTGACGGAGACTCAAAATCAGGTCTAAACTTAATTTTGGAAATATATTGGTAAAAATTCAAGTTTTAAAAAATAGAACTATAATCGTTTGTTCCTTTTAACGCAGTATGAGTGACACGGAGAATTGTAGGCAGAAGATGAGTTGAAAGTGACGTCAGAGAATGTTACGTGTATGTATGATAAATGGCTACTATGCTGATTTTTTTTTTTTTTCGTCGCGTTCAACTTACCTTCAGCATACAGTAGAAACATCTTCAAACCTCACCAATCAGTCTTTAAATTTTGTTTTTATGGCATCTCTTCTCTAAATTTATCTTTCTCTTTTTGGAAGAAAGTTTAGAGGGTTAATATTTTGACTAGATATGTTTTGTTTGTTTCTTTTGCTTTTTGTTTGTTTTGCTTTTTACTCAAAGTATACGACAAGCCGTGACACGGAGTCTCCGGCATTGCGGTGTGGGGGCAGAGGGGACACGGATCGGCCGACGGGGGGGGGGGGGGGGGGGGTGAAGCCTGAACAGCGCCTTTAAAGGTCAATTTTTACACTAAAACATATACAGCGATTGATAAACATGAAGGCTGGTCCGTGTCTGCGCTGGTCTGGCGCCCGTATGTTGGAGACCTCGTGTCGTGGTAAATAGATTTGTGAGTATTATATAAATACACATTGAATGCACGATTAAACTTAGGGCGCACAATGGGTAAATTCTAATCTTGGGCGGCTGGAGTATTAGTGGAACGTGGTGGTTTGTTTTGATGATGAAGGGCGGATATATTTAAACCTCGTGCTATCCACATTGAATAGAAATATGTAAAAATACGACCGTTATTCCACCCGAGTGTTACGAGATGGTTTTGTCCAATCCGCCGGGGATCAGCGTTTACCTATGAGCGCCAAGCTAACGGGAAAACATATATATATATATATATATATATATATATATATATATATATATATATATATATATATATATATATATATATATATATATATATATATATATATATATATATATATAATAAACTCAATTCACGTTCCAGGCACAACCATATGCATTTATGCGAGTAAGAATGCATATGTTTTTTGAGATAATGCTTTGTACAGTTTTATTATATTTGTACATATTAGTTATTATCTTTATTTTGTATATCGAATACTTCTTATGTCTGTTCCAATTGATGGGTGCACCAGGTCGTGGGAGGGGCTGGAAACCAGACTCGCTGCTGATACGCCAACTCGATATTACAACACGGGTATTAATCCTAAATGGGTAATGGGGTAGATCAGTGGCGTGTCAGTATCGGTCTGTTTGACAGCAGGGTTTGCGTCTGCAGACAGAGGGTGAAGGTTTCTTTTTCATGGAACTTTACTTTTCAGTACTTTGTTTTTCTTCTAAGCGGATTTAATCATGCTGTGAGATTGATGTCTACATCTTTGAAGACCCTCGTAAACAACTTGGATTTTAAGCTTTTACTGCTCTTTCTTATTTTAGAGGCCGGGGACGTAGAGATGAATCAGGGTCCAAATACAACCGAACATTCACTCTCAATTATTCATAGTAACATAAGAAGCATACGTAACAAATTTGACTTCATAACTGAATATTTTTTAGACTTTGATATTTTATGTTTCACAGAAACTCACCTCGATGCAAATTTTTTATCAGACTCTCTAATCCTAACTGATAAATTTGATGCTCCGTACCGAAAGGATAGATCAAATCATGGAGGGGGGTTATTGGTATATTTGTCTCATGAGCTGGTCCACAAACGTAGACTTGATCTAGAGGGCTATTGGAATGAATCCATATGGGCAGAAATTAAGGTAAATAGGCAAATCTACTTAATAGGAACGTTTTACAGTCCTCGTACATCTGATGCGAATTTCTTTGATTCTTTAAATAAAAATATCGAAAAGGCTTTAGATATTACAAATAATGTAATTATTGTGGGGGACATGAATGAAGACCTCTTAAACCCTAGCGTACACAACTTGAAAGATATACTGATCCTAAACTCTCTTAATAATGTTATCTCTGAACCCACAAGACAACATGCTCTGCTAGATCCCATCATAATTCACAACGACATGTCTTTCCTACACCATGGCATACTAGAAATTCCACCTGAAATTAGTGATCATAGTGCTACATATCTTTATCTTCCTTTTCAATACCCTCTGCATAGATCATTCACTCGTAAAGTCTGGTTATATAAAAATGCAAACTTTGAATTGCTCAATAACAAAATACTCCAATTTGACTGGACATGTTTAAATCAGGGCTCTGTAAATGACGCAAGTACTCTTTTTAATAATATTTTTATTGAATTTGTAAAAGTGTGCATACCTTGTAAATATATTCTTGTTCGAGAAGATGACAAACCATGGTATGACTCTGAGATTCGCCGAAATACACGGAAAAGAGATAGGCAAAAAAAGAAAGCAGTTAAAACAGGTAATATAACAGACTGGATTAAATATAAACGTCTTCGTAACAAAGTTAACAATCAAAGAAAACATGCTAAAGAATCTTTTTATAACAACTTAGAATTAATTATTACGGATTTCGAAAATAATGACAAAAGGAAATTTTGGAAAGTTATTAGGCATTTTGTTAAAAACAACAGTTCAGCTATCCCTCCTCTCTCTACTACCCTTCCTTCGGGCGAAACACAATGGGCATTCACTGATGAAGCAAAAGCAGACTGTCTAAACGATTACTTTGTCTCTATTTCTACTGTTAATAATGAAAACACTGAACTACCCCCTTTTGAAAAACTTACAAACAATTCACTATCAACAGTAAACTGCACTGAAAACGAGATTGAAAATTTAATCAATGTTTTGAATATAAATAAGGCAAGTGGCGATGACGGAATTAGTCATAGGATGCTTAAAGGAGTCGCTTAATCTGTCTCAAAACCCCTTTCTCTTCTTATGAACAGATCCTTTAATGAAGGTATCTTTCCTGAGGCATGGAAAGTAGCCAATGTTATACCGATTTTTAAAAAAGGTGATAAATCTCTACCTTCAAATTATCGACCTGTAGCACTCTTAAGCTGTCTTGGTAAACTACAAGAAAGAATTGTTTTCAAGAACTTGTATAATTTTTTAATTGATAACAACTTGTTATATAAATACCAGTCAGGATTTCTCCCTCACCATTCTACAGTTTTCCAACTGATTGATATATACCATAATATTTGCCAAGCTTTTGACAATAACCTGTTTTCCTGTATAGTTTTCTGTGATGTGTCTAAAGCTTTTGATAGAGTCTGGCATCGGTGTCTGCTATTTAAGTTAAGGCAAAATAGTATTGATGGTAAGTTGCTCCAGTGGTTAAATAGCTATCTAACTAATAGAAAACAAAAAGTTACCCTCAAGTCCTGTGCTTCGACTACTATAGAGTCCATCATTGCAGGAGTTCCCCAGGGATCAGTGCTTGGACCCCTGTTATTTCTAGTATATATCAATGATATTGCAAAACAGTTTCAGTTTAACACGATTATTTGCTGATGACAGTTCTCTATTCTATGCTGCAGCACGCCTCTCAGACATAGCAGGTATTATAAACCATGATCTCAATATGCTTTCTAATTGGGCCATGCAATGGTTAGTCAAATTTAACCCTCTTAAAACTGAAGCAGTTCTTTTTACTCTTAAATATTTTGAAGCTTTTCCTCAATTGTTGATAACACTCCAATAAAATTTGTCAAAGATCACAAACATCTGGGCATAACTTTCAGCCAAAACGGTCAGTGGCACACACATATTGAACAGATTGCAAATACAGCGTCGAAAATATTAGGCATAATGCGCAAACTCAAATACACTCTGAGCAGAAATGCATTAAATCAAATTTATCTATACCACTTATTACCCATCATAGAGTATGCATCATTAGTTTGGGATGGCTGCACACAACAAGACTCTAACACTCTTCAAAAAATACAAAATGAAGCAGCTCGTATTGTTACTGGACTAACCAGATCGGTATCGTTAGTCAAATTATATAATGAATGTGGATGGACTAATTTATCAGTAAGGAGACACCAACAAAAACTGCATTTTATGTATAAAGTAAATAATGGACTGGTTCCATCATATATTACTGATTTATTTCCCCCATTAGTAAGTGAAATTTTGGGGTACCCCCTCAGAAACAACAACAACTTCTCCACACCATTTACTCGAACTAATATATCACTAAGATCATGTATTCCATCAGCCATCAGAATGTGGAACACTCTTGACGAAGGCCTCAAAATCAGCCAACAATATCTTCCTTTAAGAACAACCTGCAAATTACTACTTTTCCTAAACTACATTTACCTAACTACTTCACATCAGGAAACCGATATCTATCAGTAATACATGCTCGAATAAGAAACAATTGTAGCAATCTGAATAATGATTTATTTATCAATCATCTTCGTGAAAATCCTCTCTGTAATTGGTGCAATGAAATAGAGGATAGCGAACACTACTTCTTTCATTGCAACAACTACAGAGACGAGCGTCATCTATTTTTTGAAGCTGCAAGAGACTTTCAACCACTAACTACACAATTATTGTTATACGGAAATGAAATAGTTGACAACACACTTAATTCAACATTATTTAGAGCAGTACATGATTATATAAAGAGCACCAAACGTTTTGACAATACATAAACATATTTTTCTTTTTGACTTGGAAATTCAAGTATATTTATCTCACTTTCTGCTATACCCAATCTTCCCTATGTCGGAGGGGCAGGCCTGCTCCTAAGTACTGGTGGACCCAACAACTGGGTGAGCATTGACATGGAGTATTTGATCATTGTAATAAATGTTTCATGAGTGTGAAAAGAATACAATAGATGCATATCAGATAATTGAAGACAAGCGGTTTGGATGTCGATCCACTAGGATTGGCAGACAGATTTTTTGCCTTTAATGATCTGAATGATGCTAACCGGCACTCTAAAATGCACGCATAGACAGTTATTTATTTATTTATTTATTTATTTATTTATTTATTTATTTATTTATTCTTTATGATTTTGTATAGTTGAAGATATGTTTTGTAGCCTTGTTTACATGCTTTGATTGATCTGTATATGTAGGGGGAGGGTCGTAACTAATGTTGCGAGAACTTGTGACCCAACCCCATTGCTGTAATTTGTGGCAATAAAATATGTATAAACTAAACTTTGGATCACAAACAAACACTGACTTTCCAAAACATTTAGGTCAAGTTTTAAAATGACACAAAATTCATGTTTGTAACATTTTCTACCATTCTCTTTTTGCTGTTACGCTTGGCAATAGGGCGTCAAAGATGTCCAAAAAATTTGGACCAGATCGTAATAGGATTGGTTTTCAAAATACGATGAGCACAAAATGCGTCAATGTTATAAAGGATAGTACTGGTCCTTCAATTAGATGACTAGATGACTTACTAAATATTGATAATAATGATATCAATGTAAATTGGCGAAACTCTGTCAATTTTTCCCAAGAATTGAGCAGAAGTGAAATATTGCCGTAAACCTTAGTTTTATCAAAACTCTGGTGCATATTTTGGAAAAACTATGCGTAACAATGCCAAGCTACAACTTGTCAATATCAATGCATATATAAAAGTTGTTGAAAATTTGTCGATTTGTTCTCAAGATATTGAGCAGAAAAGAAATATTGGCGTACATCAAGGGCCATAACTCTGGTAAAAATATGGGAAAAATTACGTGTAACAATCCCAAGCTAGATCTTGTCAATATCAATGCATATATACAATTTGGTGTAATTATGTAGATTTGTTCTAAAGATATTGAGCCGAAACGAAATTTTGGCGGAGATCAAGGGCCATAACTCAGGTATAAATGTAGAAAAAATGATGCGTAACAATCCCAAGCTAGATCTTGTCAATATCAATGCATATTTAAAAGTTGGTGAAATTCTATAAAGTTGTTCTCAAGATATTGAGCAGAAACGAAATTTTGGCGTAGATCAAGGGCCATAACTCAGGTATAAATGTAGAAAAAATGATGCGTAACAATCCCAGGCTAGATCTTGTCAATATCAATGCATATTTAAAAGTTGGTGAAATTCTATAAAGTTGCTCTCAAGATATTGAGGAGAAACGAAATTATGATGGACTGGCGGACAGACAGAATGACAGACAACCCAAATCCTATATAGCCCCCCCCCCCTTTTTCAAAGTGGGGCTATAAAAAATCTTCTGCAACAAGGCATATCAGAACCTATATTTTATGGTGATTTAGTTTATAAATTCGAAAGAATTGTTGGAAAACCTAATTTTAGAGATCTATTAAAAAAGATAACTTGGTTGGCATGCGACAGTCTGCATGCCTGGTTTAAATCGCAATCACGGTTTATAGCCACGTCTTGGTTCATCCTATTTGCAAAGATTATCAGCAGACGACACAAGAATAGTAGGCAAAGAGTTAACCAACATGAGCATAGTTTCCTTTTTGTGGGACATAGACAAACCAGATGCCACAGAACGCGTGGTCTCTACCATCAGAGTGCAAACAGTTTGGATCCAGATCAAGCCTGACTAAACGCCAGGACTGATCTGGGTCAAACATGTTTGCGCAAAGATTAATAGCAGATGGCAGTTAACCAAAATTAAGCCTATGATCATTTTGTGGTCATAGGCGAACAGTGTAGAGCCAGATTGGGCTGCACAGAAAGCAGGGTTGTATTTTTGCCTGATCTGGGTCCAACTAGCTAGCAAAGATTATCAGCAGACTACCCTAGTAGACTGAGTTAAAACTAGTAGACAGAGATAAGCCTAGTACCCGACCAAAAATGTAGACCCTGATCAGACGTCACAGACTGCAGGTCTAAACAGGATCTCGGTTTGCCTACAAAAATATTTGAGGCCAATGTTCACATAAAGAGACAGTATAGGACTGTGTCTGATGAGGCTCAGAAAACTCTTAAACATTATCCAGATAAGTAATGTAGTAAATGGTAATAAAACTATTAATCCTGCCCCCTCAGGCTAATCATCAAGTTTTACAAACAAGGTGAATGGGTATCACAAAAAAGTTGTTAGCAAGTATGTTGAATGTCCATTTTCTCATGTAAAATATTCTCAATGAAAAATTAATTCTATTACATTAAAAAAATACACATGGACATTTATAAGAGTGTCAATTAGAATCCAGGCAAGGCCTGACACCTTGCCACACATGATCTGGGTCCAAACTGTTTGCAATGGTACATGTAACTTGTGTTATGTGATATACAGGTATTGAACTTCATTGTGCACAAGGAGCTCTCATTTATCTCTTGGTCAGAATGTGTAGTGCACTTGGGTCACAAAGTCTAGTGCACATGGGTAGCAGATGAAGGTCAAAGTCATGTGCACACCTCTCTCTGGCGTAGTGCACACGGGTTGCACTTTATGTCAAGTGTTTCTCTGGCTTGACTGTACATGTATTGTGTCCTCTTTAATTGCACGACGGATGGGTCAGGCATCGGACTCATTGACGACTCTGACGTAAAGCTTTTATTGGTGGGATTTTGCCTGATACTTGTCTGTAGCTGGGCCCACCCTGGCTAAATTTGTGTTTTTTAGCATTGACTATCTGTGAGTTTGAGCCATTTTCTTTGTATCACCATGGTGCGTTAATTTGATTAGATAGTTTGTCCATGGTGATACATTGCAATAACTAGAAGCCTCCATGCGAGCCTAACATTTTTGTGCCTCAACAACAGCAGAATCTAGGGCGAAGATTTGGTACCAATAAAATGCATTTAAGACTCCCCTCCCCAGTGGCCTAGGCTGCTGTCCGCTCTAAGGCGTTGGTTCTATTGTTGTTGATTCATTGTTGATTGTTACTCCCATTATGGGATTCTGTGATTGTTCTATGTTTGGTTGTGCTTTACTTTATGTCTATTCTAGTTTGGCAATCATACTGATGGGGTGATGCAGGTTGTTTTGCTTACTTTGTCTCCCTAGGGTCTCGTGGCTCTTCCTCGCGATGTCATGGGTTTGTCTGCAGTTTGTGATTGTGGTATTTTCGGATCATACTTTCTTACTATTTTTGCTTAGATTTATCATAGTTTATATACGATGAAATTATTTAATTATTCTTAAACTTTGTCAAATTAGATAACACAACATTTATTTTAGAAAATGAATTAAAGAATATGATGTATTTTTATCCTTCTTTATAAGTTGTGTCATGTAAAAAGCCCAATACGTTGACTCCATTAAGAGAAAATATACATTTTTGATAGATTTATTATAATTTTATGAAAAAAAATATTAACTTCAAAGCTACTTTGAAAACATTGACGTCAATCAGTGCAATTCATGGATTTTTAAGTCCAAAAAGATCGTCAAAGTTCAAAACAGAATATTTTCTCAATGTAACGCCAAACTACCATTTAATTCATTCACCATCTGGCAACACAAATTAAGAACAATTTTGGGTATTTCCCATGCACACCGTTCCTGCGACGGGAAACGGGAAAGTTGTCTTGGTCCCGTCTTTCCGACTATTTACAAATTCGGATCAATACTGTTTTCAGCTACGCTTATGTCAGATGGATATTTCCGCATTTTCTGGACAAAATAAAGTAACAAAAATGTGTCCGAAATGTCCATTGACCCGTTATTATAAATGATCGTCTCAGTAACAAATATACTGATAAATAGATATGTCGAAATCAAACAATATACAAAAGTTCCAAGTATATACCGTGTATATGCAAATACGAATGTGGCCGGTACTCGGATTGTGTGTCCAATATATACGGTTAATATCTGACCTCGTGGCCTAGTGGTTAGAGCGTCGGACGTTGGAACCATCGGACCAGGGTCGATTCCTGGGTGGGCACCTATTATACATACTTTTGCAGTACAGACGAAGTAAAACCGTTTCTACTGAAAATGGGATAGTAATAAAGAAAAATCAATTTCTATTTTAATAACATTGTAAAACAAATAAACAAAGATGAAAACCCTGAAAAACAAAACAAGCTAAAAAATTAAGACTGCTGAAAATATCTCTCATCACTTGGAAGTCATATTGGTACGGATGAGCGGCCCAGAATTTTAAAACCCACCCCATTCATATACTTAGATGTCGAAAAATAGGACCCATTCATGTAACGACATTAATAATGACCTAATAATATACTGCCCTTCAGATTCACATACTTATCCATAATATTGCTCTCGGGTGCTGTAAACCATGGACTTGTTTACACAATGAAAGCTTAAGGTCACTACTGACACCAGGACAATTTATTTCCAAAACTAAAATTTTCATCATTTCTGTAATTTGCTGTTTTATTTTATTAATACTTACATGAGTGCTGATGTTTTATTGAATTTATTAAACGAGTTGGGAAAAGTTTAATAAATTCAATAATGCAAGAGCACGAATGTTAGATTATATTTATCATATGACAAATACTTTGAAATCTGATTTCTGGCGTAAAAACTTTATAATTTTGTCATTATCTATGCAACGTTGTTATGGACGTTATAACGTTTCCCGTAAATCTGTAAAACAATAGTGGTTTATCGATTTTATTACATGGCGTTATTTCACTCCCAGACGCGACATCATATGATAAACTAGAGGACCTGAAGGTCCTGAGGCGCTCACCTGATCTCCTTAATAATTGTAAAACAGGTCAAGGTCAGCTACAGCTTATAATGAAACATATTTTGTTTTACCATATATGGGGGTTGCAGCCATTTTGGTCCAATAACCTAAACAATCTAACAGCCCAGTGATTTCTGAGAAAAGATGTTTAGATAGGAATGTAGTGGTCCAAATGAGTGGCCTTGGATTAAAGGTCACAGGTCAGCTTGACATTTGGTACTTATATAAAACCATTGTCTCATTAGGTTAAATATTTCTCACAGGTATTATAATTTCGGCTAAAACAGTTATAGAAAAATGAACATTTTAAGATTTTCCCATTATAAATGCTTTAGGAATCAAATTTGACCTTGCCATAAAGTAGATCATGGTCAACCTAGATCCATCATTTGTGCAAACCTGGTAGGGACCACATCCTCAATGCTACATAGTAAGTCCCAAGGCCATTGGCGTTTTGGTTCCAGAGAAGAAGATATTTAAATAGTTTTTACCATATATGGGCTTGGTGGCCATCTTAGTCATGTGACCATAACAATTTATACAAATTCTGGCTAACCAATGATAAGTAGTGGTCATATGAATTTTGATTTCTATTGACCTAGTGGTTTCCGAGTAATATGTTGATGAGACTCCAATATGAGCGACCTTGGCTGAAAGATCAAAGGTCAACCTTGACCTTTGAAACTTATATATAGCCATTGTCTCATTAGTTTTAACATACCAAGTAAGAATAATGACTTTGGCTTCAACAGTATTCAAAAAATCAACTTTTCAAAAAATTTCCCATTTAAATGCATTAGGATGCAAATTTGACCTTGACGTTAAGTAGGTTTAGGTCAACCTAGGATCATTATTTGAACAAACTTGGTAGGCCCAATACCCCTAATGCTACATACCAAGTCCCAAGGTCATCGGCCTCCTGGTTCTTGAGAAGAAGATTTTTAAATGGTTTTTACCATATATGGGCATGGCGGCCATCTTGGTCATGTGACCTAAATGTTTTGAATAAATTTTGGTCATGTGACCTACATGTTTTGAATAAATTTTGGCTATCTTATCATAAGGAGTCTTCACATGAAATTTGAGTTCAATTGGGCCAATGGTTTGTGAGAAAACTAAGTTTTAATATATTGATTAGACCACAATATGAGCGACCTTGGCTGAAAGGTCAAAGGTCAACCTTGACCTTTGAAACTTATTTATAGCCATTGTCTCATTAGTTTTAACATATCAAGTAAGAATAATGACTTAGGCTTCAACAGTATTCAAAAAATCAACTTTTCAAAAAAAAATCCCATTTAAATGCATTAGGAAGCAAATTTGACCTTGACGTTAAGTAGGTTAAAGTCAACCTAGGATCATTATTTGAACAAACTTGGTAGGCCCAATACCCCCAATGCTACATACCAAGTCCCAAGGTCATCCGCCTCCTGGTTCTGGAGAAGAAGATTTTTAAATGGTTTTTACCATATATGGGCATGGCGGCCATCTTGGTCATGTGACCTAAATGTTTTGAATACATTTTGGCTATCTTATCATAAGGAGTCTTCACATGAAATTTGAGTTCAATTGGGCCAATGGTTTGTGAGAAAACTAAGTTTTAATATATTGATTAGACCACAATATAAGCGACCTTGGCTAAAAGGTCAAAGGTCAACCTTGACCTTTGAAACTTATTTATAGCCATTGTCTCATTAGTTTTAACATATCAAGTAAGAATAATGACTTTGGCTTCAACAGTATTCAAAAAATCAACTTTTCAAAAAAATTCCCATTTAAATGCATTAGGAAGCAAATTTGACCTTGACGTTAAGTAGGTCAAGGTCAACCTAGGATCATTATTTGAACAAACTTGGTAGGCCCAACACCCCAAATGCTACATACCAAGTCCCAAGGTCATCGGCCTTCTGGTTCTGGAGAAGAAGATTTTTAAAGGGTTTTTACCATATATGGGCGTGGCGGCCATCTTGGTCATGTGACCAGGACCAATTGAACAAACTTTCGTTCCCGTATCCTAAGGAGTCTCCATATGAAATTTGAGTTCAATTGGCCCAGTGGTTTCAGAGGAGAAGATGTTTGAAAATGTTGACGGACGGACGCCAGACGACAGACGACGGACGACGGACGGACGGACGGACAACGGAGTGACTGGTATACTATTAGCTCACCAATGAGCCTTCGGCTCAGGTGAGCTTAAAACAATAAAATCAATGTCACCGTTTAGTTTTTGAGCTAAGGCTCTTTAAAGACATGCATAATATGCCCTTTTCTCCAAAATGTTCAGGGTTGAAGTAGGAGATAAAAAGGTATATGATATTTTAGCTTATGACTATGGCATATTGTGAATTATTGCTTCAGAACAGCTTAAGTTTACTTGAAAAACTAAGATGGTTATTTGATATGAATCTAGCTATTGTATATTTACTGACCCACCTTTTCATTTAAAAATATAGTTAAAAGAATTGACATGTTTACTTTAGGAAATCATATAATGGATTTTTGTGAAACTTGTATATCATAAACATTATTACGTAAGGTGAATCAGTGTGAAATTTGAGTAATATTCACAGTGTAGAAAAAGAGATATTTCTTGATTACTACCCCTAACCCATGTAATGCACAATTTCAATTTTGTAACCTTTTATCTGCATAACTAAGGCTAAATTTACTCTGAACAGACCAAAAGCTATTTTAATAATGCTTTGATGCTAGCTGTATGTGTGAAACTAATTTGAGAAGATTGACTAATAAAATAATGTTTTTCTTAAGTAATAAATATATAATTGTTACCCCACCCACTTTTTTCAATGATTATCTGCTCTTGCGCAATGAAAGGGATAAAATGGCTCAAACAGTTTCAAATATACAATTCTGTTGTTGATACATATAAAACCAATTGCAGGAGTCATTGGAATATATCAAAATAGTAGGGTTATTCAATATTTGTTCAATATTTTGGGGATCATTGATGCATCTATAAGGCATATTTTAATGATGTTTACACCATAAAATGCAAAATCAAGGGCATTAACTCATGTTTGAGGCAATATTTTATATTATTTAAGCTAACAGATGTAAAGGTGTATGAAACCAAAAACCTTGTATATGCATTTTACTGAAATCTGATACTTGGTAAGCAAGTTATAGGACAAAAATTTATTTTTAATCCATTTTCTATGTAAATATTAGCATTAAGGGGCAATAACTCAGGTTTGAAAAAAATGAAAATGTAACAGAAACAACTTTTGACCTACAGTTTGACATAGTAATTGTTCAAAACATCTTTCATGCAATAGGTAATAAGTTTTTCAAGTTATTGAGCTTTTACTCACTTTACTGCAGTATTCCTATACAAAACAATGGTAAAATGATAAACAGGGGCAGTAACTCTTACTGATAAATGTAGATAGTTTAATGCATTACCATTGCGTCTGGCATATCAAGTCCATTTATCCCACTAAGTTTTAGGTATATTAGTAACATTTTTGAAGTTATAAGGCAAATTGTGTTTAGTTATGCAAGAGTTATGGTTATTGGTGTCAGTAGTGACCTTAAATAGAGAATACTAGGTGAGTGTGTTTTGATATCAAGTTTACCAGGCAAGGCTTTGAGTCGCTTTTTGACATTACTTTTTCCTTCTTCTTTTTCAGCTTTATGATGCTGAATTTCTTCCTACAAGTGATGTGAATTTAAATAAATGACCAAAAGTACACTCCATAACGTTTTATATTGAATTATCCTCAAAATCTGTGGAGGTGGGGATAAAGTTTGCTCTCCTGAGGAAAAATTAGTCTGGTGACCCCTATTTTGTAATCTTTTTTCTAAAAGGTATAATAACAGCCTATGAAATAAAACAAAATTTTAACATCTTTACTGTCAGATTTTTTAATATCCAATTTACAAATTATATAATTTAAAAAATCGAATTTCTATTTTGGAGGAATAACCAAAATATATCATTCAGTATCCTGTCACGGCTTTGGAAGTAAGTAAGGTTGCAAAGAAATTTTCACAGTTTTTTTTTCTTGCTTGTTTCTAAAAAGCTTGATGTGAATAATAATTAAAATTAAGATAAACAAGCTGAATGGCGATTTCAAACATTTAGCTTTATATTAAGGACTTGGATTGTTATTTTTTTTTTTTTTTTTTTTTTTTTGGGGGGGGGGGGGGTTCAGAACATTTGTAAAATGCTGAATACTTCCATGTCAGATTATGAATATTGAACATGGTGACATATCCTTTTTTATTTCACAAATTGACAGTCCATACATAAACCAAACTGTATGCAAAGTATTAAAAAGATTTTAATGTATTATCCGCGATTGCCCTTAAGATATTGCATGACCCGCAGGTGTACGCTTTACCCACTGTGTGAGTCCGTCGGACCGTTAGCAGTTAGTGAAAGTGCTCACGAATCACATGGTATTACTTGACTTGCCGCTTACTGTAAAGGCGGCAACTTTAATATTCATATCTGGGCGTGGTTCGGCTATTTCATCTGCTAAGGAAGGGAAATCAGGTTTTATTTTTAATTTGGTAAAGAGTTAATAAGCTTTTTGAGCCGCGCAAACGTGCGTGCATTTCATGAAAATCCTTACCGTATACACACTGAACTCACATTTATTAGCCCTTAAAGCGCATAATCACAAAATGTATGTTTTTGTCGTCCACTAAAATATTTGTAGCCTCATAGATAAACAGTGTGGACCAAGATCAGACTGCTCCTGTAGGAGCAGTCTGATCTGGGTCCGCCCTGCTTATGTTAAATAGACATTTTGAGATGCTGATATTTTGCTGGCGTTTTAAGGACTAAATAATAACTGAGGTTGAGGCACAAGATGATACAGTTACTTTTGAATAAAACCACGCCTCCTTTTCAGCTTTTACCTATGCCTAATGTTGACTAGTCCTAATTACGCATTCATGAGGCACCGCCTTTACAGTAAGCGGAAAGTCAAATAATACAAATATTTTCGTGATTAGTTGGGTACGCAGTACGGCCCACTTTCACATGTAGAAATTTAGCTAATAGTTATGTAGGATGACAGAGACGTCTATTATTCGGATATTCTGAAGCGAGATTGGAATTTTGTTCCGCGCTGGCTGCTGTCTGTAGTGCCGCGGAGACAAGCGAAAATTTTCTCAGCATTAAATTGGCAGAAGCCTTCTGGTTTTGATTGCGATATTATTTTATGACCACTCTAAAATGAGCTCGACAGCAGACTTGTGGTTCCAAAAATGAAGTGTGCGACTTTAAGCATTATCAGTTTAGTTTGTAGGCACTAGTCAACCATAGACAAACGATATGTACGTGTTCCTGGAGTATATTATATGCTACATGTACAAAGGAAAAGTATGACCATTACCATAATAACGCTTTAAAATGTAAGTTAATATATTTTTGAATTTTGTTCTTTTCTCCTTTTCATTCTGATGATTTTTCCAAATTATATTGATACAATAAATATGGTAGAGTCCATTTAGGAGCAACAGGTCACAATTTCTAAATTATGATGTGTTCATGTACCTAAATATTGTTTTATCTTAGCAAACAGTGCAGACCCTGATGAAAAGCCGAGTTATGCGGCATTTCATCAATGGTATTCGCTGTTTGACAAAGTGCATAGATACACTACATGCATGTGTAAACAAATATAATTTATATGCTTCAAATGAAAAACGGGTTTTAATAGTGGAAATGCAAACAAAATTATAAACTTAAAGCATTACGCTTTATAATTTAAGTTTATGATTATTTTTTTTTTAATTTTGTTAGTTTATGATTTTATTTTGCATTTCCACTATTAATCCTTTCCATTCTGATGGATTCTCCCAATCCTATTCAATTTGATACAATAAGTATGTGTGTGAGCATCAATGACTAATGAGAGAGACTGGGTCTAAAACAGCAGTTTAAACATTTGTTTAGGGTGCTCTTAACAACCATCTCAGAGACACGGTTTTTTTGAGTTCCCACAACATATGTTTTGTTGAGATATAAGAAAGTTATTTTTATTACGCATTCTTATTCAAATTGAACTCCATGGTCATGACAAGTTGACAAGGACATTGTTTGCCGACACTGAATAGTATAAGTTTACTTCGCAGGCTGAAGTTGCAAAAACAGAATGCATGACTGTACTACATGTATAGATGACATTTTTGCGAACTTACAATTGTGCATACTATAGTTTATTTGATGTAAGCAAAACAGTAAATAGATTACCGCGTTGACAGGGAAAATGGCGAAGATTTGCAGAAATATTTCGTACTCAAGTCTTAAAAATATTTTTTGGAATTGATAACTTTGGTTTGAAATTCAATTTAACAGATTTTGTGATTTCGTTTTTTGCAGAAAAGTCGTATCGGTATTTGATGTTTATTATACTCAGTGCCTGAACGGTGGTAATGCCAGAAGCAATATTTTTCTGAAACTACGAATTCTTTTGCTAATATATTTATAGAATTCTTCATTTTCCTACTCTGATGGACTGTTTTCAACATTTACATTATTGTTATTGTGCTAGCCCAATTGCTGTAATTCGGAATTTTTTGCGAGAAGTTTATTTTCGTGAAAAGCATTAAGGCACTGTCACACTACGACGTATAGCATCAACGTATGCCGACGTATGAAAAATTCAGCAATTACATTGGTATACGCTGAGTACGTCAGAAATAAGTTTTAAAACCCGTTACGAATACGCTATAGTACGGTGGTTTACGTTGACATACGGCTAAGACGTCCAACATTTTGTGGATCCATTAAAATATTACAGCATATGCGAACGTACTGCTTCTATACGTTAGGTATACGCTAGATGTACGCAGCAGGTAAGTTATACATACGTTAAGGTGCGTTAGCACCAACGTATGCGAACGTATGAGAAATTAAGCAAATACGTTGGTGTACGCTGAATACGTTAAGGCCCTGTCACACTACGACGTATAACACCCACGTATGCCGACGTATGAAAAATTCAGCAAGTACGTTGGTATACGCTTAGTACGTTAGTAATAGGTTTTAAACACGTTACGAATACGCTATAGTACGGTGGTATACGTTGACATACGGCCAAGAGGTCCAACATTTTTTAGCATCCATAAAAAATTACAGCGTATGCGAACGTATTGCTTCTATACGTTAGGCATACGCTAGATGTACGCAGCAGGTAAGTTATGCATACGTTAAGGTACGTCAGCTCCAACGTATGCGGACGTATGAGAAATTAAGCAAGTACGCTGATGTACGCTGAATACGTTAGAAATAAGTTTTAAACACGTTACGAACACGCTACTGTACGTTAGTATACGTTGCCATACGGTGAATAGATCTCAAAATTTTGAACTTGCATAAAAAATCTTCAGCGTATGCCGACGTATTGCTTATACGTTAGGCATACGTTAGATGTACGCAACGAGTAAGTTATGCATACGTTAAGGTACGTTAGCACCAACGTTTGAGGACGTATGAAAACTCACAAAGTACGTTGATGTACGCTGAATAAGTTAGAGATACGTTTTCAATACGTTACGAACACGCTACAATACGTTGGTATACGTTGTCATATGACAAAGTGGTCCCAAAATTTTGTTCTGCTTTATACGTTTGTCATAAGTTAGATGTAAGTTATGCATACGTTAACGTACGTTATATGTAAAAATTCAGCATACGTTAGACGTTCGTTGTGTATAAGTTTCCCATACGTCAAGAGCGCTAGTCATACGCTGGGCATACGCTTTTATACGCTGATACAAGTATAAGTTATGTTACGTTGGGAATAAGTTATCAATAGGTTACTCATAAGTCAGACATACGTTCTATATTCGTTTCGCGTACGCTTTGCATAAGTTCAGAGGGAGGCTCCCTCTGATTTCTAATTAGATTTCAAGCGTATGTCAGCGTACTAGATATATATTTCATACGTCGGCATACGTTGGCTAAAACGTTATAGTGTGACAGGGCCTTAGAGATAAGTTTTACGTTACGAACACGCTACTGTTAGTTGGTATACGTTGTCATACGGCGAATAGATCCCAAAATTTTGAACTTGCATAAAAAAAATCAGCGTCTGCCGACATATTGCGTATATGTTGGCGTAAGTTAGATATACGCATCGGATATGCATACGTTAAGGTACGTTAGCACCAACGTATGAGGATGTATGAAAATTCACCAAGCACGTTGGTGTACGCTGAATAAGTCAGAGATACGGTTTCAATGCGTTACGAATACGCTAAAGTACGTTGGTAAACGTTATTATATGTCAAAGTGGTCCCAAAATGTTGTTCCACAGTACTGTTTTATACGTTTGACATAAGTTAGATGTACGCTACATGTAAGTTATGCATATGTTAACGTACGTTATATGCACAATTCAGCATACGTTAGACGTTCGTTGTGCATAAGTTTCTCATAAGTCAAGAACGCTGGTGATACATGTACGCTGGATATCATGACGCTTTTATACGCTGAAAAAGAAAACGTTATGTTACGTCGGAATAAGTTATGAATAAGTTATGAATAAGTTAGATATACGTTCTATGCTCGTTTCGCGTACGCTTTGCATAAGTTCAGAGAGAGGCTTTCTGTGATTTTAGCGTATGCCAGCGCACTAGATATATATTTCATACGTCGACATACGTTGGCTAAAACGTTATAGTGCGACAGGGCCTTTAAAAGGCGTACTTGCGATGCAAAAAACCGCGAACTGGAGCATGATTTTCCAACATCAGTCAGAGTGATTTTGCGAAGTTTCGCAAAATTAAAACCCTGAATGTACAGTAATATTCGGCGCCCAATCCGAACTGCCTCGGCCAATTCCGTGGAATTCCGTAGAATCAGGCCTTGGATGTACATCGAGAATATACTTTGGTAACGTGACGCTGACGTCACAGAAACCATGCCAACACATTTTGTGATTGCAGCAAAACAAACGGTTATAAATGAAGTTTATGTTTTTTTTAAATAAAATATCGCTATAACGCGATGTTTTGTTGAAAAATACATAACTTCATTTATTCAGCTGATTAAACTTTAGGGTAATCAGAAAAAATGGATTTTAATATGGCTGAACCCACATGCTACAGAACCTATTTTCCTTACGCCAGTTCCGGTTAACAAAATTGAACTTTTTTGTTCATAGTATTACGCGTATTGCTCCTAAAGTACACCCGAGGCTAGATTTGATTCTGAAATTGTGCCGGACTTTCCCGATTGATTCGACGCCTTGTTGTTTTTATGCGTTTGTGTTAAATATTCCCTTTGGTCATGTGCGTACGATGAAAGTTCATATCAGCATGTGTAACCGCACAGAGCCATTCAGAACTTTCTTGTACATGTACGTCATGATGATGTAGACTTCGTTCTTAAAGTGTGTGGTCATTACATTGAATGCCCTACACATCATGATCCGGACCACCGATTAACTATTTGCATAAGATCAAGGTCATGGGACGTTGGTACTTACATGTACTCCTACACAACGATCTAATCATCGCCTCGACCGCTCGTGTGTTTTTTTTAAAAATGCCCTATGAACTGAGATAATCAAAAATCGGGGAATGTCTCGCAACAGCCTATGGATAACTAAGTTTGTGGTAAAAATCAGATTTACTTTTCGCGTAATAAAGGCGTACCAGAATCCAACAGACACAAGTCTATCGCGCGAAAAGTAAATATGACATAATTGTGAACAGTTACCCAGCATGCAAAGAGTTTTCTCCGAATGGAATAAAATAAATTTAATATAAAATATTCATTTGGGACATTACAGTACTTATTCTGATGAGCGTTGCCGATCACTTTTTCCTAGTTGTTTGTTTCCTTTAAAACGTTTTATCACATGACGTCGCGTCTGGGAGTGATATAGCGTCATGTATTAAAATCGATATACCCCTATAGGGATCAAACATGTTTTCTCATGCTTTAACATGAGCCGGATCCAGAGGAAGCTGCTTGAACACTAGGCTGTTAGGCCGAGTGTTCAAACATCTCCCGAGGGACCCGGCAAGTGATAATGAAATGACACAACTATCTGTGATCGTTAGTCTTGCATATTTTACATGTACCTGATTCCAATCAAAAGTCCACTGAAAACGCCGCTTAAACTTTAAAATACACTGGTTTTCACAAAACAAGATGGCGTGAACTTTCAAACATCATAACGTCGTCACAACATAGTAACGCGCGCAACGTTGTCTCTAACAAAAAACGTCGACGTAATGATCAGTCCAGGCTGCAATGCTTTCCGTGTATTGTCAGACAAACAAATCGGGGCTCATTTTAAGTATTTGCAAATCAAAACCCATGTTCAAACAGCACGTGAATCTTAAGATTTGCACATGGATTTTCGTTCATTTAAGAAATAAAGTTAATTTTCGGAATGTTCATGAAATCATGAATACTTCGGGTCTCACTTACTTTGCAAGAAACCCAAAGTATTCATGATTCCATGAACATTTGCTGCTTATATTTACATTTTATTATAAATATCTTAAATATAGAAATTATTTATAATTTAGGGAAAAAAACAGTTTTGTATTTAATATGAAATCGTATTAATGGTTTTGTTGGAGCGTAAAACGGAAAAGCGGAACGGCCAGTGTGAACACGGACAGCCAATGGAGCATGAAAACAGCTTGTTTTGCAAGTGCGACTCATGTGTGGCTCGCTGTCAAATACAACACCAGTGTCACTTCTGGCGAATGAATGCGATGTTCGAAGCGTATTGCACGTACAATTGAGCTTCGCAGCTGTCAATCAAAGTTATGTCATCCATGAGGCTATGAACGATTGCAATAATCTAAAGATTTATTGAAGGATTGCTTTGAAAATGTAAATATTTGACAATGGTTTCAAAAAGCTTTGCGCACATGTAACGATTTTCAAAGTATGCAAGAATAGCGGTTTACATATGTAGTAAAATTATTTTAGTGCCATGTGGTAAATAGAGGATCTTACATGAGCGCTCATGTTTTATTGAATTTATTAAACGAGTTGGGAAAAAGAGATAAAATGCGAGGCTTGTCGAGCATTTTATCTCTTTTTCGCAAGGAGTTTAATAAATTCAAAAATACAAGAGCACGAATGTTAGATTCTATTTATCATATGACATTAAGATATCTTTGAAGTTTCATTGCTGACGGTAAAACGTTATAATATTGTCATTATGTACGCAACGTTGTTATGGACGTCATAACGTTTCCCGTAAATCGAAAAACCACTAGTGGTTTACAGATTTTATTGCATGGCGTTATTTCACTCCCAGAAGCGACGTCATATGATAAATAAAATCTATCTTTCGTGCTCCTGTATTATGGCATTTGTTAAACTCGTTGCGAAAAGGCGTACTTTTAGTGTTATATGATAAATAGACTAACATTTGTTCTCCCTGTAGTATTGACTTTATTAAACTCGTGAAAAACAGATAAAATGCTCAGCCAGCCTAGCATTTTATCGGTTTCCCCTACCTGTTTAATGAATTCAATAATACATGAACAATCATATCCTCTTTTTTTCAGACCTGTGGTGACTTTTCAAATAGATGACTACAAGATGTTCCTTCCATAGACAGTGAAAAAAGTGAAATGCTGCATTCGAACTCTTCGTGTTAAAGTTTGGTATTAATATGAATAATACATTAGTTATTAGAACTGTAAAGAATATTTCTTTCATTTTTCTGTGTGAATAGAATTAAATAAAACAACAATGTCAGGCTCAGCTATTGAAGATTTTATAAGGAATTACGAAAAGTTAAATTATTCCGATCTGCTGGAAAACTCGTCAAATGGTTCTTGGCATGTGGAGATGCGAGATGAGATAGACCTGGAAAAATATCTCATCCTCCTGGTGTCATATAGTATTCTGTTTGTTATTGCATTCTTTGGCAATGCTTTGGTATGTCACGTGATATTCAGTAGAAAGAGAATGCGGACTGTGACCAACATTTTCATAGCAAATTTAGCTGTTTCAGATTTATTGCTTATTGTGCTGAATGTTCCATTTAACCTGGCCAAATCTCTGATGAACGACTGGCTGTTTGGCGATGTAATGTGTGTTTTAATGAATATGTCAATGATCACGTCTGTGTACGCTTCCACATTTACATTGACAGTAATAGCCCTGGACAGACAGCGTGTTTTGTTGTACCCTTTACGCCCGAGGATACTAAAATCAGGCGGATTGTTTGTGATTGCTGTTATCTGGATTGTGGCTATTGTCATGTCACTTCCGTTTGGTATCTACAGCAGGAAGGAAACCGTGCATTTTGTTGTAGAAACAGCAATAAGATGCAGATCCAATTATCCGAGTCAGCTGTTTGAGCAATATCTGACAGTCGTGACAATCGTACTGCAATATGTCTTACCCTTAACTATCATAGCGGTAACGTATGGACGAATTGTAAGACGTATATGGGAAAGGGTAGACCTTGGAGCAGTCACAGCCAATCAGCATGCCTGCAGATCTAAACACAAGAAGAAAAGTATCAAAATGTTGATGATCGTAGTGATAGTGTTCGCTCTATGTTGGATGCCTCTGAATCTGTACCATCTACTGACAGACTTACACCCTGACTCGGAAACATTTCATTATAACAGCACTGCTTTCTTTATATGTCATTGGATCGCCATTAGTAGCACGTGCTACAATCCTTTCATATACTGTTGGTTAAATGAAGCTTTCCGTGCTGAGATCCGTGCCGTGTTCAGGTGCTGCATGCCAAGTGGCATGAGTATTCATCCGAGGGACCAAAATGCACGTGAATCGATGAGCCAATCGGAATTAATGTCGTTAAATGTTAACCCAAAGAGCATCCTATTCAGGCGTGGAAAGGCCACAATGGAAGCACTACGTCACACCTCTTTAGAGAATAACGCTGCACGGAAAAGTTTGATCCGTCAGAAAAGTCAAACGACAACATGCAGTTGCGGTGATACTGTCTGTATCTGTATGACTCCCGATTCCTGGAAGTCTGTTAGCGGTGTAATGATAGAAGAGTGTAATAATACTAATAAAGAACACGGCGGTGACATCAGTGAGCATGCCGAAGACGGAAAAGAGTGAACTTTGTTTCTAGTAAGAACTGGTTAACTTTTATGTCAGGTTAACACGGATGTTCACTGTTGTGATATGTAGCAAGGGATGCGATGGTGGGTTGTTTAGTGTTTGAACTGTGCTGCCAGATACATGTACACGACATAATGCAGGATGTTTTATACAGCTTCGAGGGCGGATCCAGAGGATGGGGGACTGGTGGTCAGGACCTCCACCCTGAAAAATAACAAAAATAAAGGGTTTCTTAGCAATACTGGATTAGGACCTCTGGAAAACCAAGCCAGCATTCAATGTTGGGCCATCATCGGCCCGCCACCGAAACGCCATTTAAATGGCGTTTCGCTGGCGGGCCTATGATGGCCCACTTTTAGTGCCGTATTTGGATCCTCTCTCCCACATCAACTGAAAAAAAACATTGTCAGAGCTGGACCCCCTCTGGCAAAACGTTCTGGATCCGCGCATGCTGCTTGCTTCAGCTTGAAACCTAAGCTGAATTTTGAGTGATGCTCGAAAAACTGCAAACTGCAACTTTCCAGGCATGGCTCATATTTTAGACATAACATCTTCATGTATATACTGTTAGCTGCTTACAAAGAGCATATACAGTCGTAACAGCGTACATTTATGAGCCGCCACATATGATTTCCAACAATGTGGCATTGTGACATGCGTAGACTCAGACAAGCCTGTGCAGCCCCCTGTTAAGCTTAGATGTTCAGCCAGTAGCTTAATATTCATAGAATAATTATTCAAGCGACTAGCAAAGGCTCTGATCCGTCTGCGCAGGCTGGTCTGAGCCTTTGCTGGTCGCACATACCGCATGGTTGGAAATCCCTTGTTGTGGCTCATATGACAGCACGCATATAATAAAACTTTTTATGGAAATATGAAAACAGTCTTCCCCTTAAGTACATATACGTTGCACGCCATCCTTGTAAGAACTGACATATTTTCAGATCAGCTTAAAGCTAATGTTGTGGTGATACTCTCTGTATTTGCATGACTCTTGATTCCTGGAAGTCTGCTACATGTAGCGGTGTAATGATAGAAGAGCGCTACCTTAACAATACATCTTGGAAACACGGTGAGACATCTTGGGAACACGGTGAGACATGAGAGCATGCCGAAGTGTGTTATATACTGAACGCCAGTAAACAAAACACATTTTTTCAATATAGCTCATTTATTATTAAACTGTTTGAAATGATATTTGATACAGTATATTTGGGCACATGTATCCATCGATTGAACATAACAAAATTTGATTCAATAAGGATGTTCATTTATGCGTAACGATAGAGTACTAATACAGGGTTTTGCACGTGACACACGATGCTAAATGTTTCTCGTCTTGTGTACACTCGTATTTTCATCGACAACTATCTGACAACTTTATTTTATCACAAAAATGCCAACGTTTGGTTTGTATGAGTATAAAGTAGAGGGGTTGGGCTGTGGGTTCAATCGAAAACGGGGCCTCGCTGAGACTGATCCATATTTATCATAAAGTTTGACATGTTTTGATAGAGCCAAAATTTTACACCACAACCTGTCGCTTATTTTTCATTTTTGCACTCGTATGACCAGGAAAAGGCGACAAAAACTGAGTATTACGTATGTCATAAAATGTCCTGTATAGTCCACCATACTTTGGTGTGTTGATGCACAAATGCTGCATTGGAACGTCGGAAGTGTCGAGATTGATGTGCAGTACACGGTAAATGGGTGACGGATGTTTCAATAAAATTGTACACAAATTATTTCATCACCATTAACACACATTTCTGTGTTCTTTTATGCCATATCGGCCTCCATAGGAGCACTGAATTGCATGAAAATTGCTACTTTATTACAAAACAAACACGATAATGTTCAATAATGTCCATTTTACAGCACCAGAAAATTTCAATAATACTGAGGACAAAAACATGTCATCTCCATAAAC
This sequence comes from Loripinus fragilis, assembly GCA_964019695.1. Classification (NCBI taxonomy): domain Eukaryota; kingdom Metazoa; phylum Mollusca; class Bivalvia; order Lucinida; family Lucinidae; genus Loripinus; species Loripinus fragilis. The sequence continues at coordinate 46,571,638 of OZ026515.1, forward strand.
CATTCTTGTGTTGTTTTATGTCATATGGGCTTCCATAGAAACATTGTGGATTACCTGAAAATTCCTACTTTATAAAAGCGAACACCGAAAATGATCAATAATGACTATTTAATAACGCCATGAAGATGATGTTTTTCACTTAAGGTCCCTGGAATACTCGGTTTTAAGCGATGAGTTCAAATTTTAGCGTTTGTGTGAAAATGAAATGCGATGGTTCCTTTATATAGTCTATCAATTGAGCATGTTGATTTCAATTTATGAAAACGAAACTTTGACAGGTTCTGTTCAATTGATTTGGCCATATTGAGTGTAAATTGTGGCCATGTATGTAACATATATGTTAAGATATATGAAAAAATATCGAGTGGCGGTTTAGAAGTTTCGTTCAGTATATATTCAGAACTAATAAAGTTTCAGGTCAGATTAAAACTGACATATTTGCGATGTTAAAAATTCTCGACTAATGCATGATTATCCTACAGCAGTTAACGGCAGAGTGATTTCGCGAGGGCTTCATTTCCGCGAAAATATAAACCTCGCTTAATTTCCGCGAAAATATAAACCCTCGCGAGAAAATCTAAATTTACATTCACTGTAGTACTCAAATTGCGATCAACCTTTGAGCCATTTAGCGAGATTTTGGTATCTAAATAAAGTAAGTAAGGGTGCAAAGATCAAAAATCGATACAATCAAGTACCACACCTGACCCAGGATACCAATGAGAAAGTGACAAAATTATAGTTAGATACCACAAACGAGAGCCAAGAGGTCAGCCCTTTCCCCGCAGGTGACCACAAGACACATGTAAACAGACGCAAAAAAGGCATAGCAAACACAAGACAGAAAAACATAAAAGATCCACAAAAGAAGCACCGCCTTGGAACGGTCAGTAAAATATTTTACTGGAGGGCTTAAACCGGTGTAACGGTGCACCAATACTAAAGGCACCATTCAAACATGCATACGACGCCACCTACATGTAATGGAGATAGAGACCTAAAGTATAGTTTGACCAATTATCTATTTAAATACTTTATGTATGCAAGCATCGAACGTTCTGGTGAGACTGTGCAGATGAGCAGGCTCGTCTGAACGTTCGCTTGAAGCAAACTGCGATCAGTGCCAGATTCTCATATGCCGAATCTATATCTTCGTTACGTCTTTGTGAGTGCGGGCAGTAAAGACTCTGGCGCGTGCGCGGATCCAGAAAGTTTTGTCAGAGGTAGTCCAACTCTGTCACTCTGACAACGGGCTTTTTTTTGCTGATGAGGGGAAAGAGGATCCAAATACCACTGAAAGCGGGTCATCATCGGCCCGCCAGCGAAACGCCATTTAAATGGAGTTTCGTTGGCGGCCGATGATGACCCGATATTGAATACTGGCTTGGTAGCTTTGTGAATTTTCAGGGGTTACAGACCAGTATTGCTAAGAAATCCTATATTTTTTACGATTTTTCAGGGGGGTCCGGACCCCCTGCCCCCACCCCTCTGGATCGGCTCATGTGGCAGGGCTGTGTGGATGCACAGGCTTGTCTGAGCCTTCGCTGCGCTGACTTGTGATCAGTGCAAAAATTTCAAGGGCTGTCACTTATATGTATATAGAAGAATACTGTTTTACCAAGTTTGTTTGTGATGTGGAGATTTCTTCCAAATGACATCTTGAGTTCGTATCTAAAATAAAAGTTATGCCCAGAAAACTGCAGAAAACCCAGCCATCAGTCCAATCATTGTGTTTCAGCATTTAACAAAGACACAACTCAAAACTCCATATTCTTGGACAAACATACAGCGAAGGTTCGAAACAAATATTCCTACCTTAAAACAATCTAAAAAGCATGACCACAAACATAAAATAAATTTGCATTGCTTTAATCTGCAAGAAAAGTTGATTTGTTAAGGGTATGGATTATAGAACTGAAAGACGATATCTGAGCGACCAAAGGGAGAAACAGTTGTACTGTGCCGCTTTTTGCTATTCTTCAAACCAATTGCCTAGGACTTTGCCGTGAGAAAATATATTTTTGTGTGCAAAAGTGTGAAAATAATTTCATTGTGGTTTAAATATTCTTATCATTCATGTTTAAACTTGTTGTTTGTCCTAAATAGAACGGTCTCAATAACAACTTTTGGTAGAGAAATAAAAACAAAATCGAGTACGCACTGGAGGTCAACCTATAGCAAATGCGCCAGATTATGAGGCACATACATAATGGATTAGTGAGCCCATGCCCAGCGGGGGGGGGGTACTCTTAGTTTTTCTTCATACGTAGGGCCCAGCATCTACCGTCACCCCAAAATATCAGGAATTTCAAACACCCCCAATTTTTTTATTGTAATTTTGGGAACCCCAAAAAATATCCCCATTCCGTACCATTACCTGAGGAAAAGACCCTAAAATGCATAGAAATTACCCCTAAATATCCAACTTTGTGATGACCCAAAAATATCCACATAATCTTCATACCCGAAACAATATTTATTTTCTAAGAACCCAAACTAATATTGAAATTCCAAATTTTGAACCAAAAAAAAAATGACTCGAGCCTACGTATGTGTGGAAATATCAGAGTAGGTTGAGCATGGTCTGTACGGAAAACCCAAAGATAAGATGGCCTAACATCCGTTCGATGTACAGTAAAACCTGTGAAAAACGGCCATTCTCAAAAAGACCGAAAATTGGTTTTCAAGACCAATTATCGCTTAATGCAGGTCAAAAGTATTGCAGAAGCATTCTGCAATACTTTCGACCTTCATTAAGCTACCAACTGCTATTAAGATCTTTGTTTTGTCTATTTTTGAGTGGTCGTTGTACACAGGTTTAACTGTATATTTGCCACATCAATGAGTTTACTGGTCAGCTATTCAGCGCCTGGAGCTGTGAGATGTTTCTGGGAAAAGATACAAAAAAGTCAGGGAAGCATGTTTCATTTAAGCAGTTGTTGATATCCTTTGTAAAATAGTGACGAGTCGCTTTTCATATCCTCCCCCACTTACTTCTAAGTACATTACTTAAAAGTTTCTAACATGACAAGCATTACAGAACTGAACTGTTTTCAAATGTCACGTTTACAAGATTAGAGGGACAAGTAACCCTTGATCGCTCACCTTTGTTATGTTTAAGTATCTTAAGCCTCGTTTATATGCACAATATACACCCCGGTGCAAATATACACCAGGGGGTGTAAATTTACACCTTGGTGTATTTTGGTCATGTAAACGGTGCTTTATGAAAATGTACCGGGTGCAAATTTGCACCGGGCGCGAATTTGCTCGACCTTTGTAGGTGGTGCAAATTCGTTGGAGCAAATTAGCACCCGGGTGCACATTTGCCCTTAGGTGCAAATTGTGCACATGAACACAACTTGTTATCACATATGTACAATTTGATCTTAGATTTTGATAAATTACCCATCTTTTCTATATGAACATGTACATGTGTATGAAAATAAACTATATAAATAGCTCCTTTATCAAACTTAAGGTCATGGCTTCTCTCTGTAGTCACTACTTCATCGGCTATGCCAGGTTGCCACGCGGCAGAACAACTGGAATTGCTGGTCCATGTGCTTCGATTTTGCACGGTTCTATTTCCGAACAATATCTCTCCCTAGCCTCAGCAATAGAAATCAGAGTTTGCCAGAACCCTGGCGCCATGCACGAGTCCATGCTATCCGATGTATTCATACATCGGTGAAAAGGTTCCCCCTGCATAATAACGGAGTGACAACTCTTTACTATTCATGTAATCAACGTGATATTCAGACAGAGTAATAATTGAAATATGTCTACCCTCTATCTTACTCCCACAATTTGTGAATCCAAACCTCTTGTAGCCGTTGTTAACCTCGGTTAAGCCGTTTCCCTTCTGAAACTTAACAGAGATTTAGAAGAGTTCGTCAACAATTGAAGATCAAACCCGTTTCATTCACAAGACGTTTATTTTGGTATTACGAAGAGAGCTCTACGCAGTACTAAGTCAAACTGTCACCAGCAGTTAAATTGAAACAACTTAACGCACACGCGCATTCCGTTGCAGCTATTTGCACAATTTGTCGCAGAACCCGGGACATTCGGAAGCCATGGATCATCAGTACATGAATAAGTCTCAAGCTATACGTTCGTCCACCTCTCTTGGCCAGATAGTCATATATTTACTTAGTACTGCCGCAACAGCTTCTATAAGTGCCATTTATGCACCAGTGAGTTTTATCCACTGCTACCCCACCTACGGGGATGGGCTCCTTAGTACTGGTGGACCCGACAATTGGGTGAACATTGACATGGAGTATTCGATCATTGTAATAAATGTTTCACGAGTGTGAAAAGAATACAATAGACGCATATCGGATAATTGAAGACAAGCGGTTTGGATGTCGATGCACTAGGATTGGCAGACAGATTTCTTGCCCTTAATGATCTGAATGATGCTAACCTGCACTCTAAAATGCACTCATAGACATTTATTTATTTATTTATTTATTTATTTATTTATTTATTTATTTATTTATGATTTTGTATAGTTGAAGATATGTTTTGTAGCCATGTTTACATGCTTTGATTGATCTGTATATGTAGGGGGAGGGTCGTAACTAATGTTGCGAGAACTTGTGACCCAACCCCATTGCTGTAATTTGTGGCAATAAAATATGTATAAACTAAACTACGGGGATGGGCGGGGATAATGATTTTCACTTTCCAGAGCCCTGGTATAAGCCCCGCCCTGGGGACAAACTGATGGTAACAACCCTGCTCTTTGCCCCACCCTACACTTCAGAAAATCCCAGCAGGGTCAGTGTCCCAATGTTATAACCCCCACACTTCCCCGGCACTGCGGGGACAATCAAAAATAATTGTTCAGCACCTTACCCCGACTATTCCACGGCTATCCACGTAGGTGGGGGCCGTGGATACATATGACTGGTGTATTATCCTTTTAAAATATTGTATGAGTAAATAAAGTAAATAAAACCAAATAGACGGATGGCTGAGAATGGGTTTGCTCCCCCCCCCCCCCTAGGGAATTTTGCAGACATATCCTATCTTGTAGAGAATTGAAAGCCGAGTCTTTTAAGAGATGTTTGCACTCTGTGCTCCGGGGCGTTAGTCTGTAAGAGCCTGTAACATACGTTACTTAAACAAACTAAGAAAAAGTAAATTGAAAGTATGGGCTACAAATTGAAGACATTTAAATATTTATTTTTAAAAATCATTCATATAGTCTGCATACTGGATATCTTAACTACGTATGACAGCCATTTGAACAAAATTGCGGCTTCCTAAGGTGTCATATGCGTTACATAAATGAGATAACCCATTAAAATTTGCAAGTGTGGCTAACATCATTTACATTCACAATCTCTCTATAGGTTTTGCAAAATGTTTTTAACCATGTCTGACTAGCTTATGCAATTGGCTAACAGAAAAATTAAAGTTTGTTTCTCTAGCTTAAATATTTTTTCTGAAATAAGCAATTAAACAACCCTACCCCTACCCAGTTTTAAGGTGAAATGTTTGGTATTAAAACTAAAATAAAAATAGTTAAAAAATATTTGCAGTTGATGAATGTGTTTCATTGTTTGGGATTTATTTGCTTATATGAAAAGACTCATAAATCTGCAAGTTTGTTGCAAAATTGTTAATATCAGAGGCTGTAACATATGTTACCTGATGTAATAAATGGGCAAGCTCATTGTCTTTACGTAAGATATGCCTAAAAATGTTTTAATCTCCTCGAGGGAATTTTGCAGACATATTCCTTCTTATAGTACAACTCAAGCTGCATCGAATAAGGGATGTTTGCACTCTCTATGTTGGGGCGTTAGTCTGATACAGAGTGTTACATGCGTTACTATATCAAATAAAGGAAATGTGGTTTGAAAGTTTGAGCTAAAATTGTGAAAAAAACTCGCAGCTGTTGGATATCTTACATTGTTTAGGGATTTTAAACTGGCTCCTATGATAAAGACTTATAGATCTGCTAGTTGTCATCAAGTTTTAAAGATCAGAGAGCGTTACATATGTTAGCGTGATAAGTAAAATCATCAAACAGTATTTTGACATCAAGCTGAGTAAGGGCCTGCTCCATCCTAATCCCCTTTGGAATTCTGCAGACAAATTACATCTTATGTAACCATTCAAGGTACATTTAATAAGAAATGTTTGCACTCTGTAAGTCGGGGTGTTAGCCTGTAACAGCTTGTTACATATGTTACTATATCAATTTGAGAATAAGAAATTTGAATGTTTGAGCTACCAAAAGAAGACATTAAAATTATCTAATAAATTGACATTCTTATAGTCTTAATACTGGATGTCTTTACTACATATGGAAGCTGTTTAACATTAATACGGCTAACTGTGGTGTTATGTGCGCTACATGAACCTAATTATAATTAAAAAGCTATAATTGTGGCTATCGTCATGTAGTTAAACAACTACTATGACTTGGCTTCAAACTGTTTTATTACATATTACAATTATATACTCAATTGATGAATAGGAAAAACCAAGTTTGCTTTTCTATCTTAAATATATTGTCTTAAAGGAGCTAATACACAGCCGTACTCCCAGTTTTACAGAGAAGCGAATTTTGTTATTACTGTTTAAGTAAAACACATGAAAGCGATTACAGCGTGTGGATATTTTTCATTTTCTTAGTCTGTCTTGCTCATATATCTACAAGATGTCATTAAGTTAAAGATCAGGACACTTAATGTGTACTTAAAAGTCTTTGGTGCCAAAACACTAGAAATTATATTTAAATTCTGATTATCAAGCCCATGGACTGGTGTTACAGATGTTATCAATGACCTTTTGGACACATTTCCTAATACTGTGCATATAATGCTAAATATAGAGCCACAAATAGAAAAGAAAGTTTTACTTTTTTTACAAGAAAATACAATAAATGAAATGGTCCAAACTATTTCTCATTGATTTAACACTCATGTTAAACGTTTGTCGTTTCTGCTTCTGTGGTAATCATTATTATCACACGCCTCCTTGCAACTAGTAGAATCATCACACAATATTTCAATCATTTACTGTTATTCAATTTTACCAATTTTACCACCAGTCCACTCAAAATTGATGAGCCATTATCAACTTTCCAATTTTGCCATTTATGGCTTAGAACATTCGAAAACTGATATGAATTCCTAATAGTTGGCTCTTTGAGCATGTGTTTCAAGTGATACTCTGCAAGTAGGAGAAAGACTAAAGCCTTACAAGGAGGAAAACTATGCCATTAAGAGCAATGAGTACCTGGACTGATGTACCTTGATATTTCTGTGATAAAGAATCATATCTTAGCTTTTATAAATGTAGCCTTTCCATACATGCAACCCACATATGTTCATCTAATAATGTCTCTGCACTTATTATCTTTCCCCAAGCATTCAAAAACTTATTTGAAGTCTAAGTACTTCTAAAGTGATGAAACCGAGGTAACTCATTCCCTTCAGATAAACGAACTAGATGTATCACAGCAGGTAAAGCAATGAAATGCAGGATGAACAGAGCGCAAATTAGGCCCTTTCAATTCAATGATTCACTAAGATAAGAGCGCTTATTAAGGGATGTAACATATATAACTCGTCATAATAAATGAGCAAGGGCATTGTCGTGACATCCTTTTTGATTACACAGTCAGAGGAAAGTGTTTTCAATTTCATTGTTTTCAATAGATCATGTAATGAGGCACCTTATCAACTTGTTTACTCTGTATAAATCTTCAATAGAGCATAATATAGAACTACTGGTTATCCCATTCTGCCTATAATCCACTATCCTTCTTTTGAATGCAACAGCTAATGATATGGCTGCAAAAACTGAGTAATCATAGGTTTTACATTATTTTAAGACATGATTCAATGTACTGACATCAAAAAACAACCAACTGCAAACATAATTGATGTCAATGTCCAACTTCATATTCTTTCTCTTATACCAGATAACTTTCAAGGTGTAACAGAAATTGTTTCAGACGGTCTGCCAAAACCATCAAGAGTCAACATTGTAACTAAAGAAAACTTATAAAGTTCTTTGGGCGCAGCAAAATACTATTGATCTAAGACCTGAGCACTTAAGCACCAAAAGACTGGATAGGTTCCATGGCAAATGATGCAAAAAAGCAGCCTATCAAATTTCTGTTTGACCAATGTCAGAAATCTTAAAGTATTCTTAGAGGTACACGGTAGAGACATATATTTAGCAAAAATCAGAGCAAAGTTATCATTTGTCTAGCACGGATCAGAGGCAGCTGCAGTTAGATTACTCTTGCCACTTCACAGGAAGAGATATATACCAGAGTCATACTCCATTGTATGCATATATGTGAAATGGCATTAAACCCATATTTAATCAGGTGTTTGATCCCATGACACTGACATGCTGTTTCTGCTTTTGAAGAATGCTAAGGATTCAAGTTTGGCTGAGTCAAGTTGTTTGACGCTGACACTGGCCACACATACAAAGAAAATCAAGTCTTTTGATGGCTAAAGAGGAGGATCACACGAAATGCTTATAAGTGATGTTTGTTACAATTACCAATTTTAAAAAGTAATCTTTATTAATGTAACACATATAACACCATAGGAAGCTGTATATTTGTTAAAAAATCTTTTCTTATGTATCAAAGGTCTAATTTCTGTTTCTCAGACTTTCAATTCATTTATTCTTAAATTGATATGGTAATATACGTATCATACCATTACAGGCTAACCCCCTAGTTGATAGAGTGCAAACATCTCTTATTTGATGCAACTTGAATTGTTCTTTAAGGTACGATATGTCTGCACAATTCCCAAAGGGGTGGAGAGGAACAGGGTTGTACTCAGTTTGCAGTCCTAATTCTATGCCATGATTTTACTGTTTGTGATGAAATGGGTGATTATTTTGCAATAGAAGCAGACACAATGATAGACATTGTGAGGGTGACTTGAATAAAGATTGTTTTTGAATAATTTTATTTAATAGGAATATTCATATTAAATTGTGTCATTTAAATGAGAACTATTATTTTCTATCTATATGTCTATATATTTTAATATTATAGGCATTAGTAAATATGTGATTAAAAAGGCTATATATAACATAGGTAACACAATTTCATGGACTTGTTATCAGCAATGACTGTAATTACCAAGACTAAGGCACCAGAGGCTAGAGATTAATAGGAAAACATGTGAAAAACGGTATTTTTCTGAAATATCATCTCTTACTTCCAAGAAAATTTCCTAGCTCATTCAATATGCCATGTAACATACGTTACATACTTAAATAAGTGCTCTGATCCTGATGTCAATCTTGCAAATATATGATTCTTTATTGCATTAGCAAGACAGTGCCAAAAATGTAAGATATCCACGAGCGTCAAATATTTTCATATATTTTTCTTCAATAATAGATACCAAAATTGGATACTTAAAATTGGGGGTAGGGTTGTTTAATAGCTCATATAAAACAATGTATTTGAGATAGAAAAGCAAACTTTGTTTTTTATATTAGTCAAATGAGTATTTTAGTAAACTAAGATTAAAAACACTTGTAAAAATGCACAAATTGTCTGTAAAATGAATGATGTTAGTCACGATTTCAACTTTCAAAGGGAAATTTAATCTATGTAACACATATAACACCATTGAAGGCTGTAATTTTGTTTAAAATGCTGCTTTTATGTAGCTTAGGCATCCAGCTTGCAAACTACATAAGAAATTTGAATAATTAGATGGTTTAATGTCTTCTTTCTGTAGCTCAAACTTTCATTTTGATTTTTTCCTTAGTTTGTTACAGTAACATATGTAACAGGCTGTCAGAGACTAACGCCCCGGAGCACAGAGTGCAAACATCTCTTAAAAGATGCGGCTTGAAATTTTCTTCAAGATAGGATATGTCTGCAAAATTCCCTAGGGGGGGGGGAGCAGGACCTTTTTTAGCTCGAAGTCTAAAATGGAGTTGCATTTTTCTCACACGACGGTATCTTGAACTGACTAATCGTAACATTCTTAACACTTCGAATTTCTCCTTAAAAAAAACTGAAACATTTGTGTTATGTTTTAAGAGCAAATGCAATAACATATGAACACAGTTTACTGACACATGAGGGGGTGCAAATTTACTCTCGGGTGCAATTTTGCACCCGGAGTAAATTTGAATCAGGGTGCAAAGTTGTGCATATAAACGAGGCTTTATATATACGGACATGTATCAATTGGAAACTGGCCATGGACTATTGATCTTCTTTTGCCCAGGGTCATAAATGAACAAACTTAATTTAAAAGTGGACATTTAACTACGAGGGTCAGTCAAAAATAACTGAGAGTTGGTCCATATCTTTTTACTGGGTCTGCAGTTTTGGCTGAAACTTTATACACATATGGAATGAACCTTCGGGCTTCCTTACATATGAAACTTGACGTCTTAACATCTTCAAGGCGCTGTTACTAGGCAAACGAAGACCGTCTCTCAGTAATGTGCGTTCGCGCTGACGACAATTCTGACTAAGCAGCCATGAATTTAAAATCATTTCAAATCTAAAACAGTATAATAACGTACCTTTTATCTCTCTAATTGTATCAAACAATGTGTTAGCAATGTTTTGAAGCAGTGTTATAGATAGTAAATACAAAACATGCAGTGTTCGTTGCCTAGCAACCAAAATCGATGGAAATTCCAATTTAACTAAAATACGATATTTTGTTGCTATGGCAACCGTTTATTCCTGGGAGTATTCAAAATATGCATCCAGATGTCAAAACCAATTACTAAATACAATGAAACGGTCATATGATATGATACGTAGTTGATAATATTGGTCCAAACTGAACCGTAACTGGTGGGTGGGGTATATTTTGATGTGAAATTATCAGAAAATTTAGTAAGTTTTCTTCTTATATTTATAAAATTCCAACGCCTCAATCTCAGTAGTTGCATTTCACAAAATACATTCACATATTGTATTTGCAACAAATGCACAAGTTGATGTAACTTAAATTTTGTTTAGTGTTTCCATGGCAACGCTATATTCCAGCGTGAACGCATGACGTTATTTCACATTCTTTGGTTGCTAAGCAGCAACAATCTATACTTTGCATGGTCTTGTATATTGCATATTCTAACGCAGAACAGTTCATTGCATGCATGTGCCAAATTTCACTAGTGTACGTTAGCCTATGTAAGAGATATGAATCAACTCTCAGTTATTTTTGACTGACCCTCGTATATATACTTAAGGAATCTTCTAACGCATACAGTAAACAATTTGCTACAGAAGCTTAATAATGTTAAAAGTATTCAATTTTTGTTCTTAAACAAATATTCAATATTATTCACATCATGTGTGAAATTTTCACAACACTACCTTAGGTATTATGCAAAATACAGCTTTTTTAATTTGAAAGGGTCAAAATCGGAAGTAACAAAATTTGGAATTTAGGCTCAAAATAATCTCGAAAAGTCTGCGTTTCAGTGACGCAATATTAATTTCATTTGTTATGCTGAACAATGAAAAACGACATTTTGTAATAAGAAAAGCATGAAATTCACGGTGGTTAGGCTTCAGACAAAATGACGACCTTGGCATAAAACTTTCATTGGTGGATCAGTGCCTGATGTTTATCTTTGAATGGGCCCACCGTGGCTCAACTGGGGTAGTTTTTTTAGCTCTGACTGTCTATAAGATCAGGGCCATTTTCTTTGTTTCATCACAGTAATTAATTGATTGTTTCCCTGTGATGATACAGTGGTTAAGTAAGGAAGCCTCCAAGCGTGATTAACATTTTTTTCTGTTTTGACAACAACAGAATCTAGGGCGAAGATTTGGCCAGTAAAGTTAATTAAAGCCCCCAGTAACTTCGACTGAGCGTTCTAAGTAATAAGGTTGCAAAGATCAGGAATCGATACAATCAAGTACCACACATGACCCAGGATACCAATGGGAAAGTGACAAACTCACAGAAGACACCACAAACGATAGCCAAGAGGTCAGCCCTTTCCCAGCAGGTGACCACAAAGCACATATAAACAGACGCGCACAAAATATAGCAAACACAAGACAGAACAAAAAACATAAAAGATCCACAAAAGAAGCACCGCCTTTGAACGGTCAGTAAAATATTTTACTGGAGGGCTTAAACCGGTTTAACGGCGCCAACCTCACCCTTAATTCAGATGTGGATCAAGTCACATAAATATTTGGTTTGCATGAAAGACCCCTAACTTATCAATGCATCATCTCCTAAAACATATAAATCAAGATATAACAAGGAGATAAAGCAAGGATAAGGACTCAACAGTAAATTAAACTGAATACCGGAGCAAAAGAAATCCAACAGGTAAACCCCGGTGGGCCCGACAAACAGCCAAAGCATCAGGCCCCTACCATCTCATCAATAGATAAGTCTTTAAGTCGGAACCATCATAGAGTCTGAAGTCCGACCCACCGGCGTGCAATTAAAGAGGAAAGCAAAGTTGCCAACCGTGATTGGGTTGACTACCAAGCATGCAGTCTGTTGCAATACATTAATGTTATAGCCAATCTTTTTATAATGGGAAATTATTTTAATGAACTGCGCTGAAAAATTATTAGAGCCAACAATCTTCTTCAACTAAGTCTTTTGTTGTTGATTCATTGTTTATTGTTGCTACAATTGTTTGCGGATGTTTTGTCCTTGTTTTGTTGTGCAGTACATTGTGTCATGTCTAGTTTTGCAATCATCTTGCTAGGGAAAAAAGAGCTGGTTGCTTAAAATGCCTTTTAATGTCATCTGACTGTTAATGCTCTGCATCTCTTCCTCGTGGTGCAATGGGTTGATTGTGGTATTTCCTGGCCATACTCCACTTACTTTTTCCATGTGATTTTGTTCAGTTGAAATATAACAAATCCACACTGTGAGTACCATCAGCAGGGTCTGCTGCTAGCTAGCAGAATACACGTTTACCATGGCCATCTTGCTTCCCAGATCTAAAGCCATTCGAGCACATAATGCGATACGATTGTCAGGAAATATTTAATTACTTGCTTGTGCGCACTGTCTGTTCACTTTTATAAAATGTAGAAGATAGAAGATAGAAGTTGGATGTTTTGTTTTCTTATTTTATGAATAACAGAATACAGACTTACTTACCTATGAAATAATTCATGTCTCATTAATTCAAGTTAATAAATGGAATACATTGAATTTCTATTCTGTTTTCCGTAATGATTTGTTTGAAAAATGGTAAATTTGCTACTTTCATTTTTTGAAGTTTTCAACTCAAACTTCAATATTTTAAATGTTCTTAGTCCGTTTTCTCTGAAAATCGTCATACATTACCGGAAAGTATTGTTCCTATTTCTTCCAAAATATCTTTTAATTCGAAATTCTAGTTTTCAAGAAAATGCCAAAACAAAAGTGTATGCGTTAGAAGATTCCTTAGGTGTAGATGCAACCAAATATAACAAAGCTCTAGACATAATGGTTTCAGAAAAGAAGCTTTTTTCCATGTTTTCACTTTTGGCACCAAGGCCATTATTTTAACAATATTGGTGGAGGTACACTTGGTGAAGCTAAATACCAAACAAGGCTCATGGAATTGTTTTTTCAGACAAGAAGATTTTATAGTTGCCCGTATATAAGCCTATGAAACACACGACCCCAACCGGGCGTGGGGCCAATTATTGCCCTATGGCCATAATTTGAACAAACTTGGTAGATGTCTACTAGATTATGCTACAAACCATATAGTGTAACTTGTGAATTCATTCAAGACTGATTAACGTGTCATTCTGATACCATTGTAGCGGGCCATATTTAGCCCCAGGCCCATAATTTTAACAAACTTTGTCACAATTAAGCCTTCTGACCATCCCTGGATAACATGCCGCATAAAAACATTATCCGAAAACGCAAACCCACCTTCCGCCAGTTCAAGAAAGGCAAGGCTAAAATAAAAAATCATCCAAAAGAATGTTGGTAAGGAAATTAAACAGTCAAAAGAACAATATTTGGACAAACTTGATCAGCTTTTGTCCTCCGAAAATATCGCTTCTAATTTATTCCAAAAACATCTTAACAATTGCTAAATCTAAATAAATACTCTGGAAGGATTCCAACCCTCAAGCTGAATAGCAATATTGTTGAAAATGACAAAAAAGGCCAACCTACTAAACTACTACGTTACCTCACAACTTAAGGTCGATGGCGCAAATAAAGAACAACCCTGTATACATGTTGATCCTCCAAACTATACCTTAGATTCCATAGTAATCTCACTTTAAGATGTTAAAGATGAATGCGACTAAAGCAAGTGGACCTGACCTTATAAGTCCAAGACTTTTGAAAGAGGGAGCTGATATAATTGCACGGACTTATTCTATTATCTTCAATCGCTCACTTGATCAAGGATACTTTCCCAAAACTTGGAAAGAAGCAAATGTCACTATTTACAAAAAGGATAACAAATCATCGCCAAGCAACTACAGACCGATATCTCTCCTTAGTCAATCTGCCAAAGTAATGGAACGCTGTGTCCATAAATATTTTCATAACTATGTAATTAATTAGTAATCACATTTTAACTCCGTTGCAATCAGGCTTCGTACACGGCGACTTAACCACTTATCAAGTGCTACACACATACCACCAATTTTGTGAAACAGTTGATAATGGTAAAGAGGTGCGAGCTGTTTTCCGTGATATTAGTAAGCCCTTCGACAGAGACGGGCACACGGGTTTGTTACTAAAGCTTCGTGGTAAAGGCTATTTAGAAAAATATTATTGTAGTTAAGCAGCTATCTTTCATACCGGAGACAAAGAGTAGTCCTAAATGGCATATTCTCTGAATGGATGGTAGTTCTTGCAGGTGTCCCTCAAGGCTAGATTCTTGGTCCTCTGCTATTTCTTCTCTTTATTAGTGCTATCGTCAAATGTATAGGAGCATACATTCGTCTATTTGCTGATGACACTAGCTTGTACATTATCGTCAACCTGCCAGACCAGGCGGCTATAATTCTCAATACTGATCTAAAACACTTTCTGACTGGGCATAATCTTGACATGTGGCATTCAAGGCAAGCAAAACACTGTCAATGATCTTCTCACGTAAATCAAACCCGGGATTCACCCTTCCCCCTTGATGCATGATACAATGATATAAGAAACCAAAAAATATTAACACTTGGGTCTTATTATCTCCAATAACTGTTCTTGGATAGAACATATCAATAGCACTTGTGATAAAGCATGGGCAAGCAGACGATTTCTGGAAAAATGTATATTTCATATGTCGCCTTTGCTTGAATACAGCGATTCTGTGTGGGATAAATGCTCCACGGAATCGAAATATAAATTAGAATCAATCCATATATAAGCTGCTAGACTAATTACAGGCGCCACCAAACTTTGCAGCATCGAAAAACCTTTTGCTGACCTTGGGTGGGAGTCCCTCCAAAGTCGCTGCAATAAGCATAAACTTGTTATCTTTTACAAACTTCTTCATGGCATTGCCCAAAAGTATCTTTCTGACATTGCTCAATCCTTAATACAGAACAACCAGAACTACATATAACCTTCCGAATGCTGGAAATAAACTATCAAGTTGATATCCAGATACACTTTACCAATACTTCAAAATAAAATGAGCTGAGAACTTTATAATTAAACCTCCGCAGTACGTGCCTGGAACTACCTACCAAAAGACATAACGAATGCACCATCTGTAGCTTCGCTCAAATATATATCAACAAAACCTGAGGTCTCCTCCCAAATTCTGTAATGCTGGAACACGCATATATTACAGACCATTCGGGAAAGTCCGCCACAATTCGAGAATCGAATCATAACTTGGGTGTATGTAAGGAGCATTACGCGTAGTACTATATACCAAAAAGCCAGAATTGGCATATGGCAAATAAGTTCTGTAGCATGTGGGTTCAGCTCTATTAAAATCGATTATTCTGATTATCCGAAAAGTTTAATCAGCACTTATCGTTCCGAAAAGTTTAATCAGCACTTATCGTTTTTTCAATAAAATATCGCTATAGCGATATTTTATTGAAAGAACATAAACTTCATTTATACCATTTGTTTTGCTGCAATCACACTTGTTATTGTGTCAACATGGTTTCTGTGACGTCAGCGTCACGTTATATAACGTCAGCGTCACGTTATCACCCACGTTATCAAAGTAGATCCTGGATGTATATCTGTGGTCTGATTCCACGGAATTTTGCGGAATTGGCAGAGGTAGTTCCGATTGGTTACAGACAAGACTGTGAATGGAAAGTAGTTCCCTAAACTCTGACTTACATCAAAATCATTGTACCTAACCCCTTCTGTCGGTGTGATTTCTGAGAATCCCTTTTCCTAAAGGTACAGGAGTTTTTGATAAGGTCTGGAAGGTCCGGTTGATCCCACACTAAAGAATTATAATTTTGATACTTCTACGTCTGGAGCCAGTCATTCTATTGCACAATGTGTTTGCCTCTAAATACTAAACAGGAGTCTCTCTATCTCTCTCTCTTTCTCTCTCACTCTCTCTCTCTATCTCTCTCAGCACATTCATTATTATACTAACCTATTTAAACTCGTTAAAAACCATCATATAAAATGCAGATTATAACATGTCTATGAGATGATTTAAATAAACCACTAAATTACTGTCAGATCCTATCATCTTAACATTGTATGTATGTATGTACCATGTACTTTATCTGAATAAATAGTGTTTAAACCAAACTTGGTAGAGATCTACTCGCTGATGTTCCATATCAATGCTCTAAGCCTGGTGGTTTCAGACAAGAATATTTTTTCCCTATATAAATCTGTGTTAAAAGGTGACCCCAGGGCAGGGTCATTTTAGCCCAAATGGCATAATTTGAACAAAATTAGTGGATGTCTACTAGATAACGCTACATACCCAGTCTTGAAATATCAAGACTCTAGGCTTTGTGGCTTTAGACATGAATACTTTTTCATGTTTTATATAAAGCCAATGTAAGACATGTGACACCAAGGCGGAGCCATTTCTGGTGCCAGTGCCATATTTTGAACACACTTGGTAGAAATCAACTAGACGATGCTACATACCAAATGTCAAGGCTCTAGGTCGTGTTGTTTCAGACAAGTAGATTTGTTATTTAGAACATGTGACCAAGATATGCAACGGACGGTAACCATTTGAATACACATAAAATGTCATATAATGATCATTCTTGCCAAAATTTTGCCATGTTTTACGTAACGTCATAACGGACTTCATTACGTTACGTTGCTAAATCTGTAAACCACTAGTGGTTTATCGATTTTATTGCATTGTATTATCACTTCCAGACGCGACGCCATTCGATAAATTTGTATATGAAGATTTGCTTTGCAATACAATTTTGAAGCGGATATCCCGATCCACTTTACCACTACTTTAAAATAAATTGAGCTGTGAACTTAATAATTAAACTGCCCAAAGCGCATGTGACAGTTTCATTTTACTGTCTCGACCGCTTGAAATGTAGAAATTATGAAACCTGTGCAGAAATAATTGCAATCTATGCGATTGTACATCTTTAATCAACAATTCGCATGACAAATGTCGATGTTGCCTAGAAATAAATTTCTTTTTTAAGATTTTAATTGAAGGTGCAGAAACCATCATTCACATCTGATTGCCCATTATGTTTGATTTTTATTTCCGCAATATGATATAGGAATGTTTTATAGCAATAACTTCTCTTTATTGTTAATAACACTGCAAATAATGATAAATCCGAAAAAAAAGTTTTCAATGTGTGCGGGCATGTCATAACGTCTAAATTTGAGTTTTATTCTTGAAATAGTAATTGTTAAAGTAGAGAAATGCACGAAACCGCCATAATCACAAGTGCTCAAGATATAAAAAAGCAAAAAAAAAAGCGTTGCATTTGCAGTAAACAAACTGGTCGGTTGTGCACATGCTACATGAACATATACAGTTCGCCCAAAATAAAAAACGAAATGTGTTACATTCAAAAGAACAGTGACAGTTGGCAACAGTCTTCACAAGAGTAACAAGGTTTGTGAGCTACAATGTCTAGAAAAAACTACTTATAAAAAAATAACTGAATGTGTAGAAAAAGCCGTTATGATAATGATATGATTGAATACTATAATAATTATTTAGCAATATCATGCACCCGGAGTTACCCGGTACAGAGAACACTGGGGATCAGGGAAATCTGAGGTTATCAAGTGAAGGCGCACAAGACTAGGGTCAGTATTTATCCCGTTTTATTAATATCAAACAGAAATGTTTGCTTGTTAAACATTCTCATATAATTAATATACCTGACAACGTATGCATATTACTTGACTTTTCGCTTACTGTAAAGGCGGCGCCTCATGAATGCGTAATTAGGACTAGTCAACCTTTGGCATAGGTTAAAGCTGATAAGAAGGCGTGGTTTTATTCAAAAGTAACTGTATCATCTTGTGCTACAAACTCAGTCATTATTTATTCCTTAAAACGCCAGCAAAATAACTGCATCTAACATAAGCAGGGAGGCAAACATTGTGGACCCAGATCAGACTGCTCCTGCAGGAGCAGTCTGATCTGGGTTCGCACTGATTATATATAAGGCTTAGAATAGTTTAGTGGACGACAAAAAACATACATTTTGTGATTATGCGCTTTAAGGGTTAAATTAATAAATGTGAGATCAGTGTGTATATGGTTAGGATTTTCATGAAATGCACGCACGTTTGCGCGGCTCAAAAAGCTTATGAACTCTTTACCAAATTATAAATAAAACCTGATTTCCCTTCCTTAGCAGATGAAATAGCCGAACCACACCCAGATATGAATATTAAAGTTGCCGCCTTTACAGTAAGCGAAAAGTCTGGTAATATAAAAAAAAATATACGCGATGGTAGTTTAAGCTGATGCCAATGATAAGGTTAAACTATAAGTTTTAACTGGATTTTATTTGGATTTTCAAAGTCCATATGAGCTCTACCATTTCATTTAGAGTAAAGGGATATTTTCCTGCAAAACTGCCGCTCATTAAAAGTATAGGGTCTTTGTGAGTACCAAAGAAATTATAAGCCTTTAGTATGACAGAAAAATTGTCTTTTCACCCAAAAGTGGGAGATGCCACATTTTCGGATAGAATAAACGCTGGTGGATGATACGGATAACTCTGAGTACCATGGTATTTATAGGTGGTGGACTCGTAGGGTGAATAAATTGTAAATGCCTTTTTTTTGTTAGACTTTGATTTTATGAAGTAGTATAGTCCGACCAGTAAAGAGAGACTGGGCGGTTCTTAGCAAAGACACACCCGTGGACATTTCCATTTAAAAATCGGTAAGCAAGAGTGTATTTATTCACCCGTGAAACGCTTTGCAGCTGTATATACTTGTTGTAGTTTTGAGCCCATTGTGAGAAAAAGGCATCTCGAATTAATTTGGATAACAAGGAGACTAACTAGTCTATAGTGACAGTGTTTCGAAATTTTAACTATTCAAATTATAATACTGAATAAGAAAATAGCCATCAGAGGAGATGGCAAATCCCCCGACCAAAAAGTAATTGATATGCAGTTACAAGCAGCCAACCTAGTATATATATTTGATGTGATAATACTGAGTGTCACTGCGAACAAAAGTGGAAGGCTGACTGTAGAGACTTCATTTTTACCTTTAAATTCATCCAAGGGAGGTAATTTAAAAGCAATCATGCCTGCAGGTGATACACCAAGGGAGAAAATTCAAAAGGACAGTTAGGGGAGCAACCATTATTGCACAAGATACACTGTCTTCACCTGATATTTATGTATACCAAATATCATTAAAATATCTCTAAGTGTATAAGAGATATTGAGTGCACAAGCTTTCCCTATAAAGTTCATTCAAGAGAAGTAACTCTAAAGGATAACAAGCGGGAGCTGTCTTGACCTGATATATATGTATACTAAATATCATCAAAATATCTCAAATGATATGAGTCATTGAGCACAAAAGTTCATTCAAGGGAGATAACTCAAAGGGCTGTAAGGGAGAACAACCATTCTTGCATGTGACACACCGTTTTCACCTTATATATATGTCTACCAAAGATCATAAAAATATCTCAAAGGGTATTAAAGTTATTGAGTGCACAAGCTTCCTCCTATAAAGTTCATTCAAGGGAGATAACTTATAAGTCCAGCAAGGGAGAACAACAATTCTTGAATGCAAGACACCCTCTTGACCTATTATACATATATACCATATATTATCAAAATATCTCAAAGGATATTAAAGTTATTGAGCGCACAAGCTTCCCCCTATAAAGTTCATTCAAGGGAGATAACTCAAAAAACATTAAAGGAGAGCAACCATTCTTGCACGCAACACACCGTCTTCACCTGATATACATGCATGCCAAATATTATCAAAATATCTCAAAGGGTATTAAAGTTATAAAGTGCACATGCTTCCCCCTATAAAATTTAAATTTCACTCAAGGGAGATAGCTCAAAAGTCCATTAAAGGAGAGTAACCATTCTTGCACGCGACACAACGTCTTGACCCGATATACATGCCTACCAAATATTATCAAAATATCTCAAAGGGTATGAAAGTTATTGAGCGCACAAGCTTCCCCTTATAAAGTTCATTCAAGAGAGATAACTCAAAAGGCCAGCAAGGGAGAGCAACCATTCTTGCACGCGACACACCGTCTTGACCCGATATACATGCCTACCAAATATTATCAAAATATCTCAAAGGGTATAAAAGTTATTGAGCGCACAAGCTTCCCCTTATAAAGTTCATTCAAGAGAGATAACTCAAAAGGCCAGCAAGGGAGAGCAACCATTCTTGCACGCGACACACCGTCTTGACCCGATATACATGCCTACCAAATATTATCAAAATATCTCAAAGGGTATAAAAGTTATTGAGCGCACAAGCTTTCGTCTACGGACGGACAGACGGACGGACAGACGGACAGACGGACGGACGCCAGGCTGATCGCTATATCCCCCGATCCTTTTCGGGTCGGGGGATAAAAATAAAACAAATGGTCCGCAATGAAAAATTATTACTATAAATTGGTCAGCACACAATATGATGGTTCTTATTACATCGGCGTGAGGTGAAGGCTCCGACAAGCCTGCATGTACGTTTTACCTCGCCATGGCTTTCGCTTCTCGCATAAACAAAGTGTGCAGTTGAAGATGACTCTAAACAACTTTTAGACATGTAGTCTCTCTGGACACGCCAGAATGAACGGTTATAAGAGGCTTGACCAAATCTCGTGTTTGTATGCCCTATTCTCATGATCCAGATACGTAACTCTAGTCCCGCTGAATTATTATTGGTGATTCATTACTATTGTATCAGGCTTAAAAATCAAACCAGTTTTGCCATACAGACATAATTTGAAAAAAGTGCAAAAAACCTACCCTCCCCCATAACTTTCACAACATATCCATCCCGGAAAATGAAATGCAGCAGGTCCCCATTAGCATACTAAAGATACATGTTTACCAGGCATCATGAGGCATGTTAACGTATAAAGTTGGTCACCCTTGTCGTCTGCGCTTCACTTGGTTGCACGAGTAAAGCGTACATAGGCTATTACACCCGATTTACTGTAGACTAGTCTTATTTGACAGTGTATGACAGCGCTCTGTCTGACACGACCAGTCTCTATTAGCTGGACGCACTATACCATTTACCAAACACTTGTCAAGAATCCACAGTATGACACTGTCTGGTCGGCGTTTTAATGTTTAAGTAATACTATTGTCAATAGAAATAGCTCCAACTGTCTTCATAATATCAAGATTACACACTTTCTGTACATTTTAGCATACAGTCCCTTTCCTACATAAGTTAAGTATGGTTGACGTGATCAGGCCCGGAGGTAATACAACTTGAGTTCATTTTGGAATGATTTTTGTTTGTTTGATTTGATTCTTTACGTGCACTCAATAATCTTTCAGTTATGCGGGACGGTCTTCCTGGGTTGAACCAGTACTAAGCTAGGATAAATGTGTCTTGCTCAAGGACCACAACGCAGTGACGCCGGTCATTTTTGGAATGAACTTGCGTTTTATAGCATCGAGGCCAGTCATCATCATGCTAGCACGCCCCTGTTATTTATACTACCTTAGATTCCACGTTATATTAATACGGAACTAAGGGGGAGGTTGGTGCCATAAAGCGTGTTTAAGCCCTCCAGTACAAATGTTTTTACTGCTCGTTCTAAGGCGATACTTCTTTTGTGGATCATTTTTGTTATGTGTTTGTCATGCTTTCTTGTCTTTTCACTGCAGCCTTGTAGCCACCAGTCCTGCACGGAAAGGACTGACCTCTAATCTAAGCTCACTTGTATTTGAAGTGAAGTTCTCATGTGTTTTGTCACTTTCCCATGTGGTGTCCTGGATCAGGTGTGGTGCTTGATTGTGTCTATTCCTGAAATTGGCCTTCTTACTTACTTTTACAGGTGAATACAAAGTAAGGAAGAGGGCAAAGATCAGGAATCGATACAACCAAGGACCACACCTGACCCAGGATATCAATGGGAAAGTGACAACATCACAACTAGACATCACAAACGAGAGCAAAGAGGTTAGCCCTTTCCCAGCAGGTGACCACAAGGAATCAACAAACAGACGTGCATGAAAACATAACAAAACAAGACAAAAATTACATAAATTATCCACAAAAGAAGCACCGCCTTGGAACGGTAAATAAAAAGATTTTACTGGAGGGCTTAAACCGGTTTAACAGTGCACCAACCTCACCCTTAGTTCAGATGTGGATCAAGATACATAAATGTTTGGTTTGCATGAAATACCCCTAACTTATCGATGCATTATCTCCTAGAACATATAAATCAAGATATAACAAGCAAAGATAATGACTCAACAGTAAATAAAACTGAGTACCGGAGCAAAAGAAATCCACAGGTGTACCCCGGTGGGCCTGGCAACAGCCAACGCATCAGGCCCCTACCATCTTAACAATAGATAAGTCTTTAAGTCGGAACCGTCATAGAGTCTGAAGTCCGACCACCGGCGTGCAATTAAAGAGGAAAGCAAAGTTGCCAACCGTGATTGGGTTGACCACCAAGCACGCAGTCTGCTGCAATACATTAATGTTATAGCCAATTTTTTTTGTAATGTTTAAAGTTTTCTTATTATGGGTACATATTAGAGACAGTTCTAACGTGCTCCTACCATTTATGTTTAAAGCAAATATTACGCCAAATTAAGATCTTGGTACTGACAAGCAATTATTTTCCTGTCTAATATTATCTCAAAAGAAGTCATTTTCAGGCCTCAGATTTTACACATTAGGTACAGGTATTAGTTCCTAATCGGACAGTCTATGCTAGTCAAGGAGCTAAATATTTAAAAATTCGACTTGCACAACTTTCCTGCCAGAACAAAATTTGAATTCGCAAAGAGTTAAGACTAAACTTCTACAACATTTAATGGCACTTCGTACAGCCAAATTGTGGTAGCAGTTTTTCAGGCGGAGGCGTTTTATACACCAATCCAAATTTTTACCACCAAAAAAAAATGCGATGCTTAAATAAGAAATGGTATCCAGATGGTATCTAGATGATGCATATAGTCGTTCGATACTGTCAACGACTCCTTTTGAGGCTTAAATAAATATTAATTTGTATGCTTCTAGAAACACACCTTTATGCTATTTATGCCATTTACGTTGCATTATCAAATACACCTTATAAAGCCATTAAAATTGTGTTCAATAGTTTCATTTGTTAATCTCAATAATAAGCATTTAGATTTTTAATATCATGTTCCTACAAAACACTTGGTTATTTTAAAACTGCAAACAGCTTGTTTCTATCTGAAATGCTTTAAGAAATGTAAGCTTTTGAATATGATAACCCCGAAAAAAAGTTGAATAAGAAAAGAACCATTTCACTGTGAAGGTTATCATGTTAACTTTTAAACAACCATATTGGAGCATTCTATGGATAAACAATAGGAGAAAGCTGTACTTTACACCGTTTCTGGTGTAAATTATCATTTTGTTGTTTGTATGTTACGTACATTACAAACTATATTTTGCTAAATACAGGTACCTTATATGTTTTGTCATATGTTATTTTATTACATTTCAAAATTGTTAAGTGTGTGTTAAATTTATAGCAGCATACCACTTTGCCACCTTTTTGGGTGTAAACTTACACTTACTTCTATTCTAAAATAACTTGAGGCCAATACTTCTTCAGAGATTTTAAGATATTTCTACCTGTGTTTGAGTAGCTGTTCTCTGGATTAATACAAACGAACAGAGCATAACTTTTACAACAGTGGAAAGCTTACTCCAAGACCAGTGACAATAAACTCTTAAAGCGCAACCTATAATTTGCAGCAGACGACATTTTCAAATTGTGCTGCTTTTGCAAAAATAACAAATAAGGCATGATATTTCATGAGAATCGTCTGCTGTCAGACGATTCTCATGAAACATCATACCTTATTTTTGTCGAAAATAAGGAAAGATGTCGAAAAATATGTCGTCTGTTGAAGTCTTAATTGGCGCTTGAAGAGTTAAGCTTCCACTCTTCAACACTATACGCAGAACGTTACATTTTTACAGTGTTTATTTGTTTTGATTTGGTTGTTTACGTCCCAGTCATCATTTTTTCAGTTATATTGGGAAGGGTCTTCCTTGGCTGAACCAGTACTAAGCAAGGATTAATGTGTTTATATATACATGTAATGCATGATAAAACCCCAGGGGGGTACTCTTATTTTTTCTTCATACGTAGGCTCGGGCCCAGCATCTACGTTCACCCCCCCCCCCCCACAAAAAAAAAAAAAAAATCTGAAATTTCAAGCACCCCAAAAAATATTTGAAATATTAGCGACCCCAAAAAATACCCCCATTCTGTACCTTGACCTTAAGAAAAGACCCTAAATTGCATAGAAATGACCCCTAAATATAATCCAATTTTGTGGTGACCCCAACAAAATGTCCACAAAATCTTCATACCTCCCAAAAATATTCATTTTTCTGAAAACCCAAAACAATATTGGAATTCAAAACTTTGAACCAAAATAAATGACCCGAGTAAGCATGAAAATATCAGAGTACCCCCCCCCCCCCCCCCCCTCCGCCACTGGGGATAAAACTAATCTTTGAAACCGCTCAACGCTCTTGCAACAGTTTGATCGGCTTGGTGCCTTTCCTGAAAGCGAATGTATTCGGTGCTAATATTGCCAGAATTTGAGCTGTATCGATGATAATATGCAATCGTATCAACATGATTAATGGGTCAAGTTTTGTCTCAATCTGTTACACTTGTCTTAAACTGTAATTCCATCTGCATTTCAAATGATTCAACATAGTCAATACGTGCAGGCTAGCATTTGCCGGAATCTTGACGAAGCATAGCTTACATTACCATTGACACAAGGAGTGTGGAAACATCTTATCAAACAAAAAGCTAATTACTATACTTGCAATATGCACAACGTTTCATATTTTGTACATTTCGTGCAGCTGTACATCTTTAAATGCTCATTTTGTTCATATGCGCTACGCTACGCTGTACTTCCTCCAATCGTATACAGCTATATTGTGTGCTTTGGCTACAAATGAGACTAATATGCTCAATAAAACGAGGACAAGCATATATTAGATAATGGTTTGCAGTTAAACATCAGTTACTGGCTCGAAGTATGTCGATACACATTTGGAATAAAAGTTTGGAAGACGCCTTAGGTTGTATTTCTGCTACCAAAAGATATAGTCATTTGATAACATTTAATGAGCCATAACATGAGATTTCCAAAAATGTGGTAAGTGCGACCAGCAAAGGCTCAGATCAGCCTGCGCATATGCGCAGCCTGATCAGAGCCTTTGCTAGTCGCTTGAATATCCTATGACTGTTAAGCTACTGACCGTACATCGTTTTGAGTTTCTAAGTTTAAAAGGAGGCTGCACAGATTCGTCTTAGTCTACATTTGTCAAACTGCCATATTGTTTGAAAGTTGCATTTGTGCTCAGATATTATTGATATTACTCAAAACGCGTGGTGGAAAAATGATAAGATGCTTGGCAAAGCCTTACATCTGTCTTTTATTTTATAAAAATCATACATATTTATCACAGTTCTGTTAAATAAAGTACCAGTTCTTCACATCTGTGATAATTTGGTACCAATTTTCACATGTTTGAGGATTTGGTAGCAGTTCTTTACACGTTTGAGAATTTTATACCATGTTTCACATTTCACAGATTAGAGATCGGTACCATTTCTTCACACGTGTAAGGATTCGATACCAATCTAGTCACATTTGTGAAAATTTTGTAATTATTCTTGACATCTGAATAAAAATCGTACCCGTTCTTCACACGTCAAAAATATAGAAATGTGAAATTCGAGCACAAATTTCGCCCCTACCCTCCCACACACACAAAAAAAGATTATCGAAATTGATTTCACATTAGCCAAAAGTGACATATTGGAATCTATTCTTCATGGTGTGAAAGGGGTACTTACATCTGTGCCCACGCATGGATTTTCTTTAAACTTTTCATATTAATAACTCATTATATACAGACTATGAAAATGTACTTATGGAATTAGATAGTTAAGAATATGGCTTAGGAAGAGCTGCCCTGATGTACTCCACCTTTGAGGCCCAGGGGAGTAATCTGATATTTTCATACATACGTAGGCTCTGCCCATTTTTTGGGGGTCAAATTTTTGAATTTCAATATTTTTTGGGGTTTTCAGAAAAATGAATATTTTTTGAGGTATGAAAATTTTGTGGATATTTTTTTGGGG
The DNA here is from genome assembly GCA_964019695.1 of Loripinus fragilis. NCBI lineage: Eukaryota > Metazoa > Mollusca > Bivalvia > Lucinida > Lucinidae > Loripinus > Loripinus fragilis. The sequence goes on from OZ026515.1 coordinate 46,598,416, forward strand.
TCATCCCAAAATTGGACTAGTTTTAGGGGTTATTTCTATGTATTTTAGGGTCTTTTCTTAAGGTAAATATTCGAAATTGGGATATTTTTGTGGGTTGCAAAAATTTCAAATATTTTTTTGGGGTGCTTGAAATTTCTGATATTTTTTGGGGGTGAACGGTAGATGCTGGGTCCAAGCCTACGTATGCAAAAAAATTTAGAGTATCCCCCCTGGGCTTTGAGGTGGTACCTGTCTCTCAATTTCTGTGTCCTAAATCTATAGATTTGTTTATTTCTATGATTTGTCATCTAAATTGAATCAAAAATACAATAGGCATTATATTAATACCACGAAACCATTATGATGAATTATGGTTTACGTTTTCTGGAGAAGTGATCATAAAATTTCAATTTTTTTTTCAAAAATTTACAAAACATTCAATTCCAAAGATAGATATGCTGTAGCCTTTGTCAAGATATCATATTATCACAAAAACATGCCACATATATCCTGCTGACCTGAGCCAAACTTGATGAAAATCCAAAACCGGTAACTTTGTCATTTTCTACCTCTTATGAGTATAGGTCAGTTTTAACAAAATTATAATTTAGTTGAAATGAATCAATAACTCAACAGAAGGAGGTTGTTTTAAAATCTATTTCCACTTTGCTTAAAGAAAGACATGTTTAGACAATTTCAAATGATTCAATGGTCGGAAATGCTGAAGGTCATGGCCCCATGTCATGGCACAATGTTTTAGAAACATAATATCCTAACAATAAACGTGTGAAAACAAGAAGATCAAATATTTCCTTTATATCCCAACTGAACTAGAGTAACCACATTTTGGTGCCGTGACCAGGATAAAGTGTAACAGAGTCAGTGTAACAGTTCAACATGAATATGTGAGGTCCAGAAACCAAGTAGCCAAAGCACACAATATAGCTGTATGCCTAGAATATACAGCCAGCTAAAGTATAAATGTTGCTATTTGATAGAAATCAGCTTCAGTTTTACAAAACAGAATGAACAGAGAAGATATAAGCATTAAATTAGAAATACCTTTGGGGCCAAGAGTTCTCTGTTACCATAATGGTCAATTTTAACCGATAGGTTTGACAAGGGAGTATTCTTGTAAACCAGGTTTATTAATTAGGCTTACAATTATAAAATCATAGATATAAGGTTCTTCTCCTGTATGAACTGACTTGACATAAGGTTTCTCTTCTGTATGAATTAAAATTCTAAATGCTACATATTAAGTTAAACATTGGTTGGATGTAACGTTAGCAACTAGATGCGGTATGTATAGGTGTCACCATATTGTATCATTTTGGGTAATATTATTGTGTAAGCACTTCATTAAATAAGAATCGTGGCATTTTTATCAAAGAATATTGTTGTTTTTTTCCAATCCATAATAGGGAAAAACACTGAACATATCAACTTCTACCAATAAACGTACTAGCATGGTGATTCAAACTAAGCAAGTATTCAAGTATGTTTTGCACTGAAACATTATTATTGTATTTTGTACCTTTCGATGAATTAGGGCAATGTTTTTACATCAAGTTGAAAAAATATGTTACCGGTCCTTGAATTTCATGAAATTTGGTCTACATATTCTTAACATATGGATAGTTTATATGTTGAAATGGTATCTTGACAAAGACCGCAACGTGTAAAAATTTTAATTCCAAATTTGACTGAATACAAAATATACAGTTGAGAATTGGGGTACCGTGTCATTAAATTGAATGCCCACCAACTATTAGAACAGAACAGAACAGAACAGTATCTTTATTAATCTCAGGCCACATACATGACATAGAGATACAATGTGAACAGCAAAATGTAATTTACAAAGGACTTGGTATTTTTTTCTCTTCTAAATACAAAGCTGTTATACAGATATGGTACGTTGGGTTGCTCTCATTCATTAGTCAGCGTAGTGTTAATCGTTGAGAGGGGGGATGGGGTGGGGGTGGGGGGGTCAACCACCATATTCTCAATGTTATTCTCTCAGCAATGTTTCAAGTTCATGTATTACAAGGAAATTTGTTGTGAGATTTGTTTTCTGCCAGAAGACCGGGGACAGCAGTGGCTCAAATTCATGTCTGAAAATGAACCTCTGCCAGCCCCGCAGCGTGATTCTGCTCGAGATAACACCGGTGAAACAATCTTGACATCCGCACGCGATCCCACACCCGCTCGCCCAGCCTGCACCAGGACCCAGGCGCAAGCCAGACAAACAGGCGAACGATCGTGCGCAAACATCGGCCAGCTTGATTGTTGTGCCTATCTTATATCCGTATACCTTTTTCTCGATGCACAGCTCGGATAATTATGTCACCTTCTGCACGAGTAAAACATGAGAATATTTACAATGTGGGTCATTTGATATCCGGGTTCAGTAGTGTCAAGGCTGTTCGTTTATTTTTGTTATTTTGGATTACGATCTGTTGTGTGAGTATCTTAATAACATTTTATGTCACATGTTAGCTGGGTGCTGAAAGAACCGTCTCCAATGAGACGGTTCTTTTGAGCACCCAAAACCTATGTTTCAGTAGGAAAATTCTGTTTTATACTGAATAGTCACTGGTCTAGATAAACAAGCCATCAGCATGTATGAATGAGATCTTAACCTGACGGCTTGATAAAGTTGGTATGAGTATTTTGACTGTTTTCCAGTTATTATCCTATTCCAAAAGCTTATCATCCTAGATTTAATTATAATTTCTATAGGATAACGCCCAAGCTCTGCGTAGAGCATAAATAATGGTGTGCTTTTTTTCGTTTTCGTTATCTTGCGTAAAAACTCATTGTGTATTCTTTCAAGTATTTGGATATTTTCAAAACCGAAAACTTCGCAAGAGTATGTCATTATAGGGAGTACCGTATGATCGAATAATTTTAATTGAAGATCAACTGGTAAATTCAGATTGTTAATTCTGGAATATAGCAAAAATAGGGCTTTTCGCGCCTGTTCGGCTACATGCTTTCTGGCCGTCAGAAAGCTGCCTGATTTGGCAAAGAACGTGCCCAAATATTTGTAAGAATCTACGATTTCTAATTGTTTTGTGTCGATATAGAATGAATGATTCGTGTTTCCCCTGGATCCAAAGATTAAGGACAATGTCATACACAATATGGCGTGGTGGCTAAAATCTGCGGGTGCTTTGAATTTTGCGCTGTCACAAGAACAATGTCCAATTTCGCTCTGAATTTCAGAAATAATCATAAGATATATGTAATATAGTTTACAATTTTGTTGCTGAATGAAATATACACAAACAGTAAATAAGTCAAATATTACCTTGAACTTGGTCAATTTTTGCACACAGAATTCTCCTATTTTCCTCCATCAGAAATTTAAGTTTTTTGCACAAGCATAAAGTGTGATATGTGATCTAGTACAGCCGGAATTTAAAATTTACAAAATTTTATTCACAAGGTCACTTTTCTTGCTAATCCGATAACACCCAACACTCATATATAATAGCCACTGACAATAATATACATGTCAGTTATACAGGTAAGTAAGTTTACATACACGTCCACTAATCTATCTCCTTCTTCGGCAAATACAATGAATACAAAAAACATGAGCGGAGATTCGTGTATAATGGAGGTTTTTGGTGTCTGTAAAGGCGGTAACTTAAATATTCATATCTGGGCGTGGTTCGGCTATTTCATCTGCTCAAAAAGGGAAATCAGGTTCTATCTATTGGTAAAGAGTTATTAAGTTGTTTTAGCCATGCAAAGAAGCGTGATTTTCATGAAAATCCTGACCATATATACACTGAACTTACGTTTATTAACCCTTTAAGCGTATATTACAAAAAAAAACGTATACTTTTGTCGTCTGCTGAAATATTTGAAGACCCTTCCATATACAGTGTAGATCCAGATCAGACTGCTTCTATAGGATCAGTCCTGTCTGGGTCCACACTGTATGCTTTTATAATTATGTTAACCAATAAACAGACATTTTTCGGATGCAGTTATTTTGCTGGTGTTTTAAGGGTTAATTCATATGATTTGTGTCTTCGCTGAGGTGTTCTGGCGCAAAATGATACTTACTTTCGAATAAAACCACGCCTCATTTTCAGCTATTACCTATGTCATTAAAGGGTTGACCAGTCCTAATTTCCCATTCATGATGTGCCGCTGTTACAGTACCCCAATAGTCCTATAATAGGTAATATCGTGTTCTCTGGTCACTATCTATATATATCTTGCACTCTGAGAGTTATTTTATAAAAACCCGGAGAATGCTATTCAATGGGCCAATGACTTGACTTAAATTACCTGTGGGCGCTTCAGAAGGCTATCATTTCCAATTAATATAGAATACATTTCTCTTAAGATCACTTTTGTCTCAGCAACATAGATTAACAAATAGTTAAGATTAAGGCCATATTTTAAATAAAATTTCATATCTTTTGGCAGTCTTAATTGTTTGAAAATTACTGATTTGGGTGATGTTTCGTTTTCAGTGTGTTGCACATTGAGGATTATGGTCATCAGTCTGGTGGTTTGTACACCCGTTTTACTTCATTGTCGTTCACTGGCTTTAAAAAAAACAAAAAACGCTGTGTCATTTTTTTGCGTTAAATGTCAATTCCTGTATTGAAATGTATATCACGCACTAATATAAAATGTTTATTTTATTTATTGCCTAAGCTTTTCTTCAATTTCTTAATTTGATTAAAACATCAAATTGAATCCAAGGCTGTGAAAGCTCACACGCTCTTATGTAAGCATTCCTTTCCATTGAATCCAGTGAGCAGGCATCATGCCACAGACGATCTATTGGTGTAAAAGAGAAGCTAAATGAGCAATCGAACAACAATCTCCGAATTTTGAAACATCTAAGAAAATGAGAGTACTTGTAATCACATAATCGATGGGGTGCCATCGCTAACACCCCACGTTCTCGAAGAAATTTAATGATAATTGACCTATTGACTATACCTCGCGATCACAAGTTTGACCATACGGTGAAAATTTAACTTGTATCCCATTCTGCTCATCATCCCCTTCAATTTGATATGCCACACGACCATGTTTGGGAAAAAAAATTGACCCCAAGCAACCCCAAGTCCCACCCCTGGAGTACGACCCAGGCGACATAATGAAAATCTCATTCTTTTATTTTTGAGAACAAACATAAAGTTTAGTATAAAAATCTTTGAAATTGACTTTTCAAATATGATAGTTGACCTTTGAACCCTCCCCTGGGCCCCAGGGGGACGGCCCCAAAAGAGTGCTGTCGCACAACCCACTCATATGAAAATTTCGCACACCAAACTTGGTTGGATTTCGTCCAATGGTTAAGGAGGATAGAGCATAACATACAGACAGACGGACGAACGAACGGACAGACGGGCAGAGGCGATAACAATACCTCCTTTAAAAAGGGGTGGTGATAATAAAGAAGAACACCATGTCACGTGCACTAATTGGATTCCGCTTTATATTCATACTAGGAAGTCCGGCTCATAGATATGTATTACAACTATACATGTTTGTATTATTTGTATTTTCCAATGCAGGATATGGATTGGTAGCCCTGTTTACAGGTGTAGATAAACATGTACATTACGCCTGGTCGGCTATTATATGAGTGTTATGTACTATCGGATTAGCAAGAAAAGTGACCTTTTGAATTAAGTTTTGTTAAATTTAAATTCCGGCTGTACTAGATCACATATCACACTACATGCTTGTGTAAAAAACTTAAATTTCTGATGGAGGAAAATAGGAGAATTCTGTGTGCAAAAATTGACCAAGTTCAAGGTAATATTTGACTTATTTACTGTTTGTGTATATTTCATTCAGCAACAAAATTGTAAACTATATTACATATATCTTATGATTATCTCTGAAATTCAGAGCGAAATTGGACATTGTTTTTGTGACAGCGCAAAATTCAAAGCACCCACAGATTTTAGCCACCACGCCATATTGTGTATGACATTGTCCTTAAGACTTTCGATTTGTTTACATTAATGTCTAATTTCCATTGTCTACAATAGTCAGCAAAGTCATTTAATGACTTCTGCAGCGAATCAGCATTTTCTGCTAGGATAATTGTGTCGTCAGCGTACATCAGGTTTATTAGCGTAAGGACCATCACGCATTTTTCGTTATTTATATCAATTGTAACGCCTGGGTTTCTTTTTTGAAACAAATAGTCTTCTAGATCGTTCAAGTATAGGGCAAATAGAACAGGGGATAAATTTTCTCCCTGTCGGACACCACGGTGGCATCCAAAGAAGTTAGATTTTTCATTGTTAATGGAGATACATGACTTTATGTTTGCGTACATATTTTTAATGACTGTGAAAAACCTCCCGTTTATATTAGATTCAAGAATTTTTCGCCAGAGCCCTACCCGCCATACAGAATCGAAAGCCTTCGAGAAATCAATAAAGCTACAGAATATCTTTTTCTTTTGTGCTCTGAGTAAATCGATAATACAATTAAGTGAGAAAATATGATCCGTCGTTGAGTAACCAGAGCGAAATCCTGCTTGGTTTTCGTTTAGTAAGTTATACTCTTCCAGGTAAGCGTTGAGTCGGTTGTTAAGTACAGCGGTAAATAATTTGCCAATACAGCTAAGCAACGTTATAGGGCGATAGTTATCTACTGAGAGAGGGTCGCCTTTATTCTTAAAAATAGGGATGACAACGCCTTCAACCCATTTTGATGGCATAATTCCGGTTTCTAATATCACGTTAAATAAAAGTGTATACAACGGCATCAATAAATGGCTCGTACATTTTATGTATTCGTTCAAGACGTCGTCAGATCCAGGAGATTTTGCATTTTTCAAGTTTCGGATACATTTTAAAATTTCCGGTGCAGTGATCTCACAATTTAGTGTTTCATTTTCGGAGGGGTCATTGGGTACATTTTCTGTGTCGGCTTCTTCAGCGCTATCGCGGTTTATCTCGTTTATTTGCTTGAAATGCTCGTAGAATTCATTAAGGTGGGGTTGTTTATTAGAGGTATTGTTTTAAGACTGTTTAAGAACTTCCAGTACTCTTTTGGGCGATTGGCATGCATTTTTCGCAGTTTAGCTTCATTAGCTTTATTGTACTTGGTTATGTACTTATTTAATGTGTTTTTGTATATTTTTGAGGCACGTTGTAATGCAATTTTATTGTGTATGGTACGACATTTGTTGTAGTTCTTCTTTGCTTGGTGATAGACTTTGCGTGCATGTTTGCAGTGTGGTCCGAACCATGGTTTGTTACGACTATAAGTTCTGATATATGCAATGGGGTTCTGGGGAAAACTTGCATCTGCAGACGAGAGAAATGCTTCAGATAACTTGTTAACGGCAGCATCGAGAGAATGTTGCGACGGCGAACCCTTAAACACGTGAAGCAAACGGGTGACTTCTTCGATGCCTGCTTGATTTATATTTTCAACAAAGGTTCTACTTTCCGCCTGTTTCCAGGTAGCTCTACGGCTGGGTTTATTTGCTTTCAAATTTGTTTGATTGGAGCAGAATGGTATATCCACGTTGAGTGTGATGAGGGAGTGACCATCAGAGTGCAAAATATCAGTTTCTATAACCTCAAAGTCGGTTAAGAGGGTCAAGCCTTTGACGGAGGAAATTGCATAGTCTATGACTGAGGTATTTCGGAACGTCATGCGACCTATACCTTTGTCTCGGCCAAATCTGCCATTTAAAATGGTCAAATTATTGTTTTTACATATTTCTACCAATCTGTAACCATTATTATTTGTATGTTTGTCCATTGAAGTGCGATGAAGTTGTATTCCCATAGTTTCGAGTGTGGATTTTTGATTATAGAATAACATTGTTTCATCGTCAAAGTCAAAATGCCTTGCCAAAAATTCGTCAACAGACGTGTAGTCACACATTTCTGCCGTCCGTGCGTTAATATCCCCGCGTATATAAACGAAATCATAACTGCTACATACTGACGTTATCTCGGTTTCGAAGTTTGTGAGCTCGTCTTCATTCAAAAATCTTGATTGGGTCGGTGGGACATATGCTACTCCAAACATAATATCTTGGTCGAGCTTTGAATACTGTTTGCTAAGCTTCAGTCAAAATATATAATCAGAGTCCGTTTCAACTATTTCAAAAGCATGCTGCAAACTTTGTTTTATAAATACCCCTATTCCACCGGATTTTCGAATGTACTTTGCTTGTCTGGGTTTGCTTTCAAATATGTAACCATCAACCGAGATGACATCAGTATGATCCAGCTTGGTTTCAGTCACGAAAAACAGATCATGCTTAGAAACTAGTTCACAAAAGTCTGGGTATACTGAGCGCCGTTTAAGGCCACACACATTAAGAGTGCCAACAGAGAGGTTTTTAATTGTGTGCTGATCGGTCTTACTAGCACGATATAAAGTGTTGTGTTTGTATGTTTGGGTTACCCCCTCGAGTCCCTACACTGTGTTGGAAGCGTTGTTGCCGGATTCTAAAGGCGGTTGCCTGTCAGACTCAGTCTCGCTTTCACGGTCTGCTCGGTTCTGTGATAGCTGCGAAAGTCGCTCCATCGCCGGACTGTACTCATCCTGTGCTGTACCAGTGCTCTCAGTATCTGCGTCCGAATGGTCATCGCTCATTATGACCTCGTTTGTACTACATGTATCATTCTTGTTGTCATGTGCGCATGTAAGTAACTGATTCGATGACTTGGGCTCAGGCTCTGCTTCATTCGGGACCTGAGGCAAGAGTTCACCATGAAGGTCGGATTGTTGCTTACATTCATTTGTTCCAGGTTGAGTACATGTAGGCTGCCGTAAATCTTGTGCAGACAGGCGCGCAGTATGTATAGCCTGTAACGGTTGAATACGTCCAGATGCATCGCCCTTTAGAATGCTGTTCCAGTCAGGGAATTCATCGCGCTTTACTGTCCCGTTAACTATAAGTTTAGCTGGGAAGGCAATAATAACTCTGGCAGCTGGGTATCTAGATTTAAAGGCCTTATAATCGGACCACAAACGGCCTCTCGCCGCCGTGATCTCTTTTGGGTAGTCACGGTTAACGCCATATGATGTCCCGCGTAGCATCCTACCGTTTCCCAGAATCGTTTCAGTGTCATTATAGTCCCTAAAACAGGCTATCATAGGGCGGTGGCGTTCACGTTCACTTGACGCTCCCCATGCGCGACCACGAGAGCGCCTCGTTTGAGAGCTACCAATACGATGCGCCCGCTGTATATGCATGCTGTCACCATCCAGATGAAGTTGCTCCTCCAAGAAAGTTTTGACGATTGCTACGCAGTTTTCGTCGTTCAACACCTCGGGCAGACCCCTGAATATTAGATTGTTCCTTCGACTTCGGGATTCCATATCAATACTTTTGTATTCTAGATACTGCATACGCCTGTTTGTGTTGTCATTTTGGACCAAGATTGCCTCCATACTTTGCTCAATGCTATGTACTCTTGTGTTCAGCGACGTGAAACCAGCCATCATGTCAAACATTGAGACCAACTTATCGTCCACGGACATGGCCTTGAATTGATCTTTTGATATTCTGCATACAGTTTGTGTTTCAGTTTTAGATTCAAAAGTCCCACCTGTCGATTTGCGAAGCCTCTTGTTCTTATTAACCACTTGCCATACCCCACCATCGTCGTCGTCGCCATTACTGCCACGTACTGCACTTGTCGAATTTTCGAATTTTCCACCTTGTTCTATAATTTTTGCCGTAATTTTGATGCTGGTCCTTGAGAACAACGTTATTGCAACCACGCAAACCAAAAAAGTTTGAAAGAGTTCAGCCAAAAACATCAAATCCATTTTTTTTTTCACCAGCGAGTTTTGCAACGTTTGCTCTATACCAAGTCCGATAACTCCGGACTATTCTAATACATACAAAGCCATTTATAGTACCAATGCAATTATAAATTATATAGTTATTTGATAAAACATTTTTGCGCCCGTTACATAATGTGTCAATTACTTTAGACGTGATTATAACTGGGTACCCTAAGGTATTGTAGTGATATCATACATGACGTCATAAATTAGCAATGGAATTGCATAAAAACTCAAATGCACCATAAATATTAAAGACATACCCCAGACAATTAATAAACATAATATTATCAAATTCCAAGCGTGGGCAGACACCCATGTTAATTTCCCATACCATGTAAGAGCCCCTTTACGAAGCGTGAAATTTACGGTTTAACAAAGTTACATATATAAACATCCAGTCCCACTGGGTAGTTGCGAGCTCTCGATTAACCGTTTCAACTCTACAGACCTGTAAAAGTTTTGGCACACAGTGTAGATCCATCTTGATGTACGCTGTGTTTGTTTGCTCAGTTTTCCTTTTTTTCTCAATCTCAATTTTTGCATTTTTTTTACATCCCTTTTGAACATAATAGCCTCCCCTACAATTTAAATGGGAATAGTTTACCTCAGAGACTTAGGGGTGTATGGGTTAAAGATTGACTGTTCACATACGCGAAAAAAGTCATAAACTGGTCGATTCCATCTTCATTAAAGTCTCGCTGTAATCATTATTTTATTCTCAACTTCTCCCAGTTTACTGCACTTTTAAATAGAGGGTCTTACATGAGTGCTCATGATTTATTGAATTTATTCAACGAATTGGAGAAAAGGGATAAAATGCGAGACTTGCCGAGCATTTTATCTCTTTTTCTCACCGAGTTTAATAAATTCAATAATACAAGAGCACAATTGTTAGATTTATCATATGACATTAAGATTACTTATCTCATTTCTGACGTGAAACGTTATGATTTTGTCATTATGTAAGCAACGTTGATATGGACGTCATAACGTTTCCCGAAAACCTGTAAACCACCAGTGGTTTATCGATTTTATTGCATGGCGTTTGTAACGTCATATGATAAATACTTTTAAGAGTTTTCTGAGATTAAGACTGCAAATGGACTTAATCAACGGGTTTACCCATATTAGCCCAATGTCCTGATTGAGTGACATATGCAAACAATGCAGACCCATATCAGACCAGTTCTGCGGCGTCTGATCAGGGTCTCCACTGTTTGCTTTAAGATTGTTGTATTAAAGTCTGAATGGAAAATATCACCCAACAACCCTGAAACTGAATGGAAATGGACCGATCCAAATGAATAGAATGTGAAATCCCATTCATATTAAAGCTGCATACTCTGTAACTATGAACATTTTTCGAAAAAAAAAAATCTTTTAAAATCATTTCCAAAAAAATAGAATAAAGTTATGTTGTCACGATAAATCTAATTTCCACAGTTGAAAACTGCATGAAAAAGTGAATTATCTTATAAAAACATGTGTATTTTCTCTTGTTTGTAATTATTTGCGTCCCTCCAATAATTCTAGACAGGTAATTTTTAACATAAATGCTGTTGTTTTGGCACTAATAATTTGTTATTTATTACGAAAAAGGTAAAATGTATACCTGAATTTTAGTATTTTTACTGTGTTCTTGAAAAATAGAAACATTATTTTTAAAATGAAAATATCAAAAGTTAAAGATTATGCAGCTTTAAATGGGGTGATGTCTTTAGCCTATGAAAACAACCATATGAAACCCGAGTTTGTGCCTTAAAGATATACAGTGTGAAAAGATCCTTAAATTAATGAGGTATTGAGAAAGTATTCAACAGTTTGCAATGCACAACATATGAAACATACTTTGTTTTGATTTTTTGACGTTTTTGCGAATGTCACAGCAGTATGGACCCAGCAAAAGTATGTAATCGCTGCAACTTTTCCAGAATTCCCGGTTTAAAGCAAAGACGTGCAGTAATCAGGCTATCATGCCCATCTACATTGTATCTTACGGGATGAGAGATCTTATAACTTTGGCCTTAAACCATCATTGACGTGCCTAATTACTTAGTATCCTAAGTCTTACCGAGACTGTGCATTTGCACAGGCGCATCTACTGTAAATTTGGAAATTTTCGCGAGGGTTTTATTTTCGGGAAACTTGGCATTATCGGAGTTTCGTGAAAATAGAACCCTCGCGAAATGGAGAAATCACTATGGCCCACTTCGAATCAAACTAAAGTTCGGACTATAGTTATAACGTAATAGGTGCGCGCGCACGTTTACACCCGAACGGCTGCAGTTGGAACATTAGCTGGTTGGCAAGTAAACAAAGTGAATAGCCTGGCATGCCCCCCTTTCAATTCTTAATTGCAGACAAAAATGATGTTTATACATGTATACTGCACAGCAAACTCTTATTAATAATTACGAATAAGTAGGACCGCGAATAGAGCACAGCGAGCATTTATTTTCTAAAACAAATTATTTTGAAGCTACAGACAGATCTTGAACCCATGTTGTTAGATAGGGCTAGAGGAGGGAACCAGACAATCTACTAGAGTAACGGTGCTCTGGCCCACTGTTGATCTATAGTAGGACTATAGTAGCGACTATCGATGTTCGAATTAAACTTTAGTTACTATAGTAGGAACTATAGTTCGATCCGAAGTGCACCTATGTCATTCACTGATGGAGGTAAATCGTGTCCTAGTCGCGAATTTTCAACGTCATAAAAATATGTCTTTCGACGCCTTTAAAATTTCCGAATTTACAGTAATTTCTCGCGACAAGAACAATTACAGTGTAAAATAAGTGCACATGTAAGTGTACACTAAAATGATTGGTAGCTAAGCTGTCATCCCTTTTAATGTTCACTTACTGTCCCACTAATACAGCTTGAGACCAACATTTCTCCAGTGACATGTTCTAATATTTCTACCTGTATTTATTGTAGCTAATTTCCGGATCAAAACAATCGAACAGAACATAGCTTTTAAAGCAGTTGAAAGATTACACCAAAATCAGTGGCAGCTGCAGATCAATTTACACCAAATTTGGTGTAAAGTTTTACTTATATTTTACGGTGTAACTTTTGCCTAAGAGGACATCTACGTCTCTACTTATGGTGTGTGCTGACAACAAAGTCGCTATCGAGACTACGCGTCAGAGCCATCGCCGCTCGACTATGCGATTTAGTAAAATTGTTTTCTCCAGAATCTTCAACACTGTTGACTGGGAGCAGCCATATTGACCCTACGCAGTTTGAAATGATATGACAAAAATGAACATTTGACAATACCCTGGCGCCTGCGAAAATGACACAAAAATGTAAGCTGATGTTTGGTGATTTAAAGACATATGCGGCTAATTTCGACGCGCAGATTTCCTGGGTCGGGAAACATGGAAAGTTGCCTGGGTCCTGTCTTTTAATTATTTACGAATTCAAATCATTGCAGTTTTTAGAAACTCTTATGTCTGATGGATATTCCATCATCTATACTACTAAAGGAGCCCTTTGCGCTCAAAAACTCGGAAACAGTATATTTTACCAGCATTTTTTCTACACTGAGTTATTCAGATATTGCCCTCATTGATAATTTCGATCTAATCTTCTTGTAATCTTATTTCGTTTTTAAGATTTTGGGAAACAATTCAGTTTCGACTCCATAATCTCCCATCAATTTTGACAGGGTAACGCCTTCTTTTTCAACTAATGATAATTGATATATCGATCCACGTTTTCATATTCTCCCAAGTTCTACCAAGAAAGGCTGCAACGTTTGGTCCGTAAGGTGTATTTACATATGTCACCGGTCACACGTCACTTGCTTGGGTCAAAGACGACCGGTTATGAAAGCCAATACCGCATCGTGCTGCCGTGTCCAACTACAAACGGACCCGCGCAAGCGCGGGTATAGGATATATGTAGCATATGATGAAAAATGTTCTGAGCTCGGCTGAGCATGGCAGATGTCCTCATGAATATTAAAATCGGGAGCAATATCTAAGAGCAGGACATATACTAAGGAAATTCTTTCATGAATCAAGAGTCATTACTCTGTTATAAAGTATATTTCTTGCCAGAAATCCAATTTTCCATTTTCCATAGTTTAATTCTCTGCTCATTTGTGCTCTATCCTCTGCATAAATTATCCTTACAGCCTGGGTAAAATAGATCAAACTTATCTGCCCTGAACGCAGAGTTTTGAAAAAAAATGCAGACCTACAGAGGCATTATAGTTTGGGTGCTCAAAAGAAACGTCTCATTGAGATGGGTCTTTTGCGTACCGACAACATACGTGGCCATATATTTTGGTTGAAAATAATTAAAGGTAATATAGCGACTTTCTTTTATGTTTCAAAGATAAAAGCTTTACAATGGTATCGTTTATTATAAGAAAGAAGGTAGTTACAGGGAACCCTCGATTCGACGTGTGAAATGCTGTGTATTTGTTTGTTTGATTTGATTCTTTACGTCTCATCAACGATCTTTCAGTTATGTACATGTAAGGGCGGGTCTTCCTGGATTGAACCAGTACTAAGCTAAGATTATATGTCTTGCTTAAGGATACAACGCAGTAACGCCTTTGAGGCTCGAAACCGTGCCCCCCCCCCCCCCCCTGTCTCAAGTCAAGCACTCTACCACTGAGTCACTGCGCTCCCCGAATGCTGTGTAGCCCTGAACACACCAAACCACTGAAGCTCGACTGTTTTACCGAACAACACATAGCTTCTGCTTTTATGCACAAATCATTTGCAACCATGTCCCACTTTTATGCACAAGTCATTTGCAACTGGGGCTTCCTAATTTACACGTATGGACAGCAACGTTTCGTGTTTTGCAATAAACGTTTACAAAAAAGGTCTACCATTTAAACGAGACACGTAACGTCATATTCATTTTTATAATTTGGGAGATAAAAAGAACTGCTCATTGAGACGGTACTTTTGAGTACCTACAACTTATGTTTTAGTTGAAGCTTTTCAAGTGTGCTGCAAAGGTATTTTATTACGTGTAAACGGAATCATTTCGATTTTGGGAATTCGTGTAACCCCTTAAAATATTGTAAACGTGAAATCTCTATATGCAACCATGGTTTTATATGTTGGTTGCTCAAAAGAACCACCTCATTGAGGCAGTACTTTTTGTACCCACAACATATGTTTTTGTTGAAAACATTTAAAGTAAGAAAGAGGGCAAAGATCAGGAATCGATACAATCAAGCACCACACCTGACCCAGGATACCAATGGGAAAGTGACAACGTCACAATTAGACATCACATACGAGAGCCAAGAGGTCAGCCCTTTCCCAGCAGGTGACCACAAGACATCAACAAACAGACGCTCATGAAATCATAACAAAACAGGACAGAATAAACAAAAATGATCCACAAAAGTGTATATTCCCGTTTCTTAAACTTATTCTATCAAACGTCACTGTTCTTATCAACAGCCGTGAAAGACAAAACAATTACCAAAACAAATTGCCATGATATTAATTCCTAACTTTTTTGGACAATTAGGTATGGTCAAACAATGCAGGCCCACATCAGACTGTCCCTAGAGAAGTCTTATCATGGTGTTCACTGTGTGCAATTCTGTCAGTATCTTTCTTTGGCATTATTCTATAGTAAAACCTTTTGGTTCATTTTGGCATGATTAGAACAATGTTAAAGAAGACATCCAACTTTGGAATATTACAGTAGACATTTTTTTAAACTTTGGATTTAATGCCACATTCATTAATCTCAAATCTGCTTTAACATATACAACACTCTTAACGGATGGGCAGCTTAACTCAATTAGTAGAGTGTAACTATCAGCCAAGTGGCCATTGGTTCGATCCCTGGTCTGACGACATTCTTGCATACATAATAAATCTGATGCATTCATTTTATCAGTTATACCAATATATGCTGACAGAATAGAAAACATTTTTTCAGCAGTCACAAAGCTTCGTACACTTTTAAGCTCACCTAAGCCAAGGTTCATAGATGAGTTTATGGTATGTTTATGCATTTGTTGACCTCTCTTAAGCTGTGAAGCTCATTCCATATAGCATCTAGCCGACACAAGCATGAGTAAGACATTAAAAATATGATTCAAGGGTCTGCATCCTCTCAATATCTGTACATCTGAGGGGAATGATTAAGCGTGTTTTTGTTCCAGTTTGAAAAGGACTAAAGTTGATATGACAAGTTACAGTTTTCATTGGCATACATATACATTGCAGTCACTTCGATTAACACTCATGATAGTAATGTGTTATATGCTACTTGCGTTGTTGTGGCCATCATTACCATTGGGTCGTTACCATCGATGTGGATAGAAATAAGAAATATACCTTATAACAGAGTAATGACTCTTGATTCATGAATGAATTTCCTTATTATTTGTCCTGCTCTTAGATATTGCTCCCGATTTTAATATTCATGAGGACATCTGCCATGCTCAGCCGAGCTCAGAACATTTTTCATCATATGCTACATATATCCTATACCCGCGCTTGCGCGGGTCCGTTTCTAGTCTATACTACTAAAGGAGCCCTTTGCGCTCAAAAACTCGGAAACGGTATATTTTACCAGCATTTTTTCTACACCGAGTTATTCAGATATTGCCCTCATTGATAACTTCGATCTAACATTCTTTTACTTTTATTTCGTTTTTGAGGTTTTTGGTACAATTAAGTTTTAGATTCCATAATCTCCCATCAATTTTGACAGGGTAACGCCTTCTTTATCAACTAATGATAATGGACGATATCGATCTATGTTTTCATATTCTCCCAACTTTTACCAAGAAAGGCTGCAACGATTGGTCGTAAGGTGTATTTCCATATGTCATGCGATTATACGTCACTTGCAGGGGTCAAAGTTGACACGTGATATGATGGTTATGAAAGCCATGACCGCATCGTGCCGCTGTGTCCGATCCGCCGCGCCAGAATTCCAATTTCCCACAGAACAAAGAGGTTCAATTCTCTATTCATGTTTGCTCTATCCTCTGCATAAAATATTTTCATATTTGCAAAATAAAAAGGTACGTAATAATGTTTTTTGTATATACAAATAGATTTCTGGCACGGCAGATCAGGAACGGTCATGGCTTTCATACCCAATAACATTTCTGCGCATGTCCACCTATTGGAAGATAATATCCCGATTAAAAAAAACAAAGATGGCTGCTGTCAGCTGGGTTTTTCCACAAGAACAACAAGAGTGTTTCAGCGAAGATCGTGACAGGTTTATCTCTGTCGATTCTGTCGGCAGAGAAAATTCATCTATACAACTTCCAACTTTTTCAAGTTGTGGTGCTCATATTAGAAGCGGCGATAACATTTTTTTCTGTTCAAGTTGCAACGACAACAGTGTGCATGCAATGGCCCACTAGAGTCTTTGTTAATCACTCGAAAGATGCATTAATATAGACATTTAAGCAGATTTCTTGGCCGATTACTTGACTTTTCAAGTGTTTGAGAGGAATCCGGGTAGTTTCGGCCGTGGGTCGTTTCGGCCGGCCGGGTCGTTTCGGCCGGGTCGTTTCAGCCTTACTTTGGGGTGAGTCGATTCGGCCTAGATATTTTTAGATGATGTGGGTAGCATCAATTACACTAGGCACTTAAATTCATGTTCCAATGAGCGCCTTGACCTAAAATGCCCAACCCTCATCACCCACTCCCCCCCCCCCCCCCAAAAAAAAAAAAAACAAAAAAAAAACAGATAAACAAGCTAATTGACCATTTTCAGGCTTGATTCGGTAATTGGATCCAATTTGGTAAATTTACAGCAACATGCCTATTCAAATAGACCATTTCTCAACAGTCTGCCAAATAAGGTTCCAATCAGATTCTATAAGGATTTTTTTGCTGCAGTTCAGTTCTTGCGACAAAAGTAGTATGGCATTTAATTACCACATGTTTCTCAAAAAAAGTTTACCGCACCATTAATAACTTATTTTAATATTAACTACATATAAACATGTAGGTATACCCTGCCTTTCGCTCATTTTCTGGATTGTCAAAGTTCTGAAAATGAATAAATGCACGAAGGTTTTGGTTGGAACAGGAAATGCATACTTTTAGGGGTGAAACAACCAGGGTGTGTGGTTTCAATACTTAGTTGGCACCTAAAGTGTTATTGTTAGTCTATTTCCGGCACTTGCAGACTTTTTCTAACCGATGTTCCATATACTTTTGATCATCATACGGGTACCTGTCGAATCAAAACGTAAATAATCCTCACAGCCTAACTTACCTGCCCTGAAAGCAGAGTTTTGAAAAAAAATGCTGACCTACAGGCTACAGACCCCTTATATTTTGGGTGCTCAAAAGTAAGGTCTCTTGAGACGGTCTTTCGAGCACCCACAACATATGTGGCCGTATGTTTTGGTTGAAAACAATTAAAGTGTATCATACCGATTTTTGGGCGTTTCAAAGATAAAAGCTTTACACTGGTATCATCTATTTTAATGAAAGAAGATAGTTACAGCGAAACCGCGATTCGACGTGTAGAAATGCCGTGTAGCCCTGAACACACCAAACCACTGGAAACTCGACTGATTTACCGAACCACACCTATTTTTTGCTTTTATGCACAAATCATTTGCAACCATGCCCCGCTTTTATGCACAGGTCATTTGCAAAATTGCTACCATGGTTTTATATTTTGGGTGCTCAAAAGAACCGTCTCATTGAGATGGCACTACATATGTTTTAGTTGAAAACATTTTAAGCGTATATACCGATTTCTTTTTTTTGCGTTTTCAAAGATATAAGCTTTACAGTGGTATCACTCGATTTCTGGAATTCGTGTAAACGTTTACAAAATCGTAGAAGCCCTATTTACAGCCATCTTGGGTGCTCAAAAGAACCGTCTCATTGAGACGGCACTTTTGAGTACTCACAAGATATATATTGGTTGAAAACATTTAAAGTGTATAATACTGATTTCTTTTTTTTTTGCGTTTCAACGATATAAGCTTAACATTGGTACCATTCGATTTCTGGAATTCGTGTAAAAATTTGTAAACATGGAAGTCCTTTTGCAACCATGGGTTTATATTTATGGTGCACAAAAGAATTGTCTCATTGAGACGGTACATTTTAGTACCTACAACATATGTTATAGTTGAAAACATTTAAAGTGTATATACCGATTATTTTGTGTTTCAAAAATATAAGCTTTACAGTGGTATTATTCGATTTCTGGAATCCGTGTAAACGTTTACAAAAATTGTAAACATGGTAGCCATATTTGCAACCATGTTTTTATATTTTGGGTGCCCAAAAGAACCGTCTCATTGATACGGCACTTTTGAGTCTGATACTTTTTTGTATTTCAAAGATATAAGCTTTACAGTGGTATCATTTATTATGATGAAAGAAGTCCGTTGCTGTCTGGTAGTTACAGCGGATGTATATACCGATTTCATTTTTGCGTTTCAAATATAAAAGCTTTACATAGGTATCTTTTCTTATGAAGAAAGAAGTCTGTTGTTGCATACCCGTGATTCGACGTGTAGAAATGCTGTGTAGGTGCGTGTAAACGGAATCATTTCGATTTTTGGAATTCGTGTAAACCTTAACAAAATTTTGTAAACGTGTAAGCTCTATTTGCAACCATGGTTTTATATTTTGGGTGCTCAAAAGAACCGTCTCATTGCGACAGTACTTTTGATTACCCACACCATATGTTTGGTTGAAAACATAAATTTAAAGTGTATGTACCCATTTCTTTTTATTGTAATAATCACTGTCCTCATCAATAGTCGTGAAAGATAACACAATTACCAAAAGAAATTGCCATGAAATTAATTCCCAACTTTTTGGACAATTAGGTATGGTCAAACAGTGCAGACCCACATCAGACTGCCCCTAGAGAAGCAGTCTAATCAGGGTCTTCACTGTTTGCATTCTGTCAATATCTTTATTTGGTATTATCCTATAAAAAAACCTTTCGGTTCAATTTTGGCATATTTACAGCAAAGTTTAGGGAGTCATAAAATTTTGGAATATTACAGTAGACATTTTTCAAAACTTTGGATTTAATGCCACATTCATTAATGCTTTAACCATATACACCACTCTTAACTGATGGGCTGCTTAACTCAATCAGTAGAGTGTTACTATATCCCAGGTGGCCATTGGTTCGATTCCTGGTCTTTCTTTCATACAGAATGAATTTGCTGTATTCATTTTATCAATTATACCAATCTATACAGACAGAAAAGAAAAATTTGGCCTATTTTTCCTGCAGTCACAAAATTTCGTATACTTTTTAGTTCATCTGAGCCGAAGGCTCATAGATGAGCTTATGGTGTGTACAGGCATCTGTGGGTCTCTCTTAAGCTGTGAAGCTCATTCCATATTTCACTTATAGTATCTAGCCAGCACAAGCATGAGTAAGACATTAAAATTTGACCCAAGGTCTGCATCCCCTCAATATCTGGTCATCTGAGGGGAATGAATAAGCATTGGAAAAGGACTAAAGTTGTTATGACAACTAACAGTTTTCATTGGCATACATTTACGATGGTTGTCGTACGGTACAGTCACTTCGATTAACACTATAGTAGTGCGTTATTCTACATGCGTTGTTTCGATCAAGATTCACCCTTGGGTCGTTACCGCCTTATTTTTAGTTAGGTTGATAGAAATAGATAATAATTTTTATAACAGAGTTATGGCCCTTGATTCATATCAGAATTTCGTTAGTATTTATCCTACTCTTAGATATTGAAATGCTGACAATTGTTCCCAATTTTAATATTTATGAGGACATCTGTCATGCTCAGCCGAGCTCAGAACACTTTTCATCATTACCCGCGCTTGCGCGGGCCCGTTTCTAGTTTTCTTGAAAAGATAAAGTATGTAAAACGTTTCCAAAGTATCTATTGACGCTTTATCAGAACTGATTGTCTTACTACCAAATACAGATAAATAGATCAGGCGAAATCAAACAATGTAAAAAATCACTTTTTTACCTTGTTTGCGAATATGAATATGGCCGACACTCGGATTATCTATCCAATAATAACGGTTATTTCGAGCCGCGCACGACCTGGCCTCGTAGCCTAGTGGTTAACGTGTCGGACTTAGGAACCAGAGGACCAGGGTCGATTCGCGGGTGGGCATCTATTATACATTGGTTTCTTTCTCTTCCCTTTTTAGCGTTATAATGCTGAAGTACTTCATACAAAGTAATATGTGATGTTTAAGTGATAAACAATTCACTCCTTAACGTTTTATATTGAATTATCCGCGAAATCTGTCGGCGTTGGGTTAAATTTGGCCTTCCTGAAAGATAATTAGCACGGTGACCCCCGATTTTTTTCAATGTCAGATATTTTAAAATATAATTCAGTCTAAAAATCGAAATACTGTTTTGGGGGAATTATCAAATTATTTCATGCAGTATCTTGTTACGGCTTGGGAAAAAGATTATTTTTTCACGTTTTCTTTAAGACTTGAGGTCACGAGCAATATTAAAATCATTTAAAATATAGAAGCTAGATGACGATTACAACTATTTTAGCTTAACATTAAAGACTTAGGTTATTAGAAAATTTGACAAATGCTGAAAACTTCCATGTGAGATTATGAGAAAATGAGCACGGTGACATATCCTTTTTATTTCGGAAATTGACCGTCCATGCATGAAACAACTGTATGCAAAGTATTGAAAATGTTTCAATGTGGAAAGTATTTAGTAGACATATATCCTTAATTAAAGGTAGGTAACAAGGAAGCAAGTGTCATGTACTGTTTTACTTTTGAAATTGAACAAAAATGGACCCAGTATGACTTCTACCTATGGAACAGTCTAATGAGGATCGAAGGGGTTTGCATGCACATTGACGTAGCACCCATTACGCAGGTTACGCACGAGCGTAATCATTGAAAAAGTAACATTCAAGTGTGGTCACTTAATGTGATAAAAGTGATTTTCCATACTAAAAGGAACTTCTCATAAAGGAAATAATTCGCTCCCTCTCTGGGAGCGAATTCTTTCCTTTAAGAGAAGTTCCAATTTTGAAAAGGGACACAATTGAAGAGGATCATTGCTTGATCTAGTAGTCTTCCTTTGATGTGCGTAACTTTTTCAGCGTTCTGGCTACGCCATTGATGCAACTCTACTTTACAAGTAAAAATATCAGCAGGCGTGATTTTCGAATAAAAGTTTGGATGCTACTTAGTGAAATGTTTAATCTTTGTGTACCGGGTTACATTTTTGTATTTGAGCCGCGACATGTAATTTCCAACAATGTGGCATTTTGACAAGTTAGTGTAGATTCAGGCGAGCCTGTGCAGCCTCATTTTTAGCTTAGAAACTCCAAATGATGTTCGGTCAGTAGCTTAACACCCATCAAAGATTGAAGCGACTAGCAAAGGCTCTGATCAGACTGCGCGTATGCGCAGGCTAATCAGAGGCTTTGCTGGTCGCACATACCATTGTTTGAAATCTCAAGTTGCGGCTCATTTTATGTCGTCTGTTGATATGCTTTTCAAAATCAAATTTAAAAATATATTTTAGGAATACCATCAGAGTGTTAAATAGTTTGGATATAGATCAGGCAGGACAAAATGTCGCATTTGGGCCTGATCTTTGACCTTTACGTTTTGCAAAGTATATTAGCAGACGACACTGATTCTGCATGTACATGTATATCAGTGCACATGTATAAACTCATAGACAAACGGTATACATTGTTGTTCTCCCTCTACCCCAGAAATCCTTCATGTACGAAAGTGCGTCATTACTTCCCCGGATTGTTTTGTTACACTCTGTTTGACAGTACATGAAACCAAATGAGTTTTCGCTCGTTGCACGGTTTGGGAAAGCTGTATTGCCTAACAAAGCAACACCATTGGATGGATTACAGCCGAGAACATCTCCATTGGCCATATCTGAGTTATAAGTGTCTCTGCAGGATGTCACATATGTTAATGATCCCCTGCCACCACCATCCCCACAGCCAGTCGGGCGTCTATGGAATTCTTCACACAGATATTGGTAGTCAAAGCACCAGTTAGGACTCCTACTCAGACCATCTGTTGGAACTCGTACCTCGAGTACTAAGAACTGGTATCCTCTGTATGTTATGTTTTTCGATCGTAACACTTGAAAGGCATGGCGAGCTAGCAAAATAAAAAAAAAATATGAACCGCGACGTGATTTCCAACAATGTGGCATTTTTAACAAATGTAGACTCAGAAAAGCCTGTGTAGCCTCCTTTTAAGCTTAGAAACTCCAAATGATTTTCAGCCAGTAGCTTAACACTCATAGAATATTCAAGCGACTAGCAAAGGCTCTGATCAGTATGCGCAAATGCGCAGGCTGTTCTGAGCCTTTGCTGCTCGCCCACATAGTGGGAAGTATCATGTCGTGGCTTATATATACTTACAGAAATACATTTTGCGTACACATACTTGAACAGTATTCCATGAAGCCGTCTTTTCAGCTTCTGACTCCCAAAACACCTGTTGGAGACTCCTTACAGCAAAACTGTGCACCCCTTGGGTATCCAAAATTACGAAAGCCTAGAAGGTCCACTTTTTTTAAAAAAAAATAAAAATATTTTATCTCATTATTATGGGATAACTAGGCCGTAATAATGAGATAACTAACTCGTAATAACGAGATAACTAACGGGATCAATAACTCGTAATAACGAGAAAGTTAAGTCGTAATAACGAGAAAAAATATATATCTCGTAATAAAGAGATAACTAACTCGTAATAACGAGATAATTTTCTTGTTATAACGAGATAACTAACTCGTAATAACGAGATAACTAACTCGAAATTACGAGATAACTATCTCGTTATTACGATATAAGTAGCTCGTAATTACGAGATTACTTGTTTGGCACCAGGTGTCCTGGAAGTCTGCGACATTGTCAGAGACAGGAGCAGACCAGTGCACTGAACTCGAGAGGGTCGCTAGAAGTCTAAACTGGTCTTAACCCGAATAACACAGGGAAATCCTGGAAGTTTGTGACAGTCCAAGAGTCAGTTGCAGCCCGGTGCATTGCTCTTAGAGGGTCCATACATGGCAAAACTTGCTCAAGCTCGTTTGACACGAGGGATTGCTGTAAGTATGTGACGGTGTCAGGCATATTCTTATTGATTTTGGAGGGTCCCAGTCCTTAGTTATTTGGCACCAGGGATCCTGGAAGTCTTAGACGGTGCCAGAGACCGTCGCAGACCAGTGCAATAAATTCGAGATGGTCCCTAGAAGTCTAAACAGGTATTAACTTCTGACACAGTCACATACTTACAGGACCCCCCCCCCCCCCCCCCCTGTCAGAGAAGCTTAAATAAGTTTTGACCTGTATGGACAATCACAAGAGAAATGCACCCGGCTGGGATTCTATCTGGGACTGTCACAAACTTTTCTTGATTAAGAGTATCCTTCATATGCATTGTTGTGGGACAAGAAAATCCCTACCGAGGACCAGAATAATTCGTCAGAAACGAGGCTCTGCCGAGTTTCTGGCCAAATTAATTATTGGGGTCCGAGGGATACTTTTTCGCGCCCACCTTTTGATTTTTTAAGGTTTTATATGAATTCTGTCAGTTCCACATATTTTTTAATAGATTTTTGGCGTTAACTTAGTCCACCAACGATCAACTTAGCAAATTTTAAATCAAAATATTGCCGGAATATTGCCATAATTTTGCGGCAGTATTGCCGAAATATAAACTTATAGTAGCATATTGTGAGAGTTGCAATATTGCCGCTAGTGGCAATATTGTGGCAATATTACAGCAATCATGCAGCTACTGCCAGAGCTAGCATATTGGCTGAAAGCTAGTGACAATATTGTGACAATAGTTCAGCTAATTTGAAAT
Organism: Loripinus fragilis; assembly: GCA_964019695.1. Classification (NCBI taxonomy): domain Eukaryota; kingdom Metazoa; phylum Mollusca; class Bivalvia; order Lucinida; family Lucinidae; genus Loripinus; species Loripinus fragilis. Next base: position 46,623,060 of record OZ026515.1, read on the forward strand.
CATGTGACCACTGTGTGTAACATAAATTTTGAAGGGAAAGAGTTGATAGCAGGGAGTCAGTTTGTTTTCTGGAATTCCATGTTAAACGGATTTATTTGAGCTTTATCTGATCACAAATGACTCTTGCACCTTCTAGGACCAAAGTAGGCTTGTATCGGTCACTAGTTTAATCTGAGACAGCTATTAATTTACTCTTTGTTAATTATATCAGGCATTCTGTGTTTGCTGAAAAAGATGGCGAGGAGGTCATGGACGATGAGTCTGTGGTTTTCACAGAGCCATCTTCCAGTGATCACCTCCCTAAAGGCACACTGTCACGATTACCATTAACTTAAATAATGGAGGGTTTCAATCCAACCATTATTTTATTACCCCTTTTAATATTATTTTCAAGTATGGATTTTAAACATAAAATTATACAATGGAATTGTCGAGGTTTGAAACCTAATTATAATGAAGTATCATTATTGATTTCTGAATATAATCAATCTGTATTTTGTTTTCAAGAGACATTTCTTAAACCAGATGATAACATATCATTAAAAGGTTTTAATGTATATAACTATGTTCATACTGATTGTCTGAGGCCCTCTGGTGGTGCCTCAATATTTGTAAAATCATCTTTCCCACAAAGAAAGATTGATTTTCAAACAGAACTACAAGCAACTGCTATATCTGTCATTCTTGACAGAGAAATAACCATATGTTCTGTATATATTCCTCCATCCTTTTCTCTCAACTCCCAACACTTTGACGATTTACTGCAACAACTTCCTTCTCCGTATATCTTATTAGGTGACTTCAATGGTCACAATATCCTCTGGGGTGGTCAAAATAATGATTCCAGAGGCGAACTTATCGAAAATTTCATTACAAAGAATGGCATATGTATTATGAATGATAAGTCTTACACTTATCATTCTCCAAGTACAAAGTCTTTTACATCTATTGATCTTTCCTTCTGTCATCCATCACTGTTTCTTGGCTATAATTGGTCTGTATGTGAAGACCAACACAATAGTGATCACTTCCCTATCATCATTGAACAGAACACTTTTTCCACTGAGGATCACAATCCAAAGTGGAAATTAAATAGAGCCAACTGGGATTTTTAATACTCTATGCACTGGTAAATTGATACCAGAAAACTTCAAAGAATCTTCTGATCCTATAGCTGACTTTACCTCTTCTCTTATTGAAATATGTAAAGAATGCATTCCTCAAACTTCGACAAATCCAACTTAAAGTAATCCATGGTACAATGACGACTGTAAAGAAGCAATTAAACAGCGCAAGCAAGCTCTTTCTAAATTCAAAAGATCTCAAAATACCAACAATTTTAATGACATCAAAGCAATTTAGAGCTAAAGCTGGTAGAACACTTAAAATTTCGAAGCGTAAGTCATGGAGATCTTATGTCTCGAAAATTAATCATAAAACACCTATTAAAAAGGTTTGAGATATGATAAGAAAAATCTCTGGAAAAAACAAATCCCCCAGTTACACACATTTATACATGGTGGGTACTGACAGCAAAGCAACTTCAAAAACAGACATTGCTGACACTTTAGAAGAAACTTTTTGTCACAATTCATCATCATTCAATTACTCTGAATCCTTCAGAAAGATAAAAACCGAACAAGAGAAAGTTAAATTGAATTTTAAATCACAAAATAATGAAATTTATAACAAAGATTTTAATTTAGATGAATTAGTTGAAGATATTCAACTATCACATGACTCAGCCACGGGTCCTGATGAGATCCACTATCAAATGCTTAAACATCTCCCAGAGAATTCTCTTGAAACCCTTTTGAATATATTTAATTACATTTGGACTACTGGTAAATTTCCAGAAGATTGGATATATGCAACCATAATCCCAATTCCCAAACCTGGGAAAGATCCTGCGGAACCTAATAATTATAGACATATAGCTTTAAGAAGTTGTCTATGTAAAACACTTGAAAAAATGATTAATAAAAGACTTACTTGGTTTTTAGAATCTAATAATCATATATTGCGGTTCCAATCTGGTTTCAGATCTGACAGCAGTATAACTGATAATTTAGTTAGATTGGAAACTTTCATACGTGATGCATTTATTAAAAAGGAACATGTAGTCGCTGTGTTTTTCGATTTGGAAAAAGCTTATGATACCACATGGAGATGCGGCATTTTAAAAGATATCCACAAACTAGGATTAAGAGGTAGACTTCCTACATTCATTGAAAACTTCCTTGCAGACCGCGCAATGCAAGTCCGAGTTGGCTCCTTTCTGTCTGACTATTATGACCAGGAGCAGGGTGTACCTCAAGGGGGTGTTATGTCTACAACACTTTTCAGTATCAAAATTAATGATATTGTGAAATGTTTAGGTAATCTTACTGATTGCTCATTATACGTTGACGACTTCTGTATCTGTTATCGCTCAAAAAGCATGGCGACAATTGAACGTCAACTACAACAAAATTTGAATAAGATTGAAAATTGGGCAACAAGCAATCTCATGTCGCGGCTCAATTTTAGGAAAGAAAATAAATGCAGCTTAAACTTACATCTTGGCGTCGTTGTATGTAAAGAGTCCGGTGTCGTGAAGTAGTTCGCTGTAGACGATTGGAAAGAGGTGCAATTGCCGAATTTCAGTTTTAGGTCTTCCAGTGTCTTTTCTGCGAGTTCAATCTCAAGATCCAACGATGTGTCCACAGACTGACGTCGACCAATTATGACCCCAGAAGTACTATGGATTGTTTGAAATACGTCTGGGCACTGTTCGTACAACTTCTCGTGCATGTATTGTATCTGTATTCCCAGCTCGTGAAAGTGGGCTTGCTTCAAGAACTCACCGTGGTTCAGACTAAACGTGAAAACAAAAGCGATGAAATAAAGCAGCGCACCGATGAAAAGGTACAACAATTCCATTTTTGCTGAACTAAGTGTGTTATCTGGTTCTGTTACAATCTAAGTTTATATAGTATATGTGGTCTTATCAATGTTTTTTTCAGTATTTAGGTCGAGAAATGACTAGTCATTTTGATAGTGTAAAAAAGACTGACATACATGTATATATCAGCGTAATTTAATTTTAGCAGCTTCTCAACTTAATGTCCTTTAAAAAAATATCCATTCTAATAGGGTTCCTTTGAAAGGAAGAATATGCTCCCTATAGGAGCATATTCTTTCCTTTAATAGTAGCCCCTTTTAAGACGTGGTAACAAACTTTACCATTCATAAGTTGATTTTGACGTTACGGACATCAACTTACTAAAGGTGTATGCCCATTTATTCCTCCTTATTTTGAGCCTGCATTTCATGGTCTCATATTTTGGCGATTTTTGTTTTTACCGATAAATTAAAATGGCCGCCAAATATGTGTTTTACAATATCAGCTCTGCATATATTGTACATCAAATATATGTGTCAGCACATAAGCTTTTTAAATGATACGCAATGAAATGCGCAAAAGTCTACTTTAAAACGCCTATGCTGACCTATCACGCGGAGCTTGAGGTTTAGAGTTTTCTCCTGGTATTCATGTGCATCCATAACGTGCCCATACGATTCTGCGCATTTGTTTGTCCACCTTTGTGTTATCTTACATGGTCGTTGAAAAAAAAAACTAACAATCAACTGACATACACGACTCGTGTTGAATGTTTACTTACTTGTATCCGACGCCAAAATGTAATGTGTGAAACCAAGAAATTTGACTTCTCCAGCAGAATGATTATATAATCAGGGTTAACATTCCTACACTGTTTAAGTATTACCCATGTCAAGAGTTCGCCAATGTTCCTGACTGGTTGACTGCGCAGCGCATCAGCGCCCAGCATCAGCGCAATACAATTTCTATTTGGTTATGCTGAAGAAATGTTATTAAGAGCGCAGTCGCTCAGTGGTAGATTGCTAGACTTGAGATCGAAGGGTTGCTCGTTCGAGACTCATCAGAGTTGTGCCATTGAGCAAGACACCGTGTATCCTCTAGTGCTGGTTCAAATCAGAAAAAAGTCCCAACATGACAGAAAAATTGTTTACTAGGACGTAAAGCATGCCAACAAACAAATCAAGAAATGTTATAGTCCGAGATATGCAGATGCTTGATCAAAATGCATCCAGACGTCATCTCGGCCCAAAAACCTTTCGCCCAGAATATTCCCCCATTAAAAAAAATTGCAGATCAAAGGCAGGAGTGGGGTATATAATGCAGAATAACCTTCATCAGTTTCATCACTTTCTTCATTGCACTCAAGCTGTCAACATCTACAGGAGCTTATCTTTAATTTGATTCGCTTCTGGCTTCCACCTGGATTATAGCCGACATAGAGATCTTATCAGCTCAGTGACAATGCTGGTTATCAGCCTAAGCAAACCATTGGTCCAATTTAACCAGACAGTTGTTAAGCTCCACCTACTTATTGTCTCATATTAGAGCCACTCCCCTGCCGGGGTACAGGATTCCTGCCTTTTATATAAATCCTACATGTAACAAAATTCCCGCCTTTGTTGTGTGTTGATGCCTAATGCCCCAATCAAGAACACTACATGTAGCACAACGCCTCCGCCTAGGCTCAATTCAGTGACCATTCAATCACAGGTCAGGCAATCTACCAACATTTCAACCACTGAGCCACTGTACTCCTGACCGCCTTTGTTTAACCCTTAATGCGTTTGTTTAACCGTTAATGCGCCAATCGCAACAAAGGTCGTCTGCTGAAATGTTTAAGAAGTCTCTATGACAAACAGTGTGGACCCAGATCAGACTGTTCGTATAGGGGCAGTCTGTTCTGTGGCAACGGTGTTTGCTTCTATACTTATTTCATCAGTAAAGCTTGGCAATTATTTGCAGCAGACGACTTCAGCACACGACATTTTCAGATGCATTTTTTTCTTGGCGCTTTAAGGGTTACATTGTAAAATAGTTATAAACTCTTTTATTGCAAATACATGACTGAGCCTTGATATGTGATTTCCAACAATGTGACATTTTGACAACTGAAGACTCAGACGAGCCTGTGCAGCCTCCTGTTAATCGACACTCCAAATGTTGTTCGGTCAGTAGGTTAACAGTCATAGAATATTCAAGTCACAAGCAGTAACTCTGGTCAGACTGCGCGTATGCGCAGGCTGGTCTTGGCCTTTGCTGGTCGCACATACCACATTGTTGGAAATCGCATGTCATTGCTCATGTCAATAGAATGAAAGGCTCAATGATTTAATTTAGATAATTTTGCAAATACAAAACCAGACGGGAAGACACGTAACAATGATCTGGATCCACACTGTTGTCCACACACTATATACACACTCATTATATTGAACATTTGTAGAATAATCTATGTGTACGAGTATATTTTCTTTTTTGAAGCAGTAAATGATTAACCAGGCACTGGGCCATCTCAAAAGATATTTCATTTGATGTACATTTTTGAAAGCTGAATGAAGTCCTTCCGTTTCCTGGCGTTTCATGAAGGATTCGAGATAAAAAGACTTTTCGTCGTACTTTAACCAGTATTTAGAGTAAAGTCTGAACTAAAGTTTACACCAAGGTGCACATGGGTTGCACACCAAGTGAACAACAGTGCACTAAGAAGTTCATCTCTAGTTCAAATGAAGTTCTTACTAAAGTGCACTACACGTTCTAGAACTACAGCATTAATTTATCTAGGTATAGTTTTGGTAAAGTTAATTCAGTTATCAGTAAATAGTATTTTTGTTCTTTAAAGCTGCATAGTCAGTAACTTTCGATCTTTTAAGGTAGTACCGGACTCACCGGCATATGTCCAAAAGTCTTTTATCTTTTAATATATTATAATATAGACTAATACTTATAATCTAAGACAAAAAACAATACCTCACCATTCTTTTTAAAAAGTTATTTGATGTCAAACACTGCAAAATCGCAGGTTTTTGAAAAAAAACACACAGATTTTAGTAACAAATTAACAAGAAACGCAATACAGTTTTTTTTCAGAACAAATACTATCACACCAGAGATATAAATAAAAACAAAGAAAGTGAAATAACATGTATTTACACAATTTATTAAGCAAAATCCTAATTAAGTCAAACGAATAAATGCCAAAAAAACATTAATATACAAAATAAACATGTCAGAGAATATAACTGGAACAACAAAAAACATATTTTTACAAAGATATTTTCTTGAAGAATCTAATGATTTAATAAAAAATATGTGTCACCGTGCTCGTTTTTTTGTTTTGGTGACTTTTCTGATAAATCCTGAAAAAAGAAGACTATAATTAGTGTTGTCTCCCCTTTCTACTATTTTTTTTTGTTTGTCTACGCCCTATGTATATCACTGGGCGGAGACATAGCTATTATTGATTATGCACTGAAGAATGGGCGTAGAAAATGACAAAAAAGGTTTTGACCTAGCATATGTGACCCAGCACATTGTAAAACGATTCTCATTGTTATTTACCTTATGAGTGTTTACTATAGAAACTAAACGTGTTTCAATCGCTGACAGTTGTACTTTTCATCTTAATTTAACGTGTCGCAATGCGACAAATCACTGTCCGCGAGCTTCATTCCAATTAATACATGGCAGCAGAGCCCGCTAAAGGACATCATCTGCAAGTTAAGATATATCGTCGCTAATGTTTTATGGAGAAATGACCAAACTATTTCAATTAGCATAAAATACGCTCCTTTATCATATCGGACAGGCGGCAATCGAAAACGCTCTGAACAATCGATGACCGCGGATCACAGATCGCTGGAAACAGTGTTTTCGATTGCCATTTGTCGCCAGTCGGACGACAAACGGCAGTCGAAAGCTCTGTTTCTAGCGATCTTGGATCCACGTTCGTCGATAGCAATAACGTTTTCGATTGCCTCCTATCAGAAGTGTTTATATAATATAGGCCTACTGAATACGTAGCCAAAACAATCCGAAACAAGGGCTACTAGGAATAATTTACAGTCGGGCGACAAACGGCAACCAAAAACTCTGTTTCTAACGATCTTAGATCTACCTTCGTCGACAGTATTATCGTGTTCGATTGCCCCCTTTGTGAAGTGTTTATTGAATATAGGCCTACTGAATACATAGTCAAAACAATCCGAAACAAGGACTACTTGGAATAATTTACATTTTTCATGTTCCAGTTACAAAAAAATATGTTTCCATATTGGTATTGAAACCCACTTTTTGGTGTTCTTTTTGAGTGGCCGCTTAAGACAGGGTTTACTGTATTTTAGATACTATCTATTAAAACATGTTTTGTGTGCGTAAAAGAAATGCTTACGAAAGGGAATATTACTGATAATAATCATTTTTGGGGGTATATGTTCATATGTGTCTACCGCCCTTTTAACTTCGGCAATCGAAAACTCTTGGCGAACAATCGGTGAACGCGAGTCAGATATCGCTACAACCAGTGTTTTCGATTGCCAATTTTCAACAGTCGGGCGACTAATGGCAATCAAAAACTCTGCTTTTTTACTATTTTTGGTCTACGTTCGTCGATAATATTGACGTATTCGATTGTCGCCTATCTGGTGTGAATTCGTTGTACGTTTTATGATGTTACGGTGGACATTTTTTGCATACAATTGAATAAAATAATTTGGGACTGCTTGTGTTTGAAAGGAAGGTATATAACAATGACGATATAACATTCTTTTCCGTATATTAACGTTTGCCAAGCCCTCGTGTGATAATGTGTTGCAGCCCTCACCGCTTCGCGAATCGGGCTGCAACACATGATCACACTCGGGCTTGGCAAACGTTTATATATGAAAAAGACTGTTTTATCCTCTTATTAAAGCATGGCTATAACATGTCTTGATACTTTGATGCTTTCTTACACGTAGGATTTATGTAGATAAAATCTAAAAAAATGCTGCTTTATTCCTGATGCATAGATCAAAATGTCATTTAAAGAATAAACTTAAAAATATGCAATAAGATGATAAAAATTCTTTTCCGTGTATTAATGTTTGGCAAGCCTGAACATGCTGAATGTGATGTGTTGCAAACAGAACCATTTAATTTTCATACCTGGGCGTGGTTCGGTTAAATTAGACAATCGCAACCCTTGGTAGGACAAGATGCATCACTCATCGAACAGGCGACACTTTGCAATCAAAACACTGTTTCTAGCGAGTTTTGATCCGCATTCGTCAATGGTTAAGAGTGTTTTCGATTGCTCACTATCCGGTGTGGAAACAAACTTTTTTTACAATAGAAACATGACTGAAAATGTAGATACTCGTAGCTCTTGTTTCAGATCGTTTGGTTACGTATTCATTGTATCAATACACATACCGGATAGGTGGCAATTGAAAACGTTGATACTATCGACGAACGTAGATCAAATACCGTCAGAAACAGACTTTTTGGATTGCCGTTTGTTTGCCTGACTGGCGACAAATGGTAAATTCTAGCGATTTGCGATCCACGTTCATCGATTGTTCAGAGCCTTCTCGATTGTCGCCTATCCGATGTGATAAAGGTGTATTCCTGTTTCTCCCACTTTTTGATTTTTAGGTAAATTTGGGGTGGGAAGAACAGAAATTGTGGATAAGGTGTAAAGGTGTTAATCCATAACCTGAGGACATATAGTTTATTTCAGTAAAGGTAAACATAAAACAGGTACTATAAAGCACATACAGGTGATAATAATTGAGCACATCAGATTAAATGTATATACATTGTACTTAGGTTTTGCTATAATAATCAAATTCAGACAAAAAGTGAAGACCAAGATAAAATGTTGCAATATGTGGCATTTTATCAGGGTCTGCACTATTTGTTGAGATAAAACATACTTATCATTGTATCAAACCAGACTTCATTTTTTCTAATTTCATGCGGTTGCAAACTTGTAGCGCATGAGACTTTGGCATTTATCGCATATGTATGAATTTTAACATGTAGATCTATATATCTGCAACCTTCTTTACAAGAACTTTCTAATTTAACCGGCTGTATAATGGAAACTCTACATTTCTCCTATGTATATGCAGACAGAGACGGTTATGATAAGTGTATGCGCGCAGGCTCGCTAAAGACTTCCTTGCCCGCTAGATTGTACATCTACATGTATTATATACATAATAATTTTCTAATTTAACCCTGGAATGCATGCAGGAAACTCTAATCTTTGTGTAGGCGAGCAGAGACGGCTATGACGAATCTGTGCATGAGGGCAGGTGTGTCTACGACCCCCATGCTTGATAGATTTTGCGTTTGCATATGATCGGCTCTTGCTACAAACTTATTCGTAATAATTTTCTAATTCAACCCTCAACCGGGCCGCGAAGCGTAGTCGGTAACGTGTCTGGCAACAGATGCGAGGTTGGCTGCAGATCCAGGGGTCGCGAGTTCGATCCCGGCCCGGTCCCATACTTTCGTGGAGATTGATCATGAAATAATTTCTACGGTTATTCTCCTCCCTTCCGCTGAATCATTCAAGAAGGGTTGTCGTCAGTTACAAGCGAAAGTATGTGCACGAAGTACCGGTTAACTGCTTGTTCAAGCTTGCCCAGGAAAAAGTGTGGTTAGGTGAACTGACCGTCCCGCCATGACCATAGATGTTGACTTGGGACGTAAAGCAACAAAACAAACAAAACAAACAAAGCAAAATTCAACCCTCTGCATAGTGGAAACCGCAATCTTTGTATATGCTTGCATATACTTAAGGAATCTTCTAACGCATACAGTAAACAATTTGCTACAAAAGCTAAATAATGTTAAAAGTATTCAATTTTTTGTTGTTAAACAAATATTCAATATTATTCACATCATGTGTGAAATTTTCACAACAATACCTTGGGTATTATGCAAAATACAGCTTTTTTAATTTGAAAGGGTCAAAATCGGAAGTCACAAAAATTGGAATTTAGGCTCAAAATAATCTCGAAAAGTCTACGTTTCAGTGAGGCAATTTTAATTTCATTTGTCATGCTGAACAATGAAAAAGGTCATTTTGTAATAAGAAAGGCATGAAATTTACGGTGGTTAGGCTTCAGAGACAATGACAACCTTGACATAAAACTTTCATTGGTGGATCAGTGCCTGATGTTTATCTTTGAATGGGCCCACCGTGGCTCAACTGGGGTAGGTCTTTTTAGCCCTGACTGTCTATAAGTCCAGGGCCATTTTCTTTGTTTCATCACAGTAATTAATTGATTGTATCCCTGTGATGATACAGTGGATAAGTAAGGAAGCCTCAAAGCGAGCTTAACATTGTTTTTCTGTTTTGACAACATCAGAATCTAGGGCGAAGATTTGGCCAGTAAAGTTAATTTAAGCCCCCAGTAACTTCGACTGAGCGTTCTAAGGCGGTGTGTCTGTTGTTGTTGTTGTTGATTCATTGTTTATTGTTGCTACAATTGTTTGTGGGTGTTTTGTGTTTTGTCCTTCTTTTGTTGTGCAGTACATAGTGTCATTTCTAGTTTTGCAATCATCTTGCTGGGGAAGAGAGAGCTGCTTGCTTAAAATTGCCTTTTAATGTCATGTGACTGTTAGTGCTCTGCATCTCTTCCTCATGGTGCAATGGATTGATTGTGGTATTTCCTGGCCATACTCCACTTACTTTTTTCGTGTGATTTTGCTCAGTTGAAATATAACATATCCACACTGTGAGTACCATCAGCAGAGCTCTGCTGCTAGCTAGCAGAATACACGTTTACCATGGCTATCCTGCTCCCCAGATCTAAAGCCATTCGAGCACATAATGCGATGCGATTGTCAGGAAATATTTAATTACTTGCGTGTGCGCATTGTCTGTTCACTTTTATAAATTGTAGAAGATAGAAGTTGGGTAATTTTTTCTTAATTTATGAATAATAGAATACAGACTAACTTACCTTTGAAAAAATTCATGTCTCATTAATTCAAGTTAATAAATGGAATACATTGACTTGCTATTCTGTTTTCCGTATTGATTTGTTTGAAAAATGGTAAATTTGCGACTTTCGTTTTTTGAAGTTTTCAACTAAAACTTCATTATTTTAAATGTCCTTAGTCCGTTTTCTCTGAAAATTACCATACATTACCAGAAAACATTGTTCAAATTTATTCCAAAATATCTTTTAATTCGAAATTCTAATATTCAAGAAAATGCCAAAACAAAAGTGTATGCGTTAGAAGATTCCTTAGGTGTAGACGGCTCTGGCGAGTCTGTGCATGTGTACAGGCTTGCCTAAGACTTCATTGCTCGATAATGCAATATAAATCATTCAGTTCATAATCATGCAAATATGCAGAAGATAGGATGCAGCATCGGCGTACTGTACTACGGTGATCTCTCCAGCTTGAAGTTGCAGTTTCAGAGTGTTGGGTCTGTATACTTCCTCCTCTTAACGGGGCGCGTTCCTTTAGCTGCATATTGGATTAGGGTTATACTAGTTACTTTTTAGGAGTCTACAGGAACCTTTTAGAACATGCAAACTTTCCTATTTTTTTCTCATTGATGCCAGCAGCGAAAGCACAGGCGAGTCTGTGCATTGGCAAAAACTCGACTGAGCCTTTGTTGCTTTAAAATGCGCAAATACCAATTTTCCAGATTTTTTTCTCTCGTTTAACACAAGCAGCGAAAACTCAGGCGGGGCTGTGCATTGGCATAAGCTCGACTGAGCCTTCTTTTCTTGAAAATGCGATAACCGTGCATTGTGAGATATTTCAGATAAAACATTGGAATATATCAATAAAAGGTAAGAAGAACTTATTTTCTGAAAAAGGTTGTTACTGGAAACACACAATCAGAACACCTATTCAGGGCCTGCACTGCTTGCCCCGATACAAAGATAAAGATTCTAAACCACGGACCCAGAGAACCATAACCAAATCGAATCCAGAACGGGATTTCTTCAGTTTTATGTCAGTATCAAATGGTTTGGATACTGATCACGGCTGACATTCTGTTGGGCCTGATCTGGGTCCAAACTGTTTGCAAATGTTAATAGTTGACAAATAGTTTGATAAATAAAGATTCATAAATTATGAACAGATGAAAGCTTTATTATCAATTAGTTTAATAAAGAGTTGATAAGAATTGTTCAAATTAAGGATTAGTGTTTTAATTAAAAATTAGGATAAACATTAAGGTTAATTATGATTAATCATACTGTCTTGTCCCAATTAAGCTCTTAAGCAATTAAGCTAATCCCAAGATTAATGGATTTACTGTGAAGAAGTTAAATATCTCTGAAACAGACTATACTATACAGGTAAGTTGTCCTAAATTTTACATAGTGGGAATAACAGGAATAAGAATTTCTAAAAGTGGGAGAAACAGGAATAAACCGTGATAAAGTAGCGTATCTTATGATAATAGAGGAGTTTCCCATTAACGGATTTTACCTATATCACGTGACAACGGCTGACCAGTCCAGCAATTGGACTACTTCCGGTATAATGTAATATAAACTGACTGTTGATCTCACTTTATAGAACTTCTATATATCAGTTAAAATTTAATTTAGAAATAAAACAAAGAACGGCAATTATTAATTGAAGAGTCTGACAGGACTGCGTGTCACTCACTGTCCACTGAGTGATAAGATACTTTTTATTTTGTGCTGTCCCAAATTGCATTCGGTTCTTCAATAAGTGCCCGTGGGGCCCTTTGAAAACAATAAAATCTTGCACACGTGTCTTTAGAACTTCGGCACGCGTGACCAGTCGGTGTGTGTGTGTGTGTGTGTGTGTGTGTGTGTGTGTGTGTGTGTGTGTGTGTGTGTGTGTGTGCAGGGTGGTTCTACTAGAAAGACCTTGGTGTGTGCCAGCAGCGAAGACTCTAGCGAGTCTGTGCGCTCTCTAGATTCTGCTTTAATATGCGTCGATTTTTATAATAGTTCGAAATCAAATGTATATTTTACGCTTATTACATGTATAGTAAAAAAAAAATACGGAATACTTTTAAAATGTATATAAAAAATCTAAATTTATCTACTTTCGAAGTAGCGATTCCGTTCTTAAGTTCTTAGCTAGACAACAGTGGGTTGAAATTTTGGTGCGTACATTCTGTGGCCCAAAAATAGTGAAATGTATACATATTGATGTTTCTTTGAAACGTTTAGATGAAATTAGACATCTATCGAAATTCTACCCGAAAATTCTTCAAGTAAATAAATGATTAAGATCTGTAAATGTTCCCAAATGACTTACAACGCGAAGCGATGTAGACAGATACTGTAGAAACACTTTTAAAAGTTTCTATTAACATTCGTCATGCATACGTTTACAAATGCAATAATTATTTTAACAAGGAGGGACATTAAGTTTTGGGCGCATATGCGGTACCAAATTTCAAAACCTATGCCTTTACGTAACTGGTTCTCTACAAATAGGGACCCATTTAAATATTCACTCTTTTCAATTCGAAGTGCGCGCGGGTTTCAGACATTTCACAGTGAGCTTACAGTAGTTTGAGCTAAAAGGAGTTTGCTTGCAAACAAAATGGAATCAAAAAGTTACCATTCTCCTCTAATCTAACACTCGGTCCAAGTCTTACAATAAATATGCGTTTGAATACACAAAAACAAGCGTTTCGTTGAGACGGTTCTTTTGAGTACCCACGAAACATTGCATATTAAGAAATATACCCTATACTATATTCGGAATTCAATGTTTCATATGTTCTTTTCGACATACGCGGATGCTTCGATCTCGAAGCAATATGCCTCGAGCTTTGATGTACCAGGGTTCGAGCTGTCGAGGTTTTACTCTATTGCTGCAACTTCGAAAAAGTTAGAACAGTGTATTTGCTTCAAGCGCGAACATGTCCAAATTATTACTTTTACTCAGATGTTTTTTGGCTAAAATGAGCCGTTTGTGAGACCTATTATTTCCGTTGCTGATGAAGGCCTTGGAGAGATGTGTTTCCCCGCGGGTCTAAACTATCCATTCATTCTCCCTTTTGGAAAAGTTCGCATATATGGCGATATTAAGACATACTTTCTCGGAAAAGTTCGCATAAAGACACATCGATTTCTGTGATATTTTGGACCTTCTTGTTGGGAAAGTTAATAGATAGTGTAGACCCGCAGGAAAACACGTCATCTCATCAGGACCTTTGTCGACAGAAGCGGAAATAATTGTAGAAATATATGCCGGTACGCGTGTGAGACGACTAAATGGGAAAAGCGCTTAAGTAGGAAAATATCGGCTAAGAGGAGAATGAAACGTACGCTTATCTTGGAAACAAACTTTTTACGCTTAAGTGGGAAACAAAAGAAATCATCTTTAAGACATAGTTCAGCATGACCGTAATCTATATATAATACAACATTTAACTATATCGATGTCAAATCGCACAGTCTTATCAGCATCTTTGCATAAATTTAACACATCCTAGTTATTATAATTGAGCCGCGGCATGAGAAAACGTCTTTATGTATATATGCCAAAGCAAAGGTGCAGATCAGTCAACTGCACGATAATTGTGCACCTAAGTCAGTTTTATAAAAATTACTCGTACAAAGCATTCTCTAAATATAACAATCAACCCCGTACTAGCTGGTTCATTCAACCCCGACCCCTGCGGGAATCATATTTTGATAGAAAGTACCTCATGTAACAAAGTACCTCATGTAACAAAAATATAAAGGCGCTAAAATTTGCAGTGAATGCCGTCGATCGAAATACAACAGGAATGCAATTTCTTACACGTTTCGTTTACCAATTGTTATTGAAATATGCATTTATCCGAAAAATAGTTACCTACCAAGCTTAAGAAGATTGATATTTTTTTCATATAGCTATGCGCTGTGTAGCAGCCTTCCGAAACTTTCGGAACAGTTCAATTATAAATGCGCGCCTCAGGTACGATGATCAACGACTTCATAATCAACGAGTTATGGAAATTATCGCCCCTGGTTAATTCAACCCGTGATTCATTCAACCCCCACCCTCTGCTGAAATCTTTACACGTTTTGTTAGGTTTATCTCCTGTATGAAACCGTAATTCAGAGGGAAGAAACAAGAAAGGGCTTACCTAGAGTTCTATAGTCGCGAATGATGAAGAAATTAAAGATATAAATGGCATAGAGTAAGAGTCTGAGTATCATTTGGTCTTCTGAGATGAATTGATTTGCTTGAACTATTTCAGCAACAGAGCTTTATAAGCGCTAATTTCATGTCACTTTACAATTTGACCTCGACGCTTTTTTGTAAAAGGTGTGCACCAGCAGTACCTGCCATACCTTTCGACCAATATAAAGCGAAACCTGTATCAAATTTCTTCTGCTCACCCACAGGTAGTCCATATAATACTCTACTGTCATATACTGAAACAATGGCATGCCGTTAGCACTCTACTGTCGTCTATTGGACAACTAGCAGTCTTTGTAGCACTTTGTTTTCATATACTATATCACTGGTTGTCCTTATTGTACTCTACTATCATATAATGACACACTGGCGGTCCTTATAGCTCTCTACCGTATTCTACCGGCACATTTGTAGCTCCAATAGCACACTGTTGTCATTTACAGGCTCCATATATCACTCTTCCAATCTCTACTGGCCAACTGAGAGTCCCTGTATAACATTAATAACTAAACTATCCTCTAAAGGCCAACTGGCAGTCCCTATATCACTAAACTATACTCTACTGGCCCACTGGCAGTCCCTATTTCACTATGCTATACTCTACTGGCCCACAGGTTGTCCCTTTATCACTATACTATACTGGCCCACAGGCAGCCCCTTTATCACTATACTATACTTGACTGGCCCACCGGCAATCTCTATATCACTATACTATACTCTTAAGGCCCACTTGCAGTCCATATATCACTATACTATACTCTATGGCCCACTGGCAGCCCCTATATCACTTTACTTTACTCTACTGGCCCACTGGAAGTCCCTATACCACTATACTATACTCTACTGGCCCACTGGCAGCCCCTATATCACTATTCAATACTCTACTGGTCCACTGGCAGCCCCTATACCACTCTACTATACTCTACTGGCCCAATGGCAGCCCCTATACAACTCTACTATACTCTCCAGGCCCACTGGCAGTCCCTATATCGCTATACTATACTTAACGACCCACTGGAAGTCCCTATATCACTATACTATACTCTACTGGCCCACTGGCGGTCCCTATATCACAATACTATACTCTATGGCCCACTGACAGCCCCCATATCACTATACTATACTCTACTGGCCCACTGGCAGTCCCTATATCACTATACTATACTCTATGGCCCACTGGCAGTCCCTATCTCACTATACTATACTCTACTGGCCCACTGGCAGTCCCTGTATCACTATACTATACTCTATGGCCCACTGGCAGTCCCACTATCACTATACTATACTCGTCTGTTCCACAGGCAGTCCCTTTATCACTATACTATACTCTATCGGCCCACTGGCAGCCCCTATATCACTATACTATACTCTTCAGTCCCAGTGGCAGTCCCTTTATCACTATACGATACTCTATGGCCCACTGGCAGCCCCTATATCACTCTACTATACTCTACTGGCCCACTGGCAGTCCCTGTATCACTATACTATACTCTTCTGGCCCACTGGCAGTCCCTGTATCACTATACTATACTCTACTGGCCCACTGGCAGCCCCTTTTATCACTATACTATACTCTATGACCCACTGGCAGCCCCTATATCACTATACTTTACTCTACTGGCACACTGGCAGTCCCTATATTACTATACTATACTCTATGGCCCACTGGCAGCCCCTATATCACTATACTATACTCTATGGCCCACTGGCAGCCCCTATATCACTATACTATTCTCTACTGGCCGCCCCTATATCACTATACTATACTCTATGGCCCACTGGCAGCCCCCATATCACTATACTATAACCCACTGGCCCACTGGTAGTCCCTATATCACTATTCTATACTCTATGGCCCACTGGCAGTCCCTATATCACTATACTATACTCTACTGGCCCACTGGCAGTCCCTGTATCACTATACTATACTCTAAGGCCCACTGGCAGTCCCTTTATCAAAATACTATACTCGTCTGTTCCACAGGCAGTCCCTATATCACTATACTATACTCTATCGGCCCACTGGCAGTCCCTATATCACTATACTATACTTTTCAGTCCCACTGGCAGTCCCTTTATCACTATACTATACTCTATGGCCCACTGGCAGCCCCTATATCACTATACTATACTCTACTGACCTACTGGCAGTCCCTGTATCACTCTACTATACTCTACTGGTCCACTGGCAGTCCCTGTATCACTCTACTATACTCTACTGGCCCACTGGTAGTCCCTATATCACTATACTATACTCTTCTGGCCCACTGGCAGTCCCTGTATCACTCTACTACACTCTACTGGCCCACTTGCAGTCCCTATATCACTAAACTATACTCTCCTGGCCCACTGGCAGTCCCTGTATCACTATACTATACTCAACCGCCCCACTGGAAGTCCCTGTATCACTCTACTATACTCTACTGGCCCACTGGCAGTCCCTATATCACTATACTATACTCTTCTGGCCCACTGGCAGTCCCTGTATCACTATACTATACTCTACAGGCCCACTGGCAGTCCCTTTATCACTATACTCTACTGGCCCACTGGCAGTCCCTGTATCACAAAACTATACTCTTCTGGCCCATTGGCAGTCCCTATATCACTATACTTTACTCTACTGGCCCACTGGCAGCCCCTATATCACTATACTATACTCTTTTGGCCCACTGGCAGTCCCTATATCGCTATACTATACTCTCCTGGCCCACTGGCAGTCCCTGTATCACTAAACTATACTCTACTGGCCCACTGGCAGTCCCTGTATCACTCTACTATACTCTACTGGCCCACTGGCCGCCCCTTTATCACTATACTATACTCTACCGGCCCACTGGCAGTCCCTGTATCACTATATTATACTCTACTGGCCCACTGGCAGTCCCTGTATCACTATTCTATAGTCTATCGGCCCACTGGCAGTCCCTATATCACTATACTATACTCTACTGGCCCACTGGCAGTCCCTATATCACTCTACTATACTCTACTGGCCCACTGGAAGTCCCTATATCACTATACTATACTCTACCGGTCCACTGGAAGTCCCTGTATCATTCTACTATACTCTATTGGCCCACTGGCAGTCCCTGTATCATGAAACTATATTCTACTGGCCCACTGGCAGTCCCTATATCACTATACTATACTCTATGGCCCACTGGCCGCCCCTATATCACTATACTATACTCTATGGCCCACTGGCAGCCCCTATATCACTATACTATACTCTATGGCCCACTGGCAGCCCCTATATCACTATACTATTCTCTACTGGCCCACTGGCAGTCCCTATATCACTATACTATACTCTATGGCCCACTGGCAGCCCCTATATCACTATACTATACGCTGTGGTCCACTGGCAGTCCCTATATCACTACACTATACTCTATGGCCCACTGGCAGCCCCAATATCACTTTACTATACTCTTCTGTTCCACAGGCAGTCCCTTTATCACTAAACTATACTCTACTGGCCCACTGGCAGCCCCTATATCACTATACTATACTCTATCGGCCCACTGGCAGTCCCTATATCACTATACTATACTCTTCAGTCCCACTGGCTGTCCCTATGTCACTATAGTATACTCTATCGGCCCACTGGCAGTCCCTATATCACTATACTATACTCTACTGGCCCACTGGCAGTCACTATATCACTATACTATACTCTACTGGCACACTTGCAGTCCCTTTATCGTTCAACTACTCTCTACTAGCCCACTGACAATCCCTATAACACTCTACTATACTCTAATGGTCCACTGAAAATCCCTTTATCACTCTACTTTACCCTATGGGCCCACTGTCAGTCCCTATATCTCCATACTATACTCTATTATGCTATGCTGGCTCATTGGCAGTCCCAATATCAATTTACTATACTCTACTGGCCTACCGACTGTCCCTATATCAGTATACTATATTCTACTGGCTCACATAGCTCTACTATACTCTTCCAGCCCACTGACAGTCCCAAGTGCCAAGTTGACTCGAGGGACGAGCTGACCCGCTTCCATCCGCTGTCCATACCAACAGTCGCACTAATTGTCACTTGAAGTGTGCTATAAAATGTGGTTAGTTGTCGAACATGCGGATCAATATTAGTTGAATTTGGTTCCCCACTCGTTTTTCGGCAGCTAATTGAAAAGCTTCAGGCAGGGCCTTAAGGTTTGGTCTAACTCTATATAGGATGTGTGCTTTAAACAATTCCATTATTTATCGGCACCAGGGCGCTGACAATTACCGCCACGACAAACCATGAAGTCTAAGCATCACGAAAACCAGCCTGCTCAAATAGGGAGGCTTGTTGTTATGTTTCATTTAAGATTTGGCAGGGCTACTCTATTAACAATTCTATGCAACGAGCTACATGAGCGCAGATAAGAGCGCGCAACTTCACATTCCCATCTGTGCCCCTGTTGTGACCTGTTGTTCTTATAAGATACTTTGGCCAAAACGTAAAACAATTAGTGGGTGTGTCTAAGGAAGCCTCAGATTGGCCTTTGAATCTGTCCAAGCTAATGATTCAATTCAATTAAAAGTGTATTCATACAGGTTAGTATATCAAGCATGTACGTTAAAGCAGGCTTTCTCACCACGCGACCCCTAAACACCAGGTGCGTAAGTGTGACGGTAACCATAACTGGTCCATTGCCATATGGAATATGAAATTATTCATTATATAGTGAAAACAGCAGAGAACCAATTTTTCAGATGACCAAGTTTTACCCCTTGCTACAGTGACAATCACAATCTAAAATCCTCTGTTTCAAAATTACATGCCTGTATAATAAAAATTACAAGTACATGGTTCAATATCTTGCGAGACATCAACTTAGCAACTAGAAAAAAAATGAAGCGTTGAAATAATCAAACAAGAATTACGAAAATGGGCAAAATATTTGCGACCATGTTGCTGCATTTAATTTAATTCGATATGACCATATTCTGAAAATGTTAAATTTTGACCTATTGGGGGGGGGGGGGGGCAAAATATTTGCTACCATGTTGCTGCATTTAATGATCATATTCTGAAAAAGCTGAATTTCGACCCATTGACCCCACCCCAAAGGTCGGGAGAGGTGGTAGGGGTCTGCGAACAAAATATTTGTTACCATGTTGCTGCATTCGTGATGATTCCATTTAATTTGATATGCAACATAGCCATGCTCTAAGAAGTTGAATTTTGACCTTTTAACCCCACCCCAGGGTCATGGGGTGGGGTAGGGGTCTGCGGGCAAAATATTTGCTACTATGTTGCTGCATTTAATGACCATATTCTGAAAAAAGCTGAATTTTGACCTATTGACCCCACCCGAGGGTCGGGGGGGGGGGGGGGTTGGGGGAGGAGGGAGTAAGGGTCTGCGGACAAAATATTTGCTACCATGTTGCTGCATTCGTGAATCCATTTAATTTGATATGCAACATGACATGTTCTGAAAAAGTTGAATTTTGACCTTTTGATCCCACCCGCAGGGTCGGGGGGATGTGGGTGAAGGGAAAAAATATTTGCTACCATGTTGCTGCATACGTGATCTCCTTTAATTTGATATGCAACAGCATGACCATGTTTTGAAAAAGTTGAATTTTGACCTTTTAACTACGGGGTGGGGGTGGGATGAGGATGGGTGGGGTCTGCGGGCAAAATATTTGCTACCACGTTATTGCATATGTGATTCCCTTTAATTTGATATGCAATATGACCATGTTCTGAAAAAGTTGATATTTGACCTTTTGACCACACCCCCTAAGTCCACCCAGGGCAGGACCCAGGCCTTCGATCAAAATTCACGTTTGATACGTTTCATATTTATTGTACCTCTGTCTGCACGCGAAATTCCAGTAAAAAATATTGACAACTGAGTCAATGCGAAATTTAAATATTTAACCTTTGACCCCACCTAAACGGTCAGGGTGGGGGGGGTATGGTAAAATTTTAATCAATGTCATGCTTATCTACAGGCACCGGATAATCATGGCCTATAGTGAGAAGTTGTCAGATTTTATAATTTTGGAAAAATGTGAAATTTATTCCACACAAAAAAGCCAATATAGCTTTTGCATTAGCCTAAACCTAAGTAAAAAAGGGCCATAACTCACTCCAAAGTTTGCGAATGACCTCCAATTCGAACTTGACCTGTATTTTGTGATGCTTTACCCTTATGTAAAATTTGAATGAAATCCTTGCATATATTCAAAAGTTATTGATCGGAAATCACAATTTAGCCAAAATATTAGTCAAAAAAGGGCCATAATTCAGTCAAAATTTTGCGGGCGTTTTCGACGTTACAATTGTGTTCCGCAACTTTTGACGTTACGTCAATTCTATTCAAGGTAAGTAAAGGTGCAAAGATCAGGAATCGATACAATCAAGTACCAGTTATACTCTCACAAATCATTAGACATATGAGCTTCATTAGCTTTCAAGGGTCTGTCCGCTTTCCCGTCGATAAAGTACGAGTCATCACTGTATGCTAGTTGGATACGTAGGGACTAATTTCTTTAAGCGTTGTGCGACTGGGCAAATGCCCTGGCAAATGTCAAAGTTGATTTTGATCTTCGCTGTGCACTTATCCAATAGCGTTTATTTTGTTTTGCTGTGGCTCATATTCAGTCGTTTTCCGACTTAGTCGTTTTTCCCACTTAAGCGTCTGACGGGGAGGTTTCCGAGATAGTCGTAACTTTTCCCACCTTAAGCGCGTTTCCTACTTAGTCGCCTCACATACGCGTACCACTTGAATAAAATTCTGCAAGGCTTCGTTCAGCGTAAATTAAATAAATTTGATAGAAAAATTACTCTTTTTGTCATTATAGATAATTGTGGTACATGTGATTGCCATTTTCCTTTTGTTTTTTGTTTTAACCGTTATAGTCTGTCAAAATTGACCTTAGACTGATTAATTTTCGCCAAAATCTTCGTGATATTCGTGCGTTTTCGTGGAGTACTCCGATCTTGGTCACGCTTTTACAGAGAATATGAAGATAATGTCAATTCGTTAATGCAAATGGTCTGATAGCCTAGTGGTTACTCGACTACTTACAAATCAAGCATACCTGGATCGAATAGTTTGGTCATTTCTCAATAAAGCATTAGCGACGGTATCTTAACTCGCAGAGGATATCCGTGAGCAGGTTGAAATGGCAATTAAGCCCTCTGCAGTCATGTTTTATCGAAATAAAGCCCACGATCAGTGATTGGTCAACGATCAACCAAAATATGACACATTAAATAAAATGTACAATTGTCAGCGATTGAAACACCTCAAGTTTCAATCGCCATTTCTGGGATCCACTACCAATTGGAACGTTACTGCTCGTAATTTTGGAGCAGAGCAGGTGTTGTGGGTGCTCCAAAGAACCGGCTCAACGAGACGTTTCTATTGAGCACCCAAAACACATGTATTTAAGGTTTTTACACTGCTAAAAACTTGCTTACCTGGCCTACGTGTGGTACAATATAAGAATTTTATGATAATCCTACAAGAAACACAACACATGGTCGTTTGACCTAATTTAGTACAGTACATGTAATCCATTCATTACTTGAAAATGTTGATACATGTGACGCCCACTGCTCTCTTTTGACAGCTCGACGAATAATCCTATTGGCTACCGCATGAAGCGGGTAAAATGCGGGATTTATCAAGGCGGAGCGGTGGGTGATCACATGTGTCTCTATATCGGTGGTCACGTGTATCTTATGTTTAAGAAATCATTCAAGCGACATATTCAATGGTGTGAGTAATTTACAAGGTCATTGTAGTTTTTAAACCAACTTGATAGAGCAGACGCGCGCGAGATTGGCCTACAATAGAGCAGCCTTGCATGGGTCGGCACTATCAGTTATACCAAACAAATGAAGACCATTTTACAAGGATGGAGACCCTCTCCCAAGCCCTTAAAATTTTTCATTTTGATATCGCGAGGAAAAAAGCAAAACAACACTTTAATTAGAATGGTGTAACCACTAATACCAATTAGTGCCTAATGGTAACGCAGCCCAGGGCATTTGCTTTGCACCTGCCCTGGGTGCGGTCCCAGTGGGTTCTAGGGCACATGCCACAGGGTGACGATGGTGATGGTGATAGCACCAACAGTGTTACCACCAGTTCACTGCATCTAATTAAATTACTATACGAATCACAGCCCTATGCTTATGCTTCCCCCGCTTCTCCCCCTTTTGATATCCTCCTTTAGTTATAAGAACGCTACGTCATACAAATTTGGATATTATTGTATTACATTTTTACCTCATGTTGTTACATACTACGTAACCTGAGTTGAATAAAGTTATTTTGAGTTGAGTCTATAGTAAACACTTATTATAAGGTATATAACAATAAGAGGATGATACATTCTTCTGTCTATTAACGTTTGCCAAGCCAAAATGAGATAATGTATTGTAGCCTTAACCATGAAGCTGTAAGGGCTGCACCAAGTGCGGATCCAGAGGGGGGGGGGGCAGGAGGTCCGGACCCCCTCTGGAAAATCACAAATTATATGGGTTTCTATAGAGAATAAGCAATTGGACACCCCCTGGAATAAGTTGGACCCCCTGGAAAAAGTTGGACCCCATCTGGAGCCTTGAAAAACGATAGATTTCTTTGAAATTGACCATTAGCGGCAGCATGCAGAAATAGCAACCGAGACATGTATATAGTGTGTATATTTATACGGTCCACAACTTTTAACCATCAAACTACTGAAAGACTTCATACTCTGGGTGATGTTTTTAAAAGCTAATACTTGCATTCCTTCTTTTTGTGAAAGCAAAATACTTATCTCCAACTTATACCGCTAACTTACCTGGTTCCACAATCCTGCGGCCTTCATTCCACTGTATGTGCTGTTCTAAATCTTCGATGATATCATTGTTGTTCTCGTCAGTCATGTCATCCGGCGACTTTGGCTTCCATTTAGCTAACTTGCCTTTTTTGGATCTGTTTTGCCTTGAAGTTAGCAATTCTGCCATTTTGTTGTTTACTTGCCAACGTGGTACAGAATTACGTTTCAAGCATCAAAGAGTTGTCAGGGGAGAATAATATCTACCGTTTTACAAATAAGTATTCTCTTTTAAAAACAAGATTCAGGAACGATAACTCTTACACTCTTACTTTTAAGTAAAAGTAAGGTTATCTTTTGACATGGGTCCCGTACCAACTTAATTTTAGAAATAATATTTCTATTTTTCAAGAACACTGCAAAAAACTAAAATTCAGGTATATATTTGACCAAATTTCATAAATCTTAGCAAATAATCAGTATCAAACAACAGCATTTATGCTAAATATTACTTGTCTTTAATTATTGGAGGGACGCAAATAATAAACACCTGTTTTTATAAGATAATTCACTTTTCCATGCAGTTTTCAGCTATGGTGAACAGGTTTATTGTGAAAACATAACTTAGTTCTACTTTTACAAATGATTTAAAAAGAAAATATATTTTTTCGAAAAATGTTCATAGTTGCAGACTTAGCCTCTTTAAGAGCATCTTGTCCTACCAAGGGTTGCGATTCTCCAAACGTTTGTCGAAAGGTAGATACGACGAAACCTTCGCTGGTGAAGATGCTTTAAGAGATGTTTGCAGAGTAAATCTGACTAATGAATACTGATAATTGAAAATTGTTGGTCCAACATTAGGTAATAATAAATTAATTAAAGCAAGTTGTCCGGTTTTGTCGTCTGCTGAAAATTTTAGAAGCCTCTTTGAGAAACAGTGAAGATCCAGACCAGACTGCTCCTAAATGCAAACAGTATGGACCCAGACCAGATTTATATATACAAACATTATGGACCCAGCTCAAACTGCTTCTATATACAAACAGTATGCACCCAGACCAGACTGTTCCCTATAGAAGCAGTCTGGTCTGGGTAAATATTGTAATAGGGAGCAGACTCATTTGGGTATATATAGTTTGTTTTTCTACTTAATTACTCTGATAATGTTATCAAATATGTGCAGCAGAAGACTTATATAGGCAGACATCATATTGAGTGTGCTTATTCTGGGGCTTTAAGGGGTAAATGTATCAACAGGAAATAAAAAAGACATGTTTGACCCGTTAAGTCAAAAACTGTTTGCACTCTAATGGTAGAGACTACGCGTTCTGTGGAATCTGGTTTGACTATGCCCCCCAAAAAGGATATAATGTTCATGTTGGTTAACTCTTTGCCTACTATTCTTGAGTCGTCTGCTGATAATCTTTGCAAATAGATTGGACCCAGATCAGGCCTGACGTTTGGCCTGAGCTTAATCCAATCTGTTCGACACTCGAAGAACTTTTCGAAAGAAATGACAAAAAGACGACAGTCATTTGTAAATGTCTTGCATTTCGTTTCGGCAAGGGATCTGTTGCAATGAAGCCCAGCATAACCACTCATAATATTACTTTTAATCAAGTCGTGTAAATATAGGCTTGTTTGTTTGATTTGATTCTTTACGTCCAATCAACAATCTTTCAGTTAAACAGGGACGGGTCTTCCTGGGTTGAACCAGTACTAGGCTAGGATAAATGTGTCTTGCTCAAGGACCACAACGCAGTGACGCCGGTGAGGCTCGAACCCGCGGCCCTTCGGTCTCGAATCAAGCACTCTACCACTGAGTAACTGAGCTCCCTAAATATAGGCTTGCTTTCAGAGTTTAATTTCATAATATATATGCTATGTTTGTTTCTTGTATATATAGTTATATGTATGTTTATGTTCTGCTTGTTTGTACTCTCCTACTTGGAGGACTAAAATAAAGAAATCTGTCCATCTGTCTATTTGTTACACAGTATGTAAACTGAAATAAACATCCTGTACGCGTTCCTCCTAGCTCACGCCGTATAAACATGAATTTCTGCGCTCGTGCGTAACCAGTAGTCGGTAATCGTGCCGATTTGAGGTTTTATGCCGATTTTTTGGGGCCAGCTATCATGCTTTAGCGACTGTAGCATACGTGTGGTAAGTTGATTGTGCATTCTCTTGTTTTTATCCCCATTTTAACCTTGTATGACGAAATCCTCCTTGCTGTGTTTTGAATTTGCATTCAACCCAGCTTATTAAATCAGGCGTTATTGTCAATGAAAACGCAGGTTGCTGTCAATTCTTTTCATCAAGAGTCCGTAGATAAATAGTTTTGCCCTCCACCCAAAGGATTATTATGAGATCCTTAAAACTGTTAAAAACGGTGTCCACTTACGATACAAATACTATACCAACAACTGCGCTCGCAGCGCACCACTAACTTAGATGTATGATGAAGTTACTATACCACTAACTGGATGAAGCTAAATCTGAATTCATGCTCATACAGTTATAATTCCATCTTTATAATCTCAAGATACATTCCAGTGTTTTCATTGATTTAGAAAATAAAATAACAGGGCCATTTACATCAGTTAGCTCTCACAAAGGAATTAAAAGCTTTCATCTAATTATAATTTCAAGAGAGTTTATTACTTTCATGCACAAAAAAGCATATTGGTTCGAGATGAACGCATTAGAACGTATATGCACGTGCACTGAAATCCCGATCGCGATGCTCGTATTGGCACTAAATTGTGGACTCGATCAGGACAATCATGTTCCTATCTAAACAAGAGGCCAGGAAATTGACCAATCATGCGCATGGGCACTATAACAACTGTGTGAGTCCGTTTGCTCGTCCAATTTGTGTTCCACATATTCTGTCTGGTACCTGACAGTGATTATTATACGTTCACCATGGACCGTACACATTACTGGCAGTTGATTACACATGAAATTCGACTGAATTTGGTTCAGTGATTAGGAGCATAACACATATGGACAAATGGACAGACATACACACTTTTTACCCCCGTGACACAAATCGTGATGGGACAACAACTAATGTGCACATACACACCATACTGTTTAAGCAAGTAGCTGAAAATTTTGCAGGATTTATGTAGGGAACCACAAGAAATTGTTACATACTAAATATATAAGCTGAAAGTCTCATGGTTTCAGAAGAAATTTTAAAGTTTTTTTTCATTACAAGTCTATGGAAAAGCTTGATCCCAAGGGCAGGGCCAGTTTGCACCCCTCAGACTTGAGTGGCTTCAGTTATGAAGAAGGCCACTAGACATTGCTACATACGAAATATAAAAGCTTTGGGCCGTATAGTTTCATAGATTTTAAGTGTACGGAGCTAAACAATACCATGGCAACCACAGTTTATTATTCAATCAGCCAAAACCTTACGCAGTCTTTTCATTTGCCTGAAGATGCTTTACATGAAGTTTTGATAAAATTGGCCCCATATACATTATATACTGACGGACTTTAAAAACGCAAGACTTGGATAACAACTTAAATTTATGTCTCGAAAAAGAAGGCAGAACAATAATATTGATTGTATGTTAAAGAGCATTCATTTTTAAGTAAAACGTGGAAAACTTGCCCAACTAAGATGAACGTAATGCATTAAAATATAAACTTTTTGAGATAGGGGTCAACTGTTGCATGTGACCAAATGTTATGAATGAAAGATTCCCTTCTTCTTTAAAACAAGAAAAACTAGAAGCATCAAATGTGTATCATGGACTTCGTTAGTCATCGAGGTATCACTCTAATATTGATTGGCAGGTCTGTGATACAGCTTATTTGCGTATATGACGTTTATCTGGGTGTACCCTTTCATTTAATAGCTTAAAATCTCCTCTACTTAAGAAATGTTTAAATAGTTAAATTCATACGGAGTAAATAACGTCGTCCATGCTAGTTGTACAATTAAAACTAAAGTGTTTGTTGAAGAAGCCAACTCATGATGACATTATCGAAGCAAAGGAAGTATACACTCAACCGTCTTTTGGAAGATATAAGGGGAAGTTAGTGTTGCGTAATTAAAGTCCGTCAGTATACTACTTTGACAGTGTGGATGGATGACGACGCTGCACCATTGGCATATTAATGCCTGATCTGAGCTTTCGGATCAGGTGAGCTTATATTATAAACAGACACTTAAAAAGCGTTTTTAGATAGGGAGATAAAATTAATCTTAAACTGTGGAATGAATGGTATATTCGTCATACAGTTTTTGATAAATGACTTCTTGTGTATTAAAGCCGAACATGGAAAAATATATATCAATGCCCTTGCGCATGAGCATTGCTAGTCTCACGTGCATTTTAGTGGGCCCCAAAGTGCTTTCTGCAGCAAGTAAGACTGTCTAACTACATATCCTGGGGCCGCGATGGTCCATATTTTCCTGCAGATTGATCATTGAATAATTTCTAAGGTCATTCATACCCCTTCCGCTTGTCAGTTACAAACTTTTAAAAATATGACATTTTTCAAAATGTCTAAATTCGATAATCTGCCCGATTTCGAATGTCAAAATAGGTTTTTGAATGTAAAAGTACTATATTTGGCCTCAGTTCGAATGCCAATATGATTTTGAATGTCAAAATACGTTATTCTGCTCGATTTTGAATTTCAGGATATAATTGCGATATTTGGCACAATTTCTAATGCCAAAATAGGATTTTGAATGTAAAAGTACAATATTCGGCACCAGTTCGAATGTCAAAATAGGATTTTGAATGTCAAAATATGATATTCGGCCCAATTTCACATGTCAAAATAGTATTTTGAATGTCAAAATACGATATTCGACCCGATTTTGAATGTGAAAATAGGATTTTGAATGTGAAAATACGATATTCGGCCTCAGTTTGAATGTCAAAATACGATATTCGGCCCCAGTTCAAATGTCAAAATAGGATTTTGAATGTCAAAATACGGTATTCGGTCCCAGTGCGAGAGCCAAAATAGGATTTTGAATGTAAAAATACGATATTCGGTCCCAGTTCGAATGTCAAAATAGGATTTTAAATGTCCAAATACAATATTCGGCCCGATTTTTCAAATGTCAAAATTCGATATTCGGCCCCAGTTTGAAGGTCTAAATAGGACTTGAAATGTCAAAATACGATATTTGGCCCATTTTTGATGTCAAAATAGGATTTTGAATGTCAAAATACGATATTCAGCCCAGTTTGAAGGTCAAAATATGATTTCAAATGTCAAAATACGATATTCGGCCCAATTTCGAATGTGAAAATAGGATTTTGAATGTCATAATATGATATTCGGACTCAAATCGGATATCAAAATAGGATTTTGAACGTCAAAATACAATATCCGGCACTAATTTGAATGTCAAAATAGGATTTTGAATGTCAAAATATTATATTCGGCCTCAATTCGAATGTCAAAATAGGATTTTGAATGTCAAAATACGATATTTGGCCCGATTTCGAATGTCATTTAAGATTTCAAATGTCAAAATTCGATATTCGGCCCCAGTTTGAATGTCAAAATAGGATTTTAAATGTCAAAATAGGATATTTGGCCCAATTTTGATGTCAAAATAGCATTTTGAATGTCAAAATACGATATTCATCCTAGTTCGAAGGTCAAAATTTGATTTCAAATGTCAAAATACGATATTCGGCCCGATTATGAATGTGAAAATAGGATTTTGAATGTCATAATACGTTATTCGGCCTCAAATCGGGTATCAAAATAGGATTTTGAATGTCAAAATACGATATTCGGCACCAGTTAGAATGTCAAAACAGGATTTTGAATGTCAAAATATGATATTCGGCCTCAATTCGAATGTCAAAATAGGATTTGAATGTCAAAAATGAGATATTAGGCCTCAGTTCGAATGTCAAAATAGGATTTTGAATGTCAAAATACGATGTTTGGTCCAATTTTGAATTTCAAAATAGTATTTTGAATATTAAAATACGATATTCGGCCCCAGTTGGAATGTCAAAATAAGATTTTGAATATGAAAATACTATATTTGGCCTCAGTTGGAATGTAAAAATACGATACTCGGCCTGATTTTGAATGTCGAAAAACGAAAAACAAAAAGCGAAAAACGAAAAATCAAAAGTGAAAAACGAATAACGAAATCGAATAAGGAAAAACGAAAAGCGAAAAACGAATAACGAAAAATGAAAAACAAAAAGCAAAAATGAAAAAAGAAAAACCAATAAACAATCTCCAAAATGAGTTTGGCCAATTAGGCTTGATACAGATTATGCACTCCCAAAAGTGATATGTGCTTGAAAGCATTGTTAGCAAAATGAAAATATTTTTAGTAAATGCATTAAAATGCATAGCAATGTTTTAAGACATTTATTTGTATGACTTAACAACGAAGTTGTTTGAAGTTTTATATAGTCTCATATCCGCCGTTGTTACGGGCTCATGATAATAACCAGGACCTCTAACAGCAACAGGGCGCCTGCTAAACTGAACTTAAGGGTGCTGTGTGCTTGAGTCGTCTGCCGCATGTGTGTTTTACTATAAGTATTGTTAATGTAACTGCAAAAGATGCAAACAGTGTGGGCCTGGACTAGGCTGCTCCTATAGGAGCAGTCTGATATGGGTCCATCCTGTTTTGGAAACAACATAATGTGTCAAAAGTCTCATAAATTATTTCAACGGACTACAGGGCAGACTACTTTTTTTACTTTTGTTGAGACTAATGTATTAGGGGTTACGTCATGTCTAATAGCCCGTTAACAATACAAAGGGAGCATTTTATGAAAAAAAAAAAGATTATTCTATACTTATCTGAACGAAGTCGTGAGAGGGCCTATTTGCGTTATATGGAACAACAAACGTGTGGTCCAACATGTGCGCTAGCACTGATTCGCCCGCACGTTTTTTGTCGATTTGGAGAGAGATTTGATATACCAACCTGTAGGGTCCAGCTGAGCCACCATACAGAACTGAGTCAGCACCATATCTGCACAAAAGGGACGCCACAGGCACGTTTTGTGTTGGTGGGAGCTGACTGGGTGATGGAATTGGGCTCAGTCTCCAGTTATTGAAATGGATGATAGAACTGATTTGATTTGAAATTATCAAAAAGTCTAACATTTGAATAAGTCATAGCATACGCCTAAACCCATGAATGCCGCAGTTTTATTGGCATATATGGGCTAAGCCAAGATCGTTAGATAAGCACTACAACGTGATTTAAGTGTTTTAAAAGTATTTGTGACCTTGATATGTAAATTTATTTGATTGACTAGAAACTGTATAGTTTACGTCAAATAAATAATCTGTTCTGTTCTGTTCTAAGTAATGACCCTCGATTCATTCAATTCATTTACTGTTACAGGCACGCCTCTAAGCGTTTTGTGGAAGTGTAATTAGCAGCAAAAATGGAAACTATAAAACAACAAAAAAATGATTAGTCCAGGGGCCAATTTCATCAACGAGTTTACGACGTGTTTTTGTCTTAAAAACATCGTACGAAGTTCCTACGTTAAAAATCGGGTTTCATCAAGCTTTTGAACTTTGCGAAGTTCTTACTTTTTGTCGTATTTTTAAGACAACTGTATAGGTGTCGCAGCTGACATCTTTGTCTTAAATGTTACTAATTTACTAACTAAGACTGCTGCATTTTACATGGTTATAAAGGCTGAAGAAGAAACAAATCGACAAACGTTTGAATACCTTGAAAGTAGAACAAGTAAGACTACTTTTTACTTACTACTTGGTTGGCCAAATAAGAATACTAAGACCCCCTTTCCTTGGTGCTTATAAGTTACTTATTTGTCCAGCTTCATCGCCCACTCCTTTCGCTACAACGCCGCATTCTGTCACCAATGCATTCACCCATCACCACCGTCAGTAGCTGGATGATGCATAACCATCAGTTCTGAGGAAAAGTTGACTTACGAGAAGATTCTGTAGTAAAACGAGGCGCAGTTTCTTGAAACATTACATGTACAATTTTTGTTTTGAAAAGAACATATTTGTCTAAAACATATATGAGCTCGATGATAACATGTCTCTCATATATGCTTATGCCGTATTACCACACTCAATCGTCGGGGAATGGATGAAAGCCGAGACAAAGGCAAATAATGCCCACGACTCAGGACCATTTCAAAAGCATGATTTGTCGGAAGTATTTTCAACGCATGTTCATGTATAAAGCTTATTGCTATAATATTCACGATATTTCTTGTTTATTTTTGCGTGGGTGGGTCGGGGTATAGCAGGGACGGCCAACTATAAAAAGCCCTCTCCCCACCTCCAACAAAAAAACCCAGCAAAAATCTAGTTTAATCTGTTGGCACTTTTGACAATGGACTGTGTGGAGAGCAGTGGCTTAGTGGTAGAGTACTTGACTCAAGATCGAGGGGTTGCGGACTCGAACCTTACACAGGCACTGCATTATGTCCTTAAGCAAGACACTTTATCTCTGATCAGTACCAGAAAGGCCCATTCCGACATAACTGTAAGAGTGTTGACTGGGACGTAAAGACTCAAATCAAACAAAAGACAATGGACTGTTATAGTATATGCATTTTAACGACATTGACAGATGGCTGTGTCTAGAATGTTCCGCACTACTATAAAGAGTATGTTCTTGACTTTTGACATTTTACTTGAATCAAAAAAAAATATTTCATTATCAAACAGGTAAACCGCATGTCCAAATCTCGGAGGGTGTTGGCTATCGGAGGTAAACAAAGGAGTTTTGGGCTGCACATGGTCTGCTTTGAGATGGTTTTATATCATAATGAACCACATTAAGGAATAAAATCAACATATAAGCCGATAGTTTATAGAATGACAAGAATTCTGAAAGCAATGCAGGGTTTTGAACTGAATCTGTTTGAGTTTAAATCGCATTTGAATTCGGAAATGCGGTGATTTGAACGAATATTTCGAATTCATCAGTTAATATTTATATGTATTATTTTATTTTTTCTTGATTCATAACTACCGCTGCAATGTTTAACCTCTCTTTGGAATGTATCAGTCCAATATAATTCAAACAGACGTGTACAACACTTATTTATTTGCAATTTTATGACGATGGTGTCATGATTATGGATAGCGTTCCATTCGGAGGTAAGTCCTCTGAACATTTTGCTAACCATCAACATGATAGCAGCGTAAGCGATTTTCAAAATTTGAAGTTTTAATAGCAGTTTTGGACAATGACACTTACAAGCCTTGCAGGAGAATGATATAGAATGGTAGCGGCACAAGCAATTAGTGTCAAAGGTTGATATAAGCCCAGCTATGATCAAACCACTAGCCTTGTTTTGTTGAAAAATTCACATTCCCCGTTTAAAAAGTTGCCCTGAATCCTACGGACATGGATCAAAAGTATTTGACAGATTCCAAGTTCTTATCACTCAATATAGAAGCAACATGTTTACTGCTCGCATCCCAAAGAAACTTTTCATATGAAATAAAAATGGATAAATACAGACCCTATCCATCCATGATCTCAATGTTTACCTCAGATAGCCAACACCCTCCGAGATCTAGACATGCGGTTCACCTGGGTGATTATGTATTGATTTAATTTTCACAGATCATTTATTCATCTTTATGCAAACATCTGGCAACAGCCATCTTACAGCAACAGATACACATTAACCTATGCAGGTCAGCTAAATGATTGAAGCAGCACCTTCAGTCGATTTTTTCATTTCGCCTTGGATAATGGATATTCTGTTTTAATTACAATCAAAGGTCAGATCAATGCAAATTAGATATGTTACAACTGCCAAACGAAATGTATTTTAATTTTCAATAAGTTTCACATGATTTTAATCTGTCTTTTTGTACCCAAAATAAAGAAAAGTGTTACAAAATATGTCGTCTGCTATAGTAATAATTAGTTCTTTAAAGAGACTAGGTCTGTAACTATGAACATTTTTCAAAAAAAATCTTTTTAAATCATTTGGAAAAATAGAATTAAGTTATATTTTCACAATAAATATGGTCAGTGCAGCTGAAAACTGCAAGGAAAAGTGAATTATCTTATTAAAAGGGGTGTTTTTTCTCTTATTGGTAATTATTTGCGTCCCTCCAATAATTCTAGACAGTTGATTTTTAACACAAATGCTGTTGTTTTGATGGTGTTATTTTGTTAAGATTTACGAAAATGGTGAAATGTTTACATGAATTTGAGTATTTTTACTGTATTCTTGAAAAAATGAAACTTTATGTCAAAAATTAAAAGATCAAAAGTTACAGACTATAGAGCTTTAAGGGTTAAATTTTAGAAATGATTATTAAACATCGACCAGGTATAAACATATACTAATCAATGCACACACTGCAAAAAATATTACTCTGAAACATTGTTATTTTTGACATTATCAAGGATATATAACTTTGCTTGTGTTGTGTGTAAGCAGATGGTAGTGCTTCCAGTTTTCTTGTGAACAGAGCTCATCGACCTGAAAATAGCCAGACCCCCATGAGCAAGCAAAAGTAATTAATTACAGGCTAATTGAGGAGCATTCACAAACATTTAATGAGGGATTATTCCTGCCATACTGTAAGCTTTATAATAAACGCATTTGAAAAAAAAGTGTGAATTTTCCCTTTAAAAGTCATAACTTTCTTATAGCATTTGAAATATGCTAGTTTATGAGATAATGATAATCATTATTGTATAAAGTCATACATGTATTGTTTGTAGTGAGGTGACTTTTCTGAAATGTTCTTCGTTTCCAAATACATTATGTGTACGAGGGGGGTTCAATATGAAATGAAAACCCATTCATAACTCCATCCCCAAACACGTTAGGATTTTATGCCATGTGCCAAACGAAAGATTAAAGCATCACCTTTTTTAATGGTGCAAGAAACATTATTTTATCTTTCCAAATTTAACAAGTTACAGACTTTTTAAAAAGCACACTAATATACACTGCATATATTTTCCTTCGAATTGTAAAGACTCATTTTAACAAAGGTAGAAAGGCATGCTGTATTTTCTAAAACAAACATTTAACATTCACGAATCACAAATCTATAGTTTTCTGACTCATTTCCCCTTTATCTGCCATAACGATACAAACTTTTGACTGGTATCGATCTCTTGTGCAAACGGTTTTATTACGTTACCCCCTCTTACGCTGACGTCGTTTAAAGCAATGGATGTACCACTAAAATACGCATGGTTCTTGAAAATCGAAATGTGGCTCTGTACCAGGAAGGGACGATTTTGATTGTATCGAAGTTTCAATACACACAGCGCATAGGCAGCAGACCAGTTAAACTGTAACCAATATCTAGGGATATCTCATCTAAGTGGTATACCATTTTCGTTTCTTATAATTTTATTGTCTGAAATAAGCCAGCCAGAGTATGTACAGGCAAACATGTGTAACAATGTCCAAATAATGCATCCGAATGCAAACATCGATGAAACGCGGTACTTTGCATTCTTTTAAGTGATTTTCTTATTTCAAATTACGTATTTGGGGTACTTTATGGGTGAGATTAAATATGGAAACTTTAAAATCGGCTGTATTAGGCCTACTTGCAAATGAACATCAAAGCGACCAGAAAAAATGTTACAAATGATTTTCGTATACATTTTCGCTATGTATCCGTTCACGCAAAAACGACGCTGTCATTTGAATACCAGAAAATGTAGCTTCATGGAGGATTTTAACCAAAATGGCAGCCTCAGTACTTCATATTATATAAAGCAATACCAAAGAAATTGCAGGTATAAATCACCAATATATGGATATTTACCACACAAAGAAGCAGACTGAAAACATCCCTCGTTCATGTAGTTGTCTGCTTTTGAAAACGTTGTTTTATTTCATATCGCAGTGTACTTCAGCACCCTATCTTGAAAGTGGCTTGTGTAAATTTGATAAGGAGCTGGTCAACTGCAATTTTACATTTGTTTAGCCAAGAAACAGACCTTTTAACGAAAGTAATTATGAAGTGTGTAAATATATAACTTTGGGATATACTGGGCTGTTTTCATTACATATTGAACGCCCCTCGTACAAGTAGTCTTTGCTGTGATGAGTTTGTGAAAATGTGCAGACCCAACTGTGCTTTCGTTGCTCTTATATTTTAAAATCTCATGTGCGGGCCAATGAATATATATGAATATATAAAACTGCTGCATATCGTCATTAGAAAC
Organism: Loripinus fragilis; assembly: GCA_964019695.1. Lineage (NCBI taxonomy): Eukaryota > Metazoa > Mollusca > Bivalvia > Lucinida > Lucinidae > Loripinus > Loripinus fragilis. Next base: position 46,659,062 of record OZ026515.1, read on the forward strand.
ACTTTTTTGTGATATAAAAAAACAACTATTTGCGGTTTTAGGTGTATCTTATTGGACATGGTTTTATACTAAAAAGCTTTTGGGAAAACAAAGAGTTTGGATCCAGATTAGACCGACGTTTGACACAAGTAAGCACAGAGCTAAAGGGTTTGTTTTCAGAATGTGTTATGCTGCCTCGTTTTTGCCCGCCTTCTCATGCGCGGATCCAGAATTTTTGTCTGTTGGGGGAGGGCGGATCCAAGCCAAGTTATTTTTATACTTTTTTAGTCCTCAACTACTTATTTTGCAGAGGGGGCCCAATGGTTTATTTTAAGAGAAATCTATAAATTTGTATGTTTTTACGCGGGGGAGGGGGGGGGGTGGGGTCCAAAAGTTTCAGAGGGTCCAATTGTTAATTCCTCTGGTAACCTATAAAACGTGTGATTTTCCAGGGGTCTGGACCCCCTGTCCCTCTCTGGACCCGCACATGGTTCTTCTTTAAGACTTTATATCCTTTCACATACCTACGTATTTTTTACTCTCGGTGGCAATTTGTATCTGTGTAAAAGCACTTTACACGGCTATAAAAAGTCCGCACGTGATCAAGCACATGATTTTTGGAGACTGGAGTTAGGCGAAATTAAAAATGCGAGGTTTTTAGTGAAACGCAAATTTTTGTTCTTACGAACAATTTAAGATGTTTTGATGAAACTGACGTACGCATTTCTCAGAAACAACGTACGCACAATTTAAGATATATCGTACGAACTTTATTGATGAAATTTGCCCCAGGTCTATATCCAAAACGCTTCCACCAGGAAAATATACTTGTCAATTTCGACCTCAGACGGATCAAAGATTGGACGAGTTTACGCAGTAGCACGTCCAGGTAATTCAGACTGTAACAGTTATTTCTAAACAAAATATCTACTGTCCATGCTATCCATACTGAATTGAAAACAGGTAAGGTATAACCGTTATTTCCTCTCGTACTACACCTGGGACCAGTTTCATCAAAGCATTTAAGACGTATTTTTGTCTTTAAAATGTCTCGGGCAATGTTTAAGACAAAAACCGTGTTTCATCAAACCCTGGAGATTTAGGAAGTTCTCACTTTTGTCCTATACGTAGGACAAATAAATCGGTGTCCCAGTCGATACTTTTGTACTAAATTGTATACATATACTAACGATGGCTTCTGCTTTTCAAGTGAGAAGACGAAAATTGGCCGAGCCTAAAAAGAGAGACAGGTATATTTGCTTTACAACTATGCTTTTCACTGACCTGCATCTATATTGTCTGTCAGTTTCAAACCTCAGCCCCCCCCCCCCCCCCCACCTCGGTTTCAAGTCTCATCAGGCCGTAAACTGACCTTTGATCGCAAAACGTATCAGATCATTGAATTAAAAATGGCAATTGTATACTATTTGTTAATATTTTTTACTGTTTGTTTAGTTTTGTGTTTTAATAGTAATAAATGTGTATTGAATACGTCTTGATAAGCTGTACAGTGAAAAAAAGAATTCCACCGCCCGCAGGTGTGCACTTTTATCTCTGCGTGGGTCCGTCTACCCGTGCATACATTTGCAGTTCGTGATAATGCTTATAACTCTTGAACCACATGGTATATTTTGATCAAATTATGCATCATTCTGCAGGAAATTACCAATTTGCTATCCACACAATCCTTCTGACGCCGGACACTGATTAATTTACGTTCACCATGTGTCAAGCACATTACAGTCAGTTGATTTTGAGCTATTTTCGCTGAGAGAAGGCTCACGTCGGTCTAGGCATCTGCATAGTCGGTTCAGAGTCTTCACTGTCCACGTGATGTAAGTTGGTAAACCAAAGAGAAAAAATGTGTATTTGTCTCTTTGGATTATAGACTTACTATCATCATCTATATAAGATGGCGACTTTCCGCAACATCTAGTTTCTTTTCAGGAAGCAACCTTTAATAAGTTTCATGTTAAGTGTATATGGTATTCCCTCACGTAGATTCAAAAATATCCCATTATCCATCCTTACGTTTAACAACTTACCCACTTTTGTTCTCAAACAATATTTTTTCTTACATTTTTGTATTTTAAAGGCTGAATAGCGATCAGGAACTTATTGCCAAGTACCGCCTCAGTCGGGAATGTATATTGAATTCGCTGGATAGCATTGTCCCAGACCTAAAAAGAACAACCCAACGGACATATGCTATACAACCAATAGTCCAACTTACAACAGCTTTACAGTTGTTCGCAACAGGCAGCTTCCAGCGCGAGTGTGGAGATATCCATGGCCTTTCAAAATCATCCATGTCGCGATGTATAGGTGCAGTCTCAAAGAGATACGACTTTCTCTTTTCTATCTCCTCAAGAAGGACGGCAACTTCTCATGTGAGCGCAGTGGCTCAGTGGTAGAGTGATTGACTCGAGACCGAGGGGCTGTGGGTTTGAGCCTCACCGGCACTGCGTTGTGTCCTTGAGCAAAACACATTGATCCTAGGTTACTACTGGTTCAACCCAGGAAGACCCGTCCCTACATAACTGAAAGATTGTTGATGGGATGTAAAGAATCAAATCAAACAAACAAAGGGAAACTTCTTCCCCGTCCAATATTCCATTTTGGGTTTTCAAGTGTGTTGACATTTTGTGTGTACTACTTTACAAATCTATAATAAGCTTGCATGTGATTAAGCACGTGGTGTTTTGTGGCCATTGTAAAAATAAATAGGACAATTTTGATGAAACGCAAAATAATTTCATAGGATTTTTTAAAACGTTTTGATGAAACTGACCTACGCATATCCTAGAAAATGTCCCAGATTTGTCCTAGGAACTTTATTGATGAAATTGGCCCGTGGACTCTTCTAACATTTGAATAGTCTAAGTTCGAAATTTAGCAGTAGTTCAGTGACTCATGAAATGGCATAATACATTTTACTCTGTGTTATAAAATCCGTGTTGCATATATATTTAACAGTCATGGTTCAACAAGCACAATCTAATTTTTAACAAGGCCATTCACGTGCTGTTAGGGCACAGTTTTGGTACCTTAAATACAATGTTTCCTATGAACGAAGCCGTGGGTTGGTCTGCAGTGTATGTGGTTGTGGCATTTTGTCATACTTACTTACCTTTTGGTCATGGAACATGAATATTGATAAAAACGTCCAACCACAAACGGTGACAATATATAGTGCCAAATTATAGTTTCGTAAATCTGGTTGAATATATCATTAAATTAATGCAATTATAACGATGTTTAAATGGATTTTGCGACCCCCAGGTCCCCCGTGAGACATCCCAAACGTAAGGCTTTGTCCTCAGTATGTAACGTCTCCCAGGCCATGACAAACGTTAATTAATGCAAAGAAATGTTCCATCCCTATATTAGTGTATATTATCACGTATACCTATGAAACAATGTTTGGAATAACACCTAGGTCATTACGTTGTAAATCAGAGTCTGGATGGTGGGAGCCACAGGCGAAGGCTATGTCAAAATGGCTGTCCAGAATTTCTCCCTCTGGCAGTCCATAGACCATGATAGTGCAGTCAACTCAATTAATATTGCTTAAAAAAGAGGCATGCTTTCTGTCAAAAATATTTTGGATTATATACAAACCATTTATGAAGGACTAAACATTTCGTTCGTGACTTTTAGTCGTTTTAAAATAGTCTGTCAATCAAGTTAGTGGTACAGTTACGCACAAGTTAGTGGTATAGCGATTGGCTCAGATGTTTGAGTTGGTGGTACAGCTACAATTGTGAGGGTCCCTCTATTTAGGTTGATTTTTTCACATATCTAAGAAACTTAAACAATTACAAACATACAATCATGTAAACATGTGACTCCCTATTACATCAAAACAATGCAAACTGGCATTTAAGTTCATTTTCGGGACAAAACAGCACTGTTTCCAAGCAGGTTGTACATATAAAAGCGAAATGGGTAGGAGGAAACCTCTAAAATTATGGAATCAAACGTAAGAATTTTATAAAAAAAAAGCTTGTTCTTTGTGTCCTATCTGAAACCGTAACAATGGAAATGGATACGTGTACAGCGCTATTAATACACGAATTCTCCGACTACTGGTTACGCACGAGCGTTGAAATTCATGTTTATACGGCGTGCGTACAGGATGTTTATTTCAGTTTACATACTGTCACGGATGTGTACTACCGGTAGTATACATCCGTGATATTGTGTGTCATTTTCCCCACCATTTGTGTACGCCCCATAACTCAGTAACCGTTAGGGATATCTTCATGAAAATTTAAAGGAATATGTATCAGGTCAAGATCATGTGTCTCATACAATTACGGTTGCTTTCTGTTTCTGAGTTATGACCCTTTGATTGTGTTTTATGCTTATTTTGTATAATCGACATTCTTGTACATGCCATATAACTCACTTAGAATTTTGTCACGATGGTCATATGTGTCTGGCACAAGAAAAATTGTTCCTTCTTTCTAATTTTAAAAGTGATGCCCCAACTGTTTTAGCAAGCGGGTGTATAATTGCGCCGCTGGCGAAGTTCTTGTGTTGTTAATGTTTGTGACTTTTCAGTATAGAGGGTTAAAACATTTGAAACTTTACTGTAACCATTGAAGCGTGGCTTAAAATAAACATCAATTGTGATTACAGATATCTTGAACTATGAACTGCATTTATATGTAGTTTATTTTTTTTTATTGTATTGAAGGTAAGAGATGAAACTAAATCTAAACATCATTCAATTGTTTTCTGAGTATACTGTAGAATTTTAAAAACTGGAACGATATTAGACTTCTACCACTGGGGCAGTCTGATGAGGGTCGAAAGGGTTTGCATGCTACTTCATGCGCGGATCAAGAAAGTTTTTTCAGATGGAGTCCAACTTTGATAAGTTTTTTTTTTAGTGGAGCGAGGCTCAAAAAGCCACCAGAAGGCGGGAAATTATCGGCCTGCAAGCGAAACGCCATTGGAATGGTGTTTCGCTGACGGACCGAAAATGACCCACATTGAATGCTGGTTTGGTAGCTTTGTGATTTTCAGGGGATCTGGAACAGTATTCATATGTATGGTATGTAGGTATGGTGTATAAATTGAAGAAGATTGTTGGCTCTAATAATTTTTCAGCGCAGTTCATTAAAATAATTTCCCATTATAAAAAGTTCTGCTATGACATCAATGTATTGCAGCAGACTGCATGCTTTGTGGTCAACCCAATAACGGTTGGCAGCTTTGCTTTCCTCTTTAATTCCACGCCGGTGGGTCGGACTTCAGACTCTACGACGGTTCCGACTTAAAGACTTATCTATTGATGAGATGGTAGGGGCCTGATGCTTTGGCTGTTGTCAGGCCCACCGGGGTTTACCTGTTGGATTTCTTTTGCTCCGGTATTCAGTTTTATTTACTGTTGAGTCCTTATCTTTGCTTTATCTCCTTTTTTATATCTTGATTTATATGTTCTAGAAGATGATGCATTGATAAGTTAGGGGTCTTTCATGCAAACCAAACATCTATGTGTTTTGATCCACATCTGAACTAAGAGTTCAGGTTGGTGCACCGTTAAACCGGTTTAAGCCCTCCAGTAAAATATTTTTACTGACCGTTCCAAGGCGGTGCTACTTTTGTAGATCATTTATGTTATTTCTGTCTTGTTTTGTTATACTTTCATGCACGTCTGTTTGTTGATGTCTTGTGGTCACCTGCTGGGAAAGGGCTGACCTCTTGGCCCTCGTTTGTGATGTCTAATTGTGACGTTGTCACTTTCCCATTTGTATCCTGGATAAGGTGTGGTGCTTGATTGTATCTATTCCTGATCTTTGCCATCTTTCTTACTTTGGTAAGAAACCCTATTTTTGTGATTTTTAGGGGGTCCGGACCCCCAGTCCGCCGCTGGATCCGCACATGATACTCGTCTACTTCGTACGTAAAATATCAGCAGACGTTATTTTCGAACATTAATTTGCAGGCAATGAAATGTTGACTATTTGCATGTTGGATAACGTTTTGATGTTTATCGTCTGCTGATATTCTTATACAAATTCACATTTTATTCACTTCAAGAATACCATGAGAGTGCCAAATAGTCAGACTGAGCACAAAATTTCAACCGCTCATAAAAACTAAAACAAATAAAGAGGTTTCTTGCTTTAAGCCTCTTTAATATTTTATTTATCACGTTAATAATAACGATTGTTGGCATTTTAACATTTATGAGCAGGATAAACTTTGTGCTCAGCTGAGTTGAGTATGAAAACGGTTTTATAACCTCTAAGCCAGGCCAAACATGACGGGCCTGATCTGAGTTCTTATGTTTTGGAAAGTTTATTAGTAGACGACTTTAGCTTCTGCACATGTTTAATCTCATAGACACACGGTATACATTATTGTTATCCCCTTTAGCCAGAAATCACGCATGTATGAAAGACCGTATTCACTTCCCCGGATTGTTTTCGTACAATTCGAATCACACAAGAAGAAACCAAAGGAGTTTGTGAAATCTGCAAGGTAAAAATTGTATGTCAGGTTTGGGAAAACCGTATTGGCTAAACTAGCAATATGAACAGCTGGAGGACAGCCCAGTACATCTCCATTGTTCATATCTGAGTTGTACTTGTCCCTGCAGGATGAATAATCACTACCACTCCCACAGCCGGTCGGTCTTCTATGGAATTCTTCACACAGATATTGGTAGTCAAAGCACCAGTTAGGACTCCTACTCAGACCATCTGTTGGAACTCGCACCTCGAGTACTAGGAACTGGTATCCACTGTAGGCTATGTTTTTCGATCGCATCACTTGAAAGGCATGGTGGCGAGCTAAAAAAAATAAAAACTATATATACTTACAGAAATACCTTTTTCGTACACATACTTCAATAGTAGTCCATGAAGCCGGCTATTCAGCTTCTGACTACCAAAACACCTGTTGGAGACTCCTTACAGCAAAACTGTGCAGCCCTTGGGTCTCCAAAATATATCTAATATATAAACAAAAAAAGAATAATTAGAAATATGATATTCTGGAACAATTTAAAAAGTAGAAATGTTTAGATTTTATTTGTTTGTTAGTGCTGACGCTTAATATCCCAGCCAACAATTCTAAATCGTGTTAGGACGATTTTCCTGGTTGCAATAACGCTTAAACAAAACATTAAATATGGATCTGGTAATAATGGATTCTAATGTAAAACTACAAATAGCATTAGCACTCAGTAGAAACAAAACCAGAGGCCCTAAAGTTAAGTGAGTTGGCAACCAGAAACCTCTATTTTCATCTTCTCACTATAAGCAGCCATTATGTTAAGAAATGAATTCAATTTTTTAAATGTTCATAAATTCATGAATACTTTGGGTCACTTGCAAAGTAAGTGAAGCCCTTCGTTAACTTTGCAAGAGACCCGAAGTATTCATGATTACCCCTTTCAAGATTCTTTTTTTTTCAGAAAATATTAAATGATTCTTTTATCTCTGCCACCACCATTTATTTGGTTCTTTTATGTAATAAATTACATCTACAAGGTATTTCGCTTCACTGTCAGCAGCTCAATTCTGTTAAATTAGATATAAAGTACGACCCTTGCTTCTGCACATGTATAAACTCATAGACACACGGTATACATTGTTGTTATCCCTTTCAGCCAGAAATCACGCATGTATGTAAGACCGTATTCACTTCCCCGGATTTTTTTCGAACAATTCGTATCACACAAGAACAAACCAAATGAGTTGTTGCTTCCTGCACGGTATGTCAGGTTTGGGAAAACCATATTTGCTAACCTAGCAATACCATCAGCTGGATTACAGTTGAGTACATCTCCGTTGTCCATATCTGAGTTGTACTTGTCCCTGCATAATGAAAAAGATGATCCGCGACGATAACCATTCCCACAGCCGGTCGGTCGTCTATTGAATTCTTCACACAGATATTGGTAGTCAAAGCACCAGTTAGGACTCCTACTCAGACCGTCTGCTGGTAACTGCACCTCAAGTACTAAGAACTGGTATCCACTGTATGTTATGTTTTTCGATCGTAACACTTGAAAGGCATGGCGAGCTAGCATAATAAAAACTATAATAGCTGCGACATGTGATTTCCAACAATGTGGCATTTTAACAAGTGTAGACTCAGACGAGCCTGTGCAGCCCCATTTTTAGTTTAGCTTAGAAACTCCAAATGATGTTCAGTCAGTAGCTTAACACTCATAGAATATTCAAGCGACTAGCAAATGCTCTTACCAGTCTGCGCGAATGCGCAGGCTGGTCTGAGCCTTTGCTAGTCGCATATACCACATTGTTGGAAGTATCATGTCGTGGCTTATATATACTTAGAGAAATGCATTTTTACACATACTTGAATAGTTCTAGTCCATGAAGCCGGTTATTCAGCTTCTGACTACCAAAACACATGTTGGAGACTCCTTACAGCAAAACTGTGCACACACTGGGTCTCTAAAATATATCTAATATATAAATAAAAAAAATAATATTTAGAATTTTCATTTTCTGGAACAATTTAAAATGTAGAAATGTTCAGATTTTGTTTATTTGTTAGTGCTGACGCTTAATATCCCAGCCAACAATTCTAGATCGTGTTAGGACGATTTTCCTGGTTGCAATAGCGCTTAGCATTTTGTTTTGAAACAAAACATTAAATATGGATCTGGTAATAATGGATTCTAATGTAAAACTACAAATAGCATTTGCACTCAGTAGAAACAATAACAGAGGCCCAAAAGTAAAGTGAGTTGGCAATTAGAAACCTTTGTTGTCATCTTCTCACTATAAGCAGCAATTATGTTAAAGAGACTAAGTCTGCAACTATGAACATTTTTCGAAAAATTTTATTTTCTTCATAAATCATTTGTAAAAGTAGAATTAAGTTATGTTTTCACAATAAATCTGTTCACTTTAGCTGAAAACTGCACGGAAAATTGAATTATCTTATAAAAACAGGTGTGTTTGTAATTATTTGCGTCCCTCCAATAATTATAGACAGTTAATTTTAACGTAAATGCTGTTGATTTGATACTGATAATTTGTTAAGATTTACGAAATTGGTAAAATGTATTACCTAAATTTTAGTTTTTTTACTGTGTTCTTGAAAAATAGAAACATTAGTTCTAAAATAAAAGGTCAAAAGTTACAGACTATGCAGCTTTAAGAAATGAATTCAATATTTTAAATGTTTATAAATTCATGAATACTTTGGGTCACTTGCAAAGTAAGTGTAGCCCTTCGTTAACTTTGCAAGAGACCAGGAGTATTCGTGATTACCCCTATCAAGATATATTTTTTCAGAAAAGATCAAATGATTCTTTTATCTCTGCCACCACCATGTATTTGATTCTTTAATGCAATAAATTACATCTACAAGGTATTTTGCTTCACGATCAGCAGCTCAATTCTGGTAAATTAAATAAAAAGCACAATCCTTGCTTCTGCACATGTATAAGCTCATAGACACACGGTATACATTGTTGTTATCCCTTTCAGCCAGAAATCACGCATGTATGAAAGACCGTATTCACTTCCCCGGATTTTTTTCGAACAATTCGTATCACACAAGAAGAAACCAAATGAGTTTGAATATCCTGCACGGTATGTCAGGTTTGGGAAAACCGTATTGGCTAAACTAGCAATACCACCAGATGGATTACAGCCCAGTACATCTCCATTGTTCATATCTGAGTTGTACTTGTCCCTGCAGGTAAAATAACCAGTACCACTCCCACAGCCGGTCGGTCTTCTATGGAATTCTTCACACAGATATCGGTAGTCATAGCACCAGTTAGGACTCGTACTCAGACCATCTGTTGGTATCTGCACCTCGAGTACTAGGAACTGGTATCCTTTGTATGTTATGTTTTTCGATCGCAGCACTTGAAAGGCATGGCGAGCTAGCAAAATAAAAAAAGCCATTCTAATTGAACCGCCACATAAGGTTTTCCAACAATGCGATATGTGCGACCATCAAAGCCTTAGATCAGCCTGCGCAAATGCGCAGTCTGATCAGAGCCTTTGCTATTCGCTTGCATGTTCTATGAGTTGTAAGCTACTGACAGAACATCATTTGGAGTTTCTAAGCTTGTGAGACAGCTGGACAAAATGTCACATTGGTGGAAATCACACGTCGCGGCTCATATATATACTAAAGGATTAAAGAAACGCAACATATGAAAGAATATTTTTTGCGTAGTTATGAGGTTTTGATTAAATTTCTTTGAGAATCTGCTTACTGACTATTAATGACATGTGATGAAATGCGAAAACGTTATACCCCGGCATCCAATTTAGGTTACCTTGCACCCCCCCCCAGGACAATTTTTCATGGGTGCAAAATTGTTCATTGGGACCCCCTGGATGGGAAACGAAGGTGTCCTCAAAAAAATTTTGGTTTGGGCTATGTGAAATTGCATGGTTTCTATGCCAACCCATAGCGAATTTGAGAAGGGGGGTCTGCCTATAAAATTACTCATATCTCAGCTGTTACTTATCCTAGACTACTAAACTTAATACCAAATTAAAGCTTAGACATATGCCTAATATCCACTTGTTGCATATGGAAATTATCTAATTTGCATATTCATAAATATTTATGAAAACATTAAAAATGTGTTTCAGGAATGGGGGTATACGTAAAAGATCAATAATATCTCAGCTGCTTTTAGTCGTAGAGTGCTAAAATTTGTACTAAAATAAAGCTAAGACATAGGCCTTTTATTCCGTGGTCAAATATGCACTGTATCTTATTTGCATAATTTGCATATTCATGAATATTAATAAAAACGCTAAAAAAATAAGGGAAAATCATTACAAATATAAATAGGCTGATTTCATCCCAATATTGTCATTGTTGCATGTTTTAATATAATCAATGTTACAATTTGACAGGTCCAATCATCCAGTGGTCCTATATGAATATTATCTCATTTGAATATTCATGAAAATGCCTAAAACTTAAAAAAATGAGGGAAAATCACGTAAAAACTATAAGCCTAGGGGAGGGGTTAAGGTACGATCTATCCTGCACTCCTAGGGCCTTTTAAATTCATGCCAAATTGTTCAGTGGGACAATCAGAATGTGAAATGAAGTTCTCCTCACAAGAAATTAGGTATGGGCTACGTAAAAATGCATGGTTTCCATAGCAACCGCTTTTATGATTCTCGAGATTGGGGGGTAGGCCTACAAATTCAATCATATCTAGGGTTCTACTTATCCTAGAGCACTAAAATTGGTGTCAAATTAAAGCTTAGACACATGTCTTTCTTCTTGTGGTCAGATTTGTAAATCATCTAATTTGCATATTTATGAATATTAATGAAAACCTACAAAATGAAGTAAAATCATAAAAAACAACATAAATGAACATATTTCAGCACAAAAACATCATCAAACCACCATTGTTGCCAGTTTTTATATCCTCAGTGATTCAATTTGATAAGTTCTTTCATCCAGTGGTCCTATCTGAAAATCATCTCATGGCCCTTTATGAAAATTATCTCATTTGCATATTCATGAATATTAATGAAATCTTAAAATGATGGAAAAAAGCATGGGTAAACTATAGTATGCAACAGGGGTAATCAGACCTAAATTGAATACATCAGACATTTTATTATGGGCATAAATTTGTTCAATAGGACCACTTAAATGTAAAAAAATATTGTCCTCAAAAATAAATGTTATTTGGGTTTTTGAAATTTCATGGTTTCCATGGCAACCCATTATGCCGAATGTAAAGATTGGGGGTATACATACAAAAAATACTCATATCTTAACAACATCTCATCCTAGATTACTAAACATGGTACCAAACTAATCCCTGGACATAGTAGTTTTATTTGGTAGTTAGATATGCAAATTATCTAATATACATATTCATGAATATTAATGAAAACTTTAGATATGAGAGATAAAATCTCAGAAAAATTAGGGGGTGTATGTATAAAATTACCAATATCTCAGCAGCTATGCGTCCGAGTGTATCAAACTTGGTGCCAAATCAATGCTTAGACATAGTACTTTTACCTTAAGTTCAACTTTGAAAAATAGTTATCATAAATAATTATGAATTTTAATTAAAACAGAAGAAACAAATGAAAAATCGCGGAAAAATAAAGGGGGTGCACTTACAAATCTAATAATATCTCAATTGCTAAGTGCCCTAGAGTACCAAAATTGGTTTTAAACTAATGCTAAGACAATAGTATGTTTAACAAATTATCCAATTTTAAAACGGTCATATTACAATATTTATGAATATTGATGAAACCATGAGCATTTTGAGAATAATATTTGAAAATGAAGGGGATATACCTACAAAATTACTCATATCTCAGCAGCTTATGGCCCTTACGTAGCAAACAAGGTGCCAACTTATTGCTATGATACAGCTCTTTATCTCAATGGTTATATTTGCCAGTTGTCGCATTTACATATTCATGAAAATTAATATAAACATTAGAATAAAGAGAAAAATCGCCGAAAATGAATGGGGTATACCTACAAAATAACCAATATCTTAGCTGCTAATTGGCCTAGAGTAGCAAACGATATACTTAATTTAAGTCTATGCATAGCAGATTTACCTAGTGGGAAGATATAAGAATTAACTAATTTGTTTAGTATCAATATTAATAAAAAAAAACTTTAAAAATACAAGTAAAAAATGTATACAAATTAATAGCAGTGTAGTTACAAAATTACTCATATCTCAGCTGTTATAAATTTTATACTTTTTTCTTTTACTCAATTTTACTTAGGATTTTGCTGTTTGATATGGTACCAAGCTTGTTACTATTGGGCAATTGGAAGCCAATATATGAGTCACTTTGTAGCTATACCTCCTTAATTTTCCTGTATTTTCTCTTAATCTCTCATGTTTTCATCAATGTTCATGAGAATTTACATTTGATGTGTTATAAATTGGATCATTTTGGTAAACATGTTGTGTCTATGCATTGACTTAAAATCAGGTTTGGCACTATTGGGCACTTAACTACTGAGATATGAGTAATTTTGGAGGTGCACCCCCTTGATTTTTGCCGCAATTTTTCTTTCATTTCTTCTGTTTACATTAAAAATCACGAATATTCATGATAAATATTTTTCATATTTTACCTTATGGTAAAAGTACGATGTCAAAGCATTTAATTGGCACTAGGTTTGATACACTGGAACACATGGTAGGTGAAATATTTGTCATTTTTGTACATCCCTTAATTTTTCTAAGATTTTTTCTTTAATTACAAAACTTTTCATTAATATTCATGAATATGCAAATGAGATAATTTTCATATAGGACCACTGGATGAAAGAACTTATCAAATTGAATCACTGAGGATATAAAAACTGGCAACAATGGTGGTTTGATGATGTTTTTGTGCTGAAATATGTTCATTTATGTTGTTTTTTTATGATTTTACTTCATTTTTGTAGGTTTTCATTAATATTCATAAATATGCAAATTAGATGATTTACAAATCTGACCACAAGAAGAAAGACATGTGTCTAAGCTTTAATTTGACACCAATTTTAGTGCTCTAGGATAAGTAGAACCCTAGATATGATTGAATTTGTAGGCCTACCCCCCAATCTCGAGAATCATATAAGCGGTTGCCATGGAAACCATGCATTTTTACGTAGCCCATACCTAATTTCTTGTGAGGAGAACTTCATTTCACATTTTGATTGTCCCACTGAACAATTTGGCATGAATTTAAAAGGCCCTAGGAGTGCAGGATAGATCGTACCTTAACCCCTCCCCTAGGCTTATAGTTTTTACGTGAATTTCCCTCATTTCTTTAAGTTTTCAGGCATTTTCATGAATATTCAAATGAGATAATATTCATATAGGACCACTGGATGATTGGACCTGTCAAATTGTAACATTGATTATATTAAAACATGCAACAATGACAATATTGGGATGAAATCAGCCTATTTATATTTGTAATGATTTTCCCTTATTTTTTAGCGTTTTTATTAATATTCATGAATATGCAAATTATGCAAATAAGATACGGTGCATATTTGATCATGGAATAAAAGGCCTATGTCTTAGCTTTATTTTAGTACAAATTTTAGTACTCTACGACTAAAAGCAGCTGAGATATTATTGATCTTTTACGTATACCCCCATTCGTGAAACACATTTTTAATGTTTTCATAAATATTTATGAATATGCAAATTAGATAATTTCCATATGCAACAAGTGGATATTAGGCATATGTCTAAGCTTTAATTTGGTATTAAGTTTAGTAGTCTAGGATAAGTAACAGCTGAGATATGAGTAATTTTATAGGCAGACCCCCCTTCTCAAATTCGCTATGGGTTGGCATAGAAACCATGCAAGTTCACATAGCCCAAACCAAAATTTTTTTGAGGACACCTTCGTTTCCCATCCAGGGGGTCCCAATGAACAATTTGGCACCCATGAAAAATTGTCCTGGGGGGGGGTGCAAGGTAACCTAAATTGGATGCCGGGGTATTACTTTAAGGATAAAATTAACGCCACAAGGTGAAAACATTTAAAAACGTTAAAATGTGACATGGACGTCAGAACGAATACCATCAAACCCAATCTTCATGATTTGTTACATGACGTCGACTCCACAATGTGTAATGAAAGAAAGAATAAGTATCATGCTGAAATGTCAGTCAAATATTGCTTCAAACACTGCTGCTGGAATGCAAAGATGCACTGTGATAAAGAATAAGCATTTAACGTCACATAAAACCGTCGAGTTGAGATCGTTGGTGCATTACAAGATCTATCGAACCTAAAGATAACAGGACATGATTTGCCTGCAAAAGTTACCATACCATGCTTACGGAACCCGTAAAATTGTGTCAGAGGGACGTTACATTGACGTTAGTCATACTGAACACAGCATAACTTTGCAAATGAAAACAGCCTGTTATATGCGAGAACTAAGCATTAAACTTGCTAACTGTAACTGTAACTTTTCCACTTGGCCAATCTCTCATCAAAAAAAATGCGCAAAACATTACGGTTCCTTTAAAGTGCAGAATAATGAATTTTGACGTCATAATACACAGTTTTGACGCCTAACATTCGAGCATTATTCTTGCAGTAAATGTGCTTTTAATGAATAAAACTCAACAAGACTAAAGTTTTACCGCAGTTAAGGCAATATTGGTCTTGACGTTATAATGACGTTAAGTGTTTGAAATCATAACGTAAGGTAGCAAGATGATCATTTCCTGGATCCCGAAATTTATTCCAAAGATTTTGTAAACAACAAACCGGTTTTTGATGGAAAATTGACTTTTATTGACTGTGTTTCACAGTTTTCTACTGGGGGTCAGGATGATTACGTGCATGCTAGCCGGCAAACGTAATCGACGTGGTGGCTTAACCTACTGTAATGTGACGGATACATAAACCTTTTATAAAATAATATCGTCCACACAACCGACTTGCATTACATTTAATGTTTACAATGAATTGAAGTGATTGTTGGGCTTCTTTATTTCTTAAGTATACTTCCATTAATATTATTTTGGTACACTGAAGCCGGCTTTTCAGCTTCTAACTCCCAAAAAACCTCCTTTGATGGTTACACATTCTTTATTGAACAATTCAAAATGTAATATCAGTACATTTTGCTCAAATTATTACCCATTTAAATATTCCGCCATACCCCACCCACTCTGATTACTATAGTCTAGTGATAAAATTCAACATTTTGAGTCTTTCAAAGTTTAATTTATTTTCGGTAGGTTTTAATTGCACGGGTAAATGTCATTTACAAAGGTAAATTCAGATTAAATTACGCTGTGCATCACGTTTCTTCTGCATTGTGTACGTGACGTTAAGTTTTGAAGACGTTCTCAATCACGTGACAAAATATTTCCTGACATGCTTAACATTAAATCGTAAACGCCAAATGATTGCAAGTGTAAGAAGTTAATGTCAAAATTGTGAGTGTACATAAAGGTAACTTATAGAGAATTTATCTCAAAATAAGCTGTAAACTGATGTTTTAATTTGACATTTATTTTCAATATATTGACGTTATCAATTACTGTTGAGTTAGAAAAAGTTAATAAACTGCATTACTGGTATTGGTATCATACACGCTACAGTGTGAATAAACAATAACCAAAAAGCATCAGCTGGACTTTGAAGAATATCACTGGATGCTGTATGCTACCATATGATCTGACCAGCCGCGTCGCGTTAAAATACAGTCAAACTAACGACTAATTCATACCAATTTTGAGTTGCACATTAAACGCTGCACGTAACTTTTCAATCGCATTTACCATTCGCGAAAAAAATGCAAAATTATGGTGGTGTGTTTTCAAAGTGCTCTAGTATAAATACAATCGATGTAATTTTTCAAATAAAGTGACTGGAGACGAAAGTAGTAGCCATGAGGAAAGTTGTAATCAGTTCTTTGGAAACTCAGCAACATATTTGAGATCGATTGCGGGCCGCTAAACACAGCAGAAGAACGTGCAATGCAAAACGTGCCAAACGTGTTATGTTGCTCTCTATTCATGGATTTTTGCTTGCTTATCTACCATCTCATTTCCTATATGACTAGAAATCCAACACAGAACAATTTCGTCATGAGCTTTTAGCGTATAAAGTAATTGATCTGTGTTGGATTCCTAGTCATATAGGTATCCAAGGGAATGAGATGGTAGATAAGCAAGCAAAAACACCGATTTCATTAGAACCAACTTCTTTTAAGATTTCATTTTCTAATTTTAAGCCATCTATCAATAAATATATCTTGGAAGAATGGCAAACTTCATGGAATAACAGCATTGGAAATAAACTTCTTGAAATAAAACCAACTATTGGTGAATACCAATCAGTTTTTCGAAACATTAGAAAAGAAGTTGTTTTAGCTCGACCCCGCTTAGGTCATACAAGAGTCACTCATTCATACTTACTACAAGGTGAAGAGCAACCACATTGTGTTGGTTGCGATGCACTATTCACTGTTCGTCACATCCTTTTGGAGTGTGGCGATTTTGCACAAGTAAGAAATAATTGCTTCCATCTTCTGAACATGAAACAGTTATTTCAAGATATACATATTGATAGTACTATGACATTTTAAAGACAAATAAATCTTTTTAATAAAATCTAATTAGTATTTTTTAAATAATGTTTTGTTTTACATTTGTATCAGACCATTATACAGATTAGTTGGTGTTATATTTTGTTCAGTTATAGAAAATGTACATTTTTCTAAATAGCTCTTTGAAACTGTCAGATATTGTACATGGTCTCTCCTGTCAACAACCGTATTATAACTTATTATCATTATACAATCTCAACACCATCATTCCTTTCATTTTATCTTACAAATTTTTACTTATTCCATCCACATCATGTTTAGTTTAATACCGTCTGACGCTAATGACCGACCCACAAGGGTTGATGCGTCGTTAAGCACCAAACAAACAAACAATTTATTCATGGATTAGCCATTGAAGTACCTGAATCCTAATGCAAAACAATCAATGCTAGGTTTTATGAACAAAAATTTTCTGAGAAAGTTAAACCGATAGTTTAAAAACGTCGTCCAAAACTGATAACGGTGGCATTTATTTATTGCATGACAATGCCTCTTCACATAAATCTAGCATGATGAAGTCATATTTGAGGTTGAATAAAGAGCATCCACATTACTCGACGACAAATCTGAATCATCTTGGTTATGTTTTGTTTTCACTGGTTTAAGAGTATGCCAGAAGAAAACTTAAAAAAAATTAAATAAAGTGAAATTTAATGGTTGGTTTTGAAGGTTGAAACCTGTTTGCATGTAATTTGGAAATTTTCGAGAAATCAATATTAAACAAGAAATGTCACAGTAATGTGACGAATGCCCCCAAAGGAATTGGTCTAGCATAAGACACATTTCAGGACAGTTAGCTGTAATATGGGAAATATGCTCCAGACACAAAAAAACCCCTAGAAATGAGGCCAGAAATCAATGTCATGGTTAAAGTGACCCAAAATGGTATGCACCATTCCGCCATCCCAAGAGAAATCAACACCCCAAATTTGGGATTCCTACATCAAATAATATACGAGATATGCTCCAGACACGATTATTCACACTGCATGAAAAGTCCGTTTTACTGAAATTTATCAAGGGGTATAAATAAATGATAAATATTCAAGCTGTATGAAATACTCTTTTACATACCTGTTTGATTTCGGTGTTCATACCATACATGTTTAATCACCCTTATGCTATGCATAAATATCTGGTAAATATAATGACTATATTTATCGTTTGGGTAAACATGTATGCATACTGCCCATAAATTTATCGTATCTCAATAAGTTGGGTAAAGGTTGTTTCATATAGGCATTTATCGCAACATTTATCCAGCATCTGTAAAGTACAGTATTGACCGCATTTACATGTCTGTATTTAAATGCATTAAACATGGTCAAATATTAGTCAAATGTTTGACCTAAAATGCTGACCTATGACAACATATGCGCATATAGCTCACTTATTTGTACATGTTTGGTTAGACTCATAAAGTTTGTTTCATGTGAGTATTTATTGCAACATTTACATAGCGTCTGTAAAATACAGTGGATGCCGCATTTATGTGTCTGTATTATTATGCATTAAACATGGTCAAATGTTAGTCACATGTTTGACCTAACATGCTGACCTTTGGCTACATAAGCGCATATAGCTCACTTATTTGTATGTGTTTGCTTAGACTCATAAAGTTTGTTTCATGTGAGTATTTATTGCAACATTTATATAGCGGCTATAAAATATAGCGCATACCGCATTTATATGTCTGTATTTTTATGCATTAAACATGGTCAAATGTTAGTCACATGTTTGACCTAAACTGCAGACCATTGGCTACATATGCGCATATTGCTCATTCTTTTGTACGTGTTTATTCAGACAAATAAAGTGTGTTTCATATAGGTATTTGTGACAGCATTTATCTATCATCTGCAAAGTGCAGCAGATACAGCATTTATAGGTCTGTATTTTATGTATTAAACATAGTGAAATATTAGTCAAATGTTTGACCTTATCTGCTGATCTATGGTTACATATGCGCATATAGGCTACTTATTTGTGCACGTTTACCTTAACTTATTAAGATTGTTTCATGTAAACGGTTATAGCATCATTTATCCATCATCTGTGAAGGCCAGTGGATACGACATTTACGTATGTCTGCATTTTTATGCATTAATATTGTGAAATATAAATTAATATTTGACTTAAACTGCTAATCTATGGCTATGTATGCGCATTTAGCTCACTTATCCGTGTATGAAGTAAATCTGAAACACATGCGAGAATGTTAGAATTTAATAATTTATTTACGTGATTACCATGTATTAAACTCTGCTTATATCTCTGAGACATTTTTTTATTTGATTCTTTACGTCCCATCAACAATCTTTCAGTTAAAAAGGGACGGGTCTTCCTGGGTTGAACCAGTACTAAGCTAGGATAAATGTGTCTAGCTCAAGGACCACAACGCAGTGACGCCGTTGAGGCTCGAACCTATGTATGCGCATTTAGCTCACTTATCCGTGTATGAAGTAAATCTGAAACACATGCGAGAATGTTAGAATTTAATAATTTATTTACGTGATTACCATGTATTAAACTCTGCTTATATCTCTGAGACATTTTTTTTTATTTGATTCTTTACGTCCCATCAACAATCTTTCAGTTAAAAAGGGACGGGTCTTCCTGGGTTGAACCAGTACTAAGCTAGGATAAATGTGTCTAGCTCAAGGACCACAACGCAGTGACGCCGTTGAGGCTCGAACCCGCTGCCTCTCGGTCTCGAGTCAAGCACTCTACCACTGAGCCACTGCGCTCCCATGAGACATTATGTGACTTTGCAAAAAAAAATCCAATTGGAGATGCGTTCTTTTAAGATTGTAAAAATACCATGAGGCTTGGGTTAAGAAACCAAAGGGAATATTTGGTCTATATAATCAATTTGTGCAAATGAACATGTTACTGTTTAAGCTTGTTGTCTCGCCTGGCATCCTTATCATATCCCTTCTTATAAGCGAGTTGTATAGTTGTCTTATCTAATCACAGCAGGTACGTCTGGATAAAACATAATCCAGTGTGTTGTAATAACTGATAATATATGCCATATAATTATGAAGCATCTGCCTGGGTTGCATACGAACGACAAAGATTCAGATCAGCCTGTGCATCTTCACAGTCTATATTGGAAAGTATTATAAGCTTGCTTTATAGTTAGACAAATCAAAATTCTACAAATTCTTCAACAATCCACTTCACAGAAGTATCAAAGCTAATCTTCTTACAAATATTCAGATGCAATAAAGTCCACGTAACTTCTGATAGTTGTGGATTTACCCCCTCCCCACCACCCTCCACCCTTCTGACTTTACCGGCTCAGGTGTGCTAGATCGATAGCTATGCATACAGGCAAGCGCAGATCGCTTATGCCAATGTATAAAGAACAACTTCTAGGGGCGTGCGAATTGTTGCACTTTCCATTAGTTTTCATGAACAGACTCAATAAAACCAAATCTGCTGTTTTCTTATATTGTAGGTTCTCTCTATTTCTGAAGACTGTGTGTATTCAGATTAGTCTGTCTCCAAATAAATTTAATCCATATCTACGAGCATTTTGTAAGATAAGTTCCAAACTATATACTACATGTTTATTTAGGGTATGATACCAAACTCCATACCTTTGATGTTGACAGACTATAATTGAAAAATAGTCTAGTTTACTGTGTCCAGCACTGGGTCCAGCATTGTCATTTTATTGAAAATCGAGTTTCTACATTGATGACAGTTGAAAATTGTCAAATTTAGCAGCCGTTAATTATGAGCTTATTGCATAGAAATAACTTAATGTAATTCGACCTGTCACGTAATCAAATCATCACCAAACGGGGAGGTATGACTAGGTCTTGCTGTAAAGAACTGTAATTTATTACCATTTTTGCAAAAAAGTACCGATTCAGACCAGCTGACTTTTGATAATGCCAGCTGATCTGGATCTACACTACTTTTTTTTAATCCAAATAAAAAAAGATAATTGCTAGATGCGACTTTTGTCGTGTGCTGATATCTTTTGCAAACAGTTTAAATCCAGATCAAATCTGACATTTTATCAGAGCTGTTCTGGATCATCAAACCACTTGTCACTCTTATAGCAAGCCAGAAGGAAATTTTGGGTTTTCACTCAACGGCCTGCATTTTTAGCCCTATCAGTATGACCGTTCATGAAATTTCAAATGGGTGTCAATCAGTGCCGATCCAGATCAGCTGTTTCTGATGAAGCCAGCGGATCAGGATCTACACTGTTATTTTTTCAGATTAACACTTTCCTTGCTAGCGACGATTTTTGTCGTATTGCCGACAACCTTTGCAAATCATTTAGGTCCAGATCAGGCCCTACCTTTTGTCTGGCCTGTTTTGGATCCAAACTGGTGGTATTCCCGAAAGCTATTTCTGATGTTCTCTCATTATGCATTTTAAAAATGTGCTATCTTCACCAATTATAATAGCCACATGACCTCTCGTGATGTTTCACGCCGAGAATATCAGTGCATATTCAGATCAGATGGCTTCTGATGAAACCAGTGGATCATGGTCTACACTGTTTTACCACAATGATAATTCAATTAAACTCTTCTCTGCCAACAGTCACTTTTGTCTTATGCTGATTACATTTGCAAACTGTTTAGATCCAGATATGGGCCGTATATCATAAGCGCGGCAATTTAAACGCGCATATGATAGTACTTTTTCCGCGCTTTCGTAGAAAAAAAAACTCGCATATGATATATCAATCCGCGCATACGTAAAGCGGCGCAGATATCTAATGATGTGTTTCACACATTTTGATATCACTAAGCCTATGTTAAAACAGAATAAAAAGCATTTTTTATTTCAATTATTTTATTTAATGATTAATGAACAAGACGCAAGCTTAACAATATTTTATACTTTAAGTAATAATAATTCATGAGCCTCGCCATCGAAAACATGCGAACAACAAAGATATAGATTAGACTGCATATTTATGCAGACTGGTCAATGTCATTGTCGTTTGCTACATACATTAGGTGAGAAACAGAGCCGAAGCTGAGTAGTCGGCAAAATAATCGCAGCAAACAGGTTTTTATGGCATATTCCATTGGGATTTTCGACCAAAAAAGCTCAAACAAGTTAACACAGCTACAGAGACAAGCGAGGAAAGTAATTTTTGCGTGCCACTAGTTTTACTATTGTACTTTAAAGAGCGTGAATAACAAAGGCGCAGACGAGACTGCGCGGATGCACAGACTGATCCGTGCCTTTGTTATTGTCATGAAAAAATGCATTTTTTTATTAACTTGTCAAACACATTATTTCAAAATTGGCATCAGTTGATTTTTATTTTTCAAATTGTTTCGAAAAGTTATTTAAAAAATATCATCAAAGTATTAAAAAGTCTGGATCCAGATCAGGCCTGGCATTTTCCGGGCCAGATCTTGGTCTAAGCTGTTTGAAAGACACTCGCCGGTATGCAGCAAAGTCGGGGTTTCTCTAGAAGAATCAGATGAGCCTGCTTATCTTCATAATCACACAAAAGCGCCCACAGCTGGCGTGTGCAACCTATCACCACGGGATAGCTAAGCCCACGCCATGTGTTAATGGGCTTTTTTTATTGGTAACGAGGGGGGTTAAACGACCCACTTATCGATACATGTAGACGGATGGCTGAGAATGGGTTTGCTCCCCCCCTAGGGAATTTTGCAGACATATCCTATCTTGTAAAGAATTGAAAGCCGAGTCTTTTAAGAGATGTTTGCACTCTGTGCTCCGGGGCGTTAGTCTGTAAGAGCCTGTAACGTACGTTACTTAATCAAACTAAGAAAAAGTAAATTGAAAGTTTGGGCTACAAATTAAAGACATTAAAATATCTATTTTTAAAAATCATTCATATAGTCTGCATACTGGATATCTTAACTACGTATGACAGCCATTTGAACAAAATTGCGTCTTCCTAAGGTATCATATGCGTTACATAAATCAGATAACCCATTAAATTTTGCAAGTGTGGCTAACATCATTTACATTCACAATCTCTCTGTGTGTTTTGCAAAATGTTTTTAACCATGTCTGACTAGCTTATGCAATTGGCTAACAGAAAAATTAAACTTTGATTCCCTAGCTTAAATATTTTTTCTGAAATAAGCAATTAAACAACCCTACCCCTACCCAGTTATAAGGTGAAATATTTGGTATTAAAACTAAAGTAAAAATAGTTAAAAAATATTTGCAGTTGATGAATGTGTTTCATTGTTTGGGATTTACTTGCTTATATGAAAAGACTCATAAATCTGCAAGTTTGTTGTAAAATTTTTAATATCAGAGGCTGTACCATATGTTACATGATGTAATAAATGGGCAAGCTCATTGTCTTTACGTAAGATATGCCTAAAATGTTTTAATCTCCTCAAGGGAATTTTGCAGACATATTTCTTCTTATAGTACAACTAAAGCTGCATCGAATAAGGGATGTTTGCACTCTCTATGTTGGGGCGTTAGTCTGAAACAGCATGTTACATGCGTTACTATATCAAATAAAGGTAATGTAGTTTGAAAATTTGAGCTAAAATTGTGAAAAAAACTCGCAGCTGTTGGATATCTTACATTGTTTAGGGATTTTAAACTGGCACCTATGATAAAGACTTATAGATCTGCTAGTTGTCATCAAGTTTTAAAGATCAGAGAGTGTTACATATGTTAGGGTGATAAGTAAAATCATCAAACAGTATTTTGACATCAAGCTGAGTAGGGGCCTGCTCCATCCTAATCCCCTTTGGAATTCTGCAGACAAATTACATCTTATGTAGCCATTCAAGGTGCTTTTTATAAGAAATGTTTGCACTCTGTAAGTCGGGGCGTTAGCCTGTAACAGCTTGTAACATATGTTACTATATCAATTTGAGAATAAGAAATTTGAATGTTTGCGCTACCAAAAGAAGACATTAAAATTTTCTAATAAATTGACATTCTTATAGTTTTTATACTGGATGTCTTTACTAAATATGGAAGCTGTTTAACATTAATATGGCTAACTGTGGTGTTATGTGCGTTACATGAACCTAATTATAATTTAAAAGCTATAATTGTGGCTATCGTCATGTAGTTAAACAACTACTATGACTTGGTTTCAAACTGTTTTATTAGATTTTACAAGCATATACTCAATTGATGAATAGGAAAAATCAAGTTTGCTTTTCTATCTTAAATATATTGTCTTATAGGAGTTAATACACAGCCCTACTCCCAGTTTTACAGAGAAGCGAATTTTGTTATTACCGTTTAAGTAAAACACATGAAAGCGATTATAGCGTGTGGATATTTTTCATTTTCTTAGTGTGTCTTGCTCATATATCTACAAGATGTCATTAAGTTAAAGATCAGGACACTTAATGTGTACTTATAAGTCTTTTGTGCAAAAACACTAGAAATTATATTCATTTCTGATTATCAAGCCCATGGGCTGGTGTTACAGATGTAATCAATGACCTTTTGGACACATTTCCTAATACTGTGCATATAATGCTAAATATAGAGCCACAAATAGAAAAGATAGTTTTACATTTTTACAAGAAAATACAATAAATGAAATGGTCCAAACTATTTCTCATCGATTTAACACTCATGTTAAGCGTTTGTTGTTGTCTGCTTCTGTGGTAATCATTATTATCACATGCCTCCTTTCAACTAGTAGAATCATCACACAATATTTCAATCATTTACTGTTATTCAATTTTACCACCAGTCCCCTCAAAATTGATGAGCCATTATCAACTTTCCTATTTTGCCATTTATGGCTTGGAACTGATATGAATTCCTAATAGTTGGCTCTTTGAGTATGTGTTTTAAGTGATACTCTGCAAGTAGGAGAAAGTCTAAAGCTTTACAAGGAGGAAAACTATGCCATTAAGAGCAATGAGTACCTGGACTGATGTACCTTGATATTTCTGTGATAAAGAATCATATCTTAGCTGGTTAACTTTTATAAATGTAGCCTTTCTATACATGCAACCCACATATTTTCATTTAATAATGTCTCTGCACTTATTATCTTTCCCCAAGCATTCAAAAACTTATTTGAAGTCTTAGTACTTCTGAAGTGCTGAAACCGAGGTAACTCTTTCCCTTCAGATAAACGAACTAGATGTATCACAGCAGGTAAAGCAATGAAATGCAGGATGAACAGAGCGCAAATTAGACCCTTTCAATTCAATGATTCACTAAGTTTCTAAGATAAGAGCGCTTATTAAAGGATGTTACATATATAACTCGTCATAATAAATGAGCAAGGGCATTGTCGTGACATCCTTTTTGATTACACAGTCAGAGGCAAGTGTTTTCAATTTCAGTGTTTTCAATAGATCATGAAATGAGGCACCTTGTTAATGGGACGTAAAGAATTAAATCAATCAAAATCAGGCTCGATATTAAAATGTGTTTATGCGTTAAGTTGCTGCCTGGAAAATGCACAAACTATTGAACACATGCAATTTTGCACAGGTTCCATGTTTTGTACATTTTTTATGGCAAAGAGCAAATAAACGTAAACCTAACATTACCATGCCACCATACAGTTAAATAGTTTCGGTCCAGATCAGGCCCGAAGTTTATAAGACAACTCGGACCAAATTCATTAGAAAACTCGGCCCACATTTTATTTGAAGTACATACGACCTGCATGCACATGTATGATGTAACCAGAATGTCTGTGCATTAGCATACATGTACATGGATGTCTCTATAAGCAGTGGCGGATCCAGAGGGGATCAGGGGATTCGCTAGAAACATGCCCCCCCCCCCCCCCCCCGTTTTTAAATATCCTATGAAAATGAAATATGAAATAATTTGATCTCAGTGAGACCGAATTATTTCATTTTCATGGGAAATTTAAGGAAAATGACAGGAGCTAGAATATTCAAATGCAAATCACTTATATGAGCCGCGTCGGGAGAAAACGTTTCTTTGGAGTACTGCGACCATTTAGATACAGAAACAAACACTTATCATTTTCTTTCTTACTATACCACGGGTGGTAAACCTAGGAACTACCACGAAATTGTGTTAACCTAATTTTGTCTTTATCCAATTTTCGGCCTGGAAACTACCACGACGTGTCCCGGATGTGGCTTGGGAACAAAATTACGTTAACACAATTTCGTGGTAGTTCCTAGGTTTACCAACCGTGTATACTGTCCTCGCTCATACTTGACCATTACGACAGGGAAATCTTTTTTTTATCTAAAACCGCAGGGCCTAGTATAGGAGACAACACTTATTGACTGAAATCACTTGAACTAGAACTTTTTTTGTATGTAGCATCAGCTAGTGGACCTCTACCATGTGTGTTCACAATATGACAATGGGACCATTAATGCTCCCGCCCAGAGTGTCAAAATCCTGTTAATTTTGTCAACATAATTAATGGAAAGCCTTGTAACGAAACTGCTTATCTATAAAACATCATAGCTGGGATTTGGAAGAGCTATGATATTTTAGTATCCTTATAAACACTCATTCTCAGGCGAGCGACCCCTGGCCCGAAGGACCTCCTGTTTCTATATAAAGAATCGTGTTCCTGAGAGACAATGATTTTAACTGTGTCACCTATTACAAGTCATGTCCACTCTGTCATCCATGATTATGAAGGATAACACTCAAAAGTTATGTTGAAATTTCACGAATTAGTTTTGTGGTGCTTAGGGGCCCATTGAACTTCGGCATCCAGTTATTTTTGAAGAACAACAGCATTCTAACAGTGTTTTGAAAAAGTTCTGATGTATTATTTCTAAAGGTTGAGTAGAACATTTGTTCACATCCTTAAACCATCAGATTGTGTTTCAACTCACATATTTCGCTTTACTGTCGATACAAAGACTCAAATTCATTATTGCAAGCCGTACATAGCTACTTATTTGAGATGGCATACAGAAAGCAACGACTCAATGTACATACATTTTTTCGGAACTCTCTCTCTCTCTCTCTCTGCTCGCGCGTTTGAGAGAGAGAGAGAGAGAGTTCAGTCGCTTGCAACCACAAGTCATGTGATGTGATAAGAAGAATCATTCACATGTGACTATATATTGCTAATTCTGTCATTGACATTTGTGAAGATTGAGTACCAATTCTTCATATCTGTGATAATTTGGTACCGATTTTTCACATATGTGAGCATTTGGTACCAATTTTTCACAACTGTGAGCTTCTGGTACCAATTTTTCACATGTGTAAAAAGTTCGTACCAATTCTTCACAAATGTGAAATTACGTACCAATTCTTCACATGTGTGAAATTATTTACCAATTCTTCACATATGTGAAAATTGCGTACCAATTCTTCACATTTGTGAGGAATTGTTAGCTATTCTTCACATTTGTGAGGAATTGTTAGCTTTTCTTCACATTTATTAAAATTTAGTATCAATTCTTCACATTTATGAAATTTAGTACCAATTCTTCACATTTATAAAAATTTAGTACCAATTCTTCACATCTGAAAAATCGAACCAGGTATTCGAAGATAAGTCGAATACGTACCGATTCTTCACAAGTTAATACTATAAAAGTATGAAATTTGATCACAGATTTTAGACCCCCCCCCCCCCCCCCCAATTTTCGAAATTGAGTGTGTATCGAAGTGTAAGTTATAAAAGTCGAGTGTCGAATAAAAAAAACTAACAACAACTGCAACAACAATGGTGCCAAGGGGACATGGTCACCAGAATCAAATCAACTAATAATATATTTATGCAAATTTGGTTAAAATTGAAGCACCGGTTCGGAAAATGTGTGTAAATGGCTGACCTAACAGACTTCTTGAAAATTAATTTATAATAGGGCAGCAATGCAGTAGACCTTACGATTTGCACCTAGATGCCTTTTATTACTCGATACTTGCCTTTTAGTACTCGACACTTGATACTATCCGTTTTCCTTACTCGATACTTGCATTTTATTTCTCGATACTCGACATTCATTGCTCGATACTCGACTTTCATTTCTCGATACTCGACTTTTATTACTCGATACTCGACTTTTATTACTTTTTCTATGTGTCTTGATCCACAACTGAACTAAGGGTGAGGTTGGCGCCGTAAAGAGCCGGTTTAAGCATTCCAATAAAATATTTTAACTGACCGTTCCAAGGCGGTACTTCTTTTGCGGATCATTTGTTTTATTTATGTCTTGTGTTTGTCGTACTTTCGGGTCTGTTCATTGCTGCCTTGTGGTAACCTGCTGGGAAAAAGGGCTAACCTCTTGGCTCTCGTTTGTGGTGTTTAATTGTGTTTTGTCACTTCCCCATGTGGTATCCTGGGTCAGGTGTGGTACTTGATTGTACCGATTCCTGATCTTTGCCGCTTTTCTCAGCAAAGGATTGGAAATCAGATTCTACCAAGATTCCAGAGCATAATTTTGGACTGAAACACGTATTTTCATTCGTTGAAATACAAAGGTATCCCTGAACCTCCAAGGTAGCCTTATGTTTCCTTTTCGTTTACAGACCCTTTTCCCGCCAACACCATTAAGTCTGATCCCGTATGGTCTCACCTTTATGTTGTTGCGCAAGTTCGTAATCAGGTGCTAATTAACCGTTCTTTACAGATTCATCTCCCGCGCCAATAAAATATTGCAAAACAGTGTCGGTTTGTCTTCTCTCTCTCACACTTTCTCTCTCTCTCTCTCTCTCTCTCTCTCTCTCTCTCCTTGTAGTAGGTAAAATTTCTTTGAAACAGTTTGATATCTTACTATTTAGACTTTTAGAAATTCAGTCTCTTTTGATTTTGCATTGGAGAGCATCGAATGCCCAGATGAGCCAGTGCATCTCTAAAGTCTGGACAGAAACTTCGCTGTTCGTATACGCAAGATATGGAAGCAGATGAAGGCTTAGACCAACTATAGACCACAACCTTCATACCTAACTCGCAACGTTAGGTTTAAATCTTTCTAGCGATGAGACGGCACGGTTGTGAAGATTGATATGCGCTCTTGTTTCTCGCAAACAATCGATAGGAATAGCAAGTACTGCTTATAATTAAACAAACGACAAAGACACTGAAAAGATTCTGTGATCGTGCTGGTTGATATGCACATTCGTTTTTCGTATATCAAAACAGATATCACAGTTCAGACTTCACACGTCATACTTCAAACTTCACACTTTGTACTTCACAGTTCAGACTTCACACTGCAAACTTCACAGTTAAGACGTCAAACTTCATGGTTCACACTGCAAAGTATAGACTTCATACTTCACACTTCATACTTCACAATCAGACTTCACATTTCATACATCACAATTTTCAATTTTTTAAACGCGTGACTTTGACGTATTACTAATAAAATGGCGTGTGATGTTGTTAGGTTACTTTTTGTTAGATATTGTTAAATGCAATTGCTGACTGTCATAATATTTGTTAAATTGATAATACAATACCATATTTCGATGTTACGGTTTAAAACTTCAAAAACAAAACTGAATCTGCATCTTTCATCTGGGCATTGCTGGTTGCACAATGAAAGGTTCAACTTTAAACACAGTCAGAGATGCATGATTGATTCCTGCCTAATAATTGTTCAATAAATAAGAACTGGCATTACCTACTTGAGGTTAAGTAGAAATTAACACTTTTCATTTAACAAGATACATTTAAACAGAGATTAAAATCGATCACGCCATTTGTATTAGTAATACATCACAGGCATGTGCTTAAAGGTTGGAAACTGTGAAGTGTGAAGTATGAAGTTTGAAATATGAAGTGTGAACTGTGAACTGTGAATTCTGAACTTTGAAGTGTGAGGTATGAAGTCTGAAGTTTGAAATCTGAAGCTTGAAGTCTGAACTGTGAAGTATGAAGTGAGAAGTCTGAACTTTAAAGTTTTCAATAAGCAGTCAGAGCTGTGAATTGTGAAGTCTGAACTGTTGAATATGAAGTGTGAAGTTTAAGATGTATCTTTCTTTTCCCTTAAATTACTTTATTTTGAAAAAAAATGAAGTGTGAGTTATGAAGTAGGAACTGTGAAGTGTGGTGTTACCACCGGTCTTTCGTACGATTTGATGTTATAATTTCACTGTAAATCGTTTGTTAAGGATTGAATTTAGTGATAAGCATATTTTATTAATGCCACTGACTGTTATATGGAAGTCGCTGAAAAAATGATAAGGATGAATTTTTTATCTTTTTCCACACTATACTGAATTTACTGAACGACTGAAAAACACGTATAGTCTGAAAATCCATTTTTATTTGAAGAAACAAAACATTCGTGCTGGCAGTGATATGTTGCTTGCTGACGCTATGACGTTGCTTAGTGGGGTTGTGCGGCTTGCATTTTGAACAGCTGCATGACTAAGTCAACAGAATCATCCAGTTAAACACACAACAGCCTTGAAAATATGTAGGTTTAAGGAAACCCCCAAGGTTCATGTTTTTCTGTCATTTCTGTTGGGCCTCGACGAGAAACCCTGTCATTGGTGTTTCTGACTTAGTAAGTCTCTAACAAGTCTGCTTAGCTACAGAGACTAGCTAGAAAAATGAAATTTCGCTTGAAGCAAGCCTGTCTAGATACGAAACTGTTTGAAGTGAATAAAAAAGGTGCTGACCAGGCTGCGCGGATGCGCAGGCTGATTTGCTTATTTGTTGTTCACAAACCCACCACCACAGGTATTTTCGTCGCCTGTCCTCCAGGCATTAAAATGAAAATGTCATCAGAGGGGTAAACCTATAAAATCTGAGAAGTATTACACCTTATGGCTATGTCTCAACTTTAACCTATGTGTGTAAAACACACATTGAAAGGTAGACATGCCACCAAGAAGGGTCAACTAGTTTCTATTATTTACAGAAGAAATAGACTTTAGTTTTTCTTACTAGTGGCTAGGCTAGTTTTCTCGCCTCGAGGCCCGTTTAGATTCTCGCTAGGATATGCTTTTTTGATAATAAATTATTAAAAATCTTCTGTATTTGTCTTTGATATTGGTTTATGCCCCGCCTCTGTAAAGATTCATAATTCAGAAATCTTGTCCTATACATTGCTTCATATCCTGCCTGTTGTTCACCAATCAATCTATCGTTGATATAATTAAAGATGTGCTGTACTGACTGGCACGCCAACAGAAAGATCGGCTCAGATGCAGCTGTATGCCCTGAAAAGACTTTGGGTTTACCAGTTTACCAATTCCATAATTGAGCCACGGCATGAGATTTTGAACAATTTGACAAGTGTAGGCTCGGACGAGCCTCTGCAGCATTCTTTTAAGATTAGAAACTCCAAATGGCGTTCAGTCAGTATCTTAACAATCATAGATCACTCAAGCGACTAGCAAAGGCTCTGATCAGACTGCGCGTATGCGCAGGCTGGTCTGAGGCTTTGCTGGTCGCACATACCACATAGCACTGGCTCATAAATCAAATAAGTTGCTGTGTAGTTTGTTGGTCGGGGAAATGGACGGCCATCGGTGATTTTTTAGGGAGTATGCGATAAACGATGATCTCTCTCCCGTGTTACTTGCTTAGATATAAATTTGGGTGGGCTTTTGGGATAAGACCTCGCAAATCGTGTGCTAAAATAAAAGTACATTTTGATGATAGCACATGTATAAAAACTATTTTTCACATGGTGACTGAATGTGAATATGGTACCTACCAGTCAGGCACTGGAAGGAAAACCTTCCAAGCCAAAAGTATGCCTTTTTGGAAGGAAAAGACTTCCAACTTAACAATTTCACTATGGAAGGATTTTCCTTCCAACAGTTTTTTCACTGAAAATTGGAAGGTTTTTCCATCCATCTTAATGACAAGTTTTGGATGGAAAACCCTTCCAAAACATCATTTTCATTGCAAATTTGGCATCCGATCGGCTATCCGATCGCAGGGTTAATGATGTAATTTGTATGTTTTCATTACATTACCAAGCAGAAAAATCATGGTTCTATTTGATAAACCTTATTGCAATATAGGTAACATTTATTAAGATCATTTATCAATCTTTTCTTGTCACTGGTATAAGAGAAAGTTTGCAAACTTTTGATGACTTTTCTTGAAGATATCTTTTCAAGGCATGCAGTATTACATAAGTGTGTTACTATAAATAAATCTGGAAGGAAATCCAGGTAATCACAAACAGATGCTTTGGCTTATTAATGAGAAGAAATGTTTCTATTTCTAGAAATAGAACTAAAATTGAGAGACTGTTAGATTGGAAGGAATTTCCATCCAAATCTGTTGGAAGGTTTTCCTTCCAGTGCCTGACTGCCTACTGTGAAGCATCTCGCACCATCGGGCGGTCTCTGCCACGAGTGCGGTGCTTTGAAGAATTGATTATTTTGACTCTTCATCGAAGTGAAATTTGCACGCTAATTTATTTTCCGCGTTTAACTAGTTCTATACTTCTACTACGACCTCTAAGTAATGACCCTCGATTCATTCAATGCATTTACCGTTACAGTCACGCCTCAAAGCGTTTTGTGGAAGTTTTTTTGATACGGTGTTATTTTTCTAGGCGTTGATTATTCAATAAGTATATATTCAATTGTATACTTCTAAGTATTGATATTCATAATGCCTATATTTGTATTCAAAATTCACTTGGCATGTTCCAAGTGGGTGTTGAGCGTTGGTTTGATTTATTTATCGAGGCTATTTGAAAAAAGTTTTCTTCCTAAGGTAAATAAAAGATAAGAAGTTAATTAGCTTTGATCTGTTTCAGCGGTTTAATGCTTTTTGGCAATCTTTCAAGTTCTTAAAACAATTGTGAGATAATGTAAGGCTATCCTAAACCCCCTTCAAATAATGGGATGTTCGGTCAACGCGAAAGTGAGAGGTTTTGCCATGTCTATATTCATGATATTGTTTTATTTTCGTAAATGAGAAGTCGAAGAACACTGTAGATTTTAATTGCTTTTTGCAGCGGTGAGTTGTTTTGAGCGCATTCTTTCCGTTTTCTGTCCTTATTCACTGTTTTTATCGGTACCAGTGACTTAGACCGATGACCTACATTCGGCGATTCCACCGACTTCTATCTATCGGCTTTTATAAATTAAAGTGATCTAAAGTGGCTTTTAATTACTGATCTATCATCGTAAGGAATGCATTTCTCATAAACAAAAGGCTTGCACTATTAAAAGTTGAAATAAAATTGGAGTCAAACAATTAAATAGCTCAGATGAGGGCATTATTATCATACGGTAGGGGACATTTTTCGGTGACATCTGTCATGTGCGGTACATAATCGGCCAACTGAATATATATCACCTTACTTTAGCTTTTAAATGTAGAACATCTAGTGGCGCATTCAGTAGTGTCGCTGACTCTGAGGTCGGACATTGCTGGTTCGAGACCCGGCGGCGAATTTTGCAAATTATCTTTTTACATCTATCTCCCCTTCTCGGAAGTTTTTGATGTTTCTCAGGTTTCTAGTAGCGGATCTTTCACTTATAAAATTTTGTCAAATGAAACAGTTAACCCATATCTTAAATATTTTACATTTTCAATGCTTTTAATTACTTTGAAGTGGACAATTTTTCATGTGTTATTCACAAATGCATTAGTGTAGGGGCCAAACTGAGATATATGGGCTATTTTGCGAGTTTGTTGCACCCCCCAGGAAGAAAGAGTTGGTTACTATTTTCAGTCAGGGACATGTCTGGGGGCCTTAGAAACCCATGTTTTACTAAGTTTTCTGTGGTCAATTTTCTGTAAATGGCCTGTAATCAACGTTACCCCACAAACATTGAAAATAGCAGTACACAAAATACAAGACTAATAATAATATTTTATAATAGTATCAATGAATTTATTTGAGGTTTAAATGTTTGATCTAGTCATAAACATTAATTGCAGACATCTGTGAGATGTTTTACCGCTCATCAGCGTAACGTATGTTACATTTTATACGAAATTGCAGATAATGACTTTATAGATTGCAAATAAGAATGAACCATGTTCCCCAGCCACAGGAAGAAAAACTTGGTTACTATTTTCAGTCTGGGACATGTCTTGGGGCTATAGAAACCCATGTTTTAGTAAGTTTTCTATGGTTTGTTTTCTGTAAGTGAACTGTAATCAATGTTACCCTAATTTTGAAAATAGCAGTACACAAAATACAAGACTAGTAAGATAGTTTACAACAGTATTAATGGAATTATTTGAGTTTTTCATGTTTTAGCTAGACATAAACATCAATTGCGGACTTCTGTAATATGTATTTCTGCTCGTCAGAGTTACATACGTTACATTGCTTTACGAAATTGCAGATAATAACTGTATAGATTGCATATTATAATAAACCATGTTCCCAACCTTAAATGTGCGATAAAGATCTATTCTAATGATGAATTTCCACTTTTCCATACTTGAATCTATTTATAATTTGTAATTGGAGATAATTTGTAGTAAAATAAATGTTAAAATATGCTTATAAGCATATCATTTCTACTGACATACATATTTTCTATTTCAACCATATACATTGCATTGGAATTGACAGTGTCTTCTTTCATCTCTGTCACAATGAAATGAAATAACAGTATTAAAAACAAGTTATACTACCATGGGTATTTCATTTCTGTCAATATATAAATAAGGTAGCGTGAGTAACAACAAGGGTGTTTTGCATAAATGGATATACTAAAAATTGTGGAGAGTAGACTTATATCTTTACCTTAGCCTGACGACACGCAGAGTCTACTCTCCACATATTTTAGTAACTTCATTAATGGACAAATTATTTAAAATAAACATTAATCTAAGAGAGTTTTGTAATTTTGCTTGATCTGTTACTTTGATACATGTATGGTAATTTGCAGATTTTTTTATCAATGGTTCATGGCAATAAACAGTATATTTATGCTAGAATTCAAATATTGGACTGAATATACTGTACATCAATAAATAAATTTAAAAAGAAAAGCAATATTTCCTGCATCTGGTGGCAAGGCATGAGGATAGTGTGGGTGTCTTCAAGAATAGGGGCTTTCTGTCGACTTTACACTGAGGACACATCTTAAAACAAGTAAAGTTCCAGCTGAGCCTTCTTTGAATGGGTAACAAATCGGTCAAATTTGACGATTCACTGTTTTACAAGATAATAACCCTTTACGCTATATGCATATATTTGTCAAGCCCATAACATACGTAACAGCACACTGTCATTATTTTAGCCTAAATATGTTTTCCTGTGACAACTTGCTCCTTTTTTGCCAGTAGAAGTATTTTATCATGCCTGAAAAAAAACTATGTTTGCTAAAAAGTGAGAATGACCATGAAATGTCACAATTACAGACTGTAGATCAAACAAAGGTACCGTGAGGAAGAAACACAGAACATTTTAGGTCTTGGTTGCATTTTGTTATAATCTAAAATTCCTCTACCGTTTTTAAAAATTACAAATATGATATCAATCAAAGTACTTATCAGTATAAAAATAGCACTGTTTATACCAAAATGTACCTGATGCTTTGTAGATCTAGCATTTAATTTTTCTTGTATGCTTAATACATTAATTTTCACTGTTGACAATTACATTTTGAAAATAAAAATGTATCCATAGGCCTGTCACAATTGCAATCATCTATTCTCTTGTTGAATGCGATTTCATTATATCATATTGTAAAATGCTTATTATCTTATGATATTATACAGCAATTTCAAAAGAAATTATTTTGTTTGTTAACCAAGCAAGTTTGAGGTAAAGCAACCTGAGCGATACGCATAGACTTAAAAGCATATTACGTGGTAACATTAATTACAAAGCTTTTTCATATTAACATTAATTGCACATTTTTTGTCTGTTAGTGAAGCTTTATTTTAAAGTCCATTTTGAAGAATTATTCTAAAACTTTAATCATAAACATGACTGACTGTAATTCAACAACATGGTTTGAATTTCTGAAACTCACAGATTAAATTGTCGAATAAGTGTCTGTTGAAAAAGTAGTGCCACGACTCACACGCAGCTGTTAGCTTTCTTACATTATTCACAAGGAAGTTCTTTTTTCTTTCTTTTTTGCGCCTCTGGGTCTTGTTGAGCTATTAATAACACTGATACATGTTTACACATGAGGAGTAAGAGACTTATGATCAGTTTGTTGGTTTCAAAGATTTACTGAATTAGCCTTATTGTAAGCAAAACCATCAAAATTGTGAGCAATACAACAAACAACAGCTCGTAAACATAATTTTAGTCATAAACTGACTCATTCTTGCACCCATATCCATGTATATATTTGTTAATACTAGCATTGCTTAAGGGTTGTTTCTGGTTAAAGGAAAGTATTTCAGTTTTATTTTAAGTGTAATGCCATATTAAGATTGCAAATTATGAGTATGTTACAAATTACAAGTGCAAGCTAATCTCGTTAATTGCACTGGTTTTTACATATAGTAGATAAATTTAATGTAAAGACCAACCTTACATGCAATGAATCACTGTTTCAGCAAACTAATAAGGTTAAAACACTGATGCATTTTTTTTATATGTAAGGACAGGCGAAACAGATAAAAAAAATTGATTACCAATTGATTATGTTCGTAACTTTGTATTAGATAAACATTTCGTGATGTAATTTCTCCAAAACATTAGACATGACCTCAGATAAACTGATGATAGACTGGGTGTACACTCAAGCTATTAGCTGCTGCAATATGGTGAATAACAGATTCTTGCATAGCATGTGTATATATCATTGAATAACCTTGTTAAGAGCCTTAGTCACCAAAAGGCCAACCAAGGCACACTTACCTAATAGGATATTTTTCAATAGTATCAATGAACTTATTTAAGCTTTAGTTGTTTGAGCTAGACATAAACATCAATAGCAGGCATCTGTGAGATATGTTTCTGCTCGTCAGCGTTACTCATGTTACGTCATATACTAAATTGCAAATAATGACTTTAAAGATTGTGTTTTAGAAGAAAACATGTTCCCCAACCTTAAATTTTAATGTAGATATCTATTCTAATGGTAAATTTCCATTTTTACATATTTGATGCTGTTAAAAACTGTATTGAAATAAATTTATAAATATGCTTATTAGCATGTTATTTGTACTGGCTTACAAATTTTCTATCCTCATTTATTAGGTAACGTAGTTTACATGCCTATTAAGAAACTTTGACAATAGGAAACATAGTAAAACAGACCACAGGAAACGTAGTAAAACATTCAGTCCAATATTTGAATTATGAAGTAGATATTCTATGTATTGACATGTACCATTGATTAAAAACCTGTAAACTGTCATATCAAAGTAAAATAATCAATCAAAATTTCAAAACTCTCTTAAATAAGTGTTTATTTAGAATAATTTGTCCATAATTGAAAATATTTAAATAATAGGTGGAGAGAAGCCTCAAATATAGTCTGAGCCTGGCATGTTGTCAAACCCAGGTAAAGTTTGAGTCTACTTTCCACACTTTTTAAATAGTATTTTTATCCATTTAAGCAAGGGACAATGTTGTTACCTACGTTACCTGTTATATATAAACAGCAACACACTATCCATCGTAGTTGAATTTGTTTATAGTTATTATTTTGTTTCATTGTGAAAGTAGTGAAGATGACAATGTACATTCCAATGCAATGTAAATTGTCAGATAGAAAATCTCTACGCCAATATTAGAAGTGAAATGCTCATAAGCATACTTAAATATTTGTTTTTCAACCTCTATTGCCAGTTACAAGTTGTAAAAGCCTAAAATATGTGAAAATGGAAATTCATCATTAGATTAGAGATCTTTAATACACATTTAAGATTGGGGGAAATGGTTTATTCAAATATGCAATCTATAAAGTCATTTTCTGCAATTTCGTATAAAAAGTAACATACGTTACACTGACGAGCTGCAATACATCTCACAGATGTCTGCAATTAATGTTTATGACTATGTTAAACATTTTAACCTCAAATAAATTCATTGATACTATTATAAAATATATTATTAGTCTTGTATTTTGTGTACTGCTATTTTCAATGTTTGTGGGGTAACGGTGATTACAGGCCAATTACAGAAAAATGACCAAAGAAAACATAGTAAAACATGGGTTTCGAATACCCCTAGACATGTCCCAGGCTGAAAATAGTAACCAAGGTTCTCTTCCTGTGGCTGGGGAACATGGCTCATTCTTATATGCAATCTATAGTTATTATCTGCAATTTCGTATAAAAAGTAACATACGTTACGCTGACGAGCTGCAATACATCTCACAGATGTCTGTAATTAATGTTTATGACTATGTTAAACAGTTTAACCTCAAATAAATTCATTGATACTATTATAAAATATATTATTAGTCTTGTATTTTGTGTACTGCTATTTTCAATGTTTGTGGGGTAACGGTGATTACAGGCCATTAACAGAAAATTGACCACAGAAAACTTAGTAAAACATGGGTTTCTGAGGCCCCCAGACATGTGCCTGACTTAAA
Source organism: Loripinus fragilis (assembly GCA_964019695.1). Lineage (NCBI taxonomy): Eukaryota > Metazoa > Mollusca > Bivalvia > Lucinida > Lucinidae > Loripinus > Loripinus fragilis. The sequence goes on from OZ026515.1 coordinate 46,697,531, forward strand.
ATAGTAACCAACTTTTTCTTCCTGGGGGGTGCAACAGAACTCAAAATTTGAGATTTGGCCCCTAGACCACATACTCTTTAATATGCAATCAAATTGTTTGCTTTGGATTCTTTTTAGACAAATAGTAACGCTGCTATCTTAAAGTCCGTCAGTCAATAATTATTTTCACAAGCGATGAAGATGTTATTCAAAGGTTGTATATTGCTCACATGTACATGTTATCCTGCCGTAAGCATTTTCTTTCCTGTGCAAATGCATAATCTACTTGGAGCATGCTCATTTGTAGGTACAGAAGCTGGGATTTCACATGATGTACCATTTTTTTTCTTCTTAAAACGGATTTAATGGTTTCGAGAGTATCCATCTGACACCCAGCTTTGAACAGGCACTAGCGAATTAGGCGCAATTTCCATTGTATAATTATATATTTGAACTTTATGTAGCTGGTCAATTAGGGCGGTGCTATATGTAAACTGCTTATAACTGTTGGTGCAATTTTGGTAGAGGGCATTATGAGGAACATATCTTTGAAATTATTTGAGTATAGGAGTTTCAGCGGATGTGGTTTAATGATTTTCTATCTTAAGCTCGAGTGGTCATTTTTTTCAGTAGAGCATAAACAATTTAGTGCTATTCCGTAGAATACATCATGAACACTTCAGTGATTAACCACGCCCGGACCAACTGACAAAGCTCCGGACCGAGAGTCACTAGGGTTAGGTAAAGCCTGTCTTTTTTTTATAAACCCTTGCTACAGATCAAACATCACTGACAACTGGGTTATTTTTTACGAGTAAGGGAAAGTTATTGCATCCATAAAATTTATTGGATGGGGCAATTTTTTCCATGGAGCTTGTGCAATTTTAAAAGAACAACATTTTTGGGAACGTTTGTGTGATATTATTTTTGTTATGGGTCAGTGGTTCAGAATAAGTTGTTGTTTGAAGATTTGTTATGTTTTAGTACTGGTGGCTGGCTATACCGTTCAACAGTCCATATCGGTTTGTTCAATTTTGGTATCTAGGGAGTTTTGAGGAACATTTTCTGTGACATTAATTTGGCCACAGATTCAGAGAGTTGTTTGAATATATAATGACCCTTTGTTTTCAATTGAGCAATTTGGTAGAGGTGTATCATGAGGAACATTTCTGTGAATTCCGAGTTTGTATCAAAACAGCATGAAGAAATAACTAATAAATTTAGATAACATGTAGCAACGCCTTTATATAACATGTAATAACATGTTATGCTTTTTCTTGTTTTAATTGTGTGTAAACATTTTGGACCTCGATCAAGCCCGACGTCTGTCGGGTCTAGGCTGTGTCCAAACTATTTATGGGAATGTTTTGTGGTGTCAGCCAAAGTTATTGCCACCTATTCAATGGGTGGCAGCTCCAAACAGTCTGGAACCGTATCAGGCGCAACTTTATGTCGGGTCTGATTAGGGTCAAAATTGTTTGTGTTTTTTTTTACCGTAGTTTGTATTCAAACCCCGTGGATCAGGCGCAGTCCCGACTTTTGTCAGTCTGATCATATTCCAGGGTGTTTGTTTTGTGTTTCAATTTTGATTTATTGTTAAAACGGATTGGGGCCAGTTCAATTCCAACTTTTGTAGGGTCTGGGCCAACCCAAAACTATTTATTGAGGGGTGGTAGCTGAAGTTCGTTTTGGTCTTTACTTAAATATTTCGAAAGAAACCCCAATGTTGTTGTTGAACGTTTTATTTTCAGTTATATAGCTCGATTTGGGGAGAGGGATCGGCTGTTGAGGGGGGAACTCTGTCATTTGTCTTATTTCGTCTATCGCCGGTGTAAGTAGATTTTGTATTAAGGTCAAAAGAGTCGGTCGATTCTCCAGATTTGCCTGTTTGGTATGTTAAAGGCTTTGTTAGTGTCCTCGTTGTTTGTTTGTTTGATTAGATTTTTTACGTCCCATCAACAATCTTTTAGTTAAACAGGGACGGGTCTTCCTGGGTTGAACCAGTACTAAGCTAGGATAAATGTGTCTTGCTCAAGGACCACGACACAGTGACGCCGGTGAGGCTCGAACCAGCGACCCTTCGGTCTCGAGTCAAACACTGAGCCACTGCGCTCCCAGTGTCCTCGTTTGCTCAAGAAGACCATGAGGCGCGATGCACGTCTGTGTTTAACCCTAAGGACTAAGTCTCAAGGCTGGGAACATCGGAGCGGACAATGCCCCTGTCGGCGCATGAGGACCGTTAGGCGGGATGCACACCCTATCCCAGGACCGCAAAGTACGTGTTTGAACCCCCTAGGTGGGACTAGTGTGTGTTGGTCAGGATTCGGACGATTCTCCAGTTACACCCATTTGGTATGTTTCAAGGCTTATTTGTCAGGTATCGAGAGCCAGCCCTTGATATTCATCATGATGATGCCATCATATCATGCATACATATTACAATGGTACAGTCAATGCTCAGGCGAATCTGCACACATGCGCGGGCGCGCGAGAACCTTTGCAACTCGCCTTCACAAAATATGGATGCAGATGAACACTCGAACATTAACCAATTTAAGCCTAGCGTCCTTTTTGTGGGACATATGCAAACAGTGGATACCCAGACTAGACGCCGCACAATTCGGCGTCTGATCAGGGTCTCCACTGTTTGCTTACAGAATGTTCTATCAACATTTAAATAAAGATGAAAACTACCACTCAACAACCATTCAAACGGAAATTGACTGGCCCAATTGATAAGAGAGGGAAATTCCACTCGGCATAAGTGAATTAAGCCTGTAGCGCGACTACATTCGGTTTTAGTGAAATTTTACGGATATGTGATGATCAAAATCTCACGCCATGAGTGCGGGTACTTTGCACATCGCTGAGCAGCAAAGGCTCATGTGAGCCTGCGCAAATGCTGAAGATTCGCCGGAGGCGTCGCTGCTTGCATATACAAATTATAGATTGATACGATTTCCCGTAGTTTACACCAGCAGTGCCCTTTGTGGGCTTTTTACAAGACTGTATAAACGGCAAACTGATTTACGATTATGCAAATTGCCCATGTGGCGGCACATATTTTCGGACCTTTCATCCCGCCTTTCGTCTGGTTGCAGCTATCTAATGAGATAATTAAATTATCTATAGACGACGTCTGCTCCATTGTCTTCACAGAGGTTGGTCATTTATAGAAATATTCTCGAACGAGCTACTTCGAGTAAATATATATTTTGAAATATTAAACGTTATAACTTTGCAATTCATAGATTGAGAAAGGATATCATGTTTAGACATATGAAAATGTAAATTGTAATCAGAGATAAACGATAATTCAATGCATTCTGAAGTGTTTGGTGGAATGGAACCTACTGTGACAATAAAATTATTAAATTTTGCCTACTAGTGTTGTCTGCTGATAACCTTTGCAAACAGCTTGGACCAAGTTCAGTCTCAACATTTGGTGGGGCCTGATCTGGATCCAAACTGTTTTGGTCTAGGGGCCAAACTGATATATATGGGCTATTTTGCGAGTTTGTTGCACCCCCCAGGAAGAAAAACTTGGTTACTATTTTCAGTTAGGAACATGTCTGGGGGCCTAAGAAACCCATGTTTTACTAAGTTTTCTGTGGTCAGCTTTCTGTAAATGGCCTGTAATCAACGTTACCATACTAACATTGAAAATAGTAGTACTCAAAATACAAGATTAAAAGGATACTTTACAAAAGTATCAATGAAGTTATTTGAACTTTAAATGGTTGATCGTGTCATAAACATCAATTGCAGACATCTGTGAGATGCATTTCTGCTTATCAGTGTTACGTACGTTACATTTTATACAAAATTGCAGATTATGACTTTAGAGATTGCATATAAGAATGAATCATGTTCCCCAACAATAGGAAGAAAAGCTTGGCTACTATTTACAGTCAGACACATGTCCCGAGGCCTTAGAAACCCATGTTTTTCTAAGTTTTCTTTAGTCAATCGTCTATAAAAGGCCTGTAATCAATGTTACCCTAATAACATTAAAAATACCAACAAAAAAGACAAGACCAATATGATATTTTCCAATAGTATTAATGAAATTATTTGAACTTTACACGCTTCAGCTAGACATAAATATCAATTGCAACATCTGTGATATGTACTTCTGCTCTCCAGAGTTACTTATGTTACATTTTTTTATGAAATTGCAGATAATAACCTAAAAGATTGCATATCAGAATAAACCATGTTCCACAACCATGAATATGTAATAAAGATTTCGATTCTAATGATGAATGTTCATTTTCACATATTTGAAGCAATTTATAAATTGCAACTGGCAATAAAGTGTAGTAAAATAAATATTTCAAGATGCTTATAAGCGTCTCGCTTCTACTGGCGTACATATTTTATTTTCGTCAATTCACATTGCACTGGGGTGAGCACTGTCTTCTTTCATCTCTTTCACAATGATATTAAATAGCGACTAAACAAACAGGTTAAAATACCATGGACATTTAATTTCTGTCAATATATAAATAAGATAACGTAGGTAACAAAATGATGTCTTGCATAAATGGATAAAGATGATAGAATTTGTGGAGAATGAACTCAATTTTTTTGCCTTTGCCCAACTACACGCAAGGTAAAATTTAAGTCTACTCTCAACATGTTTTTGATATTTACTTCATGATTCAAATATTGGACTGAAGATACCGTATATCAATTAAAAATTAAAAGTAAAAATACCAAAGCAATATTTCCTGTATCTGGTGGCAGGGCAGAGATGATTGTGCGTGGTGTCTTCCAGAGCAGGGGCTTTCTGTTGATTTTATACAGAGAAAGACAAATCTTAAAAACTACTAAAGTTCTGGTTAAGCCCCTTTTTTAACAAAAGCGAAAGGGTAACAGATTGGTCAGATTGATGATAAGCTGTTTTACAAGTTATATACCTTTTACACTAAATGTATATGTAAGGTAAGTCCATAACATATGTAACAGCACACTGCCATTATACTAGCTTAAATATATTTTTCCTGCAAGTTCTGGCTCTTTTTGCCATTAGAAGTATTTTATCAGGCTTGCAAAAATATGTTTGCTAAAAAGCGAGTATGACCAGGAAATGTCACAATCACAGACTGATGACTAACCAACGGTAATGTGAAGAAGAGACACAGAACATTTTAGGTCTTGACTGCATTTTGCTATACATGTAATCTAAAATTTCTAACTCATTTTTTAAAAATTGCAAACAGAATATCAATCAAAGTATTTATCAGAACAGAAGTAGCATGGTTTATACCCAAATGTACCTGATGTTTTGTAGATCTAGCCTAAACTGGTTTTCTTGTATGCTTAATACATTTAATTTTCACTGTTGGTAATTACATTTTGAAAACAAATAACAACAATGTTTCATCTGTCACAATTGCTATCTTCTCTACTTTTGTTAAGCACAGTTCTTTTATATCATATTGTAATGCTTATTATTTTATTATATTATACAGCAATTTTGAAAGAAATTCTTTTGTTTGTTAATTAAGGAAAGTTAAGGTAAAGTCATACTCATAGACTGAAAAACATAGTATGTGGTAACACTAATTACAAAGCTATAAAGATATTTCATGGTAACATTAATTGCAAATCTGTTGTCAGTTACTGAATTTTTTTGAAAGTCCATTTTCATGAGTTACAACTTGAATCATAAACATGACACAACAAAATTAAGCAACATGGTTTGAATCTCTGAAGCTCACAGATTAAGTTGTCAAATAATTGTCAGTTGAAAAAAAGTGTCACAACTAACACGCAGCTATTGGCTTTCTTACATTTTTAATAATGTAGTTTTGTGTTGTTGTTTTTTGCACTGTCAGAGTTATTTCTAACAAATGAAATGAAAAGTATGAGACTTATGGTCAGTTTGTTGGTTTCAAAGAGATACTGAATAAGGCTTATTGTATGCAGAGCCATCCGAAAATGTGAATAATACTGCAGATAACAGCTAGAAGACATCATTTTAGTCATAAACTGACTCATTCTTGTACCCGTTTGTTAATACTAATATTGTTTGAGGGCTGTCTTGTCTACAGTGAAAGGAAATCATATCCATTTAATTTTAAGTATAGTGCCATATTAAGATTACAAATATTTAGTACTGTATGTTGCAAGTTACATACTTGTGCTAGCTAATCTCGTATATTGCACTGGTGTAATATGATACTGTAATATAAAGACAAACCTTATATCCACAAATCACCGTTTCAGCAAACTGATATGGTTGAAAAACAGATTTATTATTTGTTAGGATGGCGAGCATCCCAACTAAGGGATTGTTTTCTACATCATGCAAATCAGAAATATTAAAACAATTATTATTTTTGTAAATTTGTATTAATTAAATCTTTCGTGATGTAATTTCTCAAAACATGAGACATGACCTCTAATTAACTGATCAAAGACTGGGTATACACTGAAGCTGTCAGCTGATCCAATGTGGTGAATGATAGCTGCGTGCGTAGCATGTTTACATCATTGAATAACCTTATTAAGATCCTTTGTCACCGAAAGACCAACCAAGACATTCTTACTCTAATAGGATATTTTCCAATAGTATCAATGAACTTATTTGAGCTTTAAATGTTTGACGTAGACATAAACACTAATTGCAGACATCTGTGAGATAGGTTGCTGCTCGTCAGCGTTAGGTATGTTAAGTTTTATACAAAATTCAGATAATGACTTTTTAATTGCATATTAGAATAAAACATGTTCCTCAACCTTAATTTTATAACGTTGGTCTCCATTATAATGGTAAATTACCATTTAAACATATTTGCAGCTATTTATAACTTGTAACTGTAGTGAATTAAATATTTAAATACGCTTATTAGCAGGTAACTTGTACTGGCTAACATATTTTCTATCCTGATTTTATATGTTAACGTAATTTACAGGCATATTACGAGTTTGACAACAGGAAAAGTAATAAAACATTCAGTCCAGCATTTGAATCATGAAGTAGATATTATGTTTATTGTTATGAACCATTGGTAAAAAAATCTGCAAACTGTCATATCAAAGTAACAGAATCAATCAAAATTGAAAAACTCTCTTATTTTATTGTTTATTTAGAATAACTTGACTATAATTGAAGTTTTTTCAAAAACATGATAGAGAGTAGACTCAAATATAACCTTATCGACAGGCTATGTCGTCAGTTTAAGGAAGAATTTGAGTCTACTTTCCACACTTTAGTGTTTTATCTATTTATGCAAAGGACAATGCTGTTACCTACGTTACCCTTTATATATTAACAGCAACAAACTTTCCATCGTCGTTGGCTCTGTGTATTAAATTATTATTTTATTTAATTGTGACAGAGATTGAAAAAGACATTGTACATTCCAATGCAATGTAAATCAGTTCAGATAGAAAATATGTACGCCAGTAGAAGTAACGTGCTAATAAGTATATTTAAACGTTTATTTTGCCTCCTCTATCGCCAGTTACAAGTTATTAGTAGCTTTTTTATATAAGAATGGACATTCATCATTTGAATAGAGATCTTTATCACAACTGTAAGGTTGGGTAACATGGTATATTCTAATATGTAATCTATAAAGTCATAATATGCAATTTCATTAAAAAATGTAACATAAGTAACTATGACCAGCAGAAATACACCCCACAGATGTCTAAAATTGGTGTGTAAGTATAGCTCAAACATGTAAAGCTCAAATAATTTCATTGATACTATTGGGAAATATCCCAATAGTCATGTATTTTGTGTTGCTATTTTTAAAGTCAGTAGGGTAACATTGATAACAGGCCATTTGCAGACAACTGACCGAAGAAATCTTAGTATATCATGGGTTTCTAAGGCCACAAGACATGTCCCTAACTGAAAATAGAAGCCAAGTGTTTCTTCCTGCTGTTAGGGAACGTGGTTCATTCTCATATGCAATCTATATAGTCATTATCTGCAATTTCGTATAAAATGTAACATATGTCACGCTGTTGAGCGAAAATATATCTCACAGATGTCTGCAATCACTGTTTATGACTAGATCAAACATTTAAAGTTCAAATAATTTCATTGATACTTTTGTAAAATATTTTATTAGTCTTGTATTTTGTATACAACCATTTTCTATGTCAGTAGGGTAACGTTGGTTACAGGCCATTAACAGAAAATTGACCACAGAAAACTTAGTAAAACATGGGTTTTTAAGGCCCCAAGACATGTCCCTGACTGAAAATAGTGACCAAGTTTTTCTTCCTGGGGGGTGCAACAGAACTCAAAATTTGAGATTTGGCCCCTACACTATTTGACACAAATGGTATTTCTGGAAGAATTTTTTGAATTTGATGATTTTGGGGAAAAAACTCCGCAGAAGCAATGCAAAAAAAAAACAAAAAAAAAACATTCATAATTAACCAGTCGGCGAACAGTTACATCGAAGCTTAGATTCGTGTTTGAAAATTGACGTAAAGCGTGTAAGAAGGATCTCATGACGAGCATTTTAATCAGTATGCAAATCATGAACTATCGGAATTTGACAATAAAATTATACGACGTCAGATAGTTACTACAATTCGGACCTTCAAGACGACCCCAGAAGCTATCAGTAGCGAGTCTGATTGCTAATCTAGGGGTCGTGATTTCGATTCCGACCCGGCCTGACCCATACTTTCGTGAAAATTTATCATCGAATATTTTCTATGGCCTTTCTTCCCCTGCCAGCGATTTCAGAAGGGCTGCTGTAAGCTATAAGCGAAAGTATGTGTAACTCTTAAGTCGAATCTGGCTGTGGTTAGGTCAACTGACAGTCTCGACATGATCACAGCTGTTGAACGGGACGTTTGACAACAAACCAAAATCAACGAAAGAATAGAACCAATGCCCACAACCAATAATGCCCACACTCTACTGAAACCTATGTAAACATGCGCACATAAAAGCTTTATGCACCTCACTGCATATACACAAACACATATGCATATTAATATTTGACCATATTTAACAGCACATGCAGCAGTATGTATATATAGAATTTATCAATATTTAATGACCTGAAAGCATACTGTCAAATGGTATATACCCTAACGTGCAAATATATGAGCATACCAGAATTTATGCATCTTTTACATACCCTTTTAAATGCATATATGTTTTACATATTTACCAATATATCACCGAGTGCATAAATTCTACGATTTGTCAATTATTTCAAAGGATATGTATACACAACTATCATTTCATATTTACACCATATTTAAACGCATCGTTTAAAATGAAAAAATATAGTGTTTGACCACAATTTACGCACGCCAGCAAATATGTAATTTCTCAATGATGCATGTATCTCGGCAAATAAGGTGTGCATTTTGATATTTACCATGGCTATTTGTATATCTGTAAACACTGTATTTACAACTATTTATCAAGATGAATAAACATAAAGTGTGCCAATCATGCATACATATTCTAAATATTGGCACAATGTTAAAATGAGTATACTTGTGGAAATACTGAAATGTGAATTTTATTTGAATACCGGAATTTAGTATAGATAATTTCATTATTTGAGCACACATTTACAGATAGGTTCATAAAGGGGTAAATACGGCCAATACGGCATGAACAGATCTATTTTTATAAGAGTAAATAGTAGTATTTACGGTATGTAAATGAAAGCCAAAGGAAAGGCAAACATACATAACTAAATGGTAAACATGAATAAATTTAGGTATTTACGCATATTTACCCTGGGTTTACATAGCTATATAAATCGCACTTTTCATCCAGTGTCAAGAAACTAGGTCTAAGGTCAAGATCATAGTGACCTTAAAATTGTATGCGACATACCAGCATCCAAAGATGCATCCATACAGCAAATCTGGGATTCCTCCCTCAAATAATATATGAGATATGCTCCTGACACGATTATTCTAGAAATTTTGTCAAGGTCACAAAACTGATACATGACATTCTGCCATCCCAAGATGCAACCATACACCAAAATTGGGATTCCTAGCTCAAATAATATGGTGAAAATGCTCCGAACATGATTGTTTTAAAAGTTAGGTCAAAGGTCAAGGTCGCAGTGACCCAAAATTGGTATGCAACACTTTACCATCCCAAGATGCATCCACACACCAAATTTGGAATTCCAATCTCAAAGACTATAGAAGTTATGCACCAGACTTGATGCTGATTCTAGAAACTAGGCCAGAGGTCAAGGTAACAGTGACTGAAAAAATGGATCAGGACAATCCGCAATTCAAAGATGCATTCACACACCAAATTTGGGATTCCTACCTCAAATAATAAAAGAGATATATTACAGATAAAATTATTCTAAAAATGAGGCCAAATGTCAAGCTTTAGGTCACAGTGACCCATACATGGTACACGACACTCCATAAATCCGATATGCATCCACACACATAATTTGGGATTCCAATCTCAAATAATATATAAGAGATATGTTCTGGACAAGATTATTCTACAAAGTAGGTCAAAGGTCAAGGTGACCCGAAAATGGTATGTGACACTCACGCCATCCAAAGTTGCATCCACACACTAAATTTGGTATTCCTGCCTTCAATAATATATAAAAGATATGCTCATGACACGAATATTCCAAAAACTAGGTCAGAAGTCAAGGTCACAGTGACCCGTAAATGGTACACAACACTCCTGAAACCCAAGATGCAACCATGGCCCAAATTTGGGATTCCTATCTCAAATAATATAAGACACAATAATTATTAAAACTAGGTCAGAGGTCAAGGTCAAATTCACAGTGAACAAAAATGTAACATTCCATCGTCCCAAGATGCATATACACACACAATTAGGAATTCCTACCTCAAAGAATATAACAGATATGCTCCAGACACCATTATTTTTAAAACTAGGTCAGAGATCAAGGTCAAAGTGACCAAAAAATGGTATGTGACACTCCGTCATCCCGAGATGCATTTACACACCAAATTAGGAATTCATATCACAAAAAATATAGGAGATATGCACCAGACTTTATGCAGATTCTAGAAACTAGGTCAAGTTTAAGGTCACGGTGACCCAGTTATTGTACGCGATACCTCGTCATCAAAAAAAGCATCATCACACAAAATTTGAGATTCATAGTTCAACAATAAAGAAAATTGCTCTGGACACAATTATTCTAAAAACTATGTCAGAGGTCAAGCTAAAAGTCACAGTGACCCGAAAATGGTACCAGACTCTCCGCCACCCAAAGATGCATCTACACACCAAATTTGGAATTTATACCTAAAATTATGTAAGTGATTAGATCTTGACACAATAATTCTTCAAACTTGATCAAAGGTCAAGGTCACAGCGATCCGAAAATGGTGTGACACTCTGTCATCCGAAGACGAATTTACACACCAAAGAGGAACGTGCATTAAGAGGCTATTTTGCCCCCCCCCCCCCCCCTTTGAGGCCAAAAAATGAAAATTGCTTTTCACAAGTTTCTTCTTATTAGTTTATTAGAACAATAGCCCAAGTGCAAAAGTCTGGGATTGATTCTATTTTTACCATTGCTATGGTAACAAAAATAGCTGCCAAAATAGGCTGAAAATATGAAAGTGACCATTTTGGAGCGAATTTTAGACATTTGACAGAGAAATTAACATAGAGCACGAGCAAATACCAACAAGATATTTTAACAGAGGGTGAGAATTATCATGGCACACAACATCTTAAAAGGTTTATTTTGGTATTCGCTTGTGCTGATATTTAATTCTTAAAAAATCGGTCTGAAAAAGCCTTGATTTTAGCCAAAAATGGCAATTTCTCTATTTTAAGTCTATTTTGGCGGCCATTTTTGTTACCATAGCAACCATTAAATTTTAAATAAATGCCAGAATTTTACACTTGAACCATTCTTCTAATAAACCAATAGGGTGAAAATGATGAAAAGCAACTTTCAATTTTTGGCTCTATAGGGGGCCAAATTTGCCCCTTAATGCACGTACCCCTTTGGAATTCCTATCTCAAAGAATATAGGAGATATGAACCAGACTCAATGCAGTTTCTAGAAACTAGGTCAGAGGTCATGTTCAAGGTCACAGTGACCTAATTATGAAACGGGACACTTTGTCATCCTAAGATACGTCCATACACCAAATTTAAGATCCCTACCTCAACGAATATAAGAGATATGCTCCGGACACCATTATTCTAAAATCTAGGTCAGAGGTTAAGGTCAAGGTAACACTTTCCAAAAAATGGTTTGTGACACTCCGCCATCCAAAGATGCATTCACACACGATATTTGGAATTCCTACCTCAAAGAACATAACAGATATTCTCCAGACATAATAATTTTTACAACTAGGTCAGAGGTCAAGGTCACAGTGATCAAAAATGATATGTGACACTCTGATATTTCAATATGCATTTACACACCAAATTTGAAATTGTTATCTCAAAGAATATAGGAGATATGCACCAGACTCAATGCAGTTTCTAGAAACTAGGTCAGAGGTCAACTTCAAGGTCACAGTGACCCGAAAATGGTACCAGACTCTCCACCACCCAAAGATGCATCTACACACCAAATTTGGAATTTATACCTAAAATTATGTAAGTGATTAGATCTTGAAACAATAATTCTTCAAACTTGATCAAAGGTCAAGGTCACAGCGATCCGAAAATGGTGTGACACTCTGTCATCCGATGACGAATTCACACACCAAAGAGGGACGTGCATTAAGAGGCTATTTTGCCCCCCCCCCCCTCCCTTTGAGGCCAAAAAATGAAAATTGCTTTTCACAAGTTTCTTCTTATTAGTTTATTAGAACAATAGCCCAAGTGCAAAAGTCTGGGATTGATTCTATTTTTACCATTGCTATGGTAACAAAAATAGCTGCCAAAATAGGCTGAAAATATGAAAGTGACCATTTTGGAGCGAATTTTAGACATTTGACAGAGAAATTAACATAGAGCACGAGCAAATACCAAAAAGATATTTTAACAGAGGGTGAGAATTATCATGGTACACCACATCTTAAAAGGTTTATTTTGGTATTCGCTTGTGCTGATATTTAATTCTTAAAAAATCGGTCTGAAAAAGCCTTGATTTTAGCCAAAAATGGCAATTTCTCTATTTTAAGTCTATTTTGGCGGCCATTTTTGTTACCATAGCAACCATTAAATTTTAAATAAATGCCAGAATTTTACACTTGAACCATTCTTCTAATAAACCAATAGGGTGAAAATGATGAAAAGCAACTTTCAATTTTTGGCTCTATAGGGGGCCAAATTTGCCCCTTAATGCACGTACCCCTTTGGAATTCCTATCTCAAAGAATATAGGAGATATGAACCAGACTCAATGCAGTTTCTAGAAACTAGGTCAGAGGTCATGTTCAAGGTCACAGTGACCTAATTATGAAACGGGACACTTTGTCATCCTAAGATACGTCCATACACCAAATTTAAGATCCCTACCTCAACGAATATAAGAGATATGCTCCGGACACCATTATTCTAAAATCTAGGTCAGAGGTTAAGGTCAATGTAACACTGTCCAAAAAATGGTTTGTGACACTCCGCCATCCAAAGATGCATTCACACACGATATTTGGAATTCCTACCTCAAAGAATATAACAGATATTCTCCAGACATAATAATTTTTACAACTAGGTCAGAGGTCAAGGTCACAGTGATCAAAAATGATATGTGACACTCTGATATTTCAATATGCATTTACACACCAAATTTGAAATTGTTATCTCAAAGAATATAGGAGATATGCACCAGACTCAATGCAGTTTCTAGAAACTAGGTCAGAGGTCAACTTCAAGGTCACAGTGACCCAATTATGGTACGCGACAATTCCTTCCTCATCTCAAGATGCATCCACACACCAAATTTGAAATTCTAAGAACTAGGTCAGACGTCAAGGTCACATTGGTCCGGGACGGACTGACAGACAGACAGTGTGATTACTATAAAAAGTAGGTAAGAAGTCAAGGTCACAGTGACCCAAAAATGGTACGCGACACTCCGCCATTCCAAGATGCATCCACACACCAAATTTGGAATTCCTACCTCAAAAAAGACTATAGGAAATGTGCACTGGACACGCAGCGGGACGGACGGACAGTGTGATTACTATATGCCTCCCAATGTTCCTTAGGGAACATAAAATCGTACACTGTATGTAAGAAGGCGAAGATCAGGAATCAATACAAGTACCTCACCTTACCCAGGACACTATAAGGTATGCAGTGCAATACCATTTTATATTACATTTACTAGTTTGGGCTACAAAACATTTTGACCCGCTCTCATTATTAGGTAAAGATATTCAATACTTGTATCTACCCCTTATATTATTGTGACCCAATGCTACACTAATTTAACTTTAGTCAGAATCCTTTTTTTTTCTTTTGATTGGAGAAAATTTGCAGACATGCTTTTTGGGCACAAATTGCGATTCAATATACTAGAAGTGTGACATTTATAATTAGGTCAAGCTCACGACCTTTTCTTGCGATATTGCTGCTATGTACAAGTTTGGTCAAAAACTACTAATTTGTTAGGCCTTCAATCTGCAGTTAAAGTTTGTTTTACAGTATTATTGAAAAGTACAAATGAAACTTAGGCAAACAATAAAGCAGGTATGATCAGGAAATACGACACTCACACACTTCAGGCCAACCTACGGCACTGTGAGAAAGAACCACAGAGCACTTACAGTTAAAAGACATTCGGGGGGGGGGATAAAAGTTAAGCATACAGTTCTCTTGTCCTCGTCAAGATGGTTACAAAACTAAAAACTATACTAGACATGGAATAGCAAAACAAAGACCAAACATAGGACGCCTACAAACCAATGGGAGCAGCATTTAACAATGTATCAACAACAAAATTACCACCTTAGAACGGACAGAAACCTAAGTCACTAGGTGCCCAAAAGCTACAATGCATAACGTTTCGCCAGAATTCATCCAAGTAATTTGAGCAGAAGAATTCATTCAGGTATTTAGAAAGCATTATTTAGGAAAGAAAATAAATGCATCTTTCAAAATCATTTTAATGTCAAATGTTAACAAGACAAATCCGACGAATTTATATCCCCCCGACGAAGGGTTATTTGAGAGAAACATGTAAATCACAAAGCATAAATCCCATTTATCTAAGTCTTAGTTCACCTTCAGTATCATTCAGATCATAACAAAAACCTGTCAAGTATGCTTTAGTGCTTAGTTTAATAAAAAAATATACTAACATCTGCACAGTTTCAATATCTGACCTTTAAACCCAACCCCAGAGGTCAAGGATGTGTGTAAATTCAAAGTGTTACCTTGCATGTAGGTCTACACTTCTTCCACTTTCATTTGATATGCAACATGACCACTTTTAGAAAAGAAAAAGAAAATGACCTTTTGACCCCACCCCAGGGGGTCGTTGGTGTGTGTAATGACAGCATATTTGCACCATGGTGCTCTGTGATCAATTCCCTTTAATTTGTTATGCAACATGACTACTTTCAGAAAAAGATATAGTTTGACCTTTTGACCCTACCCCCTGGGTCGAGGGTGTGTCTGTGGGCAAAATATTTGCTACCATGTTGCTGCCAGCGTTGTCAGCTTTAATTTGATATGCAACATGACTACTTTCAGAAAAAGATATAGTTTGACCTTTTGACCCTACCCCCTGGGTCGAGGGTGTGTCTGTGGGCAAAATATTTGCTACCATGTTGCTGCCAGCGTCGTCAGCTTTAATTTGATATGCAACATGACCATATTCTGAAAAAGTTTAATTTTGACCTCGGCCCCACCCCCTAAGTCCGACCAACAGGCTCGGACCCAGGCCTTCAAACTAAAATCCCGTTTGATATGTTTCATATCTATTGCTGCTCTGCCTGTATGCAAAATTTCAGCAACAAATATTAACAATTGCCTTAGTTATTGCGAAATTTAAATATTTGACCTTTGACCCCTTAGGTGGGGTCAAAGGGGGTGGGGTAAAACTTTGACACTGCCATGCTTATCCACAGGCACTTGGAAATCATGGTCTAATAGTGAGAAGTTGTTAAATATAATAGCTTTGATAAAATGTGAAGATCATCACACAAAAAAGCTAATATAGGTTTTGCCTTATAATTGCCTATACTAAAACAAGGACAATAACTCAAGTGTTAAGGGGTTGATTTTGACCAAACTTATTGGATGTTTGAGAGTCCATGGTACTTATCATTTGTACCAAGAATGAATCAAATCTGACCAATAGGTACTGAGATATGGTTCCGGACGGACGGACGGACGGACGGAATGGACGGACGCACGGACAACGCCAAAACTATATCCCTCCGACTTCGTCGGGGGATAAAAAGAATGGAATTCGTACTCCTGTATTATTGAACTTATTAAACATGTTGCGTAAAAGTGATAAAATGCTCTGCAAACCTCGCATTTTATCAATTTTCCTCAACTCGTTAAATAAATTCAATAAAATATAAGTACTCGTGTAAGATCCTATATCTAAACTTACCCCTTGGCGTCGTTGTATATAAAGAGTCTGGCGTCGGTGTATATAAAGAGTCTGGCGTCGTTGTATATAAGGAGTCTGGAGTGGTGAAATAGTTCGCTGTAGACGATTGGAAAGAGGTACACTTGCCGAATTTCAGTATTAGATCTTCCAGTGTCTTTTCTGCCAGTTCAATCTTTAGATCCAACGACGCGGCGTCCACAGAGCGGCGTCGACCAATTATTGCCTCAGAGACACTGTCTGGTGTTTGAAATACGTCTTGGCACTGTTCAAACAACTTCTCGTGCATGTGTTGTATCTGTATTCCCAGCTCGTGAAAGTGGGCTTGCTTCAAAAACTCATCATGGTTCAGACTAGACGTGAAAACAAATGCGATGAAATAAAACAACGAACTGGTGACAAAGTACAACAATTCCATTTTTACTCAACTATATGTGTTATCAGGTTCCGTTACAAACTAAGTTTATGTATATATGTGGTCTTATCAATTTTCTTTCTGTATTTAGGTCAAGAAATGACTTGTCATTTACTTTAATATTTGCGGTTGAATGTATGCTTTCTAGTATCCGATGCCAACATGTATGAAACCAAGGAATTCGACTCCTTCAGCAGAATGATTGTATTATCAGGGGAAACTTCATACACTGCTGAGGTAGTATTCATTTTAAGAGTTCGCCAATGTTCCTGACTGATTGACTCAGTCCTCAGTGCTATTTCTATTTGGTTACGCTGAAGAAACGTATTAAGAGCGCAGTCGCCCGTGGTAGAGTGCTTTACTTGATATCCAAGGGTTGCTGCTTCGAGACTCATCAGAGGCACTGATTTGTGTCATTGAGCAAGAAACGATATCCTCTGCTTAGTACTGGTTCAGCCCAGAAAAAGTCCCAACATGACTTAAAAATTGTTGACTGGGACGTACATGTAAATAATGAACACAAACAAGTCAAGAAATGTTATAATCCGAGATATGCAGACACTGGATCATCTCGGCCCAATATCATTTTCGCCCAGGAAAGCTCACCAATTAAAAAGTTTGTGGATTAATATAATTCATGACAAAATCCCGCCTTTGTTTTTTGTGTGTTGATGCCTAATGTCCCAGTCAAGAACACTAGCACAATGTCTCCGGTAAGGCTCGAACCAGTGACCCCTCCATCGCAGGTCAGGCAATCTACCACAGACGGCACCTAATAACATTTCAAGCACTCTATCACTGAGCCACTGCACTCCTTACCGTATTTGTTTTATCCTTAATGCGCCAAATGCAACAACATAGTCGTCTGCTTTTCTCGTCTGCTGAAATGTTTAAGCAGCCTCTATGACAAACAGTGATGACCCAGATCAGACTGAAGTCTGTTCTCGCAGGTCAGGCAATCTACCACCGACGGCTCCTAATGACATTTCAAGCACTCTATCACTGAGCCACTGCACTCCTTACCGTATTTGTTTAACCCTTAATGCGCCAATCGCAACAACATTGTCGTCTGCTGAAATGTTTAAGCAGCCTCTATGACAAACAGTGTGGACCCAGATCAGACTGCAGTCTGTTCTGGGTCTACGCTGTTTGCTTCTATACTTAATTCATCAGTAAAACTAGGCAATTATTTGCAGCAGACGACTTCAGCAGACGACTTTTTCCGATGTTTTTTTCTTGGCGCTTTAAGGGTTATAATAGTAATTAGCTCTTTTATAGCAAATACATGACTGAGCCGCGACATGTGATTTCCAACAATGTGACATTTTGACAACTGTAGACTCAGACGAGCCAGACTCCTAGCTTATCCAGGCATCATCTCCTAGAACATATATACCCGACAAAAAAGAAACGCATCGCTACGATTTCCCCATTAAGTTCTCCTTTGAAACGAAAATGTTAATTGTCATGAAATATTCATTTTTTATCAAATCTTACTAAAACTTGAGTGTGGCGTAGATGAGTATCTGTACTTTCCCTGTGTAGGAACAAAACCCAGCAAGGCAAATGGTAAATGAGTTTTGTACATGTAAGCGTTTATTCAATGCTACTGTCTACATGGAATTCTGAGTATGCTCTACATTTGCGAAGTATGAAAAAGATAGGTTGTCGTTATGTGAGACAACCAAATGTGTTTATTGATGTTTTTTTCTATTCTAAAACCCATTTACATCAGGAAGGACCGTTTAAATTGATTAAAACAATGTTGAAACCTTTACATGTTTTGTAAGGTTTATCTTCAGTATGGAGTCGTTATCAAAGGGTGGTCACCTAGCGTTCAATAATCGCATATGGTGAATTTAAAGATACAATTTGCAAAGAGTAAGTGTCTGAGTACATTTTGGTCTACTGACTCTATTCCCATTGTTTGAACTTATCCAGCAAGAGATTATAAAAACGCTTATTTTCTGTTACTTTACAATTTGACCCCCACTTGGTTCCTGACCAATTTTCTTTAACACATTTTTGACGCCTGGTTGCAAAAGGTGTGTAACGCAGCCGTACCTGCCAGACATTTGCGCCAATATAAACTAAACTGGCCTATTACTTGTGATCTTCCTGAGATTCGAACAGTTCTACAACAAGTCCATGTTTATGCTCAAGGTATTGTAAAAGGGAACAGTAAATACACATGAGCCAGGGGTGCCAAACACGACCTTTGCAACCCCAGTGCATACACAAACCAACCGGGACATCCAGCCAGCTAATGCAGTTCTTGCAACGTACTATTAAGAAAATAAGGTTTCATAGATTTTTCACGCGGTCATTTGACTGATCAGTCATGACAGATGCAAAAGCTAATCGGAAACTTCGCTGCACTTGCAAATGGGCCGCGACGCGAGAAAACCTGTCTTCAGGGGGTTGCGAATAACACAGGCGCAGACCAGCCTGCGCATCCGCGCAGTCTGATCAGCGCCTTTGTTATTCGCTTTTTGGAAAGTATCATATGTAAACTTGCTAACGGTGAAAGGACCTCGGACAGTTTCCTATTCAATCTGCCCAAATTTTGACAGCCTGTTGCTAGGATAATGCATAACTGACAACTATAGTTTTGTGCTTAAATCAAACCCTTACATTTAGTGCACCTAGCAAAATAAAAATATTTTGAAAATATTCCATAATTATGCCAGGACTCTAGGGTTTAGGGGGTGGGGGTATTTTTTGTGACCACATTTTATTTCACAGAAAGTCAAAGTTTCATCGAGTATTCACCTAAATACATGTAAATATTATGTTTGCGGCATTAAACGTGAGACGAAAGTGATGGGTTTGCATAATATTCGGGTTGAGAAGATTTCATTGTTTCATCTACAGAGGTGTGCTGTCAATGACTTTTGGCTACTACCTGTAATGTTTGGAGTTCAACCAGTTGACTTGTGCACTGAGGTGTATCGTATCTGCATACTGTATAAATCATAGTCTAGATAAACACAGTTTTTGATCGTAAAATCGTTAATATTTTCTTACACATCAGATTTAACCTGTAAATTGGTGCTTAAAAGAACCGTCTCATTCAGACGGTTCTTTTGAGTACCCAAAACGTATGTTTTGGTTGAGAAATGAGACAATTAATTGCTTTGTAAGCACTAATAACTAAAGCCCTGATACATGCCATTGCAAATTGATATTGACCTACAGGTTTTTACAAAATAAGTTGCTAATAAGTTTTTATAATAAAGTGTTTTTGAGCATTTCGACAACGCCCCCCCCCCCCGTGACCAATCATGCCGTTTTTATATGATGTGTGAAATGTAAAACTACAACTGTATGCAAAAGGTTTAGTTTGGTCACGGGGGGGAAAGCACTTCAGTAAAACGTTTTCTATTTTCTACATGTTGAATAGCAAAAACAGAGTTTTCAACCCATATTTTTCAATTGGTACGTGTCCAATGAGAAAACTGTTTTTGTGAATAAGTCGAGGGTGAACCTACTATCTTTGTCAAAAAAAAAAATATCGTTTTCTTTGAAACTTTTCTCTGGTCATTTATATGGGCAATCCTTCATTAAGACTGTCCGAGGTCCTTTCAATTTTCTAGCTAGTCTCTGTAGCTGTAGAGACTGGTTTGAAACTTGCTTTGTCGGAAACACCGAAGACAGGTTTTCTCGCGACGAGGCCCAAATTATCATGTACTTGTATTGTATGTGAAGGTGCATTTGGAATGCTTCGGATAAAATAAGTCTGAGGTTTTGTCTGGTTCTCAAAGACTCTTCTTTTCGATTCAAACAGAATTCTGCATTTGGTTAAAACTGATCAATTACTAGATAAAGCGTCTGGTAGCACCTCGATTGAAGATTGTTTTGTCAGCGTGATGGAATCTTGTGGTCTCTGATCAAATGATTCAATATGAGCAATATTTGTCATGATTTGCAGCGATGAACTTGTATTGAACGTCTGTCATTATACTATGAGGACAGAAAATTTTAACATTAGGATTTTCTACATTCAAGCCATTTTATCTTATGCAGACACCAACAACTATAGACTGACTCCAGTCCTTAAAACAATTTTTATCAATGTGTCATATCATATACTTGTAGCTAGTCTTACTCTGATGGCTCTGATTAAACAGAGCCATCAGAGTAAGACTAGCTACAAGTATACGATAAACAGAGTCATCAGAGTAAGACTAGCTACAAGTATCTGATATGACACATTGATGAAAAATTGTTTTAAGGACTGGAGCCAATCTACAACAACTGCGACTTAAAAGAATATTCCTTAAATATTGCAAATTTAAAATCATTTTACCTACATGTAACTTAACGTTCTCACTATGTTCCAAAAATATGATATTTCATATTTAAGAGTAGTTTTATCAAACTCTCGCCCAAGCTTGTATATTGGTTTTGTGCGATGAACAATAACCAAGATGGCCACAAAAATGGCTGCACTTGTGGATACTCCAACTTGGTTATTTATCACCGTGTTTCTTACACATTTGTCAGGTATAGATAACTTTTATCAAACTTTCGCCCAAGTTTGAATAATTTATTATATTATATATTTTGTCAAATGAACGATAACCAATATGGCCACCAAAGTGACCGCCACCTGTTGGTTTGCACTTGTGGACACCATTAGTCATTTACTATCGGATTTCTTTGTTTGTTTGTTGTTTGTTACAAATATCATATATCGATTTTTTATCACACCCACTCCCAAGTTTAAATATAGGTTTTTCTGGAGACTCTATATGTAGCTTGGCTCTTTATCACCTAATTGCTTCCATTTCACATATGGAATACTTTCATCTTTGAATATAGATTTGTCGGATAAACAATAAACAAAGTGATCACCACCTGTTGGCTTGCTCTTGTAGATACTCTACAGACAAGTCATTTAGGTTGCATTACACAGTTTTTTTAGCTCATTTTAGGCTCTACCTGGCCGCCGGGCAAGGAAGTACCATTATTTTCAATGCAATGGTATATGGATAGTCAGTAGCAAGTTGGAAGCACTCCAGACATGCATCACAATCACTTATGAAAATAAAAGCTATTTATAAGGACACACTTTGTTGTTTCATGCATGTAAACAAAGCCATACACCTTATGAAAATGGCCTATTTTAAGCCCAAAAGACACCTTTTCACAAGTTTATAAATCCCAAAAAAACAAACACAAATCATGAAATAAGACAATTTGCCGGCAGACACAATTCAGAGAAATAAGTTTATCAACAATTCATCATCAGTCAACCGTGTTGATTTTTCAGCACACCTCTGCCACCTTAATGCACCAATATCAACAAGGCGAAAACGGACAACCAGTCAAAATTCAATAGTTGCGTACTTTCCTTCAAACAAACACAGTAAGGTCTAGTGACACTGACAAAATGCATTTTTCTCACTGCTGGCTAAGACTCTGCCAGATGCAAGTCAACATTTCTTCATTAAATTTAGAACAAACATTTTACAGACTGACATACAGCCCTACCCCTTAATATTTAAAATTTTCCCCAGGGCCACTCCTGCGAAACTGTGGACTGCAACCTTAAGGAAGCCCCAAATCTGACAAAATGTATCCAAACACAAGTTATTTCCTTCCAATCCATCTTTTCAGTGAGGCAATAGAGAAGATTTGCTTTTGAATGCATCTCTGTGCTTATCCAGACCATCATCAAACATTGGCCTTGGCCTTGGACTCAGTCAAAATTGTGAACATTTGATGACAGATGGGTGCCAGTCTAAATTTGTTAAATTACCATTTTAAAAGCCATACTTGATGTGTAAATGATAGTAACATGATAGTAATGAGCTTGCAACTTCTTGTGCACACTTTAAGTGCTGTCATTTATTCTTTTTAAAGTGCCAGTTCTGGAAAAAAGGGCACTTTTTACACAAAAGAAAGGCTTTTTTACCAAAGATGGAGTCTAAAAAGGTAATAAAACATTAAAAACCATCATATGTTGGCTCACTTTCATTTAAAATATTATAATTGCCATTCTGTGATACCACTAAAATATTTTCAGTATCATGGGACAGACCCAGAAGTTAATATATTAATGTCTAAGGGAGGTAATCCAAATGTCTATTTGAGCACAAGAATTTCTACAGAGTCAGAGTTTCTTTCATTCACAAGTTTCGATAAAAATCTTCATTAATAGATTATAGTTCAAAAGTGAGAGCCCTAGATAAGTCTGAAATGCAGATAATGGTACCGAACAGGAAAGTGGGTCTCGATCCCACTTTTCTACCTCTTATCCGAACCTTTCTTTCAAAACAACATAAAAACAAAACATACGTACATGTATATGAGGCTCCGACAAGCAATTAACAGTTACTTATAAAGACCTTGACCAGCCTGAGACTGATTTTTGTTTACATTTTTGTAGTATAACTTCAAGACATTGTTTTCACAGGAACAAGTATATCACCAGGGATTCCACAGATTTTTGTTTACATTTTTGTAGTATAACTTCAAGACATTGTTTTCACAGGAACAAGTATATCACCAGGGATTCAGTTCGAATGCTCTGTTACTGCGGACATTTTGTCCGATTTGCCAAATCCTATCACACTCGACATTTGAAAGTTTGCTAGATAGGAGAAATAGACTGACATATTGGAATTGGAAAAGTAATGACATGTGATTTTTAACTCCTTACCATGTTGAATATGGTTATATCCTGTTTTTGTAAACATTGTAGATCCAGATAAGCTGGCTTTGGAGAAGCCAGCTGATCAGGATCAACAATGTTTTTGCATTTTGATTGTGAATAAATGCTAATAACCAGAGAACTCTTTTTGACAAATTGTGCGACCTTGGCGGCATGGTCTCTGACACCTGGATAGATTTTCAGATGATGTTTGGCAGCCAAAACCAAACTGAATCCCTGTAAAAAGGCTCGCAGCAAAACGCATTACTTACCAAAAAATTCAAATCAGGGGTTTGCTCTGCTCTTGGTGGTATTGAATATTTAAGCAGTGATGGAAATCTAAACAGAGACTCTTGAAGCCGGAGCTCCAGGCCAGAAAGATGTCAAATCATATGTCGGACTGTTGAATAGTATTATGATGCACCTCAAATGCAAACTGTCAGTAGTGGTAGGTCAAGAAGACTGTAAGCTCTGAGTAAGTTACGTCCAAGCAATTTACGTCCTAAAAAGACAAAACAAAGCATTTTTGAAACATGTACAACAAAAAGCTTGGAAGAGGATATGTTTTTATCAATCTTGATACTCTAAATGACCTTTTGCTCAGCCAGCAAGTTTCTGGTGCAAAAATGAGAAATGAAAAAGACAGGGTCTGTATAATACAGTACATCCACCTTACAGTGTAGCACATGTGGATTTAGAAATTCACTCAATGTGTCTTTAAACTAGCCCCCCCCCCTCCCCCAGATTGAGTGTGGATAACTCTTTATCTTTTAAGCAAACCCAAATATGGAAAAACAATATGCTTTATATGTATGACTGAGAAGAAGGCATCAACAGCCAAGTACCTCAGGCTCGGTAAAAATTGAACTGCTTGAATACCAAATTTGCCGATGCTGTGTGTACAGAATAGAGAAATGTGCAGCTTATGGCCTATAAATCACAAGAAAACCCAAAATTATGTCAAAGATTGAGAAAGTTACCTTTAAAATCATTGTCTAGGCACTTAGTTTACCTAAAAATACAGTTTAAACCAGTTCATTAGCACTTTAGAACAGCTGAGAAACCTTCTGTCAAATGCCCGACAGTTAGAGTTATTTCCCTTCGTTAAAAGGAAAAAAACATTTTTTTTAAATCTTGATAAAAAAATCATCCAATATTTAGAAAAGCCAATTATTTTTGTTTACATTTGCTCAGAACATGTCCAATTTGAAATTCTAAGTGCTATTTGCAAAATTTAACATATCTTGAAAAAACATTCCAATCCTTAAGGTTGCATTACAGTTTTTTAGCTCATTTTAGGCTCTACCTGGCCGCCGGGCAAGGAAGTACCATTATTTTCAATGCAATGGTATATGGATAGTCAGTAGCAAGTTGGAAGCACTCCAGAGACATGCATCACAATCACTTATGAAAATAAAAGCTATTTATAAGGACACACTTTGTTGTTTCATGCATGTAAACAAAGCCATACCCCTTATGAAAATGGCCTATTTTAAGCCCAAAAGACACCTTTTCACAAGTTTATAAATCCCAAAAAACAAACACAAATCATGAAATAAGACAATTTGCCGGCAGACACACTTCAGAGAAATAAGTTTATCAACAATTCATCATCAGTCAACCGTGTTGATTTTTCAGCACACCTCTGCTACCTTAATGCACCAATATCAACAAGGCGAAAACGGACAACCAGTCAAAATTCAATAGTTGCGTACTTTCCTTCAAACAAACACAGTAAGGTCAAGTGACACTGACAAAATGCATTTTTCTCACTGCTGGCTAAGACTCTGCCAGATGCAAGTCAACATTTCTTCATTAAATTTAGAACAAACATTACACAGACTGACATACAGCCCTACCCCTTAAAATTTAAAATTTTCCCCAGGGCCACTCCTGCGAAACTGTGGACTGCAACCTTATCAACCAATTCATCTATGCATTACTTTTATCGTCCTCACACATATTTTCTTTAATATATGGACTTAGGCTGTGAAATCAAACCAAGATGGCCACCCAAATAATCGCTACCTGTTCGGTTCTACTTGTGGATATTTTAACTAAGTGCTTTGTAATTATATTAGATATCGACCAGCAAATAAGACGATTTCCTTCAAAGATATTCTTTTTTTTAGCTATGACGGCCATTTGTTCACCTTATAGAAATGAGAAAATAGTTTGAGTTTGGGTCAACGATTCGGGAGAAGTGGTTTAAAGATTTATCCATTTTTTTTCTCTGGCGGTTTTGTTGAACGGAGCAGAACCATTTTAGCACTTTTGAAAGAGAGCACAATAGGGAAGAGTTGAGCTTAGTTTTGTTTTAGAGTTAGGAGATGTGGTTTAAAGAAAAGTTTACACAGCAAGGACGACGCACAACAGGTGCCAGACATAGACTATTCACACATATGTATCTGAGTACCTCGTCCCCAGGTAAGGTCCTGAATAAAACGATTAGATGTAACAGCTTTCTGTCATTATTAAACCTCACTGCCATGCGTCTGTATTTCATAGCAGGAGAATGGTGTTGATTGTTGCCTCATCTCAGTTTGAGCTATTATGACCATGGGATGTCGTCGTCCGTCCACAAATGCTAGGGGCGTGAGAATTGTTGCACTTTCCATTAGTTCTCATGAACAGACTCAATAAAACCGAGTCTGCTGTTTTCTTATATTGTAGGTTCTTTCTATTTCTGAAGGATCCGTTTTTCCAGATTATTTTGATGTAAGTTGATGTAGTGCATTATGCTTTAGTTCTTTTTTTTTTTTGCCCCAAGACAAAACTGATAATGATTATCTTGAGTTATTCAGTTCAGAGTTATTCAGTTCATCCTTATCTTGTAATATGTCAAACAGAAATGCCCATGTTCTGGTTGAAGCTGATAGAGATTGAAGCAACATGCAAGTTCCCCCATGGGCGGATCCAGAGGGGGGGACAGAGGGTCCAGATCCCCCCCCCCCCTGGGAATTCACAAGTGTTATACTGGTACGGACCCCCTCCATGCGCGTATCCAGAAAGTTTTGTCAGGTCCAACTTTGACAAAGTTTTTTTTTTCTAAGTTTGATGAGGGGGGGGGGGGGGAGGATCAAAATATCACTTTTAGCATTAAATGGCGTTTCGCTGGCGTACCGATGATTGCCCTACATTGAATGCTGGCTTGATAGCTTTTTGATTTTTTAAGTGGATCCAAACCAGTATTGCTAAGAAACCCTATATTTTGGTGATTTTCTGGGGAGGGGGGTCTAGACCCCCTGTTCCCCTCTTAACCGCACATGCCCTCGAGAAACAATCAGACCTGTGAAATGCGTTGATGACTAAAAAATCTTTGTCAGGACCCCTCCCCTCCCCCCCCTCCTGACGGAATTTTCGTCATCTGCGAATGTCCCCAAGCGGTGAAGAATGACACGTCACTAGCTTTTGGATACATGTATTATAGTGGAACACTGTCTGATTCATGCAGTGAATACACCATTCCGCAATGATAAAAACCTTGACCTGAGTTTTACTAATGTCCCATCTCCTGTGAATAGAGTCAATGAGATACATGTACCCCTTATCCCGGTAATGGGCCGGTATTGTGTATGCGGAGTATGGTATTAAGGCAAAAATGAAAATAACAGACGTCACGCAAGCCTTATCTCAAAAACGTGCAGACAGGTTAAGCTTTAAGGTCGCATGATCCCATTTAAGGACGCGTTACTTTCTAAGACTAAAGTCACATGCCAGATAATGACATGTGAACCAAGAAAGGGTTTATTCAATTAAACATGACCAGGCATAACAAAAAAGAGTCTGTCATGGATCGATGCAACGATCAAGCGGTTTATAAAGGAAACATAAAATACCAGATGACTACCGACAAGCAAATGTGTCCCTCGTCTTAATGTGATGCTGCTAATGTTAAACCAGTCTCGCTCAAAGGCATCTGTTGCAAACCCCGAAAGCATGTATTTGTAAGTAACATAAACAGGCATATTGGCTTTGATATCTTACTTTCTGACTGTCCAGATCGTTTTCGGAGTCAGAGCCTATTAAACGCTGATATATCCTACTCAAAGTTTTGCAACACTTATAGTTTTGGTTACCTTCCTTGGCATATAAAAATTGAGAATAAAACATAGACAAAAATTTCACAAATTTATTCTTCTTTCAATATCAAATTTCATTTTTTAAATCCATAACGTTCCAAGCGTACAGTAGAGGCACGACTGGCACAAGGGTCCAAACTGAAAATAACAAAACCTATCCAAGAGACGTTGTATGCATTTTTCTAATGCCTATAAACTGCAGACTTCTTTAAGTGAAAGGGTGATTGTTGATGGGCATGGTTGTCATACAGCCCTACATTTTGGTGTCAAAGCTAAAGAAAATCAAGACAAAGTTCCTACGTTGTACTGGTTACCTAAACTCCATAAAAAAAACCTATAAAGCAAGATTTATTGCAAATTCTAGTTCTTGTACAACAACAGAACTTTCTAAATTGTTAACCTCGTGTCTTACAGCTGTTAAAAACATGTTATCAAATATTGTGAAAAGGTATATGAGAGATCTGGTAAAAACCTATTTTGGTCGATTAAAAATTCAGGTGAAATTTTAGATAAACTTAAAGCTAGAGATTTCAATGCGACCAGTTTGTCTACTTATGATTTTTCTACTCTTTACACTACTTTACCTCATAATTGAATTAAAGATAAACTTATTGATCTTATTGAAAGTACCTTCCAGAGAGAAGGCTCTCCTTACCTTGCATGTAGTGACAGAAATGCATTTTTTACTTCAGAAAAAACTAAAAAATATCATGCATGGTCGTGTCAAAATGTATGCGATGCGCTGACCTTTTTGTTGGACAACATTTTTATTCGATTTGGCACCAAGCTCTATAGACAAGTTGTTGGGATTCCTATGGGCACTAAATGTGCTCCCCTGGTTGCAGATTTATTCCTGTTTTGTTATGAAAGGGACTTTATGATGTCTCTTTCTGATGATAAGCAGGCTGATGTTATTGATGCGTTTAACACTACTTCCAGATATTTGGACGATATTTTAAATATTAATAATGTTTATTTTGACAATATGGTTAGTCAAATATACCCTTCAGAGCTCCAACTTAATAAAGCCAATGCCTCTGATACCGAAGCCGCGTTTTTAGACTTGCATTTGTCAATTTCTAATGATATTGTTTCTACCAAAATTTATGACAAACGTGACGACTTTGATTTTGAAATTGTCAATTTCCCATTTTTAGATGGTGATGTTCCTCGTTCTACATCCTATGGAGTCTATATCTCTCAACTCATTCGTTTTGCTAGAGCATCTAGCTATGTTGTTGACTTCAACACTCGCAATAAATTGTTAACTCAGAAACTTCTTAAACAAGGCTATGGGTATCATAAACTTCGCAAAACATTTTCAAAATTTTATAGACGATACTATGATTTGATTTCTAAATTCCAAGTTGGACTTAAATCTCTCTTGCGCCAAGGACTTTCGGAACCTGATTTCTATGGTGACTTGGTGTATAAGTTGAAGAAGATTGTTGGCTCTAATAATTTTTCAGCGCAGTTCATTAAAATAATTTCCCATTATAAAAAGATTGGCTATAACATTAATGTTTTGCAACAGACTGCATGCTTGGTAGTCAACCCAATCACGGTTGGCAACTTTGCTTTCCTCTTTAATTGCACGCCGGTGGGTCGGACTTCAGACTCTATGATGGTTCCGACTTAAAGACTTATCTATTGATGAGATGGTAGGGGCCTGATGCTTTGGCTGTTTGTCGGGCCCACCGGGGTTTACCTGTTGGATTTCTTTTGCTCCGGTATTCAGTTTAATTTACTGTTGAGTCCTTATCCTTGCTTTATCTCCTTGTTATATCTTGATTTATATGTTTTAGGAGATGATGCATTAATAAGTTAGGGGTCTTTCATGCAAACCAAATATCTATGTGTCTTGATCCACATCTGAATTAAGGGTGAGGTTGGCGCCGTTAAACCGGTTTAAGCCCTCCAGTAAAATATTTTACTGACCGTTCCAAGGCGGTACTTCTTTTGTGGATCTTTTATGTTTTTGTTCTGTCTTGTGTTTGCTATGTTTTGTGCGCGTCTGTTTATATGTGCTTTTTGGTCACCTGCTGGGAAAGGGCTGACCTCTTGGCTCTCGTTTGTGGTGTCTTCTGTGAGTTTGTCACTTTCCCATTGGTATCCTGGGTCAGGTGTGGTACTTGATTGTATCGATTCCTGATCTTTGCACCATGACTTACTTTTCACTACAGTTAGTACGATGTATGGCCTCCTTTGGCGTTCACACACTCCTGACAGCGCTTTCACATGGACCCAACACAACGAGATATGGTAGCTTGAGGAATGTTCTGCCACTCCTGTGCCAGACGATGTCTAAACTGAGAAATAGTCTGTGGAGGGTTATCACGATAAGTCCTGCGGTCCAGCTCATACCAATAGTTCTCTATAGGGTTGAGATCTGGCGAATTGGCTGGCCAGTCCATTCTGTTAATGTTAATCACCCGCACAAAATCATTTAAAATGTGTCCACGGTGCGGTCTGGAGTTGTCGTCTTGGAACACTGTCCCCTGTCCAATCTGCCTTAGGAGTGGTAGCACCATAGGCCTCATGACCTCGTCAACATACCGTTGCGAGTTTAAATTTCCGGCAATGAACTGAAGTGGAGTGCGTCTGTGCATCATGACAGTAGCCCATACCATTACTGACCCTTCTCCGTAACGGTCATGTTCTTTGACGTTGACGTCAGAATATCATTCACCACGACGTCTGTAAACGCGCATCCGACCGTCATTGAAGTAGAGGTTAAAACGAGATTCATCTGAAAATGGGACACTAGACCACTGAAGCCCATTCATCGCAAAGGACGTCGGCACCAGTCCAAACGATGTATCCTGTGACGTTGTTTCAGGGGAATAAGCACAACAGGACGTCTTGCTCTCAAGCCTGCAGCATGCAAACGGTTCCGAATAGTTTGATCAGACACTGTAACACCAGCAACTGTTCGCAATTGTCCTTGAAGAGCTCGTGCTGTAATGTACGGTTCCGGAGGGTTAGTGTCCGTATCAGGTTGTCTTGGCGGTGCGTGGTAGCTCTAGGACAACCACTCCGCCTGCGGTCATTAACAGAATTGGTGGCATTAAACCGAATCATAAGCCTAGACATGGTGCTGTACGCTACTCCAAAGATGGCAGCAACTCGTCGAATTGACAGACCCTACTGAAGCATCCCAAGAGCATGTGCTTGTTCATTAGAGCTCAATGATGGCCTTCTACCCATGTCGACATAAGAACACCAATGTGACGCACATGTACACTTTGCACTTGCCAAATCATTGCACGAGAAAGTCAAGGTATCATGCAATACATGAAAGTCGGAGATGCCGTGATGCAACGCTCTATTGGTTTTTTGCGCCTGTAAATATCTGGGTCAAGATTTTCCAAAATTCTTTCAAGTTTACATTGGCACTGACGTCAAATGACGCCAATTAAAGTTTCAAAAAATTCTGGGGAAAAATGGATGATGTCAGTAATCTCAAAATAAAGTAACAGTTTTCTGAAAGTAATGATGGTTATTTTAAAAATTGTACGTTTTATAAAAACCTTACAAATATATTGTGTTGCAAAACTTTTTTTGAGTAGTACACTTTGACTGGCTCCACTAAGCAAGTGTTGTTTGTCGATTTTACCATTTATGATAGAGTAGCCCCGTTTTAACAGCATACACAGTTCTCATTAGTGATACCTAATTGTTATACGATCCAACATAATGATAATTTATACCTATATAAATTTAATGCGAACAATGTAAGTAGCTTCTGTAGTCACGTTTCATTATTAGTAATGACTGTCAGTTTTGGTAAATTACCTAAGCACTGTAAACAGATATGTATGCTGACCAGAGCTTGATACAAAAGAAACTAATAAGCGCGTGTACAGTCGAAACGGTGCTATTTTTAAATGTGTGCACAAATGTTTTGGCAAAAGTGATATTAAAAATTCAAATTCTGCCATTGGATGAAACTGATGCTGTGCAAGTTTTATTATAAGATTTGATCATTCAATTGTTTGTATCGTTCTTCCCCCGACCGACAAGTTCGGGGGATATAGCGACCAGCCTGGCATCCGTCCGTCCGTCAGTCCATAGACAAAAGATTGTGCGCTCAATAGCTTTAATACCCTTTGAGATATGTAGGCATGTATATCAGGTCAAGACGGTGTATCGCGTGCATAAATGGTTGCTCTCCTATGCTTGCCTTTTGAGTATCTCCCTTGAATGAACTTTAATGGGGGAAACTTGTGAATTATTTTGATGATATTTGGTATACATGTATATCAGGTCAAGTCGCGGTGTCATGTGCAATAATGATTACTCTCGCTTGCTGGCGTTTTGAGCTATCTCCCTTGAATGAACTCTATATCGGGAATCTTGTGCGCTCAATAACTCTTATATCCTTTGAGATATTTTGATGATATTTGGTATACATATATATCAAGCCAAGTCGGTGTGTCGCATGCAAGAATGGTTGCTCCCCTTGCTACCATTTTGAGTTATCTCCCTTGAATATATGAACTTTATAGGGGAAAGATATATGCCCATTGAGATATTAACATTATATTTTGTATGCATTCAGTATATATCAGATGAAGACGGTATTTCACATGCAAGAATGGTTGCTTCCCCTAGCTGTCCTTTGAGTTATCTCCCTTGAACAAACTTGACAGGGGAAAGCTTGTGCGCTCAATAACTTTTAAACCCTTTGAGATATATTGATGATTATTGGTAGGCATACATATTAGATCTAGATTATTTGTTAGTTATGGTTTTGTTTGTTTGTTTGTTGCTTAACGACGCATCAACCCTTGTGGGTCATCAGCGTCAGACGGTATTAAACTAAACATGATGTGGATGGAAAGAGTAAATAATTGTAAGATAAAAATAAAAGGAATGATGATGATGAGTTTGTATAATTATAATAAGTTGCAATACGATTGTTGACAGGAGAGACCACGTACAATATCTGACAATTTCAAAGAGCTATTCAGATAACTGTACATGTTCTTTAACTGAACAGAATACAACATAATATAATCTGTATTATGGTCTGATACAAATGTAAAACAAAACATGATAATAAATATAGCAATTAGATTTTGTTCAAAAGATTTGTCTTCTAAAATGCCTTAATACTATTAATATGTATATCTTGAAATAGTTCTTTCATGTTATCAACATGGAAGCAATTATTTCTTACTTGTGCAAAGTCGCCACATTCCAAAAGAAAGTGACGTACAGTGAATGGTGCGTCGCAACCAGCACATTGTGGCTGCTCTTCACCTTGTAGTAAGTATGAATGAGTGACTCTCGTATGACCTAAGCGGAGTTGAGCTAAAAATACTTCTTCTTTTCTAATGTTTCGAACAACTGATTGATATTCACCAATAGTTGGTTTGATGTCAAGAAGTTTATTTCCAATGCTGTTATTCCATGAAGTTTGCCATTCTTCCAAGATATATTTATTGATAGATGGCTTTAAATTAGAAAATAAAATCTTAAAAGAAGTTGGTTCTAATGAAAGCGATGTTTTTGCTTCTTTATCTACCATCTTATTCCTTTGGATACCTATATGACTAGGAATCCAACAGAGAACAATTTCTTTATAAGCTAAAAGCTCATGACATTTTTCTAAAAGTTTCTGAATTTGTGGATTCTTTGAACTGGTATGATTCATTGCTTTCAATACAAAAAGCGAGTCAGAAAATATAATAAATTTATTGTTAGCATCACATGTGCTAATAAAATCTAAAGCTAGATCAATTGCTTTGGCTTCAGCAATGAAAATTGATGAATCGTCAGGTATACGTTGCATATTACTATGGTTGTCTGATATAACAGCACAACCAACCTTTGAGTCTTCCTTTGACCCATCAGTATAAATTTGTTGGTAATTCTTATAACAACTTTGCATTTTTCTGAAATCATCTTTTAATATGTGTGGATTTGATTCGATTTTTTCCCTGAATGTAAATCAAAAAGTATTTCATGTGGTTTCAAACACCAAGCTGGAATATTTGGTGTAAAATGTTTTTTTCAATATTTTGTTATGGTGACTACTCAGACAAAAAGACATGTGAAAACGAGTTAGTACGGGTTGCTACCTTCGGCCAATTGTTTGTTAATATGAGGGATCAGATACGTCTTTGGAAATTCAGCACATAAAAACATATCTATATTAGAACAGACACGTTACATGAGTATTACCATGTAAACAATAGCAGTAAACACTGAGACTTATACTGGCCGTCTCCTATAGGAATTTTCTCTAGACAGCGGTAGCCGATACTTATTCAAAGAGTACCTTTCTTGGATGAAATAGAATGCCTCTTGTTTCAATATACAACTGATACTGCTTAATTATATACAGTCGGAGTGTATTTGTTTGTTTGTTTGGTGCTTAACGACGCATCAACCCTTGTGGGTCATTAGCGTCAGCCGGTATTTAACTAAACATGATGTGGATGGAAAAAGTAAAAATCTGTAGGATAAAATAAAGGAATGATGATGAAGAGTTTGTACAATGTTTATAAGTTGCAATACAATTGTTAACAGGAGAGACCACGTACTATACCTGACAGTTTCAAAGAGCTATTCAGATAACTGTACATGTTCTTTAACTGAACAGAATAAACATTAAAGAATCTGTATTATGGTCTGATACAAATGTAAAACAAAACATGATTTTAAAAAATAGCAATTAGATTTTGTTAAAAAGATTTATTTGTCTTAAAAATGTCATAATACTATCAATATGTATATCTTGAAAAAACTGTTTCATGGTGTCAACATGGAAGCTATTATTTCTTACTTGTGCAAAGTCGCCACATTCCAAAAGGAAGTGACGTACAGTGAATGGCGCGTCGCAACCAACACATTGTGGCTGCTCTTCACCTTGCAGTAAGTATGAATGCGTGACTCTTGTATGACCCAAGCGGAGTCGAGCTAAACGACTTCTTCTCTTCTAATGTTTCGAACAACTGATTGATATTCACCAATAGTTTGTTTTATGTCAAGAAGTTTATTTCCAATGCTGTTATTCCATGAAGTTTGCCATTATTCCAAGATATATTTATTAATAGATGGCTTAAAATTAGAAAATGGAATCTTAAAAAGAGTTGGTTCTAATGAAAGCGATGTTTTTGCTTGCTTATCTACCATCTCATTCCCTTGGATACCTATATGACTAGGAGTCCAACAGAGAACAATTTCTTTATAAGCTAAAAGCTCATGACATTTTTCTGAAAGTTTCTGAATCTGCGGATTATTTGCACTGGTATGGTTCATTGCTTTCAATACAGAAAGCGAGTCAGAAAATATAATAAATTTATTGTTAGCATCACAAGTGCTAAAGAAGTCTAAAGCTAGATCAACTGCTTTGGCTTCAGCAGTGAAAATTGATGAATCGTCAGGTATACGTTGCATATTACTACGGTTGTCTAATATAACAGCGCAACCAACTTTTGAGTCTTCCTTTCACCCATCAGTATAAATTTGTTGGTAATTCTTATAACGATTTTGCAGTTTTCTGAAATCACCTTTTAATATGTGTGGATCTGATTCAGTTTTTCCTGGAATGTAAATCAAAAAGTATTTCAGGTGGTTTCATACACCAAGCCGGAATATTTGGTGTAAAATGTTTTTTTCAATATTTTGTGGTTTGATATTTGCAGATTCTAAGAGTGGTGAAATTCTGATGCCAAATGATTTAATAGCTTTAGGTTTTTGTTCATTTAAATCAACATAATTTGGTGGGAATGTAACTTCATGAGCAGGAGTTGACGGATTAGCAGCAAGTCTTATAGGATATTGCAAAGAGAGTTTCTCTCTTCGTGAGTATAGTTATGGTTCATCTGCTTCCACATAGAGCCTAGCAACAGGAGAAGTTCTAAAAGCTCCTAAAGCTAACCCAAGTCCTTGATTGTGTATAGGATCAAGCATTTGAAGATATGATTTTCGTGCAGAGCCATATATAATACAGCCATAGTCTAATTTTGACTGGACTAGAGACCGATACAGCTTGAGAAGTGTAGCTCCGTCTGCACCCCAAGAAGTATTGGAAAGCACTTTAAAAAGATTCAATGCTTTTAAACATTTAGCTTTGAGATATTTAATATGGGGTATAAAACTGAGTTTTCTATCAAATAATATGCCAAGGAATTTAGATTCCTCAACAACTGGAATAGGTGATCCATATAAATGTAAAACCGGACCATCATGTTGCTTGTGCAACTGACAGAAGTGTACACACTGTGTTTTTGATTTGGAAAACTTAAAGACATTGCTTGTGGCCCAATTTTCAATCTTGTTCAAATTTTGTTGTAGTTGACGTTCAATTGTCGCCATGCTTTTTGAGCGATAACAGATACAGAAGTCGTCAACGTATAATGAGCAATCACTAAGATTACCTAAAAATTTCACAATATCATTAATTTTGATACTAAAAAGTGTTGTAGACAAAGCACCCCCTTGAGGTACACCCTGCTCCTGGTCTTATAGTCAGACAGAGAGGAGCCAACTCGGACTTGTATGGCGCGGTCTGCAAAGAAGTTTTCAATGAATGTAGGAAGTCTACCTCTTAATTCATCTTTGTGGATATCTTTTAAAATGCCGTATCTCCATGTGGTATCATAAGCTTTTTCGGAATCAAAAAACACAGCGACTACATATTCCTTTTTAATATAGGCATCACGTATGAAAGTTTCAATCTAACTAAATAATCAGTTGTACTACGGTCAGATCTGAAACCAGACTCGAACCGCGATATATGATTATTAGATTCTAAAAACCAAGTAAGTCTTTTATTTATCATTCTTTTAAGTGTTTTACATAGACAACTTGTTAAAGCTATAGGTCTATAATTATTAGGTTCCACAGGAACTTTACCAGGTTTGGGAATAGGAATAATCGTTGCATATTGCCAACCATCTGGAAATTTACCAGTAGTCCAAATGTAATTAAATATATTCAAACGAGCTTCAAGAGAAGTTACTGTATCTGGGAGATGTTTAAGCATTTGATAGTGGATCTCATCAGCACCCGTGGCTGAGTCATGTGATAGTTGAATAGCTTCAACTATTTCATCTAAATTAAAATCTTTGTTATAAATTTCATTATTTTGTGATTTAAAATTCAATTTAACATTCTCTTGTTCGGTTTTAATCTTTCTGAAGGATTCAGAGTAATTGAATGATGATAAATGGTGAACAAAAATTCTCCTAAAGTGTCAGCAATGTCTGTTTTTGAAGTTGCTTTGCTGTCAGTACCCACCATGTTTAAATGTGTGTAACTGGGGGATTTGTTTTTTCCAGAGATTTTTCTTATCATACAGTGAGCCACTTTAGTAACGCACCATTTTTTCAGGGCCCACATTTTTTGACAAAAATACTGGAATCGAACATTCCCTATGATAATTTATTTATTGACATTTTATCTGTTTGATGACATCGAAAAAAAATATTGGAATCACTCATGCGAATCATTCTGCTACGTAAAAGGCAATTTTGACAAAAATGCCAAAATGCACGTGCAAGCTGAACGTCCATATTTTCTATTTTTGTTTTGCGCTAGTCATTATCCATGATGATCGTTGTGACAGAAAAACACCAAAAACAATTATTTTATTCAAGTAAAACCCCCTTTTTTGATCGTTGAACTTAGTAACACCGTTACTTTTTGAAGAAATGCTCGTTTTGACGTTATATTAACGTCAGTTACAATAATCAAACAGGGTTTTCTTCGCAAATTGTTTTGTTATGAGTCACTTGTTGACATAGACCATCTTATCATTGACACATCTTATAGCCTTGGTAGTAGTGACGTCATCACTAACGTCAACACCATGACGCCAATAAATCCATTAATTTTTTTACGAAAATAAAAGGTGGATACATGGTTGTTTAAAATTAAATTATAAAAGAAGTGTTTTGACATTTAGTTTACTCAGAATCATACGAAATGTTAACTAACTTTTAAAAAAGTACTAAAACCAACTTTTTTTAAACCTTGACCAGCTGGGAACCAAGATAGTAAACATTAAAAACAATGATGAAGTTAACAAACACATTCCAGTCTTAGATATTGCCAAGAATAAATTGGCTCTTATCTCTGGCATAGCAGAAATTCGACCCTGAAAAAAGTGCAATGTGATCTGAGTTTCATTCGATATAATGAAGTGTGAAATGGTGTTTTTAGGGTAGTGCACTTAAAGATCCATTTTCTCATTCGTTTCTGATCTGCTCACATTAAAATTTCAATGGCTAATGCAAATATAGATGCGCTTTACGTTGGTAGCCTCAGAATAAAATTATCAAATTTCTTTTCCGAGTAATTTTACATTTTATAAGTGGTGCGTAACTAAAGTGGCTCACTGTATCCCAAACGTTTTTTATAGGTGTTTTATGATTGATTTTCGAATCATAAGATCTCCATGACTTACGCTTCGAAATTTTAATTGGTCTATGGGCTTTAGCTCTAAATACTTTTATGTCATTGAAATTGTTGGTATTTGGAGATCTTTTGAATTTAGATAGAGCATGCTTGTGCTGTTTATTTGCTTCTTTACAGTCGTCATTGTACCATGGATTACTTTTAGTTGGATTTGTCGAAGTTTGAGGAATACATTCTTTAGATATTATAATAAGAGAAGAGGTAAAATCAGCTATAGGATCAGAAGATTCTTTGAAGTTGTCTGGTACCAATTGACCAGTGCACAGAGTATTAAATAGATCCTAGTTGGCTCTATTTAATTTCCACTTTGGATTGTGATCCTCAGTGGAAAAAGGGTTCTGTTCAATGATGATAGGAAAGTGATCACTATTGTGTTGGTCTTCACATACAGACCAATTATAGTCAAAATACAGTAATGGATGACAGAAGGAAAGATCAATAGATGTAAAATACTTTGTACTTGGAGAATGATAAGTGTAAGACTTATCACTCATAATACATATGTCATTCTTTGTAATGAAATTTTCGATAAGTTCACCTCTGGAATCATTGTTTTGACCACCCCAGAGGTTATTGTGATCATTTAAGTCACCTAATAATATATACGGAGAAGGAAGTTGTTGCAGTAAATTGTCCAAGTGTTGGGAGTTGAGAGAAAAGCATGGAGGTATATATACAGAACATATAGTTATTTCTCTGTCAAGAGTGACAGAAATAGCAGTTGCTTATAGTTCTGTTTGTAAATCGATCTTTCTTTGTGGGAAAGATGATTTTACAAATATTGAGGCACAACCAGAGGGGCTCAGACAATCAGTATGAACATAGTTATATACATTAAACCTTTTAATGAGATGTTATCATCTGGTTTAAGAAAAGTTTCTTGAAAACAAAATACAGACATCGGAGTGTATCCATTTTCACAGATATATAAAATAATTGACCCATTTTTGTGGGACAAAGGCAAACAGGGCAGACCAAGATCACTCGCCGCAGAACGCAAAGTCTGATCAGGGCCTCCACTGTTTGCATAACACAGATTGTTCTTTTTTAAATCTAAAAAAATGAAGAAATATACAAAATACCACCCAACAAACCTTAACGAAAATTTGGCTAAAATGGATTTTTTCTTTTATTTATTGTTTATATATTTTTTATGCCCCCAAAGAAACTTTGGGAGGCATATAGAAATCGCACTGTCCGTCCGTCTGTTCCGCTTCGTGTCCGGTGCATATCTCCTATATTCTTTGAGGTAGGAATTTCAAAATTGGTGTGTGGATACATCTTGGGATGACAGAGGTTCGCATACCATTTTCGGGTCATTGTGACCTTAACTTTGACCTCTGACCTAGTGTTTAGAATAATCGTGTCCTGAGCTTATCTCATATCATTTGAGGTAGGAATCTCAAATTTGGTGTGTGGGTGCATCTTTGGATGACAAAGTGTCGCATAGCATAATTGGGTCACTGTAACCTTGAACTTGACCTCTGACCTAGTTTCTAGAAATTGCATTGAGACTGGTGCATATCTCCTATATTCTTTGAGCTAGGAATTCTAAATTTGGTGTGTGAATGCATCTTGGGATGACGTCGTGTCGCGTACCATTTTCGGACTTTGACCTCTGACCTAGTTTTTAGAATAATCGTGTTCGGAGCATATCTCTAATACAATTTGAGGTAGGAATCTCAAATCTGGTGTGTGGATGCATCTTGGGATGGCTGAGTGTGGCGTACCATTTTAGGGTCTATGTGACCTTGACCTGACCTAGTTTTTAGAATAATTGTGTCCGGAGCATATCTCCTATATTATTTGAGGTAGGAATCTCAAATTCGGTGTGTGGATGCATCCTGGGATGACAAAGTATCACATACCATAATTGAGTCACTGTGACCTTGAACTTAACCTCTGACTTAGTTTCTAGAAACTGCATTGAGTCCAATATTCTTTGAGATAGGAATTCCAAATTTGGTGTGGAAATACATCTTGGGATGACAGAGTGTCACATATCATTTTCGGGTCAGTGTGACCTTGACCTCTGACCGAGTTTTACAAATTATAGTGTAGGGAGCTTATCTTTTATATTCTTTGAGGTAGAAATTTTAAATTTGGTATGTATATGCATCTTGGGATGGCAGGGTGTCACATACCTTTTTTAGGTCACTATGACCTTGACCTCTGACCTAGTTTTAAGGATTATTGTGTCCTGAGCATATCTCTTATACTCTTTGAGATATGAATTCCAAATTTGGTGTGTATATGCATCTTGGGATGGCGGAGTGTCACAAACCATTTTCAGGTCACTGTGACCTCTGACCTAGTTTTTAGGATAAGCGTGTCCGGAGCATATATATGGTTTGATAATGCATCTGGGATAACAACGTGTTGTGTACCATAATTGACTCACTGTGATCTTGATCTCTGACCAAGTTTCCAGAAACTGCATTGAGTCTGGTGCATATCTCCAATACTTTTATTACAGATAGAAATTCCAGATTTGATGTGTCAATGCATCTTGGGATGACGTAGTGTCACATACCATTTTCGGGTCACTGACCTTGACCTCTGACCTAGTTTTAAGTATAATTGTGTCTGGAGCATATCTCTCATATTCTTTAAAATAGGAATTCCAAATTTAGTGTGTATATGCATCTTGTGATAGTGGAGTGTCACATACTATTTTTTACTGTGACCTTGACCTCGACCTAGTTTTAATAATTATTGTGTCCGGAGCAAATCTCTTGTTTTATTTGAGATAGGAATCCCAAAGATGGTGTTTGGATGCATCTTGGGATGGTGGAGTGCCACGAGCTATTTATAAGCTACTATAATGGGTCACTGTGACCTTGACCTCTGACCTAGTTTTTAGAATAAATGTGTCTGGAGCATATAGCCTATATTATTTATAGTACGAATCCCACTTTGGTGTGTGGATTCATCTTGGGATGGCGGAGTGGTGCACACCATTTTGGGTCATTTGACCTTGACATTGACTT
Organism: Loripinus fragilis; assembly: GCA_964019695.1. Classification (NCBI taxonomy): domain Eukaryota; kingdom Metazoa; phylum Mollusca; class Bivalvia; order Lucinida; family Lucinidae; genus Loripinus; species Loripinus fragilis. The sequence goes on from OZ026515.1 coordinate 46,738,590, forward strand.
CTGACCTCATTTCTAGGTTTTTCGTATCTTGAGCATATCTATTTTGTAACAAATAACTTACCTCAAAAGTGTCTAATGCTAGACCAATTCCTTTTGGGGCATTCGTCACGTGACTGTGACATTTTTTGGTTTGTTCTGTTTGATTCTATACGTCCCAGTCAACAGCTATGGTCAAGTTGGGATGTTCAGTTCACCTAACCACACTTTTTCCTGGGCAAGCTTGACTAAGCAGTTAACCATTACTTCGTACACATACTTTCACTTGTGACTGACAACAACCCTTCTTGAATCTGCAGATGGATAGATAATGACCGTAGAATGACCATCTAATCAATCTCCACAAAAGTATGGGACAAGACCAAGCCGGGATCCAACTTGCGACCCCCGAATCTGCAGTCAGACTCGTATCTGCATTCAGACATGTTGCCTACTGCGCTACGGGGCCCGGTTTAAGAGGATTAAGGTTTGACGCAAATTATGCCAAACTAGAAAGGATACAAAGACATACGTCATAGAAACCAGCTCACAAAACCCTCACGACAATGAACCAACTACAACGGAATCGCCAAGAGATGTGTGTGGGGCTTAAATATCGTAAACCTTCGATTTTCGAAACACTCGCTTATTCGAAATTATACCACCCTTACCAACTTTAGCACGAAATAGCCCGTGCTGTGTAAGGTCTACTCTGATGTAGGTGGTATAAATAGTTATACCATGGGTTATCCGTCTGTGCGTAAGATAATCCACTGGCTAAAGCTCGTGGATTATCTCCAGGAACAGGCAGACACCCATGGTATAACTAGTACTAAATTTGGGAAACACTGGACCTACATTGTATTCATTATATGTTTTAATGCCTGTCTATAATAACATAATTTATTATGTGTAAAAGAAGTGTCTCATTAGATAAAAAAATAATATAAGAATCTATCAAGAGTGTGAGGGTAGGACAGAAAAATCCGTCCCGAGGATCGCCGTTTGGCATCACGAGGCTTGCCGAGTGATGACAAACGGTGATCCTGAGGGACGGTTTTTTCTATCCTACCCTCACACGAATAATGGATTCTTTTTCTTGCTTACCACTGTTTTATTTTTTATTTATTTATCTATTTTAAAATAAGCTTCCAGAAAATAAGATGCAATTCCACATGATGACGTTACTTGACGTCCTGGGTAAGATAGCATGGATAAGATAAGATTTTCTATCCCAGGGTAAAATCACAGATATCCTTATCCGGTGTGCGAGAATAATCATTGCTGGGGGTTATACAAAATATGATTTTCTATCCCAGGGTAAAATCTCAGATATCCTTTTCCGGTGTGCAAGAATAATCATTTCTCGGGGTTATACATTTTATATCTACCTCACTATAATTCGAACTACTGATAATTTGTAATAAACCTCCAGTACCGAGGACTTCGAATTTATGAGATTCAACTGTTATAAATTACTGGCTAAATCTTCGCCGAACTTACTGGAGGTAGACGTCAGACTTAAGCAATTCTGCTTCAAACAGTTCACTTACTGAAGATAGACGGAGAAAAAACCCAACAAATGTTCATGTAGAGTATTTTCTTAGTTTAATGTAAAGTCGATTCATTCTTAAAGTGTAGTATTTGGTAAAATTATTCTGTATTTCTTATTTCCACTTCACAATCGTTTTGGTGTGCTAACCTAGACATTACAAAAGACGGATATCAGCAATATGGCAATGAACAGTTTTCTTTTGATTCTTTTTTGTTCGCTGTTTGTGTTTATATTGATTTTTTTTGAAAATTTGCAAATTCAAAGGCAACACGAGATTTGAAATTATTGGTTTAAAAATATTTTATTTTCTCTATTTCAGATTAACATGCAAATGTTGCGAGATTTATATGCTAATTCTTTGAGAACCTTTATCGGTTCATTCTCTGCCAATTTGATAAAGTGCATCTCGATTTTCGCTGCGCAGTTGTATAGAAACATGCAACACATACATGCAATAACAATTTTTATCATATGACGTCGCGCCTGGGAGTGAAATAACGCCATGCAATAAAATCGATAAACCACTAGTGGTTTATGGATTTACGGGAAACGTTGTGGCGTCCATAACAACGTTGCGTACATAATGACTAAATTATAACATTTTACGCCAGAAATGAGATTTCATAGTATTTGTCATATGATAAATAGAATCTAACATTCGTGCTCTTGTATTATTGAATTTATTAAACTCGTTGCGAAAAAGAGATAAAATGCTCGGCAAGCCTCGCATTTTATCTCTTTTCCCCAACTCGTTTAATAAATTCAATAAAACATGAGCACTCATGTAAGATCCTCTATATAAAACTGGAATGGCAGCTTAGAGCTTATAGATTTCCTTTTTCAGTGTGCTTTAAATTGAGCCAGTGCATGAGATTTCCAACAATGGCATTTTGACATGTGTAGACTCGGACGAGTTTCTGCAGCCACCTTTTAAGCTTAGAAACTCCAAATGGTGTTCAGTCAGTAGCTTATTAATCATAGAATACTCAAGCGACAAGCAAAGGTTCTGATCAGACTGCGCGTATGCGCAGGCTGATCTGAGGCTTTGCTGGTCGCATATACCAGATTGTTGGAAATCTCATGCACTGGCTCAATTTTGAACGTACAATATTTGCAGTGAGTGACTTGTATACTGTCTTTTGTACAGAGTTGGGGTAATTAAAGAAGTAATTCTAATTAAATGTAATTTAATTACATTTTCTGAAGTCATTCAATGTAATTGTAATTAAACTTTTTTAATTACAATAATTAAAGTGTAATAAATTACAACGGAAGTAAATGACGATTACTTTCAATTACTTATTTCGACAGCTCTTTTTGTAAAGCACTATATTGTCCTTTTTTGGCATGATATGTCCATTTTACCATGCTATCATCCCATTGTATTTGCAAAGACAATAAGTCTTAATATACCTGCTCTTTTGACTTGTCTATAAAATGTGATGATCCCTAATGTCATTTATCTGAATGAATGCTTCACCCTTAGCATGCCATTTATTTGTCCAGAAAATATTGTCTGCCTATCACATCTGATGCATATATTCAAATGCACTCCTAAGCTACTTTTATCACGGCAGTCTTATCTGGTTACATGTTTGCAAAAATCCTATAAAAGTGCATCAACAGATGAAAAAGCAGATGTAAATTGTAGTATATAGCAGGAAAATGGTTAACATAGTCTTATTTTTGGACAGACAGGTAAAACTTTAACAGTTTTATCTTTGTGTCCAGATTTGCTGACTTGTGCTAAAAGGCCAGGCCATGACAAAAATGGTCCCTATTACATTTGTATGAAGTCATATATTAAACATGTATGTTCACTTCTACAATGAAGCTATAATGTATATATTATGTAATTGTCTAGTGTGAATGTGAGTTATGAAGATTCTGACGAGAAGGCACAGATGGCCAGACATACCTCAACCTTCACTGGTGTTGTGTACAATAAGTACCAAATGCTCGATTTGCTAAAAGACTTAAGGGCAGGTCACTTAATTACTATATTTTTACAGCAACCTAGAGATATTTTGTAAGCTGAGTGACCATTCACCAATGAATGGCAACAATTAACTGTTTTTTTTTTGTCACAGAATATTCTCATTCGCCAACAAAATATCGCAATGTATGGAAGTGCATTGAAACATTTCAAACCCCCTGATGATAAAAAAGGCCCTAGCAGGAACTTTCAGGGCGTCGTGTATGCACTGTACAAGCGAGATTAAAGGGAATCTGAACGTTACACCTTATTTTGTAACACATTTGAGGGTAAGTATAGTTTCTGATATTTACTTCTGCTGATGGACGTTGCAAATCGTTTGGACCCAGATCAAGCCCAGCAAAATGTCTGGCCTGATCTGAATTCAACATGTTTGACTTTTGGGTGGTATTTCTGAAATTTGTTAATTTTGAAAAATCTTTCGTGATATTTTCTACTGCTGCTAAACTTTGCAACAGTGTGGACCCAGATCAAGCCTAGCAAAATATCTGGCCTATCTGGATCCGAACTGTTTGACATTCTGATGGTATTTCTGAAAATTTTTGACTCATTGAGAATGCTTTTTGTTTTCAGAGGAAACATTGAGATGAATTTTCAGAGAGGGATTAACGGTATCATCAGCTTCAAATCAGATGTCCATGAGCGACTATATTCCTGGCACTCAGAAATATGCTGCGAATGATGTCAGACAAACTGCCATCACAGAAGCTCTTGCTTCATATGTTGCTGGAGATTTACTTCCACTATCAGTTGCAGAGAGCAGATATTTTTTGAACCTTATGGAAAAGGCAAATCCTAGAGCTATGCTGTAAACATTTAACTTCTAAGCTGATTCATGAAAATTATCTCAAGTTAGGAGTAATATCATAAGTAAACACAAATCAACTGAAAATAGTTGCTTGACAATCGACCTAAGGTCTAACAGACAAAGGCGTGCTTTCTTAGGCATTACAGTCCATTACATAATAAACTGTAAACTTAACTCCATCATGCTAGCCTGCTCCAGGTTCAAAGGAAAACATAAAGCTGATAAAATCCAACAAGAGTATGAAGAAACTGTATCCTGTTTTAAAATAGGGCATAAAGTTTCTAACATTGTAACTGATAATGCGGCCAATAGGTGAAAGCTTTCAAGTTACCAATACCTGAGTTTGAAATGGGGTCAGCTGAATATGTAGCTGAAAGCAAAGGTTATGTAAACCAACTATGTGATGATACTGAAACCAGTGATGATGATTGCTTAGATACTCTTGAAACGTTACCGAAGCATACATGCTGTTTTGCCCACACACTTCGGCTTCTTGTGCGAGATGGGCTTAATGAATGTGGAGGTCACTTGAATAGAAAAATATCAAAGAATCCAGCATTGTGAGCTATGTTCGCAAATCTATAAATACACTGAAGGACTTTAAAAACGCAAAAACGATATTCATAATATTTACTTACTTTTAATTTCTCAATTTTATTGAGATTTGGCATTTGGCAAAGATAAACTTCGATATGTCAGCAAAACATGTTTTTAATTTTATGTCAAAATAATAAATAATGTTAGAGCAGCAGTCTATCAAATAGCAATACCCTTTGATTCTAAAGTTGCAATTTGAATTTTGTCTAGAAATTGGACACGATTTTAAGTTATTGTGATAAAATATTTTTTTTAAAAAATCAGAAACAAACTACCCATGGAGCTCTTCTATTCGTCTGGCACTGACAGTAGCCGGCCAGAATGGATATCGTTGATGTAAATATCGTCGATACACCATCGATGTAAGTTGGCTCTTAATGTCGGTCGCCATTATTGGCTGACCAGACCTGCGACGATCTTTAACTGTCCCAGTAGCCTAGTAACTATTTCTGAGATGCTACATAGTTGACGGATGGCAATTATGATATCTGGCGACGTCAGAAACACGCACGCCAGCTTTTAACATTCCCATTGCGCCAGATTGTTTATGTTTAGACAAACGTGACATAAATAATAAAGCTATAAACCTAAAGCTGCTGTGTTTTTTAAATATGTGTACTTACAATCTACATGTGAAATGATAAAATATTTTGCTTCAATGATTCGTGGGGACGCCACGTGCAAAACATAGTAAACCAGCAATGCATAGCTGGTGGAAGTCAGTGTCTTCGAAACACCAGTATTGGGTATAGATAGAAAAAGAGTGTCATTACCATCCGTTTTTATCTGTTAAAGAATGCTAAAATGTTCAGGGTGAGAAAAATAATAATTTTCATTTTTTTGCGTTTTTAAAGTCCTTCAGTGTACATCAGATTAACTTTAGGATTAAAAGCGTATATAGGCAGCTAATTCAACTAGATGGAACTCACAGTTCTACATGTTAAACTCTTTTTGACTGTGAGTGAAGAAACGCCAAATTCTTTAGATTGTTCCCAAAAACTGTCAACATATGGCGTAAACTCCTTCGGGAATTTTGCACAATACTACAGCCATTTCAGGAGGCTACTTTAGAAATACAAAGAGATGATACTGTTGGTGCAAGCCTAGCAGTTCCACTGACAGTGACCTTTAAGAACTAACTTCAAAGCATATCTAGTAAATATAATAGTAAAATGATCTCAACACTTAAAGTATCCCTTCAGAAAAGATTATCAAAATATGAGAAAGATGAGGAGTTTGCTTTTGCAGCTATTCTTGACCCCGATTCAAACTTTCATGGTGCATCTCTGATTTTTTAAGGGTACAATACATTTCAAACATCATAATTAAAATGAAGACTTTGATCAGATAGTTTAAAAAGGAGCTTCACCACCTCATAAAAGGCCTAAGTCAACTGGCAGCTTACTCAGTTTTCTGCCACAAGCTGCAAGTAGAAAGAGGCATGCATTAGGCTCAATAAATGAGCTAGACATATATCTTACAGAAGCTGATGAAGATCCCAAGTGTGACATCATGAAATATTGGGACTCGTATACTCTAACAAATTTCCAACTCTGGGCAAATTAACTTAAAACATATCTTGCACTTCCTGCTTCTTCAGCTCTTGTAGAAAGACTTTTTTTTCTATTGCTGGAATAATATTCCGTGCAGAGAGATGCCCCTTAAGTGACAAAAACTTTGAAGCGCTCATGTTTTTAAAACTTAACAATATAGTATAGACATTTGGTTCAGCTAAAATGACAGCTTGAGTGTGAAAACTAATAACTTTTTTTTCATGGTAATGATGAATAAGTGAATATGACTTACTCTTACCTACCGGTGGCAACTTTTGTGATCTGTTGATAGCCTTTGCATACAATTTTGTACCTAGAGACAGATCAGAAACCATTATGCAATACGAACAAGGGTCGGGAACGCAGTGGCTCAATCGTAGAGTGCTTAACTCGTGACAAAGGGACCGTGGGTTCGAGCCTCACCGGTGTCACTGCGTTGTGTTATTGAGCAAGAACATTAATCCTAGCTTAGTACTGGTTCAACCCAGGAAGACCTGTCATTTTATAACTGAAACATTGTTGATGGGACGTAAAGAAATCAAATCAAACAATAACATCAAGGGCAATATCTCTGTTAAAATCGGGCAGAATTTACCCATTAACAAATTCCATACTATTGCGTCTCATAGTGAAACTTAATCTAGGCATTTGCAGCTGATATGTGTTTGAAGGGCCCTTTTCTAGGTTAAATTATAATTTCTTTTAATTTCGATATACGACTGGTTCAGCTCATTCTAAATTTGGAAGGATTCTCAATATCCATAAGAAGCCTTATTATAGTTGAACTTAAATGCTGCATACTTTGAACTAAATATGAGATAAAATATAAGTACGAAAATGACTCTTAACCCGTAATTATAAACTCAGCCTACGTTTTATGGATAAAGGCAAACAGTGCAGATCCAGATCAAGATCATCACTATTTACTTACAGAATGTTCTATCAAAAATTTTGGGATGGGGGGAATAATAAATACAACTCAACATACCTTAAATTGGAAAAGGGCACTTCCTGTTGATATGGGTAGGCAAGTCCATTAATTCGGCTTAAATGGATTAATTGTAGTGTATGGACAACGTCACTTGAAAGAGAAAATACCTTATGTAGTTAATGACGCGTCAAGTCTGATGTTTGCTTTCAAGTTATTTTATGAGACCTACATTTCATACGATATATTAAGCAATCAGTAACCACTTATATTAACTGCATAGTTTCACGTTGTCTGATAAACGTTGTCTATCTCATGGCATGTGGCTTTATCAGGTCATGATGACGTTCTACTTTTTTAAATATTGTCTCTAATGACGCTGATGAATCATCACAACAACTGGACCATAATGTCATATTCGCTAGTTTGAAGAGTGAATCAACTTGGTAAAACTGATAAATAGAATACCAGGTTTGAGTCTTTTGATATCAAGTTTACCAGGCTCGGCATCACGAATGCATGTTGAATTGCTCGGTAAGCCTCGCGATGTCAACAAGCATTCTCAAAGCCTTGCCAGGTAAACTTGATATCAAAAGACACTCACCTTGTATTCTCTGTTTACAATGTTCAGGGCTAATCTCTGTAGCTGTCTCTTAGTTGAGATCACAACAAACCAGAGAACAGCACTATCACGCGAAAGGTTGACTGTATTTAGTACTATTCACATCTTCCGTTTGTGTGGCACGTAAGTCCATTAAAGATGTACCACCGCGTGAAATGCACATGATAAACCCTTCCCTGTGCACAGGTTTCATGTGGGTTTCTTTTTTACATTTTATGCGATCGAGGCAGCAGACTAGAGTGAACAAAAATGATTTCACAAAAAAGCAGAAAAAGCGAATTTTGACCGACTATCTAATAAATACTCACATTTTGTTTTTTTTCTAAAATGAAAACAAAGAGGTCAGCATAAGCTATTTATCAATTTAAAGGCAGTTGGGCAATAATGTTAAGGCGACACAGAAACTTGTGCATGTGGAATACAAAAAAACGCTCTTAGATGATGCTTTAGATAAGGAACAAGTTGTGTCCACAGACTTACCTTCACTACTAGCATTATCCGTTTATGACAAAAAGCCATGAAAAAGAAAGACCCTTTGTATGGTGACGGTATCAATTACAAGAATCGAAAGCAGATACAATAAACTTTCAATAGCGTAGCCAGAACGCTTAAATAGTTACGCAAATCAAAGGGAGACTATTGGAACGAGCAGTGATTCTCATCAATTGCGCCCCTTTTCAAATTGGGACTACTTAAAGGAAATAATTTGCTCCCTCTGCTTTCCTTTAAGAGCAGTCCCTTGTTGTATGGAAAAAAACTATATCTCCCTTGAATGTGTACAATTTTCATTACGCACTTGCGTAACTGCGGAATGAGAACTAGGCCTCGTGTGAAACTGAAAATATCATAAATTATATTAGCAGTGACAGACTAAAGTCGAGGACAGAGAAATCAAGAAGGAAATAAAACAAGTGGCAATAACATAAATCCACACTACACTACTAGGTGAATAAGTTGTCAATTTTGAAAATAAACAGTTCAAAGTGTATCTGTTCAATACTAAGCGGTTCCAAAAGCCTTGTCGAGATTACTTAACAGTGATATATATAAGTCTATAATTATGAAATTTCAGATAGATCCCCACCTTTATGCACTGGGCTGATATATGCCTGCTTAAAAGAGTATGGTACTATACCTGTACGAAGAGATTAGTTGAAGAAACCACATAGAGCTGGAGATATCTCTTTACTTGTTCTCTAAATACACAGTTACTTATCCCTTCAGGCTCAACAGGCTCCCCAAGACAGACTCTAACTTCCTCCGAAGTACGAACAATAATGCAGGGTAACTTGGAATATCAGGTATCTCAGTATTTCGTTCATCGAACAAAGTTTGGTCTAAAAAGAAACCATTTAATGTATTTGCCTTTTCACACTCCTCTGCATATGTTTGACATTGTTTCAAGAGGAAGGATAAAAGATTTTGAAATGGGAGCTATAAAGTATTTGAGCAGTTTCAACCATTGTTTAGGTGAAAGTGAACCTGATTTTATTAGCCATGCTTTCATTAAACGTTCGTTTAGATTCCCATATCAGTTGAGTTACCCTGTTGCGTAATTATGCACTCTTACCTAGGGGCATTTAATCTGCAATAGTCAATTTGGTTCGCAGACAACAGTATTCTTGCTTCTTTTCAGTCTGAATTTAGAAGGAGAGAATCTACAGTTAATTAACCATTTTACCTAAATGACACTTTTTGTCACACTTTCGATGCAGATAATAAAGTTAGAGCGGTTTTCTGCAATATAAGCAAAGCATTTGACAGTGCTTGGCATGCTGGTTTAACTCATAAAATTTAGCTGGTAATCTGGCAATCTCTTATCATGGTTTACCAATTACCTAACTGGTAGAAAACAACAGGTTATGTCTGGTGTGCAATCTGCCAGAAATTTTTATCACAGCAGGGATACCTCAAGGCTCTATACTTGGTCCACTTTCATCTCTCTATTTGTAAATGCCATAGTTCACGTTGGATCCATACGTCTTTTTGCAGATGATACAAGTCTATATATTACTGTAAAGGATCCAAATGTTGCAGCAGAACTCCTAAAAGCAGACCTTATAAGATAGCATAGTGGCCACTTAAGTGGCTTGTAAAATTTAACCCCTTATAACTGAATCTCTTTTAATCGCACAAAAAACTAACACTGTTCATCCTTCTGTATTAATGCAAGATTGACAGATGAAAGAAGTCCAATCTCACAGACACTTAGGTGTTATTGTGTTATTACATCTAAGGTGCTATTCTATCTAACAACTGCTCTTTGCACAAACATATAGATTATATCAAAGAAAAGCCATAGACAAAAATACAAACTATCTGTAGGCTAAAATATGACCTTGACAGAAAATCTTTAGAAACCATTTATAAATCTTTTATAAGACCACTACTCGAATATGCAGATGTCATTTGGGATATTTGCACACAGCTGAACAAAAATGAACTTAAACTCATACAATTAGAAGCCACAAGAATATCAACAGAAATAACAAAATTAGTCTCAGTTGCAAAGCTTTATATAGAAACTGGCTGGGAGACGCTAGATGCAAGGAGGAACATATATAAACTGTTATTCTTCTACCAAACGTATAATGATTTTACCCCACTTTATCTTTGTGGCCCCGCATGTTCAGAATGCGTAAAGTTATAACTAATGTAATTCAAATGATTCTCAGACTGTTGCTTCTCATACTACTTTATTTTACTTTTTTGTTCTACCCTCAACAATCCGAGACTAGAACAGATTAAATGCTGATATCAGAAATGCTGGTACGCCAGATTCTTTGAAACATAAACTAAACCAAAATTTACCTTTTATACCAAAACATTACTACTCTGGAATAAGAAAATACCAAATATGGCATATACAAGAATTCGAACAGCCTGTAGGTCACTTAAAATTGACTTATTGCTAAAATATTATTGACTCTCCACTATGTGCTTGCAATTCTTGTGAGGTTGAGAATGCTCTCCATGTTTTCTTTATTTGTCAACTATACAATGACCTTAAGGCAGAACTTCTTCAATCGATAACAATGTACTGTAACATGACTCTTGATGTACTTCTGCATAGTGATGTAAGACTTTCAACAAACATCAACACAGTAATGTTTAAAGCAGTGGAAACGTACATTCAGAGAAGTAAGCAATTCTGAGCATCTAAATAGACTGATGTTGGGTTGTTGTTTATTTGCTAAATATGCTTAACGACGCACCAACCCTTGTGGGTCATTAGTGTCAGGCCATATTTAATTAAACAAAATTTGGATGGAAAAAGTAAAACTTTGTAATAAATAAAATGAAAGGAATGATGATGATGATGATGATGATATGGAGTAAAAACACAGCAAACAATATATACTGAACAGCAAAAGACACGCATATTTTGCATATTTGGTATAGTGTATAAATTGGGGGTTAGAAACTGATCTAATGATATATAAGGTATCACTGATGTATAGAACATGTAAATTACCAAATGAAACACAAACGGATGGCTCATTGAATAATGATAATAAAGGGGCGTAACTCTTGGCGTAATAAAATAACTCATAATAAAGGCGACTTTCGAGATGGTGTATGCCTAAAACCACTGAATGGATTTGAATGAAAATCACTGCGTAATAATCATGACATAAAGACTACTCATGAAGTTTAAATTTTTCGATATTCTTTAAGGTGGACCATTGTAGCCCAGTCACATTATCAGACAATTAACCGGAAGTGTGTTTAATACAGGCATGAAAGGGTCCAAACAATTGTTTTAAACGGTTCTGTTGGAAACTACCTTAATTGACATCAATAATACTGATCCAGATATTCTTACACCCCAAAGATTCCGGTGGTTTTCAATACCAATGCAAAAATGCAAAAAAATGATGATTTTTGGATTAGCAGTATAATTTCTACAACAGTGAATTTTAAAGTTTTATGCTGTTTTCTTATCTGTTACAGTGTGTTATCATGACATGCAATGAAATCGGATTCAAATCATGTGTTTTCCAATGTACAGCAGTGTTTTTGCGTTTTTTGCATTAATTAACCAAAAATAATAATTAACTGTGTAATGACGAATAAAATGGCCAGGAACGAACGCATGAGTCCGTGCAAACATGTTCATGTCGTTTAGGGGAAAATTTGATAAGGGTTTCTGGTATTAAATGGATATTGAAAATATGCGTTTCTTTTGCTGTCAAGTATAAGTCGCTTGTTCCAAAGTGTTACTGAGAAAGGTAACCATTGACAATACCCCAAACAGCTCTAGTGGAACCTGGTCCTTACAGATTCTCTCCTACCTCATCTCCCTCTTAATAATGGTTTAGTTTCTATAGTCTTATTTCTTCAAAAGTTTTGTTTTCTCAGCTTAAAATTGCTAGTAGCAACACTTTAAGTTAGAGGCAAACCATCTTACTTATTAGAATACTTTTTTGTGTATATGTACATTTGTATCTTGTAGGTACAATGCTGTTTACAAAATTGAAGATATAGCTTATCGAAATAATCAGTCAAGTGCGATTACTGTAAGTAACCTTAGCCTTTGTTAAATGCAGTCAATTTAATGGAATTGCCATTTTAGCCCTATTAATTTTTTATTTTGCAAAATCGAAGCCATTTCCTTCTACACTTTGTCAAAATATCGTAGTTAAGGAGAACTCAATAAGCTCTTGCTTCCGTTCTGATCCTATTTTTTGTATGACTGAAAATTGTATTGTATGTACTAATTTGAAACAAATATGTTTAAACCAATAGTGCATATTCAAAAAAAAATATTTCTCAACTTAAACACATGATGTGGGTACTCAAACTAACCGTCTCAATGTAATGAGACGGTTCTTTTGAGCATCAAATCACATATATAATTTGATGGATCAAAAAATATTTGCAATATTTGGCTCAAAACTTTCCTAACAGGACCTATTACAGATCTCATCAATGTACTCTGAATGACGACAAACTTTTGATCCACATAGACTTTTTAAAAAACTATGTCTGCAAATCCAAGAAAGGAAATACGAGAAAACAGATAAGGCGTTTCAAAGCGCGAAATTACCATACATACTGATGTTTACTACACAAGTTTGACAAACCTGTGTACTCAGCTACAGTCTCAGATTCGCTTCAGCAGAGACCACCAGATGTTTTGATATTTCTATATTCAGTACAAAATTTTATCCAAATAATATACGAATTCATGTCTTCAGTAATGGACCATTTAATCAATACAGGTTTTTCAACAAAGGCTTCTCAGTCACCTTTTGGAGTTTTCATGAAGATTGGCATGACAAGGAGGCGCGATGGAGTCAGTGGATCATTAAAATGGGCAGCCTATATGAGACTTTACGTGGCAGCACTTTTGAAAATGTCAGTGTATTTTATTATATAATAGCTCAAACAAACATATTTCTCAGCCATTCTTTATGACGTATCTCCAGAAGTTGACAGAATAGAATAAAATGCCTACTCTAAAAACTGTCCCAAGGACCAGTAAACATGAATATCAAGTAATTACTCAACCACTAGGTTTGTTTGTTTGTTTGTTTGGTGCTTAACGACGCATCAACCCTTGTGGGTCATTAGCGTCAGACGGTATTAAACTTAACATGATGTGGATGGAAAAAGTAAAAATTTATAAGATAAAAATAAAATGAATGATGATAATGAGTTTGTATAATGATAACAAGTTGCAATTCGATTGTTATCAGGAAAGACAACGTACAATATCTGACAGTTTCAAAGAGCTATTCAGATAACCGTACATGTTCTTTAACTGAACAGAATACAACAGTATATAATCTGTATTATGGTCTGATACAAATGATAAACAAAACATGATTTTAAAAACAGCAATTAGATTTTGTTAAAAAGGTTTATTTGTCTTAAAAATGTTATAATACTATCAATATGTATATCTTGAAATAATTCTTTCATGTTATCAACATGGAAGCAATTATTTCTTACTGGTGCAAAGTTGCAACATTCCAAAAGGAAGTGACGTACAGTGAATGGTGCGTCGGTCGCAACCAACACATTGTGGCTGCTCTTCACCTTGTAGTAAGTATGAATGAGTGACTCTTGTATGACCTAAGCGGAGTCAAGCAAAAACAACTTCTTCTCTTATAATGTTTCGAACAACTGACTGATATTCACAAATAGTTGGTTTGATGTCAAGAAGTTTATTACCAATGCTGTTATTCCATGAAGTTTGCCATTCTTCGAAGATATATTTATTGATAGATGGCTTAAAATTGGAAAATGGAATTTTAAAATAAGTTGGTTCTAATGAAAGCGATGTTTTTTGCTTGCTTATCTACCATCTCATTCCCTTGGATACCTATATGACTAGGAATCCAACAGAGAGCAATTTCTTTATAAGGTAAAAGCTCATGACATTTTTCTTAAAGTTTCTGAATCTTTGGATTCTTTGAACTGGTATGGTTCATTGCTTTCAATACAGAAAGCGAGTCAGAAAATATAATAAATTTATTGTCAGCGTCACAAGTGATAATGAAATCTTAAGCTAGATCAATTGCTTTGGCTTCAGCAGTGAAAATTGATGAATCGTCAGGTATACGTTGCATAATACTATGGTTGTCTGATATAACAGCACAACCAACCTTTGAGTCTTCCTTTGACCCATCAGTATCAATTTGTTGGTAATTCTTATAACGACTTTGCATTTTTCTGAAATCATATTTTAATGTGTGTGGATTTGATTCAGATTTTTTCCCGGAATGTAAATCAAAAAGTATTTCAGGTGGTTTTATACACCAAGCTGGAATATTTGGTGTAAAATGTTTTTTCAATATTTTGTGGTTTGATATTGACAGATTCTAAGAGTGGTGAAATTCTGATTCCAAATGATTTAATACCTTTAGGTTTTTGTTCATATAAATTTACATAATTTGGTGGGAATGTAACTTCACGAGCAGGATTTGATGGGTTAGCAGCAAGTCTTATAGCATATTGCAAAGAGTTTCTCTCTTCGAGAGTATAGTGATGGTTCATATGCTTCAATATAGAGACTAGCAACAGGAGAAGTTCTAAAAGCCCCTAAAGCTAATCTAAGTCCTTGTAATTACTCAGCCACCAGATAAGTATTCTGCCACCAGGTTATTACTCAGCCACTAGGCTTCGAAGTTATAATTGAGTGAGTGAGTATGATCAGGAAATACCACAATCTTAAACCGCAGACAAGCCCATGGCACCGCGAGGAAGAGCTACACAACCATCACGAGACACCAGGAAGACAAGCAAAGCAAAGCAACCAGCTCTCTCTTCCCTATCCAGATAATTGTAAAACTAGAATGGACTTAAAGTAACGTTAAACAGTACATAGAACAATTACAGACGCCCACAATGGGAGTAACAATAAACAAAAAGTCAACAACAACAGAACCACCGCCTTAGAACGGACAGCAGCCTAAGCCATTGGGAGGGGGGGGGGGGGCTTAAATGCATTTTACTGGTACCAAATATTCACCCTAGATTCTGCTGTTGTTGAAGTACAAGAAATGTTCAGCGCATAAGGAAGCCTTCTAACTAATGCAATGTAGCATCCCGGAGAAACACTCTTATCAAATTAACACACTATGATGAAACAAAGAAAAGGGCTTATGACTCACAGATAGTCAGAGCTAAAGAAAACCGTTTAATGATCAAACTGTTTTATGATCAATTCAACTGGGCATGAAATTTATCCTGTTCATTAATGCTAAAAATGCCAACAATTGTTTTGTTGGCATTTTAACATTTTAGCAGGATAATACATCTGAGATTTTTGAAGTAAAACACATTTTTTTTTTCAACATTTTTGATTTGAAGAGCAAAAAATTTCATGCTCAGTTGAGTTGAGCTTGATTTTTTCATAACCTCAGGACTTGGTCAATTATTCTATAGAGACGTCAGTTGTAATTGTACCAAAAATCCCCATGTAGGTCATCCATTTAAAGAATTTCACTTCAATATCAGTAGGGGTAAAGACCAGAGGATCCAAGATGGCTTAAGTGAAGAGGGGGAAGTTGTCAAACCAGTGAGGACAGAACGGCACAGACGAAGTTTGTGCGCTCCATACATGTAACTTTATAACATTTGAGATATTTCAATAATATGTGGTAGACATTTATATAAATAAGCCAAGACAGTTATTCTCCTTTGCATTATTTTGGAGTTATTACCCTTGAATGATTGGTTTTATTGCTTGGTGTTGAACGACGCATCCACCCTAATAGGTCATTAGCGTCAAACTGTGCTAGTGTAAAACGATGTGGATTGAAACAAAAAATGCTATATGACTAGGAATTTAACCGAGAAAAATTAATTATTTACTTAAAGCTTGCGACATTTTTAAAAGAAGCTAAGAATCATTTAATTATTTACATAATCATTATTTTGCTAAAAATATAAGACTGATTTCTTTTAAAAACATCATGATGTTATCAGCAGATATATCTTGGTATATTATCATATTATCAACTTGGTAATATTTACATCTTATCTGTGAAAAATCATCACATTCTGTATGAATGTGTGACTCGTGTACTCTAAATGGATTCGAGCCAAAACAACTTATTCTTTTCTTAAGTTTGGAACAACTTATTGATATTCACCAATAGTTTTATCTCAAAAAGTTTGTAACCAAAAATAGTGAGTATGATCAGGAAATACCACAATCACAAACTGCAGAAAAATGCTGATATTCCATGATGTTTGCTACTGATCCAAGACATATTTATTGATAGATGGTTAAAAATTGGGAAAGAGAATCTTCAAATACTTTAGACCTAATGCAAGAGATAGTGTGCTTGTATATCTATCTTTTAATTCCCTGGGATGTATATATGACTAGGAATCCAACAGAGAACAGTTTCATTATTTTACTAAAAGCTTGTGACATTTATCTTTGATCACTTGTTTGATTCAGTTTTTAATGTTGAAAGTGAATCAGAAAATATAATAAGTTTATTGTTGGTGTCAAAGATCTAATAAAATCTAAAGCTGGATCAACTGCTTTTGCTTCAGTGTTAGTCCAAAAGTATTTCAGGTTGATTCAAACACCAAGCTGGAATGATTGGTATAAAATTCTTTTCAGTGCTTTGAGGTTTGATATTAGCAGAATCTAAAAGTGGTGAAATTCTGATGCAAAATGATTTACTAGATTAAGGTTTCTTTTTATACAAATCAAAGTATTTTGGTGGAAATGAGCATGATTTGATTGGTAAGCATACTGCTAAGAGAGTTTCCCTCTGCGGGAGTAAAGCGATGGTTCATCTGCTTCCACATAAAGACTAACAACTGGAGAAGTTCTAAAAGCTCCTAAAGCTAATCTTAGTCCTTGTATTGATCCTGCCAACCCTTGAATGAATCTTGTTCACTCCATAACTTAATATGCTTTGAGATATGTTAACAACATTTGGTAGACACATAAATTGAATCAAGACAATGTGTTGCATACACAAATTGGAGTAGGAACTGCCTCGGCCAGTTCAGTGGAATCAGTCCTTAGATGTACAATAAGGAACTACTTTTTGATCACATAACTTTTATCAGACAAAACGAAAATTGTCAAATTGGCGAACGGCCAACAATCCTGAAAGAACGAAAGTGCAAAGATCAGGAATCGATATAATCAAGTACCACACCTGACCCAGGATACCAATAGGAAAGTGACAAACTCACATATAGACACCACAAACGAGAGCCAAGAGGTCAGCCCTTTCCCAGCAGGTGACCACAAAGGCATAGCAAACACATGACAGAAAAAAATACATAAAAGATTCACAAAAGGAGTACCGCCTTGGAACAGTCATTAAAATATTTTACTGGAGGGCTTAAACCGGTTTAACGGTGCACCAATTCACCCTTAGTTCAGATGTGGATCAAGACACATAGATGTTTTGTTTGCATGAAAGACCCCTAACTTATCAATGCATCATCTCCTAGAACATATAATCAAGATATAAAAAGGAGATAAAGCAAAGATAAGGACTCAACAGTAAATAAAACTGAATACCGGAGCAAAAAACATCCAACAGGTAAACCCCGGTGGCCCCGACAAACAGCTAAAGCATCTGGTCCCTACCATTTAATCAATAGATAAGTCTTTAAGTCGGAACCGTCATAGAGTTTGAAGTTCAACCCACTGGCCTGCAATAACAAAGCTGCCAACCGTGATTGGGTTGACCACCAAGCATGCAGTCCCTGATTTTGAACAATTAACCAGTGAATTGGCTAATGATGAATTTGTTCCAGACAACATTGTTTTAATTTAACGTTCTGCAGAAGTAGCAGCATCCTGGCACAATCTATTTCCAAACACCACCGAATTTTTGACCACCTGATACTTTTTACTGAAAGCACTGTGTATTATAACATAGTTCTGATGATGATTTTATAATAGTGTAGTGGTTAGTGTAGTGTTTCATTCAAACTCACTGTATTAAAATTTTCAGAGTTATAAAACTTTATTCAATCCCTACTTACCAAGTGCACTTAATGCAGCTGAGCTTTCTGATACAGCGGTATCAACAATGGCTGCGTTCATCATCACACCGTCAAAGCCTGCCATTGATAAAACTGCAATACTATGCATTTTCTGAAGTGATAGCGGGAAGAGGCTGTTTTGTTTCTCAAAGGATAAATTGAAGACGACTAATGTTCAAGACGTTTGAATGGGTTGTAGGAAGAGATCTGGCGATGATGGAAAGCTATCTTTATATTTGTGAGCTTTGCTTAAAGTGTGCATCTAATGATGATATAGCAATAGTATAGACAATTATTAAATGCCGCATGATGGGACATTTCATCTGGGCTTTCACTGTTTGCCAAAGACGTATTTTGGAGTCACTAGTATACAAAAGGTAGTAGTTGTTTCTAGTTTTTACAACCGCAGGAAATGTAGACTGGCTCCAGCCCGTAAAACAGTTTTTCTTTCAATGTAATTGGTGCAGAAAAGTAAGTAAGGACATTTCTATTTCACATACGTGTTGTAGCTAGTCTAATTATTATGGCTGTTTTGAAACATCTGAAAAGAATAGGCTAGAATTTGTTGATAAATGAAGTAGTTGTATTTTGATTGCAAATTTATATTGAACGTTCCTTCAAAATATTAAAATGTATCACACTGTAGCCAGTATGCAGGAAATGTACATATTTCCCTACATTTCGCACGATAGTTTACCTTTAAAGATGGGAGAGACTTAAGGAGTCATGTATGAATGAAGGAGCTTTTCACCAGTCATATCCGTGTCTTTTTTTTTATCTCGTCACTGGTTTAGGGCATTCGGTTCTTCTACTAAGCCCTGTCTGTCAGTGTCAACAACATTAGGAATAACGTTACACATTACTTGTTGGAATCTATTCAATTATACAGAATGGGAACGGTTTGTTTTCACAGGAAACCTAACAATTTAAGAGCAGTTGATATTGCTTGTTAAGAACTGCAAATCCTTTCCAAGATTTGTAATGCAACAATGAACGTGAGCTGAATATCACGAAGTAATAAATATCGAAAAACATGTAAACTGGAGATGCAACGTATTATGTCTTGGATGTCATCAAGTTTAAGATTTGAGAAATAAAATTTGTTTTCATGCAGTAGCTATGTACATGTTTGCTGTTGCAAATTATGTAGATAAACTCTTTCGTTAGAAAATATTTTTGTTGTTTTTGTTGATTCGATTATCATTAAGGTAAACAACCAGGCATGGTAAATGCACACTTACCCCTAAAAATGACTATATTCTCTACCCCATCATGGTATTTCAAAACGCTTAGACATGTAAAGTGTTAGTGTCATATTGTTATAATACCACAGACAAGTTCTGTCTGAAAATTCCAGAACCGTATCTCTAATGCAAAAATTATAAACACGCGATTAACTATCTCAGAGAGAGTCTATAACTGACATGAAACCTTGAGTTCGACAGAATAAGTTTGGCACTAGTTTAAAAAAAATAGATCTATTTTATTACTGCGTTTATTTGATTTCCAAGTAAGCCCTTTGGGTAAAGATGTGACACTTTTTAAGGGTATCCCCCCCCCCAAAAAAAAAGGGGGGTTGCTGTATACAGGACACCGTAGAACTTAACACATAATGATATGTTTGGCAGATCAAAGAAAGACTATGGTAACAAAATATTACAAAGTGGTTGTTCTTCTGAGGAAATTTGTATACAAAAAACTTCTCTGAAATAATGTTTGGGTGATGCTGAACTTATGTCTGACTGTATAGTATCACACAGCGCACGATATGGAGGAGGGTCTGTAGGCTTTAAAAGCTACAGGGCATGCATGGCTCTATCCAAGAGGTACAGAATTCCATAAAACCTGTGTAAAACGGCCTCTCAAAAATACACAGAACAAAGATCTTAATGACAAATGGTAGCTTAATGAAGGTCCAAAGTATTGCAGAATACTTTTGACCTGCATTAAGCGATAAATGGACTTGAAAACCAAGTTTTGGTCTTTTTGAGAGGTTCCGTTTTACGCAGGTTTTACTGTGAATCATCTTGATAGTGTTTGCAATATTATGCTAAATACTAAAAAGTGAAGCACTTGGTCAATTGTTTCAGAATAAGACTTCTTTATTTTTCATGTGCTATCACGTAACGTGTCCTTTGGCGGCCATAATTTACAGATCAGGCAATTTCAATAGATTGCAATGCAATCCCTGGCAGATTAAATCCACAACACATATAAATTTGTGAAAGGTTATAGCCAAACGTTGTATTGAGGTTATAATTATGGTTCTTTCTCCCATACTGTTTACCTGCATGTAAAGTTGCATGTTGGAATTGTAGCATTGTCCTTCAATGTTCTGACAGAGCATGAAATAAATTACAAATAATACAGTGTAGCTGGATTTCCTCCATTTTTGTTCTGTCTATGTATGGCCCCTTAATCTTGAGAAAAAATGTCTTTGTGTTCGTAACCAGGAAATGCTCAGTTTTCCATGCTCGGCTGCTAAAAATTACTTGACTATACAAATGTAGCTACAAAACCTTTAAAGAGTGAACGACAAATACATAGACCAGACAGACGTATGTTGTTAGCAAGCAACAAAATATGGGTTTCTCGCAATTAGCGATCTTGTTTGTTCGTTATTATGGACCAAGCCTTTAGTTAAGAGTGCTTACCTAAATTTCTCAACCAAAACATGTTGTGGGTACTCAAAAAACCGTCTCAATGAGACGGTTATTTTGAGAACCCAAAACATATATATATATAATTTGAGAATCTAAAACATATTTATGCCAAAAAACTGATGGCAAAGAAATATTTACAATTTAACGCTCTAAAATTTTGTTTATCTAAATCTGACCAGACACAGATTATGCTTTGTTTTTATTCTTTAGTTTTGGCCTCTTTGATTCTATCATTGAATTCAAAATTATTAAACGTTCTTGAAGCGTAATAGCGTTATTATATACAAATTATTTCCAAGGAAATATAAATGCCAAAATACTATTTGTATCGCTTCCAGAGAGACAATATTGCCAAGGGACAATAAACAGCGGAAAGTTTGACAAAATAAATTACTATATACACGCCAATGAATTGAAATGTCCTTTAGTCAATTGAAAACAGCGAATGTCCAGATCAATCTTTAGGATACGCATATCATATCAGACTGTGGTGTATGCAGTGCGATTATGGCCCTCTTTTATATAATTGACATGTTAGAAATTGAAACGGTGCTTCAGTGCAACTACTGGCCATGTCTATCGCCAGTTGGTTTGAATATGCCTGGTGGATGTTGTCTACATCAGTTTCCTTACACGAGCCGGTAAGCTTACAAGTTGGTAACTATGCACAGCGAAGATTCAAATCAGTCTGCGCATCCACACAATCTGATCAGTCTTAGTTTTCTGCCGGATGAAAGCACTCTTGGCTACGCATAAACGTCCACCGAAAACTCTGATCAGACTGCGGGGATGCACAGGCTGATCTGAGTCTTCGGCGGATGCACATGCCAACTTGTACCTTTTGCTAGATACTGGCTTATATGGTATTTTATTGCATGAGTGCATAATAGCCAAACTACCAAGAAAAACGCTGGACAATTTTGATAGAAACAACTGATGCAGCATAATATAGTCTAAGATTCCATTAAACGACAGTTAAAACTGTATTAAGGGAAGATTTTATTGGTTATGAGCGCGTACAAATGTAACGCGAATAGAGTAAACTGGTTTCAGGCACCTTTTCCCCCTTTTTGTGTTTTCATAGGTATGGAAATAATCAACGAAGATATTTCGAGAAGGAAGTATGAGAGCAAAATATTAAAACATGTTTCCAGCCAACGCAATATTGGCACACGATATCGCCCACGATTACAATAAACATGTATGAATATACATAAATTCGAAGGTATATACAATAAACAATAAGTCAACATTACAGAACCACCGCCTAAGAATGGACAGCAGCCTAAGCCACCAAGGGGCTTAAATGCACTTTACTGGTACCAAATCTTCCCCCTAGATTCTGCTGTTGTTCAAGTACAAGAAATGTAGAGCTCGCATGGAAACCTTCTAACTATTGCAATATATCATCATGGAAAAACACTCTAATCAAATGAACACACTATGATGAAACAAGGAAAAGGGTCCGCGACTCATAGATAGTCAGAGCTAAAGAAAACATCAAGTTGAGCCACGGTGGTTCCAGCTACAGATAAGCATCAGCCATCAACCCACCGATTAAAGCTTTACGTCAGAGCCGTCATAGTCTGAGGCCTGACCCACCGCCGTGCAATTAAAGAGGAAACCATAGCTATAAACCGTGATTGGGTTTAAAACAAGGCGTGCAGACTGTCGCATGACATCCAAGTTATATCCAACCGTTATATAACGTTTGATAATCTTTTTAAATTGATCACTAAAATTAGGTTAAAGTTGGTTTGCACCTGGTAGAGTCTTAGCCAGCAGTGAGAAAAATGTATCTTGTCTGCGTCAGTTGACCTTACAGTGTTTGGCTGATGGAAAGTACGAAAGTCTTGGTTTCTGTTTTCGCCTTGTTGATATTTGTGCATTAAGGTAGCAGATGTGTACTAAAAATCAAAACGGATTATCGATGATGAATTGCTGATATACTTATTTCTCTGAAGTGTGTATGCAGAAAGAATAGTCAGATCTCATGATCTTTTTTTTCAGGTTTTTTTTGTTTTGTTTTTTTTGTAATAAATTTTTGAAAAGGTGTCTTTTAGGCTATAAAAAAGGCTATTTTCATTAGGAGTGTGGCTTTGTTAACTTGCATCAAACAACATAGTTTGATCTTATAATAACTTTTATTTTATTAAAGTCCTTGCTATGTATGTGTGGAGTGCTTCCAACTTGCTACTGACTATTCATATGTCATTGCATTGAAAATAATGGTACTATCTTGTCGACGGTCAGGCAGAGCATATAATGGACGAAACAAACTGTGTAATGCGTCCTTAAGGGCATAATATCTTTCAAGTTGATTTTAGTTTTGAAAAGAGCATTTTGGAATTTGAATTGGACATTTGCTGAACAATTCTTAACCAAAAAAAGCGACATTCGTAAACATTTAATGATATTTATCAAGAAAAAAAACATTTATATTTTTAATGAAGGGAGATAGCTATCTGTGTCAATATTTTGAGAGTGTTGATCGCAGTTTTAGTGATACAAACAGATTCAAAATGTATATGTTTTGAGGTAGGTAACAGACTATGATTGAAAAGGTAGCTTATTCAATCTTAACTCTAATTTGGCTCTTACTTATAATTTACAGACCATAATTGGCCGGTTTTCTCCAATCTGAAGACACTGCAGTCATGACCTTAGTTTTCAGCTCAGTTTTGACTGAATCTGAGGTACTTTATTGTAGACGCCTTCTGCTGAGGCATACAAATAAAGTAAAGTTTTGCCACATTTGGGTCTGCACAAAAGATAAATATGGCTATGGAGTTGTCCGCATTCAGTTCAGGGGATCGCGTGTTAAACTAAAAACACATAGATTGATTTACTAAATTCAACATAGCTTCCCCTCTATGGTAGGAAAGCATGTTTCACATATTTGTCATATTTGCTTATATACTGATCAACTGTCATTAGAGACTGCTGTAGTAAATAATAAAAGAAAGCAGTGTTGGACAGGAGGATATTTTGTCTATTGTATGTTGACTGTATAATATTACGTCATTTTAACGTAACATCAGTTGCTTGGTGATAGTAAAATAGTTTCGAAGTCGCATCAGATCGTTAACTCTTAGCGTCGTTTATTAAATGTAAATAAATCGAAATATATGAGCTTCTAATCGAAGTTTATTTTCTTTTGTTGTATTCCATAATCGGAAATATCTTGACAAGAACATATAAAGCTGATAAATCATGATGGGCGCAATGGAATGCGGATTCAACGCCGATTGTCTTGGCAATATTATCGACGTTGCAAGAATGGAAACAGTATTTTAAAAGACAAGGCTCGAGTTAAATCAAACTTCACCCGATCATGGAATAGACTGCTATTGCTGTTGAAACAAGAAGACATGTCAAGTCAAACAGTTCGGGAAGTTTGTCAGAATATGGACACGTGTAAGGAAATAGCGATGGACGTATTATAAAAGTTTTTGGCATTCAATATCCACTATAATTGGCTACAGAAATGCAAGGGTGTCGTTAGCGAAATGGAAAAGATAGGAAGTTTTACATAGCATATGAGGCTGCGCAGGAATATCTAAAGTCGCGTAAAGAGGATTTATACAGCTTGTTATCTGACTTCCTTTCCATTGATCTACAAAAAAATGAACTTTCTAGATTACTCAGAGACTCATCAAAAGGAGAAACACTTGCCAGTACATTGCAGAACATCGCCTCAGGTACATGTTAGTTCTTTCTATGAAAGTAAGAAAGGGTGCAAAGATCAAGAATCGATACAATCAAGTAAAACACCTGACCCAGGATACCAATGGGAAAGTGACCAACTCACAGCAGACACCACAGACGAGTGCGAAGAGGCCAGCCCTTTCCCAGCAGGTGACCACAAGGCACATATAATCAGACGCACACAAAGGCATAGCAAACACAAGACAGAAAAACATAAAAGATCCACAAAAGAAGTACGGCCTTGGAACGGTCAGTAAAATACTTACCGGTGGGAAGTAATTCAACAATTGAATGAATGTAGGGTTATCACAAATGTATCAAATGAAAATTGCATTAGCAGTACGCATGATAGAACCATTCAGGAGCAGAATTTTAACAGTACAGTAAAGTTGGTCGCGTAGCTACTTTTGGGTAACTTCAACACAGACCGAAAACTGATGATTGTCCCATAAACTGAACGATCAGGGAGCCAAGCAGGAGTCCAAAGACCTTCTCGTATGAACCAGTACTAGTGTTGCTCCTGATGCCCCATTGATCCGACAAGATCTATGGACACAGCTGAAAAGGGTGCAGATCCTTGTATTTAACCGTGGTTAGAGAAAATGTCAAGTTGGAAGTTTCCTGGCGTGCGTCGACAGTGCGCAAGCCACATGAGAGAATAAACTATTGCAGCTGCGTCAATATTTGTCAGGAGAAGCCCTGCTTGCTATAGAGAATCACAGACACTCTGCGATAGTTTATGAGGCGTCAAAAGAATGTTTAGAACAAAAGAAACACTTATAAGCCTGCAATGCGCATCAAGAAGATTTAAAAACGATTCACCAGTTATGCTTAAAGTCAACTTTGTTTGTTTGGTGCTTAACGACGCATCAACCCTTGTGGGTCATTAGCGTCAGACGGTATTAACTAAACATGATGAGGATGGAAAAAGTTAAAAATTGATAAGATAAAATAAAAGGAATGGTGATGATGAGTTTGTTTTATGATAATAAGTTGCAATACGATTGTTGACAGGAGAGACCACGTACAATATCTGACAGTTTCAAAGAGCTATTCAGATAACTGTACATGTTCTTTAACTGAACAGAATACAACATAATATAATCTGTATTATGGTTTGATACAAATGTAAAACAAAACATGATTTTAAAAACAGCAATTAGATTTTGTTAAAAAGATTTATTTGTCTTAAAAATGTCATAATACTATCAATATGTATATCTTGAAATAATTCTTTCATGTTATTAACATGGAAGCAATTATTTCTTACTTGTGCAAAATCGCCACATTCCAAAAGGAAGTGACGTACAGTGAAAGGTGCGTCGCAACCAACACATTGAGGATGCTCTTCACCTTGTAGTAAGTATGAATGAGTGACTCTTGTATGACCTAAGCGGAGTCTAGCTAATACTACTTCTTCTCTTCTAATGTTTCGAACAACTGATTGATATTCACCAATAGTTGGTTTGATGTCAAGAAGTTTATTACCAATGCTGTTATTCCATGAAGTTTGCCATTCTTCCAAGATATATTTATTGATAGAGGGCTTAAAATTGGAAAATGGAATTTTAAAAGAAGTTGGTTCTAATGAAAGCGATGTTTTTGCTTGCTTATCTACCATCTCATTCCCTTGGATACCTATATGACTAGGAATCCAACAGAGAACAATTTCTTTATAAGTTAAAAGCTCATGACATTTTTCTAAAAGTTTCTGAATCTGTGGATTCTTTGAACTAGTATGGTTCATTGCTTTCAATACAGAGAGCGAGTCAGAAAATATAATAAATTTATTGTTTGCATCACAAGTGCTAATGAAATCTAAAGCTAGATCAACTGCTTTGGCTTCAGCAGTGAAAATTGATGAATCGTCAGGTATACGTTGCATATTACTATGGTTGTCTGATATAACAGCACAACCAACCTTTGAGTCTTCCTTTGATCCATCAGTATAAATTTGTTGGTAATTCTTATAACGACTTTGCATTTTTCTAAAATCATCTTTTAATATGTGTGGATTTGATTCAGATTTTTTCCCGGAATGTAAATCAAAAAGTATTTCAGGTGGTTTCATGCACCAAGCTGGAATATTTGGTGTAAAATGTTTTTCAATATTTTGTGGTTTGATATTGGCAGATTCTAAAAGTGGTGAAATTCTGATGCCAAATTATTTAATAGCTTTAGGTTTTTGATCATACAAATTAACATAATTTGGTGGGAATGTAACTTCATGAGCAGGATTTGATGGGTTAGCAGCAAGTCTTATAGCATATTGCAAAGAGAGTTTCTCTCTTCGTGAATATAGTGATGGTTCATCTGCTTCCACATAGAGACTAGCAACAGGAGAAGTTCTAAAAGCCCCTAAAGCTAATCTAAGTCCTTGGTTATGTATAGGATCAAGCATTTGAAGATATGATTTTCGTGCAGAGCCATATATGATACAGCCATAGTCTAATTTAGACCGGACTAGGGACCGATACAGCTTTAGAAGTGTAGTTCGGTCTGCACCCCAAGAAGTATGGGAAAGCACTTTTAAAAGATTCAATGCTTTTAAACATTTAGCTTTGAGATATTTAATATGGGGTATAAAACTGAGTTTTCTATCAAATAAAATGCCAAGGAATTTAGATTCCTCAACAACTGAAATAGGTGATCCATATAAATGTAAAACCGGATCATCATGTTGCTTGCGCAACTGACAGAAATGTACACACTGTGTTTTTGATTTGGAAAACTTAAAGCCATTGCTTGTTGCCCAATTTTCAATCTTATTCAAATTTTGTTGTAGTTGACGTTCAATTGTTGCCATGCGTTTCGAGCGATAACAGATACAGAAGTCGTCAACGTACAATGAGCAATCAGTAAGATTACCTAAACATTTCACAATATCATTAATTTTGATACTAAAAAGTGTTGTAGATAGCACGCCCCCTTGAGGTACACCTTGCTCCTGGTCATAATAGTCAGACAGAGAGGAGCCAACCCTGACTTGCATGGCGCGGTCTGCAAGGAATGTAGAAAGTCTACCTCTTAATCCTAGTTTGTGGATATCTTTTAAAATGCCATATCTCCACGTGGTATCATAAGCTTTTTCCAAATCAAAAAACACAGCAACTACATGTTCCTTTTAAATAAAGGCATCACGTATGAAGGTTTCCAATCTAACTAAATTATCAGTTGTACTGCGGTCAGATCTGAAACCAGACTGAAACCGCGATATATGATTATTGGATTCTAATAACCAAGTAAGTCTTTTATTTATCATTCTTTCAAGTGTTTTACATAGACAACTTGTTAAAACTATAGGTCTATAATTATTAGGTTCCGCAGGATCTTTCTCAGGTTTGGGAATTGGGATTATGGTTGCTAAGGTCAACTTATCATCTCAGTTAGTGAATTGGGTTGTGCGGGAAAGATGTTGATTTTAACAATGAAACAATTATGTTTATTTCCCTTTCCCTTCCCTTCACAATAATGAAGATATAAAAAGACATTTATTTAGTGTTTATAGCAAAGAGGAAATAAAGGACCTTGTATTCAGGCTACAGTTTCCTTTGAGATTGGCTCATGTATTTTCTGTGCATAAATCACAAGGAATGACATTTGATAGAGTAAAAATAGACTGCATGAATATGAATAATAGTGGACAAATTGGAGTTGCAGTTGGTTGAGCAAAATGTAAGAAAGGCCTTAGAGTCTTAAACTTTTAACCTACACTTCTTCGAAAACACCCTACTGTGGTAGAAGACTTTATGAAACCATGTCAGTGTCTCCAGAATCTGACTTCAGCTGTTGCAAAATTTCTATGAAAGAGAAACCCAGACAATGACCTTTAGAATGAACCGGGCTTAAAAAATCAAATACATTACAAAGATGACCAAGAAAATAAATAAAAACGTCAAAAGCACAATGCATACGTAGGACTCAAACCAATTGACGCCACTGTTAATAACGAAGAAAATCAAGAAATGGAATTGGAAGAGAATGAAATTTTCCAGGAAATAGATAACAAGTTAGAAAACAATCTGGATTTAGAAGAGTTTGAAATTTAAGAGGCAGTAATGACAGAATGGAATGACGATACCACTGAGAGTATACCTTTGGATGCAGACTACCAACCATGCATAATTAGGAATCATAAACATGAAAATCCTATTACTGATCAACAAAAATGCTTAAACAGGGCTCTGGATAGATTATTAGCACACAAAAGTGGTACTAAATTACTGATTCAAAGGCTTTTGGAGATCTGTAAAATATTGGAAACTAATATTCCAGATATAGGGAAAGTAGAAAACAAACATACTTCTTCAATGTATAGGGACATAACATTGTTCATGTCAAGTAAACAATACCAAGAATATGTAAAAGATATGTTCAATACAAGTGCGCCTACACATTCTGAGTACACCGCAGTGTATGGACTCCAGCAACAATTTAGGGAATCGATTACAGAGACTACAGTTAACGAAAAACCAAAGTGTTGGGAAACGAGACTGCAGCAAAGCTTTTAGTACTGCTTTTGTAAATTGCACAGCCGGGAAAGGAAAAGAACAGGTATATTGCAACATTAAAGCACAGAAAGAAAAGAATGGTGAAGAGAAATCTTTTCAAAATATCTACCCCACAATTGGTAAATAAAATAGATGTAGAGGTACAACTATTAGAAATACTAATAGACATAGAGAGAAATCTTTTGCAGAACTCTGATATACCAGAAACACTGTCAGAAGCCAAAAGAAAACAAAACTTACGTGGTGGTTTAATATAACAGACCATGCTTTCCGTTTTTTATGGAATCAGACTTACAGCTGAGAAAGTGTTCACAACCTAAACCTGTATGGCACTTTGCAGTATTCTTTGGGATTTCAATTTGCTATCTGTGCTGTCGGCTAGGATATCTGTAAATGAGTGTTTTGATTTTTTTTTTGTATTTTCTCGTTTGATATTTTAATTTGTTTCCTATGTGCTTCTTCCTTGTTTAATTTCAGTTTTCTAAGATAATCAGCTCTAAAATGCAATAATCAGCTCTAAAATGCTTAGAAGACATCATTAAATATTTCACAATAACTTCGAACAAAAGATGCATTACTGAGGGTGCTACCTCACCAGAAAAAGTGAACAGTACATATCTTGCCACAGAGTAATAATACATAGATTACGTGCAGTTTAAGCCTTATGAACTCATCAAAATTATTACCTAGTGAGCACCTTCATAAAAATGACATGTCGCTGCTGGCTGAAGTCTATGACCTCAAAATGCCAAAGAACCAAACAAAGGCATTCGTACATTTACCAAAAGATAAACACAACTGTACTACAACAGGACAAAATGGCAAACCCAAAGATGGACTAAACAGTATGTATGCCTTGATTGGGGGAGGTGGTGGGTGGGGGTACAGTACTCTGATAAATTCAATTATATGTAAGTTGTGTCCTTTTTTTTGTTCACTTTTCTTAATTCCACTACTTTTTAGGCTTTTCAGAACAAGAGG
The DNA here is from genome assembly GCA_964019695.1 of Loripinus fragilis. NCBI lineage: Eukaryota > Metazoa > Mollusca > Bivalvia > Lucinida > Lucinidae > Loripinus > Loripinus fragilis. Next base: position 46,768,967 of record OZ026515.1, read on the forward strand.
ACTATGATGCCCTCTGTCGATCACCTGATAAGGACATTTATAAAGGAATAGGAAACTTAGCTTACCTCTAAAACTAGCTATGAATTTTGATAGATCAACTTTAAATATTTAAAGATCTTACACGGAAAAATGGCCATTTTGTTCAACTGACCTATAACAATCAAAAGAATTGTGCACAAGCAGAAATGTAATAAAAACAAATAAGACAACCATTGTTAATATTGCTCCTCATTAAACAGTAGATACAATAATAATGACTTATAAATGATTGATGCCAGTATCGTTATATATTCCCCTACTATCTTTATTCGTGCCCTTCGAATGTGATGACAACTTGCCCTGTGACAACGCTCTGGGTTATTTGCTCTGATTTGGATAGCAATTTAAAGCTTTATGCTGAACACACAGGGTTATCAAGCTCGCAGATGCAATTGGCGGGGGACTTTGTGAACACAACTCTTCTGATGTGCATGTGGTTTGGACATTGTCATTCTTCCCAATTTTTTCAACTTGTGAACTTTGTTAGAATTAAGATCTATATACACAGTGGCGCCTTTTGAGCGCAACTCCTCTTACAGTTTTAGACCATTCCCTTTGAAAAACTGCATATGTTTTCTTCGTAGTATGAAAGCAAGCATATGTTTTTGAACACTGTTATCATATAATTATTATTATTAGATTAATTTCTTTAAACTTTGGTACTGCGAAAGCACAGACGCCCAGAGATGCTTGACCAGCGCAGTCTAATTTTCCATTTCCTTTTACATTCATGGGAAATATGCAAAATATGAAACCAGTGCAACATGTTGCGGAGGTTTCATATGTTTTGAACTGTCCGCGGTCGAACACCCTTAATTTTTTGTTACATAGAGGATCTTACATGAGTGCTCATGTTTTATTGAATTAATTAAACGAGATGGGGACAAGAGATAAAATGCGAGGCTTGCCGATAAATATGCAAAATATGAAACCAGTGCAACATGTTGCGGAGGTTTCATATGTTTTGAACTGTCCGCGGTCGAACACCCCTAATTTTTTGTTACATAGAGGATCTTACATGAGTGCTCATGTTTTATTGAATTAATTAAACGAGATGGGGAAAAGAGATAAAATGCGAGGCTTGCCGAGCGTTTTATCTCTTTTTCGCAACGAGTTTAATAAATTCAATAATACAAGAGCACGAATGTAAAGATTCTATCATATGACGATTAAGATTGCTTTCATGTGTAACGTAAAGACGTCATCATTTTGTCATTATGTATGCAACGTTGTTATGGACGTCATAACGTTTCCTGAAAATCTGTAAACCACTAGTGTATCATCGATTTTTTTGCATGGCGTTATTTCACTTCCAGACGCGACATCATATGATAAATCAATTTAATTAAGTTTATTATCCGTTCTTTATTATCAACCGTGATACAATAAATTGCAGAGGACCTAGTGTTTCATAATTTGTAAATTGTATGCGGGTTAAACCTTCGAAATGTGAAAACTATTAAGCTCACTCCTGCAACACATTTCACACAATTTGACAATGCTGAATTCACTACAATGCAATTTTTCCTGGTTTTCTTTTCTCTCGAGACCCATATCATTATAGAAATTCAATCAAATGTGTTAATCCGTGTTGCTGAATCTTTATCTGTTCATTAATGCAGTTAACAAGATTGGCGTTCCTTCACAAAGCACGCTGAATAATGCCAATCACTTCAACTGGTGTAAGAGAGCGCTGTGGCTCAGTGGTAGAGTGCTTGACTCGAGACCGAAGGGCCGCGGGTTCGAACCTCACTGGCTTTACTGCGTTGTGGTTCTTGAGCAAGACACAGTTACCCTAGCTTTGTACTGGTTCAACCCAGGAAGATCCGTCCCTATATAACTGAAAGATTGTTGACGGGACGTAAAGAATCAAATCAAACAAAACTTCAACTGGTGTACTCGTACAATCCCCTGTCCTTAACTCAAACTCCATTTCCCCTGTTAACCTATATGTTGATGGTACTAAATAGAGGATCTTACATAAATGCTCATGTTTTATTGATTTTATTAAACGAGTTGGGGAAAAAGAGATAAAATGCGAGGCTTGCCGAGCATCTTATCTCTTTTTCGCAACGAGTTTAATAAATTCAATAATACAAGAGCACGGATGTTAGATTCTATTTATCATATGACATTAAGCGTAAAAACGTTATAACTTTGTCATTTACGCAACGTTGTTATGGACGTCATAACGTTTCCCGTAAATCTATAAACCACTAGTGGTTTACAGATTTTATTGCATGGCGTTATTTCACTCCCAGACGCGACGTCATATGATAAAAAGAAGTCTCACTGATGATCCGTTTAAATGTGTTCAACCGCGTAAAATGTACAAAATATGAAACCTGGTTTCAAATTTTATACATTTCATGCAGGCAAAGCAGCACACTAGAATGGCCAGATGCATTTTCAGAAGTTTATTCTTTTAAATATATTATCAAGATGATTGCAAAACTAGAATCAAAACAAATTAAAGCACAACAAGACCTAGAATAATTACGGAATCCCACAATGGGAGTAACAATACCACAATGGGTGTAACAATCAACAACTTATCAACAACAAGAGGGCCAAGTGGTCCTAAATCGCTCACCTGAGTTTTGTTTAAAGCTTACAAATAGGAATCTGTTGACAGCTAACGATGTCCCTGGTGACATGTCCCTGGTGACACCTGGGATAAGCCATTTTGGTACCAAGGGCATTATTTGAACAAACTTGGAAGAGGTCCACTAGGTGACGCTACATACCAAATATCAAGGCTCTAGGCCTTATGGTTTTAGACAAGAAAATTGTTAATGTTTTTCCCTTTATATGCCTATGTAAAACATGTGACCCCTGGGGTTTTGGCCCCAGAGATATAATTTGAAAAACTTGGTAGAGGTTAACTAGGTGATACTTCATACCAAGGCCCTAGGCATTGTGGCTTCAGACAAGAAGATTGTTTCATCTTTCTCCCTATATAAGCCTATGTAAAAAATGTGGCCCCGAGGAAGGGCCATTTTTGGCCACTGGGACATAATTGGAACAAACTTGGTAGAGGTCCACTAGCTGATGCTACATACCAAATATCAAGGCTCTAGGCCATATGGTTTCAGACAAGAATTTTCTTCATGTTTCCCTATATAAGTCTATGTAAAACATGTGACAGCGGAAGGCAGGGCCATTTATTGCCCCAGGGATATAATTTCAACTTGGTAGAGGTTCACTAGGTGATGCTTCATGGTTCTCCATTAAAGTTTAAACCTATGTAAAACATGTGACTCCTGGGGTGGGGTCAAAATGGTCCCAGGGGCATAATTTGAACAAAATTGGTGGAAGTCTACTAGGTCATGCTATATACCAAATATAAAGGCACTAGGACTTATGGTTTCAGACAAGAAGATTTTTTCAATGTGTTGCCCTATATAAGCCTCCGTAAAATATGTGACCCCTGGAGCGGGGCCAATTTTTGGCCACTGGGACATAATTGGAATAAACTTGATAGAGGTCCACTAGGTGATGCTACATAGCAAATATCAAGGCTCTAGGCCGTATGGTTTCAGACCAGAATATTTTTCATGTTTTTCCCTATATAAGTCTATGTAAAACATGTGACAGCGGGGGGCAGGGCCATTTCAGACAAGAAGATTTTCTGAGTTTTTTTATCTTAAAATGTATTTATAGTCTCTGTGACCTAGATATAAAACAGACCGGAACATTTTGAACAATTTTCAAAGAGGGCCAAATAAGGTTCATTTCTGCCAAGTTTGGACAAAATCCAGCCAGTGGTTTAGATGTTGTTCAAAGCAATTGTTGACGAGACACGACGGACGACGCACGACGGACATCCAACGATCACAATAGCTCACCATGAGCCACTGTCCCAGGTGAGCTAAAAAGTACTAAATGAAAGCAAATAGATTGAGGCAATACACATACTTGTTGTAGTTTCGTGGTGTTTGCGCTTTTCTAATGGCAGTCATTTCAACAGAAAGGCAAATTTAAAATATGTCGTTCTTTCGATAACGTTAACATTATATAGCGTCAATGGGAATCATAATAATTTTAAATTTACATTCACTTTCAACGCGTTCGACTTTTTTAGAACCAAGAGTGTAATTTTCGTAATATTTGATTGTATACTCGGTATTCATCCCTAACGTTATGTGAAAATGCACCCGTAAACTTTTACAAAAATCTGGAAATGCATTTTTTAAACAGCGAAGTCACAAAGTGCTGAACACTTTTATTAAAATGGATATGACATTTCTATTTTGCTGTTATAATACGAGAAGTGTCCACAATATGAAACTTTGCAAACGATTAAATAGAGGATCTTACATGAGTGCTCATGTTTTATTGAATTTATTAAACGAGTTGGGGAAAAGAGATAAAATGCGAGGCTTGCCGAGCATTTTATCTCTGTTTCGCAACGAGTTTAATAAATTCAATAATACAAGAGCACGAATGTTAGATTCTATTTATCATATGACATATACTTTGAAATCTCATTTCTGGCGTAAAAACCTTATAATTTTGTCGTTATGTACGCAACGTTGTTATGGACGGTCGATAAGGTTTCCCGAAAATCGATAAACCACTAGTGGTTTACAGATTTTATTGCATGGCGTTATTTCACTCCCAGACGTGACGTCATATGATAATATTTTGTTAATTTCTAGCTTTTTGTGTCAGGATAAACGATAAACAAAATTAACATTACTAGGTCTGGCCAAATGAGCTACGTACGGGTCAGGGATGGGTTAGACAAAACGCACTCTCCCAACCAAGATGGCGAATAATCTCACTTTTAAAAGTTTACAAATAACAGACTGACTGAACTTTTTCTGGAAAAGAAACGTTTTATTTGTCTACAGCAGGTCACTATTCGATAAAGACACTAAACTAATATGGAAGTGTCAACTCTGAATTATTGCCCTATTAAAGTCTGGAATTACCAATTCTGTGGACTACGTGATATGCGCCAATGTTTTCACACATAACATCTTCGATGCAAATTTTGGGTTGACTGCCTTGTTTGTACATGTATTAACTCTTTAGCTAGTAGTGTCGCCTGCTGATCACTTTTAAAATTTAGATTCAGATCAGGCCCGACAAAATGTCGCGCCTTATCTGGATCAAACCTGTTTGAAGCTCTAAAAGTATTCCTGAAATATTTTTTTGAAAACAAAAATTGATTTTGAAAACAAAACAGCAGACGACAAAAAAATCCAAAGTACCTAGAAAAAAAACAGTACAACCTGTGAAAAATGGCTGCTCTGTAAAAGGCCGATAATTGGTTTTCAAACATCAATTATCGCTAAATGCATGTCAAAAGCTTTGCAGCTATAATTTTGACCTTCATTAAGCTATCATTTGTCATTTAGATCTTTGTTTTGTCTTTTTTGAGTGGCCGTTTTAAACAGGTTTTACTGTAAAACAGACGTGGTAGATGATAACATTATATATTCAGGAAGTTGGCATATTTTATAACCCTTAAAGCGCCAATTTGAATAACAACAGAAGTCGTCTGCTTTACTCGTCCTTTGAAATGTTTAAAAACATCTATGGCAAATATGTGGACCCAGATCAGACTGCTCCTATGTAACGTAATAGTTGATTCTAATCTTCAAAATCGTGTTGTGTTTTCAAAGTCCTTTTAGAGTTTCTAAGTCTTATAAATTTCAGCAACATTTTTCACAATTTGATTAAGTCTTCTTATGTTAAACTAAAATACTTCTAGAAACTAACAAAGACCCAAAGTTTCAAACTCTAACCAAGTCTGAGGCTCTGACACATGGGTTTCATCTTATATAGCATGAAGTCACGTGAAAGAAGCTGACCACAGCGCCACCTAATGACATCAATTACATTTCAAGTTTACTATAAAGCGCCCTCTACATAGGCAAGCTTCCGTTTATATCAACAAAACAGAAGATACAAACGTGACCCGCAGTCACACCAGTTGCGCAATTTCCTAAAGGTTATATGACTTTTTTTTTATCATTTATTTTTTATTATTTTCACACAACGTGCAAAGATCAATACAAACACAAATTACTCTATATAACATTGGTAAGAAAAGCATTTACATGTCTTAACAATCATTCTTGAATTTACCATAACATTGTGATGATATTGATTTGTACAAAACCTTCACACGAAGTGTAACAATAACTTTTTTTTAAAAAAATAGAAAAAGTATAATCCACCCGCCGACCACGTGCCCTTATGAATTATTTCATATTAAGTTTATCTAAAACTTTTCCCCATTTATATTCAAAAAAAGCAAGCTTGTCATTAAGCAAAGCTATCTCTTTTTCTATCTTAATTCTGTTAGACAGGTAGTACTTGAAAACATGCATGTTTGGCACTTTTTTATTTTGTTTGTTTTGAAAAATAAAATATTTTGCTAAAAATATTATAAAGTTTATCACTATAGCATCACATTAAGGTTTTGATTGGCAAATTCCAAAAGTTATTGTTTTTACTGTTATGTTTATGTTACTATCACACACTCGCAGAAGATCTGCCACTGATGTCCAAAACTGTTGTACATGTGCACATTCCCAGAACAGATGTGAAACAGTTTCTATCTCCATACTGCAAAATTCGCAGAGGGCTGAACCAACAATATTGCATTTTGTTAAGAACTGGTTAGTTGGTACAATACGCATTAAATATTTATACTGGAAATTGCGCAATTTAATATCATTCGTTGATTTAAAAACGGTTAGGTAAATATTTTTCCATTGGAGCGTTTCATCTGAAAATTGTTCATTCCACTTGATCTCTGCCTTACTTTCAGCACCTTGACTACATCTCATAAAATTATTGTAAACGAATTTATTGACATGTGTTTGATTTCTTATTTGTTTAAGTAAGTTAGATTCCGTAGGAACAATTTGGATTTCATGTTTAAGTTTATATTTCCAGTCTTTTGGGATGCTGTTTATAAGACTCATGTATCTCAAAAACTCGGTAGCTGGTAGATTGAACTTCTCTTGCAATTTATAAAAAGAGTAGTATCTTTGGTTTTGTTGGTCATAAATATCTTTTATGTGCTTAATACCTAACTGAAACCATTCTTTGTAGAAAATCGTGTTTTCGCCAACGCAAATGTTGGAATTGTTCCAAATGATTTCATTGTGATAATTTGATATAACTGTTTTGTTGGCAAATTTTGACCATGCTAGTAGTAAATCTCTAAGAAAAGGTTTTTTTATTGAAATGTTTGATAATGTCAGCTTCTCTGAAATTGCATTCAAATAAAATGTTTCCACCAAATTGTTTAAAAACGTTTTCATATAGATGTTTCAGTAGGCTATTGCTTTCTGTTTGCAGTATACGTTTTATCCAACTTATTTTAGTGACCATATGAATTTTTCTATATCGATCATTCTGAGTCCTCCTTTGTCATAATCAGATGTTAATATTTCCCGCTTAATTTTATCTGGTTTGCCATCCCATATAAAATTATACATCATTTTTTCTATACGTTTGATAGTTTCTTTTGGCGGATTTGGCAAAGATGTTAAGGGATATATGAGTTTTGGGAGTGCATATGATTTTATTACAACAATCTTGCCCATCAGTGACAGTTTCCTGTGACGCCATTGCATTTAACATTTTTCAAATTCTATAATTTTTGGTTCTAAGTTGGACGATAGTGATTTTTCCCTGTTTATTTTAAAAACCATTCCTAGACAGCTTGCTTCATTTGAATTCCAAGAGAACTTTCTATGTTTCATTAATTCAATTGTTTTTGATGTTAGAGAACCTATGCGTAGAACTTGGCACTTTTTTGCATTTAACTTGAGCCCAGAAATGTTTGTAAATTTATCCAGTATTCTTATCAAGTTTTCAAAAGATTTGGTTGATCCATCCAATATAAAGGATGCATCATCTGCAAAAAGAGATGTTTTATTTTCTTTTCCTTCTATGTATATACCTTTTATATCTGGGCTCTTTCTGACTTGATTTGATAGTAGTTCAATGCAAATAATAAATAAGTATGGGGTTAAGGGGCAGCCCTGTCTCACACCACGCCATATGTGGAAAAAATCAGAATGGTGGCCATTGTTTGTAACACAGCTTTTAGCGTTCTTGTACAATAACTTGATCCAATTTACTAGATCATTTTTAAAATTAAAATGCCTTAGACATTTAAACATATATTCGTGATTAATACTGTCGAAAGCTTTTTCAAAATCTGAAAAGAATATCATTCCAGGTAAGTTGTTTTCATCAGTAATGTCTATTGTCTCTAAAATTAACCTTATGTTTTCACCAATATAGCGTCCTTTCATAAATCCTGTTTGTGTTTCATGTATTAGCGTTGGTAAAACTTTTTTAATTCCATTTGCGATGGCTTTTGCTGTTATTTTGTAATCAATGTTTAGTAAGCTAATTGGCCTCCAGTTTTCTAAAAGTAGGTTGTCTTTTCCACTTTTTGGCAAAAGTGTAATAATACTTTCTTTAAGTTCTCCATTTTGAAAGGAAAAATTGATAGACTTTATATAATATTCCTTAATGTCATTCCAAAATATTTTATAAAACTCTGTAGTTATACCATCTGAACCTGGACTTTTTTGGTTTTTCATATCCTTCAAGGCTGTTTTGCATTCAAGCTCTGTTATATGCCCCTCACAACTATTTTGTTCGTTTTCATTTAACTTAGGTAATGAGTTGTCGAAAAAATTTATGTCTGATTCTATTTGCTCTATTTTTGAATATAATTGTTCATAAAACTTCTTCTGCTCTAACAAAATGGTTCTTTGATTTGTGACTACAGTATTATTAATGTTCAATCTTGTTATTGCTTTGGCCTCAGACTTTTTTTTCTCTAAATCGGCAAAGTATTTGTTATTTTTTTCATTTTGCTCAATTATTTGTGCTTTTGAACGTGTTATATAGCCATTTAGTCTATTTTCCAAAATTTTGTTTAATTCATTTCGTTTACTATCTAAATTTGATTTTATTCTATCATGTAACTCTGAATCATCTGCGTTACTTAATTCTCTTTCTAGTTGCTCAATGTCTTTGGAGTATTTTATTTCATTTTTAAGGTTTTCTTTCTTTTTTAATGACGCATATTTAATTGTCTCGTTTCTTACAGTCCCTTTTATAATTTCCCATAGTGTATTTGGGTTTGCATCCTTATTAATTGTTGCTGTTTCCTTAATGCTTTCTTTAATAGTTTGTTGATATTCATTATCTAATATTAAGCTATTATTTAATTTGAAATAACCTGGACCTCTTTCGTAGGAGTTAATGTCTATAGTGAGTTTGACAATACTATGATCTGATTTATAGCTAAAATTATGTTCACAAGATACTACAGTATTAGCAATATTTTTTTAAATTAAAAAATAATCAAGTCTACAGAAAATTGGAGGTTTATGTGATGAGTGCCATGTAAAATGTTTAAGAGTTGGGTGTTTGTCTCTCCAAATGTCTGTTAAGTCATATGTTTCTAGTATATTAGTTATCTTTTGTCTACAACGTTTATGTGTATCGAGTTTACCATTTTTCTTGTCTAGATGTATATCTAGAACAGTATTGAAATCTCCCCCGATTATAAATTTTTTGTCCTCGTGTGTGCTAATGTATAATTCAAGGAATTGGAATATATCAATCTCATCTTTATTGGGACCATATATGTTAAAGATTGTTACTAACTTTTCTTGTATATTTATTTCAAGTGCCTGTAACCGTCCACTAACTAGTTCTATGTGATCAAGTATCTCACACGAAAGGTTAGGATTTAATAGTATGCCCACCCCTTCACTGTTAGTACTTTTACCACTGAAGAAACAATACTTGCCCCATTCCCGTTCCCACAGTTCGCGATTTTCCTCTACTGAATGAGTTTCTTGGAGTAAACTTATATCAAATTTTTTATCTTTAAGCCATGCAAATATCTGTTCTCTTTTAATAGCACTGCCTATACCTCTTACGTTATACGAGCATAACTATATGACTTAACGTATTGCGCAATCCTGCTTATCAATTTCAGAATTGACATATTCTATTTATTTGGCTTATGTAGTTTAACTAAACTAAAAAATAGTGAGTATGTTCAGGAAATACCACAATCACAAACGGCAGCCACCCCATGGCACCGCAAGGAAGAGCTGCTCAACCACCATGAGACACCAGGAAGACAAATTAAGCAAAGCAACCAGCTCTCTTTTCCCCATCAAGATGATTGCAATACTAGAATGGACATAAAGTAACGTACAACAAAATATATAACATTACAGACTCCCACAATGGGAGTAACAATAAACAAAAAGTCAACAACAACAGAACCACCGCCTTAGAACGGACAGCAGCCTAAGCCACCAGCGGGCTTAAATGCATTCTACTGGTACCAAATCTGCAGTAACATCTGTCATCACGACCTTTCAAAAGTCTTAAACTATCCCATCAGAATTGACAGGTTAATAAATATGATCATTAAGAAACAATAGCAAACTGGTGTCAGAATTCCCTATAAAAACATAAACATGTCAATCACAGATGTCAACACTGCGCCTGGCCTGAACACCTGCGTCTTATCTAAATCAAGTATTCACAAATATTGTAAATCCCCACAGGCAATTCACAATTATTGTGAACCCTCTCAGATGAAACCAGCAGCTATTTATTTTATATACGCCCAGACGTTAAGAAATTTGACTTATTTTTTTAATTTAGTGAAATTCTCCAAGCTCAACTCTCATACACCACATATACAGTACAAATACATCCACACACACTCACATACGTACCACTTTATTAAGCATATAAATAAAATACTAGCATGCACAACTCATCTTATAAATACTTAACAGATCTCATACACATGTATCATCAAAGTACAACTTTCAAAACACTTATAAAGCAATTTACAACAAACATCTGCATGTGACAGCGTACTCAAGAGAACCTTGTGTCCACTCAATGGTTGGCCACCCAATCGAGCGTGCAGATGTCCCAAACTCTCAAGAGCACACAGAGGCCATAAGCAAATTTACAATCCAATTAATCCCCAGTGAATTCACAACACAATTTCAAATCTTAACTAATGATATATACACATGATGTATGGTCAACTGTCACTCCACTGCGTCTTCTTTCCATCATGCCTACCTACATTTGCAGAGATAGACATATGCATGCCAAGCTTTTCGGTGGAGCACATCATGAAGCAGCTCAATGCTTACAAAGTGGCTGATCAGACCATCAAGCAAACAATGGCTTTGAAGACCCCATTATACACAAAATCTCACATACACAAAATCAAATACATGCACCACACATATAATAATCATATTCTCTGTCCATTAAGTAATATTGTCAATACACAATAATGTTCATCTTCACTCCTCCGCGACTAGGCTATCTGAATTGGATCATCCTGCTACCCAGTTCCATTGGTAAAATACAACCTTGTTATCCTAAGACGTAAAGTTAACACTGTTGGCTGCATTTTTCTTAAAAAAAAAACAAATTAAATACCTTAAGACCATATACTTGCGCAGAGTTGCATGCACATGCATATTTCCCGTACAGGTAGGTACAATGCTTATTGCGTTCATACTAAGTCTACGCCCAAAAGTGCATGTTATTGCTACCTCGTATTTATTTCCGGTGTTACAAAACTGTGAAGATTCAATTATCGAAAGGTGAAGAGAATATTTAAACTAGAGGATCTGAAGCGCTCACATGATCTCCTTAATAATGTTAAAATAAGTCAAGGTCAACTTAGGCTTATTATTTAAACATAATTTGTTTTAGTATATATGGGCATGGTGACCATTTTGGTCAAATGACTTAAAACAATTATAGAATTATGAACATTTCAATACGTTTCCAATATAAATGCATTAGGAATCAAATTTGGCCTTGCATTAAAAAATGTCAAGGTCAACCCAGATTCATCTTTTGTGCATACCAGGTAGAGCACACATCCAGAATGCTACATTCCAAGTCTCAACGACATTGGCCATTTAGATCCAAAGAAGATGGTTAAAAGGTTTTTACCGTATATGAGCATGGCGGCTATCTTAGACATGTGACCATTAACCGAACAGAACAGAATTTTATTAGACATAAACTATACAATTAGTTTCTAGTCTATCCTATATATTATACAACACAAAACAGTATTGGTCACGTTAACACCTAATTTTCATACTAATAAATGGAATGCTGAACACAAGTTAATAGATTAACATTCGTTATAAATTCAAATCCTCAACTCCAGGAGTCTCCGTATGAAATTTGAAATCAATTGGCTAATTGGTTTCTGAGTAAACTATGTTTTACCATATTGATGGGAATCCAATATAACGCGTATTAAACGACATTAGCTTAAAGGTGGAAGGTCAACTTTCACCTCTGGAACTAATTTATAGCCATTGTCTCATCAGGTTTAACATATCAAGTGAGAATGACTTTGGCTTCAACAGTATTAAAAAAATTCAACATTTCAAAATGTTTCAAATTTATATGCATTAGGAATCAAATTTGACCTTGAGTAGGTCAAGGTCAACCTAGGATCATTTGAGCAAACATGGTAGGTTCCACATCCCAAATGTTACATACCAAGTCCCAAGGTCATCCATCAGCCTACTGGCTATGGAGAAGATTGTTAAAGGGTTTTTACCATGCATGGGTATGTTGGCCATCTTGGTCATGTAGTCACCATAACAATTGTCTTCATGTGAAAATTGAGTTCAATTGTTCTAAAGGTTTCTGAGTAAACTATGTTTGAATATATTGGTGGGACTCCAATATGCGCGACATTCGCTGAAAGGTCAACCTTCACCTTTGGAACTTATCTATAGTCATTGTCACATTAGATTGAACATATGTAGTGATTATAATATAATGACTTCGGCTTCGACAGTGTTAAAAAATCATATTTTCAAAATACATTCCCATTTAAATGCGTCAGAGAGCAAATTTAACCTTGACGTTAAGAAGGTAAAGTTCAACCTAGGACCATCATTTGAACAAACTTGGTAGGTCCCACATCTCCAATGCTACGTACAAAGTCCCAAGGTCATCGACCTTCTGGTTCTGGAGATTTTAAAGGGTTTTTACCATATATGTGCGTGGCGGCCATCATGGTCATGTGACCAGGACCATTTGAGCAAACTTTTGTTCCCCCATCATAAGGAGTCTCCATATGAAATTTGAGTTCAATTGTCCCAGTGGTTTCAGAGATGTTTGAAAATGTTGACGGGCGGACGGACGGACGCTCTTACAGTTGGATACTTGTTGGGTACTTACAGTGTTAGAAAAAGTAGCCTAGAAAGTGTAAGTACCCAACAAATCCTAGTATTTTTACGGAATAAACCTCATTTTGAGTGTATTAGCTCCCTTTATAGGCAAATGAGGTTTATCGGAAATTAAAAGTACCCAACAAGGGTTCATTCGTGAGTACGTGGTATATACTAATAGCTCAACTACAGCCTTCGGTATAAAGTGTAGTCTATGTACTTTTCAAAACTTAATTATTGTTTATTCGACATATCATACCTGACCATGGCCTTCGTGGTCTCTAAAAATAAACAGTGACGTTGATGTCGTCAAAATTTAAATAGATCTATATGCAAATTACTCATCCATTTTTATATTAACCAATAGAATTTTTACATAAATAGGTTCTAAGTTGCTATAAGTGGGGCTTCGCTTCAATAAGGATAATGCATATGCATTTACGACTGCATTACCAAATTTTGTACATTGTACTTTATTGCAGAATTATTTGGCGGGAAATTGGCCTGCGATAAGAATCTTTATAGCATTATTTTCCAGCTTTACAATGACAAGTCTCCATACTGACACTTATCAGACTGCCCGAATGTGCATGCTGGTATGCACCATTGATGTTCGCAGTTATCACACGAAATACGTGTAATGCTGTATTACTAATACCATTTCGTACATTGTATTTGTAATGAAGAAAAAGCAGTAAATTTGGCGGAAAGCAATTTGTAAATTCGCCCAAAAGATCAATAGTAAAGCTTGTCAGACTGGTGTTAGCCTTCGCCTGGTCGTTAATTGCCGAATATAGGCCTTAGCCCTGTTTACAAATCCTTTAAATTTTTAGTACAAGAACAAATGCCATTTCCAAAGGGGGAAAGTAGCCTACTGGCCAATAGTGTCAATTGTGCTTTTCAATAGGCCTATCTCGGAAAATTTATGGGGTAGGTCTGCTTGACAGACCCCTTAACATCAGAAAATTAAAATTGCCTGGAATGTCAAAGCCAGAGATGCAAGAATGTAACATGATAAAAAAAAACGTGCGGATATCCTTAATGACGATTTTTTTTTTACCCGAAAAAGTGATATTTGATAACGGCTTAAAGACATATGCGGCTATTTCCAATGCGCACCTTTCCAGCGTCTGGAAACGGGGAAAGTTGTCTGGGTCCTGTCTTTCGACCATTAACGGATTCGGATCAACACAGCTTTCCGATATTCCTATGTCATATCGGTGTTTCGACTTTTTCTTGACAAAATAAAATAATTAAAGGTGTGTCCGAAACATCTTTTGACATCTTATCAGAACTGATCGGCTCAGCACTAAAGACAGATAAATGAGGCTCAGTCGAAACAAAACGACGTACACAATTACCCTGGTTACGAATACAATAGTGGCCGAATCTCTACTATTTGTACGGTTATTTAATACGGCGCACGACCTGACCTCGTGGCCTAGTGGTTAGCGTGTCTAGCTACGAAGCCAGAAGATCAGGATCGATTCCCAGGTGCGCACATATTTTCAGTGTTTTTTTTCTTTCTTAACATTTTAATGCTAATTGCTTCATATACTAGTAAAATGGCATCATCAAAGCGACAGAACTGGTCATTCCTGAACTTTTTATATTTATTTACGCATAAAACCTATGGGGTGGAGTTAAATTTGGCGCTCATGAAAGAGAATTAGTTCGGTGACCCCAGATTTTTATTCTTTTTTCTGAAAGGTATTATAATGGTCCATGAATGAAAAATATTTTTTTAAGAGTTTCAACATCAGATTTTTTAATACATGATTTATTCTAAAAACAAATTCCAATTTTCGACGAATTGCCAAAATATATCATGCAGTTTCTTGTCGCAGCATAGGATAACAAATAAACCTGCACATTTTCTAAAATGGGCAGTAATTTAAGTTAAAAGAAAGAAGCTGGCTGAAGATTACAACCGTTTTAGCTCGATATTTAGGACAAGTTTTATTATTTAATATTTTTTAGAAAAATTGGTCAAATGCTGAAAACTTCAATATGAGATTCTGAAAAAATAAGCACGGTGACAATCACATATCATTTTTATTTCATAAATGGATAGCCCATGTATAAAACAAACTGTTTGCAAAGTATTGAAAATATTTCAACATGAGAAGTATTTGGTAGCATATGTCCTTAAATGGGTTAATTCATCAATTCACAGAGAATGACTGACAGCAGGACAACCACAAGGACTGTGCAAAATTATGAAATCTGTGCAATTTGCATATTATGCGAATTTCCTGTCGTTGCAAAAATTATAAAAATGTTTATTTTTAAGAAATGGTGTTAGCTCGTTCTTGAAAGTATTGGTAAAGTGCACCTGAGTTTATACTGCATTGTTGTAAAGATGGTCAAATGTATCTATAAGCCAGAAAACAATTGAGCCACGACATGTTATTTCCAACAATGTGGCATTTTGATAAGTTTAGACTCAGATTAGCTTGAGCAGCCTCCTTTTAAGCTTAGAAACTCCAAACGATGGTTAGTCAGTAGCTTAACAGTCATAAAATACTCAAGCTACTAGCAAAGGTTCTAATCAGACTGCGCATATGCGCAGGCTGCTCTGATCCTTTGCTGGCCGCACATTGTTGGGAATTTCATGTCGCGGCTCCTTTATACTGCATTGTTGTAAAGATGGCCAAATCTATCGAAGCCAGAAAACATCTCGGGATTATATGGTGAAAAACACTTGACTTATTCACACCAAAGCATCTGCAAAGTTTTAACGCATTTAAGCCGGTGGTTGTTGGGTGGTATTTTTCATTTTTATTCAAATTTTGAAAGGGGCATTCTGCAAGCAAACGATGGAAACCTTGATCAGACGCCGCGTCATGAACTGGGTCTTTCCGGTTTGCCCATGCCCACAAAAGGATGCTTATATGGGTTTAATAATCAGTATCAATCTATATCAGCTGTTGCACACAGAATGTATAATTTTTGTAACAATTACTTGAACATGTTTCAGAGAAATGGAATCGTGCTATTATGGTAGACAAAAGCTAAATAATTAATTTGTTATGGTATCAGATTTGGACATATTATTGGTGGCTGTTTTATTTGTCATGTCTCCACTTGCAAAGGCATGTTTTTGAAAATACAAAATAATTATCAACCAATTATTTCCATACGTTTTAGAATGTTTATAAATAATTTACTGATTACGCATTTGACTGTTGAACAAACATTGATGTAAGATGTCAAAACAGAATTTGTCTCGCGCAAACGAATAGAATTTCGACACGCTACTGTGTGGCTGAGCTTGCCTGTTTCATAGGAAACCGTTTCGCAACACGCGATTATATTTATCCAATTACAGCAAGTAATTGCTTATTTCTAGCATTCATGTCACTTATTACTTTCTTTCACGACACAAGGAACGACTAATGATTGTCGCTGGTGTAAGGTGATAATTATAATGAATTTGTATTTCACTAATGGGAATTTAGCATCACGGAAAAGGCTTCTACCAGGAGCATCGGATTAGTACTTGGTTGCCTCTGTTTCTGATTAAAATACTTTAGCGGGGTTCTCTCTTCATTTGAATGACACTACTGTAAAACTTATATTTGGCAGGTGTTTTAGTTGGTGCTATTGGGGGTTTAAACAAAAAACGCAAAAATACGAGACAGTGAAATACAGTTTCGAATTCATCTACGCTATGAGCAATAAATGTACACTTACATAAAGTGTGTTGGTATCTGTACCGGTAAACCAACTTTTGAGCAGTAGAGTAGGTTTCCACGTTGAGAAAAACATGTCTTGAAAGGGGCAGAGGTGGTTCGCTTCCTTATCTGTTGTCATACCATCTGACTGGGGCATTTTAGTTTGAAGCTCAGCTTCTAGTGTGTTGACACAATGTCAATGTCTGCATGATATAATTATATAACAAAAAGTCCCGTTTGTATGTTTTCTAATGGCACCAGACTCAATTCAGTAGCGGGTTTAAGGTTCATAAAGTAATAGTTACTTTTGCGATACAGACATAGAATGACGCCTACTGATAAGATATTGGGGGTACACGTGGATGATAATTTAATGTGGACTAATCATTTTCAACATGTTTCGAAACAAATCTCATCATACTTATGGTTAAACTAAGATCATATTTGTCAGTAGAGCATCGTCTTATTTTTTTACATTGCTTATATCAGACCGCATTTTGAGTACTGTAATACTGTTTAGAGCAACACTTCAAGTGGAAACATCAACAAAATCTCTAAATTATAAAGACGTGTTCGTAAATTTTTTGCTTAAGAATACAGAGACATTCAAGAGGTCTTGCAACGATTAACTGTATCGTTCTTTGATCAAATCATTTTTCTCAAAAAGCCAAATTACTGTACAAAAACCAGGCGCGATGGTATCGCCGCAGTTTCGCCTGGGCCTTCGCTATTCGCTCACATATGATTTACAACGATGGTATGAATCAAGATTAGGACCGTTTGATGGCAAGGAATCTGATGAATGTTTTTAAAAAGGACGAACGACCTTTTTTGTCACAGCTCATCAATTTAATTTTCATTGATGATACGTCATGCATACATGGTTCAAGTTTTTTCTGTTATATTTTGAGTTGCGGCCTGAGATTTCCAACAATGTAGTATGTGCGACCAGCAAAGCCTCAGATCCGCCTGGGCAATCGGGAAGTCTGATCAGAGCCTTTGCTAGTCGCTTGACTATACTGACTGAACACCATTTGGAGTTTCTAAGCTTAAAAGCTGCACAGGCTCGTCTGAGTCTACACTTGTCAAAATGCCACATTGCTGGAAATCATATTTCGCGGCTCATTTATTAATGTATATACATTGTTAAAGATGGCCACAAGGAAAACTGGTACCGCCAATGGTGGTGCGTCACCAGAAGACTCGGATCAGCCTAGGCAGAATCAGTCTTACCTGACTGCATGAAGAAATCTTAAATCTTTATATATCCACTTCGCAAAACAAAGACTTTTGATCAGACTGTAAGATAACAGGCTTCACCTGAGAGGATTCACATTTTTTTGTGAATTCAGCTGTGAGGATTTACAATATGTGTGAATGCTTGATTTAGTTTGCATGCAGATGTTCAACGCAGGTATACTCTTGACACCTGTGATTGACATGTTTATATTTTGACAGGGAATTCTGACATCAGTTTGTTATTATTTCTTAAAGGTCATGTTGATAAGCCTGTCAATTCTGATGGGACGTTTAACACATTGGAAATGTTGAGTTGATAAATTTTACTGAGTTAAGTAAAATTACATAAGCCAAATAAATAGATCCTGCCAAAGTCAGACATTGGTTATACATTTAGTTTAAACATCTTTTATTTCAACTTGGTAAGATACACATACAAATATATACAAGCTACATAATGTAAAAGGCTTAGAACGAAAGCTGGAAGCTTATGTTATTCTTCTCCTAGCAATAATCAGATGTAAATATAATGGCGTTGTTTTTAAGCTGTTGAAATATAATACTTTAACACAATCTTACTTGTTACGTCAACATACCTTTGCGCCAAGTATGTGTATGTTACGTCTTCATAAATGGCACTGTTATTGTGCTGTTGCTCTCTTTTAATTAACACATACATTATGTGCACTATTGAGCACTTCGTTATGGCGATCTGAAATTTTAGCAGGTCTAATCATTCTATTTGGTGCAAAGGTCTGTTAACGTAATGTGAAAAATGTAGAACAGAAAAAATACTTTATAACAAAAATCACTGAAAAGAGAGGGAAAATGCAAGCTAGTAGTTTGTTAATGTTGATTTCAACGTTAGAAATTGTATAATGTCAGAAATGCACTAACTGTTTCTATGAAAATTGAATACTTAAAAAAAAAAAAAGAAAAAAAAATGATGATGAATGAGTAGACTTGGGGCACGAATCTGAAACCTTGTACCATCTTTGCTACTTTTCGTTTTTATACTTCTATGTGATAGGTGTTGTTTTAAAATCGTTTGGTGTTAACAATATATGTTTGCACAGCTTCAAAAATTTCGATGTTTATGTTCATAGGGAGCGAGTTGTTACCAAATAGGAGAGTCTGTAGTGTTACGGAAGTATGCTGAGAAACAGCACGTACGAGCTCAACTCTTTGTGCTTGATTATTATGACATTTCATGAGAAAGTGGTCGGCATTTTCAACATGGCCACAGAGACAGAGAGGCGATTCATTGATTCCTTTATGATAGAGATCATTGTTTAGAGAGCTACATTTGGTACGAATTCTGACATGAAGTACCTGGGCTTTTCTGTTACCAGTGTAAAAATATTTTGGGACAACATTAATATCTGAGTTCAATTTGCGTTTAAAACTGTTAATCGAATCACAATTTCGCACATCAAGGGGTAAAGTGTTCCACTCTCTGATGGTCGAAGGCAGAAAAGAGTTAAAATACTGTGTTGTTCGTGAGTGTATTGTACGAATGTTGTGTGCATTGCGAAGGTTGTAAGAAGATTGTGTATCTACAGTAGGAGGTATTAAGGAACAAAGATATAAAGGTGACAGATTGTTGAACATTTTATAAAGAAGCAAAAGCTTGTGTTTTCTACGTCTTTTTTCCAAACTTTCCCATCCGACTTCTTCATAAAGAGCGTGTAAAGAGACAAGTTTCGTTGCTCCTGAGACTATCCTCGCTGCCTCTGACTGTATCTTATCTAATTCAAGTTTCTCATAATATGTACAATTGTCCCAAATAACATCTGCATATTCTAATAAAGGTCTAATAAAACTAAAATATATCGTCTCAAGAGATTTTCTGTTAAGTCTAAATTTGAGTCTCCTCATTACGTTAATTCTAACCCAAGCTTTTTCCTTAACGTAATCAATATGTTTATGCCAAGAACAGTCATTTGAAAGGAAAATGCCTAAATGCTTATGAGACGAGACTTCTTCGATGATTTGATTATCCATAAAGAGAGGTGGATGAACAGGTTGATTGATTTTACGTGATATAAGAAGAGATTCTGTTTTTGTAGGATTAAAAGTTACAAGCCAACGTTTAGCCCACTCCATTATTTTTTCTAGATCCATGTTTAAAAGTTTTGCTGCCATATCTGGATTTTCAACAATAATAAATAAGCTGGTGTCATCAGCAAAAAGTCGAATATTTGAGCCAATGTCTGTTACAATATCATTAATAAAAAGCAGAAACAGAAGTGGTCCCAAAATAGATCCTTGTGGAGCTCCAGCCCGGATGAAGTTCCATGCAGACTCCACACCAGGAAGAACAACTCTTTGTCTTCTGTCAGACAAGTAAGAGCGAAACCAAGTTAGAAGGTGCCCAGTTATACCTGCAGCTTCAAGCTTTTTTAGGAGACCCTCATGCCAGACACGGTCAAAAGCTTTACTAATATCACAAAAGACTACCCTTACCTCCTTTCCAAAATCAAGAGCATGTGAAAAAGAATCATACAGATAGGTAAGTTGATTAACAGTTGAGTCTCCTGATATGAATCCAGATTGAAGAGGATTGAGAATATTATTATATTGAAAATGTGTTTAAAAACAGTTCTTTCAAAAACCTTCTCAGATGTGCATAAAAGAGAAACAGGTCAATAGTTCGATATAGAAGAGCGATTCCCTGACTTAGGGATAGGACAAACATTTGATATCTTCCCGCAATCTGGAAACACACCTGTCTGTAGAGACTGGTTGAATAGAGAACAGAATGGCAGTGAGAGTTCAACAGACAATTCACGAAGAATCTTGTTACTGATGCCATCAGGTCCGACCGCTTTTCCAACAGGAAGAGATTTTAAGACTATTTCGATTTCTGCAGGTGTGAGAATTATGGAACTAAGTTCATTTTCTATGTCATAATTAGCTACATCTGGTACGTTCACATTATCATCATTAATAAGAGTTTGTTCTCGGAAATAATTATTTAAAAGATTTGCTTTGTCCAGATTGTCAGTGTAAGTTTGTCCATTGTTTTCAAGTGGAGGGATTGAAGATGAGTTAGTTGGTGATATGACAGATTTAAGTGTTGACCACCAGTCTCTTGAGGTCAATGTGTTAGAATTCAGTTTGTTTTCAATTGTTTCGTTCAGAGTTTTCTTAGATTCTCGAATCATAGTTATCACTCTATTGCGGATTGCTCTGAATTTTCGCCAGTGAGATGGAATGTTTGTGCGTTTTGCTTGTTTATAGGCTCTTTTACGTTTTCTGATGTAGCGTTTTATATTGGTATTCATCCAAAGAGGTTCATCTGGTTTTATTCTGGTTAATCTGTTTGGTATGCAAGCTTTAGATATGCTGATGATATGATCTGTGATATTTTTAGTATGTATGTTTATGTCAGGGTCAGACAAGATGTTCCAGTTTGTATCTGCAGCTTTTTCACGAAGAAGATTGTAGTCACCTCGGTCGTATGACCAGGTATGACGGGTATATGATTTAAATTTTGGTTTGGTGAAGTTAAGAATGCCGAAGACTGGACAATGAAACCTTATTTCTTGGTTTAAGAAAGGATCTCCAACTCCGCTGTAGACCATATTAGTTTCGTTATTTGTTAGTATTATGTCAATTAGAGACGAAGAATGTTCAGTGAAGTGGGTGGGGTTGTCGATAGTTTGTGTGAGGGAAAACTGCTCGCAAATGCTTTTGATTTTATTTGATGTGTGTGCGTTAAGCATGTTATAGTTAAAATCGCCAGTAATAATTATATCATTAATACCCGTATCAACTGCCAGATGTATTGAGTCTTCAATGGATGAGAAATAAAGAGCATCAGCACTCGGTGGTCTATAGAATACCCCAAAGAGGACATGCTTCTGTCGCAGGGTCAATTCGACCCAAATACACTCTACTCCATTTGGTTCAAGATCTCTACGCCTCACATAATGTATGCTATCCTTTATATAGACAATTACACCGCTGTGATTGTCTGCAACTCTATCTTTACGCTCTGGATGATGATAGGAGATTAATGAGATATCGTCACTCGTTATATTGGGATTAAGCTTGATTCTGTTTGATAGAAATGGTTATGGAATAACTGTAGAGTGTTTGGTGGTGAATTGTAAGACATGTTAGCATGTGAAAAAGTAGGAAAAAATTGAAAGAACACCTATATATTCGCATAACGAGAACTGAGTCAGCTTTTTTATCTTTCACGAAATTTTCAGTAGTAGGAATAAGAACAACTCAGCTACCGTTATGCAAACATCTCTGGTGCATATACTCATAAGATCCCCATACTCAGGCCCCAAGCCTACTCTAAAGATTGACAGAAAATCATCTTGAATTGAATAAATGAAGAAAAGAAATAAAAGGTGAAAAAATGGACAAGACATGACACTGTCTAAATCATAAGACAGTGGGAGTCTCAGTGACTTGCTTTCCACATGTAACTTTTAAGAACGTTACATTGCATCTAAAATAAGACACTCTGTATAAGGTAGTTTCCGCATGTATAATACAAACTTGAATATATTGTTCAATAGGAACTAATGTAACATCAGGTGTGTAATGACGTTACGTATACATAGCCTCTAATACACACCTACTGTTGGCTGAAGATAAGCCGAAAGTGACGCAACTACTCCAACACAGTGAACTACGCTTAGACGACAACGACAATTTTAAACAATAAAGGAAAAGTATATTTACTATCAGAGAAACAGTATTACCCGTTTACGACACTGGGCATTACCTATTTTCAAATATGCTATGGCATCACTTTTAACTTATCATCTGATTCATTAGCATTGGTCGACTTTTTACAATGCAATTTAAATTTCTTTCTGGACATGATATTTAACTCCTACCACATTGGCAACCTATTGCTAAGTTCTTTGGTAAACATTGAAGATCAGATGAACTGACGCACGATGCGTCACTTCACCAAGGTCTGCACTGTTGACACAGTTTGTAGCACCACAGCCAAGATTCCTCTACTTATGGACCTTATAATACAAAATTGGTAATTCTTAACCTATTTTATCAACATGGATAAATAAGTAGGGAATAATCACTTCATCCCCCTGCATGCTGGGCAACCATACACGATGGTTTATATCATCCGCTGCATATTCCTACAGTCCTCCAAAGAAGCAACTCCACCAAAGTCTCAAGCAGTCTGGACTGAGATCAGAACCAACAAAATTGTTAAACAGTTTAGATCCAGATGCGATACATCTTTTGCGGGACCGACGTTTCAACATGACACTTGCATGCAAAAGTTAAAACATTGTTTACTAAGATCGTATATGAGCCGCGACATGAGATTTCCAACAACGTGGTATGTGCGACCAGCAAAGCCCCAGATCAGCCTGCGCATACGCGCAGTCTGATCAGAGCCTTTTCTAGTCGCTTGAATACTCCTTAAGTTTCAAGCCACCAACCAAACATCATCCGGAATTTCTATGCCTAAAAGAAGGCTGCACAGGCTCGTCTGAGTCCACGCCCGTCGAAATGCCACATTGTTGGAAATCACGTGTTGCGGCTCATATATAGTTGTCCGCTGCATGTATATTTTTACTGACTATTTTACTAATGTAAGTATAGAGTCAAACCAGACTGCTCCCACAGGGGCGGTCCGATGTGGATCTAAACTGAATGTCATAAACGGGTTGAAAAGGAATCTCGAACAATTTGGCAGTTAATAAACAGCAGGCGACATTTACGCTTTCTTAACTGTTTGTAATCTATGCTCGAGCTACGGTTAACAGATAATTCTACAGCAGACGACATTTTCTGACCTTATCAATATTTTATGAAGCCTCGTGAATCTGATACCTCATTTGAACATATCAAACTATATTTATTTCACCTGAACAGGGTATGCCATCACTTTGCTGCAAAATTATGAAAAATTTCCGCCTCTATTGGATGCACAGGCTGAGCAGCGTCTTCATGTTTGAGTTTAACGAAAAACTATATAAGTACATAATGAATACCATAGGTCATGATTGGTAAGCTATTGAATAGTAAAAGTGTGCTGATTCTCCCTAACACAATGCTTTTGGGTACTTGGCAGTACTGACGTTCGTTTGAGCATCAGAGAACGAAGACAATAGGTGTGTTTCTTAACAAGCAACCTACATAAGCTGCAAAAGCAGGAGCAATGGTATGGACTACAAGTACCCCTATCAGCTAATTGCAATTGCGCAAGCCGATCTGGGCATATAATTGGTGTGCCTAAAGTCAACACACACTCACCAGAAATTATATAGATCTTGCATAATCAATGCACCATACAAGCCACGACACGAGCCTTCCGACAATGTGGTGTGTGCGCCCAGCAAAGGTCAAGGCCAGCCTGCGCATAGGCGAAGACTGACCTGAGCATTTGCTAGCTGCTTGAATACTCCACGAGTGCCGAACCACCAAACGATCACCATCTAGAGTTTCTAAACATAAACGTGGCATGCACTGACTCGTCTGATTCCACACCTGCCAAAATGTCACATTGTTGGAAATCACATTCCATGGCTCATATGGTCAGTACGTCATTGCATATATAGTTAGCAATAGCTTTTACGCCACTGTAAAAAAGTGTTATTCCAAAATTTGATATGAGACTATTTCTCATGAGCAGACTATAGAAACTATAGCAAAACAGTGGTGCATACATTCCTCGTGAGTTGTTAACTCAAATGGGCATATGGATAAGTATAATTAGAGGGTGTTGCCAATTAAAAGGGTTTAACCCACAGTTCGCTGTCTGGCCTCATCGTGCTCATTTTCAAGAGAACAATCTCAATGAGACCGTTCCAGTGAAAATCAGTTTATTATTAACTCGAGTATATCTTTTGGGCAAAAAGGAAACACAAAACACATTTGAATGTTATCTGGTGCGCTTAAGCTAGTCCTATCTATGTCAACCACGAGCGCACTATTATATACAGTATGTTGCCTAAATAAGGCACAGGCACGATATTAACTCCTTACATGCTGATTATGTTGTCGTCTGCTGACCGTCCCTCATAATTCACTTTATCAAAATAAAGATGATAATACTAGTAAATGGGGAAAAAGTACAGGGAAGGGTCACCATCAGTGTGCCAAACGGTTTGGATCCAGATCGACCGACGCTCTGTCGGTCCTGATCTGGGTCCAACCCGTTTGTAAAGACTATCAGCAGACCACAAAAATCTCCGCTAGCAAGGAAGAGCCAATCGACACTAAGAAAACCTGTCCAGATCAGAAAGCACAGCGATACGATGCACCACTTCATGTTTGTCTCTTACGAGAATGTTACCGTCAGAGGACCATACACTCAGAACAGATTTGGACTTGAAAAGTTTTCGCGCTTCATACAGTAAATAACTCCTAACTTTGGTTAGGTCCTCATTCACGAATACTCCGCGGTATCCAGTATCTTTCAAGCTGGTGCGTTTCCTGTACAAGTTGAGACGACTGCGATACGTGGCAAACTTAACAATGATGTCTCTTGGTCTTCTTCTGGCCCCTTTAGGGTTACCAACTCTGTCTGTGGCTGCGGTCTATATCAGCCAGCACGATATCAGATCCTACTGCAGATGCATTTTTCAAGATAAGGTCATCTGTGTTCTCATTCTCCTCCTCCTTCAGACCCGACACCCGTAAACAGTTCCGCCGGCTATATTGCTCAGCTTGGTCAGCCTGCCTCTCAAGATTCTCAACCCTTTCAACTAACACCTTATTTTCTTTCACCAGATCCTGGTTTACTTTCTCAAGAGATGAGATCCTGTCAAAGAGACCCTTTAATACGCCATCAACAACTGAATCCAGCATTCCTAAGATCTCACCTCGGAATGTCTCTTTCAGCATGTGCGCTAGTTTTGCCATTTCAGAATGTGGTATGGTAATGTGAGGTTCTTGTGAGGGAGAGGGGTCAGACATTTCCTCAGTATTTTCAGCCATGATACCAGATGAAGGTATTGAAGTATCAGTGTCAGATACAGACGAGCAGGAAGCGAGTTTGTTCTTTTTACTTTCTATATCGAATTCTGGTGAAGGTAATTCCCGCTTTTTACTGAGCTGAACGTTGCATGTAGGTGTTGATGTATTTTCAAAACTCATTCCAGACTTATGAGCATCACCTGTACCGATGAAAAAATTTGCCAGGGGTTGTCCTATTATAGAGTGTACCGTTAAATATTCAAATGAAAGAGTTTATCTCATATTATATAAATAACATCATGCATGAATAGCGTTGATACGTACTATAGAAGCTATTGTTTTATCCAGAAAGTTCCTAAATTTCTATACTATACACAGTTTTTCACTATCAGTGGTCAGTACCACATTTTAACGTTATTCCTCCAAAACTTTGATTCACAGAGACCCCGAAAGTTCAACAGATAATCACATTTTCATTATTTTTTTCTCCGCAAAAATCAAAACATACAACCGATCGCCATTTTGTCACGTGATTGTGGTTATACATTTAGTCATATGACCTTTTGGAAATTGCGCAGTTGGTCACTTTTGTATCTTCTGATTGGTTGACATAAATGGAACCTTACATTATGTAGATGACGCTTTATGGATAACTTGAAATATGATTGGTTAAACGATGATTGTCATTAGGTGGCGCTGTTGTCAGCTCCTATCATGCGACTTCACAGTATAATATCTGAAGCCCAGTGTGAGAACGTTAGATTTGATTATGATTTGGAACTTTGGGTTTATGGTTTGTTTCAAGAATTTTGTTTAGTTGAATTTTAAAGATTTAATAAATTATAAAAAGATGTGAAAATCGTTGCTGAAATTATTGAAATTTTAAAGAGACTGAGAAAACACAACTCAAACTTAGATTAGAATTAACTACTACGTTATAAGACTGGGCGGATCTGCGTCTTCTCTCAGCACACACTTATTTTGTTGGTTTTGTCATGTCGTGGCTCATATTTGAGTGTAGCTACTTGACTATACTGCGGCTTCTGAATACCCAATATCTTAGAGTAGCCTCACTTACAACTTTTTTTTCTGAAATCCCTTTCCAAAACCAGCTGATGTTTGAAACATTTTTTGGTCGTTCTGTGATATTTGTTCTTTTCCCAGACCCTTAAACTTGCGCGTCAAAACACTGCAAGACATGACGATATTATTTGTCCCTGACTTTGCTCTGCATTTCAACAACCACAACTTCTCCATGCGCACAGGGATCACATTTAAGGATTTGAAACTCTTGCTGTATTGCCACTACGAACTTGCTAAAGTGTTGACCAACTTGCTTTTTTAACTGAAACTAAAGTCGAATCTCGCAAATTCGAAGTCTTTGGGACAAAAGGTTTTGTTTCGAATACTCAGTAACTCGATTTATAGGGAGGTGAACATAAACTTAAATAACCACATAATGGTATTGTCAGTTTTTCCCTACCAAATATATGTTTTGGGTGCGTTCAGCGAGACATTTTTACGCACCAAATCATTGTTTTTATATACAGTTCATAAGTAGACCCTATTCTCTAAAGCCAATTTGTCTCAATTTTAACAATCAGAGTTCATTTTTTTTTTCATGTAATTGTAAATAAAATCGGCTACACTTTCTTTTGTCTTGTTTGCAAAAAAAAAATGAAAAATGTGTCACTGACGTCTTCAAAACCGACATGTATGATACTCTGGTGGGGGGGGGTCTTTGATTTTGCATCCAATGCATGTAGGCCTTTAATCAATGCTCTCAGAAGGGTCTTGACGTAAGAAAGCTAAATTTGTTACATACGAACCGCATCCACGCAGTCTAATCAACGCCTTTTTTGAGTTCTGGAAAATAAAATAGCTTCAGTTACTTTCAATAATTTAGCCAGTCCCTGCAGCCTAGCAGACTCCGTTTTTTGACATTACCATGTCACAAATCCCGCACAGTTTTTTCTCGCGAGGAGGCCCAAATTAAAGAAGAAATCAGCTACGACATCAGATTTCCATCAATGTTGTATGTGCGACAGGCAAAGCCTCAGATCAGCCTGCGCATATGCGATGTCTGATCAGAGCCTTTGATAGTTGCTTGAATATTCTACAAGTGTTAAGCTGCTGACTGAACATCATTTGGAGTTTCTAAGCTTAAAAGCAGGCTGCACAGGCTCGTCTGAGTCTACACTTGTCAAAATGCTACAATGTTGGAAATCACATGTCGCGGCTAAAATTAATTAATATCTGTTCTGTTGATTTACATATTAACCACAAGGATCCAGTCAAGATCAAACAATTTTTTGTATTTTTTCTTCTGGCTTTTATTTTGTTTTAGCCTTTAATTCCTTATACAATATTTTATCTTTGTGTTTTTCAATGATTCATATTGGGTCAGTTCCATTATGCAAATTAGAGCTTTTTCTCTGCTTTGTATGCAAATTACAAAAGTAAAAGACAATATACGATGGAGCTAAGTAAGACAATAATCGCATATGTAACATGTGTGTAATGAGTGTGGCCACACAAGTAACAGGTATACGTATGTTATTATGTGATTGACAATAGACTCATATTTCTCTTAAATATTTTTTTTATTATTTACATTTTATTGTCAATATGTCATACAAAATACAATACATAATTATGCATCTGTTACAAAGCAAACATACAATGCCACTGCTTTTAAGATTTGTATTAATCTCTGCAGTTTACCTTGTCTAAAAATTTGAGTGTCCACGTTGTGAAGCGTTTCAGCCGAAAGTGGGCAGCAAAGTAAGTTTTATGCTTACATGATATTTCTTGTACGTTTTGTGTATCGCTATTATGGAGTTGTAAGATTTTACTAATTTACTTGTTTTTATGTCCCACCTTCTGTGACAATATACGATGGAGCTAAGTAAGACCAAAATCGCATATGTAACAGGTGTGTAATGAGTGTGGCCACAAAAGTAACAGGTATAAGTATGTTACAAATGTGATTGGCAATAGACTCATATTTCTCTCAAATAATCTTACATTTGTGCTTCGCGTCTATTACCACATCCGTACATGAAATGGGTGTTACATATGTGATTTGTTAAAACGTGGTCTAACAAGCAAATTCGACAATGAATTGAAATCCCCGCCGAAATTATGTGAGATTTTTTTCATTGAAATTAAGGCAATTAAAGAGCAATTAACTTGTGTATATCTAAGGGCATTCTAATATATTCATGCGCATCGCCCAAAATTCATTGATATTTAGGCAATCAAAGAGCAATAAATTATCTACTACACCTGATGACATCCCCATGAAACTTCACATGCATCATCAAACTATGTTCGTATCTCATAATATACCCAGTCAAAAAATCATGAAATTCTTTCTATTGCTTGCTAATTAACGGCTGAGGCCAGGAAAAATCATTAACATTCTGAAAAACAAAGGACAATAAATCTTCTTTTACCCATGAAATCCTGACAATAATTCAAGTGCATTATAGTATTATGCTCACATATACTGAGAATGAAATTCATTAAATTTGATCAATTACTTACTTAGTTATGGATGAGGACCGAATAAATTATTTAAACAATCAAATGGTAATTACTCATGGAACATATGATATCCTGACAAAAGTCATGTGTATAACCACACTATGGTCATATATACTCAGTACAAGTGTCGTGAAATTCCATCCATTGCTTATTAAGTTATGGCTGAGGATAGAACAAATCATAAAGATGTAGTCAATCAAAGGGCAATAACTCCTATATAACGAATTACGCCCTGATGAAACTTCACATTCATAACCACATCATGGTCATATATAAGTTTCATGAAAGTCCATCAATTACTTACAAAAATATGGCTGATGACGAAAAAAAAAATTGAAATTTATGCAATTAAAGGGCAATAACACCTATAAATGATGACACCTTGGAACTTCACATGCATAACCACACTATGGCCATATATATTCAGTTTCATGAAATTCCATCCATTGGTTACCTAGTTTTGGCTGGGGACAGAAAAAAAACCATTGAAATTTATGCAATCAAAGGGCAATAACACCTCCATAACTGATGACACGCTGATGAAACTCCACACGCATAATAAGACTATAATCATACATATTCAGTATCAGTATCAAGAAATTCCATTCATTGGTTACCTAGATATAGCTGAGAACAGGGAAAAAACAGCGAAATTTAGACAATGAAAGGACAACTCCTCCATAACTAAAGACACCATGATGAAACTTCACGTGCATAACCAGACTATGATCATATATATTCAGGATAAGTTTCATGAAATTCCATCCATAGGACCTAATAATGTCTGAGGAAAAAAAAAGTAAATTGAAATTAAGGCAATGAAAGGGCAAAAACTCCTCTATAACTGATGACACCCTGATGAAACTTCACGTACCTAAAAAGACTACGGTCATACATATTTAGTATAAGTTTCAAGAAATTCCATTCATTGGTTACCTAGTTATGTTGGAGGATGGAAAAAAAAATAATTGAAATTTAGACAATCAAAGGGCGATAATTCCTCTATAACTAATGAAACCACACTATGGTTATATATATATATATATATATATATATATATATATATATATATATATATATATATATATATATATATATATATATATATATATATATATCCAGTTTAAATTTCATGAAATTCCATATATTGGTTATCTAGATATGGCTGAGGACGGAGTAAATCATTGAAGTTTAGGCAATCAAAGGGCAACAACTCCACTATAACTGCTGACACCCAAATGAAACTTCACTTGCATATCCTCACCACGGTCGTATTTATTCAGTATAAGTTTCATGAAATTCTATCAATATGTTACCTTGTTATGGCTGAGGATGGAAAAAAAACATATCCCTCCGCCTTTGGCAGGAGATAACAATGCTTCAAACCAGAAGCTGGATAAAGAATTATGTTATCCCAACTTTACCCTTATTTCGCAACCTAAAGTAGTGATGCAATTGAAAAATGTATACACTGATCTAAGATAAAAATGTCATAGTATTAATTATGATTTTACGTTATCCACTGAATGACTGTAGCGTCATTTGAGCCTAATAGTATGTGTACCATGTTTGGCATAGAGAGTATCATTCACGCTGATGTGCTGTGTTTGACATTGGCGCTAATGTACTGTGTTTGACATTGCGTATTTCAATCGAGTCTCTATGCGTTGCGTTTTATTTTGTGTGTGTTTGTTGTTTTTTGTTTTAGGTGGAGGGGGTGGGAGTCACTTATGAAAAAAAGATTCACTGTTATCTATAATACTAAATAAACGAATTACCGCATAAACTGAAAAATCGAGGTCATTTTCATGCTTGATTTCTTTACTGTTACTTTAAGATATTGCTTTCATTGATAATCTCGGTTAGGATGAGTTTTCATTTAGCATAGATTTAGAGAATTTTGGAATTAAGTGTGTTTTCTAAAAGAACTGCGCCCTCTGGCGAATGTTTCTATATTTAGTGTATGTCACGTTCATGGTCACGCGTCACTATTTTTAGATCGATTGGGTTTCCAATACAAACTGAATGGAGATGACCGAAGCGTTCCGAATTTTTGTGTATATGTCATATGTATATGTGTATTATGCTGTGTCAAGTCGGCCATATTATAAACAACAATGGGGAAAACGCCGCCAAACTCGCCAAAGAAAAAAAGATATGGCTGTAATTTTAAATAATCCCTTATCAAAACTGATTATTAGTCGCGGTAATCATCACACCTTTCTTCGACACGCGCTTAATAATCCTAAGTGTCAAGGTCGCTGCGCATAATGTACTGTTTACATCGATTGGCTTGGTCGTACCACTTATATCACGGTAGGCAATGACGCTATCAAATATTATTAGTAAAAGGCGCCTCGCTGAAGTTTTTCTGTGATTTTCTTGACGAGAAGAAATAAACATAACCGCATTTACAAGTATCAGCTTCTGTAAAAAGAAAATAAAAAAAAAATCGTCGGTTCCGGGTCATTTCGGCCCATGGTCATTTCGGCCCAATAATCCCTTTTTGGTTCTTAGAAAAAAATAAATCTCACTCCTAAAAAATTTGGTAAAATTGGTCCGCGCGGTAAATGCGAGCAGAAAATAACCATTTTAAGGGCGTCGCGCGCAATCTCACTCTTTAAGATTTCAAAAAGTTGACAGGTATGCAAATAACGAAGTAAGAACTACACCAAAATCACCACCTTAGAACGGTCAGGTGCAAGCTACTGGTGAGGGCTTGAGGTTGAATTTGTTTTTAGCTCACCTTAGCAGCATATGTCAGCTTATAGGTAGGATGCCCATGGTCCGTTGTCGTCAACAATTTCAAACATCTTCTTCTCGGAAACCATTTGACCAATCAAAGACAAATTTTATGTGGAGCCTCTTTGGGTAGGGGGAACGAAAGTTTGTTTGTTGCATCTGGGTCACATGACCAAGATGGCCGCCACACCCATATATGGTAAAAACCCTTCAAAAATCTTCTTCCCCGGAACCGGTGAACCAATTTCCACGAAACTTGGTATGTAGCAGTGGTGGCTCTGCCCATCATACTTTGTTCAAATGATGACCTACGGTTGACCTTGACCAATTTTACAACAAGGTCAAATTTGTTAACTTAGGCTTTTCTACAGGAAAAAGTGAAAGCTGTTGATTTTTTCACAAATATTTCAGCCTCTGACCTGAAACCAACTGAAATAATGAAGAATTGTGAGTATTGAAGGCCGAGGTCATTTCTTGACCTTGGCTAAAGGTCATTTACGTATATGAAAATTAAAACTGGCTTTTCTCGGAAATTGATGGGCCAATCAAACCCAAATTTTATATGTTAGCTTTCAGGTACAAGCAGGGTTCCAGTTTGAGGGCAAATCGGCAAAATACTTCGCCCCAGACCGCTCCGTTTCGCCTATAATGGTCGTAAAAAGGGAAGTGTATTTCGGCATATGGAGGCGCGGTGGCTCAGTGGTAGAGCGTCGGACTCGGGACCTAGAGGCCCCGAGTTCGAACCCCACGACCGCTGTGTAGTGTCCTTGAGAAAGGCACTTTCACCTTCCCAAAGTACTAATAATACCCAGGAAGAAGTGGCTCCGTCTCAACATGACTGAAAAATTGTTTACCGGGACGTAAAACACCAATCAATCCAAACCATTTCGGCATCAGTGTTCCTTTTCAGGCCATTTTGGGGGGCGAAATTCGGCCCCACTCCCAAAGGCGAAACACCTCCTTTTTCCCAATTGGCACAGTAAAATTCCCAATCAGAAGTTGGAAGAAAAATAAGGAGAAAAAGTTTGTTTTTTAACCACGAAAAGTAACGACATTTCCAGGTTTGCCTTTGAAGAAGATAATT
Source organism: Loripinus fragilis (assembly GCA_964019695.1). Lineage (NCBI taxonomy): Eukaryota > Metazoa > Mollusca > Bivalvia > Lucinida > Lucinidae > Loripinus > Loripinus fragilis. Next base: position 46,802,470 of record OZ026515.1, read on the forward strand.
TGGTATACAAAAATTTCCTGAAATATTGTATTTCTTTGCATTTTGAGTGTGAAAACCACTCATTTATTGGTTTTGGCAGCTACCACTTAAAATATTGCAGACTAATTTTTCCGACATTGTCCCTATTTTTGGACAGTACCAGTAACCAACACAACACTAAACTATAATAATCAGCAGACCTTAGTATAAACTTAAATTGACACTAGCTTTAAACAAGTACAGACTTTTGGGGGGGGGGACTCACAAAACAGTAACAAAACAAACAGAACTTCTATAAAATAGTTAATTACTACCATTGATGGCAACTAGAGTTATGAAAGTTCAAGACACCTTTCTCTGACTCACGCTCAATAATCCTAAGTTTCAAGGTCGCTAAACAGCTTACATTGATAGGCTTGGTCGTACCACTTGACGCAGTAGGCAATGACGCTATCAATAAAATCTGTTTAAAAAAGTGCATTGTTCAGAAATAAGAACCTGGATTTGAGCGATTTTTGGCATTGTTTGGAGGAAACCAAATATAGTAAAAGTCACCTCGCTGAAGATTTTTAGTGATTTTCAAGATGAGAAGATATAAGCATAATCATGTTTACAAGTATCAGCTTTTGTAAAAAAAATTAAAACTCGCCGGTTTCGGGTCATTTCGGCCCATACCTATTTGGGCCCATGGTCATTTCGGCGACTAGAATCGCCAATACAAGTTTCAGATTTCATAAAGCTGTGAAAAATTAACACACATGAAAGGGGGATACAAGTTTCAGCTTTTTTAAATGCAAAATAAAGGTAAATTGACAATCATGAAATATTTCCGCGCTTGCGTGGGCTCTTTTCTAGTCTAATTAATATTAGCTCACTTAGAGAGGAGCTCGCTAGGTCAGTCGATGGCAGTGGCTGGCGTCATTCCTCCATCACTAGTTGATAACATTTCAAACATCTCTTGAACCATATGTTGGATTGAGCTGCAACTTTATGTGAGACATTTGAGCAACATGGAAATTCAGAATTGTGAAAACTTGCTCCATTCTGATATCCATGATGGCCACGATGTCGAGCTAGCAACCCTTCGACCCCCAGTCTAACGCTCAATCAACTGATGAGCCACTGTGCTCCACAAATAAAGTTTCAGAATAAATTGATATAAACCGTTTCATGAACAGATGTTTATGTTCTTGCGACTTTCTCTCAGTAATGTAGATAGGCTGGGCTTTAGTTAAAACGTGCGTACCAAAGAAATAATTTTCTTATTTCTCAACCAAAACATATGTTGTGGGTACTCAAAAGAACCGTCTCAATGAGACGGTTCTTTTGAGAACCCTAAACATATGTTAAAACTGATGGGTAAGAAAATATTAACAATTTTACTCCCAAAAATTTGGTTTATCTAAACCTATTGGCTCCATGTGATTATGGCACTTTCTTTTCAGTCGTATCCACTTGAATTTTAATATGTAGAGGAACCGGAAATTTTATAATTTCATTTCATTTTCTTTTGTGTGGGAATAAAGCAATTTTTCACAAATAGTGAGAGAAGCGAATTATATGATATTTGTAGCCTGGACAAATGTCAGTTCTACTTTCCAATAACAATCCTCATGCCTGAAGTCATGGAGACTCATTATACAAAATAATTGGAATGAAATTAGATTTGTTACGTATCACAAACATTGAAGGCTCTGGCTATACTGTGCAGCCTCGTCAGAGAATTCCATTTTCGTACACACAATTCATGAAAATAGATGAGAGTTTTGATTAAACACCTAACGGTCTGTACCCTGTTATGCTAGCTGTGCATGTACGTTCAATAGATAACTTAAAACATATCACAAAGGCTCCGGCTATACTGTGAAGCCTCGTCAAAGAATTCCATGTTCGCATACACAATTCATGAAAATAGATGAGAGTTTTGAAATTCTCCATAATTAATAATAATGATTTGGACTGAACTTCATCGGATCTAATCTATGTTATAACTTGAACTGAAACTAACTGTGGAATGCAATTAAAGACCCCATGCAAACCAAATATTTATGTGTCTTGATCCACATCTGAATTAAGGGTGAGGTTGGCGCCGTTAAACCGGTTTAAGCCCTCCAGTAAAGTATTTTACTGACCGTTCCAAGGCGGTACTTCTTTTGTGGATCTTTTATGTTTTTGTTCTGTCTTGTGTTTGCTATGTTTTGTGCGCGTCTGTTTATATGTGCTTTGTGGTCACCTGCTGGGACCTCTTGGCTCTCGTTTGTGGTGTCTTCTGTGAGTTTGTCACTTTCCCATTGGTATCCTGGGTCAGGTGTGGTACTTGATTGTATCGATTCCTGATCTTTGCAACCTTATTACTTTGATTAAACACCTAACGGTCTGTACCCTGTTATGCTAGCTGTGCATGTACGTTCAATAGATAACTTAAAACATATGAGATGTGTGCTATTGTCTCACAAGCTGTCCGTATTATGTTAACTCTTTTTCCACTGTGTAATTGTCCATGTTTGTCGTCTACTCCTGAAAACTTTTCTCAGGAATATCAAGTGCCAAACAGTTTGGAACCAGATCAGGCCAGACAATTATCAGGCCAGATCAGATCTGGGTCCAAAGTGTTCGCAAAAGTTATCATCAGACCACACAAGTAGGCAAAGAGTTAAAAGAAATAATCGGGCTCTGTTTTGTAATTTTAAATAAATGACTGTTCTGTAATTTTGTTACATTAGGCATTGTATTCCCACTGTCTTATGCAAATAATCAACTTCAGCAGAAATGCTACCTTCAGAACTTCAATATTTTCTGTACATTGCTTCAATAAAATCATCGTGTACCAATGTTTATGCCCACGCCATTTTCTATGGAAAATGTCATACTCATGTTGTGTATCTTTAACGTTTTCCCTACCAGCTGCGATTTTTGTCCCCCGCCTTTTCGAAGAAAAGCGGAGGGACATAGTTTTCGGCATTCCGTCCTTCCGTCCGTCCTTCCGTCCGTCCTTCCGTCCTTCCGTCCCCCTAATATAGTAGGTACCTTGTGTGCGCAACTCCTCCTACAGTTTTATGCCGATTCTTTCGAAACTTTACAGATGTTTTAGTCATGGTCTGAAGATATGCATGTGGTTTGGATATTATCCTGAGATTATTTTTTGTCACTTTTTTCGCAATTTGAACTTAGTCATTTTTAGGCGTTTTTACTATCAAAGTGAAAAGATAGTGGGTACCTTGTGTGCGCAACTCCTCCTACAGTTTTATATCGATTCTTTTGAAACTTCACAGGTGTTTTGTACATGGTCTGAAGATATGCATGTGGTTTGGATATATTCCTCAGATTATTTTTTAACACTTTTTCCGCCAGTTGAACTTAGCCATTTTTCTGACATTTTTACTATCAAAGTGAATGGATAGTGGGTACCTTGTGTGCGCATCTCCTCCTACAGTTTTATATTGATTCTTTTGAAACTTCACAGGTGTTTTGGACATGGTCTGGAGATATGCATGTGGTTTGGATATAATCCTCAAATTATTTTTTATCACTTTTTCTGCTATTTTAACTTAGGCATTTTTCTGGCGTTTTTACTGTCAAAGTTAATGGATACTGGGTACCTTGTGTGCGCAACTCCTCCTACAGTTTTATGCCGATTCTTTTGAAACTTTACAGATGTTTTTGTCATGATCTGAAGATCACTTTTTCTGCTATTTTAACTTAGGCATTTTTCTGGCGTTTTTACTGTCAAAGTTAATGGATACTGGGTACCTTGTGTGCGCAACTCCTCCTACAGTTTTATGCCGATTCTTTTGAAACTTTACAGATGTTTTTGTCATGATCTGAAGATATGCATGTGGTTTGGATATTATCCTGAGATTATTTTTTGTCACTTTTTTTGCAATTTGAACTTAGTCATTTTTAAGTGTTTTTACTATCAAAGTGAAAAGATAGTGGGTACCTTGTGTGCGCAACTTCACAGTTGTTTTGGACATGGTCTGAAGATATGCATGTGGTTTGGATATAATCCTCAGATTACTTTTTATCACTTTTTCCGCTAGTCGAACTTAGCCATTTTTCTGGCATTTTTACTGTCAAAGTGAATGGATAGTGGGTACCTTGTGTAATTTGAACTTAGTCATTTTTAAGTGTTTTTACTATCAAAGTGAAAAGATAGTGGGTACCTTGTGTGCGCAACTTCACAGTTGTTTTGGACATGGTCTGAAGATATGCATGTGGTTTGGATATAATCCTCAGATTACTTTTTATCACTTTTTCCGCTAGTCGAACTTAGCCATTTTTCTGGCATTTTTACTGTCAAAGTGAATGGATAGTGGGTACCTTGTGTGCGCATCTCCTCCTACAGTTTTATATCAAATAATAAACAATAATGGCGGGGGACATAAATTCTCTGAATTTGCTTGTTGTCGTCTGTAATCTTTGCAAACAGTTTGGACCCTAACCAATACCGTCAGAATGTCGCTCCTGATCAGGATCCAAACTGTGTGACAATCTGATAGTGTTCCTGAAAGATCTTATTTTACTTATTTTAAAGGTAATTTTAAAAAAAAAAGTCAGCAGACAACAAAATTATCGAGCATGCAAAGAGTTAACAAACTGACAAATAAGCAACTTTTATGCATTTCATGTCAGGCATTGGATGTATGTAAGGCATACATAATACGTATGTACGAAATCGCTGAGGTATGTTAGCCAGAATAGGTTCTGATGGTCATGGGCAGGAACATAGGGTCTGGAACCTCCCCCCTGGAAAATCACAAGTGACTATAGTTTTCGTTCAGATGTCCGTACGACCCTCTGTGAAATACGTTGATGACTCAAAAAAACACGTCAGTACCGCCCTGACAAAATGTTTGGATCCGCTCATGACCTTTGAAAAGCCGGAGGTCAAACTTTGACTTTAAAGGTCGCACAAGCTCTCTTGGCTATGTTTATAAACATTGAATTCAAAACATTTGAGGGTCATTGTCAGGATCATCTAGATATTTTGAAACAATTTGTTGTCAGCGTGCATAGCACAGACCCAGCAAGAGTCATAGATGTTAACATTGACCTTGGGAGTTGGTTGCTAAATGGGGCTCGACGCAAAAAAACGTGGTCTTCGGGGTTTGCAAACAACAAAGGCACAGACCGGCCTGCGCTTCCAAGCAGACTGATCAGCGCCTTTATTTTTCGCTTATTGGAAAGTATATTTAGAGTTGCTACGAGCGAAATTTCAATTTTCTAGCTTGTACCTGGGCAGGTTGGTTTGAATCTCTATTTGTCCGAAACCCCAAAGACAGGTATTCTCGCAACGAGGCTCAAATTATATTTATGCAGCACACCTCAATACTACGGATAATGATCCATTCAGGAAAGTCCTCCACAATTTGAGAATCAAATCATGGCTCGAGTGTATGTAAGGCGCATTACGCGTAGTACTATGTACCTAAAAGCTCCAGAACTGGCGTATGGAAAATTAGTTCTGTAGCATGTGGGTTCAGCTCTATTAAAATTGATTATTCTAATTATCCAAAAAGTTTAATCAACAGAATTAATGAAGTTTGTGTTTACATGGTTTCTGTGACGTCAACGTCACGTTATCACCTGCGTTATCAAAGAAGATCCTCAATGTACATCCATGGTCTGATTCCACGGAGTTGACGGAGGCAGTTCTGACTGGAAAATGATCATGTGGAGTTATCAGAAGGTTTGCCCTGACAAGTAATTAAGTGAACTACAGCTTTTTTTATCAAGTTTGAGTAAAACTTGATTTTGAAATTCAAAGTTGGTATCAAAGTGTGGTGCTCTAAACACCTGTATTATATGGGTTATATAATCCTGTAAAGTTAACATACAGCTGCTTTCCAAATTTTTTATAGCTAGCGATTTATGTCATAATTATTTACATACCCTTTACTTGTTTGAGTGTTTGTAATATCCTTGTGCTTTGTTTGAGATATGATTTATTTCTGCTTCTGTATGCGTGACATATCTTGTTAAAGTGCGTAAAATATGGCTTGTTTTTGCAGATGTTTTGTATCAAGTTTTATCTTCTTTAAACGTTGATTATATTTTAGCAAATCAAAGTAAGTGAGGTGCAAAGATCAGGTAACCACAAAACACATATAAACAGACGCGCACAAAGACATAGCAAACACAAGACAGAAAAAAACATAAAAGATCCACAAAAGAAGAACCGCCTTGGAACGGTCATTAAAATATTTTACTGGAGGGCTTAAACCGGTTTAACAGCGCCAACCTCACCCTTAATTCAGATGTGGATCAAGACACATAGATATTTGGTTTTCATTAAAGACCCCTAACTTATCAATGCATCATCTCCCAGAACACACAAATCAATATATAACAAAGAGATGAAGCAAAGATAAGGACTCAACAGTAAATAAAACTGAATACGGGAGCAAAAGAAATCCAACAGGTAAACCCTGGTAGGCCCTACAAACTTCCAAAGCATCAGGCCCCTACCATCTCATCAATAGATAAGTCTTTAAGTCGGAACCGTCATAGAGTCTGAAGTCTGACCTACCAGCGTGCAATTAAAGGGGAAAACAAAGTTGCAAACTGTGGCTGGGTTGACGCATAAGCATGCAGTCTGTTGCAATACATTAATATTTTAGCCAATCTTTTTATAATGGGAAATAATTTTAATTAACTGCGCTGAAAAATTATTAGAGCCAACAATCTTCTTCAATTTATACACGAAGTCACCATAGAATTCAGGGTCCGAAAGTCCTTGGCACAAGAGAGATTTAAGTCCAATTTGGAGTTTAGATATCAAATCATAGTACTGTCTATAAAATTTAGAAAAGGTTTTTCGAAGTTTATGATACCGATAGCCTTGTGTAAGAAGTTTCTGAGTTAACAATTTATTGCGAGTGGTGAAGTCAGCAACATGGCTAGATGCTCTAGCAAAACGAATGAGTTGAGATTTATAGACCCATAGGATGTAGAGCAAGGAACATCATCTAAATATGGGAAATTGGCAATTTCAAAATCAAAGTCGTCACCTTTATCATAAATTTTGGTAGAAGCAGTATCATTAGAAATTGACAAAAATGCGGCTTCTGTATCAGAGGTATTGGCTTTATTAAGTTGGAGTTTTGAAGGGTATATTTGACTAACCATATTGTCAAAATAAACATTATAAATATTTAAAATATTGTCCAAATATCTAGAAGTAGTGTTAAACGCATCAATAACAGAGTTGCTTATCAAAACTCTATTTCGAATTATGGGATAATAAGGATAGCAGCAAAGAAAACTGTGGTGGTAATCTGTAAAGTCATGTATACGGAGTACTGTGAAAATGCTTCAATAATTGAAGCTATCCAGTGTATCAAAAATGAATCACTTGACTAACTTTGGTGTATGTGCACTAGCGGGTTGCAATTTTTTTATAATTTTACATAATTACTTCAAAAAGATATTGTAAGTGCATTTTTGGGTGTTCAAATTTGATGCTACATAGCAAGAGCCAGATTATTAGAAGAAAGACCAAAAGGAAAGTACAGTGCTGCCAAACAGTCAAATGGGCCGAGAGGGTTTGAAATTGTATTAAAATTGGGAAAATGTAATCTTTTCAGACAAATCCACACTCTAAATCTATTTCTTTTGCAACTCTATTCCCATCTGGCGTCTGAAACACGAACAAAGGGGTACTTTCATCTGTGCCCACGCATGGATTTTTTCAAACTTTGCATATTAATAACTCATTATATACGAACTATGAAAATGTATTTATCGAATTAGATAGTTAAGAATAAGGTTTAGGAAGCAGCCCTGGCGTACTCCACCTTTGAGGTGGTACCTGTCTCTAAATTTACATGTCCTAAATTTATAGTTTTGTTTATTTCTATGATTTGTCATCTAGATTGAATCCAAAATACCATAGACATTATTTTAATACCTCGAAAAGGAATGATTGTAAAATTTCAATATGTTTTTCAAAAATTTACAAAACATTAAACATTCAATTCAAAGATGGATATGTTATAGTCTTTCTCAAGATATCATATTATCACAAAAACATGCCATATATATACTACTGATCTGAGCCAAATATCATGAAAATCCAAAACCGATAATTACATGTTTAGACAATTTTAAATGATTCAATGGTCAGAAATGCCGAAGGTCATGGCACTATAGGGCCAAACAATGTATATCACTTCCTCAAGTCCTGTTTGATATTGTTTAAGAAACATAATATCCTAACAATAAACATGTGAAAACAAGAAGACTAAATATTTCCTTTACAACCCAACTGAACTAGAGGAACCACATTTTGTTGCCGTGACCAGGATACTGTGTAACAGATCTTATCAAAATTATCATAAAACAGTGTTCTACATGAATAAGTGAGGTCCAGAAACAAAATTGTATGCATTGAATATACAGCAAGCTAAGGTATAAAAATGTTGCTATTTGATGGAAATCATCATCAGTTTCACAAAACAGAATGAACAGAGAAGATTTAAGCATTAAATTAGCAATACCTTTAAAGCCAAGAGTTATCTGTGACAAAAACGGTTAATTTTAACCAATATGTTTAACAGGGGGTTATTTTTGAGAAGCAGGTTAACTTTATTAATGAGTCTTACAATTATAACATCATAGATATAAGGTTCTTCTCCTGTATGAACTGACTCGTCATAAGGTTTCTCTTCTGTATGAATTAAAATTCTTAATGTTACATATTAAAGACATACATTTTGTGATATATGGAATCATTAGTGACTTTACTGATAAGGGACAGTTTCAGTATCTCACAAACTTAAAGGGGCCTCAAGAGGGGACTTACCTGTATACAACACAATTTCTTTCACTAAGATAAAGATCAATATTTTATCAGAAAATACCTAATCCCTTCATGGGACCACTTTATTGCCCCCTGTAAGGAAGTCATAATCACCTCATAAAGATTAGCCTTTGATCTGTCCAGTATGACCCCTGGAGAGAATCATAATGAGTGGTACCAGTATTATTGCTCAATTTTCTATGCCTTTAAGTGTAACATTCGCAAGATGTAATTTTAATGTTAGAAACTAGATGCGTTAAGTACAGGCGTCAACATATTGTATCATTTTAGCTAATATTATTGTGTAAGTACTTCATTAAATAAGAATCGTTGTACTTAATATCAAAGAATATTGTTTTTTTCTTTTTCCAATCCATAATAGGAGAAAACACTGAACATATCAACTTCTACCAATAAACGTACTAGCATGATGATTCAAACTAAGCAAGTATTCAAGTATGTTTTACACTGAAACATAATTATTTTATTTTTTACATTTCGATGAATTAGGGCCATGTTTTTACATCCAGTTAAAAAAATGTTACCGGTCCTTGAATTTCATGAAATTTGGTTTACACATTCTTAACATATATGGATAGTTTATATGTTGAAATGGTATCTTGACAAAGACCGCAACCTGTAAAAATGTTAATTCCAAATTTGACTGAATACAAAATATACAGTCGAAAATGGGGGTACACATGAACATGGGTAAAAATGAATGCCCACCCAATATCCTAATACATACAAAGCCATTTTAAGTAACAGCCAACTTATAAATGATAAAGCTATTTAATAAAACATTTCTCTACCCGTTACATGATATGTCAATTACTTTAGAAATGATTATAACTGGGTACTCTAAGGTATTATAGTGACATCATTCATGACGTCATAAATTTGCAATGGAATTGCATAAAAATTCAAACGCACCGTAAATATTAAAGTTATACCCCAGACAATTATATAACATAATATTTTCAAAATCCAAGCGTGAACAGACTCCCATGTTAATTTCCCATACCATGCAAGAGCCCGTTTATCCACATTACATTGATGTATGGGTAAAATCCACTGGAGTCGTATTGAGGGGATTATCTCGTAACTTAAGGGGTCTCTCAACTTAAGCTAGGTAATGAAACAATCACCAGTAAGGCATATCAGGTTAATATCAAAAGCGATATAAAACTCCAATATGAATGCACTATGCCTCAAGTTTTTTAACAAGATAACGCACCTTGCAATAGCTCTTTAAAATATTCACCAGGGACCAGGGTGGTGATATTTTTGAGTTGCCACCTTATAGTGTAGTTCTGACACCCATAGATACTGACTGGAGCATTGTTAAGCGTCACGTTAGTTGGATGTCAAATATAAAAGACAGACAGTTTTAGAACTCCTATCAAATTTGGTGCACCTTGAATTCAGATGACCTAGAAGTCATGCATTCGGCTATGCCAAAAAGAATCCGAGCTGTTATTACAACTAATGATGGTATTACTAAGTATAAGATGACATGCAAGATTTTCGCAGCCATTCAGATCAGTTTCAAGATAAAATGCTTTGTTGTTGCAGTGCTATACATGTGCGTTGATAAAACAAAGAACAAATCATGATTTGCACCTTAAAATACATTGCATAATCAAATCTTAAGTACATAGGGTATGTAAATAATTATGATAAAAATCGCTATCTAGAGAAAATTCGGAAAGCAACTATACACTTGGGTCTATCGCTCCAGATATGCAGCTCAGCCATGGCCCCCGAAAGTCCCTCCCTATTGCCATGGTCTACGGGGCTCACTTTACACTAGCAGACAATATTGATTGTAATACTTGTCCGCTTTTGTGACCAGCTAAGAGTAGGATCTGCCAGTTTACGGTTGATAGTTTTCTCAGTAACTTAAAGGGGATGGTCTGGATAATGAGAGCATGCTGAATATGGATGTTTATAGATTCTGTATGACTCAACACGTCTCTTTGACAGGGTAGACAGAGGGGAAACACGGCCCTGCGTTTCTAATCGGCATTGTCATGCTGAGCCCCAGGATGCTGAACATTAAAAAAAAATACTTCTTATATCTTCATTCTACAGTATCGTTCTGATGCCAACCATATGTCCATTATCTTATATTTTTTCTCTTTGATAAAATAATCCTGGAAGGCAGTGGCTAAACGGGTCAAATGTGCAGATTCAATTTGTGCAAGTATACCTTCTATGTATCTCTAGCACTGGAGGTCTGAAATCCACTCCATTAAAGTGCTCCTTTTGTGGGGCTAGGTGGGTGGGTAGCATGGAAGATGAATCTTTCAACTAAACTAGCATGGCTTAACATTCAGCAAAAACGTCACATAGCAAATTCAGATACTGACTCTGAAAAAGTGTACCCAGCTTCTCGATCAACTAAATCAAGTTCGTTCGTCTACCTTAACAAAAAAAACCTTATGTACCCAGATTTTTAATAATCCATTCAGAAAAAGGAGAAACTGTCTCTTCTCTTTCTCCGTTTGTTGTACAAAAACCAATAATGAGCATTGCAGGAGAGCCTAAATCTTAAGGGCTGGTGATCTTTGATACAATGTGCTAAAGAGTCACACAAAATAGTCTACTACAGATGAAGACATTTTGTGGTCTAAAATGCTCTGTAGCACCCCATTAATCCCTGAATACATCAAAGGGTATAGTTCGCTGTCCAGCCTTGAGCAAAGTCACAAATGATGATATTAAGGAAGGCATGGTTCAACAGCGAGTTACGGATGTTCGTAGAATCACTGTACGTCCTGATGGAATTATGAAACCAACTAACACATTTGTTCTTACATTTAATTCGCCCAACTTACCTACAGTTGTTAAAAGAGATGTCAGGGATAAGCGGCATACAAATGCGGATAGGTAAACGTTCAAGCAATATCAACATGTTGGAAATAGTATGGAGCTAATGAGGACGTTGAGACGTGCATAATATTTCATAAAATCATATAAAACATATAATATTGTCGATATCAAAACTTTTTGCACGGAATACAGGAGAGCAAATCATCCAGGTTGAGAGAGAGAGAATCCTTGTAATTTAATTTTGGTTTGTATTTCCTTGCAACTGCGGTCTTTCTGGCGTCATACATTGTAGGTAGCGTGTTTGCTAAAACAATCTGGAATGCTAGCTTGTACATGTATGTACGACACTTATCGCATATGATAGTAGAAATAGTTGAGGTCAGCGTTCATGTATGCCCAGTCTTAACAGAGCAGTGATAAACAAGGTCCAAATGATGGTATGCACTTAAATGGGACAACAACGAAAATCCTATTCAAACACATGCATATTACTAAGTAATAATGGGCCCTTCCAGATTTTTATTGGCCCTTTGCAGGTTTTGATAAGCCTAAGAATCATTAGCATAAATAACGTGAAATTTGGATAGCTTATATATAGGGCCTAACATAAAGTCTGTATCATTAAAACAATAATAGTTTTCTCTGGAATTGGACAGGGCCTTATGATAGAGCCGTGCATGGTACAGGCACTTGCGTAAAAGAGAAATATAAAAAATTGAGCATCCGTCTACAAATTTGTAAGGTGAAAGTTAGTGAACACAGAGTTGGTTTGGTATTTTTGTTTCTATTTGAAAATAATACATTTGTTCAGTCTAACTTTAACACTTTATAAGGTAAATTAGGTGCATTTGTAAAACGAGCCATTGGAAAATATCAAATTTATAAACTTTGCTTGACATATAGCTCACTGCTGCAAAATACTTTCGTCAAAAGTGCAGACTTGTTGAGTAGTCTTTTCACTGGCCATCCTTAATATGTAAACCCCGGTCCAACAGTGCTTGCAACCACGCTGCAAATGACAATCGCAAAGAACGTACACAGAACGTGGCAAAGTTTGACAAAGGTCACAGCTAGGTCACCGATCATAATGAGTCACCTCAAGTATTTTGAGCATGCACAAAAGACAAGCCGCAATCAATTTTGATCGCCGAATAGTTGTGAAGGTTTTTTCTAGAAGCGGCTTATCAGTCAAATCACCAAACCGTCGTCAATCAGTCGCAGACCAATTTCATGAATAATTTGGATCTTAAATATCTAGTACCTGGTCTACGGCTAAATGGCGACTAGTTGCAATGGTCCCAGTAGCCTTAAACAAGCTCAGTCGCCGAAAGGTTGCGCAGCGGTCGCAAGCTGTGTGGGGACAGGGGCTTTGACCTGGGTCTAAGGGTATTTAAGGTCAATTTGGGATCACTTATAGGTTTTTAGGATCTGGAGTAAAATATAATTTAAAGATACTTTTTACATAGATGAGTGTGGCGGCGATGTTTGTATTGTGACCTGAACAATTCGAACACATTCAACTATCCTGAGGGGTCTCCATATTAAATTAGGTTTCATCTTGTCCAGTACTTTCAGAGAATATGTTTGAATAGGTCGACGGAAAGTACACGCCAGAGTCATAAGTTTACTAATTGCTCACCAATGAGCCTTTGGCTCCGGTGCATTCGGCTCAAGTGAGCTAAAACACAGCTGAAAATGATGATACTGATAGCTGAAAATAAGATTAAACTAGAAACTGTGTTTATGAAACAATATTCCCCAAACCATTAGCTTATCGATAAGTATGATCTCACCACCATCCTTTAAACCAGTTAATCTACTCACCAACCTCTATCAGATGACCAAATCTGAGGCAACTAGCTGTGATATTAATTGAGATATCTTTATTACAATTTTTAGATGTCCAAATTTGCTGGACTAGTACTCAAAAATTGCAAAGAGCAATAACAAATACAAATATAATAACCTTTTTGTAATTTTCACCATATAATATACTTATTATCTTCTATCAGCTATCAAAGTTTGAAGTTTCTAGCTGTAATAGTTTTTGAGATACCAAGTTTGTTTTCCATGTCCTAATTTGCAAAGGGCAATAACTTGAAAAATGATTTTCTTTGTGATTTTCACCAGATAATCTACTCATTATGATCAAGTTTGTGATAATTTTTTAGATATCTTGCCTACAAAATTGCATAACCCACAGAGATAATCTAGAATTTAAAAAAATATGGGTCAGTTGAGGAATCCATCTATGAAATTTCAAAACCCTATCTTAAAATGTGGTCGGACGGACAGTCGTACAAGCCCAAAGCAATATGCCCCTTCAACTCTTCCCATGTTGGGAGCATAATAAATGAACTCCTAAGTTTGGTTTGTATATTTACGCCCCAGTCAACAGCTATGGCTGTGTGAGACCGTCAGTTAACTTATTGAAACGCACTATATCCTAGGCACTAATAATTGTTTGGTTAACCAGTACTTCGTGTACATAATTTTGCGTGTAACTTAAGTGGCAACAAGTGCCTTCACAAAACTGCATCTAAAATTGTAGTCTGCTTTAGTCGTCCGATGCATATATTTGCTAGCTTTTTTCACTTATTTAAGCATAGAGACATACAAGTAGACGTTGATCTTCAAGCAGTCAGATCTAGACCAACACTGTTCCAAAACACTTCAGCAATATAACAAAAACAGACACATTTTGTTATGATTGACACTTGAAGGTTTTAAAGTGTTGCCGAGTGTCATTTCTTGGTATAAAATATATTTAGCTCGTGGCCCTCTACCTAGTGTCCTCTATTAATAACCATTGCAAATATTTTTCCAAGATTAGATCTAACAAAACGTTGGGCCCAATCCATTTCAAGTTTGTTTATCATCCAAAAAATATTCTGAAAAATTGATCAGGGAAAAACAGCAGATTAAGAAAAAGCATGCAAAATTACACAGATTCGGAAGACAAAGAGTTGATATATTTTGAGCCATCCGAGAGCCCCAGTTTATTTTCTCTTCATTTTCTACTCAGATTTCCTTGGATGAACCTACTAAATTGAAATTTGTCTTGAAACACATCTTGATGTCATCAATATTTTGTATACACACACGTTCTGGAAAAGCTGTTGTAATGACCTGCTAAGACGTTCGGTTAATGGTTTATGTGGCAGTGTGACGCTATCATATCAGATCATATCAATTCTTCATGAAACAGCGCAATGAGGAGATTAAGAATGAAACATTCGCCTTCATCCGCTCTTTCAAGAAGGATTGGTACAAGCGAAAGTATATGCACATAGTACTACACTGGTTGTTGAGTGAAACGCATAACCATATACGAAACAAATTATCAATTCGTCCCATCAGCCTAAAACATAAGCATCTGCCTTTGATAGATTAGTTATTAGACAAGATGCGGCTGTCTGGCGATTTGTATAGCACTATAAGTGGTTACTAAAGGGTGTCTTGGAGAATAAATTGAATCTGCTAATAGTTAGCAAGTCCTAGGAAAAGTGAGTCCTTGGCCAGGTCCAATTTGCTCCATCATTCGAAATGTTTGGGAAACCCAGATGAAATATGTCTTGTAGTAAAGTTATTGTTGATTACTAATTGGGTGTGGATACAATGATAATGACAGTGACCAATATAATAGTCAACCTGGTTTTCATTTAGTTGTTGATTGATCTTCTAAGAAGTAGCAACAATCGCACCAACTGCATCTGGTAGTTCTGGCCATACACGTCTCATCTCACGCCATTCTCTTCTTGATGGCCAAACAATCTCGGGTGCAAACACATCATATAAAGCTGACAATCTGAGAAACCCTTTGACAGGCCTGACAAGACAGAATAATTTGGGTATGTCCGGAGCCATATCAATGATACGATTTGATAGGAGATTGGTCATTCAAGACGGCAAACGCGCACTGATACGAGCGTGCATTTCAAGAAAAGTCTCAGGTTTTCCCCTGTGCACAAATAAAAGGAAGAACGAGATTCACTTAAAGACAGGAACTGGGGTATATAAGGCAGAATAATAGTCAGTTTCATCACTTTCTTTGTTGCACTTATGCTGTGAACATCTACAGGAGCTTATCTCCAATTTGATTTGCTTCTGGCTAATTCCTGGATTTTAGTTGACAGGTCTTATCAGCTCAGTGACCATGCTGTTTATCAGCCTAAGCAAGCCATTGGTCCAATTTAATCAGAAAAGTAGATAAGCTCTGTCTCATATTGACGCCACTCCTCTGCTGGGGGGTACAGGATTCTTGCCTTTAAATTTTGAAAAACATCTCTACCAGTCCATATTCCATTATCGTCGTCGTCGCCATGCAATCTAAATCAAAAGGGGAAGGATTGGATTTGTAGGTCTATCTAAGACGCTAAAAAAAGGTCACACAGATATTTGTTTTTTATATGTTCATGTAAAAGTATCGTGCAAAACACACGCTCCAAATTTGTTGGCATATCTTGATGGAAACAATTCGTTAATTCGATTTCTTTTTATCATTTCTAATGAACACTTTCATAGGATTTTCTTAGAACTTTGTTCAGTCATAGATTTTCTAAGAACTTTGTTCTGTCATAAGATTTTCTAAGGAATGTGTTCTGTCAATCTTGGCGCCTCTTTATTTACATCAGAGGAACTTGAACATTTTATTCTCGGTGGAGCAGTTGGTAGCGTTAATGTCTAGTGTGGTGCTAGGCGGAGTTGTCGAGGTCGTGGGTTCGAATCTCGCTAGAGGCAAACTATTTACAGCATCTATCGGCTTAGTTGATTTACTATATCCCTCTGTATTTAATCTGCATCAGTTTCTGATCCTGTGTAGGTCAAAAGCAATGATGTTTGTGAAATTATATTTCCACACTTCTGATATTTATCTAATTTTACTTAGATCCATCAGGCTTTCACTTGCAAACGAAATAGATGGGATGCATTTAAACAGGACCCATATACGACGTGTACGACATTAGTCATCGTCAATATCAGTGATACTTTAACATCCTTTTTGGGGATGTCTCGGTGGCGCAGTTGGTAGCGTCAATGTGTAATGTAGTGCTAGGCGGCGTTGTCGAGGTCGTGGGTTCGAATCTCGCTAGAGACAAACTATTTACAGCATCTATCGGCCCAGTTGATTTACTATATCCCTCTGTATTTATCACCTGCATAAATCTGCATCAGTTTCTGATCCTGTGTAGCAGTGAAAGTCATGATGTTTGTGAAATTATATTTCCGCACTTCTGATATTTATCTAATTTCACTTGGATCCATCAGGCTTTCACTTGCAAACTAAATAGATGGGATGCATTTAAACAGAACCAATATACGACGTGTACTACATTAGCCACGATAGTGTAACCTATGACTCCTCGATATAATATATCGATATGCAATGGACCATCCTGATTTAACCGTATCAAACTTTATGGAAACTTCCATTGGTTTTAAAATGGTTAACCTGTCAGAGTGACATTAATCATCGACAGTTTGTCAATGAACATTCTAGAAGGTATATTTTCTAATAGAGTTGTGTCTCAGTTTCACTTTGATTTAGACCTATCTAATAGATTTTACAGACACCGGAAGAAAGGTTATTGTAATCAACATTGCTCACTGTTGTATACGACGATGATTTATCGTCTGAAACAAACTTGCAAGGTTGCAAGACATTTTATCTGATGTACAACAGAGCGCATCACGTTCTTACAGATAATTGTGTCAAGGCAGAACAAAAACAGCACAATGGCCCATGTCCAAAATAATGACCAAGGTCAAATTGCCAATCAATTCAGCCAGATCAGTTAGCAGTTATGGTAACTGGTTTCGCAACTATTGCAATAAATTTATAAATTGCCCTTTACCTTAAAACTACCATAAATAATACAATGCAAATTTTAGCAATTGTGTTGTATGGCTCAGTACATCCACACAGGATCTTAAGGACAATTGCTACTAAATACTTCCCACATTTCAATTTTTTTGAAAACTTTGCATACAGTTTGTTTATATGCATGGACTGTCAATTTATGGAATAAAAAGGATATGTCACCATGCTAAATTTTTCATAATCTCACATGGACGTTTTCAGCATTTGACCCAATTTTCGGAAAATAACCTAAGGTCGTAATATTAAGCTAAAATAGTTATTATCGTCATCCAGCTTGCTTCTTTATTTTAATTATTGCGCATGACCTCAAGCTTTCTAGAAAATGTGAAAATTTGGATTTCCCAAGCCATGTCAAGATACTGCATAATAAATTTTGGTAAATCCCCCCACCCCCCGAAAAGGATTATGATATTTAGAGTAAATCATATATTAAAAAATCTTACATTGAAAATCTTATTTTTTTGTTTTTGTTTCATGGACTATCATTTTACATTTCAGAAAAAAGAAAAAAATCGGGGGTCACTGTACTAATTATCTTTCAAGAGGGTCGAATTTAACCCCATCCCCACAAATTTCGAGGATAATTCAATATAAAACGTTCCGAAGTGTCAATTTTGTCATTTATATAATTTCATATTATTTTAATTACTTCGTTTGCATTACAAGCATAAAAAAGAAGAAGAAAAACAATTTGTAATATGTGCCCAGCTGGGAATCGACCCTGGTCATTTAGTTCCAAAGTCTGACACGCTAGTCACCGAACTACGATGTCAAGTCGTGCGGGGCTCGAAATTACAATACATATTGGACACAATCCGAGTATCTGCCATATTCGTATCCGCATACAGGGAATAAACTTCGAAATTTTGTACACAGCTGCAGAGCATGAGTCGAAGTTCCATTATCGTACACTTTTTCATTGTTTTCATCATGCAGTCATAGCCTGTGGTTTCTTTTGATTGCCTAGTTTCGCATGTCAAAATAACCCCCACTGGCTTCTACACACTAGATAATCTAATATTTTCGATTTTTATTTCACAGTACATAGGAACAAAAATGCCTTGGAAATGATGCATAAGAGAATCTACTTTGGTGTACTAAATAAAGAGATACATGCATTATTCTTCTTGTCCTATTCACACATGACATGTGACTGAGAAGTGGGTCCATGTGGTGCTGATATTATTTAGCAATCAGTATAAACAAAAATTAGGGTTAGCACTGTTCCATTAAATATATGTAGCCATTAATTTCTGAGAACCTTTATGGGTACACTTGCAAGAGAGAGTTTAAACTAGTGAAAATGTCATAGTATTTCCTTACATTATTGACACTGAGCCGCAATGGATTCTAGGAGACAAAAACAAATCGAATGTTGCATATGCAAGTAAGAGTCCCATATCGGAGGAGGCAAGAATGTTGACAAAAGTATGTGAAGAAACTGACTGTCAGAGAGATGTGGCATCAGGCAAAGTCATTTGCAATAGGTGTTACATCAGATACTAGCGATGGTCGCAAAATGAATCAAATAAAACACGCCAACTTTCGCCCAATGTACTTGAGAAAAAGTATGTGCAACAAACATCTTAAAGCTTCCAAACATTTCGGCTGAATATCAATACGACTTGCAACTCACATTTATACTGCTTTGAGGTTTAGCTAGCTACACGTTATCTACTGGTGGCTTTACCAACCAAAGCTCAAAACACAGGCGTGTGGTATACGTGGAACCCAAAAGTCAGTTAGTTGTAGGTACCACACAGAACGTTCTGTCCTCACCAGAGATGAATTACAATCTCTTAGTCACATAAAATTTAGTATTGACTTTTCCAAGACCGATATTACTGAATTGACCTGTAACATAAGAAATCTAATGAAAACTGCAAATAGGCTAAAATTTAAATTCTACTTTCAGATGAATGTTATTCTGAGTTGATACCACTGGCAAAAGCTCAATTTGCAGAATTATGCAGAGAAGTACCCAACCTTAAACAGGTAAATGCTAGGTCGATTCGTACCACTGTTGCAATATTCATGATAAAAATGAGGATAAGCTTTTATCCGTCATATTTGACTTGAAGAAATGTCAAATTCAGCGAGCAATTACTTCTTGTAGAACGTCATTAATGGAGAAAAAAAATTGACGCTATGTATTTCGCATAAAGGTTTTGTCTATAACCATACATCAACAGTTGCAGGATATCTTTAAACCTTTACTGGATGCAGACGAGACCATACTTATCTTGGATGGTACCTATATATACATCCAGAAAAGCATGGACTATTTCAAAGTAGATTGTATAGCATGCATGAAACAGGCCATTGATGAAGCTGGTTTTAGGTTCAGATGGGTACAGTAAAACCTGTGTATAACAGCCGCTCAAAAATAGACAAGACGATGGCTTTAATGGCAAATGGTTGCTTAATGAAGGTCGGAAGTATTGCAGAATGCTCCCCCTGGAGCATTCTGCAATGCTTTTAACCTACATTAAGCGATAATAAGTATTGAAAAACATTTTTGAGAGTGGTCGTTTTACACAGGTTTTACTGTACATATTATTGGTGTTCGGGCCATAATATGCCAACGAAAAAAAGACGCAGAAATAACGAAACACTGTTTTGTTTCAAATAGTGAATAGATCAATTCCTGACTAAATCCAAATGCTATTTTCATTGTTGACAGGGGGTTTAGAGATGCTGTGGTCTTCATAGAAGAGAAGGGTCTAAAAGTACATATGCCAGCTTTCCTACCAATCGACCAGAAACAACACAGTAGAGGAAGCAAACCTTTCTCGTTTGGTAACAAAAGCTCGGTGGGAAGTGGAATCCGTAAATGGGCGTGCAAAGCAATGAAAAGCGTTGGACAAAGTCATCCCAAACATACTCGTTCCAAATATTGGTGATTGTTCGAATTGTGTGTGTCCTGATAATTTCTTGTCTCCGAACGTGAGTTCTAGTGAGAGCGTATCCCTGTTAGCACAGAAGATCCTCGAAATGTCAAAGCTCCCAAATCAACTACATGTAATGTTATATACAGAGCAGAAAGCGCTTTGTATTATCAAATCTTTGTCAGATGGAACTGAAAGATTTCCAACACTTAATTTTAAAAGAGTTGTCAATTTGCAATAGTCAATGTCAAAAGGTCTTTTTTGTCTTTTCTTAAAGTAGTCATGTTGCATATCAAAACTGGAATGAAGCATAGAACACCATGCAAGCAAATATGTTGGTTGACCTTTTACGTACCCTGGACCCCTGGGGTGTGATCAAACGGTCAAAATATTTTTTATCTGAAAGTGGTCACGTTGCACATTCAATTAAAGGTAAAGAAGTGTAGACCAACATGCAAGCAAACGTTTGACCTTATGCACAACCTGACCTCGTGGGTTTGGTAAAAGGTTAGACATTGAAAGAGTGCAGATAGGTATATTTTGATTGAAATTAGCATGTCGACACTTAAGAGCGATTCTCTGTAAATATGGAGCAAAGTTTTCACGCATTGTCTCAGATTTCAACGAAACTTTCTGTACTTAGATGTTATCACCCAAAACGAAATCATTCATGCTTAATTTACTTCCGTTGCCATGGTAACTGAATCCAAAGTTTTTGGCCAAAAAGTGCCCCAAAAATCACTGAAAATAGACATAAATTGCACAGTTGCAACTTCTAGAATAAGTACGTTTTGAACTTGTGACAACTTGTACTACACAGTATTGCTTAATGTTAATTTAAAGAGGGTCTTGGAATTTAATTCGGTATTTCTGTCTTGTAGCAATTATGTCCGAAAAGTGGGTGGGGAAACAAGGTACTCAAATTTGTCATTTTTTGACATTTTTGAATTCATATTGTTGCAAGCCGCGGTTACTCAGAAGAGTGTACATGCTTTAGTAAGACAAAGCTAGTTATGATATATAATGAATTGGAAAAAAATGTTTGGGAAGGTACAGTTGAATTGGAAAAAAATGTTTGGGAAGTTACAGTCTTCTTATCGTAGCCATGGCAACTATGATGCTACCGTCTTGAAAAGCTAAAATGTGTAAATGCAGCTTGTAAAGCGTTTTTGTATTGCAGAACATGAAGGCATCTGACACAATCAACAATTAAATGTTTAAATAATACTTATATTTTGCTTTTTTGACAAATTAGTGGTGAGAGCCCCTAAAAGGGACCTGATAAGAGCCCTTTTAGAGGTCTACATAGGAGAAAAACTATTTTTTTTCAATAAAAATGCAAAACTCATGTATAACTGTAGTGTAGAAATATCATAATAATATTTTCAAGTCATTGATCTTATAGCTAGCATTTTATAAAAGAAATTATAGGGTGTTATCTAAATATAAGGGTTCAACAGGGGGTAAATAAGGCGTCGATTTTTTTGACCAAATAGTGCCCGAAAATCAGTAAAAATAGATATACATTGTGCTTATGCAACTTTTAGAATGAGAAATTTTTGACCTTTTGATTACTTGTACGTAGCAATATTGCACAATGTGAATACAAGGAGTGTATGGTTAATAATTTTAGTAATTCTGTCATATAACAATGGTTGCAAAAGTGTGGGCGGGGTAACAATGTACTAAAATATGGTAGTTTTCGACATTTTTTTAAACCGTATTGTTGCAAGTTGGGGCTACCTGGAAAGGTTTGCACACTTTAGTAAGACAAGCTAAATATGGTCTGTAATAAACTGAAAAAAATATTAAGGAAGTTACAACCTTCTTATCGTTACTATGGCAACTCTGATGTCACCGTCTCATAAAGTCAAAATGGACAAATGCAGCTTCTAAGGCGTTTTTGTATTGCAGAACATGAAGATATCTGACACAATGAACAATTAAATGTTGAAATAATACTTATATTTTGCTTTTTGATATATAATTGGTGCAAGGCCTAAAAGGGACCTGATAATAGCCCCTTTTTGAGGTCTCTATAGGCAAAAAAAAACTTTTTTGTAAAAAAAAAAATGCCAAACTCATGTATAAGTGGCGTAGAAATTACATTAAAATATTTTCAAGTCATTGATCTTATAGCTAGATTTTTATGAAAAATAAATATAGGGCGTTGTCTCAATTGAGGGGTCGAAAGGGGCCTCAAAGGGGAGTAAATGAGGTGTCAAACTTTTTGACAAAATAGTGCCGGAAAATCAGTTAAAATAGACATACATTGCCAAATGCAACTTTTATAATGAAAAATTTTGACTTTATGTTAACTTGTATTAGGCAGTATTGCTCCATGTGAATACAAGGATGGTATGGTTAATAATTTTGGTAATTCTGTCAAATAGCAAAAAATATCTAGACATTTTTTAAATCTTCCATAGAGAGATAGAAAAAATAAGATATAAGCCCTATAGTTACATACGCAACTAAAATATTACATTTTAATACAGGATGGCCTTTGGGCCCTGGGGGCTCACCTGAGAATGACTGTTCATATGGTAGAGGAAAAGCAAAGCACCTACCCAAATGCAGCTTTTATGTTGGCTAAAGTAACAGAATGTAAAACTTAAAATGTGTCATATAAACCAAGATTGAATCAAACTTGATCAATAACAGTTGCAGTTACTGACTCACAAACAGATGAATTAACATGCAAATGACGCTGGTGGCCATTTTTGATAGATTTACATAGTTTGAACAATCATGGTAGAGAAGCACTACGGATCATATGTGCTGATTTTTTTCAAATAGCCCAGAAATTTTTGACATGATCTTTTAACTCTTTCTTGTGTCTTTTCAAATAACATTTGCAAACAGTTGGATCTAAGCTGTTTGACACTTTGATGATATTCCCGAAACAATTTGACCAAGTAGTTTTTTGACAAGAAGATTTGTAGCAATTTATTCCATATAAGTAAAATAGACTCCACCCCTGGCTGTCATGTTTTTCAACCAATAAAAATGTGAACAAGCTTTGTATATGGTAATTCAATGACCATTAGTGTTGAATTATTTTTAATCAACCAAGTTGATTTTGACAAAAAGAGTTTTTAAGTTATCCCTATATTTACATAGGAAAAAAACTGGTCTCATCCCCTGGCGGCCATGTTTTTCAACCTATCAAAAATATTTTGACATTTTTGGCAGTGCGTCGCCCAATGACCATTTATGTCAAGTCATTTTCAAATCCTTCTATTAGTATTTCTCACGATGCCACGGGTTTGTCTGCAGTTTGTGATTGTGGTATTTCCTGATCATACTCACTTACTATTTTTGACAAGAAGACTTGTTTGAAGTTTTCCTATACATTAATAGGGAAAACAGTCCTACCCCCATGGCGGCCAGGTTTTTTTCATCAATTTAAAAATATGAACAATCTTGGATGAGAGTCAGCAAAGGACCATTTGTGCCAAATTATTTTCAAATCTGACCAATAGTTTTGGACAAGATTTTTAATCTGTTTTTTTCTTTTGGTTGTTATGGCAACCAGCTTTCTGCCTGGAACAGAATTTTTTGAACAACTTAAAAAGAAGACCACCAAAGATTATTCATGTGTAGCTTGGCGACATTCCACCCAGAGGTTTAGGAGATGTGATTTAAAGCAAATGTTGACTGACGACGACGGACATCTTATGATCACAACAGTTCATTTTTAGCCGCTAAAAAGGGTCGTCTCAGAAGTAGTTTTTTCACTATAAAACCAATAACTCTGGTGAATTGTCGTGTAATTCTGAATATGTTGATAACATGAAAGAATTATTTCAAGATATACATATTGATAGTATTATGACATTTTAAGACAAATAAATCTTTTTAACAAAATCTAATTGCTATTTTTAAAATCATGTTTTGTTTTACATTTGTATCAGACCATAATACAAATTATATTATGTTGTATTCTGTTCAGTTAAAGAACATGTAGCTCTTTGAAACTGTCAGATATTGTACGTGGTCTCTCCTGTCAACAGTCGTATTGCAACTTACTATCATTATACAAACTCATCATCATCATTCCTTTTATTTTATCTTACAAAGTTTACTCTTTTCATCCACATCATGTTTAGTTTAAAACCGTCTGACGCTAATGACCCACAAGGGTTGATGCGTCGTTAAGCATCAAACAAACAAAACAAATGAATAGTTCGAGTTAGATTAACTCAACCAATAACTATAATTGTACATTATTATATTTGTGTTGGTAGGATTATATGAGACTAAAAGGCTGTTTCAAACTAAAAAAATGGATCGTTTCAAATACTTAATAGGGTTTTTTAGCCTTTCGCTAGCTGGTCATAATCAAAGTTATTATACCTACCTCATAGTTATAATTATTGCATGATATGAGATAGCAGATTGCTCTCTCTCTCTCTCTCTCTCTCTCTCTCTCTCTCTCTCTCTCTCTCTCTCAAGACTTGGCTTTACTGAAATACTGTTGTATTTGCATTTAAAAACTACATTTTAAAGACTGTTAGTAAACAAAACAATACTGATACAAGCTTGACAATATAATATGTATATTTTATTCCATTTTCAGACTGGAATCTTAAGACTTTCCCATATTTTTCGGTCTTTCTAGTACTTTTATAAGTATGATGATACGTTTTAGAATGAAAAAGGTTAGCAGAAAAGGTATTTATGGTATTAGCTGCAGGCAGAACCAGCTGTCAGTTACCATTTGAACGTGTACGATAATCTGCAAAATAATAAGAAAAGTAGATCTATCAGGTACTGCATGCATAAATGTATGTAGATAAGCCACAAAGAGCACGAGGGTGTTTTAGTTGTTTTAACCATAGACTCAGTGTTAAGAGTACCTGATAGTATCCATATTTTTCTGTTTTAAAGCTGTAAGTTTTTCTATTTATAGCTCTTGGCCTGGTAGAACGTATAATATCTGATTTTTATGCCAAAATATTTGAAAACTGTCGCCATGACAACCGAAAAATCAACAACTGAACATACACAAATGTGGTTGATTTTACCAAAATACATAAATTGTCATTATTTTCTTACAAAATCCGAGGCCATGTGTGAAACACTTCTACGGGAGATTGCTTTATGTTTAAGATAATTCGAGGGTCCTACTTACCCCACCAACTTCTAATGCAAGATAAGAATATTGTAGCAATTTAATAAGGCTGCTGTATTGAATTACTTTCATCTATTGAAATAAAAATTTGCATTTTCTGACACAAATCATGTTAATTATGATGACGGTGGGCGATTTCAATACAAGTGAGAAGGCAAGTTTGCCTAACTTTTGGGTCAGAATTTTAACACTAAAATTACATTAAAAACTCAAAGGCAGCTTTCCTATTGGCTATTTTATTGTTATTTGTTAGAAATGTGATTAAGTAAATATATAAAGAGATTTATAATAGATACTATCATTTCTTTTAACAATTAATTAATACCATTGTGCAATAAAGTCATTTTACAGTTATCCTACAGTGAAACTTATGTTGCCATGGTTACGAACAGAAACTGATTACTTCTTCAACATGTTTTTCATAAAATAAAAACTATATATCCTGCTCTTATATGTATAACCATGCATATATGTTTAAATGCATGATTTAGGTTGTTGACTGTGTTTAAAAATTGCTAAAAGGCATGTTTTTAAGTCCTACTTACCCCACCCTCTTTTGCTTATAAATAAGCACGTTTAAATAATTTAATTAGAATGCATTGATCTTATTTCTTTAATTTAAGTCTACATTTACACAAACATTGCACATTGGTGACAAATAATAGCAATTTTGAGGGTATTGCAAGGGCAAATAAGCCAAATGTGTTGGTTTTTATCTTAAAATATACAATTTTTACCCCTTATGATGCCCCAAAAAGTCTTATTTCATACCCTGGCCTATTATATATAAACATGAGTGTATGTGAAAGTAGCCGCGCGAAAATGCCCCAAAAGCGCAATTTTCCACTCCTACTTACCCCACCCACTTTCAGTGAAAGATAAGTATATCTAAGCTTTTTCGTATGGCTGCTACCATTATTAGCTAATTCAGTTATATTAAGTCTGTTTGTTCAAAATAATTCCATGTTTGTGATTGGTACAATCTATTTTTAGAGTAGTTTAATGGTAAAAATGTCATTTTTGATGTGTTTTTGCTTCTTTTTTGGCCCAAATCTTTGGATGCTGATGCCATGGCAACGGAGGTTGAATGGATGAACTAACACTTGATTTATTGTTTTTACATGACCACAAGCACTGTCAGCAAGTTTCATCAAAATACGAGTCGTAGCGTGAAATAGTTCCTATATAACTCGCTCCATATTAACAGAGAATCGCTCTTAAATATTAGCTGTACTACACAGGTCAATGATATCCAGATCGACTTAGGTTTTGGAGAAATGGGATTTATAATTTGTGATAAACATTCTCTTCTCATAAGTTCAGACCCAGGTGGGCGATCCAGCACCCTATGGCCCTCTTGTTGGCTTCTAATGTTACCCATTATAAGGCGGCGATTGCGTTGGTGTTGATCCAATTGTTTGTGGTGGTTGTGTTTGGTCTTGGACCCGAGATTATAAAACTTTTTTCATACTCAACTAATCATAAAGTTTCAGCTGCTCATTAAAACTAAAATGCTAGAAAACACTGATTCTTCCTGCTTTTAAACCCTCAGATGTATTTATCCTGCTGATAAATTTCGTGCTCAGTTCAGTTGAGCATGAAAAAAGTTTTATAACCTTGAGGCCTGGTTTATGATATAGTTCTCTGTGGCTCTTCTAGATTGACAAACAAGAGGGCCCGTTGCTTGACCCTTGTATACATGCTTACAACTTTGTGTTCTATGTCTTTTCGTCACGGTGCCATGGCTTGGTCATGCTAACTTTTTCTCTGAAGTAAAATGGACCACTTGTAAGCATTCCTCTAAATGTCCGTTTAGAATAGGCGTTTCAAGACGTATACTGAGAAACAAAATTGAGTGGGTATGGCCAGGAAATTCCACAATCACAGACCAACCGTTGGCATCGTAAGGAAGAGACATTGTAACAGACAAACAAAGACACTCACGTTTAAGCAACTAGCTCGCTTTCTTCCTCGGCGGTATAACTGGTAATATAGAAAAGACACAAACGACTATGTAACAAACCTAGGACCACCTACCCCAGCCCCTGCCACATAATGGCAGCAACATTAACCCTTTCCTTCATGAATATTCATGCTAAGCTTCACCCACTATGAACTATTTAATAAATAAACTTTCCCAAAGAACAAAAACAATACTTGTCAGGTCCTCTAGTGTAGGATCATATCTTATCATATTTCCATAAGCAAACAGAGTAGATCCTGATCAGGCAGCTCTTACAAGAGCTGTCTGATCTTGGTCCGCGCTGTTTGCGAAAGTGTTAAAAGGCGTCTCTATGAGGTAAAGGGTAAACCAATGTACCAGTAACAACATAATCTCTGCCATAGAACTGACAGCAGCCATTAGGGGATTTAACCTATTTTACTGGCTAAACAGTCGGCTTAGAAAATACACATTCATGTAAGCACGACAAGACCACGACCAGACACCAAACCTTTATATACAGCAGTAATGTAAGAACCAACAATAGAACGGACAGCAGCCGTACATGTAGCGCGTATCCAGAAAATTCCGTCAGTGCGGTCCTGACAACGTCATCAACGTGTATAACAGAGGGTCGTACGGACCTCTCTCGAGCAATTGGACACAAAGGGTCCCATTTGCTTCCCAAGGAGGGCGGTAACAGTATTTCTAAAGAAACCTATAGCCACTTGGTATTTTCTAGGTAGGTCCGACTCCCTGTCCCCATCCCCTCTGGTTCCTAGCATGTACTCTTGGAGAAGTGATATATCCATGTTGTATATCTTTAAGTATAGTTTAGATTTGGTTCAAATTAACTCTGCCCCCCCCCCCCACTTTGGGTCTAATTGCTTCTCGAGGGGTCCGTGCCTGTATTTCTGAGGAAACCTATTGCCCCTTCCCCACGCATGTATTCCGCGAAAAGTGATATATCCACGTTGTATATCTATAAGGATGCTTTACATGGCGTGGTTCAAATTAATTCTGGCCCTCAAGGGACGGTCAATACGACATAATAATGCCCCGATTGGAAAATTGTCACTGATTTGTTTTGTCTAGACCAGTTTCACTTAGTCAAGGTACAGTGCTGTTTCTAATGGTCTGCTGCATTAAATTTGCGAAAGGGTTGAATCACCGTAAACCCTACAGGCACACATAACAAGGTTATGAGCCAGCACGATATATATCGCATCCAGGCAAATTCAGCTCGTATATATACGGAGCCTAAGTTCTAACACACGCGTAAAGGCCCAGGATTTTATACGACCAATTGCTGTAAAGGCAGTTTATGCTGGAAAAGCTGCTCAACTTATCTTGAAGAATCATTATCGTACAGAGAATACGTTGTCTGAAGCATGGCTCTATGAGCTGTTGTCTGGCTGGTCAAAAACGCTTGTTGGGTCTCAGGACCTTGTGAGTTGTCATAAAGTTAAAAGGTCCGTCATCGTTGGGCCAGTAAGATGAGGAGTATTGCTTGGAAATTGTTTTGTTGAATTTAACAAAATAAAGCGTCGAGTTTCAGTTAATTGAGATTT
Source organism: Loripinus fragilis (assembly GCA_964019695.1). Taxonomy (NCBI): domain Eukaryota; kingdom Metazoa; phylum Mollusca; class Bivalvia; order Lucinida; family Lucinidae; genus Loripinus; species Loripinus fragilis. Next base: position 46,831,503 of record OZ026515.1, read on the forward strand.
GAGCGTTTATTACCAGTACGTCAATACAACTCAATGCAAAATCAATATCGCGTAAATTACCAAAAACTTAGAAATTATTGAAAGAATGATAAATATTTGTTACTTCTGGTCACTTCTGCTTCTAGAAATCGCTCGGAGCAAACATGAATATTAAATTTACCGACGTGGCTTTATATTCACTCTGACAATAAATTGAAGTTCCTGTAAAAACGTTAGCTCAATTCTGACTAAATCCTTCTTTTTATTGGCAAACAACAGCCGAATTGAGAAAGAATAATTTATCGCTAAAAACTTACAGAATTCCGACAGAAATCCCCAAAATCAATTTAGATTTCATAATGCCGAAATGCATGACACATTTATACATATATACCATCACTATACTCACGAAGAGAGAAACTCTCTTTGCAATATACTATAGGACTTGCTGCTAATCCGTCAAATCCTGCTCATGAAGTTACATTCCCACCAAATTATATTGATTTATATAAACAAAAACCTAAAGCTATTAAATCATTTGGCATCAGAATTTCACCACTCTTAGAATCTGCCGGTATCAAACCACAAAATGTGGAAAAACATTTTACACCAAATATTCCAGCTCGGTGTATGAAACAACCTGAAATACTTTTCGATTTATATTCTGGGAAAAAATCTGAATCAAATCCACACATAGATGATTGCAGAAAAATGCAAAGTCGTTATAAGAATTACAAACAAATTTATACTGATGGGTCAAAGGAAGACTCAAAGGTTGGTTGTGCTGTTATATCAGACAACCATAGTAATATACAGCGTATACCTGACGATTCATCAATTTTCAAGGGAGCGCAGTGGCTCAGTGGTAGAGTGCTTGACTCGAGACCGAAGGGCCGCGGGTTCGAGCCTCACCGGCGTCACTGCGTTGTGTCCTTGAGCAAGAACATTAATCCTAGCTTAGTACGGGTTCAACCCAGGAAGACCCGTCCCTTTATAACTGAAAGATTGTTGATGGGACGTAAAGAATCAAACAAACAAACAAATCATCCCTTTTCACTGCTGGAGCCAAAGCAATTGATCTAGCTTTAGATTTCATTAGCACTTGTGATGCTAACAATAAATTTATTATAATTTCTGACTCGCTTTCTGTATTAAAAGCAATGAACCATACCAGTTCAAAGAATCCACAAAATTCAGAACTTTTAGCTAATAAAGAAATTGTTTTCTGTTTGATTCCTAGTCATATAGGTGTCCTAGGGGATGAGAAGGTAGATCACCAAGCAAAAGCATCGCTTTCATTAGAACCAACTTCTTTAAAAATTCCATTTTCCAATTTTAAGCCATCTATCAATAAATATATCTTGGAAGAATGGCAAACTTCATGGAATAACAGCATTGGAAATAAACTTCTTGACATCAAACCAACTATTGGTGAACATCAATCAGTTGTTCGAAACATTAGAAAAGAAGAAGTTGTTTTGGCTCGACTCCGTCTAGGTCATACAAGGGTCACGCATTCATACTTACTGCAAGGTGAAGAGCAAGTGCATTGTGTTGGTTGCGATGCACCATTCACTGTACGTCACTTCCTTTTGGAATGTGGCGACTTTGCACAAGTAAGAAATAATTGCTTCCATGTTGAGAACATGAAGCAGTTATTTCAAGATATACATGTTGATAGTATTATGACATTTTTAAGACAAATAAATCTTTTTAACAAAATATAATTGCTATTTTTTAAAATCATATTTTGTTTTACATTTGTATCAGAGCATAATACAGAACTCTAATGCTGTATTCTGTTCAGTTAAAGAACGTGTACAGTTATCTGAATAGCTCTTTGAAACTGTCAGATATTGTACGTGGTCTCTCCTGTTAACAATCGTATTGTACAAACTCTTCATCATCATTCCTATTATTTCATCCTACAGATTTTTACTTTTTCCATCCACATCATGTTTAGTTTAATACCGTCTGACGCTAATGACCCACAAGGGTTGATGCGTCGTTAAGCACCAAACAAACAAACAAAGTTTAAACGGTTTTATACTTGTCGTGGAGGATCCCGAAATACCAGGATTCTTCACGAATCACCACGGAACTACTAGGACTCGCGCCGATGTCTCTATGGTGCTGCTACGACTCATGCCGATGCATCTCGACTTGATAAATTGGGTGAATCGTAGCTCTACCGTGGCCAAAATTGTGAATGTGTAACTGGGGCTTCAGGCAAAAACGTAAACTTAATAAGGAGTGTCAACTTAAGGCGCTGGTCTATTTTTTCACCCTGGACAAATGTTAAAGGTGAACAACCGCGTGACTGTACCAAAAAAAAAATGAAACCTGTGCCTCGAGACCTTGCAATCATTGGCGAACCACCCATTACGCAGGTTATGCACGTGAGTAATAAAATAGTAACATTCAATGGAGGTCACTTAATGTGATAAAAGTGATTTTCCATACTATAAGGAACTGCTCATAAAGAAACTCTCTGGGAGCAAATTCTTTCCTTTAAGAGAAGTTCCCATTTTGAAAAGGGACGCAATTGAAGATAATCATTGCTTGAACCAGTAGTCTCCCTTTGATGTGTGTAACTTTTTCCGCGTTCTGGCTACGCCGTTGGCAATATTTAATTGCCGAGGTTTCATATTTTGTTCATGGATTTCGCATGTAATTACGAAAACTTACACAAGACGCCTACAAAAGGCCAGGAGAGCTGTTTCAATCTTTGTTTACGATATAAAAATCTCAAGAAAGAGAATAAAAGTGCATAACGTAACAAATGACACATGCTGTCTGGTACTGATTTTGAAGTTTACATTTGAGATTTTCCGTTAATCAGTACAGAAAAACAAGGGGTCAGAACTTCAAGAAAAGATCCCTCCAAACGGAAAGTGAATTAGACCGAATAATAAAGTATTTTGATTCTTTTCAGTCGACTAATCTTTATAAAATTCAGAATCCAGAATTATGGAAATGGATATTTACGTTGGTCACCTGCAAATGCAGTAAACCCTCGCATGCTACGAAAAAAATGCATCTCAGTGAAATGGTCGTCTGCTGCATGTAAATGCTTACGCCAAGGACCAATTACGGCATACAGACAAACGATGTGGACCCAGATCAGGCTGCTCCTCTAGGAGCAGTCTGATCTGGGTCCACATTGTTTATTAAAGAGGCTTTTCAAAAGAACAAGCAGACGACATTTAGTTGCGATTTGCAGCATCCTTTTATGGCGACGTGGTTGAAATCATATTGGATGTAAACAACTCATCATCCCGGAAAGAGATTTTGAGAAATATTGACATCTATTATTGCGGCGCCGTAATTTATGGGCGAAATGGGGACGATGATTTATCTGGTCTGGACGAGACTTATAGGCACTCTTTATTTCCCTGGTGACAATGCAAATCAGTGGTCAGTGAAACAGTACAAGTGTGCCATCGTCGCAAAAAAGCTATTTCCGACCTAGAATGGCTCAAACCAGCCTCCTTAGCTACAGAGACTAGCTAGCAAAATAAAAGTTTGCTTGTGGTACGTTTAGATATGATACTTTTCAATAAGCGAATAACTAAGGCTCTGACCAGACTACGCGGATGCGCAGGCTCGTCTGCGTCTTTGTTGTTCTTAAACCCCGAAAACTGGCCAAGTTTTCTCGCGACGATGCCCACATAATAATAGCTGATCGGTGAAAACAAACGGCCTATCCTTTGATCAGTAAAGATCAAGTTGGTAGGGTGGTCTTGGTCGCTCTCTGCTGCATGTCCCTGTCATATTTGACTTGTTGGCAGGATGAAAGGGGTACGTGCATTAAGGGGCTATTTTGGCCCCCTCCAGAGCCAAAAACTGAAAGTTGCTTTTCACCAATTTCATCTTGTTGGTTTATTAGAAGAATAGCCCAAGTGTAAAATTCTGAAATTTGTTTTACTTTTACCGGTTGCTATGGTAGCCAAAATGGCCGACAAAGTAGGCTTAAAATAGAGAAATTGTCATTTCAGGCCAAATTTGAGGCTATTGGAGACCGATTTTTTAAGAATTAGATATCAGCACAAGCAAATACAAAAAAAAAAAAAACTTTTTTATATTTTGTGTGCTGTGATAATTCTCATCATCTGTTAAAATATTTTTTTTGTATTTGCTTGTGCTCTATATTAATTTCTCTGTTATATGTCTCAAATTTGCTCCAAAATGGTCATTTCCTATTTTCAGCCTAATTTTGCGGCCATTTTTGTTAACATAGCAACCGTAAAAGTCGAATCAATGCCATACTTTTACCCTTTGGCTATTGTTCTAATAAACTAATAGGAAGAAACTTGTGAAGAGCAACTTTTATCGTTTTACCTCATAGGGAGACCAAAATAGCCTCTTAATGTACGTCCCCCTTTGTTTCACGTGAGGCTTTGGTTGGGGTCGGTGCCTTTTAGTCTATCGCATTCTTCTTTTCTCTCTCCCTCTCTCTGGGAGGAGTCCCGACATGACTGAAATAATATTGACTGGGACTTAAGACTTAACTCAGTCAACAAAGTTGACATGAACAGGGAAAACTCGACCTCTAATAACTCGAAGTATCTGGTTACCTCAAGCTTTATTTAAAGATATACAAGTAAATTATAAGTTTATTGATAAGAAGGGGCTAACAAAATTAAGAATTTAATATGAAGACATGGTTTAATGCAGCTAAGCCGAGTGGAATTTCCCACTTTTATCAATTATACCAGAGTATTTCTGTTTTAAGGGATGTTGGGTTTTTTGTTTTTGTTTTCATTTTCATTCAAATTTCAACAACATTTTGTAATTAAACAGTGGAGAGCCTGCTCAGGGTCTACATTCTTTACCTTTGTCCCACAAAAAAAGACGCTATGCATATATGGGCTAAAGTTTCAAACCACGACTTAGCTTCGCGCTAAAATTGCGAGAATATGAGGTTTAGATATCCTTATTTAGACGGATGGCTGAGAATGGGTTTGCTCCCCCCCCCTAGGGAATTTTGCAGACATATCCTATCTTGTAGAGCATTGAAAGCCGAGTCTTTTGAGAGATGTTTGCACTCTGTGCTCCGGGGCGTTAGTCTGTAAGAGCCTGTAACATACGTTACTTAATCAAACTAAGAAAAAGTAAATTGAAAGTTTGGGCTACAAATTAAAGACATTAAAACATTTATTTTTAAAAATCATTCATATAGTCTGCATACTGGATATCTTAACTACGTATGACAGCCATTTGAACAAAATTGCGGCTTCCTGTGGTGTCATATGCGTTACATAAATCAGATAACCCATTAAAATTTGCAAGTGTGGCTAACATCATTTACATTCACAATCTCTCTGTGTGTTTTACAAAATGTTTTTAACCATGTCTGACTAGCTTATGCAATTGGCTAACAGAAAAATTAAAGTTTGTTTCCCTAGCTTAAATATTTTTTCTGTAATAAGCAATTTAACAACCCTACCCCTACCCAGTTTTAAGGTGAAATGTATGGTATTAAAACTAAAGTAAAAATAGTTAAAAAATATTTGCAGTTGATGAATGTGTTTCATTGTTTGGGATTTATTTGCTTATATGAAAAGACTCATAAATCTGCAAGTTTGTTGCAAAATTTTTAATATCAGAGGCTGTAACATATGTTACCTGATGTAATAAATGGGCAAGCTCATTGTCTTTACGTAAGATATGCCTAAAATGTTTTAATCTCCTTGAGGGAATTTTGCAGACATATTCCTTCTTATAGTAAAACTCAAGCTGCATCGAATAAGCGATGTTTGCACTCTCTATGTTGGGGCGTTAGTCTGAAACAGCGTGTTACATGCGTTACTACATCAAATAAAGGAAATGTAGTTTGAAAGTTTGAGCTAAAATTGTGAAAAAACTCACAGCTGTTGGATATCTTACATTGTTTAGGGATTTTAAACTGGCTCCTATGATAAAGACTTATAGATCTGCTAGTTGTCATCAAGTTTTAAAGATCAGAGAGCGTTACATATGTAAGCGTAATAAGTAAAATCATCAAACAGTATTTTGACATCAAGCTTAGTAAGGGCCTGCTTCATCCTAATCCCCTTTGGAATTCTGCAGACAAATTACATCTTATGTAACCATTCAAGGTGCATTTAATAAGAAATATTTGCACTTTGTAAGTCGGGGCGTTAGCCTGTAACAGCTTGTTACATATGTTACTATGTCAATTAGAGAATAAGAAATTTGAATGTTTGAGCTACCAAAAGAAGACATTAAAATTATCTAATAAATTGACATTCTTATAGTCTTTATACTGGATGTCTTTACTACATATGGAAGCTGTTTAACATTAATACGGCTAACTGTGGTGTTATGTGCGTTACATAAACCTAGTTATAATTTAAAAGCTATAATTGTGGCTATCATCATGTAGTTAAACAACTACTATGACTTGGTTTCAAACTGTTTTATTAGATTTTACAAACATATTCTCAATTTATGAATAGGAAAAACCAAGTTTGCTTTTCTATCTTAAATATATTGTCTTATAGAGGCTAATACACAGCCCTACTCCCAGTTTTACAGAGAAGCGAATTTTGTTATTACCGTTTAAGTAAAACACAAGATAGCGATTACAGCGTGTGGATATTTTTCATTTTCTTAGTCTGTCTTGTTCATATATCTACAAGATGTCATTAAGTTAAAGCTTAGGACACTTAATGTGTACTTATAAGTCTTTGGTGCCAAAACACTGGGAATTATATCCATTTCTGATTATCAAGCCCATGGACTGGTGTTACAGATGATATCGACACATTTCCTAATACTGTGCATATAATGCTAAATATAGAGCCACAAATAGAAAAGATAGTTTTACATTTTTACAAGAAAATACAATAAATGAAATGGTCCAAACTATTTCTCATCGATTTAACACTCATGTTAAACGTTTGTCGTTGTCTGCTTCTGTGGTAATCATTATTACCGGATATCACACGCCTCCTTGCCACTAGTAGAATCATCACACAATATTTCTATCATTTACTAATATAAAATTTTACCACCAGTCCACTCAAAATTGATGAGCCATTATCAACTTTCCAATTTTGCCATTTATGGCTTGGAACATTCGGAAACTGATATGAATTCCTAATAGTTGGCTCTTTGAGTATGTGTTTCAAGTGATACTCTGCAAGTAGGAGAAAGACTAAAGCTTTACAAGGAGGAAAACTATGCCATTAAGAGCAATGAGAACCTGGACAGATGTACCTTGATATTTCTGTGATATAGAATCATATCTTAGCTGGTTAACTTTTATAAACGTAGCCTTATCAAACATGCAACCCACTTATTTTCATCTATTAATGTCTCTGCACTTATTATCTTTCCCCAAGCATTGAAAAACTTATTTGAAGTCTTAGTACTTCTGAAGTGCTGTAACCGAGGTAACTCTTTCCCTCCAGATAAACGAACTAGATGTATCACAGCAGGTAAAGCAATGAAATGCAGGATGAAAAGAGCGCAAATTAGACCCTTTCAATTCAATGATTCACTAAGTTTCTAAGATAAGAGGACTTATTAAAGGATGTAACATATATAACTCCTCATAATAAATGAGCAAGGGCATTGTCGTGACATCTTTTTTGATTACACAGTCAGAGGCAAGTGTTTTCAATTTCAGTGTTTTCAATGGATCATGAAATGAGGCACCTAACAACTTGTTTACTCTGTATAAATCTTCCATAGAGCATAATATAGAACTACTGGTTATCCCATTCTACATATAGTCCACTTTCCTTCTTTTGAATACAACAGCTAATGATATTGCTGCAAAAACTGAGAAATCATAGGTTTTACATTATTTTAAGACATGCTTCAATGTACTGACATCAAAAAACAACCAACTGCAAACATAATTGATGGCAGTGTCCAGCTTCATATTCTTTCTCTTATACCAGATAACTTTCAAGGTGTAACAGAAATTGTTTCAGATGGTCTGCCAAAACCATCAAGAGTCAACATTGTAACTAAAGAAAACTTATAAAGTTCTTTGGGCGTAGCGAAATACTATTGATCTAAGACCTGAGGACTTAAGCACCAAAAGACTGGATAGGTTCAATGGCAAATGATGCAAAAAAGCAGCCTATCAAATTTCTGTTTGACCAATGTCAGAAATCTTAAAGTATTCTTAGAGGTACGTGGTAGAGACATAGATTTTGCAAAATCAGAGCAAAGTTATCATTTGACTAGCACGGATGCAGAGGCAGCTGCAGTTAGATTGCTCTTGCCACTTCACAGTAAGAGATATATACCAGAGTCATACTCCATTGTATGATTATATGTGAAATGGCATTAAACCCATATTTAATCAGGTGTTTGATCCCATGACACTGACATGCTGTTTCTGCTTTTGAAGAACGCTAAGGATTCAAGTTTGGCTGAGTCAAGTTGTTTGATGCTGGCACTGGCCATACATACAAAGAAAATTAAGTCTTTTGATGGCTAAAGAGGAGGATCACACGAAATGCTTATAAGTGATGTTTGTCACAATTACCAATTTTAAAAAGTAATCTTAATTAATGTAACACATATAACACCAACGGAAGCTGTATATTTGTTAAAAAATCTTTTCTTATGTATCAAAGGTATTCAGCATGAAAACTAAATGAATAATTCAAATAAATAGATAGTTTTATGTCTTCTCTCTGTTTCTCAGACTTTCAAGTCATTTATTCTTAAATTGATATGGTAACATACGCATCATACCATTACAGGCTAACCCCTAGTTAATAGAGTGCAAACATCTCTTATTTGATGCAGCTTGAATTGTTCTTTAAGGTAGGATATGTCTGCACAATTCCCAAAGGGGTGGAGAGGAACTGGGTTGTACTCAGTTTGCAGTCCTAATACAATGCCATGATTCTGCTGGTTGTGATGAAATGGGTGATTATTTTGCAATAGAAGCAGACACAATGATAGACATTGTGAGGGTGACTTGAATAAAGATTGTTTTTGAATAATTTATGTAATAGGAATATTTATTAAATTGTGTCATTTAAATGAGAACTATTATTTTCTATCTATATGTCTATATATTTTAATATTATAGGCATTAGGAAATATGTGATTACAAAGGTTATATATAACATAGGTAACACAATTCCAAGGGCTTGTTATCAGCAATGACTGTAATTACTAAGACTAAGGCACCAGAGGCTAGAGATTAGTAGGAAAACATGTGAAAAACGGTATTTTTTTGAAATATCATCTCTTACTTCCAAGAAAATTTCCTAGCTCATTCATTATGCCATGTAACATACGTTACATACTTTAATAAGTGCTCTGATCCTGATATCAAACTTGCAAATGTATGATTCTTTATTGCATTAGCAAGACAGTGCCAAAAATGTAAGATATCCACGAGCGTCAAATATTTTCATATATTTTTCTTCAATACTAGATACCAAAATTGGATAGTTAAAATTGGGGGTAGGGTTGTTTAATAGCTCATATAAAACAATGTATTTGAGATAGAAAAGCAAACTTTGTTTTTTCTATTAGTCAAATGAGTACTTTAGTAAGCTAAGATTAAAAACACTTGTAAAAATGCACAAATCGTCTGTAAAATGAATGATCTTAGTCACGATTTCAACTTTCAAAGGGAAATTTAATCTATGTAACGCATATAACACCATTGAAGGCTGTAATTTTGTTTAAAATGCTGCTTTTATGTAGCTTAGGCATCCAGCTTGCAAACTACATAAGAAATTTGAATAATTAGATGGTTTAATGTCTTATTTCTGTAGCTCAAACTTTCATTTTGATTTTTTCCATAGTTTGTTACAGTAACATATGTAACAGGCTGTCAGAGACTAACGCCCCGGAGCACAGAGTGCAAACATATCTTAAAAGATGCGGCTTGAAATTTTCTTCAAGATAGGATATGTCTGCAAAATTCCCTAGGGGGGGGAGCAGGACCTTTTTTAGCTCGAAGTCTAATTGGAATCCACAAAATGATCGTGTTATGCATCGTTTCTATCAAATTATTTGGATTGTGTACTTGAAAGAACAGTCTAAGTATTATGACTGTCTCACTGAGGCGGTTATTTTGATTACCAGCAATGCATTTTGATATGGAAAAAGACATATATCATGATATTAACTTACATGTAACCCTGATATTAAAGCATCTGAAACATGTCATCTGCTGAAGTCGTCTGCTGCAAATATTCGCTAATATTACTGAAAAAAAACATATTATTGACTAATTAAAGTAGAGATGCCAATAGTGTGAACCCAGATCAGGCTGTTGCTACAGGAGAATTCTGATCTGAGTTTACACTGTTTGAACAAGAGGTTTCTAAAACATTTAGGTAGACGACAAAATGAGACGACTTTTGTTGTGATTGGCGCTTTAAAGGTTAATAAATTCGTAAAATAAACCATTTGAAGTTTTAGCAAATGATAACGCTTTAAACAAGTTTGACGTCATTGGAAGCAGCTGAAAATTTTCAGCCAAAAAGCTCTACAACATCTGTAACACAGCCGATAAATTTCATAAACGTACTATGCCAAAGATAGATCTAAGAGTCAATACAAAAATTCACATACTTGTCATTTTTGCATTACTTGTGCATGAGTCATTTATAGCCACGACCCTCGGGGAACAGCAAATACTTTGACTTTCTGTTTAGCAATAATTCCGTGTATGCGCACTGACCCATTCTGAAATGGCTGCTGCCCCCAAATGCATATTTAAAGGATGAGGTTTGTTGCCTAAATTCCCCTTCTCGCCATTGCAAATGAAGTTATTTGATATTATTTGAGCTCTGTTGAACCGCAAATTTCGAAAATTGCACACTGTGAAAAAATGGTACCAATTCTCCACAGCGCGTGAAAAATTGGTACCAATATTTCACATTTTGTGAAATTATATGTAGCATACATGCGCAATCATCGATACCCCCCCCCACCCCACCCCCAATCTGCTGCATTTTGCATTCGATTCCAATTCTTCACATATATGTCAGGATTTTATAACGTGGTTCAAACAGGTTACAGATAAACAAATGTTTTACAGTTGAAAAATCTGGGACAGGAGTAAGACTGCAAATCAATTATATGAGCCACGTCGCGAGAAATTGTTTCTTTGGAGTTAACGCTCCAGATTCGCCAGCTAGTATCCATGTAGATACAGAAACAAACACTAGTTTTTTTTTTCATTTTAGAATGAGAATCTTTGGAGATTTTTCAATCAGTGCAGGAAAATTTTCAATCAGTGTAGCAAAGGAAAAATAGGCCCTGATCCAGCTATGTATTTACAGAGCTTATCTGTGCCTTTTGGCATATGCAAAAATAATATTTTCTCAGGGTGAGGCTTGTATATAGCTAAAGGTGAGCTAGAATTATCTTTGAATGGTGGGTCCCTTTTTAACTCACGTTGTGGCCATATCGTGTCCGTCCTGCCAGCTACCCATCCGTCCTTCTGTCTTGCTCAAGGATTTCAACTTTATATAGAAATCTGTATGCCTTGTCAACCAAAAGGAAACACTTTAAGATCTTGTCAAAAACTTCTGGTCAGAAGTATGCACAAATGGTCCGTGGAACACCCTCTACCAATGTTGGTCAAATCATTTGACTGTTTTTAAACTATGACCGCCAGGTGAGGTAACCAGTTTTTCTATGTCAATATTGGTGAAGCTGTTTTTATCTGAAATAGCAAGTCCTAGTAAGAAAGACAACACATCTTGTCTGAAATTACTTGCTCTAGAGCCTTGATATTTGGTATGTAGCATCAGCTAGTAGACCTCTACCATCTTTGTTCACAATATGACCATGACCAAAAATGGCCACGCCCAGAGTGTCAACATCCTTTGCCTTTTTTTTCAACATAATAAATGGACACTTTTCTTGTAAAGCTTTATAATGGAACTGCTGATTAATAAAACATCATAGCTGGGCTTTGAGAGGAGCTATGCTTTGCTATACCCTTATATAAAGTCATTCTCAACGAGCAACCCCTGGCCCGAAGACCCTGTTGTTTCCCTATGATGAGTTGTGTTCCTGGGAGACATATGGATTTGGCCAGTGGCAACTGTAACAAAATGATGTCCACTCTGTCATAAAATCATGGGAAACACTCAAAAGTTAATTATGTAGAATAATTCACAAACTAGTTTTGTGGTGCTTAGGGACCTGTTGAATTTCGGCATCCAGTTATTCTTAAAAAACATCAACATATTAATATTGTTTTGAAAAAGTTCTAACGTTTTTATTTCTAATAACTGTTTAGAACAATTTTTTCCAAAATCCTTAATTATCAGATTGTGTGGCTTTGGTGCAAATATTTCCCTTTACTGTTTATGGAATCACTCAAATTCATTATTTCAAGCCTCTGTGCAAATAGCAACTTATTTGAGATGGCATGAAGACAGTAAAAGCTCAAGGTATATACAAGAAATTTCAGACAAATATTAAACTTTCATAACGCAACAGACATAACTCCTTAGCATAACTATATTTACACTTTTGAGTTGTGAAGACCTGGTACCAATTCTTCACATTTGTGAAAATTGAGTACCAATTCTTCACATCTGAGATAAACCGAACCAGTCCTTCGCAGATGACACGAATACGTACCAATTCTTTACAGTTAAAAATGAGAAAGATGTGAAAATTGAGCACAGATGTTAGACCCCAAAAATTATCGAAATTGTCCATACGCAAATTTCACATTTTCAAAAAGTGACGTTTTGGTACCAATTCTTCACATGGTGTGAAATTTGCGAAATGTGAAATTTGCGGTTCAACAGAGCTCTAAGGTGAGCAAAATGAAATCCCAACTATAAGAAAGTGTTAAGCATAGTATATAATGCTATGTTTAATGGATCCTTATGGGCGTAAATACATATTAGAATTTTCAAATATCAGTCACTGTGATCAATATTCCATGGCCCAGTGAGTTTGCATATAATCACTTATAGCAAGATGCACTTGAGCTACTCAGTTGGGCTGTCATGTGACTGCTCACTCTCTCTCTCTCTCTCTCTCTCTCTCTCTCTCTCTCTCTCTCTCTCTTAGACTATTGAAAATTTGATAATGTGGCTCCAAACTGACTAGCTTTTGTCACTTTTTCCAGTATGTGAACTTAGACATTCAACATGTTCAATGCTATCAATGTCTATATAATGGCGGTACCTTGTGTACGCAACTGCTCTTACAGTTTTATACCATTCTTTTTTTATTCTGCGTATACTTATGTCATGGCCTGGAGATATAAATAAGCTTAGGATAAAATTTAAAGATTAAGTATTTTTTCTTTTTTGGTACTCAGTCATTTTAACTTACTCGTTTCATGATAGCTCATATACATATTTAAAGGCAAGCATTGAGTGCCGGGGGGACATAGATTCTCAGAATTTGCTTTTTCGATCAGAAATGAGGGTACCGTCATTTCTAATAGAAAACGTCGCTTTTTGGCCGGTATCGTCATTTCTGATAGAAAAAGTCGAATTTTGGCAAGAAATGCGTATCGTCATTTCTTTGATATCGTCATTTCTGATAGAAAAAGTCGAATTTCGTCAGGAAATTCGGACCCTGAAATGAATCTTTGCAACATTATTTTCAGTTTTATCATGAAAACAGGTGTCTCGATATTGGTATTGTTATGTTCTCGTTAATTTATTTACTATTTTGTATGTAAACTCGAAAGAAAATATATTGCTTCGAGATATAAAACAAAATTAATTCATTTACTAAATTGAGGTGATATTCACACTATTAAAATCAAACAAATAAAAAAAAGAAACGTACTTAGTACAACTTACCAATTTTTAAATGGACAATTTCGTTAACATTGCTTCAAATGATGCATTGAATATTTTTCTCAGCCAGTGGTCAAATCTGTGTTTCAAACACTGGCCATAAATCATGTAGTCATGGTAGTTGGTTGCCAAGATGTAAAGTCATTATATTTGTGTCTTTTTTCATTCTCACGCGACCAGAATCCAGCCGACCTCATAGTACATATCCTTAATATTTGCGAATTGTATCTGCTTTATATATGGGTTTATTTGCTCCTTGCCCTTTGCTTTACGATTCAATTCTGGGGACAATCCTTACAAAACGTGACACTATTTTAAGCACGGTATAGATCATGTTCAATAAACCTGTCATATGAAACCAAAGCTTGAATAAACTTGTGTGATGTCTCAAATAGTGAAAAGATATCTTATAGTACAATTGTGAAGCATACTCGAAATTCCATGTAGACAGTACGATTGAATAGACGCCTACAAAACATGTTTACAGTTTGCATTTGTTGATGTACATGCAAGGAACACAACACTTTTTAGTGAGACTTGGTCATAGATAGGTAATTTATGGCAATTAGTTTTATGCTGGTGCGTGTTGTTGTTTTTTTTGTGTGTGTTTTTTTTGTGTGTGTGTTTTTGTGTTTTTTTTTGGTGGGGGGTTATCGTTTACATTAGAGAGCCCCCTATATTATTTTTGTTTTCAGAGCAGACATTTCGAAAGCAAATGTTCCCTTTCCAGTGCAATATTGTCAATGGATTGCTATTTCGCATGGAATATCCCACTTTATCTGCAAGGAAAATTAAAGTGACAAACGTCTGTCGTCTGCTGCAATCGTGTTATTTAGTCTCACGTTGCATATGGCTCTGAATAATTAACAATTTCCTATCTGTGACCAGCAGACAGACATCCGTTAATGCCAGAAGGCAAATCCTTCATACAACTGGACCGAATTTGCAATGATATACAATAAATTGCCAGGTTCATATTCAAAACCATATTTGGTCTTGTCAAGGTCTTCACTGATTGTTGACTGTGTACGGCCAAAACGAGTTAAGTTCACCAATTCGGTCTTTTTTGTGTCCCATCTCCATTTTAGCATGTAAACAGTGTATTTTCTTACGCTTTAAGGTTTATAAGTTTAGTTAAGGTTTATGTCTAAACAATCAAGTAAAAGAAAAGCATTGGAAATGGTCAATAGTCATTCCTTACGACGTGCCCCCAAAATGCTGTCCAATCGTCATAGTATGTAATTTTAAGAATGTATTATGCTCAAATGGTTGTTTTCATAAGCAGTTTTCAGCTTTATTTTATTGACACACATATATACCTTTCATTTAATGTCCCTCATTTGATTGAAAAGTGAAAAACATTTTTTTTGTTGTATTGATGATTAATGTCCCACAATCTAATGTGAATTACGTTACCAATTTAATCATCTCTCAAATTACAAACCATGCATGTTAGACTCACATCAAACATCTCTATGCCAAGAGGATTAATATGTGCATGAACAAAAGAAACGAATTTGGGGAAACATTTGTTTATTTTTCGCAGATGAAAAGATACCTGAGGTTGTCTAAAAAATCTGCAGTTTTGTGAATTACGTTACCCTATATGTACTATTTGTATAAGAAGGTTTATAAGTTTAGTTTAGGTTTATGTCTAAACAATCAAGTAAAAGAAAAGCATTGGAAATGGTCAATAGTCATTCCTTACGACGTGCCCCCAAAATGCTGTCCAATCGTCATAGTATGTAATTTTAAGAATGTATTATGCTCAAATGGTTGTTTTCATAAGCAGTTTTCAGCTTTATTTTATTGACACACATATATACCCCAAAATGCTGTCCAATCGTCATAGTATGTAATTTTAAGAATGTATTATGCTCAAATGGTTGTTTTCATAAGCAGTTTTCAGCTTTATTTTATTGACACACATATATACCTTTCATTTAATGTCCCTCATTTGATTGAAAAGTGAAAAACATTTTTTTTTTGTATTGATGATTAATGTCCCACAATCTAATGTGAATTACGTTACCAATTTAATCATCTCTCAAATTACAAACCATGCATGTTAGACTCACATCAAACATCTCTATGCCAAGAGGATTAATATGTGCATGAACAAAAGAAACGAATTTGGGGAAACATTTGTTTATTTTTCGCAGATGAAAAGATACCTGAGGTTGTCTAAAAATCTGCAGTTTTGTGAATTACGTTACCCTATATGTACTATTTGTATAAGAAGAGGTACAAATATTGCAATTGAAGCCAATGTAAGAACCATAACTTAACTATATAACGAAACATACAAGAACTTTACAAGAAGTTATTTGCATAGAAAAAAATAAGTGGAAACATAAATTTGTGAATTACGTTACTGCAATTTTACTAAAATCCAAATACCTCTCTAAATGTATACACTAGCTGAAACAAAATGCTTGTTTTAAATCAAAGCGAATCTGTCCCAGTTAATAACTAGAGGACCTGAAGGTCCTGAGGCGCTCACCTGATCTCTTTAATAATGTTAAAATAGATCAAGGTTTTACGGCTTATAATAAAACATATTTTGTTTTACCATATATGAGGGTTGCAGCCATATTTGTCAAGTGACATAAAACAATCTAATGAATACTCCATCAAACAGCCCAGTGATTTCTGAGAAACCAATGTTTAGATCTAGGTATGTGGCACTACAAATGAGTGGCATTGGATCAGCTTAACATTTGGTACTTATATAAAACCATTGTCTCATAAAGTTAAACATTTCTCGAAAGTATTATGATTTCTGCTTAAACAGCAATAGAAAAATGAACAGTTCAAGATTTTTCCCATATAAATGCATAAGAATCAAATTTGACCTTGCCATAAAGTAGGTCAAGGTCAAGCTAGATTCATCATTTGTGCAAACCTGCTAGAGACCACATCCCCAATGCTACATACCAAGTCCCAAGGACATTGGCATTTTGTTCCATAGAATAAGATATTTAAAGGGTTTTACCATATATGGGTGTGGTGGCCTTGACCTTTGAAACTTATTCATAGCCATTGTCTCATTAGGTTTAACATTTCAAGTGAGAATAATGACTTAGGCATCAACAGTATTTAAAAAAATCAACTTTTCAAAAAATTCTCATTTACATGCATTAGGAAGCAAATTTGACCTTGAACATAAGTAGTAGGCCCCACTACCCAAATGCTACATACCAAGTCCCAAGGTCACCGGCCTTCTGGTTCTGGAGAAGAAGATTTTAAAGGGTTTTTACCATATATGGGCGTGGTGGTCATGTGACAAAAGTATTTTGCATATATTTTGGCTAACTTACCATAAGGAGTCTCCACATAAAATTTTAGTTCAATTGGACCGATGGTTTGTGAGAAAAGTATGTTTTAATATATTGATGGGACTCCAATATGAGCGACCTAAGCTGAAAGTTCAAAGGTCAACCTTGACCTTTGGAACTTATTTATAGCCATTGTCTCATTAGGTAAAACATATCAAGAGAGAATAATGACTAAGGCTTCCACAGCTTTCCAAAAAATCAACTTTTCAGAAATTTTTCCATTTAAATGCATTAGGAAGTAAATTTGACCTTGACGTTAAGTAAGTCAAGGTCAACCTAGGATCATCATTTGAACAAACTTGCTAAGCTCTACTTCTCGTATGCTACATACCAAGTCCCAAGGTCATCGGCCTTCTGGTTCCGGAGAAGAAGATTTTTAAAGGGTTTTTACCATAGATGGGCGTGGCGGCCATCTTGGTCATGTGACCAGGACCATTTGAACATACTTTCGCTTCCACGTCCTAAGGAGTCTCCATATGTAATTTGAATTTAATTGGCCCAGTGGTTTCAGAGGAGAAGATGTTTGAAAATGTGGACGGGCGGACGCCGGAGTGACTGGTATACTATTAGCTCACCCATGAGCCTTCGGCTCAGGTGAGCTAAAATCAATTTAAACCATATTACAGTTGTCATTTTATTTAACAAGGATTTACCTATATGCTCTGGGGACATCAACTCCCCTGTTCATGTAACTTACAAAGCTACTCATTATATCAACACAACATATGCAAAGTAATCTGTTCGAAAACAAAATCGAATGGTGTGAATCTCTATGGTTTTTGAAATGAGCTGGATTAAACATAGATAACGTAATTCACAAGTAGGCAACGTAATTCACATTCTACGAAAACCCCAGATTAGTCCAATCAAATGGCCAAAGGCAACAAATCGACGGTGATTATGAGTGTCTGACTTGTTGTTCAATTGTTATTTTCTCTTTTCAAGCCATTCTACGCGTTGCTAACACCACTGGGGGTTTATTGGTGAGTTTATGTGTATACTTTGAAATTGGCACTCTCGCTTTTGCATATTGGTCCATTCCAGTTGATCACAGTGACCTCAAATGTTCTCATTACTTACTATGTTGATAACTTCTATGGTTTGTATGATAGATAAAATAGTTTATTTGAAGTTATAACTTCAATTAAAGTGAGCAAACTGGCTATGTGAATTACGTTACCATGAACAACTTGCCATTTTTCTGAGAAGGGTGTATCTTTGTGAATAATGCAAACTTCGTTTTTTTAGTAATAAATGTACATGAAAAGGCATTCATTGAAGTAAGATTATTTATTCTGCATTGTCTAAGTTTGTAGTGAGCCACAACAAGTTTTCAAATATATGGAATATTTAAAATCATTATTCTATAATCATATTTTAAAGTGTTATTCAAACAAGATTAATGAAACTAGATGCAACAGTTTACTTCCAATGTGCAAAGGATGATGTAAAAAGTGTTAAGCAACACACTAGAACCTGATAATTTGCAGAAAGGTATATGTTTCTACGCAGGAAATAAGACCAGAGTGTCTACTTTTTCAAAACCAAGTTTGTATTTTCGGCAACTCTTCAAATTTGATGGATACAATTAAACCAATAATTGTACTCATATAATTACAGTTGAATTCCACTGTCAATTCATATCAAACCTGCTTAGACCATGCTGAGAAGCAAAAAGAGAAGCAAAAACATGATATAAATCCTACATAATAGGCTTATATGATCAACAAGAGAACCAAGAAGAAATGCATGCTATAAAAGTTCTTAAATATTTCAGTCTTGCAAGAAATTTGGTATGTATAGATATATTTCATCTCAGTAACGTAGTTCACATTCAAATTCAGTGGTGCTCTTTGTGAGGCTGAATGGATTGAAATTTTTGGATGCGCATTTTTTAGACATCATTATCTAATTGACCTATACAAATAAGTAAAAAAATAACATAAAAAATAAGATCTAAGCCAAACAAATATCGGACAAAAACTGGCTGCAATTGGTGAACTTAACTCGTTTTGGCTGGTCAACGTAATCTGTTTCGGCTTTCGATAGAACGGGTTACTCCCGCGATAAGAGCACCAACTTGCTTTATAAACAGATTAGCGAATATACTGAAGCAAAACTGGGTGAAAAGTTCAAAATCAGAATTATTTATATATTTATTTCAGAATATTAGATTCTCTTGTCAATCGGGTTATTATACTAACATTTCTCAGAGGCATTGCTAAAGATGATAAATTGAAGCTCACTTCACGTTTAAAATCAACAGCAGTGTGCATAAAGTATAGCCATTTCAACTATAAATGAGCCGCGATTTCCAACATGTGGCATTTTGACAAGTGTAGGCTCTTACGAGCCTGTGCAGCCTCCTTTTTAGCTTAGAAACTCCAAATGCTGCTCGGTCAGTAGCTTAACAGCGTATGTGCAGGCTGATCTGAGCCTTTGCTGGTCGCACATACCACTTTGCAGGGACGGATCCAAGATTTCTGGAAAGGGGGTTCATATAAACGTGTGGGGGTTCGCTTTGCTGATTTTATCTCATTTTCCCTAAATATCCCATGAAAATGAAATAATTTGGACTTCGTTTTCATAAGATAATTAATAACGGGGGGGGGAACGAGGGTTCGAGCGAACCCCCTCTAGATCCGCCACTGCATTGTTGGAAATCTCATGTCAAGGCTCTTATTTGCGTTTCTCAAGCACAAGAGTTTGTTGCCCAAGCTTTAAAATATTTTACCTACTATGTTCAAGAAATACAGATGTAAATACACTGCTCAAAATAAGTGAGGAAACACCGTATGCCAGTACCACTAGTTACCATGTAATGCACTCATAGGCAGACCCATAGCGAGATTATTTTTTTTTTTTTATAAATGGTTGACAAATATTTGTCTAGTGATGATTTGTTGACCCATATGTTTCGTTTTCTCCTGTCGAAGGCAGAGGGGAAAACTATGTTTAAGTATCGTCAACCCACCTTGCAGAATAGTACAAAGTACCTTGGTAGGCACAAGTACTCAGTGCATTCACACTGCTGTCTGTAACGTAAAGGGAGAGAATGATCTCTACGGAATTATGTGGCATGACAGCGACCATAAAAGTCAGACTGCCAATCCATCTGCCTTACAGGGACCTGCAAAAAGGTACAATGTATCAATGTGACTCAAAGACTAGCTTTGTAAAATAGCTAATTGCATTTTATTGATATTCCAAATGTTTTACATCAGATTTCTCGCAATGCACAAAGTACAGATGCATACTGGTGCAAAAAGAAAGCTATTGTATGATATGTGTGTCTGTACGTGTTATAATACACTCGCTAAAGATTATCTTGCCGTACAGACAAACAAACCATACAATTACTTACGCATGTATGTCACTGGCACATCGAATTCAGGTGAGCGATCGATGCCCTTTTGGCTACTTATCTTGAGAAATATTCCGGAAGTTTTCTAATTGACGTCGCCTGTTTCTGTTTAGCCGACTTATTAGTATGCAACGGACTATGCCATATGTACATCACTTTATTAGCTGTGACAGGTCATCCACTTATATTGGTCTTTCAAAGCTTAAGAAATGTATCTATTGTGCGTGACACAATGAGCTGTAAACAAACTAAACGCACTGTGTGATCCTCGATTAGCTTTCTGGGAAAATTGTGCTAACCAAAGATGTATTAACTGGTTTGATGCGTAAAGTCAATCTTTATGGCATGCGTAGCTATCTAGTTACGTATGTGTTAGGTGGGCCTAAGTATTTTGAAAAGGATATGGAGAAAGCTTTTGAGGTTTTTACTCCAGACAAGCATTCTTTTCTTGCACGGATCCAGAAAATTTCGTCGGGTGGAGGGGAGGGGGTCGGATGGAGGGGGTCCTTACGTGTATTTTTTTTTTAAATCATCAACGTATTTTAACCCCATATTTTCTAAGGAAACATATGCCCCTCCCCTCTTGGTCTGCCCATGCCTTGATATACATGTTGCATTTAGAACATTATCAACGCAGTATACATGGACATGTAGGAGTTCTGTTACTGGCTGCGTTTTATAACATACCTTCAAAGTATTTGCTCTCATATTTCTTTCAAGAAAACATTTTTGAGCCTTGTAGCAAAAACAGTCACAGGAGTAAGGGGTTAGATTGGCCTGAGATACAATGTAGATGAGATGGTGGCATTTCCTGGCCTCGAGGTTATAAAACTGTTTCCATGCTCAACTTAGCTGAGCACGAAATTTATCCTGCTCATAAATGTTAAAATGCCAACAAACAAACATTTATTAGCATGACAAACACAATATCTGAGAGGCGTAAAGCAAATGTCTTCATTTTTCTGTAATTTGGTTTTATGAGCAGCTGCAATTTCGTGCTCAGTTGAGTTGAGCATGATAAAAGTTTTATAACCTCGGGTGCTACTCATTCGTTATTTTCCTATAATTTACCTTTACCGAGATTACATATTGTTTGTGGCCGTGTTCCTCGGCTGTACCAGTACTGGTCGGGTGAGCGTTTGATTTTTGTGCAAGGTTGGGCGGTCGAAACCACCTCCGGTTTTAACCGCCGGTTAAAACCGCCCCGGTCAATATGCCAAAAAGTGGTCAATACGAATCTGAGTGGTCAATTGAAATTTTAAATGGCCGTTTTGGTGGTGGATTGAGATTTTCTAAGGTGAGGTTTTACGTTCTATTAATTGAAAAAAAAATAAAAGAAATACTGTTTCCTGCCTGCCAAGGTCACTTTTTACCTTAGCACTGACTTCTGCATTACAGTCCAGGCACCCAACACTAGTCTTTTTTTAATCATCAAGGGCAGAAAAGAATAACCATACAGCCTAACAGGGTCTTTTTTCATCGTTTTGAGACAATAACTTTTATGAATTTATGACACTGGTTTAATTCTTTTTTCTTCTTTTTTTTGTAAAGACTTTTAAGAGATTTTAAAAAATACACGTAAGGACCCCTCCACCCGACGAAATTTTCTGGATCCGTGCAAGAAAAGAATGCTTGTCTGGTTTAATTATTAACTTGACTGATAATAGGAGATAACAGAATGACCACACTTTCACACCTCTATATTAACATAGATGCCAGTGAGTTAGCCAATGTATTTTAAGCTCAGTGATTGGATAGGTCTAATAAACTGGACACACCTTCTTTAGTCTGAGAGACATTCCAGTATTTTGACAGTTTTGTTTGTTCTAACTCCTTGGTATATTGTTCAACATTTAGTGTTTTCTTTACGAATTTCACATCTTTGTCTTTTCAGGTGAGAAGTCAATTTAATTTGCATTTTAACTAATAGAGCAAAGACTTATTCGTACATGATGACCCCTTTGATGATCAATTTGAAGTAATGATTGATTTTTTGTACTTTCTTTCATTTAATAAGTTGTTGATTAAAAAAAAATGTGACTATAAAAATGCTATAGTTTTAAAATTTATTTAATTTCATTGCTTGCATTTGCTTTACTTTTTTCTATTAATGAATAAAAGAAAATAAGGTCAAGTCTTAAGTCTGAACTGGATTCAGTTTGATTGAGACTGAAGATCTCAAACTATAATTGACATTCATTTTTGTTTCTTTTACGGTCTATTTAATTATCAATACAGTTTTAAAGCAAGAGCTACTCATGAAACACATTTTCAATTAAGCCTGTATTATCTAATATTAAAACTATTTTAAGTCTGTTTATAGAGTTTAGTAAATTTGAATAACTAATGCTAAGTATCTTCACATCGACCATGTTTTTTTTTCAATTGACCACCAATCGACCAGTAATGACCGGTTAAAACCAGTAATGACCACTGGTCTGGTCAATATGCATAGTGACCGGTCGATTGCCAACCTTGTTTTTTGTGGTTCTATGTCCAGGAACTCCCGAAGGCTCAACCGGCAGTGGTTCTGGTTTTAAAGCGTCTCAGAAGACGGGGCAACGGCTTATAGTCTCATCCGACCGAAATTACATTACCTCGTACCACTACTATTCATCGAGATGAGGAATAATCATATTGTATATCATTAACGAAAATAATAAATTACATAATGAAACCAGAATGTGAGTTTTTCTCGTACATATCAAAATTGACAAATCATATCTATCAGAATATTCGCTGTATATGCGTTTTCTTTGATATGAGCATCAATCTTGCATGCAGCATATCTTGAAACTTTTCAAAGATATACACGTATTAAATTGGTGCTGCGTGGTAATTTACAAGCTCTTTAAAGAAGTTGTATAAATTCTTTGGTTAACTTGATAGACTGTAGTTGAAAATCAAGAGATTCCTTATATAACGCTTGCTGGGTAATTTTTCATGATTTTTTTTCGTCTGCAGATAATTTTTAACATTACTTTTTCTAAAACTTTACTTTCAGAAATAACATCAGCCTGACAGCTTGGACCCAGAGCAAGCCGGTCGTTCTGTCGGGCCTGATCTGGATCCAAATTGATATTGAAGGTTCTCAGCAGACAACAAAATTCGCCGCTAACAGAGTTAAACATCAATGAATCGTTTAAAATTGTATAAATAAATAAATCACATTATTAAGATGTGCAACCGCTAGAAATCAGCAAAACGTAAAACCCGTGCATTTTGCATGGTTTCATATTTTGCTCATTTCTTGATATTGTGATGACAAACAGAATTGTCGTCAAAGGCATGCATTTTGAGAGCTTTATTTTCTTTAACACATTGAAAGCTCATTCTTAAAAGCATTGGTAAAGGGCATCTGGATTTTCACTCTATTATTCTACAGACAGGGAACGTCTCGGCTCAGTGATAGAGTGCTTGACTTGAGAAATCAAGTGGTCTTTGGTTTGAGCCTCATCCGAGGCATTGTGCTGTGTCCTTGTGCAAGACACTTTATCCTGACAGCTTAGTACTGGTTCAACCCAGATATACGCCCAAAAATGACCGAAAAAATGTTGACTGGGACATAGAGCAATCAGCACACAAACAAAAACTCTGTAGAAGGCCCAGTCGTATCCCACATACCCGGGATTAATCATTTTACATTGTACCAGAATACAGTCGAATCTCGTAAATTCAAAGCCTTTGTAACTAGAGATTTTAGTTTGAAGTATCGAAAGTTTGCATTATAGGGAGGTTGACATAAGAATATATACATCCCCCCCCCCCAAAAAAAAAAAAAAAAATAAAATAAAATGATTATTATCGGTCCCTACCTCCCTGGAGACGTTTTTTTTACGCACACAAGACGTGTGTTTTATAGGTAGTCTAGTATTTAAATAAAAATGCATAAATAGGCACTATTCTCTGAATCCATTGTGAGTGAAATTTATTTCAAATAAGCCAATATTCGAAGAATTAGAGTTCGAATTTTTGAGGCTTTAATGTAGTGTTTTTTTTCTTTTTCTTTCAAAAGTCAATCAGGTAATCCACCAACCACCTGTTATAAAATGAGCAAGTTTTAAGTCTTTATGAGATATTCAGTCAACACAATGAGCCTGCGAGAAGAAAGGATTGACGGACAAACAGATAACAATATAACCCCGAATATGCCACCACACGATTTCAGAGTATGGGGCATAAAATGGGACTATCATTGACATTTGACTATCTTGAGCGGATCCAGAAAATAGAGGGTCCTGGCAACGTTTTATTTTTCTTTAGTCATCAACGTATTTTACAGAGAGCAGTATAGTGGAGCGGGATACTTAGAAAATACTTCACTTGATGATACAAGCATGAAATTTTCACCATATCTTCATTACATCTCACGCATTTTAAAACGATTCCTGGCCACTTCAAATTCGGCCATTTTCAAGATGGCCGCCAAAAAACAAAATGGCCGATATTTTGTTGGGTAGTTATGTGGTAAATTGGTCATATCTCGGTTTCTAGTCATCGTAGAACTTCAAATTTAGTATCAAATTAAAGCTACAGCTTTGTCTGTTAGTATAAAGTTCAAATATGCAAATTAACTGATTTGCATATTTATGAATATTAACAAGTTCTAATTTTATGGCGTAAAATCGGTAAAATAAATTTAAGTTAAACATATCTTACCCTCTGGTCAATGTAAATTGTCAAAAGTGATATATACCTAAAGCATAGACTTAGCCATACTATAAATCACCATAATTGCACTGCAACTCATTAGCATATTCATGAATATTCATTTACAAATACTTTATAAATCTTCAAATATCAGTTTTGTAGTATGCAGATGTTGTAAATTATTCATTTCTAAGCTTCTATTCTACATAATAACATACACAATTAAAGCTCCATCGTTACACTTTCTACTAAGGCTCCAATATGCAAATTAGCTAATTAAATATTCATGAATATTAATTACCATTTTTTTAGCTAAAAAATCTAGAAATTGAAAAGAAAATTAATCCAGTCTCAGTTTGTGGAGATCTTCCATTGGAAAAAAACATTTCCAATCAAAAGTCTGGTCCACTCTTAGGTCTATGTACCATTATTTATGCAAATTAGCTCATTAGTGCTGCTTATTTTAAGCATACTATACTGGCATTGCTAAATATTTTTGCTTAGATTATACCCAGAAACAATCAAAGCATAATCGCCCACAATTAAAACATTAACATGTAACTACCTATCTCCTTGACAGTTGCATGAGTTCCGACTAAGTGCTGATGGATAGCATTTGCAGTTTCTCATACAATTTGACTGTGATACACATCTGAACTAAGGGTGAGGTTGGCACCGTGAAACCGGCTTAAGCCCTCCAGTAAAATATTTTTACTGACCGTTCCAAGGCGGTACTTCTTTTGTGGATCATATTTGTTTTATTTATGTCTTTTATTTTTCAAGCTTTTGCGTCCGTTCATTGCTGCCTTGTGGTCACTTGCTGGGAAAGGGCTGACCTACTGGCTCTCGTCTGTGTTGTTTAATTGCGTTATTGTCACTTTCCCATGTGGTATCCTGGGTCAGGTGTGGTACTTGATTGTATCGATTCCTGATCTTTGCTGCCTTTTTACTTTTTTTATATTTCCTTACAACATTTGGCTATAGCAGATAACTCTGTCCATTTATGAATCCAAAATTGTTCTGCTTTGACCATCCCCAATTCGATAGAGATGGTAATTACTGCTTAGTAACAGTCGATTGTTTCCATAACAAGTCCTGCCTTGAAAATTGCAACCTTACCTTGCTTTTTAGAGCAGCTTGTGTTAGTGGATAGCATTGTGAGCGTGTTGTTTTCGTCCAAATAATAAATCAAAGTGTTTCGCCCATCTTGTACGTCGTGCTTAACTAATTGTACATAAAACTACAATCTTTTCTTATGTTTCCATTTCCGACTGTGATATTGTGTCGGCAGTAAAACTGAGGCATGAAAGATTTTTGTGGTTCCATGCCTACCATGCTGATTTCTTGCCATTGCCAACGAATGCAGAAACCGTTTCAAACCCAATAATTTAACCCATGCAAAAAAGCAATGGCCTTGCACGAGGACTAAGTGATTTATCTGTGCGTTGGTTTGAGCAATTTTTCTTACTGACGTTCAAAGGCGGTGTTTCTTTTGTGGACCTTCTTGTTAATTATGTTTTGTGTCTGTCATACTGTCTTGTATGACCATTGCAGCCTTGTGACCACCTGCTTGGAAATGGTTGGTCTCTTGGCTCTCTTGTATGTAATGTTTTTTTTTTGTGTTAAAGTCACTTTCCCATGTGTTGTCCTGGGTCGGGTTTGGTACTTGATTGCATCTATTCCTGATATTTGTCTTATTCTTAATTACATATATCATGAGTTTGAATCCACCAAAAATTGTTATTTTTCCGAGCGTAGATATTCAAATCAGCATACCTGCTATACATAGTACAACATCATCGGTATCAGAATTAACAATCATTAGAGTTTGGCTTCCTGTCTAAGAAAAACGCATTATGTAGACAAACATATGAGCTTCAGCTTCCTCTGTGTGCATGAGGCTAACATATCCCTATTGTAAACTTCATACAATCCCACCTCCTTTTGTAACTATTATATGTGCGTTGGTTTGAGCAAGTATACTTTTAACTGCTAGAAACCCAAATATTCTAGCCTTTGCTGTCATCACATTTAAGGAAGTTGTTTCCTGATTTGAGAGGTCTGATGTTCCTCTATTCTGACATGTCTCACTTTTCAAAGAATTTCTAGCGATAAGGCGTGCAATCTCCCTAAACGAGACGTTAGTTTTATTTTGTTGAAATAACGACCAGAGAAACTAGGCACATTCAACAAATATATATAGACGAGCCGTCGATGCACCATTGCCCCCAATTTGTATATTTAAAACGGGGTTTCCTTCATGCATGTAATAACTCACTTCTTATTGAATTAGAATTTATTTCGGTCATCAACTGTGCTTGTTATTCAGTAACATATATGGGAACTAGACCGTTAAACAGGGAACCACGCTATGTACAGTAAAACTATTTATACAGTTGATGTACAATAAAAACGACCATCTTGCAAAGTGGTCTATTTTTGTCAGATATTTGATGTCTTCTTTCGCTTATACAACCCCTTTCCCCCCCCTAGACCCGAGACGCCATTTACATATGTTATATATTTGTATAGCGACATTTAATTGTCCAAAGGGCATCTTGGGTCTAGGGGGGAAAAGCATCTAAAAACAAACTGAAAGACGCCAGTTTCATCTTTTCCATGACAAACGTCACGATTTTAAGTATATTTCGTACGCATGCGCAGAAGGAATACCGCAAAGTTTTGGAAATGAAGGGCACTTATAGTCCGACCAGGTAACGGACGTTGGGCGTGTCAGAAAGAACACTGCCATTCACTGTCAATTTAGACTGGTCTACAGTAAATTGGGTATAACAGCAGAGGTACGCTTTAATCGTGCAAAACAAATGAACCGCAGACGACAAAGGCGACCAGCTTTATACGGTTAGTATGCCTGGTTAACGTTCGCAAGCAAAGAAAACCTAAGTCTTACTTGTTTACAGACACATTGGTATATACTATTGCTCACTGGCCAGTGCCTCCTAGTACGTTTGTGGATTTTAGTCAAGATCGGCAAGGCAGACTGGTCCATGTTAGAACGGTTGTTGCTGCTACATGTATAAGGATATAGAGTCAGGGTGCACAGTGTAATGAAGATCTGGTTGCATGTAGCGTGCTATTATCTGTGATTTCCTTTGGTGTTGTATTTACAATACAGCCATGTCTCAAGTAACCATCTAAAATGCAATGCCGCATACACTGGCAGGGGGGTCGAAATGTTTTATACATGGTATACGGATATAAACGGCGTACATGTAATATAGTTGTGATTACACATTATCACAACATGTAATATAGTAGTGATTACACATTATTGAACTAACACAACAAACAGACTGACATAAATGACGCTTTCAAAAACAGTAGAACTGTTATTAATTGGCTTTTTGGTCACTGTCTAGCCACGCCCACAATTGGTTCCTATCTCCGTTAGCTTTACATGAGACCGGAACATCGCGATCGCATACCACGTGGTGATACAGTGGCCAAATAGCTGTATAATACCTGTAGAGCCAACCAGTGGTAGAGTGCTTGACTTGAGATAAAGGGGTCGTTGGTTTGAGTTTCTCTGGAGGCACCATGTTGTGTCCTTGTGCAAGACGTGTATGCTCTATTTAGTACTGGTTCAACCAGGAATCGTTCAGACCTTACTGAAAATTTCTTGACTAGGATGTAAAGTATCAACTCGAATAATCGAGGTCAAGAGTTGCTCAGTGCTAATGTGTTAGACCTGTGATTAAAGGATTGCTATTTTGAGAAGGTTCACTGGAAGCACTTTGTAATGTCCTAAACTTAGGTGGACAGGGAAACGTCGCGTCATGACTGCAAAAATGTTGGCAACGACGCAAAACATCAGTGCAAACAAACAAAATGAACTCAAAATAACAAAATAGACACTCATCTCTAAACTGTGCTGCAGTTGTGTGCGTTTACTGGTACACAGGTTTATCTTTAGTATGCTACTTGGAAAATATTCGCGCGCGTTATATATGTTGTCGATGAAAATATTCTTCCAAATTATGTTTGTTTGGCAAAAAATTGTTTGGTGTTTAGCTCTGAATTCGAAAAAAAAAAACATTACAAAAAACAACAACATAAAAAAGCCCCACCTTCCCTACACACACACAACACACAAATTAAAACTCAGCACGTTAAGCTTTCAATATCTGGGCCACAGGGAAAGGGTACACAGATATCTTATAAAACAATAAAATCTAGCGTGATTGTAGATTTCATAGTCGAAGATTGATGTTTTGCTTGTATAGTTTAAGATACACGTGCCTGTTTAAGATACATATACGTACATATTTCAAACAAAGTATCTGGACTGATCAGATTCATCTGCAATAGTTCGAAACACTTATTTTTCACGATATGGCAACTATATAATTTTGGTGTGGAGAGTTTCACAGATGGGTGAATACGCAAACAATGCAACCTGACTAACCGATTTCCAAATGTATTTGTCCAGGGGTTGAACTTAGCTAAGAACCGCCCAACGTCTCTTATCTGGACGGACTATATATCCTTAATATTTTAGCACTTTTACTTTTTGAAAACCTGCATAGGATTTACTAAAACTATCGTTTAAACGGCACCCAGTCTAAAGACGTAAAATGAGGGGTGGGAGTAGAAGGCGCAAGTTTTCACGGTTTTGTAAATGATGAATCGCTTTGAAACCTATTTTGATGCTTTCTATGCATATTTTACTACCGAAACAGTCCAATTTTAAAAATATTAGGGCAATTTGAAAATTTAGATTTTATAATCATGTCAACTAGGGAAAATATACGCCTTATCGCTAGAGCTCCTTGTCTTGGTGAAATATACCAAATACAACATCATATCTGGAGTATTTCCTAGCATACTACTCAGTATGAGGTACAATCACCTCAGTGGCATAACCATCAGGCATTTTGCTGCTCTGGACTTTTTTGCTAAATCATACATTGATCAGGGTTGTGTCATCCATTATCACAGTGTCTGCATTTGGTTGTTCGTATTTTGTATTTGTACCTTGTTCAAGAATGACATGCAGCGGTGACTTTACTGCTGAGTGAAGCATGTCTTTTTGTGATAAAAATGGAGGACAGTTTTGATTTATATGTTGGAAACGCTGGCAAGTCACCTTTTTGGCTTTGACATGAGATAAATAATATCGAAAATAATCGTCGGTCATCCTGTTAACAGCTGTCAAGCTAATTTTTAGCTGACGATTGGCTGGACTTAGCTTGTGGACTTAAAAGGTGGAACATATTCTTTTTCACTGGCTCATTAAACAAAGGTGTCTGAGTATCTGCTATGTCTTTACAAACTCTTCATATTGCTTCTGACCAATGGGAGCTAATTGCTTTATAGTTTCCTGGTCATACCCACTTCCTTTTTTATTAATACAACTGCCTGCTACTTATATTGTATAAAGTGCGTACAGGTCAGCTGACTCCTCTTTGAAGAGATTCAGTTAACTGCTAGAAACTCAAATATAAACAGATCCCAATCTCTACCAACTGTTACAAATACAGCTTCTTCTTTAGAACAATCATACACCGAAATGCCCTCCAAACGGGCACTGTCTTGCTTCCTACCGTGGTCCAGTTTACTGTTTAGCTACCAGGTGCAAACATCCCCCTAAATCTCTATATTGTTTTTATCTTTTAACTAAACTAAATCTGTTTGCACTGAACAAACTCACCCGACCCACTAAGCTAACCCCATTTATAACTTGGTAACCAAAATACCCCTCTGAAGTCCTCCTGATAGGTTAGGAAGTATTGGAAGAAAGAGAGAGTTAGACCAATAGTACCTCTGTAAGCTTTTATGACCGCCATATTTTGTTTGTGGGGTTGGTCTATGGCAATCATAGAGAATGCTTAATCAATTTTCCAAATGATCTCTGTGTATACACAAAAATGCATTTGTTCCAGGGTAAGCTTGAGGCAATGATTGACTGGTAGCCATCAAGCTTAATAAATATGTTCTAGGGCAAAAATAGGGATGAATTCTGAAATTGCTTCTCTATCCACCTTAAAGAAAGTGGATATGACTAGGAAATGCCACAATCACAGACCACATACCAAATTATGGCACCATAAAGAACAGACACAGAACTCAGACAACCATAAGACAGTAAGAGCACATTTCAAGTAAAGAACCAGATCTCTCTTCCTCATCCAGATTACTGCACCACTAGAAAGGATGCCAAGCACTACATTACAAAACAAGAACACAAATTCCCCACAAAGTAACAAATGGAGCAATTTGGACAAACAACAACAGAACCACCACCTAAAGGGGACACCAGCTGAATTAAAGCCCCTGGGGGCATTTGAATACAATTTTGGGTCTAATATACGCCATAGAAAACCATTTTGAGTTAACAGGCTATGTCTTCAACAGATCTAACAATCTTCTCATGGAAATAAAAACACAGTGTCAAAACTGCTTAAAACAGAAAAAAATGGTATTTGAATATAAAATAAGTGTATATGAATATTCATAGTATATTAATAAGCTGATGTGCACATATTGATAAGTATAGTTTTGCAACAACGTTTAAGACTCTATATGTATCACTTTTGACACTCTGCATTAGCCACAGGCTGTGATATTAATCACGATGAATTTGTAAGATTTTTGTTACTGATTTTTAGAAAAAAAAATGAATAACTCATTAATATGCATAATATGTTAATTAGTTAATTTGTATATTTGAACTTTATACCAAAGGGCAATGATTTAGCTTTAATTTGATACCAAGTTTATTGTTCTATGATGAGCAGAAACTGAGATATGATCAATTTACTAAACACATCCTCGTGAGAAGTGTCGGCCATTTTGTTTTCTGGCGGCCATCTTGAAAATGGCCAAATAAATTTGAAGTGGCCAGGAATCGTTTTGGAATGTTTGTCATGTAAAGAACATATGGTGTAAATTTCATGCTTGTATCATAAAATGAAGTATTTCCCTAAATTTGCTCACTAAGCAGCTCCACTAGTAGGGATATCCCTCGAGGGGGTTTCATACCAGTATTCCTAAGGACAACTGTAGCCACTTGTGATTTTCCGGAAGGGGCGCATCCCTCCCCATCCCCCATGTCTATCATATAAATAGTTTCTCATTGTATCATTGTTGTTGGCTGGGTTTAATTTTCAAATGACAAGAGAGCTAGTTTGATTTTATGTTTTACTGATGATCGCATAAATATTACAAAGCCAGGCTCTTAACATCTGTTCCATAATTCATGTCTATATTCACATGCCATTCCAGACGGTACATAATCTAGCACATACAGGTCTAAGTGCAGGAAACCTTGTCTTCGGATTTGCTATCAGGAAAGGCTCAAACAAGCCTGTACAGCTTCAGAGACTAGCTAGAGTATTGAGATTTTGTTTGCAGCAAGTTTAGTAGTTATGCTTTCAAGAAGCAAACAACAAAGGTTCTGATCAGACTACCCAGATGTGCAGGCTGATCTGCATCAGTGTTGGTTATATGCAACAAAATTGTTTTTTCTTGCAACAAGGTCCACATGTAATGCATACAATGGATTCAAAACTAAAAATGAAACCCTCTAAGTACATGGTGTACAGAAGAGGTGCACAATATACTATTATTCTTTAGCAGTGCTGCGCACATCCTCTGCTCAACAGGTGCATAAATGTTACTCTAACCTTAAATTCAACTTAAGTTCAAACTTTCTTGTATCATCTTAAAAGCCAGTCAACTCTTAACCCTTTGTATACGGGGAAACCCTCAAAAGGGTACTTTTGGGAAACCCTCAAAAGGGTACTTTTATAAACAGTGTTGACCCTTATGAAATGCCGCATAATGCGGCCTTTCATCAGGGTCTACACTGTTAAGGTGAAAAAGATATTCAGACTAAATTGCATTTTTTTTTAAATTACAACCCGACGCCCTTAGATATATACAATGGACCATCCCAAGTTTATTATATCATATCAGGTGGAAGAACCCATCAGAATACAAAGGGTTAATGACTCAACCCATGAAATCAGTGGGTGTTTTTGCACTTACAATTATCAGTTATATGGGCTACCATAAAGGTGCTTTGACATACACTTAGCCATTCAAAACTTTTGAAACTGATATTTCATACCAATGGTACAGAATTTCAACCATTAAGTTAACCCTTGTCCCGCTGAACCCGGATTGTTCTTATTTTTAAAACACTGTTGATCCAGATCAGCTGGCTTCTGAAAAAGCCATCTGATCAAGATCCATAACGTTTCCACCCTGATTGAAAAGACAGGCTTACAACTGGAATGCTGCAAGCTAACATGATAAAATAGGGGAGGAGTGTAGTTACATAAAAATATTCATCATGACAAGGGTTAACCTGGGTTTTGACCACAGCCAGGATGAATGTATGGAAACTTGCTGTCATGTTTAAGCTGGGGGAAAATAGATAAAAAATAAGCATCACTCTGCCATATCACATTCATTTATCAGGCAAAAATTTAGCCCCCGTAGCTATATCTACTATTTCATGTTTAAGAAATGTGCCACAACATGTGATTTATAACAATGTGGCATTTGGTAAGTGTAGACTCAGACGAGCCTGTGCAGCCTCCTTTTAAAATACTGTTCGGACAGTAGCTTAACACTCATAGAATATTAAAGCAACTAGCAAAGGCTCTGATCAGACTGTGGGTATGCGCAGGCTGATCTGAGGCTTTGCTGGTCGCACTTACCACATTGCAGAAAATCTCATGTCACGGCTCAAATGACTTTACACATGCAATAAATAGAGGATCTTACATGAGTGCTCATGTTTTATTGTATTAAATGAGTTAAGAGGTAAATGCAAGGTTTGCCGAGCATTTTATCCCTTTTTAGCAATAAAACAGGACCTCATCTTCCCATATTTATTGTAAATTTACTGAAGTCTATTTGACCACCTGATGAAGTGTATAAATTGTATGCTTATAATGACAAACAGAATAAACACTAATCAGTCTGCTCCTTCAGGAGCAGGCTGATCTGGGTATACACTGTTTGGTGAGACCTATCCCAATACTTAGGGTAAATACAATGTCCAAGCTTCACAATTTAGAATTTAGTCACAAAATTACAAGGACATCTTTGTAAAATAGTTTCCTTATACAATACTTCTTCAAAGGAACAGATACGTGCCTGTGAGCCTACAGTAAAATGATACAACCAGAATACACAGTAATAAATTTATGAGACAAAATATTGCAACATCACTTTGGCAGTATTTCACCATGATTTTGCTTGATAGCAAGGACTTACAGGTGATGTGACAGATCAGCTTAACCCTTTTCATTCCAATGGATTATCCCAAACATATTGATACGATAAATATGGGATAGCCCACTTCCTTTTAAGGGGAACACAGGTCGTAATTTCTAAATTATCCCTAAAGCTGGTTTTAATCTAAGCAAATAGCTCAGACCCTTATGAAATGTCACATTAACCCTTTTAAGATCAATGGAAGTTTCCATAAAGTTTGATACAGTTACAACAGGATGACCCATTGTACATATGGAGTGGTCACAGGTTACAATTTCCCAAAAATATTATATTTCTTTCTCTGAAGATCGATTGTGTCTTACCAAACAGTGCAGACCCTGATGAAATGCCGCATTATGTGTCATGTCATCTGGATCTTCACTGCAAATGTACCCATATTTTTTTTTTATTCTTTACGTCCCAGTCAACATTTTTTTAGTTATGTCGGGAAAGGTCTTCATGGGTTGAACCAGTACTCAGCTGGGATTAATGTGTCTTGCTCAAGGATGCTGGTGAGGCTCAAACCCCGCAACCCCTCGATCTCAAGTCAAGCTCTCTATTACTTAGCTACTGCCCTCCCTTAAAAGTAACCATTTAGGGGATTCTGGTCTTAAAAGGATTAAAAGGCATTTCAACTGGGACTTCACTTTAGCCAAAGTACCTCATTAAGGGTATCCAGAATGAAAAGCATTAAACAGAGAAGGAGAACATGATTACGTAATGTTGAACAAAATTAGTCGAGACAAAAATTAAGTACAGTAGGTTTTTTATCATAAAATACAAGTCACTTTCATACTTTAAAGTTGCTCACATTATTAATATTGGTTGAAAAACATAAAAAGAATTGATTTTGTATGCATTAATATATATTCTTACACCCAGTACAATATGAAGCCTATATATTCAGACAGGTAAGTGTGATCAAACAGAGCTAATTCAAAATCAGCCTGCTCCTGTCTTCTATATATTCAGACAGGTAAGTGTGATCAAACAGAGTAAATTCAAAATCAGCCTGCTCCTGACTTCTATGTATTCAGACAGGTCAGTGTGATCAAACAGAGTAAATTCAAAATCAGCCTGCTCCTGTCTTCTATATATTCAGACAGGTCAGTGTGATCAAACAGAGTAAATTCAAAATCAGCCTGCTCCTGTCTTCTATATATTCAGACAGGTCAGTGTGATCAAACAAAGCAAATTCAAAATCAGCCTGCTCCTGTCGCCTATATATTCAGACAGGTAAGTGTGATCATACAGAGCAAATTCAAAATCAGCCTGCTCCTGTCTTCTATATATTCAGACAGGTAAGTGTGATCAAACAGAGCAAATTCAGAATCAGCCTGCTCCTGAAGGAGCAGTCTGATCAGGATTTACCATACTTTGTGGGTATCCAAAGGAACCATTTCAGTGAGACAGTTCCTTTAAGCACCCAAAGTACATGTTTAAACTTATTAATAAGAAAATAATGACAATTTTATGCGCCAAATGTGTGCTAATCTGGATGTAAGAAATCATATATTAAGAAGTTGAGTTGTCTGAATATCTAGATAAATACTGTACCATACAACTACATCGGCTCTGTCAAATTAGTCATGGGACAATTTGAGCCTTAACACAAGAAAGGAGGCAATTTTGCCTGTGAATAACAAAGGTGTAGACCTGCCATGCATATATCAGGCAGGTCTGTACTTTACTATTCACTCCAAGGAAAGTATAATTACAGTAACTAAACTCGCTAAAAGCAAAATTTCAATATTCTAGCTAGTGTCTGAATCTTAGAAGGCTGATAAGAGTCCTATCGGGCGCAAACCCCCAAAACAGGTTTTCTTACATCAAAGCCCAGCTAAATGTTTGGCACTACTATAATACAGCCTCAAACATAATTATAAACAGAGTATTTACAAGCAGACACAAAATGCC
Organism: Loripinus fragilis; assembly: GCA_964019695.1. NCBI lineage: Eukaryota > Metazoa > Mollusca > Bivalvia > Lucinida > Lucinidae > Loripinus > Loripinus fragilis. The sequence continues at coordinate 46,867,778 of OZ026515.1, forward strand.
ACTGTCATGCACACATGAAAGATAATATCTGAAAAACAATGCTTGTGATAATATGGTGTGAGTTTACTGGCTCTTGATCATTAAGGCTATATTTGTGTCAAAAAAAACTATTTTTGATGTATGGAATACAATATCCAGTCAAATACAATGTACTTTTGGATGGTTTGTTATATATACTGAGGCAAAATCAAACTGAACCTTAAATATTACATATTGTGTCATCTATTGTAACGCAGTTTTATCAAAAATTAAAACACTTATTTATGAAAATGAAAGTGGAATTTCATCAGTCAATCATTCTCTTTTAATCATTACCTGAATGGGTGAATTTCTGCCCTAACCCCTGAACGGTACAATGATTTCGGCAAGACTTTGTATATAAATTTAAGTTACATTCCTGAAAAATTTTGCGCTGGAAGTTTGGGTCAGTATATATGAAGGGTTATAGGTTTCCAAGTTATATAGTATTTCTCTCAATTAAGGTTTTTTTGTTTTTTGTTAGCAGACGGTGGAGATCATGATTAGATGCTATATCCTATGGCATGTTATCTTGTGTCCAAAATACAAAGCCTTCTTATGAATAAAGGTCACAATGATTGTGTTGGTTAAAACATTAACAAATACAACCCTTTAGCGGGCTGGGACATAATATTTAGTATTTCAGTTTCAGTTAAAATGAGAAAAGCACAAAAAAATTATATCTATCTCACCATACATGGTCAATGAAAAAAGCTGAATAAGGTATAAATGCAATATTTCATATATCTCCAGGTCTGGTAATGGACCTTTGTGGGATCAAGTTTGATCTATAAAACTGGACCTTATTATTATAAGATTTTTTCTGTAGATTTTATTAATGTGTCAACTGAAGCAGATCACTCACAAGATTAAGTGGGCCGCGTCGCGACAAAACCGGTCTTCGGGGTTTCTGATAAAGTGATATTCAAACCAGCCTGCTCAGCTACAGAGACTAGCTAGAAAATTGAAATTTTATTTGTAGCAAGTCTAGATATGATACTTACCATTATGCGAATAACAAATGTGCTGATCAGACTGCGCATTTGCGCAGGCTGGTCTGCGCCTTTGTTGTTCTCAAACCCCCAAAGACAGATTTTCTCGCGTTGAGGCCCAAGTTTGAGTTGACAAACCAATGAAATCTACTTTTATTATAATGCATTCGATGAAATTCCAACTAAGCAATCAAAGTCCTAGTTTTTTCAATATTATTGCACATTATAGGAGCAAGTGAAAAGAAAATAAGATTAAGTTATTCCTGCCATCAGGAACTTAGCACAAAGCGTAAAACGTTTTCTCAACCAATCAAACTTCATGAAATAAGCATTGTGATATGATTATACAACAATAATGTTAACCTTTGTCCTGCTACCCTTTGATATATCCCTTTTTAAGACAACAGAATAGATCCAGATCAGCTGGCTTCTGATGAAGCCAGCTGATCATGATCTACACTGTAATCCATGCAGCCTGAAACACCATGGTAATGAATAGAATCATGAAACTGAACTGGTTGGAAAAAAGAAGTGGTTGGGCATATTAATTATCGCAGCAGGACAAAGTTAACTAGCCAGGACCAGAGGTTATAAAACATTTCATGCTCATCTCAATTAAGCATGAAATTTGTTATTTTCATAAATACCAAGGTTAAAAAATATGAGTCAATTTTCTTGACAATGTCATTTGTCCGAGTCACAAATTTTAAAATGCTAACTTCTGTTGGCATTTTAAAATTTATGATCCAGACAAATTTCATGCTCAATTGGATTGAGCATGAAATTGTTTTTACTCACCTCTGAGCCGGAGCTCATGCAGAAGCCAATACAAGGGGAAGTGAAATAGCTCTTAAAGACATGCTCCATTTATATAACCTGGCTTGTACATAATAGAGCATTATACAAGAGATTCACTAACATTTAATTTATATATGGACATTTAGATATACTATATTTGTAAAACCAATTTCCTTGACATTTACATGACTATTTGTAAAACCAATCTCCTTACATACATGACAGAATATAGCAAGAAGTGAGCAAAGCTCACATACCCCCAGCGGTAGCCATCAGAGGTTGTAACACTTTCAGAGAAAAGACAAAATTGTCAAAGATTTCATAATCCTAGATCAAGTAGTTTCTGAGAAAACTTTGATGAAAAATGTCCATATGTGTTATATAAGAGTGACAGAAGAAAAAAATGAAAATTTGAAAAAAGAAGGCAAAATGAGGGTTAGCACCTTAGTTTTCATTTACACAATACAATTTGCGTATCTGAAAGTACACAAAATTTCATAATCCTAAATCAAGTAGTTGCTGAGAAAACTCTGACAAAAAAGTCCATATGTGTTATATAGGAGTGACAGAAAGAAAAATTGAAAAAGAAGGCAAAATGAGCTTTAGCATCTTTATTTTCATTTACACAATACACTTAGCCTACCTGAAGGTGTACACTAAATTTGCAAACACTGGCTCCAATAGGAGCCGAGAGATCTGCGACAGAAATTTTCATTGGAGAGAAAGAAAAATGAATAAATAAAGGGACTGATAAGCAATATGTGGCTGTTCTTTTGTTACACAATACAATTCATCACTATCAAGCTTTGTACTAAATTTCAGAATCCTAATATAAGTAGTTGCTGAGAAATCTTTGACAGAAAAAATGTCTATATGTATTATATAAGAGTGAAAGAAGGAAAAAATGAAAAATTGAAAAAAGAAGGCAAAATGAGGATTAGCATCTTAATTTCCATTTACACAGTACACTTTGCCTTCCTGAAGGTGTACACAAAATTTGAAAACACTGGCTCCAATAGGAGCTGAGAAATCTGTGGCAGAAATTTCCATTGGAGAGAAAGAAAAATGAACAAATAAAGGGACTGATAAGCAATATGTGGCTGTTCTTTTCCTACACAATACAACTCATCACTATCAAGCTTTGTACCAAATTTCAGAGTTCTTACTCAAGTGGTTGCTGAGAAATCTTTGACAGAAAAAATGTCTATATGTATTATATAAGAGAGAAAGAAGGAAAAAATGAAAATTTGAAAAAAGAAGGCAAAATGAGGAATAGCATCTTATGTGTCCACAAGCAGCCAATCAGTATGCTTTATTTTGAGTTTGAGAATGATCTCAAGTTTTATAACCTCCGGGCCAGGTTCGTGTCTTTTGATATCAAGTCTATAGGCTTGCCTTCAAGCATTCTTGAAGCCTTGCCTGGTAAACTTGACATCAAAAGACACTCACCTGGTATCTATAATTACAAAGTAGTTAAAGATGCAACTGCTCATATGAACCATTACATCTTGATCTACTAAGTTTAAAAAACAAAAAAATTGTGTCTATCAAGTTGAATAAGAATCAAAATATGAGTCCCTCGCACACATTTGATTATGGATCAAAAATGGGTGATATTTTCATCTTATCAATATTCTTTTTCCAATATAGTATGATGGGTAAAATTATGACTAGATTATTTAGCAGCATTATCACAAAATCTGATTTCAAGTAGCTACATGCAGCCCTAGCTTGCCCAACCAGGCCCTGTGGTTATAAAACCTTTTTCATGCTCAACTCAACTGAGAATGAAATTTCAACTGTTCAAAAAAGCTAAAATGCTGAAAAATATAGACATTTCTTGCTTTTAAACTCTCAGATGTATTAATCATGCTAATAAATGTTCAACTGGCAACAATTGTTGGCATTTTAACATTTATGAGCAGAATAAATTTCATGCCAAGTTGAGTTGGGTATGAAAAAGATTTATAACCTCTAAATCTGGCCTGCCCAACCAGACTAAGATATAGACCCAATACAAAAGGATACACGTGTAAATGAGCCAGCGAATGACCTGACCAACAAAATTAACTGCACCCAGCCAAGACTCAGATCAGCCTGGATTTCATCCCAGTCAGATGAAAAGCCTCCACTCTTCTCTTACTTGGAAGAGAAAGACACACAGGTTCTTCATACAGCCAGTAAAAACCCAATCTTACCCGAGTCTTTACTGTACACACACATTATTTTGGTTTTGTCACTGGTATATATTATATTTTCTTTCTATTTATGTGTCAACTCACAGAAAACCTGTTTCTGAGGTTTTGTTGGTTTGGTTTGATGCTTTACATCCAAGTCAACAATTTTTCAGTCATGTCAAGAAAATTTCTGTCTTCCTGGGTTAAACCAGTGCTAAATAGCGGATAAAGTGTCATGCACGAGGACACAAAACAGTGACTCCCCAGCTGCAAGTCTCGAACTAGCAACTCTTCAATTCCCAGTCTAACGCTCCACCAACTGAGCCAATACGTTGGCATTTTTTGGAGGTTTGAGTTGAGCTATTGCTCAAAACTGTTCTAGAGAATAGCTACTCTTAGAAATTTGGATGTACATTCCAGAAAACGAATAACAAAGGTACTGATCATACTGTGCAGAAGTGCAGGCTGATCTGCATCATTTTTAGTTGCATACAAGTTTTCTTTTTTTATTGACTCATGTTGTTGGTACTCAAATACTGCATCTCAAAAGAGATATCAAAGTACCCACAACATATATTGTAGACTGGGAATGGAGGGTAGTATCGGCAAGCTATGGCTCAGGCTACTTCACCGGAGTTTTGCCTGAAATCGGACACAGTGATATGCTGCACAATGAGACTACAAAAAATTTGGACCAGCACATGAGATTTTGGTACTTATCTTATTTGCCAAAAATCACTGTTTAAACAAGCATGCATAGCTACACAGTGGGACTACAGATCTAATATTTAGTTAGAGCCTTCATCATTGTCAATACTTTGTGTATTTGAACATAAACCCTATCCAGCCACTGTTTTTTGCCTTGAAAATGTTGTCTGCTTTTTACGTCTGCTGCATATATTCAAGCCCATTTTAAACTAGATTTCTCATGGAAGCAAACAATATGAACCCTGATTGCTCCCAAGGGAGCAGTCTGATCTGGGTCTGCTAACAATATGAAGCCTGATCAGACTGCTCTCTTGGAAGCATCTGATCTGGGTCCATATTGTTTGCAATATAGGCTACCTAAGAACATAAGCAGCCGAAAGGAGCAGACGAAGGGCTAAGGGTTAAAGACTCTGGCAAGAATGTGCAGATACATGTACATAGACATGTCTGGGCCTTGACTTCTCCATCTATGGGGCAGAAGTATCAAAATCTCATGAACTGACTCACTTAGATTAAATACAATACCCAGTGTCACTAACACTCTAACCCTCTACATGATTATATGATTTTTAAGTAAAAGCCCTCTATCAAGCAAAGTTATAAAAATATTGTAGTCCACTCAATAAGTGCACATGCTCTCATAATAAGTTCATCACACTACAAGAACATCTTATTTATAGCCAATCTGGTGGTGTATTTCCATGATAAATATGGATTCATCATGCGGATGAAAAAGTGTTGTTCCTGATCAGCTGGTTTCTGATGAAGCCACCTGATCTAGGTCTACACCTTTTCCAACAGGTAATTAAATTTAATAAATTTCAAAAAGTTAAGAGTGCAGTGCACTTATTTGGTCAAATATGGTACAAAAAGTGGAAAATAAAAAAGTTCATCAAATACATCCTTCTTCTAAAAAAGGAGTTGCGTTACTTGTACGACCAACATAGCTTTGAAATGTGCAACAAGCTTGTGAGGCTAGATGTCTACTCTTTGATGTGACCATACATTATGTGAGTGACCAGTAAAGACTCATCAGGGGACAAAAATTCCACTCGTCCAACGTAATTACAAGTGAAATCTAGAAAGGACGAGTAATTCTTCCCAAAGGACTCGTCCTGTAGGACGAGTGCTTTGCCAAGAATTACTCTGGGAAGTCATATTACTCCCTTATGTTCTTTATAGCATACACTTTTAAAGGACAAGTGAGTGTGTTTGCAGGACGAGTGAAAATTGTAAGTCACTCATCCTGCAGGACAAGTACAATATTGAAATATTTTTGTCCCCTGCTCGTGTACATCTTAGCTGGTCACCTTTGCAATTAGTATCAAAATCTTAGCTGCTTGTTCAAATTATCATGTCATGCTCCAGCAACAGATTGTCTGACAGCTATTTTAATGGACTATGACAGGTCTTTCCCATTCTGATTTGATTCGATATATTTTATTCATTGACAAACCGAGATAAACTATTTCCGCTCTAAAAATAATTAAACAAAAACTACTTCTATGCAATCTGATTTGAAATACAGTAGGTGGATCTCCTGACCTGTTCTGAAACAGCTATATCAGTATTAAAATCAGGCCAATATATTTCAGCCAGTGAATGACAAGAACTACAGTCAAACCAGTCTAAAACGGCCACTCTCAAAAAGACCAAAAAAAATGGTTTTCAAGACCAGTTATCGCTTAATACAGGCCAATTTATTTCAGAATGCTCCAAGGGGAGCATTCTGCAATACTTTCGACCTTCATTAAGCTACAATTTGTCATTAAGATAGATCTTTGTTTTGTCTATTTTCGGTGGTCGCTTAAGATAGGTTTTACTGTACAAAAATGAACTTTGCACCTAGCTTACACTCAGAACAGCCTGGTTATCAACCCAGTCAGATCAGAGTCTTTACTCTGTGCTCAATGGGGAGAAAAGGGCTAGGGTTTTCTTCATGCATACAGCAAACACTCAAATCAGCCTGGGCAGATGGCAATCTGCCCAGGCTGATCTGAGTCTTTGCTGAGTGTACATATCATTCTTTATCATTCAACTAATTTTGACATGCACAGGATCACAAGATCTGCCTTCTCAACACTCCTTCAGAAGCAATCAGATCAGGGTCTTCACTCTGTGCTCAATGGGGAGAAAAGAGCTAGGTTGTTTTTTTTTTCATGCACACAGCAAACACTCAGATCAGCTGAGTTTTTCTTTTTTTTCAGTCATCTCATGTTGATTTCCTGCATTCCTGAGTTGAACCAGTACTAAGTAGCAGACAAGACAAATTCGACGAATTTATATCCCCCGACGAAGGGTTATTTGAGAGAAACATGTAAATCACAAAACATAAATCCCATTTATCTAAGTCTTATTTCACCTTCAGTATCATTCAGATCATAACAAACACCTGTCAAGTATGCTTTAGTGCTTAGTTTAATAAAAAATATACTTACATCTGCACAATTTCAATATCTGACCTTTAAACCCAACCCCAGAGGTCAAGGGCATGTGTAAATTCAAAGTGTTACCTTGCAGTAGGTCTACACTTCTTCCACTTTCATTTGATATGCAACATGACCACTTTTAGAAAAGAAAAAGAAAATGACCTTTTGACCCCACCCCACAGGGTCGTTGGTGTGTGTAATGACAGCATATTTGCTTCCATGGTGCTCTGTGATCAATTCCCTTTAATTTGATATGCAACATGACTACTTTCAGAAAAAGATATAGTTTGACCTTTTGACCCTACCCCCTGGGTCGAGGGTGTGTCTGTGGGCAAAATTTTTGCTACCATGTTGCTGCCAGCGTTGTCAGCTTTAATTTGATATGCAACATGACTACTTTCAGAAAAAGATATAGTTTGACCTTTTGACCCCACCCCCTGGGTCGAGGGTGTGTCTGTGGGCAAAATATTTGCTACCATGTTGCTGCCAGTGTCGTCAGCTTTAATGTGATATGCAACATGACCATATTCTGAAAAAGTTTAATTTTGACCTCGGCCCCACCCCTTAAGTCCACCCAACAGGCTCGGACCCAGGCCTTCAAACTGAAATCCCGTTTGATATGTTTCATATCTATTGCTGCTCTGCCTGTATGCAAAATTTCAGCAAAAAATATTAACAATTGCCTTAGTTATTGCGAAATTTAAATATTTGACCTTTGACCCCTTAGGTGGGGTCAAAGGGGGTGGGGTAAAACTTGACACTGCCATGCTTATCTACAGGCACTTGGCAATCATGGTCTAATAGTGAGAAGTTGTTAAATATAATAGCTTTGATAAAATGTGAAGATCATCACACAAAAAAGCTAATATAGGTTTTGCCTTATAATTGCCTATACTAAAACAAGGGCAATAACTCAAGTGTTAAGGGGTTGATTTTGACCAAACTTATTGGATGTTTGAGAGTCCATGGTACTTATCATTTGTACCAAGAATGAATCAAATCTGACCAATAGGTACTGAGATATGGTTCCGGACGGACGGACGGAATGGACGGACGGATGGACGACGCCAAAACTATATCCCTCCGACTTCGTCGGGGGATAATAAAGTGTCTTGCTCGAGAACACAACACAGTGACTGCCGATGGTGAGTCTTGAACTAGCAACTCTTTGATCCCCAACTGAGCCACTGTGCTCAGCAGCAGGAGCCGCTGTGGTGTAGTGGATAAACCGCTTGCCTTGTAAACCAGGGGTAGCAGGATCGATTCCCGGCTTCACCAGTCTGTCGGATGAGACTTTAAGCCGTTGCCCCGTCTCCATATGACCTTAGCTGTTGGTGGGACGTTAAACACAAACACAACAACTGTGCTCAGCATAGACACAGTACCAAGACATGGAATTCAATATTTTAGTTGAGGACAGTAAATTAAAAGAGTTTAAAACTTTAGAGCATCCACCAAATTTATACCCGGACCTTTAGATAAAGAGAGCAAAATTATTTATCAACTACAACATATGGTGTGGGTACTCAAAAGCACCATCTCAATGAGATGGTTCTTTTGAGTACCCAAAACATATGTTAAAATTGATGGGTTAAAAAAGTAATTACAATTTTAAGATAAAAAAAATTGCTTAACTGGACCCATGATGCAAGCAAGGAAAGTAGTCTTGCAATTCCAAGAAAAGCATTTCTTAACAAAGGATGGTAAATGAATAGTGTTCTAAACTCTAGAGCATCCATCATAATTTAAACTTCTACACTCTTATGTAAGGAATTTAGGTTTACGGTAAATGTTCTACAATTTCGAACACTTGTTGTCTACCAAAAAGGCCTAGACAAACAGGGCAGACTCAGATCAGACTGCATCTTCAGAAGCAGTCTGATCAGGGTCTTCCCTGTTTGCTAATCTGTTTGCTAATCTGACAGGCATTTTGTGAATTGTAGCCCTGATAACTAACATTTTATTTAAGAACAGAAAGAGAAAAGAGTTTCAAATTTTAGAACATTTACCGTTCACTCCTATGTAAGGAAATTAGGTTTACGGTAAATATTCTCAAATTTATAACACAGTTGCCTGCCAAAAAGGACTAGACAAACCGTGCAGACTCAGATCAGACTGCTTCTACAGAAGCAGTCTGATCAGGGTCTTCCCTGTTTGCTAATCTGACATGCATTTTGTGAATTCCAGCCCCGATAACCAACATTTTATTTGAGAACAGAAAGAGAAAAGTGTTGAAATTTTAGAATATTTACCGTACATTCCTATGTAAGGAAATTAGGTTTACACATAAAATAATTTAAAGAAGTCTGGTATGATGTAATAAAATAAAGCGCCTAAATTAAAATGTCTTCCGATGCACCGCTTTGACTCCCTCTTCATTATATTCTCTTTTTGACACCCACATCTTCTTGAAAGAATCTAATCCCGCTAAAATTGAACCCCTGAAATAGACATGGAATACAAATCTTACATTTACATATCAGGAAATCAGCCCTTGTCCTGTTGAATAGTTTAATGTACTACACTCTTCCCCAATTTTGATTGGGTTATCTAAACTGCAGCATTCCAGCTTTAAGTAGCTATTTTCAATTAGAGTGGTTAACAGTAGGTGGATTTCCTTTTCAGAGTGCAGTCATACCAGTATTAAAATCAGGCCAATATATTCGAGGAATCTCCTTTTCTGAAAGCAGCTGTAAACAAATATATGGGCATTGACACAAAAAAACTGTCTTCGTGGTTTCCGCCCAGGTCATACCCAAACCGGCCTGCTCAATTACAGAGACTAGCTAGAAAAATGAAATTTTGCTGGAAGCAAGTTTATATATGATACTTTCTAGTAAGTGAACAACAAAGGCACTGATCAGGCTGGTTTGTGCCTTTGTTGTTCGCAAAGACAGAATTTCTCACGTTGAGGCCCATAATGCAAAATGAATTATGCCACAGCCAAGACTCAGACCAGCCTGAACATCAGTCAAACTGGTAAACAATTTTTTGTCAGAAGTCAGCTGATCTGGATCTTCAGTGTTTTCAAAAATAGGATAAATCCTGGTTCAGCAGGACAAGAGTTAAGCCCCCCAGATAAGCTGTTAAATTTGAATCGCTGAAAAAGACAGGAAATACAAATGAGACATCACCTGAGATTTTGGTAGATGAATAGATTAACATAATTTAAAGGTCAAAACCAATGTATATCTAAATGATACAGCTCATATGAGCTGTCTCAATATGAGCTGTCTCATCTGGTTCTTTATTGGATTGGTCACATTTGACAACCACATTTTCATTGAACTGTTACTTGATTAAAAATGCATAACATGTTAAGATTGTTAGAACAAAAATATGTCTTTATACAAAACATGCATCCTTTTAAAGGTGTACAAGTTTGATGCCATGTTCCTCCAGACTGTCTCTATGCCATTGCCCTGTCTCAATATGACCTTAGACTTAGTTGTTGGTGAGAAGTTAAACACAAACTCACTCACTCGTACATTTAAATCCGAGCAACTACAGTACATACCCTATCCATGTTGAATATAATCTTTCTTGTGGTGCTGATATCTGAAAATATAAAATCATAGTTCATATAATTACCATATAAGATGACGGTATCTGGCTTGACAAATGCTATGACGACTAGAAAGTTAATAAGCAATTTACAAATTTATTTGATTTTGTTTGTTTGTGTTGATGCTTCACATCACAGTCAACAGTTTTTCAGTCATGTTGGGGACGTTTTCCTGTCTTACTTTTTGAACCGTTACTGAGCAAAGGATAAAATGTCTTGGTTTAGGACACAACATGGTGCCTCCATTGACTCCCCCCAAATTTATTTGATATTTAGGGAATCTACTAAAATATTGGAAATGGAGGCACAGATAGAAATATTTAACATATAGTTTTCAAGGCTTCAAAAGGCTGTTACTTTTTTATCTGTCGTGTGATTGTGATCAAAATTAAATGAGAATATTTGGTTTGAAAAGGACTTACGTTTAAAATGCAGGGATTTTACTAGGCCTTATTTGGGGCCGAATTTTGGTCCCTTCCCAATTCAAAAATGAGAAAAAAACTTCAAAAAATGGTGTATATCTCTCCCAATTTCTTAGATCTACATTTTGGTGAAAATTTAATAGCAAAGTTGCAGATACATGAAAATTTGCATAAAAATGTGAATGAAAATATGTTTTCATTCACATTTTTATGCATATTTTCATGAGTTTTTATGAAGGACATATGTTACAGTTTTACACATGGCTCACATATTTTCCCAAATTCAACAGGTCCCAGGCCCGACTCAAGAAAGGTAGGAAAATCCCTGAAATGTGATTTTGTTAAACAATGCGTCTTTTAAACCCTTGTCCTGCTTAGCACAGATTTATCCTTTTTTGAAAACAAAGTAGATCCAGATCTTATGAAGCCATCTGATCAGGATCCACATTGTTTTCCTATGTTTGAAAATACAAAGCTTTTTCTCTCTGCATGAAAATACAATGCTTATAACTGGACTACTGTAGGTTAACGTGATTAAAGATTGGGATGGAGTGTTGTACATAAAATATTCAGTATGACAAGGGTTATGTAAAATATACACTTATTTAGGTGAACATGTACAGGCCAAAGCACAAGATTTCAGCACTTATCACATCAGGGAGCAGCAAAGACTCAGGTGAGATGCTCAGACTCTCCAGAGCATTCGCTGCCAGGGTTCATACAGGCAAGTATGAGAAATATTCAAGGACTTTTCAAGCACTTCTAAAACCTCTCCAACAGTTTTCAAGGACTTAAAGTTAATGAAAAATATTGTTCTAAGTGTTAAAATTTTTACTTCAGAAATGCTAGACTGAGATAATGGAGACATTAGTACTGGAAAATTAGTATAAAATTGTTGTGCCTAAATTTGGTGCAGCATATGCTGCACCAAATAAAGGCACAACAATTTTATAATGATTTAGGTCTCTATCAATAGTGCTAAGTCCTACAGAAAATAGTAGAATTCAAGAATGTTTCAAGGCCTTTTAGTGATTTTCCAGTACTTTTCAAGGCAGATTTAATTTTCAAGGACTTTTCAAGAAAGCCCTCTAAATTCAATTTCTTTTCAAGCCTGTGTGAACCCTAGCTGCTCGCATACACAAAGTATGGATATCGATGAAGACTCAAACCAAAATTTAGAACTCTAGCTTTGATGAATATGTCAGCATGGATATATATTGGAGATATTTGTGCATATGCGATGAGTACCAAAATCTTGTATGCTGGCCCAGAATGAAAGTAACATACTTACTCTAATTTTTATATCTTTAGGAGCTTGTTTTTTAACTTCACTTAATAATCTATCACCAAAACCTGAAAATAGAGGCATCAACATATCTTAGCCTTAGATTAGATGATTTAACTCTTTGCATGCTGAGTAATTTTCATGCTTTTGTTGTTGTCTGCTGACTTTTTTTACAAAATAACATTTACAAAAATTCTTTTGGGAACTTTATCAGTGTCTGTTTGGATCCTGATCTGGACCGAAATATTGTGATAGATCCTCTATTTTTATTGGAAAGGCCCATGTAATCGGTCTCATAAAGTATGCATTTATGACTTGATCACACTGCTTGTAAAGAGCAGCTTCACCATGTTCAGTCTGATCATGGACTTGACTATATGTAAATATTGTATTTACTATTACCTGCTATTAAATGGTAGGATAAGGCTAGAATGTGCTTTATAATAACCCTTTTAAGACCAACAGAATTTTCCATAATGTTTGATACAGTTACGTCAGGATGGTCCATTGTGTATATATTGAGGCATTGCAGGTTATAATTTCTGATTTTTTGTTATATTTCTTTCTCCGAAGATAGATTTTGTCTTAGCAAACAGTGCAGACTCTGAAGAAATGCCACCTTATGTGGCATTTCATCTGGGTCTTCACTGTTTGCCAAATGACCCATTCCCCAAAGGGTTAATTTCCAATACCACATAACTCTGATTATAAGAGTTGTAGAGCAATACACAAAATGCAATGGACATTCATAGACTCTCATATTCTAATATGCCTAACACATTTTCAACATTCTAAAACCAAAACTGGAACAAAAATAGAATGGAAATTGGCACTTAAGAAAGCAATTATTTTCATGAATAATATACTCTGTTTTTCAAAACAGTTTTTTATTGAAAAGTAGTTTATTTTTATCAGCTCTTTGCCTGCCATAGTCGTCTGCTGATAACCTTTGCAAACAATATGTATCCAGATCAGGCCCGACACTTGGTCGGGCCTGATCTGGATACAAATTATTTGACTCTCTGATATGATGCTATTCCTGAAATAATTTCTTTGCAACAGGTGATTTTAAAAAAATTCAGCCGATGACAAAAAATCATGAGTAATTTTTCCAGCATGCAAAGAGTTGAAGTTTATATGTCAGAGCCATGTCATGAAAAAAACCTGTATTTTCTGGGAAAAACAAAGTTGCAGACCAGCCTGTACACATAGGTCCGGATAAGGATCCTTTGTGCACCTAAAATTGCATTTATTTCCTTACCCATCAATTTAAACATGTGTCTTGGGTACTCAAAAGAACCGTCTCATTGAGACGGTTCTTTTGAGTACCCACACCATATGTTTTGGTTGAGAAAAAAGAAAAATAATTTTCCAGTATGCACTCTTATCTAGAGGACTGTGTACATCTGCACAGTCTTATCATTACCATTGGAATTCACAACTTAGATAGTATAATCTGTACACTTGCTTCATTCCTAATTTCAATATTCTAGCTAGTCTTTGTAGCTGAGCAGATAGGTAGGAATGTAACCTGGTCATAAATTCCAAGACAGGTTTTCTCCATGTTGCAACATGAGAATAATTAAATTTTAAGTTTCATACAGATCTTGAGAATACTGAGTTTCTATTGACGTCAGCTGTGACATTTCCATACAAACAGGCCTCCAGATAAGAGTGTAATGGAAAATTATTTTCTTTATTTCTCATCCAAAACTTATGTCGTGGGTACTCAAAAGAACCGTCTCAATGAGACGGTTCTTTTGAGCACCCAAAACACATGTTTAAATTAATGGGCAAGAAAATAATTAAAATTTTACACAAATAAAATTTCCTTACCTGGACTTATGCATACAAACCGATTAATTTTTTAACTCTTTGCATGCTGGATAATTTTACATACTTATTTTACTGATAGTGGAGTTTTTCATATTTTCTTTTTATTAAAAAATCTTTTAAGAAGACCATCAGAGTGTCTGTCAAGCAGATTTAATGTGGATCAAGCTAGACATATTGTTGGGACTGATCTGTGTCAAAACTGTTTGCAAAGCTTATCAGCAGATGGCACAAGTCGCCACAAGCAAGGAAAGATTTTATGGATGTAAAAGAAGATATGTACAGGGATTTCTTTTGCTGAAAAATGCAAGTAGTTTTTGCTAGGGCAAAATCTACTCACATTTTTTTTTAATTAAAATAAAAAATAAAATTTATTGCCGATTTACACACCGATTTAGATAAACCGATTTAGATAAACCGAAAAATTCAGCGTAAAATTGTAAATAATTTCTTTCCCATTATTTTTAGCATATGTTTTGGGTTACTTCGGACAGGCAAATGTTAATGCATGATAAACATGTGTGATCCCTATATTAGTATAATAAATACACCATCTGAGAGTTTGAAAACAAGAACAAGTTTCTATATTTCAGCATTTTAGTTTTAATTAGCAACTGAAATTTCATGCTCTGTTGAAATGAGCATGAAAAGGGTTTTCTAACCTCACAGGCCTTTAGTTAAGAGCGTGTACCAAAAAATAATCTTCTTGTTTCTCAACCAAAACCTATGTTGTGGGTACTCAAAAGAACCGTCTCAATGAGACGGTTCTTTTGAGCACCCAAAACATTTGTTAAAACTTATGGGTAAGAAAATATTTACAATTTTATGCTAAAAAATTTGCTTATCTAAACCTATAACCTCATAGCCAGATTGAAATCTTACCTTTAAATAAAGTGGAACCACCAGATAATACTATATTAGAAAAGAGAGTTCTTCTAAGGTCCATATCTGATTTCTGTATAGAGAATGTGAGAATTTGATGAATGCCTTCACACTCCTCCCCTATTAAATCGGGTTTGAACAACACTTCTGGTGCCCGGTATCTTGCTGGTCCAATCTGGAAGAAAACAGTAATGCTCAGGTCAAACATTCATGGATCACCTTGCCGGTTCGACTTCGGATTAAATCTCACGGATGACCTCGGAAATGCCAATTTCCGTAGCCAGATATGGATGCACTATATACGTATGATTAAGTACTATTACGTATGATTACGGATGCAATATGGAAAGCTACGGTCCAATACGGAATGCCACGAATGAACATCCGTGGCTAATCCGGCCTCCCGTCCTTGAATGTGTGACCTGGGCATTATGGTAAGGTGAAACATGGAAGAACCGTGGGGTTTTAACTCTTTCTTTCCTTTGTCGTCTGCAGTGTGTTGATAACCTATGCAAACAATTTGGACCCATATCAGGACCGACAAAATGTCGGTCCTGATCTGGATCCAAACCATTTGACACTCTGATAGTGTTTCTGAAAGAAATATTTGAAAAAAAAGAGTTAATTTTGAACAAGTCAGCAGACGAAATCTAAATCATGAAAAATTACCCAGCATGCTGAGTTAAATAATCTATCAGGCCAAACGTCACTACAATGGGGCACAAGAAAACAAGCATCCCTCAATTTGTTTTATTTCATTCAAGGAAAGACATTGAGCATATCAATGATTATTTGAAAGTGTACTGGTACAACTGAACAAAATGTATAAAATAAGAAACTTGTGTAAATTGTAGAGGTTTCATATTTTGCACATTTTAAACGATTGTAACAGTAAAATACAACAATCACTTATTTTAACCCTTTGTATACATCTTCCTTCTGGTTTGATACAATAAACTTGGGATAATCCATTGTACATATCTAGGGGTGTCAAGTTGTAATTTTCATAAAAATATTGTATTCTTTTGTCAGAAGATCTTTTTACCTTAAATACAAACAGTGTCGACTCTGATAAATTGCAGCATTATGCTGCATTTCATATGATTTTTCACTGTTGGCAAAAGTACTCGTTTAGGGGGTTTCCCGGAATACAAAGGTTTACAAAGAATGTTGTTAGCAGGCCCCCAGATAAGAGTGCGTAACTAAAAATTATTTTTTCTTATTTCTCAACCAAAACATATGTTGTGGGTACTCAAAAGAACCGTCTCAATGAGACGGTTCGTTTTAAGGCCCAAAACACATGTTTAAACTGGTGGATAAGAAAATAATCCATATTTCACGTTAAAAACATTTGCTTAACTGGCCCTATGTGTAAGTAAAGGTAAAAATCATTTGGATGTCTATGGTATATAGGGGCTAAATCATCAATATAAAGGGTACTAGTAATTTGGTAACTTTGAACATTTTATAATCACCAATTTGGGGGACTTGAATCTCAAAACTTAATATTTGATAATCTAAAGTATATAAGGCATTAGTCAATTCAAAGGCCAGTTTAAGCAATGATTTAACGTCATAAAGTGCAACGTCATGCTGTCAGACCTGATTAAGATAACAGTGCAGTGAAATAGACAACATTTATCAGGGCAAGGGGGAACAATCACAGGTTTAGATAAACAAAATATTGACTTCTAGAAAACTTTAAATCAAAAATCCTCTCTTTTGGATATGTACTAGATTTGACCTCTAGCCCCACCCCCCGCTTCGATGTTGTGGAATGAAAGCTAACCCTACAAGGTACCTATGGTGCAAATATGAATGCTTTCAGAGTATGAACGCTTTCAGCATGCAAATTGTAAATATTTTCTTACCCGTCTTTTCTAACATATGTTTTGTGTACTCAAAAGAACCGTCTCATTGAGACATTTCTTTTGAGTACCCACAACATATGTTTTGATTGAAAAATAAGATTATTTTTACACACTCTTAACTAAAGGCCTGTTTGTTTGTTTGATTTGATTCTTTACGTCCCATCAACAATCTTTCAGTTAAGCAGGGACGGGTCTTCCTGGGTTGCACCAGTACTAAGCTAGGATAAATGTGTCTTGCTCAAGGACCACAACACAGTGACGCCGTTGAGGCTCGAACCTGCGGCACCTCTGTCTCGAGTCAAGCACTCAACCACTGAGCCCCCCAACTAAAGGCCTGAACAATACAGTTAATATTAGAGGTAACTGATAAATAAAAATACCCAGTGCACTAGGGGTTAACGTACCTCTATAGAACTACCATCAGGCAATGTGTACTGTGTTTTCTCTGTTTCCATGGATTCTTCTTTTAATGGATTAATTGATAAATAACAGGCTTTCTGAAATATATAAAGCCACAAATATTGAAAATATAATGTATAATTTAAGCTTTTAGGAGAAATCAAAAGCCTTTAAAAGCACTCTCAATTTCCCAATAAAATGTACACTGATGCATGTTTGATATTAAGAAACTACCAACTTTTTGCTTCTGAGCAAAGCAAATAATCATAATCATTTATTGTAGGATGGGTTAGTCCAGTTGATCACCTGAAAGATTCCATTTTAGAAATTCAGCCCATAAAGGGTTATCAGGAGACTATTAAGAAGACTTATCAGGACTGCAACAGATTAAAAATTGTATCATCTTCATTTACGGCAGACATGAAAATATCAAACCATTATAGTTTTCTGAAAAGACAACTAAATTTTGACTTTTTAAAAACTTTTTGTTGTTTTGACTTTAAACTGAAAACCATATGTGCTAGCAAATGAGGCAAAACCTCATATCATTGATTTTCACATTTTTCAAGAGAGACAATTTTTGCTAGGAGTGTCCAATATTGACGAAGGTCTGACATGATTATATTTAGTAACATCAAAATTCACTGTTGTTGTTGTTTTGATCTTTCAATAAAGATTTCATACCATTATGAAGAGTTTCACTTGAGTTACGACATTTTGGGCATCTTTTTCATGGTAAAACATCCAGTTACGACATTTTGAGCATCTTTTTCATGGTAAAACACCCTATCTCGGTAAAAATGCAATGAAATGATCACCAAAAGTATCGTATCTCACCTAGATACGATATTCTGAAGCATGATTGATGCTTTTTAAGGGGGTTCTAATTGGTCTAGCTCTACGCGAATTTGACAGAATGTGCGCCATGTGGTTGGTATTCCCGTGTTGACATAAAGTCATTTTGGTAAAAAACGGAGTTACGAGGTTTTGACTCCAGAACGACAATATGCATAAGCCTCGTTTAAATGCCTATACCTGTATACTGACGTATCTACAAACTATAGGGGCTAATGGTATAATTTTTGACTGGAGTCTTCATCTACATCCTCACTTTGTGTATGCAAGCAGCAAAAGCTCTGCTGAGTCTGCACAAGCTTGCCTGAGCCTTTGTTGCTCAATGATACGATAAATACCAAAATCTCATGTGCTGGTTCATATAAATCAGATTTTTGATTCTTCGTCCTTAAAATAATCCTTGATCTGGATCTACTCTGTTTTTAAAAGAGGATTTAATATTTTGAAATAGTGTGGTTATTAGGTTGAATACAGTACAGCCTGATAAAACCTAAATACAGGAAAACCTCGAAAATGTAAACTTCGATTTTCCGAAATACTCGTAAATTAAAAATAAATTTGGGTCACACTGGATTAAGAGAATAGGACCTATTCATGATCTATTTTAAAAACTGCATATGCTGATAATTCGAAATAAAATCTCTAGTCCTGAGAAATTTGAATTTACAAGATTCGACTGTATCTTATTTTTGTGGATGAACTTCCTTCCAAATTGTTGTTTTTTGTCGTTATTATTTCCCTGAATTTTGCCATTACATGTTGTCAAAATGTTCTCTATTTTTTTATGAAGCCTTGTAACTTACCTCTTTTATGGTTCTAACAATTTCTAGTTCCGCAGAGGTATGAAAATCATAACCCTCTTTGCGTAGTAACAACTTAAGGTAACGTGTGACATCTCTTCCCGCCACATCAACCCTCATCACACTGTGTGGCATAGCGTAGCCCTCGTATATAGGAACAGAATGGGCTACACCATCCCCTACATCTAACACAACACCGGTAGTACGACCAGAGGCATACCTGTTAAATGAAGACATAATGTATGGTCAGGGCTCATACAGGCAAGATTGTGTAAAATTCAAAGACTTTTCAAGGATTTCTCAAAGACTTTCCTTCTGTTTTCAAGGACTGAAAAATTAAGAAAAATACTGATTTACACATTAAAATTCTACATCTGAAATGCCAGAGTCCATTACTAAACATATTAGTTTAAGAAAATTAGCATAAAATTGCGGTGCCTTTATTTGGTGCAGCATATGCTGCACCAAATAAAGGCATCACAATTTCATACTGATTTAGGTCTCCAAAATCCTCCTGTAAATGGTAAAATTCAAGGTCTTTTCAAGGCCTTTGAGTGTTTTTCAAGTACTTTTCAAGGCAATTTTATTTTCAAGGATTTTTCGAGACAGTTCTGTATATTCAAGTACTTTTCAAGCCTGCGCAAACCCTGATGGTAGATGTTTTATTTGGTTTGTGGTTTAACATCCCAGTCAACAGCTATGGTCATGTCAAGATGGTCAGATAACCTAACCACACTTTTTCCTGGGCAAACTTAGACTAAGCAGTTAACCAGTACTTCGTGCACATATTTTAGCTTGTAACTGACAACAGTCCTTCTTGAATCAGCAAATGGAGGAAAATGACTGAAGAAAATACTTCATGATCATCTTGAATCAGCTAATGGAGGAAAATGACTGAAGAAAATACTTCATGATCAAATTCCACAAAAGTATGGGGCCAGGCTGGGTTCAAACTAATTTGTTTATCTTTCACTTCTAAAATCTACCCAGATTCAAGGGAGTGAACTCTATATTTGCTATTTCCACTAATAATGATAGATAACCACTACTGCGTTGTCTCCCTTACAACCATTTTGATTGATTTTTAAAGTTTTCCCTCTATAAACCAGTGACCTATATAAGAGTGACTAGACACTCCATTTTTCAGCCAAATAGGTATGTCGGGGCTGATATCACGTGACTTACACCTGGCGTGCCTTTCATCGTATACACACAAAATGGCGACGCAGCTTGAGAAACCGCTGCATTTATAGGTACATTAAAGAGCGTACTTCATAATAAATATCGCTCATTGCTACATTTTGTTTACAGCAATCGAAAAAAGATATATGAAATATTTATAAATGATATGTTTCTGCAATGTTACGACTAATCCTATGGAGTTATGACCGTGTAAACATCGGCTGATTTTATGAATTTTGCGGAATTCGTCAAAAATGGCTTCGAAAATATCTGTTTCACTGCGACGAATAAAGCTTTAAACACGGCTATGTCTGTGTCTTTATTTAACAGTTTTCATAAACTAAGATGCCTTATGATTCATAATTCATCGTAATAATACTATTTTGGTGTTTGTAAAGGTGTCAAAAGGTTTGGTAAACAATAGAGAAATTACGCTGTGTATTGCAAAACCGTGATAAAGGCAAATCGTGTAGATAAATGATATCGATTCCCCCTCGTTTACCTGTGTAAGACGCACGACAGAGCAATTTGAGTTGAGTATTGGTATTTCCTAGGAGTTTCCAGTCACTCTTATATAGGTCACTGTATAAACATAGGAAAAACTGGCCATGCCCCCTTGCGGCTATGTTTTTCCATGGATCAATATAATTTGTACAATCTAGGTAGAGGGTCACCTAAGGATCATTTGCGCCAAATTATTTTGATATCAGCCAAGTAGTTTTTGACAAGAAGATATTTTTCATTTTTCATTTTGGTTGCCATAGCAACCCGAATTCTTCATGGAATGGAAATCTTTGACCAACTCTGCCCCCCAAGGGTCATTCCTGTGAAGTTTGATGAAATTCCACCAAGTGGTTTAGAAGATGTTTTTTAAAGGAAATTGTTGACAGACGACAGACGAATGGACAACACACATCCTATGATCACAATAGCTCACCACGATACCGGGGACATAAAACTAAATATACTTACAAACTTAACACAGCCTGCATTGACATATAGAGGGCGGGAACATTAAAAGTTTCAAAGAAGATCTCAGCAGCCTTTTCTCTGTTCTTTCTAGGGTTTAATGGTGCTTCTGTCAATAACACAGGATGCTGTCAACAAAAAGAAAACATGAAATAGGAGCCAGCAGGCCTCTAGATAATAGTGGGTACTTAAAAATTATAGGGTTATTATTTTACAAATGCATACAGTAAAACCTGTGTAAAATGGCCACTCAAAAATAGACAAAACAAAGTTTTAATGACAAATGGTAGCTTAATGAAAGGCGAAAGTATTGCAGAATGTTCCCCTTGGAGCATTCTGCAATACTTTTATCCTGCATTAAGCTATAATTGGTCTTTTTGAGATTGGCTGTTTTACACAGGTTTTACTGTATGCATTTGTAAAAATAATTACCCTATAATTTTTGGCTGTTTCGACTGTTATCCTTTGAGGGCTTTTAGAGAACAATGAGTCAGGCCTCTTGTTAAGAGTGCGTAATCAAAAATTGTTTTCTTATTTCTCAAACAAAACATACATTGTGGGTACTCAAAAGAACCTTCTCAATGAGACGGTTCTTTGGAGCACCCAAAACAAATTTTAAAACTGATGGATAAGAAAATATTTACAATTTTATGCTCAAAATGTGTTGTTCATCTGTGCCTATGAGCCAGCATATGGGCCTCGACGCAAGAAAACCTGTCTTCTGGGGTTTGTGAAGAACAAAGGCGCAGACCAGCCTCTGATCAGTGCCTTTATTATGTGCTTTTAAAATATTGGAAAGTATTATATCTAGACTTGTTACAAGCAAAATTTCAATTGTCTAGCTAGTCTATGTAGCTGAGGAGACTGGTTCCAGTCTCGCTTTGTCGGAAACCGCGAACACAGGTTTTGCCACGTAAAGGCCCATATAATACTGACTCATATAAAGAATGATTTTACAGGGTACAAAAATAACCATTATTTTGTGGCCCAGATGAAATGTTTCAATAACCCATATTTTACAAATTGACCATTCCATTTCCAATGATTGCAGCAAACAATAGAGCATGATCTGCCTAGTAAAAGCTTTAAAATTTAACTTCTAGACAGATCCATAAATTCCAGTAATTTCCGATCCCAATTACATCCTGGCAAAACTTTTAAAACAGGAAATCAACCACCCACACCATAAGACTACAAAATTGATTACCGTATGTCCAAATCAACATTCAAGTTAAGCCAAAATTCTGAGTTTAAAAAGCAGTGTTGGTACAGTTTTAGATAAACAAAATATTTCAGCGTAAAATTGTACATATTTTCTTACCCATGATTTTTAACATATGTTTTGAACGCTCAAAAGAACCGTCTCATTTGAGTACCCACAACATATGTTTTGGTTGAGAAATAAGAAAATTATTTTTCTGTTTGTTTGTTTGGTGCTTAACGACGCATCAATCCTTGTGGGTCATTAGCGTCAGACGGTATTAAACTAAACATAATATGCACTCTTAAGTCAAGGGGTTCAGTGGGTTCACTTGAGCCCCATTTGGAGACCAGATTACTTCATTTTCGAGTGGATATCGAAGAATATTGAGGTAAAATCAGCAAATGGAGCCCCCTTTATATTTTTTTTTTCCAGTTTTTATTGACGGTGTGCCATGGCCTCTCGCAAAATTACATATAAAGCGCACACGACACACCCAGTTTTATGCACCCATTAAGGCTTTGAAGAAGGAGTTCTGGCTGTAACCCGCGACTATCCGTATTTAGTAAAAGTGTGGGGCATTGTTAGTTTGAATTTTGATAATGTTCTAAAGCAGGCATCAATCTTGTAGGGATTGGCATGACAATTCTGTCTGCACAGTGCCACCCCTACTGTTCCTGGATACATAGGTTATTCTGCCTAGAAGGGCAAGGAGGTTTGTTATTGTTTGTTTATGGTTGCCGCTCTTTATACGCCTGAAGCTCTGAACCTCCTTTCCAGAAATCCTGGATCACCCCTGAAAAGATGTATTAATTTTTCTAAACTCAACCAAATCATATGTTGTAGGTACTCAAAAGAACCATCTCTGTGTGATGGGTCTTTTGAGTGCCCACAACATAGGTTTTCATTGGGAAACATGATAAGTTGTCCTACAATCTGTCTGTCCTTCAAATATATCCTGACATACTGGTTTGAATGCAGACAATCAAGGAATTCATCATACATGTAGGTCGAGATAAATTGTGATTATTTTCTTACCCATCTTTTTTAACATTTGTTTTGGGTGCAGACAAGCCTGTACACATACTCCAGTTTGGATTATAGTTTGTGCACCTAAAATTGTATTTATCTCTTAGGCCAAATAAAAAAATATGTGTGGTTCAGGTTACATCTTGAAAAAAATAGGGTAGGTAGGTAGGCAACTTTTTTTTTTAGAAAACTTTTTTTTTCTTGGAGTGTATAGATCTGCTTTGAAATGTATTTAATAAGTCAAAGCTGATATAAAAGAGTTCCTCTATTTCCAATACTTAAGAATGAATGCATAGAAACTTAGTTTTTCATTCAGATGAGCACTTTGATACATTCTTTATTGAGATTTTTTTTCAACTTCAAAATTTGGAGAAAAAAAGTTCAGAGTAGGGGGTAAAAAATTAGGGACGGTCGGGTAACCTGAACCACAGCTATTTTTTTATTTGGCCTTACCCATCAATTTAAACATGTGTTTTCGGTGCTCAAATGAACTGTCTCAATGAGATGGTTCTTTTGAGTACCCACAACATACATTTTGGTTAATAAATAAGAAAACTAATTTTAATTACTTGTATGCACTCTTATATAGAGGCCTGACTCATTGCTCTATTTAAAAGCCCTAAAAAGAATATGCATTAAATTTTGTATATATATCCAGACACTATTAATTCATCACCATATTTATTCTAGGTACATTTGTACTTGTAAACATGTAAATTAATTTTCAGCACCTGCTGAAATGCCTAAAATTTAACTGAATGAAAAATGGAGTAGAAGAGGATCTGACTGTCTACTCATTATAAGCAGTCAATAGCTGGATCTGTGTCTACACTGTTATTTAGCCCCAAAATGTGTGGTATGTATGGAACATTAATCAGACAGCTCTTATCAGATAATGAGCTCCTGCATGGTTTGCCATTCAGTTTGTGAATAAAAAGCGATCAAATGAAAAAAAAAATGAAAAAAAGATCCCTCTTAAAGGATGTCTGGCATTTTAATTTGCTTGACAGAGCAGCAATTTACGCTTTTCCTGTTAACAAAATCAAGTCAATAATATTCAGGATTGATCTACAATTCTAATCACTACTGTGAAAGCAGGGCAGATATACAGTAAATGTTCTAAAATTTCAAACTATTTTCTCTTTCTGTTCCCAAACAAAATATTGATTATCAGGGTGAGAATACACAAACTACTTGCCAGATGAACAAAACAGGGAAGACCCTGATCAGACTGCTTCTTCAGAAGCAGTCTGATCTGGGTCTTCACTGTTTGTCTGTCCCTTTTGGGTAGGCAACAAGTGTTCAAAATTTTGGAAAGTAAGTAAGGGTGCAAAGATCAGGAATCGATACAATTAAGTACCATCTATCGTACGAAAAAAACTTAAAATCAGTATCAACTGGATATTGCTTTTGCATAATACTGGCTAGAGTGTGTAAAATTCAAGGACCACCATGAGACCCTCGTTGATTTTCAAGGTATACAATTTTATAAAATTGAAAGACTTTCATTACATGACTCAATGTTTCAAATGTCAAGACACTGTTTAGAAATAGCATAAAATTGTTTAACCTTTATTCTGTAAGCCATATTTAATTAGCTGCATCAAATGGGCCTCGACACAGGAAAACATGACCTTGGGGGATTGAGAACAACAAAGGCCCAGACCAGTCTGCGCAACCGCGCAGACTGATCAGTGCCTTTGTCATTCGCTTTTTGGAGGAAAGTATCATATCTAAACTTACTACAAGCAAAGTTTCAATTTTCTAGCTAGTCTCTGCAGCTAAGGAGAATGGTTTGAATCTCACTTTGTCGGAAACCAGGAAGACAGATTTTGTCGCGTCGAAGCCCAAATAAAACTTATCCTGGGCTTTGTCTCCATTAACAATTTTTTACATAGCTTAGTAAATTTCAAGGCAAATTTGATTTTCACTGATTTGATTTATAAAGAAATCTCAATATTTTAAAGGACTCTATAAAGAATGAAAGCCCTGCATTTTCAAGTACTTTATAAAGAAAGCCATCTATTTTCAACGACATTATAAAGAAAGCCCTCCATTTCGAAAGACTATATATAGAAAGCATCCATTTTCAAGGGCCCTACATTTTAATGGACTTTTCAATCTAGTGCAAATCCTGAATATATACCCTATATATTGAGATTTTTTAAATGTGTCCTAGATTTTGACTTGAATCCCCATCAAGTCTGGAGTCATTATGTAAATGCCAACCCTCCAGGGTAACTATTGTCCAAATACGAATGCTCTCTAATAAGATACTACTGAGATATACCCCATGAGAAACTTTAACCCAAACTTTGTTGTTAATTCCTCAAAGGAAGTTAGAATGAACAAACAAACAGAAAGGCTTCAGCATAAATGCCAGGGTATAAAGCAATTACCATACCAGTAGTTAGTGCCCTGTGAGCCTTGAACTGTTCCTTTAAGTACCAATTTAAGCTTCAGAATAATGCTTCATAAAATAATAATGCACTCACTTGAAAAACTGCATAGCATGAACCAGGCCATGCATAGTCAGTGTTGTTGGTACAACTAACTTAACCTGCACTACTGTCCTGCCAGCCAAGAGTGACAGTGACATCATGTTTTGTTTACAAAGTTATTAGGGACTAAGAATTGATAGATCACTTGTGTATTAATCCTATCCACAGGATAGGATTAATACACAACAGATCTATCGATTCACATTAGTTCGAGTGGAGTGTACATGTTCATGTTTTCCTTAACAATTGTAAACAAAATATTATGTCACTGTCACTCTTGGTTGGCACCTATGAGATTGACCAGAAATCCAAATATGTACCAGACCTCTAGATAAGAGTGTGTGATGAAAAAAAAACATTTTTTTTTAATTGCCAACCAAAACATATGTTGTGGGTACTCAAAGAAACCGTCTCAATGAGACGGTTCTTTTGAGCAACCAAAACAAATGTTAAAACTGATGGATAAGAAAACATCGAAAAAAAAAATCAATTTTATAAAGATAGTGTTTGTTTCTATAAGTATAAATAGAGACATGGTCTTGCAGTGGAAACTGGGTCAACTCGTTTGGACAGATCTCCACATCAAACGTATTAGTTTTTCTTCAACCCCACCGTCGTTCGATAGTACAGTGATTACTCTATTTAGGGATATAGTCCACAAGTTTGAAAACCTCACCTTTGCAGGAAAAAAGTAGACAGTTTGTACTTTTCTCGCAAACAGACATCATTCGACAAGCTAACTACTTCCGCTTTCTGTTACTTTCGTTTTCGTTTACAGGTAATCTGATTAGCCGAGATCACATTGAGTCATTTTCTCGGTTCAATTAGCTGAAAGCGGGAAAATGCCGCATTGCGGTTCGGCCGATCAGATAATCCGTAAGAAAACACGAAAATGAAAGTAACAGAAAGAAAACACAAAAATGATAGTAACAGAAAGCGGAAACAGTTAGCTTGTCGAATGATGTCTGTTTGCGAGAAAAGCACAAACTGTCTACTTTTTCCTGCAAAGGTGAGTTTTCAAACTTGTGGACTATACCCCTAGATAGAGTAATCATTGTACTATCGAACGACGGTGGGGTTGAAGAAAAACTAATACGTTTGAGGGGTAGGAGATCCGTCCAAATGAGTTGACCCAGTTTCCACTTCAAGACCATGTCTCTATTTATACTTATAGAAACGAACCCTATCTTTATAAAATTGGTTTTTTTCGATTTTTTCATGCATTTTGAGCTTTGTTGATATGGCGATGGTGCTTTCAACATTTTTTATTGAGGTTTGGGACTCAAGTGCCAGTGACCTTTTTGTACTCTTTAACACATAAAAATGAAAATTTGTTATGTTTTACTACCTGCTTATTTCATAGCAAAAGGGAAGCAACTCTGTGATCCATATGTATAAATCTAAAGCAGTATTGTGCCCCCAAGATCATACAACCTTTCAGAAAATATAACTTAACAAGGCAAATTCGACAAATTTATTTCCCCCGACGAAGGGTTATTTGAGAGAAACATGTAAATCACAAAACATAAATCCCATTTATCTAACCCTTAGTTCACCTACAGTATCATTCAGATCATAACAAACGCCTGTCAAGTATGTATTAGTGCTTAGTTCAATAAAAAATATACTTACATCTGTACAATTTCAATATCTGACCTTTAAACCCAACCTCAGAGGTCAAGATTGTGTGTAAATTCAAAGTATTACCTTGCATGTAGGCCTACACTTCTTCTGCTTTACTTTGATATGCAACATGACCACTTTTAGAAAAGAACAAAAAAATGACCTTTTGACCCCACCCCAGGAGTCGTTGGTGTGTGTAATGACAGCATACTTGCTTTCATGGTACTTTGTGCTCAATTCCCTTTAATTTGATATGCAACATGACTACTTTCAGTAAAAGATATAGTTTGACCTTTTGACCCCACCCCCTGGGTCAAGGGTGTATCTGTGGGCAAAATATTTGCTACCATGTTGCTGCCAGCGTCGTCAGCTTTAATTTGATATGCAACATGACTACTTTCAGAAAAAAAAATATATAGTTTGACCTTTTGACCCCATCCCCTGGGTCGAGGGTGTGTCTGTGGGCAAAATATTTGCTACCATGTTGCTGCCAGCTTCTCCAGCTTTAATTTGATATGCAACATGACCATATTCTGAAAAAGTTTAATTTTGGCCTCGGCCCCACCCCCAAGTCCACCCAAGGGGCTCGAAATCAGGCCTTCAAACTGAAATCCCGTTTGATATGTTTCATATCTATTGCTGCTCTGCTTGCATGCAAAATTTCAGCAAAAAATATTAATAATTGCCTTAGTTATTACGAAATTTAAATATTTGACATTTGACCCCTTAGGTGGGGTCAAAGGGGGTGGGGTAAAACTTTGACACTGCCATTCTTATCTACAGGCTTTTGGCAAGCATGGTCTATAGCAAGAAGTTGTTAAATATGATAGCTTTGATGAAATGTGAAGATCATCACACAAAACAGCTAATATAGGTTTTGCCTTCTAATTGCCTATACTTAAACAAGGGCAATAACTCAAGTGTTAAGGGGTCTATTTTGACCAAACTTATAGGATATTGAAAGTTCATGGTACTAATCATTTGTACCAAGAATGAATTAAATCTGACCAATAGGTACTGAGATATGGTTCCGGACAGACAAAAAGTGCGGACGGACGGAATGGACGGACGGACGGACAACGCCAAAACTATATCCCTCCGACTTCGTCGGGGGATAATATTCTGAGCATTAATATATCCTGTTTTGAAAACCTATGAAAAACACAATCGGTAAACTGCACATTGAAAAATATCTATCAATCCATTGAAATGAGAGGAATGATCAAAGAGTAGATAGAATTTTTTTAATTTTTTTACAGTAAAACCTGTGTAAAAAAATATATGAATATATCAAAATATATACCCTTTCTCATTAAAAGTAAACTCCGGTCATTAAGAGCGTGCAACAGAAAAATAATTTTCTTATTTCTCAAACAAAACATATGTTGCAGGTACTCAAAAGAACCGTCTTATACGTTTTTTTGAGCACCCAAAACATCTAAAAACTGATAGGTAAGAAAATATTTCAGTGGAGTAGTTTTTGATGGATTTTCTTAAAAATTGGCATAAACGTTGATATCAGGATTTTGATTTTGGATTGTAGATAGACAAATTTTGCTGACTTAAAACAGTGTTAAGGCCCTTGATGTTATCAAAAATGTGGTTTAGGGTGAATATCTAATTTATTACTTGACCTAAAAAGCTAATATGTGTGATACCGCTAGTATGTGAGGACCTCAAGATTCTAAATGGGTTTTATTGTAGGTCTAAATCAATGAGAAATCAAGAGAGTTTCATAGGTTTAGATAAACATTTTTTTTTGAGAGTAAAATTGTAAAATTATTTTTCTGTTACACTCTAAAAAATGTCGGTCCTGATCTGGGTACAAACTGTTTGCAAAGGCTAGTTGCCATTCAATGCATTTAGCATTTCAACAAAAATCAGCATTAACCTTTTGGGTCAAGATATTGCAATTCCCTTTTTCCATGTAACACTGCCATAATGTCATTCTATTAAAAGCATATCATATTGAATTGCCATACTATCTCTCAATTTTGCAGTCAAAATTTTACTAACAGACATTCCATTGTAATTCCTAAATTCCACATTTTTACCTAGTATGTTATCCTGCTAATATTTTATGTCCTGAAAATGCTGTCTAATTATTACATCTGTTGCACTCCAGACTAACGAAGCAGTCTGATCTTGGTTCATATTGTTTGAAATATAGGGCCCCAAAGTACATAAGCAGAAGAGAGCAGACGACAATTGGCGTGAATAGTGAAAAAGAGGATAAAATAAATTTGACATTTTAACTCTTTCCTTGATAGCGACGATTTGTGTCGTTTACTGATAATCTTTGCAAACAGTTTGGACCCAGATCAGGACCAACAGAATGTTGGTCCTAATCTGGTTCCAATCTGTTTGACACTCTGATAGTGTTCCTGAAAGAATTCTAAAAAAATTAATTCAAAAAAAAGTTAGCAGACAACAACAAAAGCATGAAAAAGTACCCAGCATGCAGAGTTAATAATATTCATGTGTCGAAGACTCGAATTAAGAACACTCTGCCCCACAATCACCACCATTCTTACCTCTTCTGAAAAAGTTTGTAATTGGTCTTTTGAATAAATATATTGCCATATCCGTTCCATGTCGTCCCAGTCCCGTACTATACCATGTTCCATTGGATATCTGATTGTCAGTAAACCTCTGTGTTCCTGTAAAACAGAAATGAGCATGTGTATGAGACTTTGGTACTTATCACATTAGCAAGCCGCAAAAGCTCAGCCGAGCCTGTGCAACAGTGCAGTCTTATCATAGCCTTCACTGCTTGCATGCACAAAATATGGAAGTACATATAGATGAAGGTTCGAACAAAATCCTTGAATCCTACACAGGTTTAGATAAACAAAATTTTTGAACTAAAATTTTGAATATTTTCTTACTCATCAGGTTTAACATATGTTTTGGGCGCTCAAAAGAACCGTCTCAGTGAGACGGTTCTTTTGAGTACCCTCAACATATGTTTTGGTTGAGAAATAATAAAATTAATTTTTTGTTACGCTCTCTTAACTAAAGGCCTGATTCTAGTCTCACTATATAGGGGCACATGCATTCTTAGCTTGTTTAAGGTGAAGCTTTAAGTCCCAGTCAAGTTGAGTCAACAAAATTTTCAGTCATCATAGGACGTATTCCTGGGTTGAACCAGTATTAAGTAGCAATGATAAGCTCTTGCTTCCATTCTAATCCTGATGTTGGTAATAGCTTGGTATGCTTGAAATATATTGTATGTACTTGAATTCGAATAAAATATGTTTAACCAAACAGCAGGCCTCCAGATAAGAGCGCGTAACTGAAAATTATTTTTCTTATTTCTCAACCAAAACATATGTTGTGGGTACTCAAAAAAGAACCGACTCGATGAGACGGTTATTTTGAGCACCCAAAACACATGTTTAAACTGATGGATAAGAAAATAATCACAATTTTACGCAAATTATTTTTGCTTAACTGGCCCTATGAAACAGTGAGGATAAAGTCGCAATACAATGCCTCTGGTGAGGCTCGAACCAGGGACCTCTCCATCACAAGTCTAGCACTCTACCACTGAGCCACTGTGCTTATTTTAAAAAAAGACTTTAGGCATATGCAGTAAGACTGTAAGACTTATGAGCCTGTGCATGAGATTTCCAACAATGTGGTATGTGCGACCAGCAAAGGCACAGATCTGCGCGTCTGATCAGAGCCTTTGCTCTTCGCTTAAATATTCTATGGATGTTAAGCTACTGACCGAACATCATTTGGAGTTTCTAAGCTTGAAAGGAGGCTGCACAGGCTCGTATGAGTCTACACTTGTCAAAATGCCAGATTGTTGGAAATCACATGCCACCGCTCTTATTATAAGTATCATTGATTTATCTCTAAAGGGCTGGCCAAAATGTTATCATGATAATATGGCATATATCGAAGTGTGTATCCCCCAAGAAGCTGTGAATGAGTTCATAATCACATGACAGTTTTCAAATAGCCCAAAGTCCAGAATAGAAGGGATTCATGGGTTATTTGACTTAACTACAGGCTCAGATAATGCCTTACTGCAACCTTAACTATCAGTGCCTCGTGACGAGTATACAAATGTATTTAATAAATGGTCCCCGGGTATGTAGCTTCTACTTGACCAGACCACTGGTTGAATAGGTGTTTTCTTTTAACCTTGTGGTCAGGAAAATAGTAAACTATTCACCTCACCCAGTGCCAGTGGTCGGTGAACAGCATCTTATTGACTGCTATTGAGTATGTGCAAAGTCTTCATTACATATTGACTGAGTGAAGATTGTCTAACAGTAAATGTCAAGCCTGCCCTGGAAAAACTGTGGTTAGGTGAACTAACTGTCTCGACATGACCATAGCTTTTGACTGGGACATAAAATCTCAAACCAAACAAACAAAATACACACATAAATTAAATTAATTTTCTTATTTCTCAACTAAAACATATGTTGTGGGTACTCAAAAGAACCGTCTCAATGAGACGGTTCTTCTGAGTACCCAAAACATATGCTAAAATTTATGGGTAAGAAAATATTTACAAATTTTTAGGCTGAAAATTTGTGTTTAACTAAACTTGTATTAAGTTAATGATTTGATGGCTAGTTTTTAATGTTGCTTAAAACTAATTTTCAGACATATCATGACAGTCATTCATCATATTACACTGCTCCTGTGCAGGCTGCTTTTCAGCTGTTGACCAGTACTTTTCATCAGCAGGGATTTTCCTATCTTACTAAAGTCATGGTCAGGGGCCTGTTGAATTGGGGGGGGGGGGGGGGGGGGGATTTTCTTATCTTACTTAAGTCATGATCAGGGGCCTGTTGAATTTGGGGGGGGGGGGAGCATTTGGACCATCAAAATTGGTTGCAGCCTTAAATAACTGGACCTGGCACCATTTTAAATGGATCAAAACCCATAAGAAATAAGCGTTGTAAAGCTGTAATACATTTGTTGCTTTAATTGCCCCTCTTAGAAACTCATGAAAATTTGCATAAAAATGTGAATGAAAACAAGTTTTCATTCACATTTTTATTCAAATTTTAATGCATTTGTAACTTTGGTATTTTTGATCCGATTTTTGCGAAATTTTCACCAAAATGAAGAACTAAGAAATTGGAAATGATATATACCATTTTTGTAAGTTTTTGCTCATTTTTTAATTGGGAAGGGGCCGATATTTGGTCCTAAATCAGGCCTAAGAAAATCCCTGATCAGTAACTGACAACTGCCCCACTTGAATCAGTGGTAGGCAAAGAATAATCACTACGGTAAATGTTCAAAAATTTCGGACACTTTTCTCTTTCTGTTCTCAAAAATATGATGGTAATCAGGGCTGGTTTTGTTTGTTTGATTTAATTCTTTACGTCCCATTAGCAATCTTTCAGTATTGTAGGGACAGATCTTCCTGGGTTGAACCAGTACTAAGCTAGGATTAACCCTTAAAGCGCCAATCGCAACAAAAGTCGTCTGCTTTTCTCGTCTACTGAAATGTTTAAGAAGCCTCTATGGCAAACAGTGTGGACCCAGATCAGACTGCTCCTATAGGAGCAGTCTGTTCTGGGGCCACGCTGTTTGCTTCTATATTTAATTCGTCAGTAATGTTAGGCAATTATTTGCAGCAGACGCCTTCAGCAGACGACATTTTCAGATGAATTTTTTCCTTGGTGCTTTAAGGGTTAATGTGTCTTGCTCAAGGACACAACGCAGTGACTCGATCTGGTGAGGCTCGAACCCGCGGCCCCTCAGTCTCAGGTCAAGCACTCTGCCTTTGAGCCACTGCACTCCCTTAATCAGGGCTGGAATTCACAAATTGCTTGTCAGAATAGCTAACAGGGAAGACTGATCAGAGTGTTTCTTCAGAAGCAGTCTGATCTAGGTCTTCCCTGTTTGTCTAGGCATTTTTGGCAGGCAACTAGTGTTCAAAATTTTAGAACACTTACCATATGAGTATGTGGATGGACCTGAGTAAGAGCCTAAGAGGCTGTAAAACTTTTTTCATGCTCAACTCAACTGAGCATGGAATATATCATACTCATAAATGTTAAAATGCCAACAACTGTTGGCATTTTAACATTTATTAGCATATGATAAATACAACATCTGAGAGTTTGAAAGTAAGAAGTCTTTACTTTTCAGGATATTAGCTTTATGAGCAGATAAAATTTCATGCTCAGTTGAGATAAACATGAAAAAAAGTTTTATAACCTCAGGGCCAGGATTCAAAACTTCCTATTGCAGTCTGTAAAAGCCAGATTAACAATCAAACGCGCTACAGACTGAACTATGCAGATAGCACTGACTAAAAAATATAACCTTACAATGCATTGAACTATGGAGCCCAGATTTTCCCAGATTTTGTTTATCTACGGGTACTAAGTGGACTGTACAGTATGCCTCCTCCTTACCTCAGCCTCTGGACCCAGAAATAAATCCCCCTCCAGGGCACCCTCCATGACTCGAACATGCTTTGGTCTACCAATGCTGCAAACAGAAGAACACCATAGGTCCAGACACAGGTTTCGGTAAACACAATTTTTGGGCGTAAAAATGTAAATATTTTCTTACCCATCAGTTTTAACATATGTTTTGGGTGCTTAAAAGAACCGTCTCATTGAGACGGTTCTTTTGAGTACCCACAACATATGTTTAGGTTGTAAAATAAGGAAATTTATCTTTAATTACAAGCATAAACCCATGACAGGCTTTAGGGATCAAATTTAGCATTGCATACTTGCTAAATGATAGCAAGTGTTGCCAAAAAGCCTTGGTATTTTAGCTGCTAGGAATTAAAATATTTGAACAATTTTGTAAGAGGACATACCATCTAAGAGTCATTCCTTGGAAGTTCGGTAAAATCCAACCAGCAGTTTAGGAGGAGATGTTGTTTAAAGCAAATTGTTGAATGATGGATGACTGACTGACTACTACAGACATCAGAGCATCACAAAACATCACCTTGACTGGCTTGAGCCCATGGCTCAAGTAGGTAGCATAGTGGCTCAGTGGCAGAGTGCTTGACTCGAGATTGTGGGGTTGCGGATTCGAGCCTCACCAACCGCATTGCGTTGTGTCCTTGAGCAAAACACATTAATCTGTGCTTAATACTGGTTCAACCCAAGAAGACCCATACAAACATGACTGAAAAATTGTTGACTGGGATGTAAAGAATCAAATCATACAAACAAACATGGCTCAGGTGTGCTATAACAAATGATTTTTTATGTTTTTGCAAATTTTAACTTACAAATGAAATTTCACCCTAATCAATCATATTTGCTAGCACTGAATTGATTTGTGAGTCAAAGCAGCAGGGGGCAAAAAGTCCACTCGTTATTACGAGTGAAATCCTATAGGATGAGTGCTTTTAGAAGAATTACTAGAGGAAGTCATATTACATATTATTACCGTATGTTCTTTATGAATAGGATTTTAAAGGACAAGAGCATGAGTTTGCAGAACGAGTGAAAATTGTAAGTCACTCAACTTGCAGGACAAGTGCAATATTGAAATATTTTTGTGCGCTGAGCAGGACCATAAATTATTTTATTATATAATCTATAAATAAACATCTTCTGATTGGCCCAGATGCATATCCACTCGAGTCAATAAAACTACATATTGCATGGCTTGCCGGACGTGACGTTGCAAAGCACACAGCACGAGGTAATATTGACTGGCTTACAGGAAGTGACGTCAGACCGTCAAGTAATTTCGCATGATCCATCCGTTACATCAACGTTTTAATGGTCTAAAATGGCAGGAAATGCATAAAATAAATTTAATATATAATAAAACAATTGTTGACTTATGTTGAGGTAGACATGGAGTGTTATTGAACAGTAAACTTAACCATATTGACCTCCGCTCCGCGTCGGTCAATATGACGTTTACTGTTCAATAACACTCCATGTCTACCTCAACATAAGTCAATAATTGTATAATACTATACTTTAGAACTCTCTACATAGGGAAGTGATAGTCAAGGCCATAGGGGGACTCGTAAAACTCATTATTTAGGGAAAACCCATGGGCCATGATGCGATAAAACTTGTCTTTGGGGTCTGCGAACAACAAAGGCGCAGAACAGCCTGCGCAATCATGCATGCTCATCAGCACTTTTGTTATTCGCTTATAAGCTAAATTTCATTGTTCTAGCTATTCGGTGGTTTTGGGAAGACAGCTTTATCATGACAAAGCCCATTTGTATGGTACCAAAATATCATTAAAGGCAGGAAAACAGGCCTGCCAAATTGTGTGTCAATTTTCCCACCAAAAAAAGACACTGTGCACTTATGACTGGGATGTTGAAATACCATGCCTGACTTGTTCAGCCTGGTCACATTTCTCTCAGTATAAGTTAGAAATTCCAATTTATTTGTCCTGGAACAAGTATAAAGTTCTCAGAAAGCTGTTTAGAAAAAGAAGACCGGTAACTTCATTCATAATGTTCATATTTGATCATCCCTTTAAACTTGATTATCTTACTGTTTAAAGTGATATGCTAAAGTAAGAAAGAGGGCAAAGACCAGGAATCAATACAATAAAGCACCAAACCTGACCTAGGATACCACAGGGAAAATGACATGCTAAAGACTTATAGTATGATTTTCTATGATTTGATTAATTATTAATAAATAGCATGTTATAAGTGTGTATCCTGATCAGCTGACTACTTCAGAAGCCAGCACTGCTTTCAATGGATTATATATACATCTGGTTTCATACAATTATCAAACAAGTTTATATATGGGCCTCGACGCCAGAAAACAAGTCTTCGGAGGTTTGCGAACAATGGCCCATATGGTTTCATCACAGAAAGGCTCAACTAAGTTCTCTGTGCATTATCTCTTAGAACTTTGAGACAAGCGAAGGTACATGATGGCCATTTACTTGTCCCTGAATCGGCATAAAATTTGCTCATTTCACACCCTGCTAATGTAAATGATATGAACCAGTGCATGAGATTTCCAACAATTTGGTATGTGCGACCACCAAAGGCTCAGACCAGCCTGCGCATACGCGCAGTCTGATCAGAGCCTTTGCTAGTCGCTTGAGTATTCTATGATTGTTAAGCTACTGACTGAACACCATTTGGAATTTCTAAGCTTAAAAGCAGGCTGTAGGGGCTCGTCCGAGTCTACACTTGTGAAAATGTCAAATTGTTGGAAATCTCATGCAGCGGCTCATATAATAATCGAAAACTTACAAGTTTGGGAAATGATGCTTTGGTACAACATCTCCAGCAAATCCTGCCTTCACTATACCAGACCCCTGAAAAAAAAATTCTGTTGTTTTAGTAGCAAAATAAAACAGGATTACATCCAACAAACTTTATGCAGAATTCTGTTGTTGTTAATTCATGTTGTGGGGGGTTTGTGTTTACCTGTAATGTAGTCCCTTTTTTGTAATGTAGTATGTACATGTAGTTGCAATAAGGCCAGAATTTTTTATATTAGTTGATTTACAAACCCTCCTACTGTGATTTTCCGGAAAGTAGAAATAAAATAAAATTTAATTTCTAAAAAAAAATGTATATTTTATCCGCCAACTCTAAATATTATCGGTTTCGTTGAAAAAAAAAATCTATTTTTGAGGTTCTGTCTGTGTATTTTTGAGAGTGACACTGTTAAAAGTGATTGTCCTGTCCAGTTTTTTTTAGGAAAATGATGAAATATTTAAAGATTTAATACTTACTGTTGGTTTACCTTACGAGTTTTACACATTGTTTTTTTTCTGGAGATATTTAAAAAAAAAAAAAAAAAAAAAAAAGCTCTGAAAATGACCAGTCAACTGGTCATTTTCAGAGCTTTTTTATTTATTTTTTTTCGTCCCCCCGACCCTAGATCTGAAAAAAAATCCCGTAAATCAACTAATAAAATAAATCTGGCCTAATCTCACCAAGGAAATAGAGAGCTGGTTATTTTACACATGTACTTATAACGGTTATAACCGCCAGCCCGGTCAATACTCATATTGATTGCCATTTGGCCAACCTTCAAGCTTGGTGTGTTGGTCTGTGATTGTGGCATTTCCTGGTCTTACAGTTGACACACTGTCCGTCTAGACTCTAATGATTGAAAAAAAACAAGTGGGTAATATCACTCATTTTTTTCAATCTCTAGATTCATGGGTGAAGTTCAAAATTTTGAAAATCCTGAACTTTCGAAATTCAAAACTAAGACATGCTGCATGCATACAAAATGATAACAATTTCAAGTTTATGCATCAACTGTCTTAAGACATACTGAAAATACCTCAGAGAAGATATTATAATTGGCTTATTCAGCATTTTGAAGCTGACTTTCCATGGAAAATCACAGTATAGACTATATCCCGGTAAAACCGCACTGCTATTTCCCCCGCTGATTTGGCGAGAATCAAAAGCCCGACATATCCTCCGAATCCACAGCACTACCAAGACACCTCGAAGGAATAAAACCACGGTACTTTCGCCCTGCTATCCCCGCTGTCATGGGGACTTGGTTGCAAATGACTGGTGCATTAAAGTAGAGACTTTGCCTAAACCTTTGGAACATAGGTGAAATAATCTCAAAGAAATGTACTGAAAATACAAGTGAAAATTGAGACTGTATGAAAAATATTTTGGCCAGCATTTGATTTCTTGCACGTCAAGGAATATCTTTTCTAGCAAAATTTGTCACCAAAACAACTGAAATTTGCAAAGAAAGCAATAAAAGCGCACTCAACATTAAAAAAAATTCTCTGTGTACTCCCCTTAACGAGCTATCCCCCACTCATAACTTCAGCACTTGATAGTGTCCTCAACCAGACCACTTTACAATGAGCAGCGAAAGCCCTGTTTATTTGATTCTTTACGTCCCATCAACAATCTTTCAGTTATGTAGGGACAGGTCTTCCTGGGTTGAACCAGTACTAAGCTAGGATAAATGCCTCTTGCTGAAGGACACAACGCAGTGACGCCACAGGTGAAAGATGCGGTGATTTGTCCACAACCCCCCCCCCCCACCCCCCAAAAAAAAT
Organism: Loripinus fragilis; assembly: GCA_964019695.1. NCBI lineage: Eukaryota > Metazoa > Mollusca > Bivalvia > Lucinida > Lucinidae > Loripinus > Loripinus fragilis. Next base: position 46,906,312 of record OZ026515.1, read on the forward strand.
AAAAAACTAGAATTAACAGATGTCTCCCCCCTTTTGATGTCAAAAGCATGAGTCATTAAATACAATTTCAAACAGAAACATTAAATACAATTTCTAACGGAAATTCTAGTCATTTCATGCAGACAATCAGCTCGTATCTAGTAAAGATATCTGTCAATGTAGTTAACTATTGCACAATCATAATCTGGTATAAAATAGTCATAGATAATTGTTTTTGTGATTGACGAAGTTCCAAGGGAAATAACTCAAAGAGTATAAATGACACAGTTACTATTCTTGCACTCTGCACGTCAACTCATGTTGGTTGATATTTGTATAAAGTTTCGTGAATATAGCTTAAGCGGTTTTCAATTTATAGAGCTGACATGCTTTTTGTGATGGACAAAGTTCCAAGGAAAATAACTCAAAAAGTGTAGAAGGCAGATTTACTATTCTTGCACTCTGCACGTCATCTCATGCTGATTGATATTTGTATAAAGTTTCGTGAATATAGCTAAAGCGGTTTTCAAGTTATAGAGTGGACATGATTTTTGTGATGCACAAAGTTCCAAGGGAAATAACTCAAAAAGTATAAAAGACAAAGTTACCATTCTTGCACTCTGCACATCATCTCATGCTGATTGATATTTGTATAAAATTTCGTGAATATAGCTTAAGTGGTTTTCAAGTTATAGAGCGGACACAACTTTTGTGATGCACAAAGTTCAAAGGGAAATAACTCCAAAAGTATAAAAGGCAGAGCTACCATTCTTGCACTCTGCACATCATCTCATGCTGATTGATATATTGATATTTGTATAAAGTTTCCTGAATACAGCTTAAGCGGTTTTCAAGCTATAGAGCGGACAAGATTTGTGACAGACAGACAGACGGACAGACACCCGGGGAAAAACAATATGTCTCCCGACCCTAAAGGGGGGAGACATAATATAAAAAAAATACAAAGCCAAAAAATATTTGTGAAAACTGTTTTTCCATCAAAATATGAATAAAACTTCATTTTATAAATTTTTCATGGTACACTATGACTATCTTATAGAAAGGTATCTATGTTCAATGGCTTTTTCTGCATTTACAAGGTACCACTTGCAGTTTTGTTCTCGTAGCTCAGCAAATATTGCTTCGGGGACAAACTCTTTGGTCTAGAATTATGCCCAAGGGATGTGGTAACAAAATACCACTTTGAAATTTTCCCGATTCTCTTGCGTTTGCATACAGATGACAGTTAAACATAGAAGATCGCCAGGTCAGACACGATCTGATAGACATGTAGATTGTTCCTACTTAACTTAAATATTTTGGTATATTTTTTCATGTAACCTGAACACACATTTTTTTGTTTGGCCTTATCAAAATAAAAGATTAAACTGTTGGTAGGCTACTTGTTTTATTCATTAACAAGACAGACAGGCAGACAGACAGGCAGCAGTCCTTATGCAGATGGAAGTCTATTTTCTTCTAAAAAACGCATCTCGCTAGTGTCTACGGCAATTGCAATGAATAGACTGACATTACTTTGCCATTTTACATGGCTTCCATGATTTAGAATGTGTTTAATTATCTAGACACTCGGCTTGAACTGATCACACGGCTTGTAGTTAAGCTTCATTTGGAACTTTTGTCAGTCGGACGTTACCTTATACAGCTTACCGCTGTACCGTTTTTTTTCCCAATGATTCTCGGGACTCTTTTGTTTGCCGTAGCAATGAACAAATGAAGAAATGCAAATCAGTAAACTTATTGTTTTTTCTCCATGTTTATGTTTCTCAAATCGCAAATGAGTGCAATTAAATATGTTTTCTCTTTCATCCCTAATCAGTCGAATTCGGAAGTCGGTAGTCCGATGTTGTTTACAATACCCTTTTAGTTTTTCTAAATCGGTAGCGCATCTGTTTCAAGCAATTATCGGATAATCCTTGCTTAATTAATTTAATAATCACCTCGTAATAATCACACTGTGTCCCGCAATCAGTAATCCTGTCAATCACCTGTCAGAATTGCTACACTGCAGTCTGACGATTGGTCAACAGAGACAGGACAGAAAAGCGTGTTGCGATCGATAATATCAAAGGGCTTTTGATCACCCGGTGTTTATTTATCTCTGAGCTACTGGATTTTTAATGTGTGCCGACTAAAAAAACATGCGTACGCGGAACTCCCGCCAAGCGAAAATCATGCGTCCCAGGGAAAAAAAGTGCGTATCAATACATGTAATTCTGCTTCTCCGAGAGCTCTGCACTCAGATATGCATTTTCTTACTGCTTGACAACTAAACAGACAGCTTATCTTTAGCCCTTGGAAATCCACTTTTCAGAATGAGCCTGTAACGTCACACAAGTGAAAAAACGGGAATGTTCAATTGGTGAAATTACATTCTTGGCGAAATTAGCTTCCTCCACTATACTTTGTAAATTAGAAAAAGCGGGTGCGTTTACTAACAGGAATGGACCGGAAAGGACAGGAATGGACCTCCATAACCGGAACGGACCTCAAAAATCACCCTAAAATACATGTTTTAAGTGTATTTGACAAAAAATTTTGGTTAAGTAATATGAAATATCAAAAATCTTCCGTGTCCAGACAGTTTCAATGCAAAAATGTTTTCTAAAAATGTTCTGTCTTAACCTGATATTCTAGTACCTTACTAAGGCTTACTTACACCAGTCGCCTATAAAGTATGAATATATGCAATAAAGATCACTGCATTCCTTTTTCATAGCATGTGCATATTTCTACTGTAGAAAAATCATTTTGGGTGCGGCACGGATGTATACTTGAAGGGATTAGCTTCTTATCTATTTCATCAATATTATTGCCTACGCGTAAATCGGGTATACGCCGAGATAAATACCTTTCTGCCGCCATTTTCAAAGAGGCTGTTCATAGCGATGATTCATAGGAAAGTTTTCGATGTTAAAACCGTGAATATTCAATATATGTGGTAAAATTCTTACGGAATTTACGAGAATAAGTTTTTAAGTATATCTCATATGAGTTATATTGGAATAAAATCCGTGGTTAATGGTTAATTTTCGTGTTATTTTGGACAGATTGCGTTGTTTACAAGCCGCCATCTTGAAAATGGTGGATATTAGAATTTTACTGAGCTACTTGTCACTTTAACTGTGGCAATTTGAAGCGCTCAATGAGTGTAATTCTTTAAATTCCTAAACGTTAATATATTTGTCCTAAATTTGCATTTTGTAGAATATCGTTATATTGCAAACTTTTGTTGCAGAGACGATATGAAAAAGGGGCAAAATGATAACTTTTCGTACTACATCTGTTTATTCTATACCATCGAAATTGTCGGTTGTAGAGCTAATTGATGTGAGTAGATTTGATATACTTAACACTTGATACGTAAATTACACATTTCTGAACTAAAATTTTAAATTTTTTAGCAAAAACAAAATAAAATCATGCGGATAAGATGCTAGCAAAATCGTCTTTCTTTCATATTTCCGCATAACGTTCCACTCTACGGAGGTGTCCCAACACTGGGAACCTAAACATTGCCTCTAATGTACAATAGGAATTTAGCCACATTGCAGGTTTAAAAGCGTGAAAACATACATTTAATTATAAATGATGATTTGTCAACCATAGATACACGTCATTTCACTAAAAAGCGTTTGTTTAACAATTAACAATGTAGTTGGTAAGATGGCTGTGAGCAGTAATTATTTCCGTGACTGCGTTAAATATCTATTCAACCAAAACGACTTATTTTAGAAGTGATATTCTCAATAACTGACAATAATAGCCAATTTAAGAATTAAACAAAAGATACTGAATTTCTATTTAACTCATTTTCGCCCTCTCCACTCATTTGGACCAGACGATTTCGTTTTAAGGGGTGTTGGTGTCATTTTCATTTTCTTAAATTTTTTATAGAACATTCTCTAAGCAAACGGTGGAGACCCTGATCAGATACCGCATTCTGCTGGGTCTCATCTGGTTCTGCACTGTTTACCTATGCCCCACAAAAAGGATGTTAGGCATATGTGGGTTAATTGCGTATAATGAAAAAATGCCTTTTCCATGTCTGAGAAATGAAGAAAAGCCTGATGCGTTATCTTTTTTCTTGGGTATTTTTTTCTGAGAACACTAGATTGTTTGGTATCATGTGAGCCTCGTTGTGAGAAAAACTGTTTTCGGGGGGGGGGGGGGGGGGGGGGGGGGGGGGGGGGGTTGACAAAGAGTGTTTCAAACCAGTCTCCTCAGCTATAGAGACTAGCTTGAAAATTGAAATTTCACCTGCAGCAAGTTTACATATGATACTTTCCAAAAAGCGAATAAAAAGGCGCTGATCAGACTGCGCGGATGCACAGGCTGGTCTGCGCCTGTGTTGTTCACAAACCCCCGAAGACAGGGTTTCTCGCGTCGAGGCCCATATTATAGCTGTATTTATGATCTGTGCAATAGTGAATGAACTGCATCCCACGTTTTTTTTTTTAAATTCTCATCCAAAGTTCATTCTCTTTTGCTGAATAGTTTTACATTTCATTTGTTTTACCAAGCGATGTTTGGCTAATTAGCGCTCATAACCACGGACGTATATTGGGGGGGGGGGGGGGGGGGGGGGGGGGGGGGGGGGGGGTAAATTTTAGATCCGTCACAGGACGCGGATAAGATGGAAATCCTAGGTTCATTTCTTCCGCGGAATTAATTTACTTTTTACAGGAACAACTTCGTGTTTGGTATCAAATTGCAGCTAAGAAGCTTCTCCATAAAACGGTGCTATTCTTTCAGACCTATCGCTTCTTACCGAGATGCTAGGGGCGAAGAAACACATGCCCATACACATGCGCGTCTCTTTCTCGTTAAGTGATTCGTCACTTTATCGAAATTTCTGCCGCATACCTGGATTTCAGCGCGGCAAAGATCGAATAACGATTATCGGTCAATCTATTGGTGTTTCCAGTCCAGGTAATATAACGTCCATGGGTGCCGTAATTGTCAAAGCACACTCAAATAACGAAATGCTGTACCAGCAAACATGATATATTTGTCCCATATGGGCTATTTATGTGTGGCTACCCAGATGGGTATTAGTCTAATCAGTATAACTGATAAGGTTGAACTAATTGCAACAGAATTTTTTCAGCAATCATGCGACTGTTTGGGTTATTTTAAGCAACATTCTAAAAGTTGCAAGTCCTATCTTGTGGGGAAGTATAGATATTTTCGACTTTAAAATGATCAATTGTATGCTTAAAGCGGCCATTGAAGATTATTGTTTATTCATTGGGACACTTTTTCTGCTGTTGTTTTAAGTCCTCTAGGCTATGATTATAGACTTTTTTTTATTATATGAGTATTACACATGATAAAAATCATATCAAATCATATCAAATTAGCCGAAAGGTTAAAAGTCAGGGGCTGAATTACCCCACCCACCATATTTCAATCGTATTAAGATTAGAAACATTATAGTTCTGTTTACTTTTCTATTACAACATATACGTATTATTTTAACAGTGTTGAGGTTTTGTGATTGGACTTAATGACTTAACAACATACCTTATGGTTTTACAGTTATATACGTTACTTACTTTAAAATGTATTACTTTTTAATGTAGTCACGCTATCATTAGACCATAGGCTGCCAAAAAACCTCTAGGGAATGTGGTTTGTAGACTGCGATTTTCTAAATAACATTATACTAGTCACATATTAAAGTATGTTAGCTTTTTTTGCGGTCGAGGCGTTACCCTGCAATAGCAACACTCACTACGTTACCCTATAAATAATAGGAATTCCTATAGTGTTATTATATCAAATTATTCCTTATTTTTTATCCCCCGACAAAGTCGTAGGGGTATAGTTTTGGCATCGTCCGTGCATCCGTCCGTCCTTCCGTCCATCTGTCCATTCCGTCCGTCCGTCCGGCACCATATCTCAATACCTATTGGTCAAATTTGATTCATTCTTGGTACCAATGATAAGTACCATGGACTCTCGATATCCTATAAGTTTGGTCATAATCAACCCCTTAACACTTGAGTTATTGCCCTTGTTTTAGTATAGACATATAAGGCAAAACCTATATTAGCTTTTTTGTGTGATGATCTTCACATTTCATCAAAGCTATTATATTTAACAACTTCTCACTATTAGACCATGATTGCCAAGTGCCTGTAGATAAGCATGGCAGTGTCAAAGTTTTACCCCACCCCCTTTGACCCCACCTAAGGGGTCAAAGGTCAAATATCTAAATTTCGCAATAACTAAGGCAATTGTAAATATTTTTTGCTGAAATTTTGCATACAGGCAGAGCAGCAATAGATATGAAACATATCAAACGGAATTTTAGTATGAAGGCCAGGGTCCGAGCCTGTTGGGTGGACTTAGGGGGTGGGGCCGAGGTCAAAATTAAACTTTTTCAGAATATGGTCATGTTGCATATCAAATTAAAGCTTACTACGCTGTCAGCAACATGGTAGCAAATATTTTGCCCGAAGACACACCCTCGACCCAGGAGGTGGGGTCAAAAGGTCAAACTATATTTTTCTGAAAGTAGTCATGTTGCATATCAAATTAAAGCTGACAACGCTGTCAGCAACATGGTAGCAAATATTTTGCCAACAGACACACCCTCGACCCAGGGGATGGGGTCAAAAGGTCAAACTATATCTTTTTCTGAAAGTAGTCATGTTGCATATCAAATTAAAGGGAATTGAGCACAGAGCACAATGAAAGCAAACATGCTGTCGTTACACACACCAACGACCCTTGGGGTGGGGTCAAAAGGTCATTTTCTTTTTTAAAAGTGGTCATGTTGCATATCAAATTAAAATGGAAGAAGTGTAGACCTACATGCAAGGTAACACTTTGAATTTACACACACCCTTGACCTCTAGGGTTGGGTTTAATGGTCAGATATTGAAATTGTGCGGATGTAAGTATATTTTTTATTAAACTAAGCACTAAAACATACTTGACAGGTGTTTGTTATGATCTGAATAATACTGAAGGTGAACTAAGGGTTAGATAAATGGGATTTATGTTTTGTGATTTACATGTTTCTCTCTAAAAACCCTTCGTCGGGGGGATATAAATTCGACGAATTTGTCTTGTTACATATCAATATTATCTTTTAATTGAAAGCAAATGACTAGCAACATGATTTAAGTAATTAAGGCACCTGCTGTTACAGTTATACATGTTACTTTATATTGAATACAATATTTTAATGCAATAACAGCACTATATGAGTTTACACTACTAATGTACAGTTGTGCTAAGACTAAAGGTAACACCCTTGTGCACAAATATATAAACAGCATTTTTAGAAACTACTTACATTTATGATCAAATTATGTTTCTTAAATGCTTATATATGATATCTTTTTATCTCTATGTTTGTGTTTCCTTCTGTATATGTATTAAATGAAATATACAAGACATTTTTTCACTGACTACAGCTTAAGTTAGATGAAACATTGATATAAAGCAAATGTAGCTGCTTAGTTAACTGCCAAAATACATATTATCATAGCTTATAAGCTATTGACTACAACAACTATTTTGATAACATTTTGGGACAAACGCTAACTCAAAACTCCTAAAATTACCTTTATCATTTCAAACAAAGGTCAAAATCGAGAAATGAAACATTAAGCAGACATCAATCCTTGTCATATTGAAACAAACTGTTTTTATTGTAATGGTTACTGTCCCACACATGGCACACGCATACCTATTCATATGATTATAATAGCTTTATATCGTTTAGAAGCATATATAGTTTGTTGAAGAAAGAATACAGGTTATCTTACGTTTGTTTAAACATTTAACTTTTCCATCTAGCATTCTGAAAGAACATTGTAACATATATTTGACATTAACTACTTGAATGTCATCAGATCTAATTCAGCCTGACAATTTTGACTGTTAAGTCTTATAGGTTTAAATTCGTTTTGTAGATAAAAATCGACTTGTTTCCTTGGATATGATCATATCAGATGAGATCATTACCATTAAGTAAAGTAAGAAAACCCACCATTATACTTGATTTTCCCCATTTTTAGGGAAATGTTTTCTTCTAAATAAAAGATCTCGTTATAAAGTGTTATTATTTAAGCAAATGATCAGAAGAACTAAGTTGGTGTGATATATAGTTTCATTAATTAAACAATGCAAAGTATGCTGAAAATAAACTAAAATCAGCTTAAAAGCATAAAACAAGTAATGTGTCACCATCTACAGTATACAATTTGATTATGAGACAGTCTCTTTAAAATAACTGATTTGATACACATATAATGCATACTATCTAAAGTAACATATATCGAATTTTATTCTACCAACTCTTTGCCGATTGATTCTATCTGGAATGTTAGCAAAGAAAAATTGTATGCTACCACCTCCATAAAAACGTTTAGTAATGAGCAGCTTTTTCCCCGTTAATTGACCTAGATATCCATAACTACTAGCCTGTACCATGTTACTTACTATGTCTGTATAATGTGAACAACAGTAAACTGGGTAAACAAAAAATATTTTTAATCCTTCAATCAAACTTAGTTTTTTGTTGTTGCTTTTTTTCAGATAATTATTACAAAAAATCTACATCCACCATATATTAGCTTTTCAAGCCCAATTGTATACTGTCTTTAACATTTGGGACTAGAGTAGGTTCTTATGATATATTCTATACGGTTGTATATGTTACTTTGATATATTTGACAGGATTCTTCTACTGTTACTAAATACCTATCTTTTTCTTTGATATGAGTTTTAAAATCTTTATCTTTGGATAAATCAAAATAAATATTTTGTAGATAAAACGATCAAATATTTACTATTTCACAAATTTAAATATATCAAATTTAGTGTATAGATATAGTTTCTTGATAAGAACTGATAATTATTTTAGGACAAACTGGTATCTTGTTATAAATTAAACACAACAGATTTGAAATGAAATAAAATACCACATGACCTTTAAGATAAGGTATTTAGTTATATATGTAGCAAGTCTTAAAGTTTGTAGTATGCGTTACATATTGCCATACAAGCAACAAAATGATACTTTACACCAGAAAGAAACGAGATTATGTACAACTTTTCACTCTAGTTTATCCATTAAATGCTCACTTATGGGTTTTAAAATTTGATAGATAGCATAACATGATAACTTTCAAAGTGAAAAGGTTCTTACCATATTCAACATTTTATTTGGGATAATCACATTCCACAGCTTATAATTCTTTAAGTATTCATGATGAAACAAGCTATTTGTAGTTTTTGAAATTGTCAGTTAATAGTCGTTTAGGAATGAGGTTAGTTAAAACCTAAATACTCATTATAAAGCTTCTCAAATGAAACTAGTGAATAAAATTTTAATGATTTCATAATGTGTAGTTGGAAATGTAACGTAAATGACATAAATAACATAAAGGTGTGTTTTTGAAGCAAACAATTTATTTTGATACTTGTTTAGGCCCCAAAACAAGCTTTTGGCAGTATAGAACAACTGTATACATCAGCGGGATACCACCTGGATACCATTTCTTTTTCATTTGTCGCAATTTTGTTTTGAAAGTAAAAACAATGGGGTATGTGTATATAAAGCATCCTCCTGAAAAACTGATACCACAATTTAACCACACAGTGTGTCTAGAAATGTTGTAAAAGGTTAGTCCTTACTCATGAAGTCAACCCTTTTCTGGCAGGAAAACTGTGCCAATCGAGTTTTCAAATATTTAGCGTGAGTCTGATTGATAATCTGACTTTTAAATATTTTGACATCAGTAGAATGGATGTGAGCTTTAATCTTAATAAGGCTACATATATACTTTCATAAAGATTATTCTCTCCCTGCCACTGACTGTCAGTTACTGATGACAGTATACAGTGTTCATTAAGTACGGGTAAACAACTTATGGAACGGAGCAATGATAACTGACCATCATGGTATGAATTATGATTGAAAATAAACTAAAAAAAAACGGTTGAAAGTAACATTGTCCAATCACAACAACAACAACTACAACAACTGTTATATTTATTGTGAGAGTCACTATATGGTTATCAGTGTGTTATGAATGTTAGAATAATACTAATATATTGTAATAGAAATGTAAACAGAACTATTGTGTTTCTTATCCAAATATATTGGTGGGTGGGGTAATTCAACCCCTGAATTTTGAAATTTTGGCTCATTTATATGATTTTATTTGGGTTTCTTCATGTGTAATGCTCATATAATAAAACAAATTCTATAATCAAAGCCTAAAGGACTTAAAACAACTGCAGAAGAAGTGTCCCATTGAATATACAATAATCTTCAATTACAACTTTAAGCATAAAAGTGATCATTTTTAAGTTGAAGATATGAGCACTTCCCCACAAGATAGGACTTGCAACTTTTAGTATGTGTTCAAAGACATATTAATGCAACAAATAAAACTAATGGCATTTCTGTTGCAATTAGTTCTAGGTTAGCCTATTTTTGAAGCCCCACCGACTAGTCTATATCACAGAACAGCTCTTATATCTTGGCATTTGCTTGACTATTTTTGTAAAAACCAGGGACAATCATGTGAGCATTGGCATGGGGCCTATAATTTAAACAGCTGCCATTGGATCAGACTTATTTCTGGGCCCTTATTTCTATAGAATGTGCATCTTCAATAATGAACTGGCACAATTTAAATGAACACACGTCAATCAAGTAACAAACCACTGACGGTGCTCATATGCACTTAAAAAGGTGCAATATCAATAGAAACTGAAATTTCAAGATAAATTATGATAAAATAATAAATTTAGTTGCATAAAACAAATTTATTTTGATGTCCTTTCCGGTTATGGAGGCCCATTCCAGTCCATTCCTGTTATTATACGCACCGAGAAAAAGCCATTGAACATAAATTACTTTCTATAAGATAGTCATAGTGTACCATGAAAAATTTATAAAATGAATTTTCTTTCATATCTTGATGGAAAAACAGTTTTCACAAATATTTCTTGGCTTTGTATTTCTTTTTTTAAGGGGGGGGGGGGGGGGGGGTCTGTGGACAAATCACCGCGTCTTTCACCTATGAGTGACGCTGGTGAGGCTCGAACCCGAGGCCTCTCGGTCAAGCACTCTACCACTGAGCCACTGCGCTCCCTAGCAACAGCCTTGAAAAATGGACAATATGATCCCTTTAAAATTGGGATAACTGAAAAGTTGTTTTATGAGTCAGCTTCCTATTGATTTTTTGCGAGCTGCTGAGACTGAGGCGTCAATATTTTGCCCTTTTTCTCTCTTCCAAAGCAAGATGCAGAAATTGCATTCAGGTGCCTATATTTCTCTTACATTGTCAATAACAACAGGCTGATTTGCGATGACATCATAAGACTCCATCAACTTTAAAACGACTGAAATTTCTGTAATTTTCACACAGATGCATGAAACCGGAAGATTAAATTTGCTAATGCAGTCTGGGAAAATGTGATGACTAGCCACCCATTAGCCGTGCCTATATACCTACCTACCTACCTACCTACCTACCTACCTGTGCATAGAATGTTAGATATGCCTGCCTGTCTTGGACTTAAAAAAAACACAGTACGAGGGTAAAGCTTATGTTTCATGGCACAGAGTACGGTAGAATCTCGTAAATTCGAAGTCCTAGGGATTTTATTCGGAAGCATCGAACATTCGAGTTATAATATATATTTAACCCCCAAAACTCATAAATACCAGGGGTTTTCTCTATCAAACATAACGTTGATCAACGTTATGTTGTGTGTGCGTAAAAGAAACGTCGCAAGGAGACGCGCATAAAACATGTATTTTATAGTTAGTATTTAGAATAGTCCATAAGTAGGCCTCTGAATCTATTGTGTCCTGAATTTGTTTCAAATTAGCGAGTATTTCGAAAAATCGGAGTTCAAATGTTCGAGATTTTATTTTATTTTGCTTTGTTAATTTTTGGCGGCATAAACCTTGCTTTGATTTGAGCAATATTTCATTTTATATAAACCTCTCAACAGCCTCTACAAAGCCTCCACGAATGTGACACATGTCATTTACTGACATGTGACTATGATTTCAGAAAGATATGCGTTCTTAAATGGGTCTTGTGGTCTTGAATGCAGACCACTATACCTGCACGTTTATAGAGATAGCTTTTGTCTGATGCCTGTCTTATCCTTTTCCCCCTTAATGTCATACTCAACATACACTGTGTCGTTATCAGCCTTGACTATCAGGGGCATCCCCTTGACATCCACTTAAATCGACAATTCCAATCTGCCTTCTCATTTGAGGCAAATTCTGACCCGCCCTCAAAAGGAGCTAGTCCAATTCTCCTCCATGGGAGAAATAACAGATGACCCGAAAGTGGTAGCTTAACTGTTTAACTGTTGGATGGACTTAAAGTGCATAAAGCACCTCACACTGCCCAGATTGACTCAATGCAAGGGTGTTTTAAGAGTGTTTACACATATTTCACATATCCTAGCACTAATCTATAATGAATCTTTAGCTCAGGGCAATGCTCCAGATGATAGGTGACAAGCAAACATATCCCCGATCTTTAAGAAAGGAGAAAAATACCAAGACCGTCGTCGCCAGTCCACTTTTTTGGCCGAGTATGCTTTCTGCCGTGTCCGTTATTTCACGTTTCAGCTCATTTTACTTAGTGCTTACAATTAAATGCCCATTACGTGCATGTCATCAATAGACCAACCCTCGGACCGACCTAGCCAAGGTGTGAAAACAATGAAAAATTATAATTGCACCTGCGTGATTAATTTCATTATCAGATGGTCTTAATGGACGTTAACATACTTATGTACCATGTAGAGAGAAAACCTGGCGTAGCTGCATGCGAACATCAAAGGCGCAGACCAGCCTACACATCAGCGCAGTTTGTTGTTCGCTCTCTGGAAAGTAAAATGGATAAACTTGCTACACGCAGACTTTCAGCACTCTTGCTAATCGTATTGTATGAGATAGGTCTTCTCGTGTTGAGTCCCAGTTAATTTCTATTTTCCAGTTTCATTCCCTCAATTTGACATATTTTTTTTCTACTTATTCCAAATCAAATAACATGTCGAACGACAAAGTATGTTTGAAACGTTTTGAATTTACATATATGAGCATCGTGAGCCTGTGTTGTTATATGGATATACAAGTCTCGCCTGTTCCAATTCAGCCTAAGACTTTAGGTTTCGACTTTAAGAAGACTGAGCAGAGAAATGTTTAGCCGTCGTGGTTCGACAATAGGCCCTGGCTTCATTACGATGAAGCCAAAGATCTCACCTAAGGGAACTCGTCAAGGAAATTATGCGCAGCCAAATTCTAGACGAAGCCTGCGTTCTTAACGGGTGTTCTATTTGAAAGGACGCTAGTGTATATCTTTTCGAAACGCGACTCTTTGAAGTACCACCAAGGACCAGTGTTAAAAATATTTTGCCAAAACCTACATAGATGAAAAATGTCAAAGAAACATGCTGAAGAAAAAAAATCGTGACTGTCTGAAAAAGATTTTACCCTGCACACGGTTTCTCGCGCAATAAGAAATATCTTTTCTTGCAAATTAATGTGTCCAAAATGACTGAATCTGATTCCAGCATAAAAACCTATTCAAAGAACACATAGAAGCGCTCAAATTTCTCGGGGGAGGTCCTATAAACCCCCCTTATGAGAGTGGGAATAATCAACCTCTCGTGCTCTCCCCCTCTCGTGCCTTCAGCACTCGATGGTTTCCTCCGCCGGACCACTTCAAATATGCGGCAAATGCCCTGCAAGAGTGGTCTGTACCAGTATTTCTAAGGAAACCATAGACCACTTTTGATTTTCCAGGGGGTGGGGTAAATGTGTAATTCTTAACCCCCCCCCCCCCCCCCCCCCCCGGGTTTAATCCCTGTCCCCCTCTAGATCTGTGCATGGCAAAAGTGGCAATAACTAAATGTATTACGTATAACTCTTCACTTTTATTGACTGAGTATATTAATTGTAGAATCCGACTTGGGCCTAGAATGAATAGAGTGTAATACTCAAACGTGGTTAATTTTGATGTGTTTCAAAGAGTCTTCACTGTTTTACTGTCATCTGATTAAATGAAGAATCTTAATGATTTGTATCCGTCTCTTATCAATAACCATGATTGTGTCTTTCAAGGAAACTATAAAGGGCTTATTTTAAATGACTAATATTGACAAGCCAAAAACTGGTGGAAAAGAATCAGTAACATATTTTGGTAACAGGTAATGTAAGTGATTGCCTCAAAAAGGTGGATGGGCTAAAATAATGGCTGCATTTTTAAGTAAAGTAAAAGAGTTAACCCTTACAGCGCCAATAACAAAAAAGCTATCTCTTTTGTCGTCTGTTGAAATGTTTTACAAGCTTCTTTGATAAACGGTATAGACCAAGCAGTCTGATCCATACTTACATAAAATAATGTTAGCATATATATGCAGCAGACGAATTAGGCAGACAACATTTTCAGAAACGTATTTTTTCAGGCGTGTGAATGGTGAAATTTATCAGCACTTGTACAAGACAGCTTTTATGGTGGCGCAGGTGTCTGATCACCAACCCGACAGCCCGGGTTCAATTCTAAGCCGGTGAAAAGATGATTGTTACATTTGGAGTGCAACGTAAATGGCCCATTTTTACTGTCTGGTATATAACTGATTTCATAGGGCTTCCGTGCTTTTCCAGATTTCGTTCAGGGCTCAAGTCACATGCACTTATATCACATGACTACCTCAGCCAATCGAAATTTGTTCCATTACCACGAGACCGAGCAGCCATGTGTTCGAGGCCAGCATCAAAAATACAAAACAAAATCTGTTTTATAAGGGGGGGGGGGGGGGGGCTGGTTGCTTTGCTTGGTTTGTCTTCCTGGTGTCTTGTGATGGTTGAGCGGCTCTTCCTCGCGGTGCCACGGGGTTGTCTGCAGTTTGTGATTGTGGTATTTCCTGATCATACTCACTTACTATTTCTGTAAGTCATGAGCCCTTTCCTTTGTTTCATCATGGTGTGTTAAATTGATTAGAGTGTTTCTCCATAATGATACATTTCATTAGTAAGAAGGCCTCCATGCGAGCTGAACATTTCTTGCACTTCAACAACAGCCGAATCTATGGCAAATATTTGGTACCAGTATAATGCATTTAAGCCCCACGGTGGCCTAGGCTGCTGTCCGTTCTAAGACTGTTGTTTTTTACCTTTTGTTTATTGTTACTCCCATTGTGGGAGCCTGTAATTGTTCTATGTTTTGTTGTACGTTACTTAATGTCCATTCTAGTATTGCAATCATCTTAATGGGGAAGAGAGAGCTGGTTGCTTTACTTAATTTGTCTTCCTGTTGTCTCGTGATGATTAAGTGGCTCTTCCTCGCGGTGCCATGGGGTTGTCTGCGGTTTGTGATTGTGGTATTTCCTGATCATACTCACTTACTATTTTTTGTTTCATTGCATACGAAGTGAGGAGTAGTTGTAAGGGGTCACTTAGCTTGGCTTTGTATGTATTTTTTTTACCTCGAAAGCCAATTTTATGTATTTCAAACAGCACCCGTGGTTGTTTACTTTCTGACGTCAGTATTGAGTACGTCATAGTACCGGTGTCACTGACTGAGTTGTGCTTATTTAAACATTTCACCATTGGAAGATTGACTAAAAATCTCGTTAGAAACATCATTGATAATGTGGCATCGAGCTATCAAGTCAATCTAGCGAAAGAAAATCCTAATATAACCGAAAATTACATAAACTCACTCGTTTTCACTTGTCAACATTGGGTATCTGCAATGCTTATTTAAATATACGTCACGCTGATGGAATGTTTGTTGATTGGCTAGATATTGCTAGGAGCTAATCAGAATGTGTCGGAAAACTTGGTATGAGATTAGCGATAGCTTAGTTGAAACTCAAACGGAGAGGGAATATGTCGTAGACTTAAATTTATCAGCACGTTTAATACTGGCTTGCTGTACAACCCAGCTTTATGGCGACATGATAGACTGCCTGATCTCCAAAGTTTGATCATCAGCCCTATGCAAAAAAAAAAAAGATTAGCATTCTTGGTTGGTTAATAATAAATAAATGGAATATAAATCACATTTATAAGAAGGAACTATATTTGCTACAAATCTTGAGACGAACATTTTACAGGTGGCCTGGCAGTTGTCCGTTCCAAGGCGATGATTCTGTTGTCGCTTATTTATTGTTTGTTGTTTCTTTCAGTGTGTGTGGTGGTGGGGCTTAGTCCATGTTTTGTTATGTAGTTTTCGGCGTCCTTTTTAGTCTGTACAATTATCTTGTTGAGAAAAAGAGAGCTGGTTGCTTTACTTTAAGGACATATGCTACTAAATACTTCCCATATTGAAATATTTTCAATACTTTGCATACGGTCTGTTTTATGCATGGGCTATCCATTTATGAAATAAAAAGGATATGTCACCGTGCTTATTTTTTCAGAATCACATATTGAAGTTTACAGCATTTGACCAATTTTCTAGAAATATAAAATAATAATAATAGTCCTAATTATCGAGCTAAAACGGTTGTAATCTTCAGCCAGCTTCTTTCTTTCAACTTAAATTACTGCCCATGACCTCAAACTTTTAAGAAAATGTGCATGTTTACTTGTTATCCAATGCTGTGACAAGATACTGCATGATATATTTTGGCAATTCGTCGAAAAAATGGAATTTGTTTTTAGAATAAATCATGTATCAAAAAATCTGATATTGAAAATCTTGAAAATTTATTTTTAATTTATGGACTATTATAATACCTTTCAGAAAAAATAATAAAAATCTGGGGTCACCGAACTAATTCTCTTTCTAGAGGGCCAAATTTAACCCCACCCCCATAGGTTTTATGCGTAATTCAATATAAAAAGTTCGGGGATGACCATTTCAGTCGTTTTGATGATGCCATTTTACTAGTATATGAAGTAATCTAGCATTAAAATGTTAAAAAAGAAAGAAAAAACACACTGAAAATATGTGCGCATCCGGGAATCGACCCTGGTCCTCTGGCTTTGTAGCCAGACACGCTAACCACTAGGCCACGAGGTCAGGTCGTGCGCCGCTCGAAATAACCATACAAATAGTATAGACTCGGCCACTATCGTATTCGTAACCAGGGTTATTGTGTACGTCGTTTGATTTCGACTGAGCTACATTTATCTGTCTTTAGTGCTGAGACGATCAGTTCTGAAAAGATGTCAATAGATATTTCGAACACACTTTAATTAGTTATTTTGTGAAGAAAATGTCGAAACACCAATATGACATAAGAATATCGGAAGTTGTGTTGATCCGAATCTGTTAAGGGTCGAAAGACAGGACCCAGACAACTTTCCCCGTTTGCAGACGCGGAAAAGGTGCGCATTGGAAATAGCCGCATATGTCTTTAATTGTGTTCTTGCTGTCATGTGTGTGTCTGTGTTCTGTGTCTCATCCAATTTTACAAAGGAATTATAGGAAAATGGCCATCTTATGGCCATTCTCCTATAATTCCTTTGTAATTGTTTTGGCCTTTGATCTGTGATTGTGACATTTCCTGGTCGAAATAACTTGTTTTTTCGATGGTTTGAACATGTGTTGCTAAGAAAATAGGATCACGAATCTGTTTTTTTTGTTTTTTTGCAAAACGTGTCAAAACATAGCGATCTGTAATAGAGGTATGTAATTATATGGTGGCCAAATTATGATATAAGCGTTGTGATAACCACATTATCTTATAAAGCTATAATGGAATTATATGGGAAATCTTTTACAGGTCAGCTTTGTATCTGCTTAACAACAACAAAATGTAGGGTGAAGATTTGGCCCGTTAACATACATTTAGCTCTTAAGTTTTGCTGCTTCTTTGTCCTTTCTAAGCGTTATGTTAAGTCCGGGTCTCATGGTTAGGTCTTCTTCTAGTTTGGCAGATATCGCTTAAAGAGAGTTGAATACTTGCATTTATGTTTTTGTTTTAGGTTTTCTGTGCTCAATGTCTATTCCTTCGGTGACATCTGTTGGTTTGTATTTTGTAATTGTTCATTTCCTGGTCATATCAATTTGTGCTTCACATAGGTTGGTCATTTGTCCGTTTAAAACTTATCCAAGCCAGTATGACTGTGCCAATGTTACAATCAAGTTTTTGCTTGGTGGTTGGTTTTATTTTACACTAGGGGGAATGTCAGCGACGAAAACTCTATCTCTTCCTTGTTTTCTACTATTAATCACATGTAACTTTTAATGCGCTTATGTTTGGCCACGGATATCTGCTAGTGTAGTCAGGCTTGAAGTGAATAGTACATACCCTGATGAGTTGCCTCAATGTGTGGCATTTGCAAAAATGCCCGTTAGGCCGCCGGCAATATATGGATCTCAAAGGTAATGCACTGTTTGCTAATTATTAAATAAGAATAATTATTGCCTCTTCCACAAGGTCCAACATACTACTACACGTACTACTAAAAGAGTCAGAGAGTGTTTTTTGAAGTAAAGTTCAAACCCGTTTAGGCCACAGACCTGTAAATGTAAAAAGGGCACTGATTGGCTCAAAAGGTGGGTGGAAGCTCAGCACAATATTTTTAAGTTGTAAGGTGTTTCATGATTGGTCAATAATAAAACTAGGAAATATATTGTATTTATTAGACGGGTATATCTTTGCTGTACTTTTTGAAACAGCTTCTCATTGCTTTTGTTGATTAAGTTTACTGGTGTGGCTTAGAAAAAAGGACCTTGCATTTTGGTATTTTTTTCAATGAAAATTTCCTCTCATGTAGGGTGCCCACCTTCAGGGGCCAAAAAGTGGTAAAACATGGTGGTCACCATGGTATCTCATATTTGTTTATTGGTTGAACTAGGTCCAATCTGTAATTCTACGGCAGCCTCATTGTGCTTGAAGAGTTGTGTGGACCACAGCTTACTCAAAAGCTATAATGGAGGTCTATGGAAAAACATTTACAGGTCTGGGCCCTAAAGAAGAACATCAGGCCTGTTTTGTTGGATACCTTGGCTGCTATGCATGTGACCTGTAATATGTTTTTGATGCATTGTTTTGGTTTCAGTGAGTCCTATAATGATTTCAGCTTCAAAAAGTCCACCTTTTTAAGACAAAAAGCATTAAGACTACAGAAAAAGAGCCTTATTAGTTGGTAGGGGTGATGGCTGGCTCAGTTTTGCACTACATATTGGGCTGGGAAGCATGTGAGTTCCACTACTGCACTATGAGGCTATACTGGAGGCATCATTTCATATATCAAAAGCTTAGGGGTTCTTATATCACATACATTTGTATTTTTCATTGTTATGCTGAAGCTTTTTTTGAGTATTTCTTCTTGTAATTGACAAAATATGGTAAAAATGGCCCTTTCGCAAGTTTCCGTAGATGGCAGTAGTGGTCACTTGATTGAGTTAAATGCAGCAACTTTGTTAAAAAGTATTACATGTGGTAAACCCACATTTGCATGATCATTTATTGTCATTTGCCTTAGTTGAACTTGGAGATAGCACAGGAGACTGTCACATGACCCAATATCACCTTGACCTTTGAAAAATGGACCTTTCCATTTAGCAACAGTGAAGAACAACTTGGAATCCTGCCTGAAGTTGCAGTGTCCACTTTGTTAATTAATCCACCTGGGCCCTTTTGGTTGATTTGCTGTGCCAAATTGACCCTAGACCTTATTAATGACCTTCACCTTTATAAGAGGAGCCATTTCAGATGCGTATATGTATGCGTATTAGCCCGTTTTAATCTTTACTATTGGATCCGGCAATATAAATGACACTTTGAAAAAAAATGCATTATGAAACTTCTTCAAAATACCAATTCACATGCATACTTTTAGCAAATTTATAGCCTGCAATTTATAAAATGAGTATTTTAGGCTAGTAATTTTAAATTTTTGTCAATAATTTGGTGCTTTTCTCTGACCATTTTACCTCATTTAAGAGAAATAGGTCATAAATAGTAGAATGGGTACCTTTTTGGCCAATAAAACTGCAAAGTGACCTTGACCTTTGACCTCTATGACCTTAAAATCTCCATTTCACTGACCTTGACCTTGCAGCATCCTGGCTGAAGTAGTTTTATTCTCCCCCTAGGCCTTCGGTGAAATGTAAGTAGTCCAAATGCCATGCCGGTGAGCATAGTCCCTCTGCATGGAAGAAAGCTTTGCTCTTCCCCACCTCTGACTGTTACATAATATTAGCTTTTTTCATCTAAATTAGCAGAAATTGCTCTTTTTTTGTACAAATGAGTTTTTAAGTGATTAGAAGTTGATTTTATGTGTAAAGAAAGGATTCTATGCCCCATAGCTAGGAGCATGTAATTTTTGCCTTGTCAATGGGGGTGGGTGGGGTAACTCCACATTAGACTAATGATGGTAATGCACATGCATCTTCTATGTATAGTTTATTGTAAGGTGGTGTTATAAGCTTATATGAGAGAAGTTTGAGGCATTTCTGATATATAATAACAGAGATATAAGAAAATTAATATGTTCACTTTCCCTTTTTCATTATTTTGCTATACAATGATTTTTCTAGTAACATATGTAGGGGGTAGGGCTGTTTACAGGGTTCCCAAGAATAACTTTGGGGTATATAATGCAAACAAACAATATAAATGTGCTTTAAAATGTTTAATGGTTTGAATTAAATGGTTTTGTTGGTCTTTTATCTAGAATGGGTTATGTCTTTAGGCCACAGACCTGTAAATGTAAAAAGGGCACTGATTGGCTCAAAAGGTGGGTGGAAGCTCAGCACAATATTTTTAAGTTGTAAGGTGTTTCATGATTGGTCAATAATAAAACTAGGAAATATATTGTATTTATTAGACGGGTATATCTTTGCTGTACTTTTTGAAACAGCTTCTCATTGCTTTTGTTGATTAAGTTTACTGGTGTGGCTTAGAAAAAAGGACCTTGCATTTTGGTATTTTTTTCAATGAAAATTTCCTCTCATGTAGGGTGCCCACCTTCAGGGGCCAAAAAGTGGTAAAACATGGTGGTCACCATGGTATCTCATATTTGTTTATTGGTTGAACTAGGTCCAATCTGTAATTCTACGGCAGCCTCATTGTGCTTGAAGAGTTGTGTGGACCACAGCTTACTCAAAAGCTATAATGGAGGTCTATGGAAAAACATTTACAGGTCTGGGCCCTTTAGCACTCCCTCGCGGAATTATCAGTAATGCACGGCTTTCGTGTCGATAGTATGATTTATTTCCGTACATTACGGAAATATACGGACTGTGTGTGGTCTATCGCCGGAGAGTCGTGATATTCCATATACAGACAACCTCCCGCGTATTAATCTGATTTTATCTTCTTTTAATAATACCATTTGGCAATGACATTTGCGGAATTATCATAAATATAGCGATATAAATACTGAGACACGTTTTGAGACTTATTACTTGAGATCAAATGGTTGGAAGAAACAGTACGATCGAGGATATTGAAGCAGGTGCTCTTTCGGAGGGAGAAAGTAAGAACAGTAGCAAAATGCCTTACAATCAGGCGAACATGGATGAGAGGGACAATTATTTTACACCAAATTATCAGAATTATCCTGTGCCAGTGACTCCACCCGGATTAGAAGCTATTTATTCAGCATGCAGGAAATTGTACACGGAGCAGCCCAACCCTCTACAGGTCACAGCACTTGTAAAATACTGGTGAGTTGTTTTCTATTGTTGCGGACGTGAAAGAAAGCGGCCATGTTGTTTTCAACTGTCAAATTGGTCCAATTAGCTTTGGTTGCCAACTTGCCAGGTGATCCAATGAACATAAGATATTATACAGTATAAAAGTGTAGGATTAAATCCAAACTATAAAATTCTGTAGTAGTTAAGTATTTGTCAATAAATGGTGAATGTATCTACTGTCTCCAGAAATCACTGGTCGAGTGTGGACTCCACAATCATTTTTGTCATTCATAATCATACCTTCATACCGCTTTGTTGAAGTCGTGTAAGCCCTATATGGCTTGTCTATTTCTTCTGTAGTTTCCTTTCTAATGTTTTAAGTTTCCGGTCAGGTTAATAAATTCGATCCAAATCGAATCCCCTTCCGCTCAAAAATTTATCCAACTGAGTTTTAAAAAGGCTCAGGACTGTATCACTTTCTACTACACAATCTGGTAACCTATTCCAATCATCGATACAACACACTGGAAATGACTGTTGTCTGAACGACTTGTTACACCTTGGTTTTTGAAGCTTGAATGAGTGACCCCTTGTATTATTATCATTAAACTCCAAGCCAAATTTTTCCACATCCATGTCCTCTATATTCTAAGTCTAG
Source organism: Loripinus fragilis (assembly GCA_964019695.1). Taxonomy (NCBI): domain Eukaryota; kingdom Metazoa; phylum Mollusca; class Bivalvia; order Lucinida; family Lucinidae; genus Loripinus; species Loripinus fragilis. The sequence continues at coordinate 46,928,578 of OZ026515.1, forward strand.
TATTTTGTTGTAAATGAAAATTACCTGTTTGCAAAAGCTATTCACAGCTTTTCATAATAAAAGTTCCATGTTTTGGGGGTGCGTGTAGACTGAAAGGTGCGGCTGGATACTGTAAGTGAGGCACATAATGTTTTATAATAGATAAAATATTTTTCAGCATAAAATTGTAAATATTTACTTATCCATTGATCAGTATTAACATATATTTTGGGTGCTCAAAAGAACCGTCTCATTGAGACAGTTCTTTTGAGTACCCACAACATATGTTTTGGTTGAGAAATAAGAAAATTATTTTTATGGTACACACTCTTAACTAGAAGCCTGGAGAGGGTTTTATATTCACAAAATTTCGCATCTGCAAAATGGCAAAATCACTGTCATTAACTGATGTTGGTAAACCATGCCCTTGTCGCGAATTTTTAATGTGGCAATATGTCTTTTACAACACTATTTTCAAAAATAAAATACTCACAAACATTTCTTAATTTACTGTGTGCATTGTGATTTCCTTGGTAACAGCGACTTCTTTCATCTGCTGATAGCAGTTTGGACCCAGATCAGGACCGAAAAAATGTCCGTCCTGATCTGAACCTAAACCATTGGACACTCTGATACATGTAGTGTTCCTGCAAGAATCTTCAAAAAAAAAGTTAAATTTATCTTCCAATTGCAGTCCACATTTAACTAATTTTTTGATACATATCATGTGTTATGATGTAGTTTTGATTAATTGGTACAGCACTATACATAGGTTTAGACGAACAAAATTTTTGAGCGTGAAATTGTAAATATTTTCTTACCCATCAGTTTTAACATGTACCTGGCCGCGTAGCGCAGTCAGTAACATGTCTGGAAACAGATGTGAGTCTGACTGCAGATTCAGGGGTTGCGAGTTTGATTCCGGTCCGGTCCCATACATTCATGGAGATTGATCATGAAATATCTACGGTCATTCTCCTCCCTTCCGCTGAATCTTTCAAGAAGGGTTGTTGTCAGTTACAAGCGAAAGTATGTGCACGAAGTACTGGTTGACTGCTTGTTCAAGCTTGCCCAGGAAAAAGTGTGGTTTGGTGACATGACCTTTAGCTGTTGACTTGGGACGTAAAGCAACAAAACAAACAAAAAGTTTTAACATGTGTTTTGAGGCTCTCAATGAGACGGTTCTTTTGAGTACCCACAACATATGTTTCAGTTGAGAAAAAAGAAAATTAATTTTTGGGTACACTTAAATAAAGGTCTGATAACAAAATTTATTTTGAATTTTTAGTGCTAGTAGCTAGTAGTAGTTGTGGCCTCAAAAAAGCATGTGCATTTATTAAGTTGAATATGGTAACATGTATTTACAAATTTCCTGATATAGGATGATTTTTAAAACAATTATAACAAGATCTTTTCTACCGAGTCTTAAATGGCTTTGCATGGGTTAGCTCTTTGTATGCTGGGTAATTTTGAATGCTTTCTTTTGTACGTCATCTGCTGATTTTTTTCAAAATTAACATTTGCAAAAATTCTTTGAGGAATACAATCAAAGTTTTAAAAGGTTTGGATCATGATCAGGCCCATCATTTTGTCAGGCATGCTCTGGATCTTAACTGTTTGCAGAAGTGATCAACAGATGAAAAAGTCGCCATTAGCCGAAAAAGAGTTTAATCCATAGAGCACCACCTTTAATTTGCAGCAGACAACACTTTCAAATTTTGTCACTTTTTCAAAAATAATGAATACGGCATGATATTTCATTGAGTATTGTCTGCTGGCAGACGATTCTCATGAAAAATGGTTCCTTATTTCTTTCGTCAATTGGGAAAGATGTCACAGAAATAGTCGTCTGCTGCAGTCTGATTGGCGTTATAAGAGTTAAAAAATCAATGCAGAGATCAGGCACACATGGCATTAACCGGAATCAAAATAGAACTTTTTTTACCCCACCTGATGTCAGTCAATAAAATAAACATTCATATAAAGGCAGTATAAATCAGGATAAATTGCATCTTTCCATTTAGAACTATGAGATCTATTTTCTATTAGTAATGATCAGCATGATCAGGTGTTTTAATTTGCTTTGCATGGGGTCGAAACATCAGGGAGAAAATTAAATTGGACAGCAGTTTTATCATAAATCCTTTCAAGGTCAATGGCTATGAAATAAGCAAGCAATACCTGAGGGAGTCTTTTGAAAACCAGCACCCCTCTTTAACTCTTTGCATGCTGTGAAATTTTCATCATCTTTTGTTGTCAAAAAAATCTTTTGAGATTATAATTTAATATACCATCAGAGTGTCAAACAGTTTGGATCCAGATCAGACCCGACATTTTGTCGGGCATGATCTGGGTTCAGACTGTTTGCAAAAAAGTTGCAAAATTATCAGACACTCACAGGCAAGTCAAGAGTCCATTCCCATAAAATCTTGAAGTAGCTTAAGGCCAGCTAATCAGTTTAATTGCTTCAGTATAAAACTACATGATGGTAGGTATTAATGTGAAACTGCTCCTAACAGATGATTCACATGAAATATCAAGCTTATTTTCAACAGAACTAGTTGTAGCTGAGCTGTGAGTGAAACTTTAATGGTTTGGATAGGAAGAAATATTATGATTTAATTTCTCTCAAAGAAAATGCCAGATTTCATAGATATTGAACATAAATTCTTATTTCAAATCAAATGCATTTTTCTGTTCCATCTCATCTTGGTCTACACTGATTATTAATGTGCCTGTTTGCAGGTTTCCAGTATATAAAGAGCAGCATTTTTTTTTTAAAAAAAGATTAGAATTGACATTTTATGTTTTAGCCCGGTATTAACATGCATGAAATTTGTCTTGATTGGCAATTTCAATGAATAATCACACAACATGTACATGGTGAAAAAATATGGAAACGCCAACTTATTTGAGGTCATAGCTAAGTACATGTAAAGGTAATAATAAAACAACAGAATTTTGGCCCAGATTTTTGATAATGCTTCAATTACACAGCACATTCTTCTGGTGTGGGGGATCCTATTATCTTAGGACTTAAGATCTATAAGAGTGTGTAATTAAAATTTAATTTTATTATTTTTCAACCAAAACATATGTTGTGGGTACTCAAAAGAACCGTCTCAATAAGACGGTTCTTTTGAGCACCCAAAACAAATGTTTGCACTGATGGGTTAGAAAATATTCATAATAATTGGGCCAGTGCATGAGATTTCCAACAATTTGGTATGTGCGACCAGCAAAGCCCCAGATCAGCGTGGGCATACGTGCAGTCTGATCAGAGCCTTTGCTTGTCGCTTGAGTATTTTATGATTGTTAAGCTACTGAATGAACACCATTTGGAGTTTCTAAGCTTAAAAAGAGGCTGCTGAGGCTCGTCAGAATCTACACATGTCAAAATGCCACATTGTTGGAAATCTCATGCACTGGCTCAATTTTAAAATTACTCCCAAATGTTTTGTTATCTTGTGACCGGGATGTGCAGACTGATCTGTGCCTTTTTTACAACATCCAAATATTAATTGGTCTGTTTTCTCCTGACCCTTCAATTTTAGTATTTTTTAAATTAAATGTTGACCAGGGGTCACTCTGTTGGAGGTTTAACTCAATACTGTTGACATCTGGATCGTGAATTAAATTTGAATTTAAAACATTAATTGGCAGTACTAATTATTAACTATTAATGTGCCAGACATACCTTTATAGCAATATTTTTTGCCTTTTTACAACTTTGAGACATATGACTTAAATGGAATGAAGAGACAAGCTTTTAATAATTACATTTTGAAAGCAATGCTTTAATGAATCACAACCGTTTATATATAACCTCATGAATGGCAGAAATATGATTGACATCTATATTTGTAACTACACTCGCTTGCACGTGCAATACCCTTCAAACTGCGATTTTATGTTGACATATCCAACAGGGCTAGAGGTCTAAATTTTGATCTTGAGTCTTCATCTACATCTATACTTTGTGTATGCCAGCAATGCTTTGGTGAGCCTGCCTATTTGCTAGACAATGCCTGGCTCATATATAATGTTTTACATTTTGTTTTTAACATAAATCATTCACTGTTAAGTTTTGTTTCTTTAAAATGGTAAAAGTATGGTGTTCATTTCAATATTACCTCAATACTGGCTATGTATGACTGGTTTAAAGTCTGAAGTTACTCTCTGATCGAGCAAAAACAATACAAGTGATCAGGCATAGTCTAATTACGCACACGGCACCAGGTCTTAAGATAAGTGTGTAATTAAAAATTAATTTTCTTATTTCTCAACCAAAACATATGTTGTGGGTACTCAAAAGAACCGTCTCAATGAGACGGTTCTTTAGAGCACCCAAAACAAATGTTTAAACTGATGGATAAGAAAATATTTACAATTTGACTCTATATATTTTTTTGTACATCTGGATCAATTATGCACACAGTACAACAGAGGAGAGTAGTACGAACTGTGGAATTAACACGCTTATTTCATTATTTATACGTATTTTGTGGATACCTACAATGGTATTGGGCAATTTCAATTTTGTAGTGTCCTCAACATATTATGTGTTCTTTTTGTAATGGCCATATGAATGATAGTAAATAGAATGTTGCTTCCACTTAACATGTGTGCAGGTATATGTCAGAAGTTCGTTATTAAAGTTTTGTCTATTGTTCTGCCCAGTTGAGTCCCTTTCTCTCAATATTTGCTATCAAGATTAAGATAGCACTATTTGGAACAGGTTTTTGGAATGGTTTCAACCTTTTTGTTTTCGTTTGCTTGTAGATTTAGCACATTTTACAGACAAGAGGTTGGTGGCATACAAAAGTGTATAGACTCCGAGTAGTGTTTTCTAAACACTCATACAGTAAAACCTATGTAAAACGGCCACTCTCAAAAAAGACCGAAAACTGGTTTTCAAGACCAATTATCGCTTAATGTTTGGATCATTCTGCAACACTTTTGACCTTCATTAAGCTACCATTTGTCATTTAGATATTTGTTTTTATCTATTTTTGAGTGGCCGTTTTACACAGGTTTTACTTTACATACATTCAGGTCACTTTTTGCGAGGTTTCATTCAGACGTACCTTTTAGCTTTGTTTATCATACTTTATACATACTCATACATGTACCTCACTTTTTTATGGGGGCAGCTTTGGTCCTTTTGGCTATAATGTAAGAAGGTTGAGATTTTCTAAAGCGGCCTCGTTAAAGGAATAAACTCTTTAAAAGTATCTTAAAATAGACACTTGCCTTGCATCACAAAAAAAATAACAAGTTATATGGGGGTAAAATCACATCAAGATAGATCCAAATATTTACTTGCACTACTCGTAAATATTAGTAGTTATGAGTAGATTTTTTGAATCCTGTTTAATGTTATTTCTGGACTCCTCTGGCAGGGGAGTGGTTATTAGCTCACCTGAGCCGAAGGCTCATGGGTGAGCTAATAGTATACCAGTCACTCCGTCGTCCGTCCGTCTGTCCGTCCGTCGTCCGTCCGTCCGTCCGTCAACATTTTCAAACATCTTCTCCTCTGAAACCACTGAGCCAATTTAACTCAAATTTCATATGGAGACTCCTTAGGACGCGGGAACGAAAGTTTGTTCAAATGGTCCTGGTCACATGACCAAGATGGCCGCCACGCCCATATATGGTAAAAACCCTTTAAAAATCTTCTTCTCCAGAACCAGAAGGCCGATGACCTTGGGACTTGGTATGTAGCATTGGGGATGTGGGGCCTACCAAGTTTGTTCAAATAATGATCCTACGTTAACCTTGACCTACTTAACGTCAAGGTTAACGACAATGACGACAATTTAACGACAATGGCTATAGATAAGTTCCAAAGGTCAAGGTTGACCTTTGACCTTTCAGCTAAGTCGCTTATATTGGAGTCCCATCTATATATTAAATCATAGTTTTCTTACAAACCATTGGCCCAATTTAACTCAAATTTCATGTGAAGACTCCTTATGCTAAGTTTGTCAAAATTTATACCAAATATATTGGTCACATGACCAAGATGGCTGCCATGTCCATATATGGTAAAAACCCTTTAAAAATCTTCTTCTCCAGAACCAGAAGACAGGTGACCTTGGGACTTGGTATGTAGCATTTGGGATGTGGGGCCTACTAAGTTTGTTCAAATGATGATACTAGGTTGACCTTGACCTACTATACGTCAAGGTCAAATTTGCTTCCTAATGCATTTAAATGGGATTTTTTTTTTTGAAAAGTTGATTTTTTGAATACTTTTGAAGCCAAAGTCATTATTCTCACTTGATATGTTAAAACTAATGAGACAATGGCTATAAATAAGTTTCAAAGGTCAAGGTTGGCATTTTACTTTTCAGCCAAGGTCGCTCATAATGGAGTCCCATCAACACATTAAAACATAGTTTCCTCAGAGGCCACTAGGCCAATTGAACCCAAATTTCATATGAAGACTCCTCATGATAGGTTAGCCAAAATTTATACCAATTGCACTTGTCACATGACCAAGATGGCCATCATGCCCATATATGGTAAAAACCATTTAAATATCTTCTTCTCTGGAACCAAAAGGCCAATGGCCTTGGGACTTGGTATGTAGCATTACGGATGTAGGCCCTATCCAATTTGCACAAATGATGAATCTGGGTTGACCTTGACCTACTTTATGGCAATGTCAAATTTGATTCCTAATGCATTTATATGGTTGAGGGAGCGCAGTGGCACAGTGGTAGAGTGCTTGACTCGAGACCGAAGGGTAGCGGGTTCGAGCCTCACCGGCGTCACTGCGTTGTGGTCCTTGAGCAAGACACATTTATCCTAGCTTAGTACTGGTTAAACCCAGGAAGAACCGTCCCGCATAACTGAAAGATTGTTGAGTGGACGTAAAGAATCAAATCAAACAAAGCATTTATATGGGAAAAATCTTGAAATGTTCATTTTTCTATAACTGTTTAGGCCGAAATCATAATACTTGCAAGAAATGTTTAACCTAATGAGACATTGGTTTTATATAAGTACCAAATGTCAAGCTGACCTGTGACCTTTTATCCAAGGCCACTCATTTGAACTGCTACATACCTATCTGAACATCTTTTCCTCAGAAATCACTGGGCTGTTTGATGGAGTATTCATTGGATTTTTAGGTCACTTGACCAAAATGGCTGCAACCCCAAATTGTGGTAAAACAAAATTTGTTTCATTATAAGCTGTAGTTGACCTTGACCTATTTTAACTTTATTAAGGAGATCAGGTGAGCGCCTCAGGACCTTCAGGTCCTCTAGTCTATAGGAGGCAGTAAATGGGCGGAGCTTATCTAATGTCAGATAAGATTTAGACAAATGACATGATTTAGCTGATAATAGCAGCATTGTCACTGACCTGATAAGAGTTGTCAACTATTTCACAGGTAATTTTGACCAGCCAATGAAATTAGAGGAATTAGCTACTGGAGTTGTTGACTCATTGACTGCTATTGGATTTATGAGGATACATTTATAGTCAGCTAGTTTTGCCTTTAAAGTCTGCTCCAACTCTTTAGATATTGGCCACTCTCAAAAAGACCGAAAATTGTTTTCAAGACCAATTGTCACTTAAAGCTGCATAATCTGTAACTTTTGATATTTTCATTTTAAAAATAATGTTTCTATTTTTCAAGAACACAGTAAAAATACTAAAATTCAGGTATACATTTTACCTTTTTCGTAATAATTAACAAATTATTAGTGCCAAAACAACAGCATTTATGTTAAAATTTAACTGTCTAGAATTATTGGATGGACGCAAATAATTACAAACGAGAGAAAATACACCTGTTTTTATAAGATAATTCACTTTTTCATGCAGTTTTCAGCTGTAGAAATTAGATTTATTGTGACAACATAACTTTATTCTACTTTTGCAAATGATTTAAAAAGAAAATATTTTTTTTCGAAAAATGTTCATAGTTACAGAGTATGCAGCTTTAATGCAGGTCAAAAGTATTACAGAATATGCTCAAAGGGGAGCATTCTGCAGTACTTTCTACCTTCAATAAGGTACCATTTGTCATTAAGATCTTTGTTTTGTCTATTTTTGAGTGGCTGTTTTACACAGGTTTTACTGTATGCAAAAAAATAAGTACCAGTAATTATGTCCAGTACTTTAAATATATAGTACAGCTTGCTTTTGAAAGGGAGCTTAATGAAAAATGATAACACCATTAAGACCAGTGTAAAAGTATCTAATAAGAAAAATGATAAAATACTGATGCGTTATTGTCTTTTTTTTCTTATATATGATAGTTTGTCAGGTATTTCTATGCCTTATAACTAAAGGGATTTAGTATAGAAAACTGTGTCTAAAAGTTTGCACTTGTAAACACAGTACTTGATAAATTAAGGGCAGGTAGCCAAAAGTGTTTTTTGTTTTCAATGGCATGTGAAGTTGATTGTAAATATTACTTTTACATATTGTATCATTGTGTGGGAATTGTTTCTTTGCCAAAATCTTGTCTGAAGATGATATTTTATATTCACCCTTAGTTTATGAAACAATATCAAATGTTTAAAGTTTACAAGCCTCAATGTTTGTTCATATTTTAAAAAATCCAAATTAAAGTACATGCTGTTTTATCAGTATTTTGAAACACACTGTAGGGTAATCTTAGAATTATTTTATGTGCATTACTTATAAGAAATTATGTCTGAGGGACATACAAGTAAGTAAAGTAAATAAGTAAGTAAAGTCTTTATTTAAAGAGAGTGACAACATTTAGCAGTACAACTAATCTTTCATGAGGCCCTCAAAATAAAATAGAAAGTTATATGAACACAGGCAAAAACAGAATAACTTTACACAAAATATCAAAATTAAATTGTTAACCCTGAACTGATTTAGTGCTGTCACTATATTCGTCCATCTAGATGTCAGCTCAACTCTGAAAAAACTGCTCATCTGTACTCCATGAAACTTTACAGGAGTTATTGGCTGGCCTGAATTCCACCAAACTGTACAAGAATGATCAGTGGCAGGTCTATAGCTAGTTACACTGGTGCCCAACTCCGTCAAAACGATTTTCGGATTTTTGCTGATCCGTCACGAATTTTCACTTACAACTGTGGCGAAACTTTTAAGACAACGTCACAGACTTTAAGCGAAAATATGCCAGGACATGCATAAGGTCGAAATAATTATGGAAAGTCATTTCTTTTTATTATTGTCGATATCGTTTTAAAAGTGATAACGGACAGCACACCAATAATATTCATAGCTATTTACTCAGCAATTACAATACCATTGTGTTTATTGGCAATAAGGTTTCCTAGACGTTTTCATAAGTAGGATTAGTAAAATAAGAATAATTTAACCTGGAAGCATGATTCTATAGATTCATAAAATAGTTATATTTAATATCTTGTGCATATCTGTTGTATAATCGCATAAAACAACAAAACTAAAAAATGTAATGTCACAGTTTGGTTGATACAATATCACGGTTTTGAAAACGATTCAAATGGAACTGTCACGGTTTATTTAAGACATTTTTAAAAACTGCCTGATATTGGTTTTCCTTGTAATCTTATCAAAACAACATTAAAATGAACACTGTTTGGTCCACCTTTAAACTGACAGCTTGACTAGTACTTTGTAGAAGGCAAACAGAAGCAACTGAGTATATCTAGGAAACGTCACGATCACTGAAGGTAGACCAACTCAGTGTATCATGAGAAAGAGACGTAGGACACAGACAGCCAAAATACAATTAAACTAAAGCAACCAGCTATCACTTGCTATATAATCACTAAAATTGACCCACACCAAGAACTACACTACAAAACAAGTTAAAACACAAACCCGTCAAATGGGAGCAACATCATACAATGGATAAACAATAACAGAATAACCACCTTAAAACTAACAGCAGCTAAGACAATTGGGAGAGGGCGGCTATTGTACTATCCAAATCTTCACAAACAAATCGTTCATCTGGTATGGAGGCTTTCTTACTTTTGCAATGCATCATTTAAAAGAATCAAAATATCATACTGACAGGGCTTCAGATTTTTTTCAAGATTGGTGGGCCAAAGTGACCCATGGAGTAAAAAGTGGTGGGTCATTTTCTGAAATGATGGGCCCAAGCATATCAAACTAACCATAGTTGACATTTGGGTAGTAAACTTTACCTACACACTGACACAGACACGTCTTGATTGCATATATGTATATTGACTGCTGATTATACAGTAAAATCTATCTTAAGCAGCCACTTAAAAAAAGGTAGCTTAATGCAGGTCAAAAGTATTGCAGAATGCTCCAAGGGGAGCATTCTGCAATCCTTTTGACCTTCATTAAACTACCATTTGTTATTAAGATCTTTGTTTTGCCTTTTTTGAGTGGCTGCTTAAGACGTTTTCCTGTATTTACAACTGTTTTGTGGAATTCATAGACTCGCTGTAAGATAAATATTTTTATTAAAGTGAGATTTTTTCACAACTAAAAAAGATGAGTCCACTGGGCCCACTGCCTTGGAAAGTTATGGGCCATATTTTGAAATCATGGGACAATGACCCGGGCCCACCATAAATCTGAAGGCCTGTACTGATATAAAAAATAAAAGGACACACAGTTCACTGACAATTTGAGATAAGGAAAACCAATAGCTAAGCCAGAATGGGCCCAGCTTAAGACAACCTTCAGGTACCAACCCATGAAAGGTTTGAGTTGAAGTTGTTATTGTGCTTGAATACTGACCAATCATACAATTCAAGATGAATTATATGAATTAATGACAAATATATTCTTAGAAAAGGGTTTTCAAATTTTCAAATCATGAGATTCACATGCTGAACAGCCACTGCTATAGGTATAGCGAACGTGTTGCATGGAGGTAGATGAAGTTTCAGACTAATACTTAATTATGTTCACCTCTATGCACATTTCTTTTGATGACGTCATTTTTGTGATGGCCCAGAAACCACATGATAATTAAAATTCCAAAAATTCCAAAAATAACAAAAAAAGATCATCAACGGCATATGACCTGCCTTGTTTGATGCATTAGTTTATGCTAATTAGGACGTTACTTTTGTTATTTCATGCGAAACAGCTTTTTATGCAATAATATTTATTTACTCATAATATTAATTGAGTTATTGAACTCAAAACTATAGCAATATTAAGCTTATGTAGTGAAAAAATGCATTTACTTGGCATTTTACCCGTCTCAACAAAGCTGTGACATTGTATTAAACAGACCGTGACACCAAAACTCTGAGTGCTGTCCAAACCGTGACAATTCTGTGCAAATACAGTGATTATGATTGTGTTGCTATTTCCAGTTAGAAACGATAAACAACTTAGAAACTTGAAGTGTTAAATACATCTGGCAGTTTTCAAATAATAAAAGCACATGTTTGACCTTTATAAATCATAAAACGGTTAAATAAATTACTTACGTCTTTTCTCTGTCTTTCCCTTTTCCGAATTGTTTCGCGTCGACCTATCAGTGAAAATCCGAAAATCGTCGGACGGAGTTGGGCACCAGTGAGTTATGCATATCAAAGGGATTTAACTGATATTTTTGGTAGGGTATAGGTACTGTACTTAAATGATATGTTGAAGTTTTCAACAGCACACCTGATACTGGTTGGCCAATTTTCACCAAGCCATCTGCATACTGTCAATATGATCAGCTTCAATGATTTTTGTGGAGTTACTGCACTTGATGTGTAAATGAATTTTTCAGTATTTAACTTTGTCAGTGCAACTCCCCAGCCTAATACTGGTTGGTATTTTTTTCACCAAACAATATACAGGAGTCATCAGTGGTAAGCTTAACATATTATCAGTGTGCTCTGTTTCAATGGTTTTGGCAGAAGTGCATGACCTTTAATGAGTTTAATTATTCCATACTAAAGTTTGTAACTCCTTTAATTATTGAAACAGCGTTTTACCTACTATCAGCAAACATCTTTTTACCTGCTACCACTATGCAACCACAACAAAAAGCGATAAGCTCTATTTTTATTAAGTGATGGTAAAGGTGGGAGACAAATTGTGTTGTTATATGACTCCTATAAAAGACCTCCTCTGATTGGCTGAAACTAGCTTGCACTGGTTGTGACAGATCATGATGTCAAACAGTGATGAGCTAAAGACAGCTTAACATTAATTGTCAGTGCTGACAGAGAGCTAAAAATAGATTGAACTAAATCTAGCCCAGGTAACATTGCTTTTTGTCAGTGCTAACAGAGAGCTAAAAATAGACATTGAAACACTGACTGGTTTCTTATGTATATTTCACAGGTAAAATGTGTTGAATTCAGAATGTGTCATTGTATGAGAACAGCATTTAACTCATTTATGCCGAATGGAATTTCCCACCGTTATCAATTGAAACAGTCCAGTTCTGTTTTAAGGGATGTTAGGTGGTATATTTTCTATTTTTATTCAAATTTTAATAGAAAATTGTGCAAACAAACAGTGGAGACCCTGATCAGACACCGTGTTAGACTGCAGCGTCTGATCCGGGTCTGCTTTATTTGCAGATGTCCCAGAAAAAGGACGCTAGGCATATACATGTATGGATTAAAATGTAATTATTTTGCTTATCTCATAAGAGTTGCAGAAATTATAGAAGTATATTGTTGAAATAATTTTCCAAGTAAAGTTAGGAACATCTGACTTGAGTAAATTTATAAATATGAAACTACTTTAAATAAAACTAGGAAAAGAGAGACAGTTTCATATAACAAAACAATTGGTGCATTCTTTTTCGGTTAACATCAGGATTAGTCAACCCTCGAAAGTGATGTTCACCTCGGCTTAGCCTCGGTGAACATCACTGTTCTCGGGTTGACAAATCCTGATGTTAACCTCAAAAGGATGCATCAATTGTATATTGTTGTTTTTTAAGCTCACTTGAGCACAAAGTGCTCAAATTTAAAGTGAGCTATTGGGATCTGTCAATATCTGCATGGTGTCCATCATCTTTCATCATCAACAATTTGCTTTAGATGTCATCTATACCACTGGACCAATTTTAACAAACTTCACCAGAATGCTCCCTGGATGACCCTTTACAAAAATATTATAGTTAACAATTTTTTATTTGTAAAGCTACTGCAGCCTTATTCCAAAAGCCCAGCTCCCAGGGGACTATGCTGAATTGAGTTTGAAACATGGTAGCCAGCTATTGCAACAACAGAAAAATATCCATGCTATAATTGTAGTACAAAACAATTGTATCAGGAAACCATTTTTTTTGTGGTGCCTTTAAAGGCTGTATTGTATTAATTCGTGTGGATCTGAGTCAGGGGACAAAAATATTTTAATATTTCACTTGTCCTGCAGGACGAGTGACTTACAATTTTCACTCGTCCTGCAAACACATGAACTTGTCCTTTAAAAGCGCGTGCAATAAATAACATAAGGGAGTAATATGCATACGACTCCCTCGAGTAATTCTTACCAAAGCACTCATCCTACAGGACCTTTCTAGATTTCACTCGTCATTACGAGCGGATGAGTGGAATTTTTGTGCCCTGATCTTGATCTACTATAGCTGATCAGGATATACACTAGCTGTTTCCAAAGAGAAAATTTCGCCTAAAGTGATCTAAACATTTATTTTACTTTAATTCACGCCCGACTTTTCAAAGATTGTGTTGTGTTTGTTTTAAAATGTTTACTGTTAGGATTAAAATGGATGATTATTTTACACCCGGAGGTTAAATTGAAGAGATAGTGGGTGGCTCTCTCGTCCAGGTAACGCCATTGCAGGGGGCCTCTAAACTATCAATACATTGGCGGATCTGTCTACTGTTGTTATTATTTTCCCAGGTGAACCATAGCGTGTAGGGGGTCGTATAATGTGTATTTACAGAGTACTTGATAAACAGCAATTTGAGTGATACTATTTAAAGTATATTATTTAATTTCAAATGTCCTTTAATAGCAAAGCATACATATACAGTATGGGCACTGATTGGAATTGCCTCATTAAGGCAATTCCAATCCATACACAAACTGTATTCATTGTTTTCCAAGTTCTTGAATCAAATTGTTAGGTACCTGTCATATGATCTGCCAGCTATATCTAGGGCTCTGACTTAATTTAAATATTCAATGTGAGTTGGAGACGTGTATTCAAATTTGATTACTCGATTCACATTATCCAAATACTGGACAGCGAAATCACCTCTAAGGGGGGTCCGAAAGTCTTGTCTCTACGGGACAGAAATTTCTAGATTATTTACATATTTTGACGCAGTATTTAGTCAATGAATGGGTGCTGTATGGTTCACAAGCATAATGTTCTGAAAAATTAATTCCGTTAATCATCATAAAAACTTAATGCCCACTGCGGGAGTTTGAAAGTTTAAAAGTCTTTTCTAGTGTTCACAGTCTGGCAAATTTTCATTCATTTAAGAAACTATTGTTAACAATAAATTATTGATATTGCTCAGTTTTGATCCGCAAATAGGTCAGTGTTCTGAATCCCAGGATATAGTGCTATGTTCTTAATTATGAACTGTTCATAAGAAGCCCTGCACTATATGTGGTCACTTTTGTAGTCAAAATCCAACCTAGACCCCTCTTGGATCTCCTCTAGACCCTCTTGGATCTAGATCTGCCAAAATAGGAATTGCAATGTCTTTTTATCATGAACCAGTACACACAACCCATATTTATTTGTTTGTTTTGTTGCTTTACGTCCCAAGTCAACAGCTATGGTCATGGCAGGACAGTCAGTTCACCTAAACACACTTTTCACGGGCAAGCTTGAACAAGCAGTTAACCAGTACTTTGTGCACATACTTTTGCTTCTAACTGACAAGAACCCTTCTTGAATGATTCAGTGGAAGGGAGGAGAATGACCTTAGAAATTATTTCATGATCAATATCCACAAAAGTAAGGGACCGGGCCGGGATCGAAATCTGGACCCTTGGATCTGCTGTCTGCCTCGCATCTGTTGCCAGACACGTTACCGACTAGGCTAATAATGCAGCCCAGTACAATCCATATTTTGTATTGTAAAGAAAATACGTTGACAAAATGACAAGACTGCGCAACTGGATAATTCAAAGTCTTTTATCCCACCGCTTGCCACCAGAGTAAAGAAAATAAAGATGACGCTTTCTCCTTTATTTATAACTATGTTAACTGCTCATCCGAATCGTCTCTTGCTTCTTAGAATAGTCTATTTCCACATGAGAGGATTCACATGTGACCAAGCAAAAGTACTACGAAGTTCAACATAATATAACTGATTTATTAGGTTAAATATAAATCTAGTCCTGTATATAGTCGAAGCACACAGACACATGAACATGGAATATGTCCATAATAATCTTCTTAGAAAATATCCCCATAATCGGCCCAAAACAAAATCATTTCTTCTACTTGACTAAATCATAGCTAAGTCCCAAATTTACTGGAAACCCCAACGTGGAAACAGTTCAGAAGTTTAACCATGAAAGCCCCCGAAGCAGGGAGTCCTTGCATTTTTATAGTTCCTGGAACAGCACTGATACAGTGACTGAATCCCAAATATAGTAATGTCCAATGGACCAGATTCATACTCTAAAAATATAATGTCTCCCAAAAATAGCAGAGCAGAAGTGTGCTATATTAAGCACAAAAGCATTAAGGTGAAGGGCATGGATTCCTAAAGTTAACTTGAACAATACCTAAGGACTCCAGATCAGGATGAATTCAGACAGTATTATAGGTAATTAGGAAATGATGGCCCCAAAGCACATCACATCCAAACGAAACTAGCCAGCCCCTCAACAGGGCTACCCAGTGGGACAGGGATACTCAAGAGGACCCAGGACACATGACCTGCCTGGATCACCAAGCACCGGGCCAAACAGGACAGGAAGGGGCCAACGGCCCACCAGGGTCAGGGGCTGATAATGGCCCACCAGGACAACCCGGGTCCAACCCAACGGCAGTGATGACAGGATAACCGCAACACCCACAGACAACAGGGCGGGGGAACAGGCCTATAATCATAATACACTCATATCCTCGATATTTCACAAGGAAGCATGCTAAAGGTGTAAATTTATAATGAAACCAGAATTCCTTGAGATAAAACATACATGGAGATCTCATTGGGAACTAGGTAAGCAGGAAAAAAAAGACAGTACAGTTTTACAGATAAAACGTACAAACCTCAAGGCAAAACTTAACAGTATAGAAAGAAAAAAGTTGGAACTCCTGAAAATCACACCTAATTATTTACTCAAAATACTTGTACATGTATTGGGGCACCATGACTGAGTTAACTGGTCACAATGTACAGTCCAACCTGTATTAAGCAAGTTCCCAAGCATTGAAGGGTTTGCTTAAAGCAGGTGCTTGCTAAACTCTTTGTATACTAATAGATTCTTCCATCTGGTTTGATACTTGTATGTGTACAATAAACTTGGGATAGTCCATTGAACATATCTAGGGTACGTGTCAGGCTATAATTAAAAAAAAATATTGTATTTTTTTGTCTGAAGAAGATACAGTGTAG
The DNA here is from genome assembly GCA_964019695.1 of Loripinus fragilis. Classification (NCBI taxonomy): domain Eukaryota; kingdom Metazoa; phylum Mollusca; class Bivalvia; order Lucinida; family Lucinidae; genus Loripinus; species Loripinus fragilis. The sequence goes on from OZ026515.1 coordinate 46,945,059, forward strand.
ACCCTGATGAGTCTTCACTGTTTGTAAAAGAGCTCATTTAGGGAAGGGTTAACCCATATCCCTCCAATACATTTTTAATTTTTATCCTGAAAATAGTGTTTGCTTTTTATAAGACTAGGATTTTCCATAGAAACAAACAATACGAACCTTGATCAGACTATGATCTAAGATAGACCGAAGGGCTGCGGGTTCGAGCCTCACCGGCGTCGCTGCATTGTTGTCCTTGCGCAGACATTTATCCTAGCTTAGTACTGGTTCAACCCAGGAAGAACCGTCCCTGTTTAACTGAAAGATTGTTGATTGGACGTAAAGAATCAAATCAAACAAAAAACAAAACTATGATCGAGTTTCTTATTGTTTACAATACAGGCTATGATGACAAAAGTCGTAACTGGTGGGCTAAGCGTTAATAGGACAAATACAGCAGTATTGGATGAATTATTTGCGGAATCATATCTCCGGGAGCCCTAATTTTAAATAATGAATATTTGAAGTATTGAACATTGTTCTGAATTATTGGTATTTAGATCAGCTTGCCAAAGACAAGACTACAGTAGTAAATTGGTTAAAGAAGTGGCCCCCAAGACAGGTAAACAAAAGGAGCATAGGTATTACTGCATCAAGTGGGGTGGTTTACTAATCGCCACAGATTATATAATGATTTTATCCCTTGTCATTCGGAATAAATTGTCTACCACAGTCAACCCAATAAGTGCCCTGTGAAAGTGTCTGTATTGATGCTTTACGTCCCAGTCAACATTTTTTAGTCATGTTGGGATGTTTCCTGGGTTGAACCCACACAAATGGCTACTGTTTTATTGCTTACCAGTCAAAAAAAATTACATGTTTTTCGAACATCTTCATACAGTAAAACCTGTGTAAAACGGCCTCAAAAATAGACTTTATGAAGGTTGAAAGTATTGCAGAATGCTCCCCTTGGATCATTCTGCAATACTTTTGACCTGAATTAAGCGATAATTGGTCTTGAAAACCAATTTTTTTACAGTTTTAACTGTATATGTAAATTATCAAACTATGAAGGTAAGCACAGTGGCTCAGTGGTCAACTTGAAACCGAGAGGTCCCTGGTTCAAGCCTCATTGAAAGCCCTGTGTTGTGTCCTTGAGCATTAAATTTTATCATCTGCTTAGTACTTAAATTAAAGTGTTATGTTATGTGTAACCCTTTACTCCACATTAATGCCTTTTGACGCCTTTGAAATATCACATATTTGAAACTATTATGGAAAATGGAGCACTTGCTCTTTTGGAGCAAATGCTCCATTTTCCAAAATATTTTTAATAGTATCCAGAACTTAACTTAAATTTTTCTTGAACTTTATCAATGTTGTCTAAAAAAGAAAATGATGTCAAGATCTAAAAATAGCCAATGGAGGAAAGGGTTAAGTACCAAAATCTTATGTTTTGTTTAAAAAATTATACACTGTGGCTTTACACTCCATTATTGTCTGTATTTTCAGGTTGGGTGGACCAGATCCTTTAGACTATATCAGTATGTACTCGAATCCAGGTGACGCATCACGAGGTATCCCGCCACACTGGCATTACATCAGTTTTGGTCTCTCAGACTTACACGGTGACGGAAGAGTACATGAGTAAGTTGAAATTTAGTATGATTTTTAAGTCATCAGGCCTCCAGATAAGAGTGTGCGATAGAAAATTGATTTTTTTAATATATCTCAACCAAAACTTTTTATATATCTCAACCAAAACATATGTTGTGGGTTTTCAAAAGAAACTTCTCATTGAGACGGTTCTTATGAGCACCCAAAACACCTTTTATTGATGGCTAAGAAAATGTTCACAAATCTTACACTTAAGTAGATCTATAACAACTTCTGGTCACATACAATGTATCTGACATTACAAATTTAGCAAAACACTTGCCAGGCCACTTTCAGATAGCGGATCACCTCACTGGTTCTTTCATGGAGCACAGTCGCTTAGTGGCAAAGCGCTCGACTTCAGATCAAAGGGCACCGGAGGGGACTAAAATTCCACTCGTTAGCTTGTATTTACGAGTAAAATCTAACAAGGACAAGTAATTCTCTGAGGGTGAAACTCGCTTTTTCTGAACTGGAAGTCTTTTTGTCAGTGAATGGGCAGTGATGAGTCATATTACTCCCTTATGCTATGCTTTTAAAGGACGAGTGCATGTGTTTGCAGGACAAGTGAAAATTGAAAGTCACTCGTCCTGCTGGACAAGTGCAATATTGAAATATTTTTGTCCCCTGAGGGGTAACTCAAGTGCGGATCCAGAGGGGGGGGACAGGGGGTCCGGACCCCCCCCCCCCCCTGGAAAATCACAAGTTATATGGGTTTCTATAGGGAATAAGCAATTGGACCCCCCCTGGAAAAAGTTGGACCCCCCCTGCAAAATGTCGGACCCCCTTTGGAACCTTGAAAATGATAGATTTGACCATTTGACTTCTGTAAAATAAGCTGAGGACTAAAAAAAAAAAATAAAAAATAAAAAACGTTGTCAGAGCTTTTTTTGTCAGACTGACCTGGACGCCCCCTGACAAAAATTTCTGGATCCGCGCATGTAACTGGTTTGAGTCTCGCTGGTGGCACTCTGTTGTTGCCTTGACAGGACTTTAGTTAAGAGTGCGTATCGAAAAACTATTTTTTTTAAAGTTCTGCACAGAAAAATTTTTTTTTTTATTTCTCAACCAAAACATATGTTGTGGGTACTCAAAAGAACCGTCTCAATGAGATGGGTCCTTTGAGCACTCAAAACATTATGTTAAAACTGATGGGTAAGAAAATATTTACAATTTTTCGCTCAAAAATTTTGCTTATTTAAACCTGTGCTTGAGCAAGTCACTTTATCCTCTGCTTTAGTACTGGTTCAACCCAGCCAGGAAAGAGAAGCATAGTGGCAGCTCAGTGGTAGAGTGTTAATCTTGGGATTGAAGGGTCTGTAGTTCGAGACTCCCCTAAGGCATTGTGTTGACACTTTTTTTATCCTCTGCTTAGCACTGGTTCAACCCAGGAAGGCTGGAAAACATCCTGGCATGACTGTAAAATTGTTGACTGGGACATAAACAAAACAACCCAGGAAATGTCCTGACATGACTGAAAAGTGTTGACTGGAAGGTAAAGCATCAAATCAAACAAATAAAACAAATATAAAGGCCAGAGAACTGTGAAATTTCAACCAGCAACCCCTTCAAATGAATAATAGACTGTACAGACACATTTAAACCTCTAAAAATGGAAGGTTCTTTTTGGCATCAATTTGTAAAAAATACTGTTTTCAAAATCAGCTGGCTTATTTTCTCCCCATAGCTAGGTGCTCAAAAACCCCCTCTCAACGAGACTTTTTTGTGAGTTACCACAACATACGTTTTGGTTGAGAAATAAGAATATAAATTTTACACACTCTTGTCGAAAGACCAGTGCTCCCTTCGAAGAAGAGTATTTGCATAGTCATTAGAGTAATTGGGAGACCCTTCGAATATCTAGATTGTTTTATCATAATGAATTGAAAAGATTGTATCAGAACTACTTATACAATCTGAGTAGAAACTTTTTCAAAGTAGCTGTCCACACTCAAAGGAAACGAGATCTTATATAACTTTTAGCAAGTGGTAAAATGGGCCGAGCTATTGTCTGCGCTTTGAGTGGGGTATACTGAGGTGGGTAATCCAGATTAATTAATTAGATATCTACTAGTCATCAATTCTATCACCTTTTGTAATGCGGGATTTAAAATTGTGGACCAAAGTATACATGCGATTGTAGGGGGTTGAGAATACAAATACCTGTACGCTGTAGTCCCGGATAAGTTTGTATTAACCCATAAAGCGCCACCTATAATTTGCAGCAGACGACAATTTCAAATTTTGCCGCCTTTTCGAAAATAACAAATAAGGCGTGATATTTCATGAGAATCGTCTGCTGGCAGACGATTCTCATGAAATATCATACCTTATTTTTTTGAAAATTGGGAAAGATGTCGCAAAATTTGTTGTTTGCTGCAGTTGTGATTGTAATTGGTGCTTTAAGGGTTAAATTTTACGATGATAAAGAATTTTTTTTTCCAAAAAAAAAAATAAACTGGACATTTCTTTTATGCTTATTGGAAATTAGCTTGCCTGAGATGATTTAATTCAGTAACCTTTAAGATATGATTTGTAGGAAAAATAATAAATATGGAAACTTGAACGCTACCAAATATTGAAAAAAAATTGAGCTCTAATTTTTAGGTAAAAAAGGCTTGACATTTCATAAGAATCATCTCGCTTTAATCATCAATTTTTTCAGGGAGCGCAGTAGCTCAGTGGTAGAGTGCTTGAATCAAGACCGAAGGGCCGTGGGTTCGAGCCTCACCAGCATCACTGTATTGTGGTCCTTGAGCAAGACACATTTATCCTAGCTTAGTACATGTACTAGTTCAACCCAGGAAGATCCGTCCCTATATAACTGAAAGATTGTTGATGGGCCGTAAAGAATCAAATCAAACAAACAAACAAAATGATAAAGGGAATTAAGATTAAGAGATAAGAGGTGTTATTCAAACTTATTGTTTTATTTCTCACCAAAACATATGTTGTGGGTACTCAAAAAAGCTGTCTCAATGAGATGGTTCTTTTGAGCACCCAAAACACTTTGGTAAGAAAATAATTGCAATTTTATACGCTCCAAAATATTGGTTATCTGGCCCTATGTTAAATGACTATAATATTTGATATATTTTGTGGGAAGCAAAACCATGGCCATTAAGGATGGCCTTTGTGACTTTAAAAGTGAAAAAGATTGAAAACAATATAGCTCTGAATGAGATCAGATTTTATCCTTTAATCCCTTATTTGAAAACAGTGTAATTCCAGATCAGCTGGCTTCTCCACACTGTACAAAAATGCTAATAACTAGAAAAATTAGGGGTAACAAATCGGGGAGGAGTGTAGTACATAAACATATCCGTATAGGAACTATCTTATCAGGTTCTGTAATGTTTTTTAAAAAAAAATCTACATGAATATTGATCTAAATGAATACATGTAAACATATTTTTTGTCGCATTTCAATTTGGACTGTAGAATACAATGCAAAAAGATGTTTTAATTGTTATATATAAGCTTATTAAAGAAAGGTCAGATTTTAACATTAATGTGTCATTTATTTTAGGCTTTTCAGATTTATTTTTGGATATTTAGTAAATTGGGATGGATCCCATTGTTAAAATGACTTTGAAATTTTCAAACACATGCAAGACTTGAACCAATGCCAGGTTGTGGGGGACTGTCGTACATATTTAAACAGCACAGCGGGGGAATTGTAAGATGTAGATCAGATCATAGATTCTTATACTGAAGATGTGGGCCATTCTGATGAGAAAAATCTGTTTTTGCTAAGAAAAAAACGCAAGCTTTACTAAGCTAAATAATGTAAAGTTAAGTGGGGACTTTAGTTAAGAGTGCATAACGAAAATTTAATTTTCTTATTTCTCAACCAAAACATATGTTGTGGGTACTCAAAAGAACCGTCTCAATGAGACGGTTTTTTGAGCACCCAAAACATATATTAAAACTGATGGATAAGAAAATATTAACAATTTTTCGCTGAAAAATTTTGCTTGTCTAAACCTGTGGTTAAGTGTACTAGATCTACTGCCACTCAGTTGGTAGAGCTTTATTTCTAGACTGGGGATCGATGGGTTGCTAGTTCAAGACTCACCGCCGGGGGAGTCACTGTGTTTTGTTCTTGAGCAAGAAACTTTATCCACTGCTTATTACTGGTTCAATCCAGAAAGACCCATCCCAACTTGACTGAAAAAATTGTTGACTGGGCCATAAAGAATCAAAACAAACAAAAAAAACTAGGTCTACTGCCTTAACAACCAACATCACTGTTAATTTAAACCTCAGTATGTTTGTTGAGCTATTATTTTATTATCTGTGTATTACCGGAAGTAAACAAATACTTGCTATTTTATTGCAGGAGATGATTAGTATAAGCATTTATGCTTGTTTTCAAATCCTGTTGATCTTTTCTCTGTTTATCATGCTATTGTATGCTTGTAATTGAATTGAAGTTAATAAAATATTTTTTACACTAATTTAAACCTATTCCTGTGATCAACATTCCACAGTTTTAGTGTTTCAGTAATGAAAATCTTTGCGGGTGTATCTCTGCGGGTGTATCTAGAACCAATCAATCTATAAATTAAAAGGCAATCTTAACAGTTGGTAGTTGTTCTTTTTTTTATTCCCTCGTTTATAATTAACTCTTCGCTTGCTAGCGGTGACTTTTGTCATCCGCTGATAACCTTTGCAAACAGTTTGGACCCAGATCAGGACGGACAGAATGTCGGTTCCTATCTGGATCCAAACCATTTGAAATTCTGATATTGTTCCTGAAAGAATTTTTTGAAAAAGCTTATTTTGAAAATACTCATCAGACGACAACAAAAGCATGAAAAATTACCCAGCATGCATGCAGAGTTAAAAATATCATCCTCAGAAAGTCCTTTAATATAGTACTTTAGGTATCTACTTCTACCACAACCTCTTAGTTATGATCCTTGATTCATTCAATTCATCTCGCCTCAAAGCAATTTATGGAAGTATAGGTTGCTATTTCACTTACTTCTCCAATAAAATATGACTGTGGAATTATCACATAAACATAAGATCATTCTTAAACCATGCATGCACAGCTATCTAGTGGGAAGAGTGATATATATTTTTTTGGTTTGAGCCATCTTCTACCTCCATACTTTCTGTAACCAAGCAGTGAAGGATTGATGAGACTGCACAATTGTCTGGCCTGATCTGGATTCAATTTATCAGAAACTGGCAGGCGAAGAGTTAATTTTGTATTTCATTTTTAAGTCAGTTCGATCAACATATTATGTGGCTTATAGATTTCTTGGGTATCTTTTTCATAAACATTTCTGTTGAACTTATTTGTCAATTAAAGCAACTGACATGAATTAATAGTATACCGTTTGACCTTTGTGGTCTATTTTGATCACTTTGAGACCTAAAAATAGATGTTTCGGGTATTCATAGGTAGGGTATCTTTGTTAAAATTTGAATTAATTTGGACCACATCATAAGATAATGGTACTTATCCCATACCCACAAAACCATCCCAATGGTCTAGATAAACCAAATTGTTGGCATAAAATTGTAAATATTTTCTTATCTATTGGTTTAAACGTTTGTTTTGGGTGCTCGAAAGAACCATCTCATTGAGACGGTTCTTTTGAGTGCCCATAACATATGTTTTGGTTGAGGAATAAGATTTTTTTTATAATTATGCACTCTTATCTTCAGGCCTGCATCCTTATGAACCTAACATGTAGCCAGAGGTCTAATTCATTTAACTCATTTTTACCTTTTCTCATACTTTGTGTGTTTATGTAGCAAGGGCTATTGCGAGTCACTCACTTTTTACGTGCAGGCTCCCTGGCTCATCCTTACCTTTGCTACTGGCTTGTGCAATAAGAACCAAATTCCCATGTGCTGGCTGATTTATTCTTTGGAAAATATATTAAATAACTTGATTTAAAATTCAGCTGAGATGGAAATTGAATATATGTATACTAAAAGTGTGTGTAAGATCTTTTGAATGATTTGGTTTCAATCTTGGTATAGGCATTTATAAATTATATTGGGAATGTCTCATCTGCCCATTTTGATTACTTTAAAGTGTTCATACCTCCGGAGAAGAGTGCGTAATTGAAAATCATTTTTCTTATTTCACAACCAAAACATATGTTTTGGGTACTTAAAAGAACTGTCTCAATGAGACAGTTCTTTAGAGCACCCAAAACACATGTTTAAACTGTTGGGTTAAATAAAATAATTAAATTGTTACACAGTAGTACAGTGGCTCAGCTGGTAGAGTGTTATAGACTTTGGCTCGACGGGTCACTAGTTTGAGACTCACTGGAGGCATTGTGTTGTGTCCATGAGCTCTGCTTATACTGGTATAACCCAGGAAGACTGTAAAATGTCCTGACATTACTGAAATATTGTTGACCCGCAGAAGCATGATCACAAACAAACAAATCTAGTTGTTCTTTAGGATTGAACATGCACCAATCCAATAAATTTGGTTCACAAGACAATAAGCTTGCTGATGATCAGCAGTTTCAGGAAATTGGATTTTCGTTGATAATTATTTTGCCAGATTTTAAGGATGAAATAGAGGGCTTGTTGACTTCTGGGATAATCTCAGAGCAGATAGAGGGGTCAATCTGAGTGTAATATGGGTAGAAAGTTCTGAATCTCACACAACTGAATTGGGTTCACAGCTTAATTAATCAAAGGACTGTTCAACATAAATACCAGTACAGGGGTTTCAATAAGATTTTTTGCAAGAGGCCATACACCAGTTTTAGACAGTCAGATTTTAACCTTTTATATAGATTTTAATGCTAGTTAGAACATTTGAGGTGGCCAGAAAATGGTTTGAGGCAGTCAATTTGCCATTATTTTGGCCTCCAGCCACCTCTTAATGAAAACCCTGCCATTAGTCTGAATTGATGAGTTAAAACTCTTTGCCACTTGTGGCAACTGATGTTATCGATGAGCTGATAACCTTTACAATCAGCTTGGACAGATCAGGCCCAACAAAATGTTGGGCCTGATCTGGATCCAAACTCTTTGACACTGATGTTATTGCGGAAATACTTTAAAAAATTGGGGGAAAATCCTTTGCAGGAATTAATTATCCAGCATAGAAAGTTAATTGTCAATGGCAGGACTGTACTGCATTAAGTTGAAATTCAAAGACAATGGTTTAAAATGGTTATAAAGTTGTTGAACAGTACTGTAGTACACTGCTAAACATGTTATAAATCTAAGCTCACTAAGCATAGTTATTCATTTGAAAGTTTCAATATCTGGAGGCTGGTTTTGTGTGAAGCTGTTAGAATCATTACTGATGCACTCCTTGAACTCTGGTTTCTTTGAAGCATTGGAAGAAATGCTGAGAGAATCTCAGGATATGCAAGACAACAATGTCTCATTTGACAGCACACAAAAGCTCCTTAGGATCTGCTAGAGCCTTCATTTATATTGCTCACACTAACAGATATACAGTAAAACCTGTCTAAAACGGCCACTCTCAAAAAGACCAAAAATTGGTTTTCAAGAGCAATTATCGCTTAGTGCAGGTCAAAAGTATTGCAGAATGCTCCAAGGCTCCAAGGGGAGCATTCTGTAATACTTTCGACCTTCATTAAGCTACAATTTGTCATTAAGATCTTTGTTTTGTCTATTTTTGAGTGGCTGATTTAGACAGGTTTTACTGTACATGTAAAAATGTTATAATATAAACTATAACATTTTTAGTACAAACATTAGAAACAATATTGTTACGTAAAGGGGTCCAGAATTAAAATTGCTCATTTGCAATGACCGAACAATAGGAGGCTTCTTAAGGTCCAAACCCAAAACTAGTTATGTTGCACCTCTTGCTAGCTGCACATGCATGTTTAACTATGATCCTTGCAAGTGGCAACTTTTGTTGTCTGCTGATAACCTTTGCAAACAGTTTGGACACAGATCAGGTTCTGATCTGGATACAGACAGTTTCAGACACTCTGATAGAATTCCTGAAAGAAATTTTCAAAAAAGAGGATTTGGAAAAAAAATCAGCAGACAAAAATTAAAGTGACGGTTATATCTTACTGCAGATACTTAATGAATATTAACACGGCCTCCAATCTCGGCCTCCTTCTCCAAAAAGAGCAGAGCGTAAAGTGAGGCGAAGGCCCTTCCGGGAAGCAGGCAGTGGGCAAAACAATGGGACACGGTAAGTTGTGTTGACACATTTTCAATCATAAGTAAATTTTCAGCGCAAAACTCGAAAATCTAAGAATGCTATGCTTCGGGCAATTGTTCAAGCTATCCGTAGAGCATGCTGTTTGCACATTTGAACTTAGTTTGTAAGCGTGAGAGTTTTTCTCCCGTTGCACAGTTGTCCAAGAAACGGTGGTTCCCGCATGGTTTTGCCTTCTAACCAAACGTATAGTAGCGTTTGGACCCTTATTCATACTACCGAGGCCCCTCCACACCCATGTTGTCCCAAATGCAATTTTTCGAGATATTTCAATGATAATTGAGTGATTTAGAGCCAAATTTCTTTAGGAGCAGGAGGCGAAGGGCAGGAGAAGCAGGCTGGGAGAGGAGAAGCAGGCGGCGATGAAATCAAAATTTGCACTGATTTTGCTTATTTTTAATAATATACTTATCCAATCTATATCAAACTTGCATGTATGAATATTTCAAAACATTTAAATAAATCGAAATTACTTCGCTTTAAATGCCACCACCAACGTAATGTGTGGTTCACTTTTTTTCTCATTGGAATCATGTAATGCTCACAGATTAGTGATACTTGTGAATTTCTCCCTAAGTTCTTGGGAAAAGGATTATCAAAAATCTCAGACTGGGTCGAACCTCTGTTTTATACCCACCCCCTCTCAAGCTTTGATTAAGAGCAACAATTACTGATGGTGCGAAAGACTTAGACGCAGAAAAAAAAGGAATTCAAACCAAGTGTTCCTTGAAATTTGAACATCGGGGCGCCCCACTGACCGTTCTACGAGACTCCTACGCCTATAAATCATAAATAGATAGTCCAAATTGACAGACTCTTACTTAAATCAACATAATTATTAAATATTTAAACACATCTTTTTACCGATGGGGGCCTATAAACCCATTCTTGCCGACTCTTGACGTTTATATAAAAACAGCATTTGGTTTGTCACTTACTTATCTCATTTTTATAAACCCATTTTGTCCTGGTGACGCATTCAGTCTTCTTTGAGATTTTCGCTATCAAAAAACGTTGACAGCTGTATGTTTTTTTTTCCGCAAATAAATGTTTATAAGATATACAAAATGTCTTCCGAATATTCATTTATAAATGAGTTATTCTCAATAATGTTTACCAACTATTACGTCCCTACAAAGTTGCGTTAAATGTTTGCCCTGTTGGCTGCTTTATCGATCGCATGATTAAGATGCGGCTTAAAATATTTGTGTGTGTATGTGTAACTCTTACCCGGACGACAGTGGCTCACTTCGAATCGAACTATAGTTCGTACTATAGTGGCTAAAATTGGTTCGAACATCGAAATTGTATAGGCCGATTTGGTTATGGGCCGAAATTGACATGGGCCGAAATTGTTATGGGCCGAAATGTCCAGCGACCGATTGGATAAGTATATTATTAAAAATAAGCAAAATCAGTGCAAATTTTGATTTCATCGCCGCCTGCTTCTCCTCTCCCAGCCTGCTTCTCCTGCCCTTCGCCTCCTGCTCCTAAAGAAATTTGGCTCTAAATCACTCAATTATCATTGAAATATCTCGAAAAATTGCATTTGGGACAACATGGGTGTGGAGGGGCCTCGGTAGTATGAATAAGGGTCCAAACGCTACTATACGTTTGGTTAGAAGGCAAAACCATGCGGGAACCACCGTTTCTTGGACAACTGTGCAACGGGAGAAAAACTCTCACGCTTACAAACTAAGTTCAAATGTGCAAACAGCATGCTCTACGGATAGCTTGAACAATTGCCCGAAGCATAGCATTCTTAGATTTTCGAGTTTTGCGCTGAAAATTTACTTATGATTGAAAATGTGTCAACACAACTTACCGTGTTCCATTGTTTTGCCCACTGCCTGCTTCCCGGAAGGGCCTTCGCCTCACTTTACGCTCTGCTCTTTTTGGAGAAGGAGGCCGAGATTGGAGGCCGTGATTAAGTAATTACTTAAGAAATAAATTTGATTTGTGTCTGTTCATGAGATCATGAACACTTCGGGTCTCATGCAAAGTAAGTGAAGCCCTTCTTCATGTTAACTTTGCAAGAGACCCACAGTGTTCATGATCTCATGAACAGACAACAATCAAATTTATTACTTTATTTAGATTTTATATTGTCAGTCAAGCATCAATTTTCATATAACTTTGCTGGTTTTCTGGATATTTTGAATTATACTAGACATAACGGAGGGTTCGGAACAGCCAAATCGCCAAATCCTGTGTTTAACGTCATGACGATACGTGCTCGACGTCAGTCAAAATTTAGTAAACAAACAACATTATTGGATGGCGTTGACGTTGGTCCGCCCAAACAGCGTGTTTGATAAATAGATACATTCATGAAGCTATGAACAGCATCTGAAATGTAAAGGTTCGTTAGAAGACTCACAGTGGAAATGTAAATATCTAGTTATGTATTACTGAGGTATTGTTCTGTTTTTATTTTCAGAAGCCAAGGTACAGAAGGACCCAGTGGCTTTGGGTTTGAACTCACATTCAGATTGAAGAGAGAACCAGGGGAGACAAATCCTCCAACATGGCCAGCAACTCTAATGCAAGCTTTAGCTAGATATGTCTTTCAAACAGGTTTGTGGGCTTTGCGATTTCACCTCCACAATATATTCACCTCCTCTTTATATATACATGTATTCAGCTTTCATCTTCATTATAGTACTACATTTGGATTAACTTTTATCCCACCACTATATTTTTGTCCTGAAAATGTCATCTGCCTTTTACGTCTGCTGCATATATTAAAAAAACGCTTCAGACTAGTTATTTTCATGGAAGCAAACAATATGAAACTTAATCAGACTGCTCCATGAGAGCAGTCTGATCTGGGTCCATATTGTTTGCAATATAGGCTACCTAAGAACATAAGCAAACAAGAGGAACAGACAACATTTCTACATTTAAATTGAAAACTGATCATCTTGTGCAATAATATACAATATGTACAGTCGATCACCCAGAGTTTATTATCAGTAATTATATGAACTTTTGTTGAAAATTCCATTGGTCTAAAATAGGTTAACTCTTTATCTCATAGAGACTCCTTTTAACGCTTTTGCAAACAGAGTAGACCCAGATCAGGCAGCTCTTGTAAGAGCTGCCTGATCAGAGTCTACACTGTTTTCTTATGGAAATATGATAGATATGATCCTACACTAGTGGACCTGACAAGTAATTTCTTTATTCTATATATATATGGTTAATTGTGAAAGTTAATAATAAATTATTCATAGTGGGTGGAGCCTGGCATGAATATTCATGAAGGAAAGGGTTAATATAATAACAGTTTATTCTATTTTACTTCAGAAAATGTAGTATATAGTGGTGATCATATTCCATGGCATATACCATTAGACGGCAGTGAATCTCGGATACAGCATATGTTGATGTCAGAGGACGCACAGCTCTCACCTATAACAACTCCATTTGGTTCTTGTAGCTTTGTGCAGGTATGTTAACACTGCTCAGGGAGCGCAGTGGCTCAGTGGTAGAATGCTTGACTCGAGACCGAGGGGCTGCGGGTTCGAGCCTCACTGGCGTCACTGTGTTGTGTCCTTGAGTAAGACACACTGATCCTAGCTTAGTACTGGTTCAACCCAGGAAGACCCGTCCCTTTATAACTGAAAGATTGTTGATTGGATGCAAAGAATCAAATCAAAACTTTCACCCATGCACTGGTAGGCAAAGAGTTAATGACATTGTATGCAGACTGGCAAAATGTTCCAATAAATTGAAGTGTTTGGAAAAATTGGAGAACTCAAACGCAAAAAATCTTTGTTCTGGATTTAATTATTTTTCTAAAAGTTCAAAACCCATTACCTCCACAATCTAATGTTAATATTACATGTAATTGCTTCGTTTTGACTTGGTTTTGGCGTCCATTTTTTTCTACGTTGTAGTTTCTGGTAACACATCTTTAGGTAGGTCGATGGTTTATCATCCCCAAACTGACTAAAGCTAAGCTGAACTTTATGAGGTTTACCCTTTGGGGACTGGAAACCCCTAATGAAGTTCTTTGGCAAACAGTCCAGACCCTGATGAAATGCTGCTTAATGCAGCATTTCATCAGGGTCTGCACTGTTTGGGAAGACAAAAATGATCTTCAGAGAAATCAAAAGAATTTTAATTTGGTGATCATAGCCTGAGACCCCTCAATATATCTAATGGACCATCTTGACTTAACTGTATCAAACTTTATGGGAAAAATCCCTTTGATCTTAAAAGGGTTAAAAAGATCTTTCACATGTTTTACAGATCACGGGTGTTTGTGCCGAAGAATTGAGAGCAGCCCAACATTGGAATGGACCAGGAGTTATAGAGCTGTTACGATCAATACCAGCGTAAGTCTTAAAGCTTTATCATATACCTATAAATGATACGTCTTTTGCACTGTCTGTTTTCTGGCCATCTGATACAGAAAGCTGGATCAACAAACTGAGGTTTTCTGATTCCGTATCACTATCCTTTAAAGCGAGGCAAACGTCCGTTACCTGTTTTTAGGGCAACATTACGTAAAGTGAATTTCAAGCGTGGAACCAGAAACGAATAACATGGATGAAGTATCGTCGAGAAACGTAAAGTAATGGCAAACGTTCCCGCAATTTTTTGAAATTAAAGACCAAAACAATTTATTAAATCAGAATAATGTGAGAAAAAGGTATATAATAAACATATTATTATAATAGTAACTTAATCTGGCGTACAGTTTCACGTCTTGTGGATGAGGCCATACTATTGGATCATCCTTGACGCTTCGCATCTCGGGTGATCCGATGGTTTGACCTCATCCACTCGACGTGATACAGTACGCCAGATCAAGTTACTATTATAATAATGGGTATATACAATTTGAATATATTCCTTCTCACATTATAGCAAATACAGTTGGTAATATAAAGAAGGTAAAATAATTAACTCTGCATGCTGGGTAATTTTTATGCCTTTGTTGTCCTCTGCTGACATTTTTCAAAATTAACTTTTTCAAAAATATCCTTCAGGAACACTATCAGAGTGTCAAACAGTTTGTATCCAGATCAGGACCGACATTCTGTCGGTCCTGATCTGGGTCCAAATTGTTTGCAAAGGTTAACAACAGACAATAAAAGTCCTCGCTAGCAAGGAAAGAGGAAAAGCTATACAATTTTAATATATTACCAGGACTTTAGTGAAGAGTGTGTTACGGAAATTTAATTTTCTTATTTCTCATTGAGACATTTCTTTTGAGCACCCAAAACATATGTTAAAATTGATGGGTTAGAAAATATTTACAATTTTACGCTGAAAATTTTTGTTTATCTAAACCTGTGTATTACTTCTCACAGAATAGCAAATACAGTTGTTAATAAAATGGGGGTAAACTATTTAAGAGCTGGTGCCAAATTATGAAGATCTGTTTCTGCTGTAAAGCTACAAAAAACAGTAAAACATGTCTTAAGCAGCCCCTGAAAAATAGACAAAACACAGGTCTGACAAAAGGTAGCTTAATGAAGGTCAAAAGTATTGCAGAATGCTTCGATTGGAGCATTCTGCAATACTTTTGACCTTCATTAAACATTAATCCTTTTTCAAAACCAATTTTGGTGTTCCTTTTGAGTGGCTGCTTAAGACAGGTTTCACTGTAATGTCAAAATATTAAAATTGCAGATCAACTTTCACACCAAAATTGAGATTTTTTCTGAAATAAAAAGATAATTCAAAATTGCCTATTAACTGCTGGTATTTGTTGTATCAGTATTTTTACCCTCCTAAATGATTGTTCAGTGTGTAGCCAGAAGTTTTTTGCTAATACTTTAAAGAATGAGCTGACAAGATTTAAAAAAAAAAATAAACTGCTTAAAATGCGTGAGAATAATTTATTTTGCTGTTACACTTATGGGAATGTACAAAATATGAAACTTGTGCAATATAATATAGGCCTCAACACAAGAAAACCTGTCTTCGGAGGTTTGCGAACAACACAGGCGCAGACCAGCCTGCGCATCCGCGCAGTCTGATCAGCGCCTTTGTTATTCGCTTTTTGGAAAGTACTGTATGTAAACTTCCTACAGGTGAAATTTCAATTTTCTAGCTAGTCTCTGTAGCTGAGGATACTGGTTTGAAACAAGCTTTGTCAGAAGCCCCGAAGACAGGTTTTCTCGCGGGGAGGCCCATATTGCACAGGCTTTATATTTTGTACATTTTTCACAATTGCAAACAAACAAAACTATGATAAAACCTAACCGTATCACACTTAATGGAAAATTCCATTTGTCTCAAAAGGGTTAATTGGATAGTGGACTCTTGGATGTTCTTTGGGTAGCTGGCTAAGGGTTTGGTTTTTTATTTTCCAGTGCTGGTGGTGCATGGTTGATCACTGACATGAGACGAGGAGAGTCCATCTTTGAGATTAGTCCAACATTACAGGTAAGTTTCATTCTTATAAAAATCCATGGCCCTTGGGGGTGGGATGGGATCCTAGTCGACAGTATACATAAAATACCAAGCCATACAATAAAACCTGTCTTAAGCGGCCGCTCAAAAATAGACAGAACAAAGATATTAATGACAAATGATAGCTTAATGAAGGTCGAAAGTATTGCAGAATGCTCCCCTTGGAGCATTCTGCAATACTTTTGACGTGCATTAAGGGATAATCGGATAACATTGAAAACCATTTTTGGTCTTCTTTTGAGTGGCCGCTTAAGACAGGTTTTACTGTAGTTGGTTTCTTAAACAAGTTATCTGTTTGACAATGTTGTCTTCTGCGATTGTTAGGTATCTTTTTTAACCCTTTATGAGCAAAAACTGTAGGAAATAGTGAGGGCTCAGATAAAGTACTACAAAATGGCAGGTCTGGTAATGGCCTGCAATGTTTGCCAGGCATTCAGATAAGAGGGCATAGTTGAATTTTAATTATTTTTTTTTAATTTCTCAACCAAAGTATATGGTGTGGGTACTCAAAAGAAGCGTCTCAATGCGATGGCTCATTTGAGACCGTTCTTTTGAGCACCCAAAACACATGTTTAAACTGATGGGTAGAGAATAATGACAATTTTGTGCTGATAAAATTGCTTATCTGGACTTATGGTTTGTAAGAACAAAACCTATCTTTAGGGGCAGAAAAACTATTAAATTTGAAAATCTTTACCTTTCACAATTTCACCCCTCAAAATTTATTTATATGGACCATGGAAGCTATTGTATCAAAACTGGGAGTAAAGAAAGGCCTCCAGATAAGCGTGTGAAATAAAAAAATTCTCAACCAAAACATATGTTGTGGGTACACAAATATGTTTAAATTGATTCACAATTTCACGCGTAAGGAGCGCAGTGGCTCAGTGGTAGAATGCTTGACTCGAGACCGAAAGCCCACGGGTTTGAGCCTCACCGGTGTCACTGCGTTGTGGTCCTTGGGAAAGAAACATTTATCCTAGCTAAGTACTGGTTCAACCCAGGAAGTCCCGTCACTGTTTAATTTACGATTGTTGATGGGACGTAAGGAATCAAATCAAACAAACAAGCAAAAACAATTTCATGCTAAAAAATTCTATATCTGGGCCTATGAAAGGTTTCAGTATATATTGAGTTTGCATATAGCGGATCTAAAATGTGTGCTCATGTTTTATTGATTTATTAAATGAATTGGGGAAAAGTGGCATTTTATCACTTTTTGGCAATGAGATTAATAAAGTCAATAAAACAGGATCACGAATGTTAGATTCTATTTATCATATGACGTTAAAATTATTTTGTAATCACGTTTTTTGGGTGTGAAAAAGTCAACATTTTCCCAAATATACGCAACTTTGTTATGAGCGTCATTTCATAACGTTATCAAAATCTATTATTGATTTTAATACATGGCGTTATATCACTCCCAGACGCAACGTCATATGATAAATATATTTGTTTCCCAACAGGAAAAAGTTGACCATGGAATAGAAGCGGAGGGTTCTAATCTAAGTGGTGTCAACAGCAAGTGTTCATGGGAGGAGCCCGGGGAACCAGACTATGATATCTATGATGACAAGGAGAACCAGTTTGAGAATGAGAGAAGGGGCAGCAATGACAGACACATATCTATATTAGGTTAGTAGCATGTTTTTTTTTTGTTCGTTTGTTTGTTTTGTTGCTTTACGTCCCAAGTCAACAGCTATGGTCATTGTGGGACGGTCAGTTCACCTAACCACACTTTTTCCTGGGCAGGCTTGAACAAGCGGTTAACCAGTAATTCGTGCACATACTTTCACTTGTAACTGACAACAACCCTTCTTGAATAAATCAGCGGAAGGGAGGAGAATGACTGTAGAAATTATTTCATGATCAATCTCCATGAAAGTATGGGACCGGACCGGGATGAACTCACGACCTCTGGATCTGCAGTCAGACACGCATCTGTAGCCAGACACGTTACTGACTTCGCTACGCAGCCCAGTATTAGTAGCATGTAATATCAGTTTGAGAATGAGAGGAGGGGCAGCAATGACAGACACATGTAATATCAGTTTGAGAATGAGAGGAGGGGCAGCAATGACAGACACATATCTATATTACGTTAGTAGCATGTAATATCAGTTTGAGAATGAGAGGAGGGGCAGCAATGACAGACACATATCTATATTTGGTTAGTAGCATGTAATACCAGTTTGAGAATGAGAGAAGGGGCAGTAATGACAGACACATATCTATATTTGGTTAGTAGCATGTAATACCAGTTTGAGAATGAGAGAAGGGCCAGCAATGACAGACACATATCTATATTAGGTTAGTAGCATGTAATATCAGTTTGAGAATGAAAGAAGGGGCAGTAATGACAGACACATATCTATATTAGGTTAGTAGCATGAAATACCAGTTTGAGAATGAAAGAAGGGGCAGTAATGACAGACACATATCTATATTAGGTTAGTAGCATGTAATATCAGTTTGAGAATGAGAGGAGGGGCAGCAATGACAGACACATATCTATATTTGGTTAGTAGCATGTAATATCAGTTTGAGAATGAGAGGAGGGGCAGCAATGACAGACACATATCTATATTAGGTTAGTAGCATGAAATATCAGTTTGAGAATGAAAGAAGGGGCAGTAATGACAGACACATATCTATATTAGGTTAGTGGCATGTAATATCAGTTTGAGAATAAGAGGAGGGGCATTAATGACAGACACATATCTATATTAGGTTAGTAGCATGTAATATCAGTTTGAGAATGAAAGAAGGGGCAGTAATGACAGACACATATCTATATTAGGTTAGTAGCATGTAATATCAGTTTGAGAATGAAAGAAGGGGCAGTAATGACAGACACATATCTATATTAGGTTAGTAGCATGTAATATCAGTTTAAGAATGAGAGGAGGGGCAGCAATGACAGACACATATCTATATTAGGTTAGTAGCATGTAATATCAGTTTAAGAATGAGAGGAGGGGCATTAATGACAGACACATATCTATATTAGGTTAGTAGCATGTAATATCAGTTTGAGAATGAAAGAAGGGGCAGTAATGACAGACACATATCTATATTAGGTTAGTAGCATGTAATATCAGTTTGAGAATGAGAGGAGGGGCAGCAATGACAGACACATATCTATATTAGGTTAGTAGCATGTAATATCAGTTTGAGAATGAAAGAAGGGGCAGTAATGACAGACACATATCTATATTAGGTTAGTAGCATGTAATATCAGTTTGAGAATGAGAGGAGGGGCATTAATGACAGACACATATCTATATTAGGTTAGTAGCATGTAATATCAGTTTGAGAATGAAAGAAGGGGCAGTAATGACAGACACATATCTATATTAGGTTAGTAGCATGTAATATCAGTTTGAGAATGAGAGGAGGGGCAGCAATGACAGACACATATCTATATTTGGTTAGTAGCATGTAATATCAGTTTGAGAATGAGAGGAGGGGCAGCAATGACAGACACATATCTATATTAGGTTAGTAGCATGTAATATCAGTTTGAGAATGAAAGAAGGGGCAGTAATGACAGACACATATCTATATTAGGTTAGTGGCATGTAATATCAGTTTGAGAATGAGAGGAGGGGCATTAATGACAGACACATATCTATATTAGGTTAGTAGCATGTAATATCAGTTTGAGAATGAAAGAAGGGGCAGTAATGGCAGACACATATCTATATTAGGTTAGTAGCATGTAATATCAGTTTAAGAATGAGAGGAGGGGCAGCAATGACAGACACATATCTATATTAGGTTAGTAGCATGTAATATCAGTTTAAGAATGAGAGGAGGGGCATTAATGACAGACACATATCTATATTAGGTTAGTAGCATGTAATATCAGTTTGAGAATGAGAGGAGGGGCAGCAATGACAGACACATGTAATATCAGTTTGAGAATGAAAGAAGGGGCAGTAATGACAGACACATATCTATATTAGGTTAGTAGCATGTAATATCAGTTTGAGAATGAGAGGAGGGGCAGCAATGACAGACACATATCTATATTAGGTTAGTAGCATGTAATATCAGTTTGAGAATGAAAGAAGGGGCAGTAATGACAGACTCATATCTATATTAGGTTAGTAGCATGTAATATCAGTTTAAGAATGAGAGGAGGGGCAGCAATGACAGACACATATTTATATTAGGTTAGTAGCATGTAATATCAGTTTGAGAATGAGAGAAGGGGCAGCAATGACAGACACATATCTATATTAGGTTAGTAGCATGTGAGCCGCGACACGTGATTTCCAACAATGTGGCTTTTGACAAGTGTAGACTCAGACAAACCTGTGCAGCCTCCCTTTAAGCTTAGACACTCCACTTTATGTTCAGTCAGTAGCTTAACACTCATAGAATATTCAAGAGACTAGCAAAGGCTCTGATCAGACTGCGCATATGCACAGGCTGATCTGAGGCTTTGCTGGTTGTTGGAAATATCATGTCACGGCTCTAATGTCTCTGAATTTCGAATGATGAAATGAATATAAGGTGATGGGGTTTAGCTCTAAGGGCCAGTACACAAGATTTTGGTACTTATTACATATGCCCAAAAGCCTCCGCCTCAATGAGACCATTCGTTTGAGCACCCAATACAAATGCTACAACTAATGGATAAGAAAATAATTACATTTTATGCCCCCAAAAAATTGGTTTATCCACAGGAGCTTGAAGTTCGATCCTTAAATCACCCATATAGCCTCAAAACCAAAAGCTCACAATGTCATTATGTAGTAATGACCAGGAGTGAAACTAAATTTCAGGCACCTTTGAATCGCCGTTACCAGGAGGTTTTGGCAAAAACTGAACGTCTAACCATAAAAACTGTGTCAACAGGTCATGCGAGGCATGGGTAACTTTTTCCGACATATCACTGAGTCAAAATAATGAGCGTTTGAATATAAGGAAAAAATAACTGTAGCCATTCCGGCTCCAGTGTCCGGTTTGATGCTGTGAATCTGAGCCTTTGTCACACTTGGAGAAAATACATTTCAAAACTTACAAACTCTTCAACCAAAAAATGAAACGATCAGTTAAATGTGTTTCAAAATATTAAATAAATCAAATGCTTACATTTACTTATCATGAAAAGTTCTGTTTTTCATAAACTTTGGGGAATTTCAAAACTGAAACCGTTGTTTTTCAAATATTGTGTGACATTGACGTCGTGCACGATTTGGCGTACAAAGCGTAACGTCAAGTTATAGCGTCTTAGGGCTTATTCCGTAGATGAAAACGTCATTGTCTCATTGTTTATGCCCTAACAAATAGGTTTCCCAGTACTATATTAACTTAAAGTATATTTGAGACATTGTCCTGTTTTGTCTTAACATCGCCATCTTGATCATAAGGTAGAAGATAAGTTATCGGACACTTTGACGTTGCCGTCGCAACATTCACTGCCGATTGACTGGAAACTAGAGCCTGAATGGCTACCGAGAGCTTAGTTTCACTCCTGGTCATTACTATGTAATGACACCGTGAGCTTTTAGTTTTGAGGCTATATAGGTGATATAAGGACCAAACTTCAAGCTCCTGTGGTTTATCTAGACCAATGCAGGCCTCTAGTGAAGAGTGTGTAACAAAAAATTGATTTCATTATTTCTCAACCAAAACATATTGTATGGGTACTCAAAAGAACCATCTCAATGAAACTGTAAACAAATGTTTAAACTAATGGGTAAGAAAATATTACATGTACAATTTTATGCTCAAAAATTTTGTTTGTCTAAACCTATGACCAATGGCAATGTTATTTTCTATTTCCAGAATCAGAACAAATTAAAGCTACGTTATCACGAGGCCTCCAGGGTCCTAATGATATGTTTGGCAGCGAATTCGGAAAGTAAGTGAATATTGTGTATCATTTCGTAGATTTCATGAAAACCCATTTTCTAAGAGGTCCAGATTTTAAGCTTTCAGTTCAATTGTGTATTTCCTCCTAGATTTCTAATCAAATGCTTTTTTCAAAACCAATTGCTCGAAAAATATTTTTTCCTCACACATAGTTGAGCCACGACATGAGATTTCCAACAATGTAGCAAGTGTAGACTCAGACGAGCCTGTGCTACCTCAGCTTAAGCTTAGAAACTCCAAATGATGTTCGATCAGTAGCCTAACAGTCAAAAAATATTTAACTAGCAAAGGCTCTGATCAGACTGCACATATGTGCAGGCTGATCTGAGGCTTTGCTGGTCGAAAATACCAGTAACCACGTTTTTTAAATCTCATGTAGCGGCTCATTTTTGTCCCCCGCCTTTTCGAAGAAAAGCGGAGGGACATAGTTTTCGGCATTCCGTCCTTCCGTCCTTCCGTCCTTCCGTCCTTCCGTCCTTCCGTCCCCCTAATATAGTAGGTACCTTGTGTGCGCAACTCCTCCTACAGTTTTATGCCGATTCTTTCGAAACTTTACAGATGTTTTAGTCATGGTCTGAAGATATGCATGTGGTTTGGATATTATCCTGAGATTATTTTTTGTCACTTTTTTCGCAATTTGAACTTAGTCATTTTTAGGCGTTTTTACTATCAAAGTGAAAAGATAGTGGGTACCTTGTGTGCGCAACTCCTCCTACAGTTTTATATCGATTCTTTTGAAACTTCACAGGTGTTTTGTACATGGTCTGAAGATATGCATGTGGTTTGGATATATTCCTCAGATTATTTTTTAACACTTTTTCCGCCAGTTGAACTTAGCCATTTTTCTGACATTTTTACTATCAAAGTGAATGGATAGTGGGTACCTTGTGTGCGCATCTCCTCCTACAGTTTTATATTAATTCTTTTGAAACTTCACAGGTGTTTTGGACATGGTCTGAAGATATGCATGTGGTTTGGATATAATCCTCAAATTATTTTTTATCACTTTTTCTGCTATTTTAACTTAGGCATTTTTCTGGCGTTTTTACTGTCAAAGTTAATGGATACTGGGTACCTTGTGTGCGCAACTCCTCCTACAGTTTTATGCCGATTCTTTTGAAACTTTACAGATGTTTTTGTCATGATCTGAAGATATGCATGTGGTTTGGATATTATCCTGAGATTATTTTTTGTCACTTTTTTTGCAATTTGAACTTAGTCATTTTTAAGTGTACAATAATGGCGGGGGACATAAATTCTCTGAATTTGCTTGTTGAAATTGCTTTTAGTGCCTAGTCTTAGTGACTGAAGAAACAGGCAGACGGAAGGGACTATAAGTACTTTATGCAAATTCTTTTGCCAGTAAGTGACAACTGTAGGAAAATGATTGTGTAGAAAGAGTACATGATCAATCTCAACAAAAGAATGGTACAGAACAGGAGGCTTAAAATGGCTATCTCTTGATCATCAACACACTACTGTGCTACCAAGCCCCGGGACATTGGAGACATTTCATATTTCAATTAGAGTTTATTTTTTCTTTTGCTTTTTGGCTTTTTGTTACCCCATTATTTGAGAAATTATGCTTTTTCACAATTTGATTGCTTATATTCCCCAAAAGGCAACTTAGGCCAAATAAAAAAATAAGTGTTTCGGGTAACAGGTCTGAAAATTTAAGAAAGGGTAGGAACACATATTTTTTGTCCCCCGCCTTTTCGAAGAAAAGCGGAGGGACATAGTTTTCGGCATTCCGTCCTTCCGTCCTTCCGTCCCCCTAATATAGTAGGTACCTTGTGTGCGCAACTCCTCCTACAGTTTTATGCCGATTCTTTCGAAACTTTACAGATGTTTTAGTCATGGTCTGAAGATATGCATGTGGTTTGGATATTATCCTGAGATTATTTTTTGTCACTTTTTTCGCAATTTGAACTTAGTCATTTTTAGGCGTTTTTACTATCAAAGTGAAAAGATAGTGGGTACCTTGTGTGCGCAACTCCTCCTACAGTTTTATATCGATTCTTTTGAAACTTCACAGGTGTTTTGTACATGGTCTGAAGATATGCATGTGGTTTGGATATATTCCTCAGATTATTTTTTAACACTTTTTCCGCCAGTTGAACTTAGCCATTTTTCTGACATTTTTACTATCAAAGTGAATGGATAGTGGGTACCTTGTGTGCGCATCTCCTCCTACAGTTTTATATTGATTCTTTTGAAACTTCACAGGTGTTTTGGACATGGTCTGAAGATATGCATGTGGTTTGGATATAATCCTCAAATTATTTTTTATCACTTTTTCTGCTATTTTAACTTAGGCATTTTTCTGGCGTTTTTACTGTCAAAGTTAATGGATACTGGGTACCTTGTGTGCGCAACTCCTCCTACAGTTTTATGCCGATTCTTTTGAAACTTTACAGATGTTTTTGTCATGATCTGAAGATCACTTTTTCTGCTATTTTAACTTAGGCATTTTTCTGGCATAAACAATAATGGCGGGGGACATAAATTCTCTGAATTTGCTTGTTTAATAATTTTTTTTCTGGAAAAAATGTAATTTTATGCATTTTGAAAGGCATTTTGCCTTTCAAAATGCATGAAATTATAATTGTTTCCAGAAAACCTGAAAAAAAATTCTAGGTTTTGCAGGGTTGAGTTACCCTAAACACAGGTGTTTTTTTAATTTGGCCTTATATGTTCCTTTGTCCACAGGCTCTTTGTAGTTTGCATGCATAAAGTATGGATGTAGATAGCCAGGGTTCCCACATGCTTCAAAAGTACTTGAATAAAGAGGGCTTTCTTGAAAAGTCCTTGAAAATATAATCTGCCTTGAAAAGTAATCGAAAACCACTATAAGGCCCTGAAAAGTCCTTAATTTCTGCTGTTATCCATAGGACATAACATTGTTGATAGAGACCTAAATCATTATCAAATTGCTGTGCAGGCACAACAATTTTATACTGATTTTCTTGTACTAATTCCTTTAGTATCTCATTCTAGCATTTCTGAAGTAGAATTTTAGCCTTTAGTCCTTTAAAACCATAAGAGAGTCTTTTTGAAGTCCTTGATTTTAACACTAACTTGTGTGTATGAACCCTGATAGCAGTTGAGGAAATACTAGCATCTCACCCAACTGTATAGCTATACATGCACTTTTAAAAATTAATTTACCCCATTACACTCAGAGTGGCCAAAACTCTGATGGCCACATTGAGTGCTATGAGGTTAGCAGAGGACAAAAAAGGCTTACCTTGCAATTAACATCATTATTATTGTTACTTTTACAGCCGACCAAGATCTCGAAAACAATCATTTGACAGTACAGGCAGCTCAGATGCACCAACAGAACTGTTGAGAACTCGGACGTTGGATTACGTTCATCTGAAGTTCAATCTGGAAGCTGCCCTCTTATTACCTCTTGCATTAAGGTGAGTATCAACACTCGGGAAAGTCGGCCACAATTCGAGAATTGAATCATGGCGCAGGTGTATGTAAGGAGCATTACGCGTAGTACTATGTACCAAAAAGCTCCATTTTGTTAGCCAGAACTGGTGTATGGAAAATTTGTTCTGTAGCATGTGGGTTCAGCTCTATTAAAATGGATTATTCTGATTATCCGAAAAGTTTAATCAGCAGAATAAATGAAGTTTATGTTTTTCCAATAAAATATCGCTATAGCGATATTCTATTGAAAAAAACATAAACTTCATTTAAGCTGTTTGTTTTGCTGCAATCACACTTGTGTTAACATGGTTTCTGTGACGTAAGCGTCAAGTTATATAAGGTCAGAGTCACATTATCACCCACATTTTCAAAGTAGATCCTCGATGTACATCCGTGGTCTGATTCCAAGGAATATTGCTTAATTGGCGAAGGCAGTTCCGATTGTCAACTCAGAAGAAATGAAAACATGTTTTAGGAAACATGTGAAATCATGTTGTAGGAAACAAAAGTGAAATATTTGCAAATCTCATCAGGGTCTGCACTTTTTGCTATCATAAAAGCCATGTTTGGCAAGTGAAAAAACTTGGATTTTTTTCCCTTTTTCCTGCAATCCCTCATGATGAATTCTGGGCCATTTCTACATTATGAAAACAGAAATGAAAAGTTCTTGTTGGTAAACATGGATTAACTCTTTCCTTGCTAGCAGTGACTTTTGTTGTCTGCTGATAACCTTTTCAAACAGTTTGGACCCAGATCAGGATTGACAGAATGTCGCTCCTGATCTTGATCCAAACTGTTTGACACTCTGTAAGTGTTCGAGAAAGAATTTTTTGAAAAAGTTTATTTTGAAAAAGTCTGCAGACGACAACATAACACATAAAAAATACTCAGCATGCAAAGAGTTAGACTCTTGGGGATAACAGTATGATTCAAGAAATTTAAGATGGAAGATTAATATTTTGATGTAATCTTTCTATTATATAAATGGTTTCAGTTAGAGAATAAGATAACTTGGGAGAGATATAACGCCATGCATCAAGATCTATATACCACTAGTGGTTTACAGATTTTGCTAATGCTATGTAATGACATTTGTAATAACGTTGCATATGACAAAAAATTGTGGCGTTTTTCATGCAAAAAAGTGATTTTAAGTATATTTAGGGTCACATAATAAATAGAATCTAACATTTGTGCTCATGTGTTATTGAATTTATTTAACTCGTAATGCTCGGCAAGCCTTGCATTTTTTTTCACAACTTGTTTAATAAACTCAATAAACATGAGCATTCATGTAAGATCCTCTTTGTATTCCAGAGTTGATGCAAAGTCAGCTCAAACTTATTTACTACTCATAGGGCCATGCTTAAAATATTTGATTTGCCCCATCCTACTACTAGATTTTAGAGAGGATAGGAAGGTAGCCATTTTTGTTGCATATACATGATGCTAATGTAGACAGGAAAATCCTAAATGGGTAATTCGGGAAACAGAGAAGACCGAGATGAAGTGCCGCATAATGCGGCATTTCATCTGGGTCTTCACTGTTAAATGATAAGACAAATTGATGTTCAGAGAATGAAGAAACAATATTTTTTTTCGAAATTATAATCTATGACCCCTAGATATATTCAATGGACCATCCTGACTATATTTTATGTAGCTTTATGGGAAATTCCATTGGTCTGAAAAGGGTTAACTTGTTAGGTGAAGTACTGTTCATGTCTGGTTTTCTTCTTGCAGAGGCAGATTACAACATGGTAGACATTTCACCTTCATGAGTGCAACTAACGACTCTGCTATCACGCTCGTCTCACCGAGTGTGAATGGTTCCATAGCAGATGAACGTCATCCATTCGCTGCCCATGGTCTCTGGCTACAAGTATTGTTAGCGGAAGATTTTATAGACGAGATGTGCCTTGATCTAGAGGAGTTAGATAATCCAGATGAGGTAAGTAGGGTCAAGTCGGGTAACTTCGGACATCAGGTAAATTCGTACATTCATTTGCAAACACTGAAAATCAGGATGAGACGGCTCCTTATGAGCCGTCTCATCAGGATTTTCACTGTTTGCTTATTTAATTTATTTTTTATTACAATAATGAAAATATGAAACAAATAAGGTTGCTGTCCGAATTTAGCTGACCGTCCGAATTTACCCGACTTTACCCTAGCTGTCTATAGGCAAGATTAAAGATCTGCTGATAATATTTGAGCCCTGCTTGAGATTTCCAGCAATTTGAAATTTTGACAAGTGTAGACTCAGACGTGCCTCTGCAGCCTCCTTTTAAGCTTAGAACCTCTAAAAGATGTTCGGTCAGTAGCTTAACACTCGTAGAATATTCAAGCGACAAGCAAAGGCTCTGATCAGACTGCGCGTATGTGCAGGCTGATCTGAGGCTTTGCTGGTTGCACATACCACATTGTTGGAAATCTCATGCACTGGCTCATTTTTGACTTGACTCATACAAACTTTATAGAGTGAATAAAGTGCTTGACGGTGAGCCACACCTGGTTCGCATGTGCAAAACAAGCCTCCCGTCTGCCCATTGGCTGGCAGAATTCACATTGGTTGATCCGCTTTTCTGTTTCATATTCCAACAACATTTTGATCTGATTAAACAATCATTTTATGTATCCAAAAGTATAAATAAATTATATCAGGTATTTTTTTACAAAAATGTAATTATAAGAGACGAATATTGTTTTTGTGAGGTTTATGAAAACATGAACACCATGGGAATAGTTCACTGTTCACCCATTTAAGCCTAGCATCCTTTTTTTCGGACATCCCCAAGGTCAGATGCCACAGAATGTGGAATCTGATCAGGTTCTGCACTGTTTGCTTACTTTGTTTGATTTGATTTTTTATGTCCCATCAACAATCTTTAAGTTATAAAGGGACGGGTCTTCCTGGGTTGAACCAGTACTAAGCTAGGATTAATGTTCTTGCTTAAGGACACAACGCAGTGACACCGGTGAGGCTCGAACCCGCGGCCCCTCGGTCTGGAGTCAAGCACTCTACCACTGAGTCACTGCGCTACCTGTGTTTGCTTACAAAATGTTCTTTTAAAAATTTTTTTTTATTGAAATTGAAACTTACTACCCAACAACCTTTAAAACTCAAAATGGATTTGTCCTATTGATAAGGGAGGGAAATTCCATTAGGCATATATGGGTTAATGTGACAGCCTTTGAGTACTTAAGCTAAGTTACAGTAACAAATAATTCTGATCTTGTTTTTGCAGATGTTATTACCAAAAACATTCAGATGGCCAGAGAGAAGGCTCTGCATCACAATTTTACCGGAGGAAACGTAGCCGCAGCATACTTCATGATCATTCATGTACAGAGATGGAAGACTTTGTGTCCCTGAACTTAGTGTATGTGCATGTGAATATTCTGATAGGACAGAGTTGTGTTTTCACATTGTCTCAGTGTCTAACGGCAGCTCGTTGACTGCTTTCTAGCGCGAGTGGCGCAGGATAAAAACGACAGAATGTTGAAGCATTATACTGTTAAAAGTTTTAATGTTTGGACTGTTGAAAATTGTGTGAGATTGTACATAACTATCAGATTGCAGTGGATTTGTGAAGAGCTAGCTGTGAATTCTTGTTACAATAGCAGGAAGTGTACAAAATATGAAACCTGTGCAAAATGCACAGGTTTCATATTTTGTACATTTCCTGGTGTTGAGATCATTTAACCCTTGCTAGTCTAGTAATAGATGAAGTGGTGTATTGACAGTGTAGACCAGGATGAGATATTGCAGGCCTTCAGATTTATGGCGGGCCCTGGTCATTGTCCCATGATTTCAAAATATGGCCCATCACTTTCCAAGGCAGTGGAGTGGGCCCAGTTAACCCATCCTTTTAGTTGTGAAAAAATCTCACTTTAATAAAAGTATACTTTTGACCTGCATTAAGCGATAATTGGCTTCTTTTGGAGTGGCTGCTTAAGACAGGTTTTACTGTATAATGAGCTGTCAATATACATATATGCATACAAGTGTCTGTGTCAATGTGTAAGTAAAGTATACAACCAAAATGTCAACTGTGGTTAGTTTGATATGCTTGAGCCAATAATTTCAGAAAATGACCCACCATTTTTTCCTCCATGGGTCACTTCGGCCCACCAATTTTGAAAAAAATCTGAAGCTCTGATATTGTATAATTATCTCCTCATGGTGGTCACTGTTTGCTTAGGTTTAAGATTGACATAGAATGGAATTCCTGCAATTAAATTCCATTTTGTGACCCAAAAATTTGCACTGGACTATCCAAAACTGGGTGTGTAAATGATTTTTTTTTCTTATTTCTTAACCAAAACACATGTTGTGGCTATTCAAGAGAACCATCTCTATGAGAAGGCTCTTTTGAGCATCAAAACACACAATTTCATGCTTTTACCTATGTCTATGAAAATTTTCACATTTTGACACTCAAATATTTTGCTTATCTTTACCAATTCAAAACTTTATCGAAACCAAACTTGGAAGGGTTAAAAAAGGGAAATATTAAACAGTGCTACCTCTTTACAAATCCTCTGTGATTATCTGTCTCTAGTCACATTTGTTAGTGTTATTATGGTGTTAAGATATCTCCCGTACAAGTTCTGTGGACTACAACAAGGAAAAGATGAAAATATTCCAGAAGAAAATCATTAATAAAGAACAGAAGATTGGTATACAGGACTTAAGTAGCAAAAAAAATAATTTCCTTATTTCTCAACCAAAACATATGTTGTGGGTACTCATGTTTTTAATTTTGCATGCCTTTTTGTCTTCCGCAGATTTTTTAAGAAACGAACTTTTCCAAAAAATCTGTCAAGAATACCATCAGACTGTCAAACAATTGTAACCCATATCAGGTCCAACATGTTGGGCCTGATCTGGGTTCAACTTATTTGCGGATGAGGCAGGTTGCCACTATAGTGTGGAAAGAATTAAAAATTGACTATGCATACATGACATGTACCATTTGTTCATGTCCTGGCACATTTTCATAGCAGTTTTAAAACATTTTATATATGGTTTTTCTAGACAGTGTTATAAAGATAAAGATTGGAATGCAATAACACAAACTTCCATTTAAATTAAAAGATATGCAAATTTTTTATCATTCATGCATCAGCACTTAAGGTAAATTCCAATGAAAATTTAATTTTGTACATTTTCATATGAAACTGATTAAAACTGATTTGATTAGAGAATATCTTCAGAGAAGATTGGAGCTGGACTATGGGAGACTTGTATATGTTTGTATATACCGAACAGAGATTTTTCTATAACTGAGTCTGTACAATGTGCAGGATATCTTGAGTGTTTGTATATACTTTCTTGTAAAATAACCCTTAACCAGTCACTATTTCTTTTTTGTCTTGAAAATATCATCTACTTCATACATCTGCTGTACCGTGCGGCATAGCGCAACCGGTAACATGTCTGACTGCAGATATGTGTCTGACTGCAAATCCAGGGATTGTGAGTTCAATCCCGGCCCAGTCCCATACTTTCATGGAGATTGATCATGAAATAATTTCTACCTCCCTTCCGCTGATTTAAGAAGGGTTGTTATCAGTTACAAGCGTATGTATGTGCACAAAGTACTGGTTAACCACTTGATCAAGCTTGCCCAGGATATAGTGTGTTTAGGTGAATTGACCGTCCTGACATGACCATAGCTGCTGACTGGGACGTTAAGCATCGAAACAAACGAATACATCTGCTGCATATATTCAAGTGCATTTAAGACTAGATTTTTTCATGGAAGCGAACAATATGAACTCTGATCT
This sequence comes from Loripinus fragilis, assembly GCA_964019695.1. Taxonomy (NCBI): domain Eukaryota; kingdom Metazoa; phylum Mollusca; class Bivalvia; order Lucinida; family Lucinidae; genus Loripinus; species Loripinus fragilis. Next base: position 46,976,434 of record OZ026515.1, read on the forward strand.
GGGTTCATATTATTTTAATATAGGTTACGAGACTTTAGTTAAGAGCGTGTAACGAAAATTCAATTTTCTTTTTTCTCAACCAAAACATATGTTGTGGGTACTCAAAAGAACCGTCTCAATGAGACGGTTCTTTTGAGCACCCAAAACATATGTTAAAACTGATGGGTAAGAAAATATTTACATTTTTACGCTGAAATTTTTTGTTCCTCTAAACCTGTTTGGTTACCTAAGAATATAAGCAGGCAAGAGGAGTAGACTGAAGTTGTGACTGGCGGGTTTACGGATAATGAAGTTTGAGCAGCTACTCTCAATACCTTATCTAAGCTGCTCACTGCAGCTCAGTTATCTTGTATATATAATTGCTTGGGGAACATTAACATTTAATTCACAGTATATTTAACCCATGTCCTGCTGAGTAGGTTGATCATATGCTGAATTTATGTAATAGAGACCTGCAGCCAGGTCAGTAAAGAGATTTCATTGTTTGGCATGGTGGAAAACTGGAATCTAATCAACTGGCTTCTTCTAAACACTGTGAATACTGGTCATCTGGCTTCTTCAGAAGCCAGCTGATCTGGATCTAGAGTGTTTTTAAACAGGATATATCTGGGCTCAGCAGGACAGTGGTTGATTTGACATACCATTCTTAACCATCTAGTGCCCAAACATAGAATGCACTTCCAGAAAACATTTATATTCCATCCAGTTACTAGATTGGGGAAGTCATAAAGAAAACAGGGTCTGAATTTGTGTTGTGGTCAAAGATTGCTGAGATTGACATGCATTGGGCGTTAAATTTTCAAAACAATCTCTTTTTAGGATGCCTAACTCAAGTATCAACAATAATTTGGGGCCACCTTTTTGGATGAAAACTAAGTGTATGAAAAACAATTTATTGGCTTATAAATATCAGTGATATCCAAAAAGGTACAATAAATATCTCGTTTTTTATTGCCCAATGTATCATATATGATACATTTTCGTTTTTGAACTTTGGCTACCTTTGGTGGCTGATAAAACTCATTTCAGGCAAATAATCTCAACTTGAATAATTTATTCTTATTGCCTGACATATTAACTGATTCTTTAGCAGTTTAACCTAACTAACCAGTCAATATTCTGGTCACGGCACCAAAAAAGTGACATGTAGCATATATGATACACCGGGCACTAGAGGGTTAAATTTTCCCTAACCTAGAGGTATGCATAAATTAGTACTGTGCTCTAGAGACTTACAAAGCCAACCAATGAGTTTTTATTTACAGTTCAAAATTTTGTTGTGTGATTAGTTGATAACAGGCCTCTAGATAAAGATACATAATTAAAAATTAATTTTCTTATTTCTCAACAGAAGCATATGTCATGGGTACTCATAAGAATTGTCTCAATGAGACGGTTCTGCTGAGCACACAAAACACATGTTTAGGCTGATGGATAATAAAAGCATTGCAATTTTTTCAGTTCAAAATATTTGCATATGTGGGCCTATAGGGCCTGTATAGTTTTCAGCAATCAGACTCAGATATGTATATATTGTATAAATGTAAATAAAAGTAGTTCTTGTACATATATGATGTTTAAGAGGTTGATGAAGAAAAAAAATATTTACTGCTACAGATTGTAATGTGTGTCTGTCCACCTTTGTTTTTTTATGTAACCTGTCTTGAGCGGCCACTCAAAAATAGACAAAAGGACCAACTATCGATTAATGCAGGTTAAAAGTATTGTAGAATGCTCCCCTCAGAGCATTTTGCAATAATTTTGACTTGAATTGAGCATTAATTGGTCTCGAAAACCAATTTTTTGTCTATTTTGAGTGGCTGCTTAAGACAAGTTTTACTATATGTCTTGTATCAAGAAGCCAGTGTCTCTATTTTATGCAAGAGCCAATTTCACCTCACCTAAAAGATGCATTTCATTGTAAGCAATGGAAAGTATATGCAATTTGATAATGCAATTAAGTTTGTAGGGGATAGGAATTCAGTGCAAATTTTGCAAAGAGGATAAAAATCTAAATTATCTGTTTAACTGAATTCTTTCTTTCTGACGATAAAATACATAATCAAAATAGTCATAGTGATTATTTGGTTATTAAATATTTTTTAAACTTTTCATCATTGGTTCCTGGTTTGACCCTTAAAAAATTTCTTATATTCAACCAAAACATATGTTGTGGTGCATTGAGACGGTTCTTTTGAGCATCCAAAACAGATGCTAAAAATTATGGGTAAGAAAAAATATTAACAATTTTACGCTGAAAATATTTGTTTATATCTAAACATGTGTTAATATACAAAATTTATGGAGTATGGGCACTATAAACTTGTGCATTAGGGTTAAACATGTGAATAGAATTTTGTATAAGTACAAAATTCTAATTACATGTTAAACATTTATTTGAATTTCATGCCCAAATTAAAAGGTGGATTTTGGTGTGTAAATGTTGAGAAATTGAGGATTTAACTGTAACTATACATTTTGTAATATTATGTATTAGCCTGTACAAAGATTTATTTTTGTGTATTATATTTTGATTTTGCTATATATTGACATTTGGAGCTTAAAATAAGCTTTCTAGACACATGTTACTCAACTGCAAATGTTTTTTCTTATTTATATTAATGTAGTTTTATTGTGAAATAGTATTCCTTTTTCTAAAGTTTTAAACAAATGACGAAAAAAGTCTTCGGCTTTCTATTAAGTGTTATAATAAACTTGCATACTCTCCTTATATAGGCTACAAGGTAGTATATTTTGTGTTTTCTAATTAATTTGAACAACCTAAGCTTTATGCATGTTGTGGGTTAAAATGGATCGTATAGTAAGAAAATATTTCTTATGGTTTGTTCTGTCTGGTTATAAGCTATAGGTAACACTTTTTTGTTCAAGCAGATTTGTTTTACAAAGTGTGTGAAAACATGTGATGCTCATTCAACTTGTGTTGTCAGACTTCCAATGAAAAGACACAAAAAATGATTGTATGCTTTTCTTGACAAGTAGTATAAACATGTTTGGAGTGCTAAAAAAACGTCTTAATGAGACGGTTCTTTTGAGTACCCACAACATGTTTTGAGAAAGATTTTTTTTTATAATTTTTTTTCAATTTTGAGACCTGGGGCCTATTCTGAGTTAAAAGCACTGACAAAAGTAATAAGCAAGGTAATTTTGAATTTGTTTTTAGCATTACATATATTAACAAAACATTGAAATTTGTTGAAGACAAAGATTTCTAATGCAAATACAAGTTAAGAGATGTTTTTACTTATGGAGATTTTAATTTGTTCATAATTTTGGCTTAAGAAAAAAGTGTTAACGAAACAAAAAGGCGCTTATTTATGTGCCAGGGTCAAGCTCAAATCTTACCTTAACAAGTTTGTTAGGCACAAAGTGTTATTGTACTGCATGCTTTCATATCTGTTCATTTTTTACCAACAACAGGCATAGGGTTACTTAAGGGTTGAAATGATTTGGGTTTTCTTAGAATCACCGGGCCGCGTAGCGCAGTCGGTAACGTGTCTGGTTACAGATGCGAAGCTGACTGCAGATCCAGGGGTCGCGAGTTCGATCCCGGCCCGGTCCCATACTTTCGTGGAGATTGATCATGAAATAATTTCTACGGTCATTCTCCTCCCTTCCGCTGAATCATTCATGAAGGGTTGTTGTCAGTTACAAGCGAAAGTATGTGCACGATTACTGGTTAACTGCTTGTTCAAGCTTGCCCAGGAAAAAAGTGTGGTTAGGTGAACTGACCGTCCCGCAATGACCATAGCTGTTGACTTGGGACGTAAAGCAACAAAACAAACAAACAATTTTCTTAGAATCTAACATGGGTTCATGGGTGTCTTCAGTGTTCTAATTCCCTTATTTAATCTCCCCAAGCAAAAAACGTTAGGTCTTTAAAAGGCTTACAAATTGTGAATGACTATATAGCCTTTTGATTTGTAGTTTAACAATAATGTTTAGGTTTTTTTAAAATTGAGTCATAAACTAAAGTTGTTTGAGTCATAACTCTGTCACTCCTAAATATCTGACTATATAGAGGATCTTACATGAGTGCTCATGTTTTATTGAATTTATCAAACGAGTTGAAGAAAATCGATAAAATGCAAGGCTTGCCGAGCATTTTATCGCTTTTTCGTAACAAGTTTAACAAATTCAATAATACAGGAGCACGAATGTTAGATTCTATTTATCACATGACATTAAAATTACTTAAAAGTTGCATTTTTGGTATAAAAAACGTCAAGATTTTGTCATCTTTTACGCAACGTAATAATGGACGTCATTACACTATGTTACTAAATCTGGTTTATCGAATTTATTGCACGGCATTATATCACTCCCAGATGCAACGTTATATGATAAACAGTTTTAAAAGAAATTGAAAGTTGACTGAAACTGCAAAAGTAAAATGGCATTTTTTTTTTTACAGATTATTCATTTATATTTTTGTCATACCTCTTTTTAGTCAAGACTGACCTTAAGGTTTTAAATACATCTCATTGGGTCTACTCTGTCTGCCATCATAAAAGCAATTTGCAGGAACAAAACTATTTAAGAAGTTATTGTGACTTGCAATCTGTGGTATATTTAATCAAACACAAAATGATGCACAGTTCTCTCCGGCTCAAATTAATGAGCAAAGTTCTTGCCTATGATATAATCCTATTGTCCTCTCAGGGTTGTAGGGTTAAGAATGTGCTTAAGATTTTTTCAGAAAGTTATTTATAATATGCAGTCGTAAGCTATGCAACACAGTGGATGGCCAGACAGTGTAAACCCAGATTTGTCTATAATATGCAACTACACAAGATTGAATTGTAATTCATAATACGGTAAATGTTCTAAAATTTCAGACACTTATTCAGTCTTAAATTAAATGTTGGTTATCAATCCTGAAATTATCAAAATGCTTGACAGAATAACAAACAGGGAAGACCCTGATCAGACTGCTTCCTCAGAAGCAGTCTGATCAGGGTCTGTGCTGTTTGTCTAGGCCTTTTTGGCAGGTGGCTAGAGTTCGAAATTTTAGAACATTTTACTGTAATTGGATTCAATCAAAAGCTGAGTTATATCATTCTGGCATCTTTAAATTTTGTCAGGATTTTTAATTTTTGTGGCATTATACTAAGCTTGATAACACTATAAAGAAAATATTTTTTGGATTATAATTGCCAGTTTGGTTTGTTTTCCTAACAAAGTTTTTCATAGATGACAGGTCCATTAGTCTATGGGCTGAGAAATATTTCTAACTTTTGATACTGCTGCAATATTTGGTTAATTGGTAGTCTACGTAAAATTTTAGAATAGGCTTAAAAAACTCAAAAATTAAAATCAAGATCAATTTTGTTTGTAATGGGCTTTAAAAACTCCAAAACTAAAATCAAGAGCTGTCTAAAAATTTCACTTGTTATCTGTTATAAACTGCCAAGTTTATCAAAGCAGCATTAGCTTATGTGGTAGTTTGTGCTGCTTACTGGATACAAGATTTTAGCAATATTTTTACTGAAAATAAAATTTGTTCAGAAAATTGCAGCCCTTTTCTTTAAGCAGCTTCTTGTTTCTCTAATTGGTAACATTTCCAACCTTGTTTAAAAAAAACGAGGAATGAGTGAAGAAAAAATATAACTATATTGAATTGGAGCTTCATTTTAGCCTAGTCTGGTTAACCCAGAGTCTAACCTAATTATGCAAACAACATAGACTCAGGTCTTATGGCTCCTAGCTAAGGGAATTATATACCAAATCCAGTTTTGCAGCAGAAAAATTCGCATAATATGTGATGGTGGTTTGAGGTTTTACATGCAGTGCTACTAATAATTTTTCTTTGCCTTGACCCTATGACACCAAGAATGGCCAAATCTCTATAGGAACAATGTCACAAGATATAGCTTCCTTTCCTTTTATCATCTGTTCACCCTTAATCCTTAAAGCACCAAGAAAAAATGCATCTGAAAATGTCGTCTGCTGAAGTCATCTGCTGCAAATAATTACCTACCATTACTGACAAATTAAGTATAGAAGCAAACAGGGTGGACCCAGAACAGACTGCTCCTGTAGGAGCAGTCTGATCTGTGTCCACACTGTTTGCCATAGAGGCTTCTTAAACATTTCAGCAGACCAGAAAAGCAGACGACTTTTCTAGCGATTGGCACAGTAAGGGTTAAAGTGCCAATCCAAGACTGTTGTAGGTATCTTTGGTTTTTGCTTAAAAAATAAGGCATTACATTTTCTGTGAATCATCTGCCAGCAGATGATTCACAAGAAATATATTGCCTTATTTGGTTTCTTGATAAAGATGCAATACAATTTGATGTTGTTATCCATTTGCAAATTTATGTGGCACTTAAAGGGTTGAATTGTTCTTCAATCATACACATACTGCTATCCAATGTGGCCTTTCTCACATACAGTAAAACCTGTCTTAAGTGACCACTCAAAAATAGATAAAATAAAGGTCTGAATGGTAATGGCTGCCAAATGAAGGTCAACAGTATTGCAGAATGCTCCAAGGGGAGCATTCTGCAATACTTTTGACCTTCAGTAAGTGATGATCGGTCATGAAAAACCATTTTGGTCTTCTTTTTGAGTGGCTGCTTCAGACAGGTTTGACTGTACTTTGTATGTGTAAATAGTGAATGCGTTGGCAAGGCTGGATGTGCAGGCTTATCTTAACTTTTGTCATTTGACTATTTGATGAGTAAGATAAATTTGGCCGCGTTTAGTTTTATAGGATTTCAAGGCAACTTTATTTGGTTAAATAAGTTTACTTTGTTAGATGAAGTTAATTTTCTATTATTTGGTAAATTTGCTTCGTGAAATGAGGTAAACACTGGGTAAAATTAGCTCAGTAAATTTAAAAAAACAACCATCAAGAGATGTTATCGTGGTGTAGGATACAATATTTTGGCTATAAGACAGGGGGTTACATGTACATGTAACTGTCCATAACAATGCACATATCTAGTTTTTGGGGAATTTTTGGAAGAGAGAAAAAAATCTAATACAAGCCCCTAGATAAGAGTGTGAATTCAAAATTAATTTTCTTATTTCACAACCAAAACATATGTTGTGGGTACTCAAAATAACTGTCTGAATGAGACGGTTCTTTTGAGCACCCAAAACAAATGATAAAACTGGTGTATAAGAGAATATTCTCAATTTTTACTCAAAAAATTTTCACTCAAAATTTTTGTTCATCTCAACCTATGTAATGTTCAATCAAACAAGGTTGATTTACGTATTTGGATAATTCTTTAGGGGCAATACCTCAGTCTTACAGCTGATTAAAGTAGAAATAAAGAGGTAGGATTTTGAGAATGATACTTTGTGGTTAATTATCGTAGTGCTTGGAGAGAAGTTAGTAGGGAATTCAAGGAATAGAAGTGGAAATCTGTGTTTTTCTGTTTAAAATGAAGTTAATATCTGTATACAAATTTGTTTATTTTTGTTTATATTGGGTAAAATTCTATTAAATGAACTCCACTGTGTTAATGTGAAAAGAGCTCAAAAAGGTATATATTGGTCAGATTTGGTATTAACTGCATATGGGCAAACACCTCTAATAAATGCCCATTCTGTAATATCCAGCTAGGCTAGGGGTCTAAATTTTGGTATGAGGCTTCATCTACATCCATATTTTGTGCAAGTAGTGAAGGCTGAGGCGAGTCTGCATATATGCAGTCTCGCCTCAGCCTTCGCTGCTCACTCATGTGGTAAGTAGGGAAATCTCGTGTTCTAACCCATATGATTAACCAAGAAGAATATATGTCTTTTTTTTGGCACTTAAGATATTTCAAAATTTTTGACCATCAATAGAATAATAAATGTTTATATACTGCTCAAAATATGATAAGGGTCAAGGCTATTATATTACATGTTTCATTGATTGAAGACAAAATATGAGCCTTGTTGCGAGAAAACCTAAGGGGGTCTGCGAACAACACAGGTGCAGACCTGCCTGAGCATCTGATGAGCTCCTGTGTTATTTGCATTTTGGTAAGTACCATATCAAGCTTGCTTTAAGCGAAATTTAATTTTCTAGTTAGTCTCTTTAGCTGATGATACTGGGTTGAGTCTCGCTTCGTTGGAAACCTCGAGACAGGTTTTCTCGTGACGAGACCCATATATAAAAATAGTGTTACTGTAGTAAATGAAGCATTTCTATTAGCTCTAAGATTGTTTAAATAAATTGAAATTAACACAGTCTTAACATAGTGTAAATGGCATACAGGATAAATTGTGAACCTTATCATATTTTGAGCAGTATAGCTACCATATCATGTTTATTGGTGGCAGAGGAAGGAAAACATTTGAAATGCAATAGTGGCTTTAAATAATAATAAAAATCCTAGTTTTTTTATGACAATTTTATTTCAAGGCCCTTTTGATATTTGAAAATACAGGGCTTGGGTCAGTACTAGAATTATTCTATGTTTATGTGTTTAAATGTGCTTCTCAATTTATTTTTGTCAATTAGAATTAGAGTTATTGAGTTTTTGTTAAGTCTCTGTTTGAGGAAATAAGTTTTGTATGGAGGTTTAAGTACTTTTTGTTAATGCTATTTAAGATTTTTATGTTATATTACCCATACGCCAGACATATGTCAGTATTTTAGATTTTTCTAGTAGATATTATAAAAAAATCTTCCCCTACCTTGACACTTATAACATTGAAATAACTTTATCTGTAAACAAAGACCACATTTCCAGCAGGTAATATATGTTTTTTAAAAACAAAGCAAACAAAAACAATAAGAAAGTATAGTGCAGTCCCTTTATTTTGTTTGATTTGATTCTTTACGTCCCATCAACAATCTTTCAGTTATGTAGGGACGGGTCTACCTGGGTTGAACCAGTACTAAGCTAGGATTAGTGTGTCTTGCTCAAGAACACAACGTAGTGATGCCGGTGAGGCTTGAACCTGCGGCCTCCTGGTCTCGAGTCAAGCACTCTACCACTGTGCTCCCTAAAGTTCCTTTATGACACGCCTCATTATAGCATGGATTTGGATATAATTCCGTCATGTTGTGGCTTCCAAATTACTGTGGAATTTTACAAAGGAATAATAGGAAAATGACCATAAAATTCCGTCATGTTATGGCTCCCAAACTTTGTACCGTGGAATTTTACAAAGGAATAATAGGAAAATGACCATAAAAAATAAATTTTCTATACAAAATGGTCATTTTCCTATAATTTTTTAAAAAATTGTCCCTTTATAACATGGTTCACTCAAAACGCAGTCCCTTGCTATGAACCCCAAACAAAGGGAAAAACTGTACAAGTAGTATTTGGAAAAGTCATTTTGTTTGGCAATTGTGGTATAACCTGTACTAAAATCATTTCATGTGAAAAGTTTGAATATTCATAATGTCGGAGCAATGTTTGCCTATATTCATGCATATTGTAGCCGTGAATGTTGATGAAAAGATTCTCATTCACCGTGTCATGAATTACTTGTTCTGTTGAATGCATGCATGGATATGGGAGTAAAATGATTTATGAACTATCTGAACCTGAGGTGTTTTTTTTTCATGCTTAACTCAACTGAGCATGAAATTTCAACTGCTCATAAAATACTGAAAAGTTAGATTTTTCTTGCTTTCAAACTCTGACTTTGTATTTATCCTGCTTATAAATGTTAAAATGCCTACAATTGTTGGCATTTTAACATTTATGAGCATGATAAATTTCATGCTCAGTTGGATTGAACATGAAGTTCTATAACCTCTGGGCCAGGTCATGAATTACTTACATGTATGTTCTGTTGCATGAATGGATTTGGGAGTAAAATGATTTTGTGACTTACACTTGACATAAATGAAAGATCTGTTTTTACCTTTTCTATACAAGAAAACAGGTAACACGTACATTTACAATAATGTAGACCAAAATAAGATGTGGACATCTTATCAGGCTCTGCACTGTTTCCTAAGTTAAGAATAGAAATTGAATTTAATATTAAATTTTAAACAGTAATAATGTATAGTGGATGGGAGATTCCATTTGTAATAAAGGATTAAATTTTTTGAAAATCCACAGCATGAGATTTCCAACGATGTGGTATGTGTGACCAGCAAAGCCTCAGATCAGCCTGCACATATGCACAGTCTGATCCGAGCCATTAATAGTGGCTTAAATATACTATTAGTGTTAAGCTACTGACTGAACATCATTTGGAGTTTCTTAGCATAAAAGGAGGCTGCACAGGCTCGTCTGAGTCTACACTTGTCAAAATGCCACATTGTTGGAAATCACGTGTCACGGCCAATATCCTTTTCACCTTTAATTACTATGTGGCCGCGTAGCTTTACCATTTTGAATGCAGTAGTTGGAAGAAAATATGGTTTTATAAACGATTTACCACAGTCTTCATTATAGAGAGTGAGAAAGTAGTGTTCTATAAAAGGATTTTTACTGTTTTGTAAATGTATGTAAACGTCTTCATTATCACAGATTGTCATGTCAAGCCAGAAATTAAGCCATAATAAATACTGCATAAACTAGGGTAATATAATATTCATGGCCTTGTATTCTCGAATACCAGATTTCGAAAACTGTTTAATAGGCTTTTTGAATTTTCATTGACATCCTAAAAATATATGGATTAAAAATAAAATATTAACAATAACAATTTGGAAGCCCTCCTTTTCAAGCACTTTCTAAAGCACATGGAAAAAAAAGAATGAAAAAGAAAACAAAAATACTTTGAATGAAAATAGCAGCAAGTTTAAACCTACTAATCTTGTTTGAAGTTGATTACAATGCAGTACCTTTATAATGCTATATTGTTGGTCCTTATGAATGGACTGTGTTATAAGTGAACCAAGTTATAAAGGGACAATTTCACAAAGAAATTATAGTAAAATGACTATACAATGACCATTGTCCTATAATTCCTTTGTAAAATTCCGTGAAAAAAAAAATGGGAGCCACAACATGGCTGTTAAATAACCATAATAGTTTTATAATGAGTTGTGTTATAGAGACTGCATTGCATACCTTAATTCGTGCAGAAATTGCTTGACTTTCCTTTTATTTTGCCTTAACATGGCTTGACTGTGACCCATTGAGTGATTGTTAAACTGTTATCATCAGCAATAAAATGTTCTCATTAAAATAGATTTCTTATCTTTTATCTCATTATCATGGGTGAAAGTTTTCAGGATTATTCCTGAATTCAAGATTTTGAGGCTGACTTTCCATAGAAAGTCAGCCTCAAAATGCTGAATTCTGCAGATAATGATAGCTTTTCTGATTTAGTTTCAGTTAATCTAAAGGTATTTGACCATTAAACTTGAAATTTTTAATATTTTGAAGGCATACAGCAAGTTTTAAATTCTGATTTTTTAAAGTTCAGGATTTTGGAAATTTTGAACTTTCACCCATGCATTATACATGCTAGCAAGGAAAACATTAAATGCTTTGTTGTGGGTAAAGATTCCTTTGGTGGTTTTGGCCCTATAAGGCTCAGCCAAAAAGTGACCAAGAAATGCCACAATCAGACTGAATGCACGTCCCCATGAGGAAGAGCCACATAACAAACTCAGCCACAACACAATTTAAGTAAAGCAACCAGCTTACTCTTGCTCAGCAAGATAATTGCTCAACTAGAAAGGGCTCGAATCTATTCCTAAATGCTTACATAAATCGCCATGTGCATGCCGAATAATTAAAAATGATCTAATTCTATAGTCCCTTTGGCATACGGCATGTTTTTCAATATAGTATTAACACCAATATCTACCACATCTGGTCTATGTATGCGTAAATACCAGCAAATCTACGTATACATTTACCAGTGTGCTGAGGAACAATTCTGTGAAATTATATTGAATTTGTTTGTTTGTTTGTTTTGTTGCTTTACGCCCCAAGTCAACAGCTATGGTCATTGCCGGATGGTCAGTTCACCTAACCACACTTTTTCCTGGGCAGGCTTGAACAAGCGGTTAACCAGTAATTTGTGCACATACTTTCGCTTGTAACTGACAACAACCCTTCTTGAATGAATCAGCGGAAGGGAGGAGAATGACCGTAGAAATTATTTCATGATCAATCTCCACGAAAGTATGGGACCGGGCCAGGATCGAACTCGCGACCCCTGGATCTGCAGTCAGACACGCATCTGTAGCCAGACACGTTACCGACTGCGCTAGGCGGCCCGGTATATTGAATTTGGACAAGTGGTGTAGGAGATGTTGTTTATAAGATTTCTTATCTGGAGCTCTGGACTGGCCCTCCCGCTCAGCAGAGTGAAACCATTTATGCAATTTTGGCAGAGGATATTATGGGGAAAATTCATGTGAAATTATTTTAAAATTGGGCCAGTGGTCCAAGAGATGTTTAAAGAAAATGTTTACAGGTGCCGGAGGAAGACCGATCACAATAGCTCACCTGGAGCCTTAGGCTCCGATGAGCTAAAAAACAAGGACCCAAACACAATGTGAGCAACAACAATGAATAAACAACAACAGTCACCACCTTAGAATGGACAACAGCCTAGGCCACTAAAGGGCTTAAATATATTTTACCGGCGGAATCTTGGCCCTAGATTCTGCTGTTGTTAAAACAAGAAATTGCTTAGCTCGCAATGAGGCTTTCTATCTTATGCAATGTATCATCACAAAGAAACAATCAAAACACATTATCATACTATGTTGAAACAAAGAAAGGGACCTTGTCTCACAGACAGTCGGAGCTCAAGAAAACCCCACGTTGAGCCGATGTGCTAAGCAAAAGAGACTAGCTAGAATATTGAAAGTTTGCTTCTGACATCAAGAATGATTACCAGGATGATGACATATGGAAACTTACACACCCAAGATGCCCTTACTAAAACAGAGGTGACAGTATCACAAGAAACATTAGAATTTCAAATTTTGGCCTTAACCCTTTGTATACTTAAGACCAAAAGTTAATTTACACTGTTATTATATATACATTTTCTGGGTATTGGTGAGTGGTATTTTAAATTTGTTTAATGCATATTAAAGTTCAATCAATTATTCGAATGACCTTTAAAATTTCATGTTTTTGCTGTCATAAATGCAACCACAATGCCCTAATGAAACCAGCAAGGGGGCAAAATAACCTTTTCCAAAACGCATCACTTTTGATGTGTTGCTGTAGCTTTGCAATCGGACACTTTTTGATTTTCAAAGAACCAGTCTAAAAGACAGGCTATTGAATTGTTGTTTAAAGATCAAATCAGCCTGGATCACCCTTCGAGTAACACAAATTAGAGTTGTGTTTTTACGTACATACCCCTTTTTGTGAACTTTACAATGCTTTCAATGGAATTTCCCATAAGAAATTGTTTGCCGTTTTTCTTCTAAACCGATGGGAATTTTTATCAGATTACCTCGTCATATACTCAGGGCAGAAGTCCCAACAAATCGCTGATAAAAAAGATCCAAATGCCATCTGAGATAAAACATTTAGCAGCGACTGAAATTTACTATTGTTTTAATTCAAAGGGAGATAATTTCAAAGTGCACAAACTTTAAGATGCTGCCAAAAAAAAACTATACGCCAGAGACAAAATGTCTTGCAGTATTTTTAATGTGCAATCGATGGCCCTTAAAATAGCGTGTTCAAATCCTAGGTTTACTTTGGATTTTGTTAGGAATTGCTGATTTTGTGATTTTATTGAAAGCACAGATAACTCGAAAGAAGATTAATTTACCTAAGTTGTTTTTCGTGAATTAGGTTAGGGCGGATACCAGCAACTCATTGCAATATTTAATTTGGTTAAACTCAAAACAGTGAAGATATATTCAGTAGTTCAAAGTGTAAAGTTTCTTTTGGCTTTAAGTATATTTTGATAAATTTTCCAATACAGATAAAAGCATTAGAATCCATTAGTATATTCTTTGACTTTTCGCTTACTGTAAAGGCAGCACCTCATGAATGCGATATTAGGACTGGTCAACCTTAGACATAGTTAAAAGCTGAAAATGAGGTGTGGTTTTATTAAAAAGTAACCTCAGTCATTATTTAGTCCTTAAAACATCAGCAAAATAACTGCATCTGAAAATGTCTATTTAACATAAGCATAGAGGCAAACATTGTGGACCTACAGGAGCAGTCTGATCTGTGTCCACACTGTTTATCTATGAGGCTTCAAATAGTTTAGTGGACAACAAAAAACATACAGTTTGTGATTATGCGCTTTAAGGGTTAATAAATGTGAGTTCCGTGTGTATATTGCGGTTAGGATTTTCATGAAATGCACGCACGTTTGCGCGGCCCAAACAACTTATTGATTCTTCACCAACTAATAAAAAGAACCTGATTTCCCTTGTTTAGCAGATGAAATAGCCGAACCACGCCCAGATATGAATATTAAAGTTGCCGCCTTTACAGTAAGCGAAAAGTCTATTAATACAAAGGGTTAAAGGATGATGCATATTTGAAGCCTTTACCTCATAGAGAAGCCTTTTAAAACTTTTGCAAACAAAGCCGACCTAGATCAGGCAGCTCTTATACCCTTGTTTGCTTATGGAAATAGGAAATATGATTAGATATGATCCTGCACTAGTGGACCTGACATGTAATGTATTTGTTCTATGTACAAAGTGAAAGTTTATTTACATAATTATTCATAGTAGGTGGAGCCTAGCATGAATATTCATGAAGCAAAGGGTTAAGGTATATGGTTTTGATGCCATAACGAATAATCTACGAGTCAAAGTTTATTTATACAAATATAATTTAATTTACGTAAAATAGCTGTGTTTTCCTGTAATTTCATTGTTCATATCTGCATGAACAAGAAACTCTCTGTCAAATCCAGCATTCAGTAGCACACTTAATGTCAAAAAGTTTAACACCATCAAATTCTTTATATGGGCCGCGACGCAAGAAAACCTATCTGACAAAGTAAGACTCAAAGCAGTCTCCTCAGCTACAGAGACTAGCTAGAAAATTGAAATTCTGCTTGTTGCAAGTTTAAATATGATACTTTTCAAAAAGGGAATAACAAAGGTGCTGATCAGACTGCCCGGATGCGCAGGCTGGTCTGCGCCTTTGTTGTTCGCAAACCCCCCAAGACAGGTTTTCTCGCTTCGAGGCCCATATAATGACCATTATTGCATAAAATTCATTGTGGATGCTTTTGAAAGTCGTGTTTCAATCAGTACAAACCCATTTATTATTAACAAGGCAAATCATGTGCTGTTCATGTAAAGATTTGATACCTTAATGCGCCAATCGCAACAAAAGTCGTCTGCTGAAATATTTTAGAAGCCTCTATTGCAAAAAGTGTGGACCCAGATCAGACTCAGTCTGTTCTGGGTCCAAGCTTTTTGCTTCTATACTCAACTTGTCAGTAATGTTAGGCAATTATTTGCAGCAGACAACTTCAGCAGACAACATTTTCAGATGCATTGTCTTCTTGGTGCTTTAAGGGTTAAATACACTGTCCAGGGCCACTACATCTTACAACAGCTGATCCATTTATTGCTCCTACGTATGGCTTGGCCCTAGAACACGAATATTAACAAGAAAGCAGTATGAAGGGCAGCTAAATCCCCTGCCGCAGGATGACTGTGTTTAACTGTGACCTTGACCTTCAGCCTGCATAGCTGAGTCATCGGTTTTGGTCATCATTTTACTGAGATAAACATTTGATTAAAGTTTCATAAAAATCCTTCCAGTGGTAAAGGAGATGCGGAGCGGACACAAAATTCAAGAGTTTATCCTATGGCCTATAACTGTGACCTTGATCTTGAATTTGCGTAGCCAAGTCATGGGTTCTGCACATCATCTCAGTAAGATGACATTTTACCAAAGTTTAATGAAAATCCTTCCTGGGGTAAAAGAAATGTGGAGTGGACACCCAATTCAAGGGTAAACCCCATGACCTGTAACTGTGAAAATGACCTTGGATTCTGCACACTGCCTGATTGAGATAAACATTTGACCTAAGTTTAATCATCATCGTTCCAGAGGTTAAGGATAGTGAGTGGACATGAAACTCAAGGGTAAATTCCATGACCTGTGATCTTGACCTTGAGTCTGCATAGCTGAGTCATGGGTTCTGCACACTGCCTGACTGAGATGTACATTTGACCAACATTTAATGTAAATCCTTCTAGAGGTAAAGGAGATATGGAGTGGACAAGAAATTCAAAAGTAAATCCCATGACCTTGAACTGTGACCTTGACCTTGAGGCTGCATAGCTGAGTCATCTGTTCTGCACATCGTCTCACTGAGGTTAACATTTGTTTAATGAAAATCTTTCAAAGGGTTCAGGAGATATGGAGCGGACAAGAAAGTGTTACAAAATGGACTGACTGATGGGCGTACGAATGGAGACAAAGACCATTCCTATAATCTAGTGACCTTCTAGTCTCTGCTTCGCAGTGGGGAATTAATGAAAATGTCTAACCACCTGTTGACAAAATATAGTGCCATGCTTTTCAAAAATTTAGGTGAATATATTGTTGAATTTATGCAATAATAACGATCAAACATTGTTTTTCAATGCATTAATGTTCCCCAGGTCACTTGGGTGATGTTGAAAACCTCAGGCTCTGCCCTCAGCATTTAATATCTCCCTCACTATCTGGCGAACATTAATGCACCCAAACTGTATGTTTTAACTGATGAGTAAGAAAAAAAAAATTTACACTCAAATATTTTGCTTAAACGGACCTACGGTCTTACTTTTTTCTTTCAATCAAATGAGGCTTGATATTTCATTTGAATCATATGTCACTGGCAGATGATTCACAAGAAATATCAAATTTATCAAGCCTTGTCTGCTAGGAAAAGGATTCTCTTTTTTATCATCAAAATTTAATTGGCTGCTTATTTTGGCACTTAAACGATTTAACCCTAAAAGCGCCAAGAAAAAAATGTATCTGAAAATGTCGTCTGCTGAAGTCATCTGCTGCAAATAATTTCCTAACATTACCGACTAATTAAGTATAGAAGCAAACAGCGTGGACCCAGATCAGACTGCTCCTATAGGAGCAGTCTGATCTGGGTCCACACTGTTTGCCATAGAGGCTTCTTAAACATTTCAGAAGAAGCGAAAAGCAGACGACTTTTGTTGCGATTGGCGCATTAAGGGTTAGAAGATTTAATTATCGTCTTTTTTTGGCAGGAATTTCCCCAGCTTCCAAACTGTCTCTTCTTAATCTCATCCCAGGTGGGGATGGTGGGCGTTGTCTAGCACGTGTTTGTGGTGGTGACGGTGGAGATAATGGTGGTGATGATGGTGGTGATGGTGGTCGCCGCGGAGCTCTTTGTAACGGTGGTGGTGATGGAATCTGGCTCCTGGTGACTCTGGAGAAAGCTGACTCGGGAGACATCTGAATATCTCTGCCTCTTCTTAATCTGGGTGGAGATGGAAGGTCTGTAGGTGATGGGGATGATGGTAGGTTTGACCTACTACGTCGAAGAGCTCCAGGTTCAGGCGGTGAGCGTGGACGTTTCCTGCCACGACGCAAAGATGGATTGGATGACGAGTCGGAGTCTGATGATGAGGAGGAGGAGGATGAGGAAGGAAGAACTGGGATTGGGGCCAAAAGTCTGCTTCTTGACTGAGAGGAGCTGGAGTCTGAGGAGGAGCTGTCAGATTCTGAGGAATGGGCCCTCTCTCTTGTTCGTACTAATACTGGGGGTGAAGGGGCTCTTTCTCGAGTCCTTTGTACAGGTAACAGTGGGGGTGAGGGAGAAAGTTCTCCTGATGAAGGGGGTGATACAGGGGATGGTGCTTCATTTCTTGATCTGTGTAACATTGGTGGGGAATCTGACATGGGTACAGGGGGTGGATGTCTGCTCATAGGAGGTGGGGATAGCGACCCCTCTCTATATACTCTTGATGCTGTGGGTGGGGAAAGAGAATGTTCTCTGTATGGTCTGTGAACTGGGGGAGGTGACAAAGAATCACTATGGTAACCATGGGGTATAGGTGGGGAGGCATCTCTATATGGCCTGCCTCTCTCCCAGGTAGGTGAAGGTAGTTCTTCTCGATATAAAGTCCCTCTTTCAGTTATTCCTGTTGGAACTGGCAGGGGAGATAATGAGTCCTCTCTATACATATTCCTGCCACCTGGTGGTGGTGTAAGGTCCTCTCTGTACAAAGTGCCCCTTTCTGTTACTCCAGTTGTTATGGGACCTGCTGGAGGTGAGTAGGGATCCTCATACGGTGCATCCCAATCTGGTGGCGGTGCTCCGTAGTATTTTTGCGGTGACATATCCATCATAGGGGGTCCCACTGGGCCAGGACCCGGATAAGGGCCCCTCATCCAGCCTCTAGGTCCTCTTACTCCAGGAGGTGGTCCCCTGACCATTGGCACAGGCCCACCTGGCATAGGAGGCCCTCCACGAACTTGAAAATTTCTGAAAAATTAAGAGAAAGAATCAGCATACGGCAGATCTTAACTCTTTGCCCCTGGGTAATTTTGCATGTTTTTTGTTGTCTGCTGATTTTTTTCAAAATCAACTTTTTCAAAATATTCTTTCAGGAATACCATCAGAGTGTCAAAACAGTTTAGATCAAGATCAGGCCCAACATTTTGTCGGTCCTGATCTGGGTCCAACTGTTTGCAAAAGTTATCAGCAGACGACAGCAGCACATTAACCCTTATCCCGACAATATATTTTGTCAGATGCACTTCAGCATATTTTACCATGGAAGCAAACACTATAAATCCAGATCAGACTGCTCCTAAGGAGCAGTCATATTGTTTACAATACAGGCTACCAAAGTACATGAGCAGATGTGAAAGCAAACGGCACTTGTCCTGAAGAAATACAGATAAACTTAACAACTGCCCTGCTTAACACTGATACATCCTCTTTAGAAAAATGTGTAGATCTTGATCAGCTGACTTCTGACAAAGCCAGCTGATCAGAATCCAATCTCTTTCCGTGACGATTGTGAATCCACTATTACATTAACTCTTTGCATTCCGGGTTATTTTTCATGCTTTTGTTGTTGTCTGCTGACTTTTTCAAAATTAACTTTAAAAAAAAAATTTCATAACATGAACATACAGGAACATAATCAGAGGGTCAAACAGCTTGGATCCAGATCTGGGTCCAAACTGTTTGCAATGGAATCAGCAGATTAAAAAAGTCTCTGCTAGCAAGGAAAGAGTTAAATGGAATTGAGCAACGACATGTGGAATATTTAATACAGCATATATTTGATATCTTTAACCCTTATACAGTAAAATCTGTGTAAAACGGCCACCCTCAAAAATACCAAAAATTGGTTTTCATGCCTAATTATTGCTTAATGCAGGTCAAAAGTATTGCAGAATGCTTAATGCAGGTCAAAAGTATTGCAGAATGCTCCAAGGGGAGCATTCTGCAATACTTTCAACTTTCATTAAGCTACTATTTGTCATTAAGATCTTTGTTTTGTCTATTTTTGAGTGGCCATTATACACAAGTTCTACTGTATATGGGTTTAAGATACGACTGATCCCAAGTGTTTTCTTAATTTCAGCAACACATTAAGAGACACTGATGAAGCACACATCCTGATGGATAAATTGATCTGCTACCATTTACTCCAAATATTCAAACATCTTAACCCTATTGCACTCAGAAAGGCAAAAGTGCCAAAATCTTAAGTTTTACCCAGCCGCGTCCCCACCCTGGGACCTGACCTTCAGGTCAATGTTGCAAACTTAAAATTTTCATGAAAAAGTAAAAAATTTGGTATTTGAATAGTTATATTAGCAATCCCTTTTGATGAATTTCATTTATGTTAGGTATGAAGGTAGACATATGTCTAAAGGGTCACTCAAAGCCATCCCCATCCTGTGGTTTGACCTTGTAGTCAAAGTCAAGGACTAAGTCTCAGAAGCAATACGGTAACGTTAAAGCTCATCTTCTTACCATATTTGGGCCTCGATGCGAGAATACCTGTCTTTGGGAGTTTGCGAACAACAAAGGTGCAGACCAGCCTGTGCATCTGCGCAGTCTGATCAGCGCCTTTGTTATTCGCTTATTGGGAAGTATAATATCTTAACCTGCTACAAGGGAAATTTCAAGTTTATAATTAGTCCCTGTAGATGAGCAGGCTGGTTTGAATCTCACTTTGTTGGAAACCCCGAAGACAGGTTTTGTCACATCATGACCCATTTATCATATGACATCACATCTGAGCGTGATATAATGCCATGTTTTTTAAAATCGATACAGATTTTGGTAAATTAAATGTAATGAAATGCAGCTGATAACAATGTTGCGTAAATACGTCATGACAAAATCTTAACAATTTCATGCCAAAAATACTATCTTAAAGTTATTTTAATGTCATATGATAAATAAGATCTAACATTCCTTATCCTGTATTATTGAATTTATCAAACTTGTTGCAATTATACTTGTTGGGAAAAAGCGATAAAATGCTTGACAAGCCTCGAAGCCTCACATTTTATTGCTTTTCTCCGTTTAATAAACCTTGAACACTCATGTGAGATCCTCTATTCATGGGTGAAAGTTAAAAATTTCCAAAATCCTGAACTTTAGAAATTCAAAGTTTAAAACTTGCGGGAAGCCTACAAAAAAGAATCATTTAAAGTGTAAATGATGAATTGAGTTTAGAGAATCTAAATATTAATCAAAGTGGCTATTATTATCTCCCTAATTCAGGATTTTGAGGCTGACTTTCTATGGAAAGTCAGCCTTAAAATCCTGAATTCAGGATTAATCCTGAAAACTTTCTACTATGTCTATTTATTCGAAACTTTTAACAAGTCCATTTTACAAACTGATGAGATTAAAATGTTCATCTAAAGGTCATGCTCCAGGGTGGAGATGGCACTGAAAATACTTTTGACATATAATATTGCATATATAGAGGATCTTACATAAGTGCTCACATTTTAATGAATTTATTAAACGAGTTGGGGAAAAGGGATAAAATGCAAGGCTTGCTGAGCATTTTATCACTTTTTTGCAACAAGTTAAATAAATTCAATAATACAGGAGCACAAATATTAGATTCTATTTATATGACGTCAAAATTAATCAAAAATCACATTTTTGGTGTGAAAGTGTCAACATTTTATCATCTTTTATGCAATGTTATAATGGACATCATAGTGCAACGTTTCAAAATCTGTAAACCACTAGTGGTTTATCGATTTTCTTGCATGGCGTTATATCACTCCCAGACCCAACGTAATGTGATAATAATAATGCTATGTTAACTTTAATGCAAAAAGTTTTTTTTATACAAAATTTTTTTAAGTCCTAAACAACTATGTCAGTTTTAACTTTCATGTCAACAGTATACACCAAGATCAGACTGTTTCATATGGAGCAGACTGATCTCGGTTCACACTGTTTGCTATTGAGACCTCCAAATTACAACAGAAGGTGAAAAAGCAGACAAATTAAGTCATAAATGGCAATGAAAGTGTTAAACTGAAGAACGTGGAACAAAACTAGAACTTTCATGAACATAGTGAACATCAGAAATCAGAACTAGAACTTTCATGAACATATGAAATCAAAACTATAACTTTCATGAACGTGTGAAATCAAAACTAGAACTTTCATGAACATCTGAAATCAAAACTAGATCTTTCATGAACATCTAAAACAATAACATTCATGAAAATCTGAAATAAAAACTAGATCTTTCATGAACATCTGAAACCATAACTAGAACTTCCATGAACATCTGGCATCACAACTAGAACTTTAACGAACATCTGAAATAATAACTAGAACTTCCATGAACATCTGGCATCACAACTAGAACTTTAATGAACATCTGAAATAATATCTAGAACTTTTCATGAACATCTAAAATCATAACTAGAACTTTTCATGAACATCTAAAATTATAACTAGAACTTTCATGAACATCTGAAACCATAACTAGAACTTTTCATGAACATCTGACATCATAACTAGAATTTTCATGAACATATGAAATCATAACGAGAACTTTATGAACATCTGAAATCATGCCTATTTACCAAACTTATTGCAATACTGAATTAGTGTCTTCTTTGATGCATACTTGGTATATAGTGACTGCTTGGTGCAATAAACCTAATGTAGGAGAAGAACAACATAGTTTTCATAATTTTTTCATCCTAATCCTCTTGTCCATGCTTATTTTCCAGCTATAAGGTCACTGTATAGCCCCGCCCCCACCAGTTCCTATTTTATTTAAATTTACATGCATGCACGGATCCAGAAAGTTTTTTTTCAGAGGGGGTCCAACTTTGGAACTTAGTACAGCACTGTAGTTAAAAGACCTGAAATTTTCCAGGGAATTTAATTTCGTCAATTTTTGTGATTTTGTCAAACATAGGATGGTGTTAGTTTTTTTTAGTTGATGATGGGAGGGAGGATCCAAATATCATTATAAGCAGGCCATCATCAGCCCGCCAGCGAAACGCCATTTAAATGGAGTTTCGCTGGCGTGCTGTTGATGGCCTACCATTGAATATTGGCTTGGCAGCTTTGTGCTTTGTGATTTTTTAGGGGTTCCAGATCAGTATTGCTAAGAAATCCTATATTTTTGTGATTTCTCAGGGGGGGTCCGGACCCCCTGTCCCCCCCCCCCCACCCTCTGGATCCGCACATGACAAGAGACTGGGACATTGTAAACCATGTGGCGATACAGTGTCTGAATATTTGAATAATAGTGTGTGTATCTTATCAAACTGAAATAAAATTTGATTAAACTAAAACCTAATGTGATAGAAATATGAGCCGTGACATGTGATCTCCAACAATGTGGCATTTTGACAAGTGTAGACTCAGACGAGCCTGTGCAGCCTCCTTTAAAACTTAGAAACTCCAAATGATATTCAATCAGTAGCTGAACAGTCATAGAATATTCAAACGACTAGCAAAGGCTCTGATCAGACTGCGCATATGCGCAGGCTGATCTGAGGCTTTGTTGGTCGCGCATTGTTGGAAATATGATGTCACGGCTCAATAACTAATACATAAAATGGTCTTCATTACGAGAAAAACTGATTTTTCTGCATGTGAACAAAAAGGCACAGACCAGTCTGCCCATCCACATAGTCTGTCTGATCATTGCCTTTCTCATTCACTCTGTAAAAGCATAAGTTGAAATTCAGAGAAGTCTATGTCCCCACCTATAAATGTTTGTCTTTAATATATAGAGCTAGCATTAGAAGAGCCTTAAAACTTTTGTTGGTTTGATTTGATTCTTTATGTCTTATCAACAATCTTTCAGTTATATAGGGACGGGTCTTCCTGGGTTGAACCAGTACTAAGCTAGGATTAATTTCTTGCGCAAAGACACAATGCAGTGACGCCCGTGAGGCTGAACCTGCCGCCCCTCGGTCTCAAGTCAAGCACTCTACCACTGAGCCACTGCGCTCCCAAGAGCCTTAAAATGAGTAAGTGAACAATGACAAAAATTAGCCATAAAGTGCCAATCATGACTGCAGCAGACGACAAATTTTGCATCATTTTTCCTAATTTTCGAAAGAAATAAGGTTTGATATTTCATGAGAATCGTCTGCCAGCAGACGATTCTCATGAAATATCATGCCTTATTTGTTATTTTTGAAGAGCACCAAAATTTGAAATGGTTGTCTACTGCAAATTATAGGTGGCATTTTATAGGTTAGTATTAAAAATTATATAAACAAGTATTGAAAAGAAGCTTCCTCATGTAGCAAATATGATAATTATTATGAATTATGATAATGCAAAAAACGTGAAGGAAAAGGGCTAAATCTTACCCTGGTCCTCGTCTATACATAGCTCTTCTTTCTGCCTCCCCAAAGTTGATGTTCATCATTATCGTCTGCTGGGCTCTCTTAGCAGCCTCTCCAAAATTAACTTGATTAATTGGCATCCTTAACCTCTTTCTATCTAAATCAGACAAATTTGAAATAGATGATCTCTTTGAAGATGCTGACCTAGATCTTGACCTTGATAATGTACCAGACCTTGACCTGGAATGAGTTCTTGACCTTGACCTACTATATGACCTTGAGCGTGAACGTGATCTTGACCTTGAGTATGATCTTGAGTCGGGTCTTTGAGAGTCACTACTAATCGTAGATAAAGACCTACTACGATCTGACCTATGTGAATAAGATGATACACTAGAAATTGAACCAGACTTTTTCCTTGATGCAGATGCTGTGGATGAGATAGACCCAGTTGTAGACTGGGATCTTGACCTTGACCTTTGATCCTTTCTTGATGGTGACCTTGACTTTGACCGCTTTCTATCAGAGCGATCTTTCTTCTTGTGTTTGCGCTTCTTTTTGTGCCTTTCTTTATCCTCTTTTGACTTTTCCTCTGTGGGTGAATCCGGCAGAGGTGGTGGAGACTCCGGTAAAGGGGGTGGTGAAGACTGTTCCTGTGGTGGCATGGGTGGTAACGGAGGTGGTGTTGGGTCCTTCGGCTGCGGAGGGGGCTCTGTTGGTAGGGGCGGTGGAGTAGCCACAGCCCTTCTGGCGAAAGAATGTCTAGGTTTATACAAATCATCACTATCGTAGCTCTGCTTGGAACTTCTTTTGGTGTCCTGTTTTGTATCACTAGATGCACTTCTGAAAAATCAAAAACAAGATGTGTTTGTAAAACACGATGGCACAGGGACAGATAAACTTTGTCAACATAAAAGTTTGTTGCACGAACACACCATAAACAATGTTACCGCAATTCTCATTACCAGGAGCATAAAACACAATAGAAAAATGATAAAAATCTGACTATAATTATGATGATGATACTGTATTAGCTCCTATAAGTGCACTATTCACACAAAATTTTACATTTCTTTCTCAAAAAAATTCTGATGAAGCCAGCTGATCAGGATCCACACTGGTTTTATCCACATGATACATTCATATTAACCCTTAAAGCGCCAATAACGACTGCAGCAGGCAACAAATTTTATGACATCTTTCTTAATTTTTCAACAAAAATAAGGTAAGATATTTCATGAGAATGGTCTGCCAGCAGGGGATTCTCATGAAATGTCATGCCTTTTTTGTTATTTTTGAAAAAAGCAGCAAAATTTGAAATTGTTGTCTGCTGCAAATTATAGGTGGCGCTTTATGGGTTAATAATGAAATTTCATCAACGGAATGGCTGGAAATGAGTAAATGATAAAGCATTCACAACTCAAATCAGTGCTTGTAGCATATGCATATATTATGGCAAACACAGTTAAGTTGTCTTTGTCTGAGCTGTAACGAAGCCTTTTACATGCTCTTTGTAGAAAATGACTCCTGTTTCAGAGGAGATTTTGTTTGATTTGATTCTTTACGTCCCATCAACAATCTTTCAGTTAAAAAGGGGCTTCCTGGGTTGAACCGGTACTAAGCTAGGATAAATGTGTCTTGCTCAATGACCAGGACGCAGTGATGCCAGTGAGGCTCGAACCCGCGGCCCCTCAGTCTCGAGTCAAGATCTCTACCACTGAGCCACTGCGCTCCCCTTTCAGAGGAGAGAAATCAGATAACAAATTGAAATTGCTCAACATCTGTGCTAATAAAAACCTGTTGTGGAACACTACTAATGCTGATAAAACAATAGTGTAGTTAATAAAATACAGATGAAACCAATAAACACACCGGATAGGTGGGAATCGAAAACGCTATTACTATCGATGACCCTAGACCAAAAATCGCTAGAAAGTGTTTTCCATTGCTATTTGATCCCAATTACACATGGGTGAAATTTAAAAAATTATAAAATCGTGAACTTTACAAATTCAAATTTTTAAACTTGCAGGATGCCTACAAAAATGAATAATTTCACGTTTAAATGATTAATCGTGTTTAGATAATCTGAATATTAATCAGAAAAGCTATTATAACCTCCCTAATTCAGCATTTTGAGGCTAACTTTCTGTGGAAAGTCAGCCTCAAAATCCTGAATTCAGGATTAATCCTGAAAACTTTCACCTAAAGCATGGAAACAGATAAAGGCTCAGACCAAAAATCTAGCCCCCATGGATAGCTGCGCTTTTATTTTATGTATATGCAATAAGTACAAAAATCTCATGTGCTGCAGGGGACAAAAATTCCACTCGTCCGCTCGTAATTATCAGTGAAATCTAGAGAGAATGAGTAACTTTTCCCAAAGCACTCCTCCTATAGAGGACGAGTGCTTTGGGAAGAATTACTCGAGGGTAAGGGGGTGAAACTAGCATTTTTCTGAGTATTGACCGTGAAATCTTGTTGTCAGTATATGGGATGCAGTTATGAAACTGACTGGGTAAATATCATTTTAGCAGTAATATAAAGAACTTTATAAGTCATATTACATATTACTCCCTTATGTTCTTTACTGCATACACTTTTAACCCTTAAAGCACCAAGAAAAAAACTCATCTGAAAATGTTGTCGGCTGAATTCGTCTGCCGCAAATAATCGCTTAACATTACTGACAAATTAAGTATAGAATCAAACAGCATGGACCCAAAAAGAGCAGTCTGATCTGGGTCCACACTGTTTGGCATATAGGCTTTTTAAACATTTCAGCAGACGAAAAAAGCAGACGACTTCAGTTGCGATTGGCGCATTAAGGGTTAAATGACAAGTGCATGTGTTTGCAGGAGGAGTGAAAATTGTAAGTCACTCGTCCTACAGGACAAGTGCAATATTGAAATATTTTTGTCCCCTGTGCTGGCTAAGGCCAGATCTTTTTTATTAGTTGATTTAAGGGATCTTTTTTTTCAGATTTAGGGTCGTGGGGGAGGGAGCTTTTTTTTTTTTAATATCTCCAGAACAAACATTTAAACTAGTAAAGGAAACCAACAGTCTGTATTAAATCTTCAGATCCTGCATAGGACAATCACTTTTAACAGTATCGCTCACAAATATACACAAACAGAACATCAAAAATATACTATTTTTTTCAACAAAACATATAATATTTAGTGTCCGCGGATAAAATAAAAAAATTTTTTTTTAGAAATTAATTTTTTTCTTCTTCTACTTTCTGGAAAATTACAGTAGTAGGGTTCGTAAATAAACTAATAAAAATTCTGGCCTAAAATACCTCAACTGCCTTCCTTCTGCTGGACTGATCTGGATCTTCTTCTGTAGTGGTTCCCCGCCACTGGAATGACTGGAGTTTCTTTTTCTCTTTCTCTTTCCTTCTCGCAACTCTGACAAGGAGTCTGACTTTGTTAGGTCTGTGGATAGATCGCTATGTTCTGAAGAATTACTCTTTATGTCGTCATTTATCTTACTTCGAGAACGTGTGACTGGAACAGTCTGTTGTAAGGGTAGCGCCGAAGACAGCGCAGTCACTTCATAGATTGGGATAGATGAAGATTCTGACATCACTATCTCACCTAGAAAAACATCATCAATTGAGCCGTGGCATGAGATTTCCAACAATGTGGCATTTTGACATGTGTAGATTCAGACGAGCCTTTGCAGCCTCCTTTTAAGCTTAGAAACTCAAATTTGTGTTCAGTCAGTAGCTAAACAATCATAGAATACTCAAGCGACTAGCAAAGGCTCTGATCAGACTGCGCATATGCGCAGGCTGATCTGAGGCTTTGCTGGTCGCTCATACCACATTGTTGGAAATCTCATGTCGCGGTTCAAGTCATCAATTAATTGTTTAACTCTTTATCTACTAGTGTCGTCTACTGATAACTTTTGCAAACAGTTTGGATCCAGATCAAGCCTGACAAAATGCCGGGCCTGACCTGAGTCCAAATTCTTTGACACCCTGATGGTATTCATGAAAAGTTGATTTTGAAACAAATCACCAGACAACAAAAATGCATGAAAAATTAACCAGTAGGCCTAGGCA
The DNA here is from genome assembly GCA_964019695.1 of Loripinus fragilis. NCBI lineage: Eukaryota > Metazoa > Mollusca > Bivalvia > Lucinida > Lucinidae > Loripinus > Loripinus fragilis. The sequence continues at coordinate 47,004,196 of OZ026515.1, forward strand.
GAGGGTTAAATTGTATGCTGGTAATTTTTCAGCACTCTTTTGTCTTCAACTGATTTCTTTTCAAAATCAACCTTTTTGAAAACTTCTTCAGGAATATCATCAAAAAGTCAAACAGTTTGGATCCAGATCAAGCCCAAGATTTTTTCTGGCCTTATCTGGGTCCAAACTTTTTGCAAAGGTTATCAGCAGATGCCACCAGTAGGCAAAGAGTTAAAGAAATGTGATGACAGCACAGTCACTTCATAGATTGGGATACTGGATGAAGATTCTGACATCACTATCTCACCTGGAAAAACATCACTAAATTATCTTTGTTTCAGATAAACTGGGCCTCAATGCGGGAAACCTGTCGTCGGGGTTTCTGCCCAAATCATATCCAAACCAGCCTGCTCAGCTACAGAGACTACCTATGAATTTCGCTTGTAGCAGCTTTAGTTATGACACTCTCCAATATGCGAATAATATAGGTGCTGATTAGACTGAGCGGATGCACAGGCTGGTCTGCACCTTTGTTGTTCGAAAACCCAGAAGACGGGTTTTCTAGCATTGAGACCGATTTAATTGTTTAACATTTTGCATGCTGGGTAATTTTCCATGACTTTTTTGTCATCACCTGATTTCAGGAATACCATCAGGGTGTCAAACAGTTTGGACATTTTGATGGGCCTGATCTGGGTCCAAACTTTTTGCAAAGGTTATCAGCATACGACTTTATTCGCAGCTAGCAGGCAAAGAATTAAATTAATCTCAAAATAAAGGACATTCAAATTGTTGTCATGAATTTGACATTAATTTCATCGAGTTAAGTGAATAAAGCATATTTCATAAGTGGTGAAGCCATGAATGAAATATACATTTTTTTGCTTCATGAGAAGCAATACACTTCATGAGAAGCAATACATATCATATTCAAGACAAAAATTTGAATTTTCTTTTTAATATATACAATTTAAAAACATAATAGTTGCTTGTACTCTTGATGGCACACATGATATAATTTATGCATGGCGATGTTGCATAACATGTGATATAACTTAATCCATTGAAGGAGCTTCAAAAATGAGAACATTTTAGTAAAGAAACACAAATTTGGTAAAGGGGTCAAATAAATGGCAAGAAACACCAGAAAATGTAGGCAAGTTATGGTCTTTGTATGATAAAAGCCGGAAAGAGAGTTGTTGAAGACGAGGCTTGAAAGTGGCTGGTTCGATTATAAAATGGAAATGGTAAACACTATATCTAATTGGTTTACAATATGTTTGTTTGTTTGATTTGATTCTTTAAGTCCCAGTCAAGAATCTTTCAGTTATGTCGAGACGGGTCTTCCTGGGTTGAACCAATACTAAGCTAGAATTAATGTGTCTTGCTCAAGGACACAACGCAGTGATGCTTGTGAGGCTCAAACCCGCGCCCTTCGGTCTCGATCAAGCACTCTACCACTGAGCCACTGCACTCCCTTGTTTATGATATGAAATTCTGTAAACAATACAACAATAATATCACTATTTACACTTTCACTGCTATTCTTGTATTTTGGAAGTCTCTTGAGAAGTGTGGACTCAGATCAGACCGCTTCAGATTGATCTGCATTTAAACTGCTTGCATGCTAGTTAAAATTTATGTCACTTAAAAAATACAACAGAGGACATCAGAAGATGTTTCAGCTACATTTATTGATCAGTTATTTTACTTGGTCCCTACAAGTAACATCTTTTGTCATCTAATAATAACCTTTGCAAAAAGTTTGGAACCAAATTGTCAGGCCTGACCAGGTTCCAAACTGACACTCTTATGCTATTCCTGAAAGATTTTTGACAAAGGTTAATTCCATTAAAAATCTGCAGAAAACAAAAAGGTGATGCAAAATTACCCAGCATGCAAAAGCTACTACAGCTTTGTTAACACTTGTCCTGGTGCATAAATCAATACACCCACTTTTGATTTCCACTGAGTGGTTTAGCTGTATGACTGCTTTTATTCCTATCAATTCATGGGTTGAATGGTTAAGAGTATGGGCCCTAATACCTTTGTTTGGTGGTGGTGGAAAAAGAGCCAGTATATAAGATGTTGGTACTTATCCATCCAGACTCCCAAGGTTATAAAACTTGTTTTCATGCTCTACACAGATGAGCATGAAATTTATCCTGCTCATAAATGTTAAAATGCCAACAATTGTTGGCATTTAAACATTTATAAGCAGCATCAATAAAGCATCTGAGAATTTGAAAGCAAGAAATATCTTAATTTATCTGTATTTAGGTTTTTATGAGCAATTTAAATTTTATGCTGAGTTGAGCATGAATTTTTTTCAAGGCATGGTGAGGGTATTCCCAGAAAATGCCTATTAACCCTTATCCTGCCAATAAATTTTAGTCCAGAAAATATTGTCTGTTTGTTTTACATCTGCTGCAAATGTTCAAATGCATTTCAGACTTCTTTTGATCAACGAAGAAAACACTATGAACCCTGATCAGACTGCTCCCTTAGAAGCAGTCTGATCTGGGTCCATATTGTTTGCAATATAGGCTTCCAAAGTGTATAACCTGATAAGAATGAGTGAGTTTGTGTTTAACATCCCACCAACAGCTGAGGTCATATGGAGACAGGGCCATGTCTTTAACCCTTTACTCCATAATAGCGCCTTTTGACGCCTTTGAAATATCATGTATTTGAAAATGTTATGGAAAATGGAGCATTTGCTCTTTTGGAGCAAGTTTCTCCATTTTCCATAATATTTTCAAAAGTATTCAAAGCTTAACTTAAATTTTTCTTGAATTTTTGCAATGTTTTTTAAAAATAAAAAATGGTGCTATGATCTAAAAATAGCCTATGGAGTAAAGGGTTAATAATAAGGTCTCATCTGAAAAAATGGAGGAGCCAGGGATCAAACTCAGGACCCCTGGATACAAGGCAAGTGGTTTATCCACTTAACCATGGCAGCTCCTCAGCAGAAGAGAGAGCAGACGGCAATTATTGTTGTGAATGGCGGGAAAAATGTAAACTTACCTTCAAGTTCAACTAATGGTTCATCTTGAGTAGGTGTCTGGGGAGAATTCAAGTACGCTACTTCTGCATCTTCCTGCGTAGGTTGCTCCGTCTCCACGTCCTGGGAGGCCACCTCGGTCTCCTGCTCCAGGGGAATCTCCTCGAGGCTCACCTGTTCCGTACTAACGTCAACCATCTGTAGCTCGGAGTCAATATTGACGGTTTCAACGGTCTCCTCAATCACCATTGTTTCGTCGTAACTCTGGTTGAGATTGGGTTGACTGTCTGATTTATATATGGAAGTGAACTCATCAGAGAGGTACCTGGTAATTATAGAAAAAATCAAGAGTTATATGGGCCTCGACATGAGAGAACCAGTCTTCGGTGGTTTGCGAACAAAAAAGGCGCAGACCAGCCTGCGCAAATGCGCAGTCTGATCAGCACCTTTGTTATTCCCTTATTGTAAAGTATCGTATCTTAACTTGCTACAAGTAAAATTCTAATTTACTAGCTTGTCTCTGTAGCTGAGGAGACTGGTTTGAGTCTGGATTTGTCAGAACCCTCGAAAACAGATTCTCGAAATGAGGCCCATATCAGCATTAACTGGCTGCACGATGACATTGGTGAGAAAGAAAAAGAATCTATAACCCCTTAGGGTGTGATAGAAAAATCCCTCCCTCAGGATCACTTTTTTTTTTATCACTTGACAGCCTCATGATGCTTTGGAGTAATTTTTCTATCCTATCCTCCAACTCATGATAGATTTTTATATTATTGACTTGAAAGTATGATATTCATATACATAGAACCAAATAATGACACCACTGGCAGGGTTTTCATTAAGAGGCGGCTGGAGGCCATAATGACTGCCTCCAATCATTTTCTGGCCGCCTCAAATATTCTTACTCGCATTCAAATCTAAACAAAAGCTTAAAATCTGACCGCCTAAAACTGGTGTCTGGCCTCTTGCAAAAAATCTTATTGAAAACCCTGCACTGGATCATAAAACAAAAAATTATGCTTCTGATGTGGTTCCAATGATGAGATTTAACTTGCAATTTTCTGATAGTAGACCAATTTTTTTTCAAATGCACCATGTACTATGTCTATCGTTGATTTTTGAAGATGAAATGAAATTTCAAAGCAAATAGGGCACTAACTGAAGTAAATATCTACCTTGTTTATCATCCTTCACTTTTTGCTGCAGACAACAAATTTTGTGACAACTCTCTTCATTTTTTGACTTCACATTTCATGTGAATCGTTTGCCTGCATATATTTCATTTATATGCAAGGCAGCATAATTTGAAAATGTTGTCTGCTGAAAACTCTAGGCAGCATCTCTTTTCATATTTGGGGAAAACAAGACCAGATATTTCATGTGAATCATCTGCTTGCAAACATTTCATATAAAATACATGTATCAAGCCTTATTTGGTTTCTTAACCTGTTTAGTGTAGACCAATGGACTATTCTATAAAGTTTGATACAGTTACGTCAGGATGGTTCATTGTATATACTGAGGGGTCACAGGTTATTATTTCAAAAAAAACATTGTATTTCTTTCTCTGAAGATCGATTTTGTCTTCACAAACAGTGTAGAGCCTGATGAAATGCCGCATTCTGCGGCATTTCATCTGGGTCTTCACTGTTTGCAAAAGTAACTGTCTAAGGCTTTCTCATCTACAAAGAAGCAGCATCATTTGAAAGTGTTGTCTGCTGCTAACTCAAGGGGTGCTCTATGTGTTAACCCATTACCTCATATAGACTCCTTCTTTTAACACTTTTGCAAACAGAGCAGACCCAGGGTCTAATCTGTTTGCTAAAAATAAATTGGAAATATAATATGATCCTGCACTAGTGGACCTGACAAGTAATATCTTTGTTCTATGTACAAACATGAAAATTTATCTAAATATTCATAGTGGGTGGAGCTTAGCATGAATATTCATGAAGGAAAGGGTTCAGTAGAAGAGTTGAGTATACCTTTTATTTCTTATTCTTCTCCTCCTGCTCTTTCTCTCCATCACTTTCTGTTCCTTAAGCTCTGCCTTCAGCTCTGCCTTTGTTTTCCTGCGTTGTTTAGGTTGTTTCTTCTCGGGAGAACTTTCGCCGGTATTAGATTCAACCTCTTCCCTGTTTCCACTTGTGTCAACTTCCGTAGTATGACCGTGACTCTCTGCCACTGACACTAGAATAATGAGAGAAACAGTTGTTCTTGCACACCGGATAAGGATACCTGAGATTTTACCCTGGGATAGAAAATCTCAGGCTATCTTACCCAGGCTGTCATGTGAGGGCTACATACATTGAATGTATTGGAATTCACACACATGGTTGTCAATTGACGTCATTGTTATGTTTAAGTGACGTCTTCATATGACATTGCATCTTAGCGGATTCAGGGACTTCTGGAAGTTTATTTAAAAATAAAAAAATCAGTGGTGAGCAAGAACAATAATCCATTATTCATGTGAGGGTAGGATAGGAAAATCTGTCCCTCGGGATCACCGTTTGAAATCATTCGGCAAGCCTCGTGATGCCAAACAGTGATCATCGGGACGGATTTTTCTATCCTACCTGCACACTCATGATAGATTCTTACATGATATCCTAAACCTATTACACTCAGAATGGCTAAAAAACTTAGTCTTGGTCATTCACAGTGTAAAAGAGGAAACAAGATTGAAAAAAGTGTCAATAAGCAATGCTTATTAGATACCCCCATACAGTAAGGGTAAGCGAAAAACATCATTTTTTTTTCAAGTGATGGTTCAAACCAGCAGACCTAGTTTTGAAAAGTGTATCAGGTTTTGAAAACTAGGTTTCAGTAGAATCTGTGCAAATGATCTTTAAGAAAAGATAAAATGCACAGAAAATATCACACCTGAAAGTTCTTTGAATATATATAAGCTTTTATCCTATTTGATTGCTCCAAACACCTTAATGCATATGTTTAATATGTCTGCATTGTGTATGAGAAGTATTGGATCAATTCATCAAAAGCTGTTGAAGCAGATAATTCAGCCCAATAAGGTACATGTACTATATATGCATATACAATTATCTGTTCTCATGTCATTTTGTCAAAAATTATTTTTTTAGTGCCAAGCTCCTTCATGCACATGTTCAATATGTTTACATTATGTAAAGTATTGGATTAATTCATCCAAAGCTGTGATAGGAGTTGATCTGCCTATGATGACACTATCAATTAATATACAAAAGCCAGGAAAAATTGTCCATTAGAAATTAGAAAAGCTATAAGTGCTGATCACAACAAGTTGTCTGCTATTGTCCTCTAATGAAATGTTTTAGAAGCCTCTTCAATAAACAGTGTAGATCCAGATTAGACTGCAGTCTGAGCTGGGTCCACACTGTTTGCCTCTATAATTACATTAACCAATAATGTTATCAAATATGTGCAGCAGATGACTTAAGCAGACAACATTTTCGAATGCATTTTTTGTTGCCGCTTTAAGGGTTAAAATCTGCTTAATTCAGCATTTTGAGGCTGACTTTCTATGGAAAGTAAGCCTCAAAATCCTGAATCCAAGACTACTCCTGAAAACTTTCAACCAAGTTCTGGTCATGTCCCACCTACCATCTAACTCTGTTACTTTATCTGCTCCTTGCTCTTCCTCTTCATTCGGTTTCTCACTTGCCAATTTTTTCTCTTTCTCCTTCTTCTGTTTAGCCTTTTCTTCCTCTCTTTCCTTCTTCTTTGCCTCCAGCTCTGCTCTCCTCTGTAGTCTCCTAGTGTATCTATCTTCCTTATCTTTGGCCTTGAAAAATATAGAGGATAGTTTGTTTGTTTGTTTTGTTGCTTTACATCCCAAGTCAACAGCTATGGTCATGGCGGGACGGTCAGTTCACCTAACCACACTTTTTTTCCTTGGCAAGCTTGAACAAGCAGTTAACCAGTACTTCGTGCACAAACTGTCACTTGTAACTGACAACAATCCTTCTTGAATGATTCAGCGGAAGGGAGGAGAATGACCGTAGAAATAATTTCATAAGCAATCTCCACGAAAGTATGGGATGGGGCTGGGATCAAACTTGCGACCCCTCAATCTGCAGTCAGACTCGCATCTGTTGCCAGACACGTTGCCGACTGCCCTATGCGGCCCGGTGACTGTTTGCTAAGATTACAACAACTTTCAGGGACAGAAATGCCTCATACAGTAAAACCTGTCTTAAGCAGCCACTTGAAAATAAGACCCAATAATCGCTTAATGCAGGTCAAAAGTATTGCAGAATGTTCCAAGAGAGCATTCCGCACTACTTTCGACCTTCATTAAGCTACCATTTGTCTTTAAGACCTTTGTTTTGTCTTTTTTTTAAGTGGTCGCTTAAGACAGGTTTTACTGTAATTTAGAAAATTCTACCTGTGACCCATCAAATTGCAAAAAAAAAAAAAAAAAAAAAATTAGGGAGCGCAGTGGCTCAGTGGTAGAGTGCTTGACTCGAGACCAAAGGGCCGCGGGTTCGAGCCTCACCGGCCTCACTGCGTTGTGGTCCTTGAGCAAGACACATTAATCCTAGCTTAGTACTGGTTCAACCCAGGAAGACCCGTCCCGCATAACTGAAAGATTGTTGAGTGGACGTAAAGAATCAAATCAAACAAAAACAAAACAAAAAATTGCAAAATGAACAATCCCATACTTATTGTATCAATTTTTGTATGTGAAAATCCATCAGAATACAAAGGGTTAACCCTTAATGCGCCAATCGCAACAAAAGTTGTCTGCTTTCCTCGTCTGAAGCCTCTATGACAAACAGTGTGGACCCAGATCAGACTGCTCCTAAAGGAACTGTCTGTCTCGGGTCCACGCTGTTTGCTTCTATACTCAATTCCTCAGTAATGCTAGACAATTATTTGCAGCAGACGACTTCAGCAGACGATATTTTCAGATGCATTTTTTTCTTGGCGCTTTAAGGGTTAAATACTGTATTTACCTAAAGTATTGAGACAGATATGGCTGATCAAATGGCTTAAACCAAAATCAGCCTGTTCAGTCCTGAAGGAGCAGTCTTATCAGGGCTTACACCATTTCTCATTGCAACACTATAGATAATTTACACACTTCATCAGGTACTGTAAATTCGGAAATTTTCGCGAGGGTTTTATTTTTGCGAAAATTTGCATATGCAAAGTTTCGTGAAAATAAAATCCTCAGGAATTGGCGAAATCACTCTGTCATTTACTGATATAGGTATATCATGCCCTTGTTACGAATTTTGAATGTTGGACATATGTGCTTTAACGCATATTCGCGAAAATAAAATTCTCGCGAAAAATTTAAGGATTTACAGTAGTCAAATGGTTTTATACAAATTTGGAACAAATATGGTATAAAAATATGGTGTGCAAATATTTAGGGCAAATATGTTACATTTTAAAATGTTATAAGTGAAACTAAAAAAGTTCCAAAAAACAATGCTAAGCCTTATTAGAAACCCCTTGCAGAGTAAGTGTCGCTGAAAAAGACGCATATGAATATGCAGAATGAGAAAAAAATGCTAAGTTCAAGAAGCTGCCATTTTGTCAAAAATTAAATTTTAATTAAGGCATCAAACCGCTTTATGAAAATGTTCAATGTGTCGACTTTATGTGTACATTGGAGCATTCTGCAAAACTTTTGACCTGCATTAAGCAATAATTGGTCTTGAAAATCAATTTTTGGTCTTTTTAAGAGTGGCCATTTTACACAGTTTTACTGGATGTTGTTATTCTTAGAATCACAATGCCTATAACAGTCTATTTTTTTATCAGCAGGCTAAGGGTCAAGGCAAACTTTGCAGTAATAAATAGATAAAACAGAAAAAGAGGATCTTACATTCATGCACTTTAATGTGTAATTTGATTTATTTAACTCATTGGGAAAAGCGACTGGATGCTCGACAAGCCTTGCATTTTATCTCTTTTCCTCAATTAATTTGTTTAATAAATTCAAAAATACAGGAGGTCGACTGTTAGATTCTATAACCCTTGCAAACAGTTTGGTCCCAGATCAGGCCTGCCAAAACTTTGACACGCTGATGGTATTCCTGAAAGATTTTTCAAAAAAGTTGATTTTGAAAAAAATCAGCGGATGACAGAAAAGCGTGTAAAATTACCCAGTAGGCAGATTTAAAACTCCAATACAAAAAATACATATATTGGCAAAAGTAAGCATAAATAGCATTAAATAAATATTGAAAATAAACCAAAAAGAACATGAGAAATAACAACAAGAGGCTCAATGAGCCTATACCGCTCACCTAAGTTGTTGGCCTTATGATTTCAGAGAAGATTTAAAAAAAAACAAAAAAAAAACATTTTAACAATGAGTCTATAGGAGCAAATGACCCCCTTCGAGTGGCCACTTTGGACCCTACTGGCATAATTGGCAGATAGGGTTTACATAGGAGAACACTAAGCCTTCAAACATACTAAATATTTAAGCTAAGGACCTCAGGGCTTTAGAGAAGATTTTTGAAGTTTTTCCCATGATAAGTCTATGGGTACTAAAGATCACCAGGGCATGGCCAATTTGGACCCCAGGGGTATGGTTGGCAGGATTTATGTAGGGGACTACTAGATCTTGCAACATACTGAATATAGAAGCAGGCAACCTCATGGTTTCAGAGATTTTTAAAGTTTTATTCCATTATAAGTCTATGGAAAATCATGATCCGCGGGACAGGGCGAGTTTGGACCCTCAAGCCTAGGGGCTTGATTTGCAGGATTTATGTAGGGGGGAGGGGACCATGAAACATTGCTACATACCAAATATATAAGCTGTGGGCCTTGTGGTTTCGGAAGAAGATTTTTTGAGTTTTTTCTCATTGTAAGTCTATGGGAGCTATATTTTGCCATGGCAACCAGAGTTCCATTCCAATCAGCCCAAAAACTTCATGCAGCCTTTCCCTCTGCCTGCTGATGTGATCAAAATTGGCCAACTGACTTTTTTTAGAGATGTGTGGATGGATGACGACAACGGAAGGATGGATGACGGACCATTGCCATACTAATACATGCACCTCACACGAACCTTCGGCTCAGGTGAGCCAATTATACCCTACTCCTAAACTAAGCATGGCAGTGTTTATTTAACTCATTGCCTACTTGGTAATTTTGCATGCTTTTTTGTCATCTGGTGATTTTTTTCAAAATCAAACTTTTCAGAAATTCTTTTGTGAATATCATCAGAGTGTCAAAAAGTTTGGATCCAGATCAGGCCTGACATTTTGTCAGGCCTGATCTGGGTTCAAACTGTTTGCAAAGGTTTTCAGCAGACGACACTAGTAGGCAAAGAATTAAACCCTTTCTATCTGTTGAATTATTCCATCCAGCTTGATACAATACAGTTTGGTTGGACTTTAAATCTTTTAAAGGGGTGAAGATTTGATTTTGTTTGTTTGTTTGATGTCTAGGCCGAAAAATAATATGTGTGTATCATATAATTTTTAAAAAAGGATGGTAGGAAGAAAAACATTTTTTATTTTGTTAAAAAGTTTTGACCTGGGGATAATAGGGAAACATATGGAAGAACAGAGATAATCCCTTGGAAATCCCCTAAATATGCTCAGAAAAATTAGGATTGGGGGGGGGGGGGGGGCAAATAACTGGGTACTGCCAGGTAACCTGAAACCGGTGCTTTTCATTTGAACACTTCAGTATATCTTTTGCGCACTTTGATTCCTTCATTTGCCCCCAATTCTTCATATGATTTGCACACTTTTTTCACACCTCAATTGAAATTAATATGAGGTTATTATGGTAGTTGAAAGTCGTCACAGCTAGTAATAACTTGTTTAAGTTAAGGGTGCATTAAGCATTCTTAAGCACTGTATGCATAGCTACTTCAAAGTCTATATAATTTATTATGTGAACGGTGGTAGGTTCAAGGGTTAAATAAAGTCTTTCACATAAAGATCTCCACATGCTACGGGAAATGCTCTCTGACTTTCCAGTCAACAACATGAACACTAAATGAACATAATGCCCATTGCATAATACATGTATATTGTACATTTGAAGAAAGAACTTTGCACAACATTTAAAAGTACCATCAATGAAAATGTCACTGAGTTCATTGCAAAGGCACAGTTACCTGTACAAGTCATCGTTTCATGGCCACTAATTGCTCCTGATTGGGGTTCGAAAATAGTGCGCAATTGAAATTGCAAAAAGATATCATCTCTAATTGCAAAAAGTGCGCAAATGCAAGGCGCCCCCTGAAACACACTAATTTTTAAGGCCTTAACAATGTATTGATCTTTAAAATTTGTGAGTAATTAGTCAAATGGTGTCAAAATAGAAATTATTTGGATAAAAAAAGTGAAAATATGACATCTGACCGTTGAAGACTTGAACTAAAAAAGAAAATTATATTGTTTGCTGTACACAAGGATTGTGTTTTACTTAACAAAAGTGCTTATCTAGACAAGATGCCACATTGTGGCATTACATCCAAGTCTGCACTGTTTGCCTATTATAAGGTAATCTAGTTACCATTTTTCTGTAAAGAAAGGGTTTCAACATAGTGTAACATTTAAACATCTGAACATTAACATAAACGTAAAAAACATAAAACTGTAACATGGCAAATTCATTGAATTTTTAACCCATATCTTGCCAATATTTTATGTCCTTAAAATGTTGTCTCCTTATAAGGCCAAATAAAAAATAAGTGTGTTTTGGGTAGAACGTCTGAAAGTTTTAGGTAGGGTAGGCACACATATTTTTTTTTTCCGGAAACAAATATAATTTTATGCTTTTTGAAAGGCATTTTGCCCTTCAAAATGCATAAAATTATACTTTTTTAAGAAAAACTGAAAACACTTCTAGATTTTAACAGTAAATTTAGGTATGGTTGGGTTACCCTAAACGCAGGTACTTTTTATTTGGCCTAACGTCTGTGCTTACATTCTCATGAATTCCAGAATACTTTTACCAGGGTAGCAAACATTATGATCTGGGTTCATATTGCTTGCAATATAGGCTACTTAAGTATAGTAGATGAGAAAGCAGACTATAATTGTTGTGAATGGCGGGAACAGAGTTAATCTGCTGAGGAAACGCAAATTACAAATTTTAATCATAGGTCTAGATCTATGAAGAAAAAAGTCTAGAGTAAATATAAATATTTTCTTATTCACAAGTTGTATTATATATTTTGGGTGCCCAAAGTACTGCCTCACCGAGACTGTTCTTTTGAGTACCCACAACATATGTTTTGGTTGAGAAATAAGAAAATTAATTTTTTGTTATGCACTCCTATCTAGAGGCTTGACAAATGTCTCATCCAACAGACTGGATGACCTGCAGATCCAACTTGAGACCCATGGCTACAGGGTAAGTGGTATTTCCACTACTAAACGGCGGAGCCTATGCCATAATATACTATGCACAATAAGTTTAGCAATTTCTTATGTTTTGCATCTTTTTTGTGCTCGTCTTTGTGCAGTGCCGATCAATTTCAATTGCAATGACGAGAACAGTATCTTAGGCAAGTTGAAACCACGAAATTTCAGACGCCATTCTTTAAATAGGCATTTGGGGAGAGAAAGAATTGCAAAAGGGGTTAGTAAGCAAAAATCACATCCATTGTAAGTAATGCTTAAATGATAAGCATGTGATTTTTCGTTTGGTGGTCTTTCATCTTCTTCATGCATCATACGCCTATAAAATCTATTGGTTATGTGACAGATGTGATAGAGATATCATGCTTAAAAAATAAACTGCCATCAATGACGTCAAAATGTAGTCATCATTTGATTAAACTTCTTAAGTTAATTGGCGCTTCAATTCGACAGAGACACAGTTTACAAAGATATCATAGGCTTACAATGTTACTCATCTTATGGTTGATTTCTGGTTGGTTGGTTGGTTTTGCTGCTTTACGTCCCAAGTCAACAGCTATGGTCATTGCGGGACGGTCAGTTCACCTAACCACACTTTTTCCTGGGCAGGCTTGAACAAGCGGTTGATTAAAACCTTAAGTTACTGAAAAATGGTGACATAACGGTGTAATTAGATTTTATCTTTCGGCTTGTGCACTGTAGTAGTGAAGATGTTTCATTCAACAGTATTTGTCTGAATGTGTTGGAAGGCATCAAGCATTTTTACTTGTAAATGTGGTTCAAGAAAACACGACTAAAAACACCATTTAAAGGCGATAACTTAAAACCGTTAGTAAAAACGTCAAAATATGAAAACTTGGTCCTTTATTTCTCTGAGAAAGTTCAGAAAATTGTAGCATTTGCTATGCTTTTTTGGTTTTCAGTGACCAAACAATTGTTTAAAAATGGTTTCGGCTTCCCCCAATGACTAGAAATACCCACGTTACCTGCTAGGCTTAAAATTAAATGTCACTTTAGCACGGCCGCCGTGTTTGTTAATTCTGTATTATTTTAAATGGAAAACCTTGTCAGATGATCGATGCTTGTATCTTCATGACAGCAAATGAAACTCGACATCTGATGTGGATGGGCTCACCCATACAAAACAATTGCTAAATTTATTGTGCATAGTATAGAATCAGTGAGCCATGTGTGGTAGTTAGAAAAAGTCATAATCCCTATATAAAATCATATGGCCTGACCGGGGCTGATTGAATGATCCCCGATTAACAGATGTACACCACCAACACCAAAACTATATTGGGAATTTTAGTCTGTGGAGGGATAACAACAAAATTATTTCCAAACTTTGAACATCTTACCAGCTGTAATTTCTTTCTTCTTTTAATGAGGTCTATGGTCTAGTTACATGTATATGAAAATATGTAATAACCCTTAAACTGCCAATATTTTTGTTCTGAAAATGTTCGTGGTTGTTATGTCTGTTGCTGCGAGTGATGCATATATCCAAGTTCACTCCAGAATACTTTCATCATGCTTGCAAACATTATGAACCCAGATCAGACTGCTCCCAATGGAGCAGTCTGATCTGGGTTCATAATGTTTGCAATATAGGCTACCAAAGTACATAAGCAGATGAGAGAGCAGACAACAGGTGTCATAAATGGCAGAAAAAGTTAACAAATATGAGCATACTAAATTTGTCCTGGCCCCAGGGTAATAAAACTTTTTTCATGCTCAACTCAGCTGAGCATGAAATTTCAACTGTTCATAGAAAGTAAAATACTGAAAAAATAACACATTTTTCCTGCCTAAAACACTCAGGTGTTGTATTTATCCTGCTTATAAATGTTAAAATGCCAACAATTGTTGGCATTTTAACATCTATGAATTGTCACTTTAACATTTATTAGCAGGATAAATTTCTCCATTTGAGCATGAAAAAAATTTTATAACCTCAAGGCCTGATTAGACTAGCCCACTGCTTTAATGGAGTAGGGCACTTTTTCAAATTACAACTCTATGAGCCCTTTTGCATTTAGTATTATCAAAGAGTTCCAGGCAGGATTTTCGTAGCGAAATTGGTTTACAGCCCTGAGGGCTTAATCTATACTAATGTAGGGGGTGATAAGCAGGTATCTGGGGTGCAAAACTATGATTATCGGCTCAACCATCACTTAAGACATACACTCCGGTAAACTTACAAACACCTAATGCAATATAAAAGCGTCATTTTTAATACAATTTAACCCTTTAGAGATGCCTTTTAACGCTTTTGCAAACAGAGCAGACTCAGATCAGGCAGCTCTTGTAAGAGCTGCCTGATCATGGTCTACTATGTGTGCTTATTTTGTTTTGTTTGATTTGATTCTTTACGTCCCATCAACAATCTTTCAGTTAAACAGGGACGGGTCTTCCTGGGTTGAACCAGTACTAAGCTAGGATCAATGTGTCTTGCTCAAGGACCACAACGCAGTGACGCAGGTGAGGCTCGAACCCGCGACCCCTCGGTCTCGAGTCAAGCACTCTACCACTGAGCCACTGCGCTCCCGATCAAAGAAATATGATATATCTGATCCTACACCAGTGGACCTGACAAGTAATTTCTTTGCATGAAAGTTTATTTATATAATTATTCATTGTGGGTGGAGCCTAGCATGAATATTCATGAAAACATTTCAGGTCTGGCCCCTACAATATATTGCCAATAATCCTGCTATTCAAAATGAAGCAAATTTAATGTTATAAAAAGTTGTGTTAACATGTCACCTATTAAATTGAAAAGTCAGATTTCATCAAAAATATTTGACAGCTCACAACGGCTACATGTATTAATTTGACCAGGCACGTCTTGAGGAATCAGATTCTTTCCACTTGTTAAATGATCCTTGCCATTATTCTTGCATAAAGGGGAGGGAATTCTTGTTATTGTCAAAACTCAACCAAATAATGTGCTCAAAATCCTGTCCTATTTATGAAATCTATGACTTTTATTTTGATGGGTGTCATGCTTAATTTTGATGGGTGTCTATTAGGGCTGCCACATTTACATAAGTAAACGGCACCGTTTCGTGTTTCTGCAATAAACGTTTTCAAAAAGCATAAAATTATATTTGTTTCCGGAAAAAAAAAATATGTGTGCCTGCCCTACCTAAAACTTTCAGACGTTCTACCCAAAACACACTTATTTTTTATTTGGCCTTATAAGGAGACAACATTTTAAGGACATAAAATATTGGCAAGATATGGGTTAAAAATTGACCTACCATTTACACGAACAAAAACACTTGACCAGCGTCGTGGCTTATTTCTTATAGCATTTCCTAATGAAAAATATTCTCTTAAACAGTGATACCTCACATCTCGCTCTGGATCATCAATCAGATTGTTTGTTTTCTCAGATTCGGCTGTATTTGATTAAGTGTAATTACAGCGGACATGCTCAACGGGCCATAAAAATGTCCCCAATATTGTCTCACTCAGCCAATGCTTGGAACAATTATATTCCTGCATTTTTAACAGTTATTTAAAGAGGAGAAAGTGTTTTTCTTTACTTCCTGTCGGTGTGTGTAGGCCTATTGATGCTTACATGACAATTCTCAGTTATATCATGTGTGTGTCCGCTTGCAACTGAAGAAAACCGTCCATAACGTACCAGTCTGCGCATGATGCAATCACTTTCCATTTACTAAATGAGGTATATCACAACACCCAGCCAGAAACAAACTCTAATATCCGCACAAGGTACATTTTTTAAAGGGTTTTTAGGGAAAATATCTGCCATTTTATGGAGCTGCATAATGAAAAAAATTATTCTGTAAGTTACGTGTAAACAGACTTTCGTAAACGTGGCAGCCCTAGTGTCTATTTGAAATGAATTATCATCGTATTAAATTTACTTCATTTTAAATGAAATTTTGCATGATCATTGATGTTGTAAATTCAAAATTTCTAAAATCCTGAGCTTTTGAAAATTCAAATCTCGAATGCATTCAAATATTATCAGATTCAAATTAAAATGGTCATTTTTTTTAGATAAACTGAAAATAAATCAGAGAAGCTATTATAATCTGCCAAATTCAGTATTTTGAGGCTGACTTTCCATGGAAAGTCAGCCTCAAAATCCTGAATTCTGGAATAATCCTGAAAACCCACCAATGCAATATAGCATACTTACAATCCTTGCCTTTCTGTCCTCCCTGGTCTCGTCATCCTCGGTTTCGACGGCACTGCTGCTTTCAATCTGGGTTTATGTTCAGGTTTGGGACATAGAAGCTATAATAATCTGTCAGAGGAGCTATAATAATCTGACTAATTCAGCATTTTGCGGCTGACCTTCTATGGAAAGCCAGCCTCAAAGTCATGACCTCAGGAATAATCCTGAAAACCCACCAATGCAATATAGCAAACTTACAATCCTTGCCTTTCTATCCTCCCTGGGCTCGTCATCCTCGCTATCACTATAATTCTACTGTAATGACAACAATTTCCTCGGTTTTGACGGCACTGCTGCTTTTAATCTGGGTTTACGCTCAGGTTCGGGACATAGAAGCTATAATAATCTGCCTAATACAGTATTTTGAGGCTGACTTTCTATGGAAAGTCAGCCTCAAAATCCTGAATTCAGGAATAATCCTGAAAACCCACCAATGCAATATAGCATACTTACAATCCTTGCCTTTCTGTCCTCCCTGGTCTCGTCATCCTCGCTATCACTATAATTATACTGTAATGACAACAATTTCCTTGGTTTAGACGGCACTGCTGGTTTCAATCTGGGCTTCCGCTCAGGTTTGGGAGGAGGCGGCTGTTTGACGGGACTGGGCTCGGGCGTTGGTACTGAAACCTCTGGGGCAGGTTCTGATGTGACAGTTTCTTCCTCAGTTTTGATTTCTAGCTCACCAACCTCGGCTTCTTCAGTCTCTACGTCCTCGGATGGGATTTCAACAGCAGTTTCTAAAGAAATGAATTAAACATATTTACCTAAAAATATATTTAGACACCTTAAAGAGTTAAAAATATACAATGCAAATATATGGCACCTCACAGAATGGCAAATAAATTTGTTATTAGGAAAGTGCTAAACTTATTAATATCACTCCCAGGCAGGACATCAAGTGATAAAAGGGCATATAGAAAACTATTGGAAAGTACATGGGGAAAAAGTGTGATCACAGACCGATAGAATATAGAAAATCATCAAATAGACTGGGAGGGGGCTAGAATAGTGGAAAGGGAAAGAGATGTGGAAATGATGAGAAGCACAAAGGAGGCAACACATATAAGGTTACAAGGGTGGCTATGAACAGAGACCATGGGGCCCTCCTATCCGGAATATATGACCCTTTTCACCAATTTATGGAAAATTGGCAAAAAATCGTGTTGTTCTCAGCGGTGAGAGAGATGTGATCAATTCATCAGTCACTCAGAGCATGTACGCATTCGGGGAAGAAACAGACAGTGCTAAAAACAAGGTTAGTATTGTGTTTATGAAGAAAATTACATTCAAATTATCGACTTAACCAACACGATGAACAATTACAGATATGACATTTTTTAAAATTCGGGAGAAAACAACACAAAACCCGTCATCTTTACTAGTGTTATGGCTGCAGGGGTCAAATTTAGCACTTGCTAACTTGCTAAATGCTAGTAGTTTTCTACAAAAAAGCAAGTTGAAATCACCATCACTTGCTATTTTTAGCAAGTGAAAACAAGTCACTCTTGTATCAACTATACAAAAACAACAACATAAGCTGCATGGCAAACTGTGTAGATCCAGATCAGCCAGCTTCTTCAGAAGCTGGCTGATCTGGATCCACACTGTTTGCAAGAAAACTTAAATATTGGTTCAGAGATTAAAATGATAAATGTTTTTTTGTCAGTCAATCATTGCAGTGTACATGTTCAGCGCAAAGTGAGAATAGGTACAATTCTGGAATTGTACCTGCGCATTGTAAGAATTCCTACTTTGTCCGACGATTCCGGAATTGTACCGGACAATTCTAGAATTGCGCAAGGGGTATTTCATCGATATTTGCGCAATGTAGGAATGGGCTGGACAAAGTGAGAATTGGGTGAACATGTATGGGAGTCCCACTTTAACCGTTTGCAGAGAGGTGTTTTCTCATTTTCAAACTCGAATATAATCCGAGAGAGAGAGATAGAGAGAGAGAGAGAGAGAGAGAGAGAGAGAGAGAGAGAGAGAGAGAGAGAGAGAGAGAGAGAGAGAGAGAGAGAGAGAGAGAGGGGCAGGCAGTTAACACTTTATTATTTAAATAAAGTCAGCAAAATTTTGGTTTAAAATAAAATGGCTGTCTCACGGGTGGTAAACCTAGGAACTACCACGAAATTGTGTTAACGTAATTTTGTTCCCAAGCCACATCCGGGACACTTCGTGGTAGTTTCCAGGCGGAAAATTGGATAAAGAAAGATTGGTGTCACTTTCATTTTTGTTTTATTTTACAACTAAGAACGAACAATGGTGAAATCCGACAATGTGGTTCCGTGTAAATATGTCTCAGCGTCCCTTCTAGCCCAAAATTTTGTTTGAAAAGTTATTTTCTTTCTTTAGATTCGTGTTTCCCCACTGAGCATCGAACCAACTTTTCCCAAAGTAGAAGAATTTTAGCCCATATCTGTCAAATTAAATGGAATTTAATATGATTTGACAATGGAAATGATAAAAAAGACCCTAAATAACCATTCATACACAGAAAAAAAATCTGAGCATTTACTCGTAAACGATTCATGCTCCGTTCGTCCTGAGTGGTAGTTTCCAGCTCATTGTGGTAGTTAAAATGCTATTGTGGTAGTCTCCATGACTTTGTAGGAATTTAGTAATAGTTCACATCAGCAGATGTTCACTATTCAGGGGCTACTTCATTTTTATAAAGACAGGGTGTGCGGGCCGAACCTTGAATACCCCTCTTACTCATACGAAGACCATTTCAAACAAACTTTTGTCAGATAACAAATGTCGACTGCCTGAATTTTAATTTTATTGGGCTATTGAAATGATGAGAAGAATGAAAAGAAGGGATATTTACATATTTTGTTTTTGAATAAACATGCTTTTTAATTATCAAATAACATGCCCGTTCATCGTCACACTCACATGTATATAAAAAGTGTCCCAACCCGAGGATATTTCCCTTTTTTCTGAACGCAAGTACTAACGATACTTTGGGCCAGTAGTCTTAGCCTGCCATTTTATCTTAAAGTTGACTGAACATGGAACAACGTAGCGAGTGACGCAATTTTTATATCATTTTTTTTGTCTGTTGCTTGGTCCACCACTGATGACCTTCTTTTGCTTTAGATTTCCAGACGGGTGTTGTTTGGCAGTCCAGGGCATGACCTCCACCTGTCAAGCATCACATTGAATCTCTTGAGTCCTCAGCTTAGCTTCTTCATGGTGTTGAAATGTGATTTAATTGTTTACCCTGCTAATTAATTGACGAGATTGAGGGTTATCAGGCGAAACAAACAATCACTATAATGTTTTGTAACACTTCAGAAACGTATCCTACAAAGTCTTGGAAACTACCACGATAGCATTTTAGCTACCACGATGAGCTGGAAACTACCACACAGGACAAACGGGGCATGAATAGTTTACGAGTAATTGCTCAGATTTTTTTTTCTATTTAGGAATGTTTATTCAAGGTCTTTTTATCATTTCCATCATCAAATGATATCAAATTCCATTTAATTTGACAGATATGGGCTAAAATCCTTCGAAATTTGGGAAAAGTTGGTCCGATGCTCAGTGGGGAAACACGAATCTAAAGAAAGAAAATAACTTTTCAAACAAAATTTTGGACTAGAGGGGACGCTGAAACATATTTACACGGAACCACATTGTCTGATTTCACCATTGTTCGTTCTTAGTTGTAAAATAAAACAAAAATGAAAGTGACACCAACCTTTCTTTATCCAATTTTCGGTCTGGAAACTACCACGACGTGTCCCAGATGTGGCTTGGGAACAAAATTACGTTAACACGATTTCGTGGTAGTTCCTAGGTTTACCACCCGTGTGTCTGTGAGAAGAATCATAACAAGTTACAGCGAGAGAGAGAGAGAGAGAGAGAGAAGGATAGAGAGAGCGAGAGAACGATTATGATAAGGAAAACCGCATGCCCTTTTTAAATAGCGACAACCTTTTGATGAAAACATAAATATCATTTATCCGAGAAGTCAGTAAATTAAATAATATTTTGAGTGTTTGTCTAACACGGACGGATAGATGTACTGGGCAGACGAAATGTTGCCAAAAAGAGAAAATAGACAAGCGGAGAATCGCAGGTTAACTCGATACATAACACGTCTACCAAAGGCTCGAATACTCAACATCTGGTTGAATATTAAAAACAACTGCTCTATGAAGAAAATCAAAAATTGGGGAATTTCATGCAACAGCCTACGGATTCCTGCGTTTGTGGTATAAATACAAGCTCAGAAAATGTTCTTTCTCATTAGGTCATATTTACTTTTTGCGCGATAAACACGCTCCTGTCAAATTCTGGTACACCTACTTTACGCGAAATGCAAATCTGACAAAAGGAGAGAACTTTCTGACCTCAAATTTAAACCACAAACGTAGGAATGCATAGTCTGTTGCATGACATTCTCCGATTTTTGATTCGCTTCCTGGAGGAATTGTTTTTAATATTCAACCAGATGTTGAGCATTCGAGCGTTTGGTAGGCGTGCATAATGTTGGCTTCATTATTTCAATGATCGTCATATATCACACAACGCACACAGTGCATGTCCATGCCGGTGCAATACGCAAGTTAATGTGTGGTTAATTCGCATGTACAAGCGATAATCCTCTCTCTTAGGCCTGTGAGTTAGCTTCCAGAACACACGCACAACCCATAAAATAACACAATGAAATCGTCACAAGAAAAATAATATCAGATTTGAAATCAAATATAAAGTTTGAATTCAGAGACCGAGAGTCCGCGGGTTCGAGCCTCACCGGCGTCGCTGCATTGTGGTCCTTGAGCAAGACACATTTATCCTAGCTTAGTACTGGTTTAACCCAGGAAGACCCGTCCCTGTGTGACTAAAAGATTGTTGATGGGACGTAAAGAATCATAACAAACAAAACAAAGCTTTGAATTCAACTCACATGGATTGGTATATCCTGTTTGTTTTATTATACATGCGTAGGATTGTCCATTCATGTTTATCGTTTTACCCATTGCTACAGATTAGCAGGCTTTTATTTGATATATGATCCAAGAGTAAACCCAGCCAGAATCCAATCGCGGGCCACTGTCGGCCCGCCAGCGAAACGCCATTCGGATGGCGTTTCACTGACAGGCCGGAAGTGCCCCAATTTTATGTGCATCCTTGGAAGTTTGACAGAGATTACCCTATTCTGTTGTAAACGGTATACACTGAACAGAATTTATGTGACCACCTTTCAATTTCATTTTTCTGACGCCCCAATTATTATGATATTGAAATGAATTTTGCCCAAATATGTGCCTTTCAATCGGCTAAAATTAAGCGATGCTTTGAAATAATTTACTATCACTTCATGATTTTTGGGTTCAAAAATGTAAAAATTATTTTTTTAAGAAAATAAGCGTTTTAAGTGTAGTTTTATTTAATAAAAGTACAAGTGATTTCAAGCCCATCTAGCTGACCTGAAAAGGCAAACCACATGAATTTTTGCTTATGACATATTGTTTTGTGATCTGTTTCCGCATTTACCCTAAATATTCCGATAAATATGCCTTATCATACAGTCTAAGCGCAAATTAGAATGCAATTTGATCAGGGTTTACACTGCCATTTCAATCATCATGGGGGAATCAAAATTTATTCACCCAAGTTTTAGATACAATGTTGTTAGATTTTTTTTCTTTTATCTTATTACATTTTTCAGTAAATCCCAAAAAGAATCGAATAAATAAATCCTAGAACTCTTCAAATTATTTAAGTGCAAATATATCGGCAATCTGCTAATTTAGCATTTATTTATCTTTATTGCTAATTTCGTTTTTGAGGCATGAATAAAATAATTTAGGTGTGAAAATAAAATAACTGGAACCAATGAAACGAAGCTTAAGGCGTGGCATGAAGGTCACATGCCTTGGTCAGTTAATCTCTCTACAGTGGGCGGAGTTTCGGTATTGTCTCCAAATGTTACCTGTTAGAAACTACTAAATTTACCCAAAAAGACCTGTGAGGCAAAGGCAGACTGCTCGGGATCTTCGATGACCTTTAAACGTTCTGTAATTAATTATTAATTAATAATTAGGCCCAAGCTAGTCATCAGCCACATGTTTGTCGAACTGATCAGGGTCCTCGTCATCGGTTTAGAGGTGTATTAGAAAACAAATCTAAATCCTGTTTAACCAAAATTGGTTTGATGCTCAATATTCAAATTCACATTTTTACTCACCAATATCGATTATCAAACCCATTTCAACATTATTATTTGCTTTTAAATCTCGAATATAGAATGTCAAAATCCAACATTCAATTTAAGAATCTGAATCCAATAATCTTTTTTTTGAATCTCGAATACCGAAAGACAAAATCAATCCAAAATTCAAAGAATTTCTAGCGATAAAGCGAGCAATCTCCCTAAACGAGACGTTCGTTTTATTTTGTTGAAATAACGACTAGAGAAACTAGGCACATTCAACAAATATATATATACGAGCCGTCGATGCAACATTGCCCCCGAATTTGTATATTTAAAACGGGGTTTCCTAAATGCATGTAATAACTCTACTTCTTATTGAATGATAATTTATTTCGATCATCAACTGTGATGGTTATTCAGTAACCTATACGGGAACCAGACCGTTAAACCGTCCTATCACGCTGTGTACAGTAAAACTATTTATACAGTTGATGTACAATAAAAACGACCATCTTGCTAAGTGGTCTATTTTTGTCAGATATTTGATGTCTTCTTTCGTTTATACAACCCCATTCCCCCCCTAGACCCAAGACGCCCTTTACATATGTTATATATTTGTATAGTTGCATTTAATTGTCCAAAGGGCATCTTGGGTCTAGGGGGGGAAAGCATCTAAAAACAAACTGAAAGACGCCAGTTTCATCTTTTCAATGACAAACGTCACAATTTTAAGTATATTTCGTACGCATGCGTAGAAGGAATACCGTAAAGTTTTGGAAATGAAGAGCACTTATGTCCTTAATATTTTAGCCCTTTTACTTTTTGAAAACCGGCTAAGGATTTACTAAAACTCTCGTCTAAACGGCACCCAGTCTAAAGACGTAAAATGAGGGGTGGGAGGTGAAGGCGCAAGTTTTCACGGCTTTTTAAATGATGAATCACTTTGAAACCTATTTTGATGCTTTCTATGCATATTTTACTACCGAAGCAGACCAATTTTAAAAACATTAGGACAATTTGAAAATTTAGGTTTTGTAATCATGT
The DNA here is from genome assembly GCA_964019695.1 of Loripinus fragilis. NCBI lineage: Eukaryota > Metazoa > Mollusca > Bivalvia > Lucinida > Lucinidae > Loripinus > Loripinus fragilis. The sequence goes on from OZ026515.1 coordinate 47,027,967, forward strand.
CAACTAGGGAAAATATACGCTTTATCGCTAGAGCTCCTTTTATTTGTCAAATATTAGATATTAGATATTTAAAAAAATGAATGTTGGATTGAGTTTGATATTCGAAATTCAAAAGCTTTGCATGTTTTCGATATAAAACATTCAAAATTTGAATTTTGGGTTGAGTTTGAAGTTCGACATTCGCTATTCAAAAGATTTAAATCTTGGATTGAGTTATATATTCGTTATTTAAGATACTGGATATTCTAAATTCAAAGCTTGAAAAGTCACTTGGTTACTCAATTTCTACCGTTTTTTTTTTTTTTGAAAAGCCTTTTTTGATAAGTCAGCTCATCAGGATCCACATTTTGTTTCTTGTTCAAATGGGCCCTTCAGTCGACATAACACCGCACAGAGAGTCGGGGGGGGGGGGGGGGGGGGGGGGGGGGGGGGGAAGGGGGGGGTACTCTGTTTTGTTCTTCATACGTAGGCTCGGGCCCCGCATCTACCGTTCATCCAAAAAATATCAGGAATTTCAAGCACCCGCAAAAATATTCTTCATACCCCCAAAAATATTCATTTTTCTAATAAGCCCAAAAAATATTGAAATTCAAAATTTTGAGCCCAATTGAATGGCCCAAGCCTATATAGTAATGCAGTGATTCATTTACAATTTTGGGCTTATTATGGGTCCTGGGACTCGCTGTTTCCAATATCAATGAGTCCCAACTGCAAACTTATGAGTCCAAAACACTATTTTTAATGACAAGTCTGCAATACTATTGCATCCCGGGACTCGCTGAAATAAAAACTTATGCGCAAAAGATGCAGGATGCGCAGGTAACAAAATCACTGGCAATGAGGCAATTCTATTTTTCTTATAAACAGGTACAGTAGGTAAAGCATGACTATTCACTACATATGCAGTAATCCATGGTAGGTTCAATATAACTGTAAGCTGAGACTACCTGTACGCCCAAAATCAAGGTAAACTCGCCAGAGTTTGTTTACAACGATTCTCATCTATCTTTGAAACTACTATAGCACCTTTAGCAAGTGAGAAAATAGTCACTTGCTAATTTTAACAAGTAGTTAAAATTTGATCCCTGGACTGTTATACCTTCTATATATCCCATGCCTTCTTCATTCTGTATCAACAGTAGCTGTTCCTCCAGGTCCTCTTCCCCCCTCCCTCTCCCAAGAACAAAAACAAACATATTTACTAGTGCTATGGCTGTTATAACTTCAATTTATTCCGTGCCTTCTTCATTCTGTATCAAAAGTAGCTGTTCCTCCAGGTCTTCTTCCTCCCCCCACCCTCCCAACAACAGAAAACAAACATCTTTACTAGCGCCATGACTGCTATACCTTCTATATATCCCATGCCTTCTTCATTCTGTATCAACAGCAGCTGTTCCTCCAGGTCCTCTTCCTCCTCACTGAAATTATGACTAGAACTCTCCTCAAAGTTAGACAGATCACTCGTGTGTACGGAACTACATTCACTGTCCACATCACTGTCTTCTATATCTTCTTCCGCTATCTCGATATCCTGATCCCAGGCAAACTTGTACTTTTTACCGTCAGGGGCTTGCTGAAATATACAGTAAAACTTTTGTAAAACGGCCACTCAAAGATCTTAATGAAAAAATTAATGGTAGCCCAATAGTGAAGAGAGCTAAAACCCTTGAGTATCAGTCTTTTGTACTTTGCAATGCTTCAAAATCACAAAGAGACTGCTATAAATAGTATTCAGTTGTGGTTTTCCGAGATCGTTGTTCATAGCAACCGTTGAAATCAGAACGAGGCTCAGCTATAAAGTCTTTCAGAAATCGATTTACTGGGTAAAAATGGTGTTTGCCTTGAGGGATCACATTAAAAACATTTAAGTTATTTAATAAGGTGTATTCTGAAACCAATACTATCAAAATTCGATGTTTTATCAGTTCAAAAATAAGTTCACAGACAGGTTCAGCTATTTTCAACAGGCACAAGTAAAATAATCTTGGTCTAGAATGTCAAGTAAAGACTTATTAAAAGCGAAAAAGGTTAATAGTCAAAGACTCCATCACTGCTAAGTCTGCTTCTTTCTTGCATTTTTAATTGATCGACAATCACTTTGTGTAAACTGAAAATGTTTGAGATTAAAGTTAATTGATAGTTTTAGATAACTTCTTTGTGTTTAACATTGCAAAACAAGAAATGTCACAGTCACGCGACGAATGCCCCCAAAGGAATTGGTCTAGCATAAGACACATTCGAGGAAAGTTAGCTGTAATATAACAGATATGCTCCAGACATGAAAAACCTAGAAATGAGGCCAGAAGTCGATGTCAAGGTAAAATTGATCCAAAAAGGTATGCACCACTCCGCCATCCCAAGAGGAATCAACACACCAAATTTGGGATTCCTACATCAAATAATATAGGAGATATGCTCCAGACATGATTATTCTAGAAACTAGGTCATAGCTCAAGATCACAGTGACCTAAAAATGGTATGCGACACACCAGCATCCAAAGATGTATCCATACAGCAAATTTGGGATTCCCATCTCAAATAATATGAGATATGTTCTGGACACAATTATTCTACAAACTAGGTCAAAGGTCAAGGTCAAAGTGACCTAAAACTGGTATGTGACACTCCACCATCAAAAGGTACATCTACACACCAAATTTGGGATTCCTACCTTTAATAATATAAGAGATATGCGCCGGACACGATTTTTCTAAAAACTACTTCAGATGTCAAGGTCATAGTGACCCCTAAATGGTAAAAGGCACTCCACCATCCAAAGATGCATTCACACACCAAAATTGGGATTCCTATCTCAAATAATATAAGAGATATGCTCCTGACACAATTATTATTAAAACTAGGTCAGAGGTCAAGGTCACAGTGACCCAAAAAAGGTAAGTGACACTCCCCCATCCCAAGATGCAAATACACATCAAATTTGGAATTCCTAGCTCAAAGTATATAAGAGATATGCTTGGAACACAATATTTCTTAAAACTAGGTCAGAGGTCAAGGTCACAGTGACCCGAAATGGTATGTGGCACTCCGTCATCTCAAGATACATTTAAACACCAAATTTGGAATACCTTTCTCAAAGAAAATAGGAGATAAGCACCAGACTCAATGCAGTTTCCAGAAACTAGGTCAGAGGTCAAGTTCAAGGTCATATAGACCCAATTGTGGTATGCGACACTTCATCATCCCAAGATGCATTCACACACCAAATTTGAGATTCCTACCTCAAATAATATAAGAGATATGCTCCGGACATGATTATTCTAAAAAACTAGGTCCGAGGTCAAGGTCATAGTGACCTGAAAATGGTATGTGACACTTCGCCATCCCAAGATGCATCATCACACCAAATTTGAGACTCCTAGCTCAAATAATACTAGAGATATGCTCCGGACATGATAATTCTAAAAACTAGGTCAGAGGTCAAGGCCACAGTGACCTGAAAATGGTTTGTGACACTCTACCATTCTAAGATGCATTTAAACACGAAATTTGGAATTCCTATCTCAAAGAATATAGGAGATATGCACCAGACTCAATGCAGTTTCTAGAAACTAGGTCAGAGGTCAAGTTCAAAGTCACAGTGACCCAATTATGGTATGGGACACTTCGTCATCCCAAGTTGCATCCACACACCAAATTTGAGATTCCTACCTCAAATATTATGAGAGATATGCTCCGGACACCATTATTCTAAAAAACTAGGTCAGAGGTCAAGGTCAAGGACATAGTGACCTAAAAATGGTATGTGACACTTCGCCATCACATGATGCATTCACACACCAAATTTGGAATTCCTACCTCAAAAAATATAAGAGATGCTCCATACACAATAATTCTTAAAACTAGGTCAGAGATCAAGGTCAAGGTCACATGGACCCAGAATTGATATATGACACTCTGTCATCCCAATATGCATTTACACACTAAATTTGGAATTCCTATCTCAAAGAATATAGCAATATGCACCAGACTCAATGCAATTTTAGAAACTAGGTCAGAGGTCAAGTTCAAGGTCACAGTGACCTGATTATGGTATGCGACACTTCTTTATCTCAAGATGCATCCACACACCAAATTCGAAATTCCTACCTCAAATAATATAAGAGATATGCTCCGGACACGATTATTCTAAAAACTAGGTCAGAGGTCAAGGTCACAGTGACCCCAAAATGGTACGCGACACTCCGCCATCCAAAGATGCATCCACACACAAAATTTGGAATTCCTACCTCAAAGAATATAGGAGATATGCACCGGACACGAAGCGGGACGGACGGACGGACATTGTTATTACTATAAAAACTAAGTCAGAGGTCAAGGTCACAGTGACCCGAAAATGGTATGCGACACACCGCCATCCCAAGATGCATCCACACACCAAATTTGGAATTCCTATCTCGAAGAGTATAGGAGATATGCACCGGACACGAAGCGGGACGGACGGACGGTGCGATTACTATATGCCTCCCAAAGTTCCTTTGGGGGCATAAAAAATATAGGTTGGGAAACTTTCAGGGACTCAGTAAACATTTCATGGGACTCAACTATTGTTGATGCCCTGGGTCCCAGGGACGCAGTAGAAAGCAAGCCTAAATCTAACACTGATTATAAGGGTTGTTGGATAGTAATTTTCACTTTTATTTAAATTTAAATTAAATAATCTGGCAGCAAACAGTGGAGACCCTGATCAGACGTCGCATCCACTGTTTGCCTATGTCCCACAAAGAGGATGTTAGGCCTATATGAGTTAAAAAGTGTCAAGATTCAATTTTTCAGCTTACCTGATTATCCCCCTTGGACTCTGTAATTATCAGCATTTCGTTCTGCCCATTCTCCTCATTTACAACCTCTGCTATCTCTATCTCTTCCGTTCCGTTCTCCATCTCAGTCATTTCCATCTCTACAGTTTCAATTGTCTCCCCTTCACCAGCCTCAGCCAGTCCAACCCCCGGTCCAACCATCTCTTCACCAGGTTGTCTGAACATATCCTCAGACTCAGTTCTGCCTATCTGAGACATACTAGGGTGCAAACCGGGTACGAGTGGCTCTAGTGATGGTGTCGGAAGGCCGAGCAGGGCATTAAGGCCCTTGGCGGGGGATGGCAGTATTGGCACTGGGTTGCTGATGGTTGTTGTGGTGATGGATGTGTCTACACTGCTCACAATGTTACTGACCAAGGGTGGGACCATCATTCCTGGACCTACCAGCCCTGCTGCTGGAGGGGCTACCACTATACCTAAAATAGTAAATTTATGAACTCTTTTCAGACCATAAAGCCATTAAGCTTCCATACAATTAAATCAGGATGGTCCATTGTATATATTGAGGGGTCACAGATAATTTCTAAAAAAAAAATTCCTATGAAAATCAATTTATCCTAGCAAACAGTGCAGACCCAGATGAAATGACACATATGTGGCATTACATCTGGGTCTTCATTATAGCTCAGTTGGTAGAGCATCCGCTTTCAGAGCGGGAGGTTGTGGGTTTGAATCCCGGCCGCACCATACCAAAGGTGCAAAAAATGGTACTAGCAGCTCCCTTGCTGACGCTCACATAAAAGGGGTTGTGCTAGGAAGACAGAGTAAGGCAGGTAAGTATCTGCTAAAAAGATATTGTTATGTTGCAATAAAAGCTCTACAGAGCTTATGTTGTTTGTTTCAAATAAGCGACGTTAAATAAAGCTTCTTTATCTTTTTTATCTTTACCAGTTTAGGAGTTTACGGTTTTCAAAAAACCAAATGACAGGAAAAGTATGTGCAAACCAAACATGTTATCAAGGAGACATTTCTTTTAGTTAGAGAACCAACTGCCTCCTTAGATTTTTCATAAAACTGATTTACCCATTTAAGCATAATGGATTTGCCTACCCTTATCAGTAAAACAAGCCTATTTCCATTTTTAGGGGTGTTGGGTAGTATTTTTCATATTTTTTCCAAATTTTAATAGAACATTCTATAAGCAAACAGTGAAGATCCTGATCAGACACCGGATTATGCAGTGTCTGATCTGGGTCTGCACTGCTTGTCTATGTCCCATGTAAAAGATGCTAGGGTTATATGGGTTAAATTAAATAATACATCTATTTCAAATAATTTATCTTCAAACATTTACTCAATTGATGTTGTGAAATATTAACAAGAGGGCCCTAAATCGCCCACCTGAGTTTAAGGGTGTCACTTTTCAGGTTCATGTTGTAGAGATTAAACTAGAGGGCAGTAACTGGACAACTGCCTTGATAATGAAGAGTTTCGAGGATAGTGAGTCAAAATTCCATAAACGTTTTGATTTGATTCCCATCAACAATCTTTCAGTTATATAGGGACGTGTCTTCCTGGGTTGAACCAGTACTAAGCTAGGATAAAAATGCCATAAAGGAACTTAGATATAATTGTGGCAAGTTTTGAGAAAATAACAGTAAAAATTTGACTTAAACTTCTACAGCCAACATACAACCAGGCAACCACCAAGTTAGCATTTCATTCCAATGAAACATCTAAAGATAAGCTGTCAATAACATAAAATTGGCTATCTATTATTGTCATCAAGGTGAATGCCAAACTACACAAAAACTTGTTCATTTCTACATGCTCATTACACTGAAACATAAACAGTAGTTGAGAAGTTTGTGAAAAACCTGTTTTATTGTGAAAAACACTCATTTATTGAATGGACATATGTTGTAGGTGCACATTGGAATGTGCACCAACAACATATGTTACTGAAATTAAGGAAACCTATTTTGAAATATACACTAAAAAGTCTCATGTCCATTGGCTTTCCTCTTTTCAACATCTCAAACTGCCAATCAGTATTTAAATACCTGTCACTATATGGCAAATTGTTTATATTTACATGACAGCTATATCACCAAATTTTATATCATGAACTATATATATACTTTTATCAGTTACCTCTCGTATAAACTACATTGCTGCACGTTGCCTAGTAAACACTGTCTATCTCACTGCATGTGCCTTTATCAGGTGGTCATGATGATGATGTTGCACGTTTTGAATGACGTCGCTGATGACGCTGAATAAACACAAAAATCCACAAATACGTCATAATTGCTAGTTTGAAGTGTGAAACAATGGGTTAACTGATAAATAGAATACCAGGTTCGGGTCTTTTGATATCAAGTTTACCAGGCTCGGCTTTGAGAACGCATGTTGAATCGCTCGGCAAGCCTCCCGATGTCAACAAGCGTTCTCAAAGCCTTGCCTGGTAAACTTGATATCAAAAGATTCTCACCTAGTATTCTCTATTTGCTATGCTGGTAGTTGCATGGTATTAAAATACCACAAATTTTCTTGTATTTTATTATATCAGAGATGGCTGTGAATGAGCTATCAACTTACCGGCACCTGGTGGGGGAACAGAAAAGTCTGGTAGTGGAGCTGGTGGCTGGGGGAACATTGATGGAAACCCTGTGTTCATTGTGGCATTCCAGCCCTGAAACAGAAAGTTGTATGGGGTATTTGTTTCTGATGAACTGGTAGGAACTAGCCAACATGGCTAGAATCATTTATACCAAGAATTTATCACAGAGCTTACCCTGGCTCAGAATTTGTTGTAGCCAACAATTTAGCCAAATGGAAATAGTTGGAGCCATGAAATGAAATTATATTTTCCAAGTATACAGCCAAAGAGTAGTATCAACAGTTGTTTTGCATGCTAGGGAAGACTTCTTCTGTCTGCTGATAACCTTTGCAAACAGTTTGGACCCAGATCAGGCCTGACAAAATGTCGGGCCTGATCTGGATCCAAACTGTTTAAGACCCTGGTTTTGAAAACATCCAGCATCCAAAGAGAAAAATGTGGCACAATATAAATAAAGTGCGAAGAAATAATAAAATCCAAAAGCTGATGATGATCAAAATACACTTTTTCGCAAACCACCTTAGCCAATGATTTATATTTGTAGCCACTCTACATTTTTATTTTTATTATTTTTTTTTTTTTTTCAGTCTTGTTTCTTTTATTTTCTATAATCTGTTACAAAAGAGTATCCAGCCAAACATACTGTACATACATACATGAACACCCTTAAACAATACTCTCCCTGACAGCCAAAGAGTAGTATCAACAGTTGTTTTGCATGCTAGGGAAGACTTCTTCTGTCTGCTGATAACCTTTGCAAACAGTTTGGACCCAGATCAGGCCTGACAAAATGTCGGGCCTGATCTGGATCCAAACTGTTTAAGACCCTGGTTTTGAAAACATCCAGCATCCAAAGAGAAAAATGTGGCACAATATAAATAAAGTGCGAAGAAATAATAAAATCCAAAAGCTGATGATGATCAAAATACACTTTTTCGCAAACCACCTTAGCCAATGATTTATATTTGTAGCCACTCTACATTTTTAGTAGCAGATGGCTACAATTGCTAATGGCAGGGTGAGCCCTGTATCAAATCTGATATGTAATTAAATAATCAGTCCTACAAGGATATGGCCTTGGACGTATCCTAACATGTATGACGCCAAGACTGGATAAAATACTATGGCTATCTGAATTAACAGGACTCCAGATAAGAGTGCCTAATTGAAAATTTATTTTCTTATTTCTTGACCAAAACATTGAGACGGTTCTTTTGAGCACCCAAAACACATGTTTTTACTAAAAGTTAAAAAAAAAAATCACATTTTTACACTCAAAAAGTTTTCTTAAGTTGAGCTATAAAATATCATATTTACTCTATATACTGAAACACCATGGCTTCTTACTGTTTGACGACACTGACCTGAAACATCTGAATATTCAATGACCTTACACCCAATCTTCGGGAATCATCATGAAAAGTATGCTTTCTATTGCCGTACGACTACTCATCTGAATGCAAGACTTATCTGTCTGTCATTAGCTTTCCTTGAGGGTTTGAACCCAGAAAGAAAATGATAAAAAAAATCATAGATTGAAATACGGTAAATCTTGTTTTAGTTCGTACACTCGAATAGTTCGTACACCATAAATTATTCCACGGTGGTCGGGCCAAAATGTCATGTATTAGTTCGTACAGTGGTCATTTTTCCGGTTTGCAATTTTTAATAGTTCGTACACAACGGGTCTTCCTTCATTTTGGTACCTATATGGCTTTTAATCAGTGTGTCTGTCTTTCCTACCGTCGAACACGCCAGTTTACAAATATATCAGCAGCGCCTGTCAGTGCGACCATCAGTATTTCTAACGTGCATTCACCATTGATGCATACCAAACAAATGCTCTAGGTTTAATGAACGTCGGACTGATGCAAATTTGCACGCCTTTGTCGCCATCATTGCAGATATTTCGTCCAGTCGTACACAATCACATGCGCGTGCATATTGATTATGAATGTGTCTGTGATCGTTGAGCCTTTCCTTTCCATCAATATTCTCGAAACGGGAATCTAAGCACGTTAATCCTTATACCAACACTGCCAAAACCCACAGCTTATTTTAGCTTTATTTCCTCCTGGCGACTTTTACATCAAGAGAACTCACGCGTGTGTTCAACTTGGAGAACGTCTAAGCAATGCCCATGTATCTATTTTTTAATCACTGGATCCGAGCATGATGAAACCATATGGGCTGGTGCTTATCACAAATGTGATCAGCGAAGGCTCAGGAGAGACTGCGCTTTTGTGCAATCTTGTCAGGGTCACGATGCTCACTAACTCAAAGTTTTTAAATGGATGAAGACTAAGGCCCAAACAATCTAGACATCTACATACTCCCACTAATAAGCTGTGCTTTAAATATGCGAACATCAATTTTATACGAGTTTGACGGTTTTCTAAGTTCACCGAAACGCGCACGCAATAAGCGTAATAAAATAAGTCTAAACTGGCAAATGAGTCTTTTGGGCGTCCTCATGAAACTGTATTATGGGACTAAAAGATTGAACACATTAAATGATTCCAGTGGATCATCACATGTACGCACAGACGCAAAAAACAAGATGTAAATTGATTTTTGCATACTTACATTGGGCTGTCAATGAAACGAGTCAGTTCATGAGATTATGTTTTACCTCTCGCACATGCGGCCAGCGAAGGCTCAGACGAGTCTGCACATCCGCTCAGTCTTGCCAGGGGCATAACTGCTCACATACACAATGAAGGTGCTTGTCTTAGTCCCACTAGGTTGCTGTGTATAATACACCAATGAACACCACAACAATTGTTTGCTTTAAGAAAAAAAAATGTTCAAAAAAGCGTCTTGTTTTATGACTAAATTTATACTTAAATTTGCGTTATAATTTATTTAAAACTTAATTCCACACATTTTGGCATTTGAACAGCTTTGAGGTGATCGCGACAACTTATCAGGGTTTGCTTAATTTACCCCATTCCGTATGTACCTTATTGCTGTTGCATGCAAACAACAAAGGCGCAGATCAACCTGCGCATCCGCGCAGTCAGCTCTAGAAAGTATGATATCTAAACCTGCTACAAATGGACATGCGTGTGCGTATCCAGACAACTCCAACGGGGCGGGGGGATTGCTTCTCGAGGAAAGTGCGTACCAGTTTTTCTTCTTGGAAATAACTGACAACTAACTTGTAATTTTCCAGGGGCAGGTCCGGGGCCCCTGCCCCCCCTCCCCCTCTGTTTCTGCCCATATCAAATTTTCAAACAGTTTGAATTTACATTAGTACGACATACCCAGGGACTTCCTATACCAGTCATACAAGAGAGTCCTTGCCGGGCCTGGTCAATTTCACAAACCGTCTGCTAATTATATCAGCTGACATCAAAGGCAAAGACAGCATGATCCCTTTTAAGATCAAAGAGACTGCTCACTTCAATTCCGGCCACCTGTTGTTTTAAGATTTGGGGTCGCAGGTGGTGGCCTTGACGCAAGAAAATGTACATGACTAAGCCATGTGCCTGTTTGTAGAACATGCCTTGACGCAAGAAAATGTACATGACTAAGCCATGTGCCCGTTTGTAGGACATGAAAACAGTGACCGAGATCAGAATTCGGCGGCGTATGAACACATGGGCAGATCCAGAGGGGGGACATGGGGTCTGGACCCCCCTCCCTGAAAAATCACAAAAATATAGTTTTATAGAAATACTGGGCTGAATCCCCTGAAAAAGTACAAGGCTACCAAGCAAGCATTCAATGTTGGGCCATCATCGGCAAGCCAGCGAAACGCCGCATATTGTGGTATTTGGATCCTCTCCTCTCAATAACAAAAAAAACATTGTCAAAGTTGGACCCCTTCTGGCAAAACTGTCTGGATCCGTGCATGGAACAGGGTCGCCACTGTTTGCTTACAGAATCATGGTCTATCAAAATTTATACCACCTTTACCATCTTTAACATGATTTATCTCGTGATGTGCAAGAACTACACTGATGTTGGTGGTATAAAATAGTTATACCATGGGTTGTCCGCCTGTACGTAAGATAATCCACTCGCTAAAGCTCGTGGATTATCTCCACGTACAGGCGAACAACCCATGGTATAACTATTACTTAAATAAAAAATCAAAAATACCACACAACGAAATAAACTGTCAGATCTCTGCTGTTTACGGCCAGCTACACGAGAGTGCAAAGACTAGCATGTGCATCCAATACTGTTTTTGGCTGTTAAAAAGTCAGTATGTTAGATCCCCTGCGAAATCAGCCTCAAATCACGAAAGACAGGTTTTCTCTCTGGTCAAGCGACCATAGATGACGAAGTGCGAGAATCTGGTTCTACATTGATTGCCATTATCATAATCTTAGAATGCTAACACGAAATGGGGTGCTCGAGCATGCTGAGCATGTAAGTCACCACAAGAATACATGAATATGTTTAAATGGAATACTGCGATGTCACGATGAAGACTCGAACCAACCTATACAGAAATATGGGTGTTCATACGAAGCCTTTAAATGGAGTAAGCATTCGCAAAAATGTAAGTTTTGGGTCTTTTTACAACACAGAGACAGGGAAATGTACTACTCTCATGAATTTTCACATTTTTAAAAGTCATTTTCATTTCAGTTTACATTTGGAACGCGCACTGCACATAAAGAAAAAATCAAACCAATGGATGAGTGCATACGTACGTCTAACCTGTCGGACTTAATGTACGCACACATCATAAAATATTGTCTTTGTCTACTCCTGCGTTGCTTTTTCGAGGGTTCTAAGAATCATGACCCAAAACGGAAGCTGCGATATACGTCAGCTTTACGTTGTAGAGCTAGCCGTCGGTAGTAAACAGTAGTTGTATTATTTTGTTATGAATTGTCATCTCGGACCAGTACTGGGTCCGAGTTGTCGTAGAACAAGTTTAACCATAAAGTTTAGCCGGGTATATCCCACATTGTATGTGAGTCTTATATAGCGGAAAACAAGTTGGTTGAAACGGCACAGTAGGTGATTATCGCGACGTTATGTTTGGTTGTTTATTTTCAAATTAAGAATGTTAGTTTAATTAAAAATACTAATCAGACATTCAATCTGTGATGAGACTAAAAGGATAAACAGAAATTCCTCCCTCTTTGGCAATTCTCGCATGTTTAGGCCCCGTTTTATCGATCTTCAGAATTACATTTCATTAGTTTGTACAGTGCCGTTTTTCAGACCAAATAATTTTAATTAGTTCGTACATAGAGAGAAATAATCATTTTTTGCTGTACGAACTAATACAAGATTTACCATAATCCCGGGTAGCCCGGGATTATTTCCATCTATGATTTTTATCATTTTTTTCCATTTATTTGTTTGTTTGTTAATTTTTTTCTTGATTTTATGTATAAACGGATATTTGAAATCATACATTGATGCTTCAAATATACATGTACATGTAGTCGAATGTTTGCAATAAGCCTACTTAATAAACACTAATAAAGAAACCTATGAATACATAAGCGACTAAATACAAATGAAAAGTTATGCTGTGAACGAGATGAACGTAAAATATAAGAACAATCATCATTTAAAAAAAGAAAAAATGCATATATTTGACAATTATATAAAAAAAAGGTTTTCTAAGATTCAATCCAGATATATGTATGTGCGATCTGTATTAAGTTAACTATAACCACTATACCAGGTCGGAGTACGAAAACACACAAATATCACAATTAGTTTGGAAGAAATTAATCAGTCTCTGGTCAATGTTGTTAGGCAATACTATGTGTGACAGTGCATGAAAAAAAAAAAAAAATTATGGTGATCTAGCAAAGATATGGATTACATGTAGCCTGGGTATCAACCTGGTAATATCAGTTTTTTTTTATTGTACATGCAATGGACAGATAAGAACTTGTGGTTTCTTCATGTGGGCACAGATGTTCCAGTCATTTTTATACCCAAATTTTTAAATAGCATGGGATTATTGCTATCGCCTCTGTCTCACTCTGTCTATTTGGTATTAGTCTTCTTATTACTAGGAATCAGGAAATAGCTAACTTTGATACTTGCACAGTAAATGGCCATTATGTATTAGTCCAAAGAAAATTTTACTCGTCCCAAAGAAGAGACAGGACTTTAGTTTAAGAGTGTGTAACAGAAAAATAACTTTCTTATTTTTCAACCAAAACATATGTTATGGGTATTCAAAAGAACCGTCTCGATGTGACCGTTCTTTTGAGCACCCAAAACATATGCTAAAACTGATGGGTAAGAAAATATTTATAATTTTATGCTGAAAATTTGTGTTTACCTAAACCTGTGAGTGATAATGCACAAAGAACTTAGCGTAGCCTTTACTGTGCTGAAACCATATATAAACTCTTTTGAAAATAGTTGACCCAAGATATATACTCCATGAAAAGTAGAGTTTATTGAGATCAGCGGGTTTCTTCAGAATCCACACTGTCCGTACAACATGTGAGTTCATAATAATTAATTGAACCATGGAACAGGAGTGCTTAAAAATCAGACAAATCATATCCAGCTATTCAGCATGTTAAAGAATATACTAGTTTTAACAATTTGAATGTAATTACTGCCTTTCAATGACTGAACAACTTTGTATGAGTAAATAGAGAATACTAGGTGAGTGTCTTTTGATATCAAGTTTACCAGGCAAGGCTTTGAGAAAGCTTGTTGACATCGCGAGGCTTGCCGAGCGACTCAACATGGGTTCTCAAAGCCGAGCCTGGTAAACTTGATATCAAAAGACACTCACCTGGTATTCTATTTATCAGTTTGCCCATTGTTTCACTCATCAAAGTAGCGATTATGACGTAATTTTAGATTTTTGTGTTGATTCAGCGTCATTAGCGACGTCATTCAAAAAAGTACAACGGCATCATGACCTGATAGAGGCACATGCTGTGAGATAGACAACGCTTATCAGGCAAATTGCAACCATGCCCTTAATATGCAAGGTAACTGTTATAACTACATTCATTTTTTGTACTTGTCTCAGGACAAGTAAATAGAAATTTCTAACCTTTTAAGAACATATTTGTCTTGAATGAAATGAGATCAGGTCTGACAAGATGGGCATGGTTTTTCACAACCCTGCTTATTTCACAACCCAAACATATTATGTGTGTACTGAAAAGAACTGCCTCAATAACATGTTCTTTTGAAGAGCAAAAGCAAATGTTTATACTGATTGTTAAAAAACTCCAAAACTTTTCTTTTCTGGACCAATGGACATTGAGCCCATTGAAGACCAGAAATCCCAAAAGAGCTACCTTATCAAACAGGGAAGACCCAGATGAAATGCAGCATTATGCAACATCAGGTTCTGCAATGTTTGTTCAGAAAAAAAACAGTTTTCATCATCATCATCATCATCATCATCATCATCATCATCATCATCATCATCATCATCATCATCATCATCATCATCATCATCATCATCATCATCATCATCATCATCATCGTCATTGGGTTTTGATTTACGTGCAAGTGTAGGAGCATCTTCCACATCAGTGGGCCCCTCACCAGGTAACTGGCTAGCTGCACACAGAGCAGACCTTACGTTGAATAAGACTGCCATTATTATATATTTGTAGCGAGGTCAAAATACATACCGGCGGTAGGAAAGGAAATGTTTGCTGACTAATTCCTGTGAATGGCAGCCCTGTCTGTGGATTAAACGGCATCTGAGGTGGAAATGCTGGATTAGGCAGAAGTCCAACACCAGGTGGAGGAGGGTTGAAGCTGGTGCTACCACCGTATAACATACTCGGAGACTCTGAGCTCATCTGTGGCTGGGGTGGTAGGGGTGCCCCTTGTGGAGCCCCTGCTGCTGCTGCCACTGAAATATCAAATGAAGAATACGGTGGTTTCAGGCCTTCAGATAAGAATGCATATTATTTGAAAATTGGCTTTCTTATATCTCAACAAATATTATGTTGTGGGTACGCAAAAGAATTGTCTCAATGAGACCACTGTTTTAAGCACCCAAAACACATGTTTAAACTGATGGATAAGAAAACACTTACCTTTTTATCCCTTTTCATTTTGTATACCGGTAAACAGATACCAGGGTTCGTACAGGCAAGTTTGAGTAAAATTCAAGGACTTCTAAAAGACTTTCCTACAGTTTTCAAGTACTAAAAGTTTATGAAAAGTACAGATTTAAGTGTTAAAATTCTATTTCAGAAATGCTAGATAATGGAGAAATAAGTATAACTGTATTAGAAAATTAGTATAAATTGTTGTGCTTTTACTTGGTGCAGCATATGCTGCACTAAATAAAGGCACAACAATTTTATTATGATTTAGGTCTATATCAACTGTGCCAAGTCACACAGTAAATAGTAGAATTCAAGGACTTTTCAAGGCATTTGAGTGATTTTCCATTACTTTTCAAAGCAGATTTAATATTCAAGGACTGTTCAAGAAAGCCCTCTAAATTCAAATACTTTTCAAGCCTGTGCGAACCCTGGGTACTTTGGGAAACAGTGAAGACCCAGATGGCCGCTTTTCATCAGGGTCAAAACTGTCCTAGTGCAAAGATGAAAACAAACTTCAGAGACAGAATAAAGAAAATTCTGACCAGCAACCCCTTATAAAATACAATAAGGACAATTCCACACTAAGTGACTTATTGTATCAATATGCATGGGATAATCCATCAGATTGAAAAGGGTTAAACACAAAAAGTTTGCTTGTGTAAACCATTGTAGATTCTTATGAGGCCAAATAAAAAATACCTGTGTTTAGGGTAACCCGACCCTACCTGAATTTACTGGTGCCGAACCTAGAATTTTTTCAGGTTTTCTGAAAAAAAAATTTTTTTTATCCATTTTGAAATGCATAAAATTATATATATTTTTTTCATAAAATAAAAAAAAAAATAAAAACAATATGTGTGTCTATCCTACCTAAAATTTTCAGACCTGTTACCCGAAACACTTATTTTTATTTGGCCTAAAAGGGGACAAAAATTCCACTCGTCCGCTCATAATTATGAGTGAAATCTAGAAAGGACGAGTAATTCTTCCCAAGCACTCGTCCTGTAGGACGAGTGCTTCGGGAAGAATTACTCTTCCTTTCTAGTTTCAGCCTAAAATCTGAGGGTGAAACTAGAATTTTCTGAGTTACATTATAAAATATATTGACTGTGAAATCTTTTAATTAGTATATGGGATGCAGTTATGAATTTGACTAGGTAAATATCATTTTAACAGTGATATTTATAAGGAACTTGATAAGCCATATTACATATTACGCTAAATGTTCTTTATTGCATACGCATTTAAAGGACGAGTACATGTGTTTGCAGGACAAGTGAAAATTGTAAGTCAGTCGTCCTGCAGGACAAGTGCAATATTGAAATATTTTTGTCTCCTGCCTAAGTTCAGTATAGGCCAGAATTTTTTTATTAGTTGATTTACAAACCCTCCTACTGTAATTATCCGGAAAGTAGGAAAAAAATAAAATTTAATTTCTAAAATTATTTTTTTTTATTTTATCCGCGGACTCTTAGTAAATTTTGTTTCGTTGAAAAAATAATATATTTTTGAGGTTCTGTCTGCGTATTTTTGAGATTGACACTGCTAAAAGTGATTGTCCTGTCCAGATTTTTAGGAAAATGATAAAATATTCAAAGATTTGATTCAGACCTTACTAGTTTTACTGTTTTTTCTGGAGATATTAAAAAAAGAAGAAGAGAAAAAAAAAGCTCTGAAAATGACCAGTTTACTGGTCATTTTCAGAGCTTTTTTATTTTTTTTCCTCCCCCGACCCTAAATCGGATTTTTTTCCCGTAAATCAACTAACAAAATAATTCTGGCCATAGGTACCTGGTGGGGGAGAACTGAAGGTAATACTCATGAGATTCACTATGCCTCCTGACTGTGGTGAGTTTAAAATGTTCTGCTGCTGTTTCTTATAAGGCCAAATAAAAATATACCTGTGTTTAGGGTAACCCAACCCTACATAAATCTACTGGTGAAACCTAGATTTTTCAGGTTTTCTGGAAAAAAATAAATAATTTTAATCATTTTGCCTTTCAAAATGAATAAAATTATATATTTTTTTAAAATATGCGTGCCTACCCAACCTAAAATTTTCAGACCTGTTACCCAAAACACACTTATTTTTCTATTTGGCCTAAGTTCAGTATATGCACCTGGTGGGGGAGAACTGAAGGTTATACTCATGAGATTCACTATGCCTCCTGATTGTGGTGAGTTCAAGATGTTCTGCTGCTGTTTCTGCTGCTGGTCCAGCTGTTTCTGCCGGATCTTCTCCTGACGTTCCTTCAGGCTGATGCCGAGGTGCTCACACACTATCTCATCAACCTTAGGTTTGATCGACTGCATAATCTTGGGGTTCACCACCTGCTCTATGATTCTTTTCACCCCATTGTTTAGCATACCAGACCTGTAAATACAGTATTAACCCTTAATGTGCCAATCGCAACAAAAGTTGTCTGCTTTTCTCGTCTGCTGAAATGTTTAAGAAGCCCCTATGGCAAACAGTGTGGACCCAGATCAGACTGCTCCTATAGGAGCAGTCTGTTCTGGGTCCACACTGTTTGCTTCTATACTTGAATCTTCAGTAATGTTAGGCAATTATTTGAAGCAGACGACTTCAGCAGACGACATTTTCAGATGCATTTTTTTTCTTGGCGCTATAGGGTTAAAGAGCCAATCACAACAAAAGTCATCTACTTCTATGGTCTGCTGAATTGTGTTAGAAGAGTCTTCAACAGTGTAGAATTTAGACCCAGATAAAACTGCTCCTATAGGGGCAATCTAATCTGGGTCTACACTGTTGCCTCTATACTTATCTTACATAAATCTGTTGTGATTCGGAAAAAAAAATAAGAGAATGAAGTTTGAGCTGAGGCAGCAGCAGAGGCACAAAGAAAATTCATGGGACAATGTCCAGGCAAACACCAGCAAGACATTTTGAAATTTTATGGGCTAAATGGCAAAAAAGCACAGCCTGAGCAGAGCACTGTCCTCGTAACTGATGGCCTGTACAATGTGCAAACTCGATAACATACTTGCAGACAGATTTTTAAAATAAGATTCTCTAAAATTCAAAATATGTTGGTGCAAACCCTGACAAAGGATGGAATGTTCCATCCGTTAAAAAAGGGTGCATCCCCCACTAATTGCGAATTGCTACAAATGTAGGGCATTAACCTTTTGATGACTAGAAACCACTAAATGGGCACTTAGACAAACAGGGAGGAGACTGATGACCCAGATAAAATGCCACATAATGCTGCATTAAATGTACATCAGGCGTTAATATTAAATCAAAACAATCTTTAGAGACTGAAGTACATCTAAATTTGGAAATGCTTACCTGTGAGCCCATAATAGGTACAAATGCACTATCCCAGGCTGATTGTATGAAACCATTAGCATACAATGCAGGCCCCAAGACAAATGTGCGTACCTGAAATTTTTTTTTTTATTTCTCAACACAACATATGTTGTGGGTACTCAAAAGAACCGTCTCAATAAGACCATTCTTTTGAGCACCCAAAACATATCTTTAGATTGCTGGGTAAGAAAATAATTGCAATTTTACGCTGAACCTTTTTGCTTAACTGGACCTATGCAATGGGTTAAAGCTGCATAGTCTGTAACTTTTGATCTTCTAATTTTAAAAATAATGTTTTTATTTTTCAAGAACACAGTAAAAATACTCAAATTCAGGTAAACATTTTACCATTTTCGTAAATCTTAACAAGGTATCACTATCAAAACAACTGCATTTATGTTAAAATTCAACGGTCTAGAATTATTGGAGGGACGCAACAAATTACCAACAAGAGAAAAACACACCTATTTGATGAGATAATTCACTTTTCCATGCAGTTTTTAGCAGTACTGAACATTTTTATTGTGAAAACATAGCTTAATTCTACTTTTACAAATGATTTAAAAAGAAAATAAATTTTTTCGAAAAATGTTCATAGTTACAGAGTATGCAGCTTTAATTAGAAAAAACCTTTGTATATTAGTGATTCCTAATTGTGTACATTGGCAAACAGTGAAGACCCAGATGAAAAGTTTGCTAAGACAAAAACAACTACATAAAAAGACATACAATTTCATTTGAAAATTACAAGCTGTGACCCCTCGATATATACACTGGACCATCCAAAGTTTATTGTTTCAAAACAGCAGGAAGAATCCATTAATGAATAAAGGGGTATAATCTTACTGATTCATCTGTCTCCTGAGGTTCTCTCTCAGTTGGTTCTTGTTCAGCTTTGGACTCCATTTCTGTTGACCCAGTAATCTTGACACGTAAGATTCTACTCTCTGCTGAAGATTCCGGTAGGCAGGCTAGAAAAAGCATAAAGAAATTAATAATTATTCATATACGGTAAATGTTCTAAAATTACAAACACTCTAAAATTACGAACACCTAAAATTATCGCCGAAAATAATTTTTAAAACATCCTAAAAAATCGAACACTGCCCTTTTTCGGAAAAGTGAATTTCTAAAATTACGAACATACGTGATTTTCGGCGGAAAATCGATGTCCGTTTATCTGTTTGTCCCATCTGTGTTCGGTAAACTTCTACCGTTAAGCACGTAAGCGGTAGCGACATTTGGAAGGTTCCATTCTACTTAGATGGGTAATCAGGCACGTGACGTTCTTTTTCGCATGCCAGCGCGCGACGTTATACATTATTCAAGGTCACCAGCAATGACGAACTTGATGCACGGACAAGTTCCTGCAACGATTCCGAAACTGCTTTGACTAAAATGGTTGAGATCATTATTTATTGTCGGACCCAATAATGGGTCCGAGTACTGACCAAACACTGACCTTCATAATTGTACGTGAATTATGCACGTTGATACACGCGGAAGCAATTCTCAATAGTGTGCTGTGACACGTACTTCTTTTTTCCTAAAATACCAGATCCGAAGAGAGAGAGAGAGAGAGAGAGTTGCGGAAAATGAGACGATCACTTAGGCGAGAGAGAATGAAATAGGTTGATGCATAGTGATTGCCATGGACGTTTGAAACACAAGGGGTCATTCGGTTTCGTGCAAAATGCAGAGAAAATCGTGCAAGTCGCATGTTGAGACAGCCAATGCGGAAAATAAAGCCACCGTATATTTAATATTTACCGACATGCCTGCAATAACTCGCAAGTGGTCATCATCTCATTTTTATTCACGGTACATTACCGTTAACTTTAGGCAGAAATATGTTCGATTCTCAGGTTACCCTACTGACATCCCATACCCTCCCCTTCCTTTTAAGCATTTTAAAGGATTTCCCAGTTAGGCAATATGCCTAAGCCGCGTGCCACACGGAGGGCACTTCTATCATTCTATGCGTGTGCTCTTTTCTTGAACACAGCTCACCCCAGCATGAAATCAACTGGCGCGTAGCCCCATATGAGCTGGTAAAGACCCTGCTGGTACATCAGCGAAGGCTCAGGAGAGCATGTGTGTTTGCACGATCTCGTCAGGGTCTCGCTCACTAACAAAGTTTAAAGTGGGTGAAGACTAGCCAAATAAAAATTCTAGACATCTACGTACTTTGTTTTTAATACTTGTCGGCAGTTTTCTAAGTACATGTAATAATGACTATTCCTATCAATCAAAAACATCAAATTTCTCAAAATGGAACATTTTAACAAACTGTTGAGCCGATCGTGGCGTGTCTGTTTGTCCTCATGAAACTGCACATGGAAGGTCCTACGAGTGCATTACCGGTGTAATGGCACAGACGCACATACATGTACTAAGAAATAAATTGATTGTAGCACGATTCTGCATCTTGATGAATTTAATATTTACATATTTAGTTTCATGAAATAAGCCAGTTCATGAGATTATGGTACCTGTCGCATATGCGAGCAGCGAAGGCTCAGACGAGCCTGCGCGTCCGCGGAAAATCGCCAGCGCCTCTACTGCCCATATACACATAGAAGGAATGTAGATGAAGGTGCACGCCTTAATTTTGGGTAATAAAGCCCCACTAAGTGGCTGTGAATTTAAAAAACAGTAAAGCCCTTAAGATCATCGTGACATCTCGGAATCCACACGTCTGTAGACTTTGTTACATGCGAAGATCAGCCTGCGCACGGCACAGTCTCGTCAGCACCTTTGTTTCTAGAACAAAACATTAAACATTTTGCCGGGCCAGATCTGGGCCCAAACTGTCTGCTAAATTAGTTTGTCGTAGCCTCTTTGGGGGAGGGGTGCCTCCCAGGCCCCACCCTGGGTCCGGCACTGCTAATAGTATCAGCCGCAGACAAAGGGACAGGGTAAAGGTTCATGGACATTGTTTGAGATCAAAGAAGCCGACTATCAGACCACCTGTTGTTGTTTTAAGACTCGGGTAGCACGCGGTGGCTTTGGCGCACGAAAGCGGACTTAACAACAAAACATAATTGCCTAGCTGTGTCTCCTTTTCAAGTGTTTGCATGAAAAAAAAATTCATTGAACTCGAGCATGAAACGGCGCACTGCATGCATGAAAAACTAGATTGGTGGTACTTGTCTGAATTTTTCCTTTTCTTTGAGATATGAATGTACCCAGCGTATCGTACCCATCGGCTCATAAATTGAGCAGCGACATGTGATTTCCAATAATGTGGCATTTTGACGAGTGTAGACTCAGACGAGCCTGTGCAGCCTCCTTTTAAGCTTACAAACTCCAAACCATGTTCAGTCAGTAGCTTAACACACATAGAATATTCAAGCAACTAGCAAAGGCTCTGATCAGACTGTGCATATGCGCAGGCTGATCTGAGGCTTTGCTGGTCCCACATACCACATGTTGGAAATCTCAAGACATTCTTTCGAGGCATCGGATGCAAAGTCGGACGTTCGCTTACATGATTAACTCTTGGTATGCCTGTTTGCCCCTGATTTGGAATGGCAAGATGTCGGAGATCTTCTGGATTTAAACTATACTGAAGGACTTTAAAAACGCACCACCTGCTTAAATGCTAATTATGTCGAAAATTGGATATTTTCATTATGTGAGAAATAAAATTGACAAGTTCCGTCATTTAGCTTGCATTCAATAAGAAAATTGAAACGCTGTGGCTTATGTTTGCCGTGACGTCGCGATAATTCTGAGACAACTCAAATTCAAAAAGTCACAGAGTCCCCATACCTTCCATTATGAACGAAAAAAAGTTTTCGAACTGATGTTTGTTCTTGAAAGCAAAAGGAAAGGCATAATCAAATCACGAAGTTTTAGGCCTCTGGCAACATTCATTACGTCTACATAACGTCATTGATTTTTAACGTAATTGGCCGTTTATATCCCAAGTATCAGGAATAATAAAAATCTTTTTATTACCATAGATACTCCCCAATCAGTTGCATAAAAGACAAAAGTATCGCGACATACGCGGACGTCACCCGTCTGTTATTGATAATTGAAAATTTAAGACTGACGTAAGCAAAGAAACGCTGCGAGTGGGAGTGTAATAAAACGATTATTTCTGAAAACCTTTGTGTTTTTCCATTTGTTAAAACATCTGGCTACCGTCTAAAACGTCTAAAAGTGTTTATTTTCAAATTGAATCAAATTCACAGACGACAATTGTTGAAAAACACTTGCGTCGATATTACGTCAGAATGAACAGCATGAGCAAATCGAAATAATGGCAAATCATGGTCCATTTTGCAAGAGGATAAAAAATGATAAAGAAAGCATCCTCAAATTAATCATGTGGAAGAGACAGAGAATGTAAAATGGTGCGTTTTTAAAGTCCCTCAGTATATTTGCAAACTTTGAAAGCAGGTGGGAGAGAGAGAGAGAGAGAGAGAGAGAGAGAGAGAGAGAGAGAGTAGCGTTTGCATACGAATCTCTTGTTATCTCGAATCGGTGCTGAAAATGATACTTGGAGATGCTTCTCGTGCGCATCGGCTTTTGCACGACAAAGTCATTGATGCTTTCTATCGCATGCCAAAATGTTTAATTTGACGAAACATTCTTTCCTGAATTCCATTCGGATCTGATCTGGATCCGAACTCTGACAACGTTTTTTTTCCTTCTTTTTTTTAAGGGAGAGATGATCCAAATATCACTAAAACCAGGCCATCATCGGCCCGCAAGCGAAATGCCTTTAAATGGTTTCGCTGGCGTGCCGATGATGGCCCAACGTTGAATGCCGGCTTGGTAGTTTTGAGAATTTCAAGGGATATATATATCCGGTCAAGTATTGCTAAGAAATTCTATATTTTCGTGTTTTTTCAGGGGGGGGGGTCCGGACCCCCTGTCCCCCTCTGGATCCGCGTACGGGACCGGATAATGTATACACTTCTTGAGATATACTGAAAACCCATTTTAACGAGCGCATCGGCTTTTGTACGACACTTTGTGCACTTTCAATCGCATGCACATATCTTTTAATTGACGAAACATTCTTTCCTGAATTCCATTCGGGTCTGATCTGGATCCAAACTGTTTTTGCAAATTTAAATAGAGAAAGAGAGAAAGACTGGCATATGCACATCCTTTTGGAAAATCAAAGTGCATCGACAGATCGACAAGTAGAGAGAGAGAGAGAGAGAGAGAGAGAGAGAGAGAGAGAGAGAGAGAATGTGTGTTTTATTTGAATTTCGTCAGTTTTTAAACTCTGAGAACTCGTCTACGTATTTCAAAGTTTCGTGTTTATCTTTGCAAAAAAATATGACCGACGAGATGTCCTTGAGTGACTGTATTACATATAAACTCGAAGCTGAAGTCGGCATTTCCACCGAAAGCTTTTTGGTTTTCTGAAGGAAGAACGAAAGAGTAGCGATTCATCGGCAGTCCGAGGTTAAATAAGTGGACTTTTACGACTTGTAAGTAAATTGAGTGACATGACATGCACGTGCCTGGCTCTCGACTTGGCAATTACCGCACGCGCTGGACATTTTACTGACTCAGTCCGCAAGAATTTAGCGGCGGCTGAAAAGAAAAATAAGTAGATAGCTCAGAATCATATCGCCGTATTTTCAACACGTTTCTACCACATTTTTACATGCATATATACCGTTTTTGCTCATGATAAAGACCACATTCTAAAATTATGAACACTAGCACTTTTTTCTGAAACGTAATTTCTAAAATTACGATCAGCAGAAAAAAAATTATTTTTTAGTGTTCGTTTTAGAACATTTACCGTAGGTCCAGTTAAGCAATTTTTTTGAGCATAAAAGTTTCATTATTTTCTAGTGTTGTATCGATGATCGATTATAAAAGATGATCAATCGAAAATTTCTTTCGATTCTAATAATCGATTGTGTTTGGTAATAATTAATTATAATCGAAAAGATCCACACCTGACCCTCTTGTAGGCTACTATTCAAAATTTGCAATTTTGCTACAAGAAAATACAATCCATAAATTCAAAGGTTTATAGTATTAAATGTGAGGAATAAAGAAATAAACTGTAGCCTGGTTTGCTGTGTATTCTATCCACTAAAAAGTCTTCAGTGCAATCTTAACCCATTGTATGCTAATGACTCCTAAAAAGAGTGAAAACTCTGATGATATGCCACAAAATGAGGCATTTTATCAGGGTATCCATTGTTTGCTATTAAGGACATAAAAGATATTCAGAGAGAGAATATTTATTTGGGTATGATAACCTGTGACCCCTTGATGTTTACAATGGACTTTCCCAAGTTTATTGTTTCAAACCAGAAGGAAAAATCCATAAGTGTATAAAGGGTTTAAAATGCCAATGGCGGTTAATTTGAGTTTACTGTCAGGACAAGTTGTGGTATTTGATACTGTACATAAAATAGCATGACACTGACGCTAACAATTTTTATAAGGGTAAGAGTTTCAAGCAGTACAAGGGTAGACATTCTATGGGATGGAACCTGTGTTTCCCTTTCATTTGATAATTTTTGATTATAATTGATCATCAATCGAAGCCTCCTGAACGATTATTTTCGATGATCGATTATGAAAATCCAATAATCGAACAAAACTATTATTTTCTTACACATCAATTTAAACAATTTTCCCAGACCTGGTCCAGTAAAATTACAAATCTCTCAACGATGGATGATGTAGAATAAAAAAATGACTTGTGAACAATAGATCAGTTTGTGCACAAGTGTGATGCTAAATAATAGTGACCCAGGGTTGGCATAAAACCCGGGTTTTATTATAAAGCCCAACCCGGCGGGTTTTATGGGTTTTATGAGGGCGGGTTTTTGGGGTTTTATGGGTTTTATGTGGGTTTTATAAATCTGAAAGTTTATCATAGCTCCCCCAACCAGCTGCTACCTTACAGTTTTTCTGTGCTAACAGTGCTGGTCTGAAGAGAAACAGTCTGATCAGGATAAAAGATGTTTGCATTTCTATCTGCATCTTTTGATGGTAATACTTTCAATTCTTTGTGGTCAAATTTTAGGATGAATACAAAAAAACTGAGGGGATATCCCAAAATTTAGAAAAATAACAGTAGTATTATTTTGACTGTGATTCACACCTTTGGGGCAGTAATTGAGCAATTATCCTTGGCTTTTGAAATTATGGTCAAATGCAGTCATGTTGGTCCTAGTAACTAAAGTGTGAATATATTTTAATGTAGTTGTATTGGGAAATGGGAACTTATTCACACTCTGGAATAGAATTATATTTACATACATAAAGTTTACTCAGGCTTAAGCATAAAACAGCTTATCACCAATCAAAGTTAGCTCTAAAATTTTCATTTACTGCCAATATGATCTAACAAGCAATTAGACCTAGTGTGGATGTGTTTGTATTATTGAAGCCCAAGATATTTTCAGGGGAAAGGTTGGTAGACTGGATAATCATGATAATAGACTAGATAATAATAATCAGACACAGTTGAAAACTGACTTGTCTGTATCTTGTCAAAACATTATATATATATTTAAATGTCAATGTTGATGCTCATATTTTAATGACTATCTCACTATTACCATTAAACTGATTAAAATATGGTTATATAGAACCATTTCTACACTTTTATATCTATCATCAGACTGAAAACTGAGAATTTTTAAGACCAAAAATTCATAAAACCCGCATATTGCCCAAAGTGGGTAATATGGGTACTGGTCAACTCGTACCTAAGTCAACTCGTACCTTAGTCAACTTGTACCCATTTTTGGTCAACTCGTACCTTAGTCAACTCGTACCTAAGTCAACTCGTACCTTAGTTTATTTATAATAGTATATGGGATAGTTTTTAGCAATTGTCTAAGTACGTTAATCATGTCAAAAGCAAAATGATATGTTTTGTCGCGACCTAGGCGAATTCTGCACCTAAATACATGTAACCATAGAAGGAGCGTTCAATTACAAATGGGTAAATACAGTATACTGCCCAGGTAATGCTCGGTCTTACAAATTACAGTAGATGAAGAAATAGCTAGTCTCTACATTGTACGAGAAATAAAAGCAATAAGTGTAACTTAACACCCATTTGGTGGCAGCTGGACTGCCACTGGTCTTAATGTATTAAACCTATAAGCTGTATTGTCATAACAGGGATCATGTTAGCCTCCTTTACCGTAGCGTTGTCTTAGTATGAAAGTGTATCTGACATAGGTGGTAACTACGCAGCCACCTACCTCTTTTGGTGTTTACCTACAGGAATAGCACATTGCAAACTTATAGAAATTTGCACTGGTCCCATTGAAAAAAACATACAGTCTGGTTTTGTTGCATGCAAACAATAAAGGTACAGACCGATCTCAGCATCCAAGCAGTCTGATCAGCGCATTTGTTGTTCGCTCTCTAAAATCTTTAATAGCTAAACTTCCTATGCGCATAAATCAAATTGAAACCCAGTCTTTGTAGCTGAACATGCAGGACTTGTCCTTATAGTGCAGCTAACCCCTGAAGATACGTTTTCTTGTGACGCGGGTTTTGTGTACATAAAGCCGCCTTACAGCCACGTGCTGGTGATTGGTAGGGTGTGAAAAACAGTTTTTGGTACCTAATCAATGATGAATATGAGATTGGATTAAGCTGCAATAAGAAATTAACATTGTCTGACAGTGTAAAACTTGAATAATTTTAAAACAAGTTGGCTGCTTTTAAAAAGCCGCCAATAGGTTAGGTTTGGCAAATAGGTTGTTTTTATGACAGCATTTCTTTACTTTGTTATTATTATTATTATAAAAGGTCTTGTTTAACAAAACTTAGAGTCAGCAGAATAGGTGTTTGAAAAGATTAGTTGACATTTATACAGATTGCATTATCGATGCATAAGCTTTTGCGAATGAACCCTCGCTACTAGATAAAATATCTGACCAAAATCTAGACCTTTAAGCCGCTGGGTAGGTCTTTATAGGGTTTTACCAAACAATAAAGTACCAAAAATTGTGTGTGCTCCCTAAAAATATTGATGTATTTCAATAAACCACACAACGGACTGGCATGCCTATGGTAGAGAAGACTCGTCTGCCTCTCACATTAGCCAAAGACTAATAATCTATCTCTTATTTCACAGACAAAAATGGAATAATATAGGATTCATGCTTGTTTCAAACCTGCATTGGACAGTTCTGCTTCAATGTGTGTTTCTTGCAGTTTGGGTGAGAACTTAACACAAAAAATGTAGTTACCGTTTGACACATTTTATAAAGCCATAATGAATTTTGTGCATTTGGCACAGTGCAAATGAAACTTATTTTCAAAAAGGTCCATTCATAAGTTTCCGATGAGAATTTTGTTAAAATTTCCCAATATATACAAATACTCTGGCGGCAAAGTTTTCAATGGACCAATATGATTTGAAGAATCTTGGCCAAGGATCATCAAATAAAATATAGTAAAATTTATTATGCCAAATTATTATTGTTCTATTCAGGAATACCATATCACATGCATGTCTTTTTGAATTCTTAATAAAACTAAGAAAAAAGGGCATAAATTTCCATGTTTTGATTTTACCCATTGAATTTTCTGGGACGGTACATCTTGAAGTACAGAATTAACATGCCTTTAAAAGTAAAAATAATCCAAAATTACATTTATTACCTAATGTATAAACATTAATGTGACATGGCTTTGAATTTTAATGTAGCTTTTCTTTTGTCAGTCAGTATATATTGATGACACTGATGATGAACAGACGCATAAGGGAAGTCCTAACCCAGAGCATATAGCTAAGGTCAGCTAAAAGAGGATTATCTTTAGTTTTAAAATAAGTTTACAGAAATATATTATGATCCTCATAATGCCTGTTACCAAAATTATACAAATGGTTCCATTCCACTGAACAAGTAAGTCATTATAATTGTATCTATTGGCACACTCAAATGGTCGCAGTCATTTAAAAAAAAGTAAGAGTGCTTGAATGGAAAATTGGGATTTTTCTTTCTTAACTGGGGCCAGTCTAATACCTCCAATTGAAAATAAAAGATACTCTTATTTTTTTTGGTGTATCATTTTTTCAGGACAGAGGCCAGTCTATAGACTTAAAGTACCATCCAATACCATTAGTATGTCGAACAGACAACCAATATTTGCTAGTCTGATTAGGGTCTGAAAGGTTATCAGTAAGACTAGCATGCAAAGGGTCCATACATTTCATCTTGTACAATATGACCTTAGTAATTGGACCTTTTCTCTAAATCAAAGGAGATGTCAGACTTTATTCATCTGTGCTTTAATAAGCCCCCGTTTTACTTTGGATTTCTGACTGACACACTGAGAGACTAAATCTGTTAACGTTATAGGCAAACAGCACAAACCCAGATGAAATGCCTCACAATGCAGCATCTGATCAGGGTCTCCACTGTTTGCTAAACAAAATGGTCTATAAACAAAAAATACCACCACCGCTAAAATTGGAAATATGTTAAATCCTTCTGATAGGTCTGCTTAAATGGATTTATATATGACATGAAGTGCGCATGTAGTAGTGACAATAACTAAGTAATAATACTATGTTAATTGTCGATAAGAAGGGAGGGAAAGTGTGAATATCGCTTTAAAATCAATAGCATTCCACTGAAAAAGTCATTGTTTTTAGAGGAGGTTGCCGTTGCACTTGGCAAAGTCATCATTATTGCTAATTTGCTCTGAGTATTATTCTCTTCAGCAGATTAGTGGCTAAATGTCATACCAGGTCAGCCTAGGTCAATCTTTGAAGAACATGATGCAATCAGAATTTCAAAATAGACTGGGAAACCAGAAATCTATATTTACAAATGACACATCTAAATTTACAAATGACATCAGTTTAATTTTAGACAGAGGTCCCATGATTGGTTACATTTGGTCACATGCTCCTCCATGTACAGCTCCAATTCTCACCTTATATATTGTGGTTAGGTGCTCAGGCACCTAACCAAAAAAGTACAATCTGATTAAAGAAAATTCGGCAATTGCAATGTAATTAACTTCAGGTTCACGTCTGTGCTGCGTGGCGGCCCTAAAAAGTCTCCCCGCACTTTCATTTCATGCTCTTATTTTTCCAATCCTCAGGATTGTGTGTACAATCTCCTTCCATTATTCCTGTCCCTGGATATCCTCTATGTCTTGTACCGCATTTAAGATCACTAGATGACCGATTTTCATACCCCGTTGTATAACTTCTGCTTTCTATATACCTGTGGACTTGTATTAGCCATTTGGATTATCGCTTGCTTTTGTTATACCTTCCTTTGCTTTTAAGGACTCATATTAATACTGGCTTGTCATTTTAATAACCGGTGTGTTGATTGCTTGTCTTGGGATGGTACTTACCCACACAACTTTTAATGATAAGAACGAAAAAAACAAAAATACATTTATCTCCCATTAGTTTACATTCGGCGTCCTCTGTTCGTATTCCTAATTCAGTTAACAATTTTCAGGATATGCTTCCTACCATTAGGTTATCTCCTCTTGGGTCACCTATTATCAGGAAGTATACTAAACCATTTAATGCATTCAAAAGACGCGGGATGTATCCTAATGTTTCTAAGTGCAATGCCAAGAGGTGTGTCTGTTGCACACATTTATGTACTAAAACTACCATTTTATCATCTGTAAATGGTAGGCAATTTTCCATAATTAATAATAATGATTTGGACTGAACTTCATCGGATCTGATTTATGTTATAACTTGAACTGAAACTAACTGTGGAATGCAATATGTTGGACAAACTGGCCGATCCCTCAAGACTAGGTTTCGTGAGCACTTTCGTAAAATGACAAAGCCTAAAAAATTTGACACATTTCTTTATCGCCATTTCAAAAATAATGGTCATTCACCTAGTAAAATTGTAATTCAGCCGGTTGAAAAAATTATATATGATCCAAATTCATCAACTAGATTAAAAAATATAAAGAGACATGAAACCGAACTTAAATGGATTAAATTTTTGCAATCACCTTTTCCTTTAGGCTTTAATGATAATATATACCATGAAGGCAACATTTCTAAAATGCCAGATTTTGATGTTTTTTCTGTTTTGGAATGTAAAAAAAGTAAAAGTAGATCTCATGGTAAACGTAAAAATGGCAACATTAAGCGCAAAATTTGTACTGAAAAACGCTTAAATACTTCTCTAAAGGATCTTTCCTTGGCTTTAACTAATCATGGTCGGCATGGCTTATTTTCATTTTTAAGTTCCTTGCCTATCTCAGTTTTACGCAATTTAGAGTTAGAGGCTAATAAACTTTACGATTGAGCAAACAAATTATATAAAGCAGCACTCCTTACAAGGTGTTATGTTCAACATTTCCTTAGTCCTTATATCGATTCTAAGGTCATCCATAAACGACATTTTATCAAAATTCCATTCATTAACAAAGGTATTGAGTTTATTGATTTACATAGTATCTTCAAGGATAATTCAGTGATTTCATCTATTCCAAATTACTTTAATAATTCTGAAACTCCTATCATTTGTTATAAATATAACAAACCTATTAGGTCTACGATATTTAACTTTTATAAAATTGTAAATGATTAAGATATAGATTCCAATACTCCTGCCTCCTAAGATTGTAAAAATTCAAATTATTTATATCCCTCTGCAGGGCATGTTATTACAGGTAATCTAAATGTCATTCCTGACGCAAGAGTTCGCAATATCATTTCTAAAGGTCCTAAATATAGATTTCCCTCTAATATCGATTTCTCTAAATGTCGTAGAGAGATCGCTGCTTCTTTAAATGACTTTAGTAATTGTTGGTGCAAATGGGAAAATGTTGAACCTGATGCCTTGATGGAATGGAAGATTAACATTTTTAAAATTATTGATACTCGTATTTCATTTTACTCTCGTAATACACATCTTTTGCCCCCTAAACCTAAATCTTCTTTTCGTCATCTTAAACGAGGTATCCAGGATTTTCATATGAACTATGTTTTGGTTCCAGCAGATAAAGCTGCTAACATTGTTGTAGTTGTTTGACGATTGTATTGTATTGATACTCTTAAGCGTGAGCTTGTTAACACTAATGCTTATAAACTGCAGCCTTCTTTAAGTGAAAGGGTGATTATTGATGGGCATGGTTGTCATACAGCCCTACATTTTGGTGTCAAAGCTAAAGAAAATCAAGACAAAGTTCCTACGGTGTACTGGTTACCTAAACTCCATAAAAACCCTATAAAGCAAGATTTATTGCTAATTCTAGTTCTTGTACGACAACAGAACTTTCTAAATTGTTAACCTCGTGTCTTACAGCTGTTAAAAAACATGTTATCAAATATTGTGAAAAGGTATATGAGAGATCTGGTAAAAACCTATTTTGGTCTATTAAGAATTCAGGTGAAATTTTAGATAAACTTAAAGCTAGAGATTTCAATGCAACCAGTTTGTCTACTTATGATTTTTCTACTCTTTACACTACTTTACCTCATAATTTAATTAAAGATAAACTTATTGATCTTATTGAAAGAACCTTCCAGAGAGAAGGCTCTCCTTACCTTGCATGTAATGACAGAAATGCATATTTTACTTCAGAAAAGCCTAAAAAATACCATGCATGGTCGTGTCAAAATGTATGTGATGCGCTGACCTTTTTGTTGGACAACATTTTTGTTCGATTTGGCACCAAGCTCTATAGACAAGTAGTTGGGATTCCTATGGGCACTAATTGTGCTCCCCTGGTTGCAGATTTATTCCTGTTTTGTTATGAGAGGGACTTTATGATGTCTCTTTCTGATGATAAGCAGGCTGATGTTTTTGATGCGTTTAACACTACTTCCAGATATTTGGACGATATTTTAAATATTAATAATGTTTATTTTGACAATATGGTTAGTCAAATATACCCTTCAGAGCTCCAACTGAATAAGCCAATGCCTCTGATACCGAAGCCGCATTTTTAGACTTGCATTTGTCAATTTATAATGATATTGTTTCTACCAAAATTTATGATAAACGTGACGACTTTGATTTTGAAATTGTCAATTTCCCATTTTTAGATGGGGATGTTCCTCGTTCTACATCCTATGGAGTCTATATCTCTCAACTCATTTGTTTTGCTAGAGCATCTAGCTATGTTGCTGACTTCAACACTCGCAATAAAATGTTAACTCAGAAACTTCTTAAAAAAGGCTATCGGTATCATAAACTTCGCAAAACATTTTCAAAATTTTATAGACGATACTATGATTTGATTTCTAAATTCCAAGTTGGACTTAAATCTCTCTTGCGCCAAGGACTTTCGGAACCTGATTTCTATGGTGACTAAGTGTATAAATTGAAGAAGATTGTTGGCTCTTATAATTTTTTCAGCCCAGTTCATTAAAATAATTTCCCATTATAAAAAGATTGGCTTTAACATTAATGTATTGCAACAGACTTCATGCTTGGTAGTCAACCCAATCACGGTTGGCAACTTTGCTTTCCTCTTTAATTGCACGCCGGTGGGTCGGACTTCAGACTCTATGATGGTTCCGACTTAAAGACTTATCTATTGATGAGATGGTAGGGGCCTGATGCTTTGGCTGTTTGTCGGGCCCACCAGGGTTTACCTGTTGGATTTCTTTTGCTCCGGTATTCAGTTTAATTTACTGTTGAGTCCTTATCCTTGCTTTATCTCCTTGTTATATCTTGATTTATATGTTTTAGGAGATGATGCATTGATAAGTTAGGGGTCTTTCATGCAAACCAAATATCTATGTGTCTTGATCCACATCTGAATTAAGGGTGAGGTTGGCGTCGTTAAACCGGTTTAAGCCCTCCAGTAAAATATTTTACTGACCGTTCCAAGGCGGTACTTCTTTTGTGGATCTTTTATGTTTTTGTTCTGTCTTGTGTTTGCTATGTCTTTGTGCACGTCTGTTTATATGTGCTTTGTGGTCACCTGCTGGGAAAGGGCTGACCTCTTGGCTCTCCTTTGTGGTGTCTACTGTGAGTTTGTCACTTTCCCATTTATATCCTGGGTCAGGTGTGGTACTTGATTGTATCGATTCCTGATCTTTGCACCCTTACTTACTTTTATAATTGATTAACACATTTTAAAACAGTGCCAGCTCACCTCAGAGGGTTTGGTTCTTTAATTTAGAAAGTCCAGGCGAGTCTCTCATCATGCAGTCTCATCTGAGCCTTAGCTACTTGCTACTGAAATGACTCAAAATTTGCATTTTGTTTTGTTGTCTGCTGACTTATTTTGAGATGAGTAGTTAAAATACCTTCTAATATATTAGTGCTAGTTAAAACATACTGCGCGCTATCGTAGTAGACCTATATGTCGGTATGTCCGAAATTTAAGGCTTTGTGTATACGAACAGCGAAGACCCTGCGGAGCCGTCATTATACATAAAGGTACAGGATATTGGAACAGGCAGATCTGAAACTGCCTTAATCGTAGCCTCAAAGGTCCTAATTTTGGGGTGTTTTTTTTTAATATTTGAAAAAACTAGCCGGAATCTCGCCTTATCGCAGATAGCACAACTGTGTTGATTTGGTCATTGAAGCAGGAGCCCTATTCTGAACACCTCCCCAGAAGGAACAGGTTAGGGAATTTGCCAGATCTGGCCTGAACATCGCCCGATCGCAAATACTCATTTGTAATGATACTATATGATCGAAAAAAGCTCCCAGAAGGTCGCCCCATAGGCATAAGAGTTGGGATCTTTGAGCAGGCTGGCACAAACCTAACGTCAGCGCACAGATAGTAAATTGTGATGTTTTAGTGTTTGTAAAGGCTTGTTAGGACCTAGACTTACCAACCCCACGTCTATCATGCTCTACCCTACCCCGTTTGTTGGCTCAGGTACGAGTTGACTTGGGATAGGTACAAGTTGATCAAAGGTCAGGTACGAGTAGGTCTAAGATTAGGCCTAAGAATGGATTTTCTGTTATGTCCCATTCTTAGGCCTAATATTTTGGGTCACATTTTGTTCAAATAGGAACACTCTAACATTTGACTCAAACTCTTATAAAAAGACCAATTTGTCTGGTGTAAAAATTGTTGTAATAGTAAGTCCCTTACCTCTAGTTGATGCTCACACAAAAATATGTCCAAAATATTGAAAATCCACTTTTGTAGAAGCAAATAATGATTTGTTTACAAAAAAAGTCTCCAAAACACATATGTTCAACACAATGACATCACAGTTTTATGAATGGCTGAGTCATCCATGAAAAAAGCATGCAGTGACCATTGGCTATGGGTCACATGTTAAAATCTGCTGAGTTGGCATGTGACATGTGACAGGTAAAACAGCCAATGGTCACTGCATGCTTTTTCATGGAGGACCTCACCCATTCATAAAACTGTGATGTCATTGTGTTGAACATATGTGTTTTGGAGACTTTTTTGTAAACAAATCATTATTTGCTTCTACAAAAGTGGATTTTCAATATTTTGGACATATTTTTGTGTGAGCATCAACTAGAGGTAATGCCTCGGTTACATTTGCTACGGTCGTCGTACGATTTATCTGTCTACGATTTTCTCTACGATTTTTTCGGCATCGTAGGCGGCTAAATGCTACGACGTATGTGTTTACATTGCTCACGATCACCTTACGATTTCTTTCGGCGACAAACTAGGACAAAACCTTACAGAGGTTGCGGATATCGTACGACAACCGCAAGGTTATCGTACAATCATCGTGTTAACTTCACAATTCGCACGATGCCCATACGATGACCTTGCGGAAGTCGCAAGGAGTCGGTACGCTGACTGCGCAATTGTCGTAATTATGTGCATGAATTTAAACGGCCATCCATGTTCATTTTTGGATACACATTTAGTCATGTGATCGTGCTATGAAGAGGCTAGTGTTTTTAGTTGAACATGGTCCAAAGGTATGGGATTGATGATACCATACAGCTTGTTACGTTTGTGTATATTTTAATGTCAATTTTTAAGTTCTGCAGTTTTCGTAAAGTTTAAATCATAGAATATCACAACAACCCCTTATTCATAGTACACTTTTATAATTCGAAAAGTATCACATTTAATTGAAAATATAAAGATGCTTTAATTGTATCGCCTTGTAGATTCAGTGTAGACTAAAACGCTTTATATGGCTTTATTAAGGTTAATCATCCAACTGCACTCTACGGCCAGCAACACATAAAATCCTCGTCATATAAGCAAAAATGAAGTTGTTGCATACGAAAAACAAAGGTACTGACCAGACTGCGCTTTCTTCCACCCAGCCTGGTCAGCACATTTGCCATTCGTTTTCAGTAAAATACATTTTGTAGAACATTCATACATTCAAATTTCAATGTTTGACCTTATCACATGTACTCATTACGAAACCCATATATTTTATTCCTTGAAGTAATACTCCAATTCAAATCCCAGTGTTATAAATTACAAAAAATATTAATCTTATCTAATTTATTAAACCCCTTATCCAACCAGCAATTTATATACTGAAGATGCATATGCATTTTACGTTAGGTGCATATTTTAATTACACTTCAGA
Organism: Loripinus fragilis; assembly: GCA_964019695.1. NCBI lineage: Eukaryota > Metazoa > Mollusca > Bivalvia > Lucinida > Lucinidae > Loripinus > Loripinus fragilis. The sequence continues at coordinate 47,064,208 of OZ026515.1, forward strand.
CAGCATACCCTATCATATGGGCCCTGATTAAACTGCTTCCATCAGCAAACTGATCTGGGTCCATATTGAGTAACTCTGAGTGGTCGCCTGAAGACTAATATTGACAAGAAACAAACAGCTGATGATACGTCTGGAAATTGTTGACACGTTGCAAGGCGACCGCACGATCATTGTGCCATCGCCTTGGGTTAACGCAGGGTGACCGTCCGATGTCCGTACGATTTTGTGGGCCCAGCAAGGGCATCGTACGGTGATCTTGCGGGCTCCTTACGACTATCGCAAGAGTCTACGATCATTTTTGACCAAAATGACAATCTAAAATCGTACGTTGTCCTCACGATCACCGCGCGGTGCCCCTACGGGGATCGTACGACATCACTGCGATAAGTCTACAGGCAATGGGCTTACGATTTTTTCAAATTTGTCATTGTGCGGAGTAAAACAAAATCGTAGAGGCCACGATGCCCGTAAATCCGTACGATGATCACAAGGTCTCCCTGCGGAGGCCGCACGGAAACGGTGATTTGGACATCGTACGGGCATCGTAGACTCGTCGTAAGGCAAATGTAACCGAGGCATAAGGGACTTACTATTACAACAATTTTTACACCAGACAAATTGGTCTTTTCATAAGAGTTTGAGTCAAATGTTAGAGTGTTCCTATTTGAACAAAATGTGACCCAAAATATTAGGCCTAAGAATGGGACATAACAGAAAATCCATTCTTAGGCCTAATCTTAGACCTAAGGTACGAGTTGACCAAAAATGGGTACAAGTTGACTTAGGTACGAGTTGACTAGAAACCGGTTATATGACCTTCTTGCCCAACCCGGGTAAACCCGGGTTTTATGGGGTGGGTTTACCCGGGCGGGTAATATCATGCCAACCCTGTTATATAGTGGAGTAAGCTATTTTCGCCAAGAATGTAATTTCGCCAATTGAACATTCCCACCGTTTTTTCACTTGTGTGACGTCACTGGCTCATTCTGAAAAAGGGATTACCAAGGGCAAAAGAAAAGCTATCTGTTTAGTTGTTAAGCAGTAAGAAAATGCATATCTGAGTCGTAAAATAATGTTCACTTACCTGCATCAATGTTTTCCCGCCATTTTCACTAATTCTTTTTAACCCCAATCTTTAAATTATGATCCTGATATGTTTTATTCATTGAATACATTCAGGGGTTTCATTAACTTTTTTGGAATCCGGGTATCAAGGCAAAGTAGGCGGGTGATTTGACAGTATTTGCCTATAGACTCTATACAAATTTATAAAAAGTAGAAGGGGAAACATGCCTGAGTAGAAGGGGAAAATCCCCGCCTCCCTCCTCTTAATGAAACCCCTGACATTGCTTCCTCCATCTTCATTTTTGTTGACATCATCACGATCACGCTTAGGGATGTCTGTTACAATGCAAGGTGGTTCTGGACGACAGTACGTTACGGGTTCTAGACGAAATATGTCTAAATATAGGTTTGTGCTATTGAATGTGTATCGTTTTTGGGAGACTTAAGACACAATTAACCGCAAACATCTTAGTTTGTCTTTGTATATTTGTCCAGAACACTTACCTAAACTAAATCAATCCTGTAGAGCATGGCAACTGTTTCTTGTTAACGCGTATATGATACATTATTATTCTTGAAACTGTATTTTACTACAACACATGCCCTCATATCCTTATTTAGTACTTTCACTTTCGTTTTCTTTGAACATTTAATGACTTGATGTGATTAGACATTGTATTGTCCATCACATAGACTAAGAAAGAATTTTCTTATAAATCTGCTTACTTTAGACGAACGCGTTTTTAATACCAAAACGAATGTACTGTAGTCATTTTTCCATGTTACAGATGTGTAACGACTGCAAATATTTTGTTACAGGTTATTGTCGACAGCGTAGCAGGTTGGGACGACAGTGATGGATTCATTAAATATACCTTACACTGAAGAATCTTCTGTTTTGACCGATGGCGAAATGTCTCGGATTATGTACTGTTATTTCGAGACCCGCATGACTTGACATCGTGGCCTTGTGCTTAGTGTGTCAGACTTTGGAACCAGAGGACCAGGGTTGATTCCAGGGTGGGCACTTAAAACAATTTTTTTTCTTTGTCTTTTTTCCTCTTGTAATGCAAAATTACTTCATACAAGAAATATGGAATTATATAAATGACAAAAATTACACTCCTTAAATTTGTAAATTGAATTATCCTCGAAATTTGTGGGGGCGATGATAACTTCGGCCCTCCTGCAAGATATTTAGTCTGGTGACCCTATTTTTTCTTTTCTTCTAAAATGTCAAATGATAGCCCATGAAATAATAACAATAAATAAGATTTTTAATGTCAGATTTTTTATATATAATTTATTACAAAAATTGAAATCCTTTTATGGGGGAATAACCAAAACATACCATGCAGTATCTTGACATGGCTTGAGAAAACAAATACATTTTCACATTTTCTAGAAAACTTGGGGTCATGAGCAATAATTAAAATTAAAATAAAGAAGCTGGATGGCGATTACAAATATTTTAGCTTACTATTAAGGACATGGATTTTTTCAGAAAATTTGTTAAATGCTGAAAACTTCCTTGTGAGATTATGAAAAATTGAGTGTGGTGACATATCCTTTTTATTTCATATATTGACATTCCATACATAAAACAAACTGTATGCAAACAATCAAAAATATCTTAATGTGGGAAGTATTACCCCCAATTGGCCTTAATAAGCTCCAGGTCCGACAAAGTGTAAGTCACATATCATACATGGTCGAATAAAATAACGTTTTAAGCGTACCAAAGCTGAAGGCTCCAAGGTGAGCTAATAGTGTACAAATGACTCCAGCCTCCATCCGTCTGTCTGTTCCTCATCATTTTCAAACATCTCCTTTCAAACATCTCCAATCGAATTTCATATGGAGACTCCTTAGGATGGAGGGACGAAAATTATTCGAAGGATCTTAAAATGCATTTAAGCCCCCACCCCAGTCGTTTAGGCTGCTATCCGTTCTGAGGCGGTGATTCGCTTGTTGTTGATCTATTATTTAATGTACTTCTCATTATGGAGGTCTTGTGTTTGTCTTTATCTTGGTATGCATTACTTTGCGCCCTTCCTAGTTTTGCAATCATCTTGAAGAGGAAGAGAGAGAGCTGGTAGCTTTACCTTTATTGTCTTATGGATATCTCGTTACTGTAAATGTTCAGTGGCTTTTCCTAATGATGTAGTGGGTTGGTCTGGAGTTTATGATTGTTGTCTTTCCTGATCATACTCACTAACTTTTTGGTCTTGTGACCAAGATGCCGCAATGCTCAAATAAGGAAAACCTCTTTTAAATATTCTCTGGAACCAGAAGACTAAAATGCCACCATTCCCATATATGGTATTTAACCTTTAAATTATTCACATTACTCTAATGTATGCACATTCCATCGGAGGTTGCACAATGCTGAACTACTTTTTCAGGCGTTGAATAGGCTTCAGAGCAGTATTTACATCTACTCGAGTGTTCATGAAAGAAAGAAAAATGTCGTCTCACATCTGTTACAAAAAAACTGACGTCGTCCATTGCCTGTTACACAGTCGTCTCTAACCAGTAACATTAGAAAAATGAAATTTTGAGGTTTTCAGTTTTCTTATAAGAAATACATGTTAAAATTGACTGAAAAATCATGTGAGATCTATTGTTTGACCATTTATGCTTATTTCATGATGAGAACGCAAGTAATTAATCACAAATTACACATTTCTGAAGTTTCTTTTCCAGACCAGAGTTTTACAATTTAACTACAAATATCTATGGCGTTTGTACTTCTAATGTCAAGCTTACAAACACTAATATGATAGGAATTATTTAAAATAGCCAAACACACTATATTATCATTTTCTGAGACGTCTGTGTGTGTTGCCCTTTTCCACTGTCGTCCAAAACCCTAAATTTGTCATCTGAAACCCGTTACCTGTCGTCCAGCACAGGTAAGCAGTCGTCATGGGCCCGTAACGAATTGTCGTCCAGAACCACCTTGCGTTGTAACTGACATCCCTAAGCGTGACGATGGAGGTAAGAAAACTCAGTGATGTATTGGGGTCCCAAGTGGGGAAATCATTGATTTTATCATAAGGGGGTTCTTATTAATGTTGAGACTCATAACACTGGTCTGGCTAATAAGCAGCTGTACGGACCATATGTCTAAAAAAGATTTTTGATAAATGATATCAATCTTTCACTTGCAATGGTTTGATGTATCCTTAAAGTACATAAAAGAAAGCTTTTATGTCTATTTTTTCATTTACTGTCAGTGTGGTAGCACTAGTGTTGTTCGATTATTGGATTTTCATAATCGATCATCGAAAATAATCGGCCAGGAGGTTTCGATTGATGATCGATTATAATCGAAAATTATCATATGAAAGGGAAACCCATAGAATGTCTATCCTTGTACTGCTTGAAACTCTTATCTTTATAAAAAAAATGTTAGCGTCAGTTTCATGCTATTTTATATACAGTACCTAATACCACAACTGGTCCTGACAGCAAACTCAATTTAACAGCCAAAGGCATTTCAACCCTTTATGCACTTATGGATTCTTCCTTCTGGTTTGAAACAATAAACTTGAGAAGGTCCATTGTATACATGAAGGGGTCACAGGCTATTATCTCGAAACAAAAGTATATTTCTTTCTCTAAAGATAACAAACGGTGTAGATCCTGATGAAATGCCGCATTCCATCGCATTTCATTAGTTTCCCTCTTTTTAGGAGTCACTCCTAAATGCGTACTTTGACAAAGAGTAAAAATCTCTAGTCACTCCGAGTCATTAGCATACAAAAGGTTAAGGTGTGCACTGAAGACTTCATTGTTGCTGTAATTACAGTTTATTTCTTTGTTCCTCACATTTTATAAACCTTTAAATATATGGATTACATTTTCTTGTTGCAAATTTAGAATAGTAGCTTACAAGAGGGTCAGGTGTGAATCTTTTCGATTATAATCGATTATTACCAAACACAATCGATTAGTAGAATCGAAAGAAGTTTTCGATTGATCATCGATCATCAATACAACACTAGGTAGCACCCCGATGAACCTAGGGGTTCAAATCAATCTGAATTTAAATTGAATATAGAAAAAACACATGACTAAAATACTTTTGATTACAATAAAATAAATCATAGAAGATTCGCAGTAATTTATGTTCATCGACTGAAAAAAATGGTTTGTCTCATAACATATATTGATTTTTTATCTATCCAACCCTTTATGATGCCTCTTGTTCAGGTCAACAAGAGTTGTCGGAATTAGATTACTAATTTCAAGATGGCGGAAAAACAGGTGCACAAACAAACCAGTTTTTGAAAATTAAAAAACATATTTTGATGGTCTAAGGTATCACACATTATTATAAAAGGTTGAAATTTTATGATAAAATCATTTTCTGGTCAGGTTGTATTTTGTTTTGCTATCCTCAGAGCCATATCTGCTTATGTTGGCGAAAACTGATTATCCCAGTATAGTCTCGAAAACTCATTACCTTTGTGTCAACATCAGCCAAAAATTCTTTTCTGAACTGGTCAAAACATCCTCTTGACTTCAGCGTACTGATGATGCCATCAACAACATCTGGGTCAGCTTTAGGCTCATCAGAATTCTTTGAGCTCATGTTTTTAGCCACATTTTATCGTTTATTTGCCAAAAATTACACAAATATCATTTTTCGTGTCATCGGGAAGCTTGCAAGACTCAAGACGCGGAACATCGTAAATTTCGGTTGTCGGTAGAATAGAATAGAATAGAATAAAATTTATTGCTCAGTTATACCCTTTAAGGGTTAAAGGCAAGCACACAATACAATCAAACACATACATACACAATATAACACAACAAACTTAAAATGTATTTCAAGAGTCATAAGAGTCATGTTATGTAATATTAGCTGTATATATAAATGAGGCAACAGCCCTTAATACATCAGAATCAGTACTAGTCAATAAATCAATAAAAGATTCTATGTCCATTTTTCCCACAACACTATTTACATTTGTCTTAAAAACTGTTTGATACATTTGTTCTCGTAATAAGGAAAACTTTTTACAATGACATAAAGCATGTATTTCATCTTCAATAACCATACAAACATTACATATTCTATCTTCCACTTTTAAATTTAAGTATCTTCCACGTTCAATGTTTAATTTATGTGCACTAATTCTAAAAGCAGCTAAAGATTTTCTGAGATTCCTTTCATTTAGTTCTAGATACTTTTCTATCCCAAATTTATTCTTAACCAGCTTGTAAGTTCTTAATTTTGACATTTTTTCATCAGACTCCATTCGCTGTTCCCAAAATTGTTCATATCTTTCCTTCAATTTGTTTTTTATACACAATAACAGTGAAGCAGAATTAAAAGTACTATGGTTTTCCCAAATATGTGAAAACCCTAAATCACATAAAAGTTTTTTTACAAAACTCAACCACTGGCTGTTTGAGTTATTACACTGCTCTCGATATGCTTTATTAACAAGTGAATTATCATTAGATTGTACAATATGTAACCAAAAATTTATACAACTGACTAAAGCCGATAATACTAAAGGATACTTACCCAGTTCACTTAACACTGCAAAATTAGATGCTTTTGAGTGCACACCAAGAACAAACTTAGTTGTCGGTAAAAGCCCTAGCCGGACCGTGCCGGACCGAACCTACGATTGTGACCGAAGTTGGTCTCCGGAGAATTACGATTTTCGGTACCGGCTTTTATAACCTCATAAAAAGTGAAGTAAATATAGATTAATTATAGCAATTAAAACGTTTAAATCAATGCGTATTTTACACACACCGATTCGCTATTAAATAAGGACAGGTTTGCAAATTAAAATAATATTTGGTATTAAAAAAATGAGGAAAAATCACTAACAGTTGACACCCGGATTGTTCGGTAGATTCCGTGAAACGTCGTTTTTGCCGGGTCTGCCGGTTCGTTTTGATCTATTATATGGCCAAATATCTTCAGATCTTTGTCAATGATTAAATGGATTGATAGTTTAGCAGACAAATAGACAGATCCTTTTAAAATACAAAGACCTTAGTCATTGATTAGCGCTTTGAATGCCGGTTTTGCGGTCTGCTGGACTGCTTCATTTGCCGGGTCGATTTGGCAGTGTAATTACGACTACATGAATGCACTAAAATGACAGACAGACAGATGAACACACATACAGACGAAATATTTGATAGATACATAGATCCTTTAAAAAAATCACAGACCTGAGTCATGTAAAGTTGTGATATAACTAGGACCTACTGCCGGTTTTGCCGAATCTGCTAGAGCATTTCAACTGCGGGGTCTGCCAGAGCGTGTCATCTGCCGGGTCTGCCAGAGCGTGTCATCTGCCAAGCCTGCAAGACTGTTTCATCTGATAGATATAAATGTACAGACTAATCTGATCTAGAAAGCAGACAGACAAACAGACAGACAGATCCTTGTCAAATTTACATACCTAAGCAATCAGTTTTTGCCGGGTCTGGCAGATCGTTTCTTCTGCCGGGTTTGCCGACTGCTTCATTTGCCGGGCAGATTTGGCAGTGTAATTACGACTACATGAATGCACTAAAAAGACAGACAGACAGATGAACATACAGACAGACGAAATGCTTGATAGATAGATAGATCCATTAAAAAAATCACAGACCTGAGTCATGTAAAGTTGTGATATAACTAGGACCTACTGCCGGTTTTGCCGAATCTGCTAAAGCATTTCAACTGCCGGGTCTGCCAGAGCCGAAGCAACTAGATCTACTATAAAAATTAATTTGTCACAGCTTTGTCAAAGACAGACTGACAAACGGAGGGACCAACAGACAGACAGACAGATGTAGACATATGATAGATCGATATATACTCTCTCTCTCTCTCTCTCTCTCTCTCTCTCTCTCTCTCTCTCTCTCTTATGCAATAGGCCTAAAACCTCAGTATAAAGCTCACACAGTTAACCAAAGAGAAGGAATTAATGTATTCTGGATTGTCATTTTATACACCTGACAAGTCTCGTCGGGACAGATCATGCGCGGATCCAGAACGTTTTGACAGAGAGGGTTCACTTTTGACAATTTTTCTTTTTTAGTTGTTGAGGGGAGAGAGGATCCAAATACCACTATAAGCGCGCCATCATCGGTCCGACAGCGAAACGCCAATCAAATGGCGTTTCGCTGGCGTGCTAATCATAGCCCAACATTGAATGCTGGCTTGGTAGCTTTGTGATTTTCAGGGGATCCGAACCAGTATTGCTAAGAAACCCTATATTTTGTGATTTTCCAGAGGGGAGGTCGGACCACCTGCCCCACCCCCCCCCCTCTGGATTTGCGCATGCAGATCGCCTTTAATTCCCCCCTATGCCACGCCACGAGAAAACCTGACTTTGTTCCGTGCGAAAAACGAAGACGCAGACCAGCCTGTGCATCCGATTAGCGCCTGTATTGTTCGCTAGATATTCAAACTTGTTACAAGCAAAGGTTCAGTATTCTTGTACACTGTACAGCTTTAAACATGTGCAGATTGGTTCCAGACTAAAGGCCCTGTCACACTTTAACGTTTCAGCCAACATATGCCGACGTATGAAATATATATCTAGTTCGCTGGCATACGCTGAAATCTAATTAAAAAAATCAGAAGAAGCCTCTCTCTGAACTTATGCAAAACGTACGTGAAACGAACATAGAACGTATGTCTAACTTATGAGTAATTTATTCATAACTTATTCCCGACGTAACATAACTTATACTTGTATCAGCGCATAAAAGCGTATGCCCAGCGTATCACTAGCGTTCTTGACTTATGAGAAACCTATGCACGACGAACGTCTAACGTACGAGTATGTTGAATTGTACATATAACGCACGTTAACTTATGTATAACTTACATGTAGCGTACATCTAACTTATGTCAACGTATAAGACAGTACACAATTTTGGAACCACTTTGTCATATGACAACGTATACCAACGTAATGTAGCGTGTTCGTAATGTATTGAAAACGTATCTCTAACTTATTCAGCGTACACCAACGTACTTGGTGAATTTTCATACGTCCTCATACGTTGGTGCTAACGTACTAGTACCTTAACGTATGCATAGCTTACCCGTTGCGTATATCTTACTTATGCCTAACGTATAAGCAATACGTCGGCATACGCTGAAGATTTTTTATGCAAGTACAAATTTTGGGATCTATTTGCCGTATGACAACGTATACCAACGTACAGTAGCGTGTTCGTAACGTGTTTAAAACTTATCTCTAACGTATTCAGCGTACACCAACGTACCTGCTGAATTTCTCATACGTCCGCATACGTTGGTGCTAACGTACCTTAACGTATGTATAACTTACCTGCTGCGTACATCTAGCGTATGCCTAATGTATAGAAGCAGTACGTACGCATACGCTGTAATTTTTTATGGATGCACAAAATGTTGGACCACTTGGCCGTATGTCAACGTATACCACCGTACTATAGCGTATTCGTAACGTGTTTAAAACTTATTTCTAACGTGCTCAGCGTATACCAACGTACTTGCTGAATTTTTCATACGTCGTCATACGTTGGTGCTATACGTCGTAGTGTGACAGGGCCTTAACCTACACGTATCTGCACAGTCTGAAGACTATAGTTTTTGCTTGAAGTGTCATTTTTACAACATTTATGCATTCAACAATGTCATTGTTTGTAATTTTCTCAGATGCACATGCTTAAATTTTTTTTATGTGTCTAAACTGCCCAGTTTCACATGCGGAGACTTCAATATTTGACCGTTCGACATGGAAATAAGCTATACAGATATACATTATACGAGGGTCATCCAATAAATAGAGAGCATTTCCTTATAATATAAGAGTTTGTACAACTTTAACATCACAAATATAACCATAAGGTGGCATTACTTGTTGCGTATGCAACAACATATCTAAAAGTTTGGCAGAATGTGATGTTGCTTGTTGCTTAGCAACGCCAACACGTACTTAAAGCTTACCTTGCCGGATGCCTTAAATTGTTTGCCTTGGTTACTGGCATGTGCAGATCAGTTCAAAAAAGCATATATTCTATGAACTACTTTATAAGGTAATTACTCTGTAAAAGTCATTGACTTCTTATGAAAAAATGTCAAATTGACAAGCATATTTAGCATAAAAAAGCGAAAAAATGCAAAATGTTGGAATCAGAAATGGGGGTATGGGTCATGAATTTGCCCTTGAATTATTGTTGGTTGGTATATAATTTGTAAATTACCCTAAAATTATTAAATATATTCTATATTTTAAAATAGTATCGTTAACAAACATGTATTCCATGTGTCCATTGTTGCCTAGCAACAGATAAATATAGACTTAAGAACTAGTCAATTTGTTCACAATTGTCTTGTTGCTAGGCAACCAAGACTAACTGGTACATGTTAATGACCATATTTTATATGAAACATTGAGAAAAACAATTAAACTATAACAGATTTAAAGACAATCTATGTTCAGATAAATGATAATAATTAAATGTTAAGCTCCATTTCTTGAGCATTAGGGTTTTGTATGTGGTAAATCTGGCCAGACTAGCTTTAGTATCACTTTTTCGTTGCTAGGCAACAAGCGACTTAACTTTCCAACAACATTTTGGATATGCTTCTGCATGCCCAACATGTCATGTCATCTAATGATTACATTTGCCATGTTCTAATGGTACAAACTCTTGCATTATAAGGAAATTCTCTATATTTATTGGATGACCCTCGTATTGACTATCCAACGAACACTTTTAATGCACTGAGAAGATGTACTTCGTTATTTGTTGATGCTTTACGTATCAGTCAATATTTTCAAACATGTCAGGTTTTCCTGTCTTCCAGGTTTGAACCAGTACCAAGCAGAGGACAACTGGGGTCTTGTTCAAGGTAACAAAACTGTGCTCCGGGGAGTCTCGAACTAGCGACCCTTTGAGCACAGACCTGCCTCTCTTAACCTGTAAGCCACTGTGCTATTTGCAAAAATTCTAGCCTTGGCACGCAGCCCGTTACATATTAAACATGTGAGCCCTTGACCAGTGTCATTATTTGCGCGAACCTGGGTGAAGGTTTTTATATGTTTTCTTTAAATAAACCTATTAACATGTGAGACCTAGACCAGGGTCATTGGAAATTCCACTAGGTTCCGAATATCAAGGCTCTATATAGGCATAGCGATTTTAAACAAGAAAAAATTGTCATGTTTGGTTCAAATCTAACATGTGGTTCTGGAGATGTCTTTTGAAGCAAATGGTGACGAGACACTACACGACGGACAAACATCCAATGATTACAAAAGCTCACACTTAGCCTTTGACTCATGTAAGCTAGAATAATCAGTGCCCAGCCTTACGCCCATCTTTGTTTTTGCTTTATAACTTCAGCATTATTGATGATTTTCTTTAAACATTGCGAGTAGATTGGAGTTTTAAATTTCATTTAAGTTGAAAATGGGATATGGAATAGGATAACAAGTTTAGAATTTATTATATTTATGGCAAGCAATTCAAAAGTGTAGAAACAGCAACTACTTACCTGGCGACGTCTGGACTCTGCTGATTACCTTTGCAAACACTTTGTACCCAGAATGGCGACACTGATCTGGACCCTGGCCGTTTGACACTCTGATAGTGTTCCTGAGAGATTATATTAGAAAAAATATTTTGAGGAATGCCAGAAGACGATGACAAAACATGTAAAATAGCCAGCATGCAAACAGTTACGTGCATATTTTTGGTCTCGTCGCGCGTCATAGAAGTGGGTAGGAGTAGGGTTGTTTAATTGCTTATTCTAGAAAAAATATTTAAGCTAGGGAAACAAACTTTGATTTTTCTGTTAGCCAATTGCATAAGCTAGTCAGACATGGTTAAAAACATTTTGCAAAACACACAGAGAAATTGTGAATGTAAATGATACTAGCCACACTTGCAAATTTTAATGGGTTATCTGATTTATGTAACGCATATGACACCTTAGGAAGCTGCAATTTGTTCAAATGGCTGTCATACGTAGTTAAGATATCCAGTATGCAGACTGTTTGAATAATTTTTAAAAATAAATATTTTAATGTGTTTAATTTGTAGCCCAAACTTTCAATTTACTTTTTCTTAATTTGATAAAGTAACGTATGTTACAGGCTCTTACAGACTAACACCCTAGAGCACAGAGTGCAAACATTTCTTAAAAAATTCGGCTTTCAATTCTCTACAAGATAGGATATGTCTGCAAAATCCCCTAGGGGGGGGGGGGGGCAAACCCATTCTCAGCCATCCGTCTATTGATTAGATTATGAGGCAATGTAGTATAGAGAGTAGAGAAATCATATGTAAACAAACTAGATGCTAAAAAACCTCTAGACTGAAATTTATTTAGAATTTCACCTGAATTTTTAATAGACCAAAATAAATTTTTACCAAACATTTCATAAACTGTTGTGCAATATTTAATGACATGGGTTTTTTTTATCGCGGTGAGGCAAGAAGTCAAAAGAATAGACAACGCAGTAGTTGTACATGAACCAGAATTACCAATAAAACGCGACTTATAGGGCCGTTTTTGAAGTTTAGGTAACCAGTATATCGCTGGAAGCTTGCTATGGTCCTTATCAACAAACACCACAAACTTAGCTGCCATATATGGCATCGATGTTTATCAACCATAGACGTCTTATCAAGCCTGTTATGCTCATATGTTAAGTTCTTGCTTAATGGTGTTTTGGACAAGTGGTTAAGGAGGAGATTTCGTTTAAAGATATTTCTTATCTGGAGCTCTAACGGGCCTTTTGTTCCGCGCAGCAGAACCATTTGTGCAATTTTGGTAGAGGGTATTATGAGTTGAAATTCTGTGAAATTATTATGAATTTGGACCAGTGGTCCAGGAGATGTCTTTTAAAGATATTTCTTACCTGGAGCTCTGGCAGTCCTCTTGTTCAGCAAAGTTGAACCATTTGTGCAATTTTGTTAGAGTTAGGGGGGGGGAGCAAACCTATTCCTAGCCATCCGTCTAATACATGTGTAGTTGCGTTTCTTTTACAGTTCGGTATATAATAATGGTGGAATGGTCTGGTAGGAGGGGGGTGGGGTGTCATTTGAAGTATGGGATAGTTTGACCATGATCTTTACCTCTAAGGTTATATCGGATATTTGAACAGTCGTTGTCATCTACACAACATAGATCACTATTGTGCTTAATATCAACTATCACCATCAAATATGTTATCGAAGGTTTTCGCGCTACGAAATTAACTAACATGATCACATTTGAAATATGTGGATATTGGTGCTTGGCACTTCCTTTAAACAAAAGGACCTCGCTCACTTGAGTACCATTTGAACCAAGAATACGTGTGTCTATCTTTAACCTTGGCATAATGAATGTTAATGCAAAGCAAGGGTCATAAATTGATAATGATCAGTCCCCGACATGACTCAGCTTGAGATTTTCTTCAGCTCTGACTGTCTCCAAGTCATGAGCTCTCTTCCTTGTTTCATCATAGTATGATTGTTTCTCTGTGATGATGCATTGCAATAGTTAGGAAGCCTTCATGCGAGCTGAACAAGTTTTGTGTTTTAACAGCAGCAGAATCTAGGGCGAAGAATTGGTAAGTAAAATTCATTTAAGAACTGAGTCGGTGGCTTCGACTGCTGTCGGTTCTGTTGTCGTTAACTCATTGGTTGTTGCTGCTACAAAGAGTCAGTGTCAGGGCCTCTCCTTTTACAAAGTTGGTTTCTTCTTTCAAAGCTGTTTTTTGACATTCAAGTTGTTGGGTCAATACTACAGCTGTTATATGAGAAGCATTCATTTTGCAACTGATGCCCTGCAAGGACAAATGGTATCGTGAGAAAAAATACCACGAAGTGTCAGGAATGGTAACGAATATCTGTTTATATTCGGTCGGTTCGTGCATGCATTCATCGTATTCTAACTTTATTGCAGTACTTCCAAATAGATGTCTGCACACTGTAGTGAATTCGTCGCAGTATCTTGGTGATTCAGGCTGAATCAAGCCGAATTCCACGAATATTCGTAACTGTTTCTAACCAGTTTCGTTACTGTTTTGAAGAACATCACGAATTGGTTGAAAAAATTATAATTCTTCACGAATCATAATATTTTTCGATTCTTGGTGAAATAGGGGCATTAGGCAGAAAATCATTATTTTTAGACCAAAAATTCGTTAACCGCGTTATTTTGGTGGCTAAAAACCGCAAATCAAGATTAAATATGGCCAAAAATCGCTAACCCATCATGCCCTCAAACATGTGGTAGAAGACATCTGAATTCATTCTTAAGTGAAAAATGCCACATGCATCCCTTGCGGCCGCGACGAAACACTTTATACTCTGCTTATTGGTTCGACCAAGGAAAGCGTCCCGATGTTGCTGAAAATTGTTTGGTTTCCAGTCAACAGCTATGATCATGTCGGGACGGTCATTTCACCTAACCAAATACTAGTTTCGCACTTCATAAATTCCACACCGGTACGGGTGACCCGTACCGATTGTCACTTCTGGCCCATGTGAAATTACGTACGGGCGATTTCGATCATTTTTGGGGTGTATAATTCGTGCTTAAATTTCACATGTTTATCATATTGCTTCGAGTTTTTACCGTGTGAAGAACTGGTACGATTTTTCTCAGATGTGAAGAATTGCATGGTACTTAATTTTCACAAATGTGAAGAGTTGGTACCAAAATCTCAGACGCGTGAAGAATCGGTACCAAAACCTCACATCTGTGAAGAATTTGTAGCAAATTATCACTTGTGAAAAATTGATATCAAAACCCACATGTGTGAAGAACTTGTACCCAATCCTCACACATGTGAAAAATTGTCACTAAAACATCAGATTAGTCTGATGTGAAAACTGGCTCTTAATCGTTACAGATGTAAGTAAGTAAGTAAGTAAGTAAGTAAGTGACAAAACTGTGAAGAATTGGAATCGAATGCAAAATGTAGCAGCTTGGGGGGGGGGGATATTTTATCAATGAGAGGGATACGCATGTATGCTCTATGTACGTGCGTATTTTTCACAAAGTGAGATATTGGTACGGAATATGTGACGTACAGGTACCATTTTTTCGCGCGCTGTGAGTAATTGGTACAAATTCTTCACAGTTTGAAATTTGCAAACTATTGTACACCCAAGAGTGTAAGATGTGCTTATTATAGCTTTTAATTTGTTTATGCATGCAATTTAAAATCAAAATCCTTGCCATAGCTCTATAATAATTTAATATGTATATAATCTACTAATATATGTGATAACCAATGCCTCTCTTTTAACAGCTGCTTTTACATGTTAATTTTTACATCTGTTATGTCGGAAAATAGCTCTTGTAGCTAATGTTATTTGTTGTACTATAACCGACGGAAAATAAAGTTTCTTGTATCTTGTATCTAAGAGAGCGAGTAATAAAGGCGCTGATCACTCTGTGCGGATGCGCAGGCTGGTTTGTGCCTTTGTTTCTCGCTTTTTCTCATCTATCTATCTATCTATCTATCTATCTATCTATCTATCTATCTATCTCGCGGTCTTTGACAAAGCTGTGATTCTGTTGCATAGCAGTTGTTAAGGCCCTGCCAAAACGAACCGGCAGATGAAATGGTCTGGCAGACTCGGCAAAATCGGCAGTAGGCCTAACGCACCAATCTAGGACTTATACATGTAGGCCTATGTAAATTTAAAAAAATATTTTTCTGTCTGTCTGTCTGTCTGTCTGTCAGATGAAACGGGTCAAGCGGACACGGCAGATGAAACGGTCTGGCAGATGAATCGATCTGGCAGACCCGGCAGATGAAACGGTCCGACAGACCCGGCAGAGGAAACGGTCCGGCAAACCCGGCAGAAGAAACGATCCGGCAGCCCAGCTAAAACCGGCAGTAATTAAAACTCACAGATCCATGACTCAGGTCTTTGAATTTAAAATAATCTATCCATCTCTCTATCAACCAGTCTGTCTGTCTGTCTGTATGTCTGTCTATCTATCATTGGCTATGCTCTGAACATGAAAGTGTATTTTGGCACTGCCGAAACGACCCGGCAGATGAAACCAGAGGCGGATGATACTATCATCCGCCTCTGATGAAACTCCATGGTCCAGATAAAGATACATGTAGGTCTTGAAGTGATCGGACAGTAATGCACCGATTCATGACTTGCGTAGGTCTGTTAATTTTAAAAGCATCTATTATTTCATAACTGTGAAAATATTTGTGACCATGTAAAAAATAATTAGGTCGACAGTGCCTTCAGAGCGACCCGGCAGTTGAACAGACAGAAACAATGTTCCGCGGAATTGACCAAATTAAACGGGACGATAATTTTTTAGCCCAAATGTCATTCTAATTTGTATATTGTCTTTATTTCAGTGGTTCTTCAATGCATAAAGCATGTGTAAAATATCTAAGAGTTATAATTTGCTTTAATTCATCTCGATTTACTTCACTTTTCAGTTTAGTGATAAAAGCCGGTACCGAAAACCGTTATTCTCCGGATACCAACTCCGGGTGCAATCGTAGGTTCGGTCCGGCACGGTCCGGCTAGGGCTTTTACCGACAACCGTAAATTTCCGTCAACTCCCCAACTCAAACAAATAGAATAGAATAACAATAGTGCGTATGACAACAAACCAGTGACACTGCGAGGTCAGGAAGAGCCACATAAAAAGTAAGTAAAGGTGCAAAGACACTCAATAGACACCAGGAAGACAAACAAAGCAAAGTAACCAGCTCTCTCTTCCCCAAGATGATTGCAAAACTAATATTGGACGCAAAGTAAACGCTCAACAAAACAAGAACAATTACAGCATCCCACATTGGGAGCAAAAATCAACAACGAATCAACAACAACAGAACCACCGCCGCAGAATGGACAGCAGCCTAAGCCACTGGGGTGGGGAGGTGTAATGTTGGGATCCTGGTTTATCGCGGGGCTTACTAGTCGTTGGGAGAATAAGTAAGATCAAAGCAAATCACTAATGAACTTTTATTAATTACTCCACATTGCATTTTAATCCTTCCAATACAATATTACCAGAGTTGAATGATTAATTCCCAAATTGAGCGCTTCTCGACAGCCATATATATTTTGATGACATTATTGTGTCACCCTTGTTTATCTTTCTTTCTTTTAATACTGGCACGATCAAATTATGATCATTACGCCAGGGAGTGCGATTTTGGAATTTTGAAGAAAAAAACAAACAAAAAAAAAATAAAAAAAAAAATCAAAAAAAAAAATCTTTCGGCTGTGTTTTTAACTAAATGAGGAGTGCCCTAAACTCCTCAGCAGTCTGGGAATTGACCACCGAAGGAGAAAGACTATTCCACTGTGGAATAGTCCGGGGAAAAAAGAGTTCTTCAGGGAATCTCTGTATGTCTTGTATCTACAATATTGGGCACTGTGCGATGACCTGGTAGATTTCAAACTGCGAGCAGGGGTCAGGTACTTGTCTTTTTCTATCATACACAGCACCAGAATGTATCTTATGAAAGAGAAGCAGGGAGGACCGATCCCAACGGGCCTCAAGAGATGGCCACTCAAGCTCATCAAGCATCTCGCCGACACTACTTTTGTTTCGCCATCTCCTGCAGGTCCAACGGGCTGCTGTCCTCTGAACTTTCTCTACCTGATTAATCTGAAGTTTTGAGTAAGGGCTCCAAATGGGTGCTGCATACTCTAGTTTAGGCCAAACCAAAGTTTTGTATGCAACTTCCTTAGTACTCTGAGGTGCAAAAGCCAAATTCCTGCGAAGGAAACCAAGTGTCTTAGTTGTTTTGGAAGAAATTTCTGAAATGTGTTGACCCCAATCCATATTATCAGCGACGGTAATGCCAAGGTATTTTGCTGACTGAACGTTTTCCAAAGTTTGGTTTTGAAGGGAGTAATCAAAGAGAATCTGTTTGTGATACTGATGCCGAGTCACTCTCATAGAGTGACATTTGGCCACATTGAACTTCATTTGCCAATCGGCTTCCCATTGTCCTGAGCTAGTGAGGTCTTCCTGCAGTATAAAACAGTCCTGAATCGAATGTATGTTTCTATACAGGACACAGTCGTCCACGAACAGGCGAACAGAAGACCTGATGTTATCCGTCAGGTCGTTTATAAAAATAAGGAACAGGATCGGTCGTAAGACTGATCCTTGGGGTACACAGGATAACACTGGGACTGGATCTGAGGCTTGACCATCTAATACTACTTTTGGAGTGCGCCCAGAGAGCCATGAGTTGATCCACTTGTGGGTGGACCCTCTTATCCCATAATAGTCCAATTTGTGTAATAGCCTCCTGTGTGGTACCTTATCAAAGGCCTTTGCGAAATCAAATTATCGGGAAGCTCACTTAAATTAAAGGCTCAACGAATAGGAAGCCTTATCTACATCTGATTGTTTCAAGTTGTAGTTACCATATACAAATTAATTTGAATAAAATATGTTTAATTAAACCAATAGGAAGCCAAATGCTTCAAAAGTCCGAATACATATTAAGTAACATTTTCTTTTTAGATATTAAATGTTTCAATCAGTTCATAGTACTTATCTTTTATCTTTAGCATCAATTTAATATTTCGTTCTTCTCAGTAATTAGAATGTATTGTATATTTTCAACATAGGTAGGGCACCTTAATTAACTGCCTCTCCTTACAACTTTCACTTTTGAACATAAATGAAGGTGGATACAGTGAGAGCAATGATCGCATTTTGCGCATTTAACAAAATGAATGACAACCTCTGATGGCTTCTAGCTGGTGACCATTTTCAGTCCACTTTAATTTGAGTGAACTATACAAATTGACAGTTGGCGACAAACAGCTTACCATTCTACCGGAATTTTTATGGCTTTCTTTATAAAGAAATCATGTGACTTTTGTATAGATACAAAAGACAAAAATGACCAAAACAAAGTACAGTCTGCCATTGATCGATGCTATGATCAAACGGCTTATGAAAAGACGACAGAAACTCCACATTCGTGCTAGAAACTCAAATGATTCTGACGTGAAGAACCATTATAAGCGGTTCAGGGCACAGAAGGTAGAAAGAAATGTCTATTGGAAACACGTTTCTAATATTTTCACGTTTGAGAACGACCCCTCAGATTCCGATTCAAATAAAAGTGGAAAAGTTAGAAGTTTTGGTCATTTGTCAAATCATTAAAGAAAGACACGTTTGGGATCACATCACTCAGGGAAAACGGAATTCTGAAAACAGACACTAAAGAAAAAGCCGATATTTGCAACCGGCAATTCCAATCTGCCTTCACACGTGAGGCAGAGTATGACCCGCCTTCAAAAGGGGCTAGAACATTCTCCTCTAGGGGGAAATAACAGCTGACCAAAAGGGTTCGCTAAACTGTTTGATGGGCTTAATGTGCATAATGCACCTGGCCCAGATGGACTCAATGCCAAAGTGCTAAAAGAGTGTAATACACAGATTTCGCCTATACTAGAACTTATCTATAATGAATCTTTAGCTCAGGGTAATGTTCCAGATGGTTGGCGACACGCAAATGTATCCCCGGTCTTCTGTTCTGTTCTGTTGACTAGGGCATCACACAACTCACAGTATTGCAGGCCCCAGACTTATAGTGATGCCCTGAGGTATTCCTTTTCCCCAAGGACTATTCCCCATTGGAATAGTTTGGCTCCAACTGTGGTCGCAGCTGAGACCAGAGATGAGTTCAGAGCACTCATCTAAACAACTCAGCCATAAGGTTTTCCCCCTAAAATCAAAATTATTCACTCACCTATGATAATGATCAGATTCGGATCGACAGAGTATTCGTAGAAAAAAAGAAAGAAAGATATAAACGACAACTCCAGCTGAGGTAAATAAACTGAATCACTTGTTTAAAAAACCCGAGCGGCTTTTATATGGGGAGGCGTAATGAATAGAAAATAGCAAACTCCGTAATGTATATATGAACATAATTTTACTCATCAATTGACTTGACATATTGTCAATTTTACCTGGATTTGACGCGCTGGAGGCTTCCTTTAACTGTAGTTAGCGCAAACAATCGCAACGGGGCTCTGTGTGGGATCAAGCATGAGATTTGTAAAACCCGCGGTAAATTACGATCTGTGATAAACTAGGAAGGGAGTATATGCATTTTACTGGTACCAAATCTTCGCCCTATATTCTGTTATTGTTAAAGTACAAAAATGTTAAGCTCGCATGGAGGCTTCCTAACTATTGCAATGTACCATCATAGGGAAACAATCTAATCAAATTATCACACAAGGTTTTGCGAAGTAAATGATACCGATAGCCTTGTTTAAGAAGTTTCTGAGTTAACAATTTATTTAACAATTTATTGCGAGTGTCAAAGTCAGCAATATGGCTAGATGCTCTAGCAAACGAATGAGTTGAGAGATATAGAGTCCATAGGGTGTAGAGCGAGGAACATCACCATCTAAAAATGGGAAATTGACAATATCAAAATCAAAGTCGCCACATTTATCATAAATTTTGGTCGAAACAATATCATTAGAAATAGACAACTGCAAGTCTAAAACACAACTTCGGTATCAGAGGTATTAGCTTTATTAAGTTGGAGCTCTAAAGGGTATATTTGACTTACTATAGTGTCATAATATTAAACAATATTAATGTTTAAAATATCGTCTAAATATCTGGATGTAGTGTTAAAAGCATCGATAATATCAGTCTGCTTATCATCAGAAAGAGACATCATAAAGTCCCTTTCATAACAAAACAGGAATAAATCTGCAACCAAGGGAGCACATATATTGCCCATAGGAATCCTAACTACTTGTCTATACAACTTGGTGTCAAATCGAATAAAAATGTTGTCCAACAGAAATGAGGTTGGTGTACCCATTTGTGTAAAGGGTAGAAAAATCATAAGTAAACAAACTGGTCGTATTGAAATCTCTAGCTTTAAGTTTATCCAAAATACACCTGAATTTTGAATAGACCAAAATAAACTTTTACGGGATCTATCATATACCTTTTTACAGTGCTTGATAACGTGTTTCAACAGCTGTTAGACATGAGTTTAACAATTTAGAAAGTTCTGTGGTCGAACAAGAACTAGAATTAGCAATAAATTTTGATTTATAAGTTTTTTTTATGGAGTTTAGGTAACCAGTACAACGTAGGAACTCTGTCCAGGTTTTCTTTAGATTTGACACCAAAATGTAGGGTTGTATGACAACCATGCCAATCGACAACCACCCTTTCACTCAAAGAAGGCTGCAGTTTATTGGCATTGGTGTCAACAAGCTCACGCTTAAGCGTATTGATATAACACAATCGTCAAACAACTACAACATTGTTAGCAACTTTATCTGTAACTGTTCTATGTTTGTTGTACGTTACTTTATGTCCATTCTAATTTTGCAATCATCTTGATGGGGAAGAGAGCGCTGGTTGCTTTGCTTAATTTTTCTTCCTGGTGTCTCATGATGGTTGAGCAGCTCTTCCTCGTGGTGCCACGGGGTTGTCTGAGGTTTGTGATTGTGGTATTTCCTGATCAAATTCACTTACTATTTTTTATCTGCTGGAACCAAAACATAGTTTATATGAAAATCCTAGATACCTCGTTTAAGATGATGAAAAGAAGATTTAGGTGGTAAAAGATGTGAATTACGAGAGCAAAATGAATATCGAGTATCAATAATTTTAAAAATGTTAAGTTTCCATTTCTTCAAGGCATCAGGTTCAACATTTTCTCCTTTACACCAACGATTACTGAAGTCATTTAAAGAAGCAGCGATCTCTCTACGACAATTAGGGAAATCAATTTTAGAGGGAAATCTATATTTAGGACCTTTAGAAATAATATAACGAACTCTAGAGGACCTTTAGAAATAATATAACGAACTCTAGAGTCAGGAATAACATCTAGATTACCTGTAATCACATGCCCTGCAGGGGAATATAAATAATCAGAATTTTGACAATCTCAGGAGTCAGGAGTATTGGAATCTATATTTATACCAGTTACAGTTTTATTAAAGTTAGATATAGAAGACCTATTAATAGCAACCAGCCAACGAGTTGTTGCCGCGCAGAGGCAACAACGAGGGTTGGTTGCTGTTACGATTAGAGGCTCTGTTCTGTTCTATTCATCTGCTATATGAAGGCCTGATTTCCGTTCTGTCAAAACAGAGTTCCGGTATCTATACGGAGTCGATTCGATCGAACTAAGAACCTTATTCTACCTTTGAAAAATGTGCCGTGATCATCATTGACATTGAAAAAATACAAAAAGTAAAAGTGAATCGCGAAAATGCCAGTTTTGTTGATATTTAACTTGTATTTTAACCATAAGACAGAGGGATTTTTTCGATCACCAGGAGCTTGAACGTTAACGATAGCTCTTTCAAGCAAGCGGCTGTGTGATCCCCATGACGTGACGTCACAATTCTTATAACGTTACGTCACGACGTGATAACGACTTGAGCCAACTGCCACGTGCATCGTCGCGCCTTTGAAAAAAGACGGCTACAAATGAGCCGCGACATAAGATTTCCAACAATATGATATGTGCGACCAGCAAAGACTCAGATCAGCCTGCGCATACACGCAGTCTGATCAGAGCCTTTGCTAGTCGCTTGAATATTCTATGCGTATCATGCTACTGACTGAACATCATTTGGAGTTTCTAAGCTTAAAAGGAGGCTGCACAGGCTCGTCTGAGTTTACACTTGTCAAAATGACACATTGTTGGAAATCACATGTCGCTGCTCAAATTAAAATCCTTATGGTATCTAATAGGAACTTCCGTTCAAGAGTCCCAGCGCCTTTAAAATAGCTTGTAGGATTATTTTATTTCCTTATACTCAGAGCAACGACATTTTACTGAAACACTTTTGTCACTTTTCATAAGGTGTTCTGTGCCAGGTGTGGTACTAATTGTATCGATTCCAGGGCCGGAGAATTACAATGCCTCCTTAAAGTTAGGCAAGACTTAAGTTTAGTATTGATATTTCAACATGCTATATTAAATGCTAAATAAATTGCCTCACCGTATCGATGTGGTATTTGTAGTCAAAGATATCATTGTGATCTTCAGAAAATTTAAAATTATTTTGATTTTAATCAGTTTTAAACGTTATTTTTCGCATCCTAAAAAATCAATACTTAAATTAAGTCTTCCTTTACTCTAAGGAGGCATTGTAATTCCGGGCCCAGATATTTGCCTTCTTCCTTACTTTTTATACTCACACGAGTACCGACTCACAAGAAATACCGTATACTGTGCTATCCTCTTAGATCAAATAGTGGTTGGTTGCCCATTAGGTGTGCCTATTTCATATTATATATAATTTGGATTGTTATATTTATAGCAAATGATAGTAGTTTCAGAATTATTAAATTAATTTGAAATAGACGAAATCACTAAATTATCCTTAAAGATACTATGTAAATCAATAATCTCCATAGCTTTGTTAATGAATCGAATTTTGGTAAATGTCGTTTATGGTTGACCTCAGAATCGATATAAGGACTAGGGAAATGTTGAAAATAACACCTTGTAAGAAGTGCTGCTTTATAAAATTTGTTTGTTCTATCGTAAAATTTATTAGCCTCTAACTCTAAATTACGTAAAACTGAAACTTAAAAAGGAAAGTAAGCCATGCTGACCAAGATTATTTAAAGCTATAGAAAGATCCTTTAGAGAAGAGTATTTATGCGTCTTTCAGCACAAGTTTTGCGCTTAATGTTACCTTTTTTACATTTACCATGGAATCTACTTTTACGTCTTTTACATTCCAAAAGAGAAAACACATCAAAATCTGTCATTTTAGAAATATTACCTTCATGGTATATATTATCGTGAAAACCTTAAAGAAAAGATGATTGCAAAAAAATTAATCCATTTAAGTTCAGTTTCATGTCTCTTTACAATTTTTAATCTAGATGATGAATTAGGATCATGTAAAAAATTTTCAACTGGTTGAATTATAATTTTACTAGGTGAATGACCATTATTTTTTAAATGGCGATAACGAAACGTGTCAATTGTTTTAGGCGTTTTCATTTTACGAAAGTACTCTGAGTGTCTGTGGTAGAATTTAGAAAATGCTTTTCGAAAGGGGGTCTTGCATCTGTGCCCACGCATGGATTTTCTTTAAACTTTGCATAATAATGACTCGTTATATACAAACTATGAAAATGTATGTATTGAATTAGATTGTTAAGAATAAGGCTTAGGAAGCAACCCTGACGTACTCCACCTGTAAGGTGGCACCTGTCTCTAAATTTCCATGTCCTAAATCTATAGTTTTGTTTATTTCTATGATTTATCATCCAGATTAAATCAAAAATACCATAGGCATTATATTAATACCAAAAAACCATTTGGATGTATTATGATTTACGTTTTCTTAAGAAGTGATTATAAAATTTCAATATTTTTTTTCAAAAAATTACAAAACATTCAACATTAAATTCCAAAGATCGATATGTTCTAGTCTTTGTCAAGATATCATATTATCACAAAAACATGCCATATATATCCTACTGATCTGAGCCAAATTTCATGAAAATCCAAAGCCGGTAACTTTGTCATTTCCTACCTCTTATGGGTATAGGTCAGTTTTAACAAAATTAATTATTTAGTTGAAATGAATCAATAACTCAACAGAAGGGGGTTGTTTTTAAATCTACTTCCACTTTTCTTAAAGAAAGATATGTTTAGACAATTTCAAATGATTCAATGGCCGGAAATGCCAAAGGTCATGGCCCCATGTCATGGCACTAAGGGGCCAAGACAATGTGTATCACTTTCTCAAGTCCTGCATGATATTGTTTAAGAAACATAATATCCTATCAATAAACGTGTGAAAACAAGAAGACCAAATATTTCTATACATCCCAACTGAGCTCGAGTAACCACATTTTGGTGCCGTGACCAGGATAAAGTGTAACAGAGTCATATCAAAGGTATCACAGAACAGTGTTCTACATGAATAAGTGAGGTCCAGAAACGAAACTGTATGCCTGGAATATACATCCAGCCAAAGAATAAATGTTGCCATTTGATGGAAATCAGCATCAGTTTTACAAAACAGAATAAACAGAGAAGATTTAAGCATTAATTTAGCAATACCTTTGAAGCCAAGAGTTCTCTGTGACCAAAATGGTTAATTTTAACCAATAGGTTTGACAGGGGCTTATTGTGAACCAGGTTTATTAATGAGGCCTACAATTATAAAACCATCGATATAAGGTTCTTCTCCTGTATGAACTGATTTGTCATAAGGTTTCTCTTCTGTATGAATTAAAATTCTTAATAATGTTACATATTAAGTGTAACATTGGTTAGATGTAGTTTTAACGTTCTAAACTAGATGTGGTAAGTCCAGTGTCACCATATTGTATGGTTTTGGGTAATATTATTGTGAAAGCACTTCATTAAATAAGAATCATGACACTTAATATGAAAGAATATTGTTTTTTGTCTTTTTCCAATCAGTAATAGGGAAAAACACTGAACATATCAACTTTTACCAATAAACGTACTAGCATGGTGATTCAAACTAAGCAAGTATTCAAGTATGTTTTACACAGAAACATAATTATTGTATTTTTTACATTTTGATGAATTAGGGCCATGTGTTTATATCAAGTTGAAAAAATATGTTACCGGTCCTTGAATTTCATGAAATTTTGTGTACATATTCTTAACATATATGGAAAGTTTATAAGTTGAAATGGTATCTTGACAAAGACCGCAACATGTGAAAATTTTAGTTCCAAATTTCACTGAATACAATATATACAGTTGAAAATTGGGGTACCATCTCATAAAAATGATTGCCCACACTCTATCCTAATACATACAAAGCCATTTATAGTATCAACGAACTTATTAATGATATAGTTATTTAATAAAGCATTTCTGCGCCCGTTACATGATATGTCAATTACTTTAGAAATGATTATAACTGGATACCCTAAGGTATTGTAGTGATATTATACATGACGTCATAAATTAGCATTGGAATTGCATAAAAACTCAAATGCACCATAAATATAAAAGTCATACCCCAGACAATTAATAAACATAATATTATCAAATTCCAAGCGTGGGCAGACTCCCATGTTAATTTCCCATACCATGAAAGAGCCCCTTTATGATATCTATAACTTTGTTTTGATAACTTAGCAGTCAAAAATAGGTTTCTGTTGTTGAACTCATCAACATTAGAACACACTCTCGCAAAACGAATATGCTGCAAAATATATACACCATAGGAAGGGGAGCGAGGGACATCTCCACCAAGAAATAGGAAATTTACTATTTCAAAATTAAAATCACCCCGTTCATCATAAATCTTAGGTGAAACTATTCCATTCGTTATGGACAAGTCCAAGTTCAAAAACGAGGCTTCAGTATCAGAATTTGTCTTATTCAACTGAAGTTTAGTGGGATATACATGTATCTGACCTACCATTTGTTCAAAATAAGGATTATCAATATTTAGTAAGTCATCTTAATATCTGAAGGTGGAGTTAAAAGCTTCTACAATATTAGTTTGGTTATTGTCTGACAGACAACATGAAGTCTCTCTCATAACAAAACAAATACGAGGGGTTTAAGGATCCTGGATGCTCTGTCTTTAAGATGACGGGTTCTGAGCGTGATTCAAAACGACACATTCACACAAGCATAAAACATACACCACCTAAGCATTTTAAGGAAGTTGCATATAAAACTTTGGCACGCCCTATACTGTATCATACTACATCTTCATCTACATCTTTACACTAATTAAGCTTTCAAACTTGACATTTCTTTCGAGTGAAAGAAAAAAATAACTATACACAGACGACGTAGGAATGCAAAATAGAGAAAGAAAGGAGTAAAAGAAAGTTGTTGACATTTTTCGCCCACCAGAGTGAGACCAATCCGCCTTCCCTGGGGTACCTGGGCGCAATACCCGACGACACAGCTCACCACACCTCATTTGGGTGTACATTCATGGCTGGAAGATAAATCCACGTTAGAAGGTAAGGTCGGACAGCTTCCTCTTGAAGGATACCAAGGAGGGAGCCTCATATGCTGCTGGTGGTAGTCTGTTCCAGAGTGGGATTTTCCTCGGAAAGAAGCTGTACTTGAAACAATCTGTAGATGTTGAGTACTGTTGATACTTGAACTTGTGTGCTGATCTAGTCCTGGAATTAGTCTGCGTCGGGTAGTCTGTGGGTGGTATATATGCACAATTTTGTAGAGAACAATCAGCTGCAGTTTTCTTCATCTTGTACTCATATGTTTTGTAAATGCGCTAAACTGTATATGGCAAACAAAATAAAGATTTTGATTTTTAAATTTTTAAAATATCGGTACCACCCTAAAACCAAATACCGTATTCTGTGGTTCCTATATTTGTATATTGAATTAATTGCAAGGGTTGTTATATTAGCTTGATCGTGATGGCCCAATGTGCAACTCCCGACAGAGCCACTACATATAAATTGAGGCAATTGGATACTCCCCAAAAAGGTACTTAACTCATTGCATGCTGGCTTTTTTCATACCTTTTTTGGTCGTCTGCTGACTTTTTTCAAAATTAATGGTTTAAAAATTTTCTTTCAGGAACACTATCAGAGTGTCAAACGTTTTGGACCAAGATCAAGACCGACATCATGTCGGTCCTGATCTGGGTCAAAACTGTTTGCAAATCTTATCAGCAGACAACACTAGTAGGTAAAGAGTTAATTACTGGCAGCCATTCCATTTCATCACCATTCATAAAGCAGATCAAGATGGCTGCTTATATGTGACGTATCATCAGAAAAACTCCCATGCTTTTCCGTATTGGCTCTAATGAGCGCCGCGCGATCGTCCAACCAAAATGACCCGCGACATGTAATTTCCAACAATTTGGCATTTTGGTAAGTGTAGACTAAGACGAGCCTGTGCAGCCTCCTTTTAAGCTTAGAAACTCCAAATAATGTTCGGCCAGTAGCTTAACACTCATAGAATATTCAAGCGACTACAAATGTAGCAAAGACTCTGGTCAGACTGTGTGTATGCGCAGGATGATCTGACGCTTTGCTGGTCGCACATACCACATTGTTGGAAATCTCATGTCGCGGTTCAAACAGTCTGCTGTCTCTATAGTAAACAGTGTAGAACCAGATCAGACCACTCCATGTTGAGCAGTCTGATATGGGTCCATATTGCTTGTATTCAAGGTAAAAATAAATCTGATGTCGACTAAAGCAAATAATTACAGAAGACGACGTCAACGGACTTTGAAACGAGATTGTGACTGTATTTGTTTGCTGATGATGGCTAAATGTTCCATTCAAAAGAACGGTCTTTGCATCCAGTCAAAAGTGACGTAGCAGTTATACAACAAGTGTCATTTATTGGATTAAATACGGTAAACGTGAAAAGTCAATTTTGCGTTTCTGGCTAGGCTGTACACGTGTTACAGCTGTTTTGGAAAACATAAATATTTCACATTAGTTTCATAATCTCCTGCCTTGTTCTTTCGAGAGCTGCCCATATGTTAGGATGCTAAGGACCTCATGGAAGATTAGTTACTTTGTGTATCTAAAATGTATGCATATGTATTTCGCTCAGCGTTCGCTCTGCATTTAAAGATATCTTGACATTCATTGACACACTCTGGTATACGTTGAAGTTCGTTAGCTCAACGGTTAATGGTCGTTTTTAGTTTGCTGAAGAACGTTCGCGTACGTTGTTGCTCGCACAGAACGGCGAAGATTTTTGTGCATGCAGAGGATTCGGTCACTGAACGCATTTGCGAACGGTTTGTGCGTCCGCAGTACGTTAACGAAGCGTTTCTGAAGGCAATTCGAACGGGTTGTGCGTCCACAGTAACCCTACGGTGGTATTCGCCCGACCGTGGCCAAACTGTGGTCATTTGTAGGCATCAAGAAGTTGAGGCTTGATTTCTCGGCACGGCACTGGATCAGTTCGGATACGCACACTATTCGCAGAGCGCACGCATAGTCCGCACAGCGCGTTCGTTGAGAGATTGTTTCTCATTCGCAGTTGTTCGTTAGCCTGACGCTGCTAGTACGCTGTGGACTCGCTCTGGGTTCGTTTCTAACTCGCTTTCAATTTGTTAGGTTAAGCCTCGATGATCGCATTCGTCGGATTCTCCAGCGTGTGTGTGCGTTTTCGATTTCGTCTTCATATTTTTGCAATTCGTTGAGGGAACGTCGTCTCAATCCGTTATAATGTAAACGGAGCTTCACATAAAACAACAAAATATACTCAGAAAAACAATTGAAGGATATTAAAAGTCTTTTGAATTTATAACATTTGGGAATACATTTTTTTCATACAAATTATTTTTGTCATTGATATAATTATCACTATGCAATTCATCAAAATGCAAATTGAAATTCACGGGTCATTGGTTACGATACAGTATCACACCAAATGTACCGACCCTCTCTACCCAAAGTTCACAAGTAAAAAAAATTAGCGCTCTCAATTTTTGTTGCAACCTTTACCAGGTCTTTGCTTATGTTCTATTTCCGACCACATACAAAAGTTAACACCAATTTACCAGTCATTGCCCCTTATAATGGGACAACTTCTTCAACAAAAATACACGGATATGGCATACCCCGGCAAAGTTGACCACAAATTTGCAGTAAAACACTGACAACAGCTTCGAAATTAGGTGCAATTTTTCGGAGGGAGAATCGGCGATGACTTTGAGCCAGTCATTATGGACTACAAAGGATAAAAATGGGTTTCAATCATTTTTGAACACATGTGACTTTTCAGTATAGAGGGTTGAGCCATTTGGATGTGTACTGTACTTAAACAATTCAAGCGTGACTAAAACAAAACATCAATTTTGATTGCAGAAGTATGGAACTATGAAATGAATGCATAATTAGTAAAGTTTTTATTGTATTGAATGTTAGAGATGGGACTGAATCTAAATATCCTTCAATTGTTTTTCTGAGTATACAACGTGACAAGAAAATATCTAACTGTTGTTCACGTCTATGCTTATGAACATGCATGTTCTTGTACAGGCACACAGTTGACTTATGGGATCAAAAACTTAAATCCTGATATAAAAAACCCTCGATAATTCTAACTGCAATATCTCGAAATATAAGGGAGCGCAGGGGCTCAGTGGTAGAGTGCTTGACTCGAGACCGAAAGGCCGCTGGTTCGAGCCTCACCGACGTCACTGCGCTGTGGTCCTTGAGCAAGACACATTTATCCTAGCTTAGTACTGGTTCAGCCCAGGAAGACCCGTCCCTGTTTGACTGAAAGATTGTTGATGGCACGTAAAGAATCAAATCAAACAAACAAAACAATATCTCGAAATACCCGCTAAGTCGAATCATCACTTAACATGGGATGCAACGGATTCTCACAGCTACTAGTACAATCGCATAGACACGTCCTGTCGGTGGTCAATGTAAAGAAATTTGAAATACTTCCTGTGGTCAACTTGAGCATTTCGAGTCACTAAACAGAGGTAACAGGTAAGGTTTTTTTCTGGTCCCAAGATATATTTTAAAAGTCAAAGAATGTCATGGTATCAGATTTTAGCCATGTATGTCTACCCAAAATGGTATCTAAAAATATTAAAACGTGTTACTGCTATCGCTTGTGTCCTGCTAGTTCAGTAAGAAAACGAATATGTACAGCTTTGAAATTTTGTAAATTTTCTGCAGTTGTTCACCAGCCTGAAATGGGCTCTGCACACACCCTTTGCGCGTTAGAATTTAATAACCTTCAGGAGAATATGAAATCTCAAGCAGACTTTTGTGCGATTATCGCGTGTCGTTTGAGTGTGGGTACCATTTCACGCGGATAAGAGATCTGTTATATTAATAACAGATAAATAATTATTACCAGACATAAACATGTAGCGTAATCGCTGCAACTTCATAAGCACTATGTTTCTCAGAATATCAGGAATATGCGAGACTAATTGATAAATTAACACGGTCGAGTTCATGAGTTACCGCCGTCTGGAGGACTTGCTGGGTAGAAAGCAGACCATTTCATTCTATGTTATTCTACAATCGAAATGAATAATAATAATAATAATAATAATAATAATAATAATAATAATAATAATAATAATAATAATAATAATAATAATAATAATAGATAATTCTCGGCGCTTTGTCACGAATACCTGCTACCCGTTTTGGGCCCAAACATTCGCAGCTTCAAGACCAAGGTTATAGGAGGTTTTAGGAATTCCCAAAGTGACGTCATTTTCGCGCATGCGCATATCCGTGGCCGTCAACGGTTCGTCCAGCTCTATGGAATCTGTGTTAAATGTGGGTTTATATTTTGAGAAAATGGGCTTTTATAGCCAATGTCATATCCAAACTTGCTTGTATTCTTTGATATACATTCAAACTACATCTTACCGATAAATAATGGTTCCGAATCACAAACGTTTATCCATTTAAAAGGCAAAATATGAGGCTGCGGGAAGTCCAGAAGTGTCGAGCAGAACGCTGATATTTTCTTCCAATAAAACCCATAAAAACTTTAAACATGTAAAATTTTGCTTTGTTTATGGTTTTTATGATGAACAGAGTGAATCCACCTGCTTGTTTGCCAGTTCTTACTCTCTCTCTCTCTCTCTCTCTCTCTCTCTCTCTCTCTTACGCACCCGTGATATCATCTCAAAACCAGTGATTATTGACAGTCCAAAATGTAGCTTAAATATGCTAATTAAAAACAGTTAACTTACGATTAATTTGTCCCAAAGAAATAACTAAAATTCCATGTTAAATATTTCATTTTCACGGTTGACACCGATCTAACAGATCCGTTTTATCACCCTCTGTTGAATAAATGAACGACACGCCCCGGGGACTGGCGGAATCAGAGTGTTTTCACAAGTGATTGTCATTGGTGTAATAAAAGAGGGGGTCATAAAAGATCATTAAAGGATGCCGACATGCTGGACCCAAAATTACTGGGTCCGAGATTATAACACATTTTAACAAGTCTGACATAATGCAACGACACTGAATTCGTTCTCTATCAGTTACATTTTAATTCGTTGCCATGTTTTTGTATAAACACTAGCTAATATATATTGTCTGTCTGTCTGTCTGTCAGACAGGCCAGTTTCATTTTAATTCATTGCCTGTTTTTCGGAAAAGCACTAGCTTATATATAATGTCTGTCTATCTGTCTGTCTGTCAGGACATATGTATTTATGTTTCTATCCGTCTGTCTGTCTGAACATGCAAACGGAAAGGAACATACATGTGCATGTTCAGACAGACGGATACATGTGCATGTTCAGACAGACAGACGGATAGAAACAAAAATACACATGTCCTGACAGACAGACAGACAGACATTATATATTAGCTAGTGCTTTTCAATAAAAAAAACAGGCAATGAATTGAAATGAAACTTGGCTGTCTGTAAATGCGCATATATGTAGGTTTATCAGTCTGTACGCATATACACACTTATGTTTCTATCAGTTTTTCTGTCTCTCTGTACATGCGCATGTATGCACAAAAGCTTCAGTTAACACATATTTTGTCGTATAACTGTCCTCTTCTTCTTCTGAATATCCATCTTCATCTTACTTATGCTCCCGCGAATCTGCACAGGCTCACCTAAGGCAATGCAACAAGTTGACATTGTGCAGTCTCGAATGAGCCTTCACTGTTCGAGAGGAAAATGTGTGCGCATTCGCTACTCGAGAAGAAAGCCAACATTACATTTTCCTTTTTTCAGCCCCTAGTTTATGTCCACAATCAAATGTACAAGTGTCGACTGCTGATAACCTTTGAAAACAGTTCAGGCCCGACAAAAAGTTCTCGCGAGAATGCCTGCATGTGCAGACTCGTATCAGCCTTCGCTGCTCGAGAAAAAATGTTCTGTTTCTTTTTCAGCGCCCATTTGTGTCTTTAATCATCTGCTACTAGTGTCGTCCGCTGAAAACCTTTTCAAACAGCTTGGACCCAGGGCAGACCCGGCGAAACTTTCTTGCGAAAATGGCGTGCATATAGATCTAAATTAAATAGCAAATTGTAACCATGGTAACACGGGAACTTAAAATCGGTGGAAAATGTTGAAAATTCTACTGCTTTCCCTATATAGACAATACACAGTTGACGGCCAGTATATCCCAAGTCTATTTATAGAACCGGAAGTACGTCACGACAAAACCTCCTATACTAGGAAATACGAGAGGAAATACCTTGTAGAGGTACATACAGCTAAGGAGGATTTTGGAACTGTAATTATTAGTTTCCAGGACCCTAAGTTTCACCCATAGCACTGGTCATAAGGATGGGGAGCCTTAAGCTCACGGAGTTGTATTCATGACGAGACACAGTGACTAAACAATTAAGCCAAACTACAATTAGATACTTTGAGCCAGCACACGAGATCTATGTACTTATCTCTTCGGCGAGCAGCGACGGCTCAGACAAGACTGCACATGCGCACTGTCTCCAGCGCCTCCGTTCTGCCATACAAAATATGAAGAACAAGAATCAGATAGATATATGACTAGTCAGGTCTTAAGTTATGAGTGCGTAACAGAAAAAAATCTTATTTCTCATCCAAAACATATGTTGTGGGTACTCAAAGGAACCGCCTTGATGAGACGGTTCTTTTGAGCATCAAAACATATGCTAAATATTATAGGTAAGAAAATATTTCATAGTACACTGTATTTATGTATTATGTCTATTTTACTGCATAACATGTATGCGTTGATCTCTTACGCCATCTGTGAGTGGCCTTTTCATAAAGTTATGTTCTGTTCAGTTCTGTTCTGATAAGTTTTCCATAGAGCTCCACACATTCCAGTAAATGTCCAGTTTCGTTTCCTATCATTACTTAAGTAATCTTTGCAAATACTTTGGGTACTCTTGGAAAATTTAGCACATGCCCAGAGAAAAACGGTAATTTCAAATGAAATTTGTGAAATTACACCTACGATATTGTTGTTGTCTAACTTGATTTGAATTAGAATTTTCAACTACCTTGTTGTAATAAACAACTAAACTTTGGGAATTTAACGTTATGGCTATGGAAAAGTGACATGGGACTTTTCTTATTTTGACCAGTTTAGTTTTATGAATGATAAAGGCTTATAATGATCTTCGCATATTGGCAGGATAACATTGGGTGGATACTACTTGGAAGGCATAGTTGGTTTCCATGGAAGCCGACAGGGGACATTTTGACTTGTGACATATAACTCATGACTTTTGACTTGCGGATTTGTGCTATTTTTGTGCAAATCTGAAGCAATGGTGGATGGCGAACAACGAGATAAGCGAGTATTACATTATTAGAGAAATACCAGTAATAAGAGACTGATTTATGTACTTTGGTCATATTCTGAAGCGGCATCTTGGCTTGTTATTTTTGACTTATGACTTGCGACTTATCACTTAGATATAAAACCGCTGGAAGAGAACAAAACATGAAAACGGTGCAGCTTGCTTTGAACTCGAAGCAATATATATTGCTTCGAGCTTTGAAATAGTAAAACAGAATTAAGAAGCTTTTTTTTCCGAAGATGACAGCTCTGATAAGGGGAATCTAGATTTCCACTACAAATCTGTATAGAAGGACATTTCAAATCATTTACCAGAGATTAGGCAATTTTAAAGTTGTATCTTTATTTTAAAATTGCAGTTTCGGCAGGAAATGAGGTCAATGGTTTGAATCTTTGCAAATCCAAGCAATATTATTATTCAGCTTTACCGAGAAGGTTGGCACCAATTCTTAATATATTACCTTTTTATTAACCAATTCCTTTACTTCATGAATATTCATGCTAAGCTCCACCCGCTATGAATAATTATATAAATAAACTTCCACGTTTGTACATAGAACAAAGACATTACTTGTCGGGTCCGCTAGTATAGGATCAGATATATAATATTTCCATAAGCAAACAGAGTGGACCCTGATCAGGCAGCTCTCACAAGAGCTGCCTGATCTGGGTCTACTCTGTTTGCAAAGGCGTTAAACGGCGTCTCTATGAGGTAAACGGTTAATGAATGTATTTGTTATTCTGTGAAAAGTGATACAACACTTCTGCAGTTGTTTCTTGTGTTATGTAACACTCACTTATGTATATTCATTACGCATTGTGTTTTCTTTTGAGCAAGTACAATGTTATTAAGCTGCAAATAACAAAACCGTACAATTATGCACGAATCAGCCCAACCTTGTCACTAGCTTTAACAAAATGTCCAATCTCTTCATTTTCAAGCACTTGTGGATAGTCTCTTGCTTGTAGTTTGAATAAGAATGCTACCGGTTGAGACTGAACTGTCACACAAACCTGATAGTTCGGTGTTCATAGGCTCAATCACCATTGTTCGTTTTTCACTGAGTTAAGGCTCCACATTGTCTTGGTTGATCTTGTGCCAGGATTCTGTCTTTACTCTATTGTTAGTTTTGTTGCACTTGTCGGTTTACCCTCATCTTGCCATATTTCATTGACATTATATTAGACTCAAATTCAGAATTTGTTTATGCCTTTCAAAATCTATTCTTTGCTCGCTATAGTAACGACTTTTAGCAAAGCAGATCAGTGAACAAAGATGCAATGATCCAATTCCGCATGTATATATGCAAGGTCATTTTATTGAAAGACAAGATCGTTCAGTTACGCGAACATTAGCTATGGCGTTCAGTTTTAAGATGGTAGCCATATCGGGCTCATAGATATCATTTTTATCACAAAATATGATTTTGGTGCCAAAATGTATGTTTTCAAACATAAGAATGCTGCTGAATTTTAGCATATCGAAACAGTGAACGAATTAGTTTATGCCTATCCGATCTATTCAAATGGAAATGTGCTAGTTTTAAGTGAGTGTTTGACTGCGTTGCATGACTTTTTTTTAGTTTCAGTGTATAGCCAATCAGCTGCGCATTGATGCTATCTATAGAGACGAATTTTCATATTTGCAAATACACAGTTCTGTACAGGGACGACCAAACCGATAGCACTTGCATCTTGCACTGCATACAGTCTTGCTTTCTGCAATAGGTGAATGAGTGGACGAGACACTCTGCTACAAGTTATCCTGCTGCTTCCATCCCCTCTCGGATGTGCTTTCCTATGTCAACTTCAGTTCATTCCCAAACTCAAAATAAAGCGCAATGGTTGGCTGCTTGTGGACACGTGTCCACAAGCAACCACTCATTGCGCTTCATTTTGAGTTTGAGAATGTACTCAAGTTTAATTACCTCGAGGCCTGATTGGCCCCAGATGCAGCCTGCTCTGTAGGCAGTGCGCTTTGTGTTATAAGACAGAGCAGCTCTCGTTGGAAAGATTGCGTCATATGACTTCTGCTTTCATGCAAACATGTCATACAAAGTGACAATAAATATGTTAAGGACTTTCTGGTCTACTTCATTAAAGACTGGTGGGTACAAACTCAGCTTTGTATATGCAAATGAGACCTCTGGATAAACATTCCACGAAATGCTGATACAACGTCACAGCCAGTAAATGCATGGATGAAAAGAATTCCTTTCGTCTTCTTGAGCTTGAGTGACTCACATAATGCATTGGAATCACCTCCTTGACCAAAGGCAGTCCACAGCTTTTCCAGACCAAGATCTTTCAATCTTTACCCCAAAAGTATATCAGCTATTTTTTTAGAACAGGTTGTCACTTCATGCACTAGGTAATAGCGCTTTTGGTGGCATTTCATCTGGGACTTCACTGTTTGTCAAAATAGTCCTTTTAGTTATACTTCCACAAGACGCTTTGAAGCGCGACTGTAACGGTAAATGCATTGAGTGAATCGAGGCTCATTACTTAGAGGTCGTGGTACTACTGTAGCAATATTATACAGGGTTAATGAAATAGAAGATATTGGTTAACCCTTAATGCGCCAATCGCATCAAAAGTCGTCTGCTTTTCTCGTCTGCTGAAATGTTTAAGAAGCCTTTATGGCAAACATTGTGGACCCAGATCAGACTGCTCCTATAGGAGCAGTCTGTTCTTGGTCCACGCTGTTTGCTTCTATACTTAATTTGTCAGTAATGTTAGGCAATTGTTTGCAGCAGACGACTTCAGCAGACGACATTTTCAGGTGCATTTTTTTCTTGGCGCTTTAAGGGTTAATAAGCTTTTGCATTTGCTATGATTATATCGACTGCACTGCATTATTTCTACTCAGTGGTTGTTTACTTTCTGCATGAAATCATACATAAAATTTTATACGTCTGCGTGCAAATTAGAAATCAGCAATGATCCTGAAAATAACTTAACACTTATAATATGGAACCACACGATGGAAAATAGGTAGCTTGGGTATGCTGCAATATACCAGAGACTGGTTAAAGTGATCAAGGTTAGCTTGGCTTTTGCCTTTAATTGTGTGCTTACTGAATATTAGATAAAGACTTATTTTGATATATAAGTCCACAGACTGCCAAAGATAAGGTTTAATATTAGTGGGATGGTCATTTTTTCAAAAAAAATTCAGGAAACCTTTCAAACATTATTTTAGGGGCAATAGCTTAGCCCTTTCCATGCTGATTCAAGGCGACGGAGAATACATCATTTCAACTGAGCAATATTTTTATGAAAATATTTTATTGTTTTCACTCATATGAAACTTTTCGATGAGAGACGTTTTTCATAAGAGTACAATTTTCTTGAAG
The DNA here is from genome assembly GCA_964019695.1 of Loripinus fragilis. NCBI lineage: Eukaryota > Metazoa > Mollusca > Bivalvia > Lucinida > Lucinidae > Loripinus > Loripinus fragilis. The sequence goes on from OZ026515.1 coordinate 47,101,893, forward strand.
AAATTACAATGTAACAAACTGGACACGTCTCTGTATCAGGACTGGAAATATCATTCGATATTACGCCCCGTCGCTCGAACAGTATAAGCTCAATACTTATGCAATATGTGAAGCAACAGACGAGAGCCTGACATTCTTGCAATCTGACCATGGCACATTCTGTTGTGTCGTTTACTCGTTTGCTGGTTGTTTCCAAAATTAATGTTTTGAAAGCAATATTTTCGCAATACCACCAGAGTGTCAAACAGTTTGGATCTAGATCAGGCCCGACGTTTTGTCGGGCCTGATCTGGGTCCAATCTGTTTGGAAAGGTTATCAGCTGACGACACCAGCAGGCAAAGAGTTAGCGTGTATTTTGTTCATTTCACTTGACTCAGCTTCATTTTGAAGATCTGACGTAAATGCTACCATCAATAACAACATATGATTGCTAGAGAATTCCAGTTGCAGTGTAGTAGGAGGAATAAACACAAATCTACGAGCAGATAGTCGTAGACTACGTCAAATGTTGACGATCCCTTAAGGCTTTCTTTGGCCTTCGATGAGTAAAATTTTAAGCGAGTCGACAACGACCATAGTCGCTGCACCACCAATCGTGACTTCACTATGCGATGTAAATTAGAAGAATCTCGAGTTTCTAGATTTTGGTTTAGATCACGCATAAATACTTGAACATTATGCATATATATGACTTAGCAAACAGTTACAAGTTCGTTGTCTTCGGTTCCGATCCGCTCCTAGCTTTGACTCGGCGGCTTTGCTCTCTTGAAGGATTTGGTCCCCGTCTTTGCCCTCTGCTGCTAGCATTTATAAAGTCTTTACATAGCCTCTATAACACCAAACCAGCAAGGTTTCATAGCCTCCATCCCATCTCTTTCGATTGCTAACATCAACCGTCAGAGGTTGACCCAGACCAAAACACTAGCAACGGTCATCCTCTGGGCCCCGAGGTTATAAAACTGTATCTATGCTCAACTGAACTGAGCTTGAAATTCATTAGGCTCATACATGTTACAGCCAATCCAGACAGTGATGCATACAAACTTTTATGATAGTCTCTTCTTAATATCTTGATTATCTTCAAATATTATTTTCAAATTCAAAGGTGGATTGGAAAGTTGACTCTAAACCAATGAAGAAATCATTGAGCTAAATTGCTTTATCTTCCATTCTATCTGTTAACAAAGAAAAATGTGATAAGTCCTTCGCAGATAATCATATAACCAGAATGTTTGTGCAGGAAAACAATTTGTGTAAGTTTGCTTTCAAACTAAGGATATTTTTTATTTTATTTTAAGCTGTGTATTATTCTGTTTGGTGTAATTCGGACTGTTCACTCATCTAATTGATCCACAGGATGAGAAAACCTGCTATGCCTCTGCAAAATCTCTGTCTTATCAGTATCAAAAAAAAAGAATCAGTAAAATTCCAATATTAATGCACTTATCAGATACTAGAATCAGTTAAATTCCAAAATGAATAACACTTGTCTTTAATCTACTAATCAGTAATAGTCCAGCATAAAAAAACTATATAGTTCTATAAATTGCTGAAATCCGTTTGTATAAAATTCAAGCATCTGGTCTTATCCACTTTGGAGATACATATATAGGTGGCAATCGTAACCACACATTTTTTCACAATTTTTCATTTTTGATTGCCATAAACAGCGTTTTCGAATGCTTAAATTGATAGTATGGCAATTTTAAATACTTAATCTGCGTTTTTGGATCAACATTTTGGCAATCGAAAACTCTGTTTTTGCAAGTCGTGCCGCCTATCCGGTGATTGCCGCCTATCCGGTGCGTTATTAGTTTGTCTGTTACAATTAATCACTATGAAGAAATACTCTTATCTTATTAGTTTACACTAGTTTGGTAAAATTCAACTCAAAAGGCAGTGAAAACATATGTTTCTGTGTTTCTGAATTCACATAGACCTATGGGAAGTTGTTCTAATCTGCTTTTTTGCAAAATCAGGTTGTCACAATAATTTATTTTGTGTAGACAAACCCTACCACACAGTCATTATGACACCTTATAAGAAGTGTCATCACCTTGTGAGAAATAGTAAGAAGTTAAGCAAAGTTTGAAATCTTTTCTATGCTTGCAGGTTAACCTTGTAATCCTTCAATGAATAGGTTTGGTGCGTTCATAGTTTGACAAGAGGTTTAGAAGAGACTTTCATAATGGTTTGCATGCATCTCTGCCTGGATTAGTTGTAAAAAACTAATCATTTTATAAACCTTGATTATAAATACAATATCTAAGAGTTTGAAAGAAAGAACGGTATTTTATTTTTCATTATTTTATTTTTATGAGCAGTTGAATTTTCATGCTCAGTTGAGTATGGCATGAAAGTTTCATAACCTCAAAGCCAGGTCTTCACCTCATTCGTACCAATGGCAATTGTGTGATCGGGAAACATACTACCAAAAGTAGATAAAGACAAACTCACACATGCTACTTAATAGTATGTTCAATACTTTGCAAGCAGATTGTTTAATGCATCCATTTTTCATAATCTCATACGGGAATTTACAGCATTTGACAGATTTTTGATAATTGTAAAAATAAACAAAAGGTAGAAGCTGGCTGGAGATTAGTAATCTCCAGCCATCTTCTATCTTTTATTTATTGCTCATGATCTATAGCATTTCTAGAAAAAATGTGCACATTTATTTCCTCACCTAAGAGGTGACAATATACTGCATATGTTTTTGCAAAACATCGAAAATAGGAGGTTATTTTTTTCTCTTAAAATACTGTTAATTCGGAAATTTTCGCGAGAGTTTTCTTTTCACGAATAGCGTTACAATACATATTTGCGAGTTATAAATTCGCGACTAGGGCATGATCACTTAGCGACATAATGATCTCGCCATTTTGCGAGGGTTTTATTTTCACGAAACTTCGCATATTTTCGCGAAGATAATGACCCTCGCGAAAATTTCCGAATTTACAGTATAAAAATCTGGTGTTGCAAAAAATCAACAACATCATAATACCTTTTAGGAAATGGAAAAAAGTCTAGGGTCACTGCACTTATCTTTCATGTTGATGTCTTTTTGATACTTCTGAAATTTTGTGGGGAAAATGTGGCCTTTAACAAATCTCTGGTATTCCATGTTGAAAAACATATTAAGATAATATGCAGGCAGATTACAGTCTTTGTTAGATGCATATTTGATAAGACGGAATATTTGCATGTAATTTTCGTTAGTACCGTTATTACCTTAAATAACCCCCATTCCATATTTATCCTAAAGTCTGTGTCTTGATAGTGTAACTAAAATGGTATGAACGAAAATGGCAGCTTTGTAGACCCTAACTAGACCGCACCGCACTGATCTGGGTTTACACTGTTTGCTTAGTCCTATGCCGAATAGGGTAAATAAGGACTAATAACTTCAATCGCTATTTACAGTTACATTAACCCTTTATGAACTAATGGATTCTTCCTTCTGGTTTGATACAACACACTTGAAATGGTCCATTGAATATAACAAGGGGTCACATGTTTTACTTTTCAAATAAGTCGTATTTGTTTCTCTGAAGATCTTTTTTTGTCTTTGCAAAACTAGTAGACCCTGGTGAAATGTCGCATTTTGAAAAAAAGTTTGATCAAATGGTCATGATCACGCGACCAAGAAGACTGCCACACTCAAATACGGTAAGCTCTAGAGCCAGAAGGCCAATGACCTTGGGCATTGGCACACTGCATTGAGGATTTAAGCCATATCAAGTTTGTTCAAAGTTGACGTGGACCTGCTTTACGACCAAGTCAAATTTGACTCCTAATTTTGCATTTAATGGGAAACATTTTGTAAAGTTGAATTTTTGAAGACTGTTGAAGACAAATGCATTAAACTTACAAAATATGCTTAACCTAATACGACGAGAAACAGACTTAAACAATTCTGGGACTTATTTCTGTATCCCTATCAAATGTAATGTTTTGTGTATATAAATTGTTTGTATCATGATGTACTTATATTTGAATAAAATACTGTTGACACTAACCTAATACGATAAGTTCCAAAATCTCATGTGCTGGCTCGTATGAAAATGATCATTCATGGCATGGGTGGATCTATAGGGGGGACAGGGGTTCCGCAACCTCCCTCCCCCCCTGAACAATCGCAAAAATATAGGGTTTCTTAGCAATACTGGTCCCCTGAAAAATCACAAAGCTTCCAAGCCAGCATTCAATGTTAGGCCATCATCGGCACGCCATATTGCGATTTGGATCATCCATATCCCCTATCAACTAAAAAAACAAAAACAAAAAAAAAAAACCCGTTAAAGTTGGACCCCCTCTGACATAACTTTCTGGATCCGCGCATGCATGATATCCTTCTCACTAAGGTATGTGATATCATTTATCAACAAGAAGCCATGTCTACTAGTAATACATTTACATGGAGGTCAATGTTGACTTCTTTATACATTTTATTTATGTATTTATTTATTTATACAATATTTAATGAGGAGTACACTTTGACATTCAGTCATGGTTATTTAATTTATATTGGAGTGCCGCCAATATATTCAAGCATATTCATTTCGAGGAAACCTCGTGGCCAATTGCAGTCAGATTTCATAAGGAGCTTCATCATAAATATGACTTTTTCTTTGATGTTTTTTTTTCTGTCTTGTGGTTGCTATGCCTTTTTGTGCGTCTGTTTATATGTGCCTTGTGGCCACCTGCTGGGAAGGGGCTGGCCTCTTGGCTCTCGTGTGTGGTGTCTTACTGTGAGTTTATCACTTTCCCATTGGTATCCTGGGCCAGGTGTGGCACTTGCTTGTATAGATTCCTGATCTTAGCAACCTTACTTACTTTTACAGTCCATGCCACATGACCAAATGACTATCATGCCAAGTAAAAAAGTCTTCGAAACGCTTCATATCCAGTCAAAGGGCCAATGACCATAACACATACAAGGCTTGAGGAGATATTTACATATACTAGAGGACTTTGAAAACGCATCACCATACACTTTTCTGGCAAACCGTATACATGCGATTGAAAGGTTTTAATGTGCAACCCAGAATTGGTATGAATCAGTCGTTAATTTGACTGCACTATAACGCGCGCGACGCTGCTGATGACGTCACATGAGTACATACAGCATTCAGCACCATTCTGCAGAGTCAGTTGAAGCTTTTTGATTATTTTTTGTGTTTAAACTGTGGCGTGTATGGTACCATAACCAGTTACGCAATTTATAGACTTTGTCTAATTAAAAGTAATTGATAACTTCAATATTTCGAAAATAAGCGTCAAATTTGAACATCAATTTACAACTCCTTTTCAGAAACATCTCCATAAGTTACCTTAATGTACACTTTCATTAATGATATTGCCTACTTACACTGACAATCGTGTGGGAAAGACGTCTTGATGTAAATCGTGGCAGAAGATATGCTGTTATGTGATCGAGAACGTCTTAAAAGTTAACTTTAACGTCACTGGCACAATACAAAAGAAACGTGATACAAGCGTAATTTATGCATAATCTGTCATTTGTATATACCCTAAGCCTCTTCAAACAAAACCGACGAAAACAAAAAATCGAAACTTTGAAAAGCCAAAGATGTTGAATTTTATTGCTAGACTATAGTAATCAGAGTGGGTGGGTATGTCCGTATCTTTAAAGGGGTGTTAATTTGAGCATACCGAACTGTCAATCCATTTCGAATCGTTCAATGATGAATGTGCAATCGTGAAAGAAGCCCAGGACGCACAGCTGTTGAGTCAGTAATCAAAACTAACGCGGGTTATTTTGCAGCTGAATTGGTGTCCTTCAAAATCGACCATCCTGCCTTAAAACGAATACTTTTCAATATCTTAAGCAAAATTTACAACCATGAATTTCTAGGGCAAACTAAAAGTTGGTCAGACTATGATATACAATAACAATGATCCCGCTGACATATTAGGGTTTGTAAAATAAAGGATTTAATCTGAGTGATGCGTTTTCAAAGTCCTTAAGTATATACTGTTATAAATATGATAGTTGAGGCACCTTTAGATGTGACTCGATACCATTAATACTTATCTAGCGCATCAACCGATGCTCCCTGCTGTTTTTCACATCTCTGTAATGTAATAATTTGTGTCTAACCGTTTTTACATGTCTACTAGTTCTGTGAAGTTGCATGAAGTAATTAGCTGTAAGCACTGAAACGCTCAGCTGGAATCGGAGAATTCCAACTCAAGGAGGACGTGAGGGTATGAATGACACCATTTATTGGACTGGTCTCCCTCGTTGATAAGCTACCATTCTGTCCGCCACATCTCATTGATAAGCTTATTCTTTCCATCGCGCCACATCTCGTTGATAAGCTCCCCCTTTGTCCGCCATATGGCGGACAGAAGGGGAGCTTATAAACGAGGGGAGACCAGTCTTAACATGTATATGGGTATGTGAGTGATAAGCTCCCCTTCTGTCCGCCACATCTCGTTGATAAGCTCCCCTTCTGTCCGCCCTATCTCGTTGATAAGCTCCCCTTCTATCCGCCATATCTCGTTAATAAGCTCCCCTTCTGTCCGCTGTATCTCGTTGATAAGCTCCCCTTCTATCCGTCATATCTCGTTAATAAGCTCCCCTTCTGTCCGCTGTATCTCGTTGATAAGCTCCCCTTCTATCCGCCATATCCCGTTGATAAGCTCTCCTTCTGTCAGCCGTATCTCGCTGATAAGCTCCCCTTCTGTCCGCCCTATCTCGTTAATAAGCTCCCCTTCTGTCCGCCCTATCTCGTTGATAAGCTCCCCTTCTATCCGTCATATCTCGTTAATAAGCTCCCCTTCTGTCCGCTGTATCTCGTTGATAAGCTCCCCTTCTATCCGCCATATCCCGTTGATAAGCTCTCCTTCTGTCAGCCGTATCTCGCTGATAAGCTCCCCTTCTGTCCGCCCTATCTCGTTGATAAGCTCCCCTTCTGTCCGCCCTATCTCGTTGATAAGCTCCCCTTCTGTCCGCCCTATCTCGTTGATAAGCTCCCCTTCTGTCCGCCCTATCTCGTTGATAAGCTCCCCTTCTGTCCGCCCTATCTCGTTGATAAGCTCCCCTTCTGTCCGCCCTATCTCGTTGATAAGCTCCCCTTCTGTCCGCCCTATCTCGTTGATAAGCTCTTCTTCTATCCGCCATATCTCGTTGATAAGCTCCCCTTCTGTATGCCACATCTGCCATATCTCGTTGATAAGCTCCCCTTCTGTCCACCATATCCCTTCTGTGTGACAAGTGACCATGATGTTGTTTTACTAGATAGTGCATAACAACCACACAGAGCAAGACTCCCACGCCGTAAGTTATATATGTGGAGAAAAGCAGATACACAGGGTACCAAACAACATCTCTGGTCATTCTCAACTTCATTCACCAACAGTTGTGAATATTATTCCTCTCCAGACTACCAGCAGTCAAACTCACAAACTCAATTGATGCATGTGGACCAATTTCAAGGCAACAATCACCTCAGCAGTAGAAAAATATGTGCCAACGAAAATGTCCAGCACCCGTCAAACACACCCATGAGTTGATACCAATCTGCGTCGACTGATGAGACAAAAACGGCGTGTCCACTGGAGAGCGAAGAGAACAAGAAAAGAGAAACACTGGAGGTACAGATTTACAGAGGAGAGCACAGAATACTTCCAGGCAAACAGAAAGGACATACCTCCAAAAGGTTGTAAGTGAGGACATTGACAAAAAATCCAACGCGCTTCTGGTCCTACACCAAAGGCAGAAAACAAGAAAATGATGGGGTGTCATCTCTTATAGACAAAGATGGTTTCCTTCAGAGTGACAGCCAGAAGAAATCTGACATACTCAACAACCAATTTCAGTCAGTCTACACAAGAAAATATACCAGCAACCTCCAAGACAAAGGCTCGAGTCCTCACCCAACCATGAAAAACATTACTGTTATAAAACACCAGGTGTCATCAAACTACTTTAACACTCTTGAATCTGTGGATGGTGCAAAGTACCTTGGAGTTACACTCAGTGAAGATCTCTCATGGACACCACGTGTGGATAATACAGCCGCCAAAGCGTCTAGGACACTGGGCTTCCTAAGGCGAAGCATGTCCCACTGCACCGACAAAGTAAGAGAAAGGACATACAATGCCCTAGTCCTACCTGTCCTCAACTATACAGCTGCAGCTTGGGACCCATATCTGTCAAGAGACATAAACAGTCTAGATCAAGTCCAAAGAAGGGGAGTCAGATACAGGTATATCTGCAACAACTATTGGGATAGAACCCCTGGCTGTGTAACCAAGATGATCCAGGACCTTGGATGGCAGTCTTTACAGGAGAAAAGAGAAGACCACAGTACAAACTACACTGAACCGAAGTTCTAAGTAGCCACTTTTCAATTTCTTTTTTTCTGACTAAGCCCCAGAGATGTTGAAATGAATATTTGCCCAAGTATATGCATTGAAATGGTCTAAAGTTTAGCGGTGTTTTGGAAGAGTTTTCTATCACTTCACGATTTTTTGGGTAAAATAATGCAAAAATCCACTTTTTTAAGAAAATAAGCGTTTTGAGTGCAGTTTTTATCGATTTCAAGCACAGGTGATTGCAAATCTGCCTAGTCGACTTGAAAAAACACCAAACACTTGACATTTTGCTTATGACTTATCTTTTATGAATTTTTAAAAATTGATAATCTTCCAAATTTTCCAAAATTTTCGGAAATCATCAGCCGCACATACTTAAATCGTTGTATGTGTTTTATTTTATGTTAATATGTTTGAAAAAAACACCATGCAACTTGATGAGCCTATTTTCTAACGATATTCTTTACTAACTTGGCCGCCACTTCCGATTTAAACTTGGAACTTTAAAGGTCATTTAAATGACATTTGTTAAAAATTTCTTTTACTTTTTAAGCAGAACAGAGACGCCAATTCATAATTTAGAACCCCTGAAAATTGCACTGCTGTGTCGCAGATGATAAAGCGTACAGAGCAATACAAAGTGAGCATGTAAACTGCATGGTTAAGCTAAAACATCTTTAAGTTGTTGACCGTGGCTGTCTTCATGTTAACGTAGAAGAGAAATGGAGTGTTCAACTGTCAAAAAATCTATTGATTCTTTTCATCTTATATCGCAGCTGTTATAAAAATCTTCAAACTGATTCAAATATAAATGGATCACGTATCTAATGAATATTTTAAATCACACTAAAAGTGTGACTTTTTGAAATGATGGTACCTTTACTCGGACCTCGTCTGTGCAAGGTCTACCAGTCATTTTGAAATGACATAATTTGCAAAGTCTTGACAAAGCCTTGGACCTTTTTATAGAATTTAATTTTTGTGAGAGCGAGTTTTACTTTCTGAACGGGAGCGAAAATTGTATGGTGGCTATTACTTGACTTTTCGCTTACTGTAAAGGCGGCAACTTTAATATTCATATCTGGGTGTGGTTCGGCTATTTCATCTGCTTAGGAAGGGAAATCAGGTGTTATATTTATAATTTGGTAAAGAGTAAATAAGCTTTTTGAGCCGCGCAAACGTGCATGCATTTCATGAAAATCCTAACCGTACACACACTGAACTCACATTTATTAACCCTTAAATCGCATTATCACAAAATGTATGTTTTTGTCGCCCACTAAAATATTTGAAGCCTCATGGAAAAACAGTGTGGACCCAGATCAGACTGCTCCTATCCTATAGGAGCAGTCTGATCTGGATCCACAATGTTTGCCTCTATGCTTATGTTAAATAGACATTTTCAGATGCAGTTATTTTGCTGGCGTTTTAAGGACTAAATAATGACTGAGGTGGTGGAACAAGATGATACAGTTACTTTTGATTAAAACCAAGCCTCCTTTTCAACTTTTACCTATGCCTAAGGTTGACTAGTCCTAATAACACATTCATGAGGCGCCGTCTTTACAGTAAGTGAAAAGTCAAGTAATACTTATAACTTCGGTTCAGTGTACAGAACAGCCTCCTTGATATTCTTTGACTTTTCGCTTACTGTAAAGGCGGCGCCTCATGAATGCGTAATTAGGACTGGTCAACCTTAGGCATAGGTAAAAGCTGAAAATGAGGCGTGGTTTTATTCGAAAGTAACCGTATCATCTTGCGCCATTATCGCAGTATAGACGCAAAACACATTATTTGGTCCTTAAAACGCCAGCAAAATAACTGCATCTGAAAATGTCTATTTAACATAAGCATAGAGGCAAACATTGTGGACCCAGATCAGGAGCAGTCTGATCTGGGTCCGCACTGTTTGTCTTTGAGGCTTCGCATATTTTAGTGGACGACAAAAACATACATGTTGGGATTATGCGCTTTAAGGGTTAATAAATGCGAGTTCAGTGTGTATACGGTTAGGATTTTCACGAAATGCACGCACGTTTGCGCGGCCCAAGCAACTTACTAATACTTCACCAAATTATAAACAGAACCTGATTTCTCTTGTTTAGCAAGTGAACTATCCGAACCACACCCAGATATGAATATTAAAGTTACCGCCTTTACAGTAAGCGAAAAGTCTATTAATATAGACCCCGAAACTACCCTGAAACCTGGAGATTCAAGAACTAGGGTTAGGTCCAGATTGCAGCAATCGGCAGCAACATTTACAGCTTTCAATAACTCATTTTATCCACGAACAATACGCCAGGGGAATCAACTACCAGTCTACCAGTCTTCGTCACCGATGCCACAAGTTTAGAAGGGTTCAGGACTGCTCTAGCCAACCATAGAGCAACACCCTCCAGGACACTGTAATCAGCCATAGCCCTGTACATAGTTTTAAACTCAAAGAAGTTTTATGCTTTTATGTTGTTAACCTGGAAACATGATGACTATTTCATCCCTCAGTTAGGTCAACATTTACAGTCTAGTAAGACTCCTGACCTTAAACCGGAAGACGAAGACGATATCTCTTTGATAAGCTCCCCTTCTGTTAGCCATATCTCGTTGATAAGCTCCTCTTCTGTCCGCCATGTATTTACCCCCAAACATTCTTAACATCTCGGACCCAATAAACATTTAAACTGTGTCCGAGTTAACATGTATAATATGATTTATGAGCGATAGAAAAAAGTCAGGCTGTACTTTGGTCAACCAATTTCGTTCTCCTGATATTCACTAGACTGACTCCAGTCCTTAAAACAAATTTTCATCAATGTGTCATATCATATACTTGTAGCCAGTCTTACTCTGATGGCTCTGTTTTAAAACAGAGCCATCAGAGTAAGACTGGCTACAAGTATACAATATGACATATTGATGAAAAATTGCTTTAAGGACTGGAGCCAGTCTAGATATTCACTTCCTTGTTCATGATTTATATTTCAGACTGGAAGCTTGCCATCAGCCAGGCAACTAAAACCGGTTTTAGTGAAAGCTGCGCTGTACCATTTTGGAACATGGCTTTTATCAGGTCATTATTGGGCCGAAGAAGCAGACAATTTAAAAAAAGTACAGTGTCCACTAACTTGTAAATTATTTAGAAAATCAAACTGGCAAATACAAACAGGTTTTTGTAATGCTACTCAAAAATCGAGGATTTGAACGTTTTGCTTGATAGTCTAGCAGTTGACCTGTAGTGGTGATATATACCAAGGACTATCTATTCAGTTGGTATAGAAAGTCACTGTATAAACGCACCACGAAACTGCGCTAACGCGCAAGCTGGTCTGAGCAATACCGCTTAACAAAGTGCCTCAATGATGCTAGGTCATCAAAACTTAGTGTCATTTTGTCGCCAGTGGCAAATGCAAAGGTTTCCGGCTTTATCCATACCGATATTAAAAGGTAAAAGGCGGGCGGGATCCATAAAAAAATGACAACTCACTTCCGTTTATGATTTAATTTTTCATACTTCTATATCATTTTGTATTGCTTAGAAAAAATATCCGGGAAAAATTTATAATTTATGTAAAGTGTTTGTTACATTGAAAAAAGAAAATGCGGGGAAAAGGCATCTTCAGTAATATTACTAGTAAATCCTTATGAATGTTTATATCATTCATTAGTTTCGACTGGGAGTTGTGGTGTGCTCCTGTAATCCAGCTACTTGGAGGTCGGGGTCTGAGAACGGCTAGACGGCGGGGGTTCTGCTCTCCGGTGTGCTATGTCGATCGGGCGTCCGCACTAAGCTCGGCATCAATATGGTCCTCTCGGGGGAGCCCAGGAGGTCCAGGTTGTCTAAGGAGGAACGTATCGGCCCAGGGTGGAAACACAGCAGGCAAAAGTTCCCGTGTTGAGCAGTAGTGGGTTAGCGCTCGTGAATAGGCATCGGTTGGTAGCCCGTCCGATAGTTCGGACTTGATCCTTTTTTTTTTCATTTTTTTCTCAAATTCTTTCCTTTTATATATATGGGCAAGTATACGAACTTAAAATATCTATCGCATATGCGCAAATGCATCTCAAACTTATATACGCCATGCTGGCGTATACAGTAGGGCAAAATTTCACTTTCTGAGCTCTCAGTAGTCCGAGCTAAACAACGGAGTTGGTTTGTAAATGGACCGCGATGTCTTCGGGGTTTCAAACAAAGTAAGATTCAAACCAGTCGCTCAGCTACAGAGGCTAGCTAGAAAATTGAATTTTCGCTCGTAGCAATTCAAGATATGATACCTGCCAATAAGCGAATAACGAAGGCGCTGATCCGAAGACAGGTTTCTTGCGTCGAGGCCCATTAATATTGTTTGAATTTGAACAATAAGTGGCTACTATAATTTCCTAAATTTCTATTAAACTATTTTCACAAAGATCCATTTCATGTACCTACAACGCATAATTTTTCGTATGTACATGTATCCACAACCGAAAATAGATAAAAACATGAGATTTTGCTATTAAAATGAGCCATTGCATGCTATTTCCAACAATGTGGTACGTGCGACCAGCAAAGCCTCAGATCAGCCTGCGCATACGCGCAGTCTGATCAGAGTCTTTGCTAGTCGCTTGAGTATTCTACTGACTGAACACCATTTGGCGTTTCTAAGCTTAAAAGGAGGCTGCAGAGGCTCGTCTGAGTCTACACATGTCAAAATGCCACATTGTTGGAAATCTCATGCTCTGGCTCTTTTATTTGGTGGTCCAGTGGTGACCCGCTTTTCTATGCTTACTGTGTAGCTCATTCAAAAAGGTCGAACTTAATATTCTATGCATTGTTCTTAAATATAAGCAATTGCTTGACATTACCAACTAATATGATTTGAGCTTCCAATGAAGACGAACATCATCAGCCTAGTCAGTGTATTTACTGTGTGCTCAACCGGCAACCAATACCCAAACTCCCTCCAGGCAAACAGCACATTTCATATTAGATCGGTCTTTAGGGGGGTCCGTACCTGTATTTCAAAGGAATTGTGATTTTTCAGGGGGGTCCGTATCCCCTGACCCCCTGCCCCCACTCTAGCATTTAGTAAGTTAGCGAGTGCTAAATTTGATCCCTGAATTTTACCCATTAGTTTTACCACATGTTGTGAGTGCTCAATAAGAACCATCTCTTTGAGACGGTTCTTTTGAGCACCCGCAACTTACAGTATGCAATTACAATTCAAACTAAAGTTCATTATGTCACACTTATTGTTGATTAAAGATAAGAGTAATACAGTCAAATTTTGTAAATTTGAAGTCCAGGGGGACTAGAGAATTGTTCGACACAAGCCTCCAGATAAGAATACCCATTGGAAACTAAATTCTCTATATTTCTCATATAGAACATGTTGTGGGTACTCAAAAGAACCGCCTCAATGAGACAGTTCTTTTGAGGACCCAAAACACATGTTTAAAATACATGTTGAAATTGAAATAATTACAGTTCTGTGCTCTTAGAATTTTCTTATCTGGATCTCTGTGCAATGGTATCTAAAGTTGAATTTAGAATATGGCTCTTTTTTCCTCAATTGATCGTGTCCGAATCTTATATCTTATCAGTGAGTACTGAGTAGCTGGAAGAATTGGGTTTCAAATTTTCAAGGTTTTGCTGTACATAACTCTTAACACAAAATATTTGATTAACTGTTAAGAATACCGTCCAAGAATGGTACACTTCCACCACAAACCATATATGTATAAATCTTATTAGAATGCTTGATGTATATATTATGTTTTTCTATTTGTTACTTGAAATGCTTTATTGTATTTTGACTAAGTACTCTTTTATCTCAATTATTTTCTTTGACTGCTATTTACCCCATGAGAACAAGTCTTTACTTAACCTTATTTGGTTACATGTACAGTACAAACAGAAAAGCTGTTGCCTAGATCTAATGCTTGTATGCATGTCTTTTGTTTTGATAATCTTATATCAGCATAGGTAATAGTCTGGATCAATGGCGTGCAAGCATTGGTCTATTCAACAGCAGGTGTATCATCAAACAAAGAGTCAAGGTAAATGTCTCAATGACCTTTATTTTTTATTATATCATTCTTTTACTGAAATGGGCAGCTGGTGCTAGCAACTTATTATCAATAGCATTAAATGATATAGTGTGTACAATATATTTTAAGATAGTGCTTATCCTACTACTTTTGGAAGCTGGTGACGTAGAAAGAAATCTAGGACCTAATACTATTAATAACTCTCTTTCCATTTTGCATTGTAATATTCGAAGTATACGTAATAAATTAGATTATATAACAGAAAATCTGTTAGATTTTGACATATTATGCTTTAGTGAATCCCACTTAGATGCTAACATTAGTACAGAATCTCTGATAATGTCTAGCAAATATGATATTCCTTACCGAAAAGACAGAACAAATCATGGTGGCGGTTTATTAATGTATTTGTCCTGTGAGCTTGCTCATACACGGGTAACAGGTTTGGAGACATTCTGGAATGAGTCACTGTGGGTTGAAATTAAGGTAAATAGGGATATTTATCTTATTGGTTTGTTTTATAGTCCACGCACTGCAGACACCCGTTTCTTCGATTCTCTCAACAAAAATATAGAAAAGGCTTTAGACACCACTAATAATATTATTATTCTGGGAGATTTGAATGAAGATTTATTTAATCAAAATATGCATAACTTGAAAGATGTTTTACTTATCAACTCCCTCCATAATATCATAGCTGAACCAACACGCCAACTTGCTTTGTTAGATCCTATAATTCTTCATGAAGACATGACACCCCTGAATCAAGGTATTATTAAAGTACCATCTGAAATAAGTGATCACTGTGCTACCTATGTCTATTTACCATTTGAATATCCATTACATGGAACCTTCACTAGAAATGTTTGGATGTACAAATTTGCAAACTATGAACTGTTTAATAGGAAAATATCTGAATTTGACTGGTCATGTCTTCATCAAGGTACTGTCAATGAAGCAAGTTCATTATTTACAAATGTTTTTATTGAATTTGCTAAATTGTGCATACCAAATAAAACAATTGTAGTGAGAGAAGACGATAAACCATGGTATGATTCGGAAATTAGGAGAAATTCAAGGAAAAGAGACAGGATGAAAAAATCAGCTTTAAAATCAGGTAACCCTAATGACTGGAACAAATACAAGTATTATAGAAACAAGGTAAATAATCTAAAAAAGCATGCAAAAGAATCTTTTTATAATAACTTAGATATCATTGTTTCAGACTTTCAAAATAATGATAAACGTAAATTTTGGAAAGTAATTAGACATTTTGTTAAAAATAATAATTCATCATCTTCTATCCCTCCTTTATGTTCTACACTTCCAAATGGTGAAAACCAATGGCATTTTAATGATCAGGACAAAGCTAATTGTTTGAATGACTATTTTGCTTCTATTTCAACTGTAAATGATGAACATACCCAGTTACCTCCTTTTTCAAAGCTTACCAATAACTCTCTCTCTGAAATAAACTGCACTGAACATGAAATACAAACTATAATAGAAGTTCTCAATCCTAACAAAGCAAGTGGTGATGATGGCATTAGCCATAAAATGCTCAAGGGTGTCTCTAAATCTGTTTCCAAACCCCTATGTATTTTGATGAATAGATCATTTAGTGAGGGTATATTTCCTGATACTTGGAAGCTTGCAAATGTTATTCCTATCTTTAAAAAGGGAGATAAATCTCAACCTTCCAATTACAGGCCAGTAGCACTTTTGAGCTGTATTGGGAAATTGCAGGAAAGGATTGTTTTTAAAAATTTGTACAACTTTCTCTTAGACAATAACCTATTATACAAGTATCAATCTGATTTCTTACCACACCACTCAACAGTTTTTCAGTTGATTGATATTTTTCATAATATATGCCAAGCTTTTGATAATAATATGTTTTCTTGTATAGTGTTCTGTGATGTTTCAAAAGCATTTGACAGAGTCTGGCACAAAGGTCTTTTGTTTAAGCTGAGGCAAAATGGTATTGAGGGAAAACTTTTAGAATGGTTAAACAGTTATTTAAGTCAGAGAAAGCAGAAAGTTGGTTTAAAATCATGTTTTTCTGGCTTAAAATCTATATTTGCAGGGGTGCCTCAGGGATCAGTTCTAGGGCCTCTTTTATTCTTGGTCTATATAAATGATATAGCTAAACATCTTCTTAGTTTGACAAGGCTATTTGCAGATTACAGTTCACTTTTTTATTCTGCAGCACATATTGCTGACATTGCTGGTATTATTAACCATGATCTGCAGCTACTGACTAACTGGGCTAAACAATGGCTGGTTACATTTAATCCACTGAAAACAGAGGCTGTCTTATTTACTCTTAAAAAGCTTGATTTCCTTCCACAACTTGTTTTTGATAATATCCCAATAAGCTTTGTTGATAGCCATAAACATCTGGGTGTTACCTTAAGTAGCAATGGGCAGTGGCATTCACATGTTGAAAATATTGTAAATTCGGCAAGTAAAATTTTAGCATTAATGCGTAAACTTAAATTCTCTATTAGCAGAAATGCCCTCAACCAGATGTATATGTCCTATCTGCTTCCTGTTGTTGAGTATGCATCAGTGGTATGGGATGGATGCTCTGAACGGGACTCTCAAACACTTCAAAAGATACAAAATGAAGCAGCACGCCTTGTAACAGGACTTACTAGATCTGTATCGTTAGAAAACCTGTACAAAGAGTGTGGATGGTTAACTCTATCAGAAAGAAGACAACAACATAAACTTTCATTCATGTATAATGTTAATGCTGGCTTAGTGCCATCATATATCTCAGATTTAATCCCTCCATTAGTCAATGAAATTTCAGATTATCCCTTGAGAAATAATAGAAACATCTCTCTTCCTTATAATAGGACGACCATTTCACAGAAATCATGCATACCTTCATCCATTAGATTATGGAATGGCCTTGAAGATGATTTTAAAAACTTATCAACTTTAACTACCTTCAAAAAACATGTAATCTCTAAGTTCAACAAGTCATACATTCCATCATACTTTACCTTTGGAAATAGATATATATCAGTCTTACATGCACGGCTCAGAAATAGGTGTAGCAACCTAAATAATGACCTTTATATAAATCATATACGTGATAACCCTCTTTGCGACTTGTGTGGTGTGGTAGAGGACGCCATTCACTACTTCTTCCATTGTAGAAGATACACAATTGAAAGACAGGTTTTCAACGATACAGTGGTAATGTTACAACCCCTAAGCATTAATTTAATACTTTTTGGCAATGAAAACTGGAATTTGGAAACCAACATAGTCTTGTTCAGAGCAGTCCAAAGGTACATACAGGTTACTAAACGTTTCAATAATATTTAGACTCCTTGTTTGAAAACATCATATTACGTGAATACCAACTAAACTATGTATTATTGTTGAGCCCATGGGGTAGTCATAATAGCAGTCTAGTATATATTTTTTTTTCATAGTCATTATTATATTTCTTACATTAATATATACTTATCTACTTACTATTGTATCATCCTATTTCATTTGTCTTTAGTATACTTAATATACATAGTTATTTTTGTTATTTACTTCTGTATACTCATATTATTCTTTCTGTCTACTATTTACTCATTTATTTACTTATTTATTTATTTATCTTTTTTTTTTATTTATTTATTTTTATTTTTATTCATTTATTTATTTATTCTGATATGTTTCCAATATATGTTCCTAACTTATTTGCTTTGTTAATTAGGTGTGTATAACACAAATGCATTTGTATATATATAGCCATGTTTATTAGCTATTATGTATGTTTAAAATGTAGGGGAAGGGTCGTAACTAATGTTGTGAGAACTTGTGACCCAACCCCGTTGCTGTATATATTTGGCAATAAAATATGTTTAAACTAAACCACTCTGGATCCGCCCATAGCAACACAACCTTATGCTATGAGCACCTCCTAGGAAACTCTGTTATTAGTTCGTTTCTACGCCAAAGATCTTTGGTACCGTTTCCATGTTAATTGTGCGTCTTTTCGGCCATCATATCACCGGTACAGTAGCATTACTGAAGAAATGGATTCAATTTTTGGAATGTTCATGGAATCATGAATACTTCGGGCTCTTGCAAAGTTAGCGTGAAGCCCTTCGGGTTTCACTAACTTTGCAATAGACCCTAAGTATTCATGATTCCATGAACATTGAAGGGTTTCACGCTACCTTTCCAAGAGCCCGAAGTATTCATGATTCCATGAACATTCCAGAAATTTGAATTTATTACTTATTCATGTATTTACATTTTATATTGTCAGTCAAATCTAACTTGGCTGATTTATCAGACATAACGTAGGGTTTGGAATAGCTAAAACGCCAAATTTTCTCGCTTAACGTCATGGCGATAAGTGTTCAATGTCACGCAGACGTCAGTAAACAAGCAACGTTAATGGATGGATTTTACTTTAGCCCGCTCAAATGGCGCGTATGTGGGTGTGGCGTAAATCGATTTGTTCATGAAGTATGAACCACATCTCAAATGTAAAGGTTCATTTAAAGACTCGCAGTGGAAATGTAAATATTATTACATAACTTGAAAACCTTACAGTTTTGGACAAATTGCAGACACTCTGAGTATTGTCATACATTCCAGAATTGTCATTTGTGTGGAAATGCATTATATTGCGTGCGTGCATGCTTCAGTTTATTTTTATTGAAAAAAATGGGGAATCTGTAACCATTTACATAATGTGCGTTTTATTTGTTTTTGCACAACGTTCTCCTCGTAATAAACAATTATTATCTATATGAAAAATCTCTGGCAGCTACATGCAAGAGGCCATGTTAGTCTTCTGTGTTTCGTTGCCAGACAAATTTGTTCGCAGTCATAGTGCTGTCAGAAGAAATGATTTGAGTCATTTCATGAGATTTTGTTTCTTACTTAAGTATATATATATTTTTAAATCTATGTGCAGCTATCTAGTGGGCTATATACCTAAATCTTTGCTTGTGCCTTCACTGCCTTGTACTGGTTCAACAAAGGAAAACGTCCCGAGTATAAACATTTAATGTGAAAACAATATGGTGATCCAGCTTGTTTTCATTCCGCTTTTTAACTCTTTGCCTACTATTTTCTCGTCTACTGATAACCTTTGGAAACAGTTTGAAAATAGATCAGCCCCTACAAAACGTTGAGCCTGATCTGGATCCAAACTGTTTCACATCCTGATGGTATTCCTGATTTTTCTTTTTGGAAAAGGTTGATTTTGAAAATAAAAACAGCAGACGATAACATTGCTGCTAATTTTATCATTTTTGCGCTAACTTTTTTGAGCTAAAAAGCATGTAGGCAATGAGTTAACTCATATAAGCCCAGCAGGCAAACCGTGCAGACCCAGATCAAACGCCGCAGAACGCGGGGCCAGTTGTGGATTCTTATAGGTAAGTTAATTGGTTAATCTGAAAGGACCAATGTATTCACTTTGTATATCTTCAGAACTGGAGTTGGAATTAAAGTTTCCTTCACAACCTAATAGGAACTCGACCAACCGGTCTGTTGTTAACAAACATTGTTAATTCATATGCAGCATCAACAATTATGGACATCAAAGCAAAAGACTTGCATACTGTTCTCTAAAACAGTATCTGGGCCCAGAAATACAATCGCCCTGTAAGGGAACAGCAACCTATGGATGACAGTCATTTTAGGCTGAGTGACGTCACACAACCCTAATCAAATATGCACAAACAGAATAACTAGTTTCCTGCTACTCATTGTAACTTTGTTTGCATTTTATTGATTTTTCTGTTGAAAATAGTTGATTTTGAAAAAAATCTGCACATTTTGCGATGAAATTGGGAATTTTCAAATGATTGGATTTTTAAATTTTATTCAAAATGGCACCCCCTTTGGCTGATTAGATGTCAGAATTTTGATTTTTGGGTTGCTATAGCTTTCTTATTTTACATCTGATTTTGATCGAGTTTACGGCAGCTTGTATGGTATAATAAGGGCTTGCAATTTAAATTCACTTGCATTAAGTGTTGCTGTCCCCTTTAAGAGTATTATAAGTATGCACTGAGTTAAGTATTGGTATTTCTTCATGATATTTTAAATATTTAACAAATAGCAAGGTGCGTTGCAGTGCATATAGTCAAAGATGGCATTGTGATCACAGAATTCATGAAAAACTTTAGAAATTTGAAACATATGTGTTCGTTCCCTTAACCTCAATGCATAACGGGAGAAATGTACTTCTGGGCCCTGGTTAGTGGTCTTTCAAACCACGCATTGTTGTATTCTCTGGCGAGACTGCTTGTATTGCGCTGATCTAAATCTTCGCATTTGCGTCTGGACAGGTTCACCAATTGTATTAGTAGCAATGCCAGCAATGCCATCGCTTGACGAAAACTTGCTGATTTACGAATAGCAACGCTGAGAGAAAACGTGGCTTTGCTGTATGCGAACAAAACAGGTGCAGATCAGACTGCGCATTTGCGCAGTCTGATCAGCTCCTTTGTTTTTCGCTACATGAGAGGTATGATAGCTAAACACGCAACATTCAAGTCTAAAGGATTTGGCTAGTCTATGTAGCTAAGTAACCAACTCTTCGCTCATATATCAACACTACTTTTTCATGTTCTTGGTAGAAAGTAGACCTATGTCATTGTCACAAACAGGAAGCTCACTAGCACAAACAAACCTGTCGCCTTTCGCTCGGTGCACACTGGGATTGAGCCGCCATTTTTATTAAAAATATATTTTGCGATCACTGCTTGCATGACTCGGAATATTGACTAAAAGAGAAATGATTAACTGTCAAAAACTTAACTTTTTGCTATTTTTAACAATAAATTATGTCACTACAGCAGTGCGAGAATTGAACGAAACTAGCCAAATATCGCTAGTTACCCATGATGCAAAGGGCGAAATGCGAGAGATCTAGATGAGGTATCGTCAGGTCTCGCGAGAATGGACCTTTATTCTTGTCATTACCAGCACTACCGAATGGAAGACGAGACGACCGAATTGAAGGATCACGCTGTATTAATAGACTTTTCGCTTACTTTAAAGGCGGCAACTTTAATATTCATACCAGGGCGTTGTTCGGCTATTTCATCTGCTAAACAAGGGAAATCAGGTTCTATTTATAATTTGGTGAAGAATTAATTAGTTGTTTGGGCAGCGCAAACGTGTGTGCATTTCATGAAAATCCTAACCGTATACACACTGAACTCACATTTATTAACCCTTAAAGCGCATAATCACAAAATGTATGTTTTTGTCGTCCACTGAACTATTTGAAGCCTCATAGATAAGCAGTGTTGACCCAGTTCAGACTGCTCCTGTAGGAGCAGTCTGATTTGGGTCCACAATGCTCGCCTCCCTGCTTATTTTAAATAGACATTTTCAGATGCAGTTATTTTGCTGGCGTTTTAAGGACTAAATAATGACTGAGGTGGTGGCACTAGATGATAGTTACTTTTGAATAAAACCACGCCTCCTTTTCAGCTTTTACCTATGCCTAAGGTTGACTAGTCCTTATTACGCATTCATGAGGCGCCGCCTTTACAGTAAGCGAAAAGTCAAGTAATGAATATGCACATGGCCTAAAGAGACATAGTCCGTGCGTGACATTGTGAGCACCCGGTAAATAAGTACTTGTCCATGAAGAGAAGGGGGCGTAAACAAAAATCTATCAGGACCAAGTTTATGGTCGAACGTCCTTATCCCTCAACCCTGCTCAGAATGTATTAATAAATATGTCTCATAAATGCGTACAAGATGTGCTAAATATATAACTTGGTGCAGAACGAGTTGGTTACTCGTAAATAAGAAGTTACATGCTATTTAGTCTTGGAGTTGTCTTTAAATCTTGGCAGAAAAAAAAGGCTTAGTCGGGTGTCTAAATATGTTGCAGTCAACGACCCGACCACTGGGCCAGAACTATGCGTATAGTATGAACAGCTTGAATAACTTTCAAAATGCTCCAGCTTCATATTCTTTGACTTTTCGCTTTCTGTAAAGGCGGCGCCTCATGAATGCGTAATTAGGACTGGTCAACTTTAGACATAGGTAAAAGCTGGAAATGAGGCGTGGTTTTATTCAAAAGTAACTGTATCATCTTGCGCCATTATCTCAGTATAGACGCAAAACACATTATTTAGTCCTTAAAACGCCAGCAAAATAACTGCATCTTAAAATATCTATTTAACATAAGCATAGATGCAAACAATGTGGACCCAGATCAGACTGCTCCTACAGGAGCAGTCTGATCTGGGTCCGCACTGTTTGTCTATGAGGCTTCACATATTTTAGTGGACAACAAAAAAGTACATTTTGTGTTTATGCGCTTTAAGGGTTAATAAATGTGAGTTCAGTGTGTATACAGTTAGGATTTTCATGAAATACACGCACGTTTGCGCGGCTCAAAAAGCTTATTAACTCTTTATCAAATTATAAATACAACCTGATTTCCCTTCCTTATCAGATGAAATAGCCGAACCACACCCAAATATGAATATTAAAGTTGCCGCCTTTACAGTAAGCGAAAAGTCCAGTAATATTTCGATCGATTGACCAAAATATAACCCTTTTTAACAGCTAGGTACGCAACTGCAACCACCACGCAATGACTGCCTGTTCGAGTACAGTGATTCTAGCTATACTGACGGACTTCATTTACGCAACACTAACTTCCCATTATATCTTCTAAAAGACAGTTGAATGTAAACTTCCTTTGCTTCGATAATGTCATCATGAGTTGGTTTCATCAGCAAACACTTTAGTTTTAATTGTACAACTAAACCTGGTTACTTTACTGCTTCGTATTTTAGGTCACTGAAACATTTCTAAAGTAGAGGAGATTATAAGCCATCGAATGAAAGGGTACAAACAGATAAACGTCAAATAAGCAAATGGGCTGTAACGCCGACCTGCTAAACAATATGAGAGTGATTCCTCGATGACTTACGAAGTTCATGACACAAATTTGATGCTTCTCGTGTTTCCTAAAATCTTTCACTGATAACATTTTGTCACATGAAACAATTGACCCCTAGCTATAAACTTTACATTTTCAATGCGTTAAATTCATTTTAATTGGACACATTCTTTATATGTTACTTAAAAATGAACACTCTTAAAATGATCGTTTTGCCTTCTTTTTTTGAAACATATATTAAAGCTGCCATCCAAGTGTTGCAATTTGTTAAGTCCGTCAGTATAGAATATTGAAATATTGCATAAAACAAGTTTAGATATGGGCCTCGTCGTGACAAAATCTGTCTTTGGGGTTTCTGAAAAAGCGAGACTCAACCAGTCTCCTCAGCTACAGAGACTAGCTAAAAAATTGAAATTTCGCTTGTAGCAAGCATTGATATTGTACTATACTAAACGCGAATAACAAAGGCGCTGATCAGACTGCGCGGATGCGCAGGCTGGTCTGCGCCTGTGTTGTTCGCTAATCCCCGAAGACAGGTTTTCTCGCGTTGCGGCCCATATTATCCTCTCCAAAAAGCAACAAAGTCAGGTTTTCTCGTGAAGTAGCCCATAATCATAGTAAGTTGTAAATTCATGCGCACGGCATAGATAAATAATTCCGATAAGCATATGTGTGTGAACTCTCAGAAATGCAATATAGATGCTACATGAGATGAGCACGGCAGGTATCTTCTTATCATAGAGCAACAGACTGTTTTCTTATAACTACTTACTAGCATAATGCCGTCAGAAATTAATTGTGGAGAAACCAGAGAACACGGTCAATTAACAGAGTTCTAGATAAGGGATTTTAAACACGCAATCGGACCAGCGCATGGGATTTTGGTATTTATCGCATTTGCGCAAAAACCTTTTTTAAACGCACATGCTGACGTAACCAGCGGGACTGAGGTCTAAATTTTGTGTTGAATCACGGTTGAGTGTTCTATTATGCGAGCAGCTAAGGCTCCGGCGGGTCTGCGCATTTGCACATGCTTGTCTGATCCATCGTTGCTGGGCAATGCGATTTAGTGCCAAAATCTGATTGTGCTCGCTCAGTATGATGACTTTTACTTTTTTCATGAATGCACAGTTCTTGAGATTTGGGTACTTATTGCATAAGCATGTGTGGATATCTAGTTTGGGCTTTTTGACTTTATGAGGCCTGAACATTTATCTACATCCCTATTTTGTGTGTGCAAGAAGCGAAGGCTTTGTCGAAGGCGTGCTTTTGCGCAAGCCCGCCAGAGCATTCGCGGCTCAGTACCAAACCACGTGAACGTTCGTCTCTGAAAACATTGTGACGAATGTTTTCATTGCAAAATCCAAAAGACAAAACTGCCTTATATCTAGGGTTACGGATTGTGCGTCCCGATTTTAGGCTTTAATGTTGCGACATTACAAAGGATGGAAAATCCAACCAGAATGTGAATAAATTATTGTCCCACAATACACGAGATTATCACGATGGGAAATGAAAACTTAGAAAATAACACAGGAAGTGAATCCATTGTTGATCCAAAATGAACCATTAAGCGTAGAGAACTTATCGTGCAAGTGGGATCATTGAAACAGAAATCACTTTACTTGACCATCAAGCCATTACACTTTTGCACGCAGAGGCGGATCCAGGATTTCTGGAAAGGGGGTTCATAAGTATAAAGGCGTGGGGTTCACTTTGCTGATTTTATATCTAATTTTTCTTAAATATCCCATGAAAATGAAATAATTTGGGATCTGAGATCAACTCACTGAGACCAAATTATTTCACTTTTATAGGACATTTAACAACCGGGGTGTGGAGGCGGGGGGGGGGGGTCGAGCGAACCCCCTGAGCCCACTTTGGATCCGCAACTGGTACCTGGTAACTCTTTTCTGTTTTGGTAAGTTTCGCCTGAAATGAACCTGTGCAAGCAGGAACCCAAACCAACTATTTGACTTTGCACCCAGCGATGATTTCGAACAGCCGACGCAGCAAATACGTTTCCTCACTGATTAGTGGGATCCTTAGCTACCCATTTACCCAAATTAACGCCACAATCACTGATTTTCCCATCAATTTCACCCAGGCCATTTTTGTCAAGCTATGCATTAGATTAACGTTGGATCATATTTTTTTCAGAATTTCATATTTTCAGAAAGTAAGGGCTAAATAGACCTTTGCTTTTATCTCACAGAAAAATAAAGCCGCTGTGCGATTTCATTCGTTGAATGATTGCTTTATGTCGATATGCTTTAGCTGGACAGTGACGTATATTAGATTATCTAATATAGGTCACTGAGCTAGATGATAACCGAAAAACACAAAAAATCGACAATAAATGTTCTACACTCATGAACACTTCGATGATCTGAAGTTCCAGAAAAAAGTTTCTTGTTTCAATTTTTAGCCAGCACTATGGAAATTTGGTACGTATCCCATTGTCGAGCAACAAAGGCTCAGACGAGCCAGCACAAATGCAGACACACAAAGTATAGGTGTTGATGAATGACTCTAGCCCCGCTGGATACGTCAGCGTGTGCATTTAAAGGAGGCTCATATGCGATAAGTACCAAAATTTCGTGTGTTGGCCCAATTTTTTTGAATCTAACTTTTTAGGCAAACTTGTTATCATTTATTTGAAAAAAGGATGTCTACATTACACTAATCTAAACTCTAAGTTAGTGAAATCATGTTATTTAAGAATCATTTCTTGGAATCATGAATATGTCGGGTCTCTTGCAACGTTAACTTTGCAAGTTCATGATACCAAAAATTGAATTTATTGCTTTGATTTCCCTGTTATTACAAATTCATTTTCAAAGGTAAATGTGTTCTGGCCTTTGTCAAGATATCATATATCCACAAAAACATGCTATGTATATCCTGTAGATCTGAATCCAATTTCATGAAAATTAAAAAGCAGTAACATTGCTATTTCTAACCTTTTATGGATGTAGGTCAGGTTTTGCAAAATTAATAGTTTTGTTGAAATGAATCAAGACTTTCACAGATGGATGTTGCTTTTAAGTCTACTTATACCTTTCTTACACACAAAATGTGAGACAATTTGAAATGATTGGATGGTTGGGAATGCATACCATCGTGGCACCACAGGACCAAGATGTCCCGTGTCACTACTTCATGTCCTGCATAGCATTGATGAAGAAACAAGATATCCTAACAATAAACGTGTAAAAACGAGAAGAACAACCATTTCCTTTACATCCCAACTGAACTAGAGTAACCACTTTTTGGTGCCGTGACCAGGATAAAGTCTAACAGAGACTGATAAGTGGTATCATAGAACAATTTTTTCTACATGAACAAGTGAGGTTCAGACACCAAGTTGTATGCCTAGAATACAGACGTCAAGAGACCCAGCTAGCTAAAGTATAAATGTTACTCACTGATTAGAATAGGCATCAGTTTTATTGAACAGAATGAACAGAGAAGATTTAATCATTGAATTAGCAATATCTGTGTGGTCAAGAGTTTCTGTGAACAAAATAGTTCATTTAACCAAAGGGTTCGACAGGGGGTAAGTTTTGTGAACTGGGTTTTTAATAAACTTACACTTATAATATCATGGATATGAGGTTCTTCTCCTGTATGAATTGACTTGGTATGAAGTCCTTCTCCTGTATGAATTTACATCAGTAATAATGTTAAATATTAAGCATAACGTTGGTAAGACATATTTTTAACGTTAGAAACTAAGACTAGGTAAGTAGAGTTGTCACCATATTGTATCATTTCGGGTAAATTTATTATGCAAGCACTTCATTACATGTAAATAAGAATCGTTGAACATACTATCAAAGTTTGCTGTTATTTTGTGTGCCAAATCATAATCGGGAAAAGCACTGAAACATATTAACTTCTTACAATAAAAATACTGGTGTGGTCATTCAATATGAAGTCAGTATTTGAGTATGTTTTACACTGAAGCATAATTATTGTATATTTTACATTTCGATGAATTAGGACCTTAAGTTAAAAAAAAATGTTACCTTTTCTTGATTTTCATGAACTTTGGTGAACATATTTAAAAATATGTGGACATTTTTAGTGTTGAAATGGTGTCTTTACAAAGATCGGAACATGTTAAAATTTGAATTCCAAATATGACAGAATACAAAACATACAGCTGGAATATTTGGGAACAGTGACATAAAATGACTGCCCGTGTACTATCCAAATACAAACAGAGCCATTTATAGTTTCAACGAACATTTCAGCGTTAGTTACATGGTATGCCAATTACTGTATGTTTATAACAGCGTACCCTCAGGTATGGGCGTGATATCATACATGACGTCATAAACCGACAATGGAATTGCATAAAAAGCAAATGCACGATACATATAGAAGTCATTCACTAGGCAATAAATCAGCGTAATATCATCAAATTCTACGCGTGGGCAGACTCCAATGTTAATTTCCAATACCTTGTAAGAGCCCCTTTGGTGTCATTCATGTGGCTATGAATGGTTGCAAAAATCTAAAAATCCATTTAAGCTTGCTTCGAAAATGTAAATATATGATAATTAGAGATTATCTCATGGCATTTAGGTTATCATCGAAGTATCAGCCAGAGACCCCATTATCAGCCCGAGAGCTTTAGCTTGAGGGCTGATTATGGTCGAGGGTTGATACTGAGGGCGATAACCAAAACCCCATGTTATAATCTGTTTATCACATATTCTAATTCACTATTTCAATGCGTTTTACGTAAAAAAAGCAAGTAAAACAGAGGAATGGCGAAAATTTTGCGTTACGTCAAGCCACTTGTTTACATCTGACGTCATCAAATGATCAACGTTACGTGTCGGGCATGATAGCCTCTCTCCGTTCAAAATACATGACTTCCGGTTATCATCACGGCAGGCTGATAACCAGTTGGCGGAAAACAACTTATCGCATATGCAGACTTTGGGTTATCACGGCAAAAAGTGTCCTAACTATGTGATAACTAGAGATTATCTCATGGCGTTTTGGTTATCGACCGAAAAGTATCAACCCGATACCCTATTATCAACCCGAGAGCTTTAGCTAGAGGGCTGATAATGGTCGAGGGTTGATACTGAGGGCGATAACCAAACCCCCATGTTATAATCTGTTTATCACATATTTCATTTTACTATTTTAACGCATTTGATGTACAAAAATGTAAATAAAGCAGAGGATTGGCTTTTATTTTGCGTTACGTCACGCCACTTTGTTTACATCTGAAGTCACCAAATGATCAACGTTACGTGCCAGGCATGATAACCTCTCCGTTCAAAATGCATGACTTCCGGTTATCATCACGGCGGGCTGATAACCAGATGGCGGGAAAGAGCTTATTACATATGCAGACTTTGGGTTATCGCGGCTAATAGCGTCCCGAATATGTGATAATTAGAGATTATCTCATGGCATTTTGGCTATCGCCGAAATATCAACCCGAGACCCCATTTTCAGCCCGAGAGCTGTAGCTTGAGGGCTGATAATGGTCGAGGGTTGATACTGAGATCGATAACCAAAACCCCATGTTATAATCTGTTTATCACATATTCCATTTCACTGTTTCAACGCGTTTGGCGTTAAAAATGTAAGTAAAACAGATGAATGGCGTACATTTTGCTTTACGTCACGCCACTAGTTTACATCTGACGTCATCAAATGATCAACGTTACGTGCCGGGGATGATAACCTCTCTCCGTTCAAAATACATGAATTCCTGTTATCATCACGGCGGGGCGGGAAAGAGCTTATCGCATATGCAGACTTTGGGTTATCGCGGCAAATAGCGTCCCGAATAGGTGATAATGTACAGTGGTATGACTGAAATCTGTTGAAAGCGACGTTAAACGCCAAATAACAGTTTAATTACAATCATTACTAAAAACTCAGATACTACGGTATAATCTTTCCAACCTCTCATTGTGTTTTAACACTGTTTCATGGAAAAGATGCTTCCGTTATATAAAAAGGTGGTATTGTATTCTCAATTGCTTCAAAAACAGAGGCCTGGCTCTTTGAGTTATAATTAACATAATTAATAGAGCTCTGTAGCACTAAATAACTTTCACATTGTGTGCTTCTAACACGGAGGCTGTTCGAGCCTAATGAAAAGGGAAATAATATTTTCCTACACACGAGCCGTGCCATGAGAAATTCATAGTTTATGCTCAGAGAGTTTGTGTCATCAGTTAAGATAGTCTTTAAACATGTGTGCACAGCTATCCGTCCGGGCTTAATGTTTTGTTTTTGATCTGAGCCTTCATCTATATTCAAACTTTTTGAGTGCGATCAGCGAAGACTCGTGCGAGACTGCGCAATTGCGCAGGCTCGTACGAGTCTTTGCTGGTCGACTTTTCATGTGAGATCGGGTGTGACTGACTGTTTTCGGTTATGATGTCGGTGTGCTGCGGTCCCTTCGCACTAGGCATATACAGCACTCATGGCACAGATCGGGTGTGAGATAGCATAGGCTTATATATCCACAGAGTAAAAGCTTCAAGTCACCATGAACAACGATAAATCTGGTCAGTCGACGTCAGCATACACACCGGCAAAACTCTTCACAGGTTGTTAGTAATTTGTACATCTCCAATGTATCTTGATCCAGATCAGTTCATCTTACAGGCATCATTTACCATGTTTACCTGAATATCTCATTGCCTACTAATGTCGTTTATTGAACCTTACCAAACAGTTTGGATCCAAACTATTTGTCACAGTGATATGGCATTCCTCAAGGAATTTTTCGAAAAAGTTGATTTTGATAAAAAAAATCAAATAAAAAATCAGCAGACGACAAAAAAGCCGGCAAAATTACCCAATATGCAAAGAGTTTTGTTTATTTGATTTGATTCTTTACTTGCCATCAACAATCTTTCAGTTAAGCAGGGACGGGTCTTCCTGGGTTGAACCAGTACTAAGCTAGGATAAATGTGTCTTGCTCAAGGACCACAACACAGTGACACCGGTGAGGCTCGAACCCGCGGCCCCTCGGTCTCGAGTCAAGCACTCTACATTGAGCAACTGCGCTCCCTGATGCGAAGAGTTAGTTGGACGTTTGAGCTTCTCAAATAAACATCAAAACAATGAACTGGTGCTCAAATGAATCGTCCAGCTATGATAATATTGAGTATCAAAACACAATATGGTCAAACGCATGGGACTTAGGTACGTATTGCAGAACCTTCGCTTCTCGCATGCATTCGAAGTATGATTGTAGATGAAGAATTTTTCAAAATTCAGCTTAGAATATTTGTAAGTTTAGTAACAAACGTTTCAGAAACTAGACATCTTTGTTGAGATCTTGTCAGCCTCTCAAAGACTTTGTCATTTGTCAGTGAGTTCACACCGAGTTTATCTTTGCCGCATCCATGCCATCTCAAATGCGTTATTAGCCTTGAAACTGTGACGAGATGGCTCACTTGAGCCGTCACATTGGCCTCAGTGTACTAAAAGCAATCATTTTAATACAAATAACGTTTCAACTAAATGTTTATTTGAAAAGCAAAGGCGAGAGAGAGTAGTAAAATACTCATTCACAGACTCAGAGATTGGAAGGTTTAACCATTTTCTCTAGGCGCGGCCTGTTGTAGAGCCAGCTGTAGAAAGCGCATCAATGACACCGTAGGTTACACCAGGTCTGTTGTCAATGGGGTCCTAGGGAACATGTTGCTATCACCAACAAATCGCGATAGTCCAGGGATCTTTAATTAAACGATAAAAATCCAGTTGTATTTTTATGTAATATTACAAAATACCATTATCACACCTGGGTCGAACCTGCAGTGTGCGAATACGATTACGCGCTTGCACTTCCGGTTTCAATTTCCGCCTAATTACCCCCAAGGAGCCTCCGCCGATTCCACTCCGTAGAGTTGGCTTTATCCTATATGGTAAATGAAGAAGCGCCGCCCCTCCTCTCTAGGAGTCTGCGCGAGTGACGTCACCTGCGCGAGCTATGCATGATAAATTTGATGGTTGCTTTTCACTTTCGTAGCTCACTTCACATAGCCCGGTCGTGATTAGTTGTGTATTGGCGTTGGCCTGGATACAGTGAAAGAACTCTCAGGTTGTAGTAAATAACAAAGACAGGTACGTTGACTTTATTGTTTTTGATAAAAAGTAAGTTTATGCAGAATACAGTATACAGAAGTATAACGAAGATGAAATAAAGTTCCATCTTTATTCTAAAACTCACGGAAACTATTAATCGGAACTTGTTTAAATAAAAAAGTATTTGCTGACCATAAATATTTTTTGCTAATGAATCTTAAACCATCAGTTATGGCTTTAGAATCATCAGCAAATAATATTGATGGCTTTAGAATCATCAGCAAATGTTTTCTAAGGCACAGTTTGGTAGCTTAAACTGATTTATTGTTTGCTGTTTTCATTACCACGATTCAACTGAACGGCCATATTTATAGTGCGTTATCAGCGGAACGATACACTTTTTATATCTCTCGCTTTGCATGTTTAGCTCAGATGATGTGTTGTTCAAACATCCCCTGTCGAATTGCTCACCCCCTTTATATGTGAAATGTGACCAAAATACTATGTAAAATGGCGTCAAATTAGGCAATTTTGGTACATTTTGCATATTGTTTTAGTATATTTCGTTTGAACCGCACACTGGGGAGCGTTTATTTGTCTAATTATGTTATTTGACACAAGTCGTAAGCACTTAAATATGAAAAAGTCATCTGGGAATGTCAAGGTCACCCACTAACGTATAGTTAAACCGTCAAATTTCATGGAACTGGATACTTCTGTATTCTATATTCTAAATATTTAGAGCAATTATATTAAGCAGCCACTTAAGACGCAGTTTTACACCAGTGTCTACTCGGTTTTTTTGTAAGTTACCTTGAGAATGAGAAAAGGAGATATCTCCTTTTAAGCCCAACTTCCTTTTAGAATTTATGCTTAACACGCTAATAGAATATTCAGAATATTAATCTTTAAAAATTGACAAGGCGATCACTGAGACTCGAGTCGCTGTCCATTAGTTTTCAGCGTTTTTCATTCACACATTTTCAGTTTGACAGTAGTTAGTAGCTTACCTGGGCTTTCGCCTCCAAAATGGCGGCCGATACCTGGTTGCTAAGTTGAATGACGTCACGTCATCGTACTTTTTTCAAATGGCGCCTGAATATTTATATATATACCAAGTATCCCTATTGAAACATTGACAAATCGTGAGGAACATGATAAAACAGCGTTTATCATGACCTGCACCGTTTGGTTTTTGCAAGTTATTGACTGAACCCACAATCTCTTAGCACAATATGTTAGAATAATCATTCAACGTGTCCGATTTGATAACTACTTACCGTCTTTTCAGTCGACCAGGATCTACACGATGAATACATATAAATGATTAAGTAATAGTTATACCATGGGTTGTCCGCCTGTACGTGGAGATAATCCACGAGCTTTAGCGAGTGGATTATCTTACGTACAGGTGGAAAAACATGGTATAACTATTTTATACCACCTACATCAGTGTAGACCTTGCACATCACGAGATATTTAGTGCTAAAGTTGGTAAGGGTGGTATAAGTTACTATACTGGTTGGGTTTGAAATCATAATTTGTCATAGCAATCACAACGAAATTCAGTGTGCGGTTACAAGAGCATTCGCACTTCAATATCTGGTCGAATAGTCATTAAAGTACCATATTATTATTAAGTACTTAAATTATAGTTCCTTTACTCTTTGCCAACTAATGTTGTCTGCTGATAACTTTTGCAAAGAGTTTGGGCCCATTTCAGGCTCGAGAACACATCAGGCCTGATGTTATTCTTAATCTTGTGGTAAATTGTAATAAGCGTTTTCAGCTTTTGACTTGCCTGTTTTCAGGCCCTCCCTGTATTTACTAAAAGTTCTTTAAACGCAACTATAGAGAGATATATATGATACTTTATTACTTCCACTTTGCCCAAAATACAGTAAAAAGACAGTTCAGAGGTAGTACATGCTTGTATATGTATGTGCACATATTTACTATTGCTCTATT
The DNA here is from genome assembly GCA_964019695.1 of Loripinus fragilis. Lineage (NCBI taxonomy): Eukaryota > Metazoa > Mollusca > Bivalvia > Lucinida > Lucinidae > Loripinus > Loripinus fragilis. The sequence goes on from OZ026515.1 coordinate 47,135,224, forward strand.
TACTGGTCTGATACCAGTCTAGCTTTGAGTTCTGTTAGTTTTTTTACCTCTTTGCTTGCTGGGTGGCTATGCATTTTTTTGTTGTCTGTCGATTTGTTTGTTAAATAGTTAACGTTCCAGAAATCTACATTAAGAGTGTAAAACAGCTGAGATCCAGATCAGGTCCGAGTTTTGTCGGGCCTGTCCTGGGTTCAAGCTGTATCCGACAAAAAGTTTTAACTACAAGCCAGAAAAAAACAGCTGTAAATGTCGTCTGCTGCAATTAAGCGCTATAACATGCAAATAATATGGACCAAAGTCAGGGGCTTCTAAAGTACAACAACAGACAGCAAGCGAGACGACATTAACATGTTAGGTTAAATGTTCTAAAATTTTGAGCCATATGACTCAGGGGCGGATCCAGGATTTCTGAAAAGGGGGTTCGTGCGTATAAAGGGATCGGGGTTCACTTTGCTGATTTAACTCATTTTTCTTAGATATCCCCTGAGAATAAAATAATTTGGTCTCAATGAGACCAAATTATTTCATTTTCATAGGATATTTAAAACGGGGCAGGGAGGGGGGTTCGAGCGAACCCCAAACCCCTCTGGATCCGCCCGTTCTGTTCTCAAATAAAATGTTTGATATCAGGGCTGCGGAATTCACAAAATGCTTGTCAGAACTTATAGCAAACATGGAAGACCCTGGTCAGACTGCTTCTTCAGACATAGCCTGATATGGGTCTGCACTGCTTGTCTATGTATTTTTAGAAGGCAACTTGTGTTCGAAACTTTAAAAATGAAAGCAGTAAACCAGTGATGCCTCTTTTTGTCGTCTTCTACAACTGTTATCCTTTGCAAAACTACATGTACTTGGACAGATCAGGCCCGACAAGACATCGGGCCTGATCTGGACCCACAACTGCATGGTGCCTTGGTGGCATTCCTGACAAATCAGTATGCAAAAATTTAACCTTTGGGGATTGTTGTATAGTTTTTAAACTTTATAGTCTCATTCTGTGTGATTGGATTCTTATGAGTGAAGCATGAAAATCATGTGGTATTTTCATGCTTTTTTGTGCACAGAAGTATCATGATTGTGTTTTCTGACAGAAGGTATTCATTTCGCGGATTTATTTTTGCCCCATCATCAGAATGTACTGTTGTTCTGGAATCAGTTTACAATTACGGATATAATTAACAACATGTGTTTATCTGAATGACAGATGCTCTGGGCATGCGTTGCGCAGCGGGATGCGCTTTCTGACATATGTGGCCACCAACGGATGTACATATATTATATACAAATTATGCGTATTACGATAATCTGTGATTAGGCTTTCATTTAATGGAAGCCTAATCACAGATTATCGGTTATGCTGACCACGTTCCGTGTCTGCTGTTTTATCCACTTGAGAGAATGTATTATGATAAGCGGCTAGATAAGTTCTGACTGATAAGAACTATTTATGGAACCACATAAATCATATACTTGTCAGTTGTGTATCAACTCTTTTGCACGCTGGGTATTGTTTTTTTTGTGCTTTTCTGTCTTTTGCTGTTTTTCTCTTTTTTTTCAAAATCAAATTTTCAAAAAAGTATTTCAGGAAAACCATTAGAGTGTCAAACACTTTGGATTCAGATCACAAGCCCGACAATTTATCGGGTCTGATCTGGGTTCAAACTGCCAGAAGACGATACTAGCAAGCACGGAGTTAACCGATAGCAAAATAGAAAGAAAATTACTTTAATAATAACCGAACTTTACCACTTTCTAACTCTTACCTGAACTCCATGGCGCATAGGTTTACTTTAGCATATTCACGAAATGTATGCTTGTCCGCCATGAAAAAAGATAGATTGGTCGTGTAACACTTGTTTCATGTTTTTGATTAAATTCGATAATGTGCCAAAATTTTATGGGAAAAAATCCCTTGCATAAACTTGACTTCTCTATTCTAGATACGTTATGATTTTGCGATCAAAGCTTGCTCAGCTTCAGCGACTAGCTTGAATTAAAAGTATATCTATTGAACTGCCTAGGCAGCGACCAACGATTGGGGTGGTCAAAATGTGCATAGTCGAGGGTTGGGGTATACGCTCATTTTTTCTTGTCACGTAGGCTCGGACCCAGTATCTGCTGTTTAACCCTAAAAATATCAGGAATAACCCCCAAAATAATCATTTTTGACCACCCCACAAAAAAATATGGAAATTCAAGAGTATGGTCGCCAAAAATGGGCCAAGCCTACATTAAAATAAGAGAGTACCCCCCAGCCTCTGGGTTTTCATAGGGGCGCAGCCTGATGGCAGTCCTTATAGTTCGCATATAGTTTAACTCAGCATAGGAACCATCTTCTAAGCGCGTAAATCTGTGTGAATAACTGTTAAAAGAAGAAACCTGCAGATTCAGGTATGCTATAATGCATCCGTTGCTAGGCAATAAAGTGCCAAAACTCTGTTTGTAAACTATCGGTTCTTGCTATATATACGAACCATAACATTACTCGTTTTATATTCACAACATATGTAAGCTTCCGGACCACAACCTTCGGGGCCAACAAACGCGAGTTATTATTTAAAGTCCACGTTGATCTACCCATCGGCGCTAGAGATCTAAATTCGGTTTGCTCGTTCCTCTGCGAGTTCAGAGAAATCTGGCGAATCGGAGCCTTCGCTGGTCGCATTTACGACAGAACCAAGATCCAATAGGCTTGCTCATATAAATGCACCAGTCATCGTTCGAGGGAGTGAGGACCCATATAATGATATATGTAATTTCTCTATGATTGATTCTTTAACAAAAACATAAATATTCTTGAAACCTCAACTAGACGGTTTAACCAACGACTTTTGACGCCTTTGAAATATCGTGTATTTGAAAATATTATGAAAAATGGAGCAATTTGAATCAATGTTTTTTTTGTACTGTGGCAATGTACATATTTTCTCGGTACCAAAAAACTCATGAACTGGCACTTTTTATCTTGGAGATGAAACGTGTGTGTATATCTGCTTGGCTCAGCTCTCTTATGAGCTCAATGTTTTTGGTTTTGGCTATTGTTTTACATTCATGAAAAGCACATGGTTAATTGCTAAACCTACCTCAATATTCTGTACAAGAATTTTCTCATTAGGCATATGCTGGCACGTGTAATATATTTGCCAGATGTGTGTAATGATATTAATGTATATGTGCTCGTACTCATCCCTTTATTTATATTTTCTTTGATTGATAAATATTAGTGTTTGCTTTAAGATAACTCATAAATACACAATAGAATCTTTTACCTCTGATTTTTTTTTATTTTGAAAGCCACATCGATAAATACATGTATGGTGGGTTAATACAGTATAACAAAAGGAGACGCCACATAAGGTGGAGTCTATCAGGGTCAGCACTGTTGCATCAGCAAACTTATTTTATTAATATAGATCTATCATAATCCCTCTTTCTATGAAAATGGATAGCTCTAGTCTATGTCACATAGGTTTAGATAAACAAAAATCTTGAGAGTTAAAGGGATAATTCTCACCTTTTTTAAAATGCTTTTAATAAAGAGTTTACAGTATGGCAAGAATAATCCCTAATTAAATGTTTGTGAATGCCCTTCTATTAGCCTGTTATTAATTGCTTTTGCTTCTTAATGGGAGTCTGGTCATTCTCTACACACCAAAACTGGAATCACTTCCACCTGCTTACACACTACCAAAGCAGAATTATAAATCAGTCAAAAGGCAAAAAATAAACAATGTTTCAGAGTAATGCTTTAAGCAGTGTGTGCATTGATGAGTATATTTTGATACTTGGCCCATATTTAATAATTAATTCTAAAATTAAAGTCTTAAAGCACTAATTATTACTATAGCAGACGACATATTTTGTAACTGCTAACAAAAAGACAGAATAAAATCAAATGAAACTTATTGAAAAACAAAATACTTTTCGTTTGACAGTTGTTACATTTTAATTCGCATTGATTTGGCTGTTTATTGTAATTAAAACGGAATACCCATTATCCAATATTGAAATAAAGAAATTGACTGAAAGGTGCCGCTTCAATCATTTGACAGACCAGCATATTGAGGTTAACTCAGGTTAATGTGTGCCAATAGCTGTAAGATGGCTGCTCCCAGAAGGGCTATAAAAGCTTCTGTAATTAACTAACCAGATGGATAAATGATCTGTGAAAATAAAATTAGCCCATAATGAAATATTTGTTTGTGAATAAAGTAAAATGTTAAAAAGCATGAACATACACTTTAAAGTGTTAATATTTTCTTACCCATCAGTTTTTACATATGTTTTGGGTGCTAAAAAATACCGTGTCAACGAGACGGTTCTTACAACATATGTTTTGTTTGAGAAATAAGATTTTTTGTCACACACTCTTAACCTATAAACGTCTGATGCCCTATTTATAACAGTAAATAAAATGGGAAATTCTGTTTGGTAAAAAAGGCCCGACAATGCCAACATGCAAACACAGTGCAAACAGGTTGTGTTTTCTATAGAATAAACAGAAGGAAATCTGCCAAACTCTTGGCACCTGATCACAAGAAACTATAAAAATAGTAGTTTGTTAAGACGACATTCCTCTAAAATTTGCTCAGCCTTCAAATCAGTGATACGGATTTAACCAAATGGTATTCATGTACTAAAGCAGAATTTAAAACCTTTAAAAAGTACTCTAACACTCCACTCCAAACCTCAACTCCAGGTTTTATACTAGATCATTAATTAAAAAACGTGAGCATCTTCAGCTGTTATATTTTACTTGCAACCCCATGTTATGAATAATGAATCATCCTCATATTATATACAACCAAACAGGTGGGACGAACTAATAAGGCATAAATGGGTTACCCAGTCGTGTACTTCTTCCTGAACACACTCCTTCACATTAGAGCCAGCTTCCTGTGAGGGCAATTTGTAACAACTCCATGTTTGTTTGAATCACAGTTAACAAGTTTTAAATCATGTCTGGACGTTTAACTGGTAGAACCAGTACTAAGAACTGAGGATAAAGTGTCCTTACTCAAGGACACAACACTGCATCGACGAGGGGAATCGCACACATGACCTCTAAATTAGGTAATATTGAGCTACGGTGCTCCCCAGAGGAGCTGCATGTCTTAAGGATGTAGTTTTTTTGTGTTTCTTGAGTCTTAGTTGTTAACCATATTGATAACAAAATTGATTTTCGACACAAGCATGCAGTGCACAAATCTATGAACATCCTTTTGGTTTATAGGTAGCAAATATACCGTAAATTACCTAAAGTGACGGTTTTATAACCCTAGCGAAGGCCACACTATTTTTGGGGACACCCTAAAACGCTGAATTTTCTGCTGAATTCAGCAAGTTGCTGATCAGCTAAAATACCCTAAAACACTGAACTGCTGATTTTCTTTATTTAATATGTTTTGAACTTTGTTATGCATAATTATTTGAAGACTTTATGTTTTTTATGTTTATTCATGTATTAAATTAGTACTTTGATGATAAAATAGTGTTTTGTTTTTAATTTTTCTGTGGTTTGTTGGACGATATTAATTATTGTTTCTTTGTAGTTTAAAAGTCTTTTCATTTATTCAAACGAAACTTTGTTGATTGATCATTGAATACAAATTGATGAATTGATTGGATAACTATGATTATTTGTTTGTTTTCCCTTAAGGTACAGCAAATGATTAATGACCATTAAAACCCTTGATTACAGGGTCCAATTAAAGTTTTGCATTTTTTAATTAATTGACCAATCCAATAAATTAAATAATTGTATCAATTAATATATTCATTTATGAGACGCAACATGAGATTTCAAACCATGCGGTATTTGCACCCAGCAAATGCTCAGATCAGCATGCGCACATGCATAGTCTGGAAAGAGATTTTGCTGGTCGCTTGAATGTTTTATGACTGTTCAGGTACACGCCGAACAATATTTGGAGTTTCTAAGCTTCAAAAGGGGCTGCACTGGCTCGGAAGAGTCAACACTTGTCAAAATGTCATGATACTTTAGTACTTATCGCATATGCGCAAAACCCAATAGGCCCTTGTTTGTGTTCCTCCTGCCTACATAAAGCTAGAGACCTATATTTTCGTCTCAATTATAATGAACTTTAATACCACCGACTTCTCAGGTGAGCTTGCACATTTGCGCAGGCTCACCTGAACAATCACTGTTCGAAGATGCGATAGGCGTCAAATCTCCCGAATACACATGCTCACTCCCTTATCAATTCGGTAGCAATGCATTAATTTAAAGCTAGAGACCTATATTTTCGTCTCAATTATAATGAACGTTAATACCACCGACTGCTCAGGTGAGATTGCACATTTGCGCAGGCTCACCTGAGCAATCACTGTTCGAAAATGTGATAGGTATCAAATCTTCCGAATACACATGCTTACTTTCTTATCAATTCGGTAGCAATGATTTAATTTAGATAAATTGCCTGCTGTTTCTTGATTATCTACTCCAATAAACAAAGAGATTAGTGAATGTAGGCCAGGTGTTGATCGAATCGGGGATTAAGTTGGGAAGGTGTCAACATGTGATTAAAACACATCTGGTTGCATGACGAGGTGTGTTATAATGACAGTTATAGTCCTGTCACAATAATAAGAAACGCGAAAATCTTATATCTTATTTTATTACTTGCATTTTTCCAAAAATAAAGCTCAAATCTGGATTTAGAATATCCTGCAATGTCAGAAAAAAATTGTTTGAAGACTCTACTACCACTGCCCTGACCCCTAATCTCTTGGCAATTTTGACATTTTTAGGCTTTCTGAAAAGCGGGGGAATTTAAACGGTGTAACAGCCATGTGACGGCAATAAAAATAGCTTAGTGTCAAACTGTTCGGATCCAGATTATGCCCAATGTTTTACTTGAACAACTATCTAGTTGGTTTCGATATATACATTTTGTCGAGATATATTTTGTTGGCTAGGCGACTTTTAGATATCCCGATCCAGGCCCTTGTAGATGTTTTATTTATCATGCTAACAAATGTTAAAATGCCAACAATTGTTGGCATTTTAACATTTATAAGCACGATAAATTTCATGCTCAGCTAAGTTGTATGTTTCTATTTCCTCAATTAAGGTAATTGATCCCTTTTTATCAGGATCAAGGAGATTTTAACATGATGTTTAGGCTCGTGTATATCTGTGGTTTATGCCACGCTGACCATTAACAGAGTGTGAAAACGGTAGTTTGTTACCTAATCGATATGATAAAATCCTTAGGTGGTCACACCACGCGTCTGATTGTTTTAGTGTGGAACGTGGGAAAATTACATACCCAAACTTTGAGGTTGGGAAATAATAACTATCGTACGTGGGTTGGAATGGTAGTACTGAAAAGAGTGTTAATCAGGATCATCTGGTTTCTGATGACTCTGCACTGTCATTTTCGAATATTTCTGGCCGCACCACATATGCATTTTTTTACAAAATGAAAAAAAAAATAGAGATGTACACACACGGAGTCCAGCAAAATATAAAATCAAATTTTAAAAGGATTCGAAGCTACATGTATTTAGTTCAACCCATTAGATAGTTGAAAGGTCACGCGTAACCAATTAAGAATCACTCGTGTCATTCGCACCTTATTTTAGTACCCACGGACTGCATAATATTTTATTAATCGATCAGGTTTCGCGACACGCGTCGATAATCAGAAGCCAGTTTATTTTCACTTCAGTTAATCTCTTTATCGACACGCGCGTTCGATAAATAAGAAAATAACATGAATATTCAAAATGACAGCACTGCAGATACCGTTTGACAGAAATATGATAGATACATTTGCGCCTTTGTTACTGAGTCCACCAAAGGATGAAATCAAATATTAAAAAAGTTTATGCGTTATGAAAATTAACATCAAGTTCAACTGTCTGAATTCAGAGTAAAAGAAATGATACAGAAGGGTACAGAAAATGACATTCAGTAGCACGTTTAGAGCCACTTCATCACTCAATCTATTAATCGACGCTCGTTCGATAATTGGGGAACTGGACACGAATATACAAAATGTCAGCACTGCAGATATATGCTATCGTTTGTGGAGATTGATCATGAAATAATTTCTACGGTCATTCTCCTCCCTTCCGCTGATTTCTTTCAAGAAGGGTTGTTGTCAGTTACAAGCGAAAGTATGTGCACAAACTACTGGTTAACCGCTTGTTCAAGCCTGCCCAGGAAAAAGTGTGGTTAAGTGAACTGACCGTCCCGCAATGACCATAGCTGTTGACTTGGGACGTAAAGCAACAAAAACAAACAAACAAACAAAAACAAATATGCTATCGTTTGGATTACGTGACAAGGTTTTGGTACGATTGGCATATACAAAGCCACCATTTAATTGTACTTGCTAAAGTTTTAAGCAGGGCTAGAAGAGCATATGTTGTGGATGCTCAGAAGAACAGTCTCAACGATGCTGTTTTTTTTAACACCACACATACATGTATTTTTATATATCCTATGAAAATGAAATAATTTGGCCTCAGTGAGACCAAATTATTTCATTTTCATTGGATATTTAATAAAAATTAGATGAAATTAGCAAAGCGAAACCCTTTATACATACGAACCGCTTTTCCAGAAATACTCGATTATGCATAACAAAGTTCAAAACATATTACATAAAAAAAATCAGCAATTCAGCAGTTCAGCGTTTTAGGATATTTTAGCTGATCAGCAACTTGCTGAATTCAGCAGAAAATTCAGCGTTTTAGGGTGACCCCTATTTTTGTTGTATGCGAACAAGCACAAATCTACTTGTCCATTCGCACAGTCTGATCAGTTCCTTTGGTGTAAATTCGCTGTCTAGAAACAAGAAGTGTAAAAGACATATGCACACCTTTCTTTTTTTCTTTCTCGTGATACTGGTTCGATCAAATTTTGATCATTACACATTTTAATTATTCCCGCTTCTATCCATTATAATTATAGGTCTAAGGGCGATGGTTGGGTGCTAAAACACGACTGAATGTGACTGTCATTTGGAGTACCTAAAGTCTATGTTTTGATGGAGAAATAAATAATAAATTTGATTCCACATCGTTAATGTGAACCAGTGAAACTATTTCAAAAATATTAGCCTAGTCTCTGTAGCTAGCAGAGGAGGCTGGATTTATTCTTACTTTTGTGGCCTTGCTCATAATACAGAAGTGTACACACAGTCTTTCATACACGGATAGACTGGCTCCAGTCCTTAAAACAATTTTGCATCAATGTGTCATATCATATACTTGTAGCAAGTCCAACGTTGATGGCTCTGTTTTAAACAGAGCCATCAGAGTTAGACTGGCTACGAGTATATGATATGGCACATTGATGAAAAATTGTTTTAAGCACTGGAGCCAGTCTAATACACATACTACACGAAGTAATATACAATATGTATATGTGCAGAGTATGTTAGCACACAATATAATCTAACACATCTGGAAAACATTCCAACAAATGTTGGAGATTCTCCAAAACATTATCCATTTCTTAGAATCGCTATTGTGCCAGCCAAAAAGGGGGTTTGTATACCTGGACAGGTCTCGCAATTTCTTGGACATACTTTCAGATTTCTATTTTTAGACAGACTGGTTCTTAGTTTATAACTGTTCGCCTATGGAATGTTTCGACCTTGATGAACATTTTGTCTATAATCGACATGACACTGTAACTTACAGGTTTTCATGATCTAGCCGCACCTTTTACGTCACAAAAACATAGCTACAACATAAATAACCAAGAATATATTAATCATATCAAGAAACCTGTTTAAACGTATATGTCTGGAGTTTCAATGTCGGTAATACTTAATCTTATGTTATAGAAGTTAGCAGATTTATCAGGGTTGAATTTCTAATGACCTGGCCCCGAGGTTATAAAACGTTTTCATGCTCAGCTCAACTGAGCATGAAGTTTCAACTGCACAATACAACTAAAACGCTGAAAATATAGATTTTTCTTGCTTTCAAAGTAAGTGAGGATGCAAATGCTCAATTGCATACTCAGTTGTGTTGGCAATGAAAACAGTTTTATAACCTCGGGGCCTGGACTAATGCATCAAGGAATGATTCGCTGCAGAAAGCAAACAAATAGTACTTTGTTGGCCATACTTTTTCTGAGTTCGATTATAACACTTCCATAGATTTTTTATTCAATACAAATGATGTTGTGCTCTGTCCAATTTAAACATTAAGGGGCCTGAATTGTGTCCAATTATGGATTTAAACATAAACTTCAATGTAATACATGTACTTAATATTCAAAAGTTATCACAACGGTGGTAAGTCGGCATATGTATTAATAACAACACTTTTATTATCAGACTTGTAGCTAGTCTAGGATGTCGCCTGTGCGCTAGGTGACAAAAATCTCGCGTTCTACATTATTGCTTTCTAGCTAAGTGAGCCTAATAAGTTTTTGGTATCATGAAACGTATATACATCAATGGTATTTAAGATAACAACAATAAAAACAATGTTCTATCTAAAAGTGCAATTATTATTTTATCAGCTGTTTAAATGCACAGGTGTATTCACAGGTAACTTTTGAGACGCTCCCTGGCTCTTCCTGAAGAGCTTTTCCAGGTGAGCTCTAATATATTGATGGATTAGCAGAAATAACTCCGGAAATAACAACAAAAAACTACGTTCAATGTAGCATGATGATAATTCTAACAAGCCTATTATCGGGATACGTTGGCTGATCTCGGTCTTCGTCACTAGACGTGCAGAAAGAGTGTACTATTAGTACACGTGGGCAAACCACTTGCTACTTGGACATTTTCAGGATTATTCCTGAATTTCGCAGAAAGTCAGCCTTAAAATAGTAAATTATTGAATTATAGAGCATAAAATAGCTTCTCTGAATAACCGTATTCTGGATCATCAGATCACCTGATCAATACAATAATCAATATTTTGGTTGGCATACATACTACAAGTTTTATGATTTAGTTTAAACATATTTTATTTGAAATAAAACACAAATAATTACAGTATACATACATAAATCTGTAGACAATATAAAGGATTAGAACGAAAGCAAAGCTTATAAAGTTCTTCTCCCTATCACAATGTATTTGTTTGCTTTAGCGGAAGTTGAGTATTAGTTTTTATGATTTGAATTTCTAAAGTTCAGTATTTTACAAATGTTCAACTTTTACCCATTTTAATATGACATACTCTCGTGATGTTGTGATCTGATTTGCTATAAAGTTGCACTGATTAATGCCAGCAAGTGTAAAATAATGTCATAAAAAGTTAAGTAATACATCACATTACCACCTAAATTTTATAGCAACCATTACTGCTTTATTTGTGATTATTGTGCCAAAATGCTGTGTAGTAAACCTTACATTATGTATAAGTAGCAAAGAAGGGTTCATGAGCTCTCTTGAGGCAACATAATTTGTGCAAAACTTAGTTAAATCAGAAATGTGCCAGTATGGGACACTCTTAGACTGGTATCAGACCAGTAAATAGAGCAACAATAAAATTGAGCCAGTGCATGAGATTTCCAACAATGTGGCATTTTGACATGTGTAGACTCAGATGAGCCTCTGCAGCCTCCTTTTAAGCTTAGACACTCCAAATGGTGTTCAGTCAGTAGCTTAACAATCATAGAATACTCAAGCGACTAGCAAAGGCTCTGATCAGACTGCGCGTATGCGCAGGCTGATCTGAGGCTTTGCTGGTCGCACATACCACATTGTTGGAAATCTCATGCACTGGCTAAAATATGTACACATACATATAAAAACAGACTCTACCTCTGTAATTTTTGTTACTGAATGTCTTATTTACTGAATTTTGGGCAATGGGGAAGTAAAACGTATCATACATTTTATCTTTGTAGTAGTCATAGAACTTTCAGGGACTTAAGACAGGCTAGGAACAATCTCTTATAGTCAATAACTAGTGAATATATCAACCGACATTCAGATAGACATGACCCCAATAAACATTAAAGTCTGTCCAAAAGGCCCCAAATTCTTTTTCTATATTTGATAGATTATTCAATCCAGTTTGATAATTTTAAGTTTGGAAGGTTTCTTATATACGTGGAGGTATCCCAGGATACAATATCAAACGATGTTGTATTTCTGTCGTAACAAATAGTGCGCACCATGATACACCATGCACACATGCTCATCTTGGTCTTCAAGTTTGTCAAAGAATGTATTTTTCACGTTTCTGGTTACAATTCTATCGACCAAATAAAATATGCTACATCTAAAATTATGTTGGTACAACGTGCATTCGTAGCAATCTGATAAAATTATGGTCCCTGATGGCATAGATCGCCCCGCCAGCGATACGCCATTTCAATTGTGTGTGCTAGCTGGGTTAGGTTTTTTGTTTCTTATCTGTGTACGTCCATCTATAGTGTACTTCCATACTTGCAGCAATCTAGATTCGTGTATACTGGACCCAAACAGCAATGGACATTCAGATCGTCTTAGCCTTCATTGGTCATATAAGTACTTTTTTCACACAACCTCGATCAAGTTATGATAATATCTTACGCCTAAATCACATTCCATTCGCTGTAGAATCGTTTAATATGCCAAAATATTTGGCAATTAATGATTGCCTTGACAGCCGAAGGTAATCAATAGACGATTTAACCGAAACAATAATGTACCAATGTGCTGACGCATTCTATAAGCAGACAGTGAAGACCCTGATCAAACGCCGCGATTTGAGTTGTTTAATCAGGGTTTTAACAGTTTGGCATTGTCCCATAAATGATTGTAGGCTAGTATGGAACTTCTAATTAGCTTTGTTAAAGCGTTGTTAAATCAAGATTTATTGCTTATATTTATACAGTTTTTTTCTTTTTCAGAAGCAAGATGTCCGACGAGGTAAGTGACGTATATATTACTCTAAAATGTGATGTTTATATCAGTCTTCCAAGTGACGTTAACTGTTCTAGGTAAAATCGAGAGAAAAGCTGTCTTCGGTATTTCCGACGTCATGCTCTAACTATAATGCTCAGCTAGAGACTAGACAGAATCTTGAATGTTTGCTATCGTACTTTCTAGAGTGCGAATAATGAACGCGCTGATCGACTGCGCATTTGCACAGGCTGGTCTGCGCTTTTGTTGTTCGCATACAACAAAGTCAGGCTTTCTCAAAGTCAGGCTTTCTCGACGTGGTCGAAATGAGGTTTATGTCATTTTTCCATATTGTTACCTTGCTAATATCGAACGTGGTTCTTAACTTTCGAACACATATGTTTTAACAAAACTGCTTTGACAAAATGTGCATATCGAGATCAGTTTAAAACACATACTTACCAGGATATGTTTACTATTCCAACAAGTATTCTGTGATTTCATAGGCGCTATAATCTATTATTATGAGCATTTGTAATATTTTGTATGTGTATTTAAAGCAGTTTCCTGACATGTAGTTGTTTTTTTTTTAAAAAAAGAGAGTAAATATATGCCTATTGTTTCTTGTGCCACATTTGAGCCAGTTATCGCATATGCGTACAGTCGACCTTTCAGCATACATGCCTAGATATCTTATGGGGCTAGATGTCTGGTTTTAGGAATGCTCGTTTGTCTACCACCATACTTTGTGTGTGCGAACAGTTAAGGCTCTGGCGAGACTTTGTGTATACACAGGCTCGTCTTAGCATTGGCTGCTCGCTGATGTGATAAGTAACAAACTCTCTAGCCTGGCCTCAGGCTCTGCTTTCAAGGAAAACTACTGCTACTGGACAAAAAAATTCTCTGATATAATCTCCCTTCTAGGCTCTAACTCAGATATAAGTTGCAGTTTATTTGAAACATGATAAAATTATCAGTTAGACTGGGGCCGGTCTACAAACTCTCATATGCTTGCGTGTTTATCTGATAAAACGATAAGACACTTTAGGCAATCAGAGATAAGCTCTCTTGGCTGCTGGCAATAACATTGGTATATATGTATTTGAGGCATGATATGACATAATCAACAAAATGAGTGCTCCGAGCGAAGACTCAGATCAGCCTGAGCATCCACCCAATCTGATCCGAATATTCGCCGTGCGCTCAGTGAGTAGCTAACTAAGGATCCAAGTTTTTTTTCAAAAGGACAGCGAAGACTCTGATCAGACTGAGCTGATGCATAGGCTGATATGAGTCTTCTCGTGATGCAGTCACATTGTTGGTTTTCTCATGTCACGGCTGATTTTTAAATCCATGATATCTATAAACTACGACCCAAAATGCTTACAACTTTAAGCCAAACTTGGCGTCGAACCAAGGCTGTTTGAACGCTAATGTTGAGTTGATGTTGGTTCATTATCGCTTACCTGCACAAAACGACATGTGACGGCCGACATGCTAGCCTCGCAATTAGAGTGTGTAATTAAAAATCAATTTCATATTTCTCAATCGAAATATATGTTGTGTGATTTCAAAAGAAACGTCTCAACGAGACGTTTCATTTGAATACCCAAAACAAATGTTAAAAATGATGGGTAAGACAATATATAAATTTTTACATTCAAAAAGGTTGTTCACCTAAACATATAGCTCAGATGCTATTTTCTCACCCTATGCTATTCATATGCCTTTGCTCATTTAGGAAAATATTGTGTAATAATTTATCACATATTATGTGAGCCGGGACATGAGATTTCCAACAATGTGGTATGTGCGACCAGCAAATCCCCAGATCAGCCTGCGCATACGCGCAGACTGATCAGAGCATTTGCTAGTCGTTTGAATATGAGTGTTAATCTACTGATCGAACAGCATATGGATCATCTAAGCTTTAGAGGAGACTACACAGGCTGGTCTGAGTCTACACTTGTCAAAATACCACATTGATGGAAATCTTATGTCGCGGCTCATGTAAGAGCAACTGGTGCTTGGAAATCTTAAATATATGGCTACAGTATGAAACATTAAAAGTTCAGATTAAAAAATCATTTAGTATTTTCCCTCAAAAAATGATCATCTGATATGACTTTCAGAAGGATCAATGGTTGAGGAAGAAAGTTAAACGCCAAAACAGCAATTGCAACAAAATACGAAGATTTTTACAATCTGAATTTTCATTGCTTCAGACTGTAGGCACTTAACATTCAGGCCTCCAGATAAGAGTGCGTATTTGAAAATTATTTTCTTTATTTCTCATCCGAAACATATGTTGTGGGTACATAAAAGAACCGTCTCAATGAGACGGTTCTTTTGAGCACCCAAAACACATGTTTAAATTAATGGGTAACAAAAAAAAATGATTTAACTTTTACATTAATAAAATTTCCTTATCTGGGCCTATGAACATGTATGCTAAATGCTTCATTGCAATACTATATCTGTAGAAATAGTTCTTAAAATATTTCTTGAAGACTTTCTAATGCATCCGCAGACAGACAAGAAAGGGCGAGCGGAACGACCGACCTCTAATGTGTTTAACCGCCTTCCCCAGAAAGTCATGCAAGAAATGAAAGAGGTATGGGTAAATAGATAATCGAGGTAGCTAGAACAATTTTGTTAATGTATTTTTTGTGGTTTCTTTTCAGAAAAAGGCCAAAGCTGCGACCTCCAGCGTCCTAACAAAATTCTCTCAAAGTCAAATTCAAGAAATGAAAGAGGTTCGAGATTTCCCGTGACTTCCGCTATTCTCCGTATTCACGGGCATGCGCATTAAACGCGTATCTGCGTTAACCAATCACCTGCTCACATAATTGATTTTTCAGCATGATTGCGCAAAGGGACACCACCCTTGGCTGTCATCTACTCACTGTGGGCCGTTCCTCCGACTAATACTACACTTTTGTCACTTCACTGCATGTTGTCATTGGACTTTGTCATGCTTCATAGCTCCAATTAAGCCTAGCTTTTGAGTTAACCCCTTGTATTCTAGTGAATTCTTCCATCTGGCTCGATGCATTTATTGTACATGGACCACCAATTAGATTCATTCCAAGAAAATTGTTGTTATATTTGCGAACAATGTAGACTCTGATGTTATGTCACATTATGTATTCACTGTTTGCCAAAGTACCTACTTATGGATTTACAGTACGGTAAAACCTGTCTTAAGCGGCCACTCAAAAAGAAGACCAAAAATTGGTTTTCAAGACCGATAATCGCTTAATGGAGGTCAAAGTATTACAGAATGCTCTCTTGGAGCATTGTGCAATACTCTTGGCCTTCATTTAGCTACCATTTGTCTTTAAGACCTTTGTTTTGTCTATTTTTGAGTTTCCGCTTAAGACAGACTTGTAAACAAATGGATTTTATCTAATCATTTTACCCAAACCTACGCTTAGAGTACATAAAGTTCAATTTCGTGGTTCTTTTGAGTGTCTGTAGTTTCTGATGACAAGGCATCTTGGTTAATCTTTTGTAATATTGCTTTACCCCTTCAGCATTTTACTAACCACGTGCCAAGTAGATAAGCCACATGATCTCACAAATTTGCAAATGATACGTGCCATTGGATCCTGCGGTTGAATTCCCCCATTAGATAGTATATCCTTTTTATTCAAAACCTATGATGGCACTGAATTTGGTGCTGAAACTATTTTTAAATGGGCTTGTCCAGCCCTAACCCCTTAGTCCCCACCCGGCCTTTAATTGGAGCTATGTATTTTGATGTGTCACACACTACTAACTCATTGGGTCTTGCTGCAAAACATGACACTTATGTTTCTGCAAACATAGAAGATATCGCTTTTCTTTGTTGAATGACGACACAGCAAGAATGCCCCAGTCATCATTTTGATTCGAACCACACTCAGCTCACTAGTGAAACGCATGGCGTTTCACTAGTGCGCCGATAGTGGTCTGCTTGTTTTTGCTTGCTTGGCTGCGTACTGTTTTATCGAACTGTTTTGTCATATAATTGCATGTTTGCAGAATGAAAGGGAACCATAATACAGCACGGCTCAACCTTTTCTTTCACATTATAACACCTAATTCTTTCACCACTTTGTCCTGTCAAGCCTGATATCATTGCTGTGTTTCGTTATTTTCGTGCCTTTCTTATAAACTTGTCTCATATCTCACTTTTAAATGTCATGAGGCGCATAAATGCTTGTGCATAAAGAGCAGTTAGGGCAAATGGATGCACTGTTAGTGAGTTATAAATAACACGGTCAACTTTAATGAAAGTAAAAGTATAACAACACGGAAGGGTGGCCGCTTTTGTGGTGTATTGTAAGGTATACTTCCATAAAACACGTTGAGGCGTGACTGCTGTAACGGTGAATGAATTGAATGAATCAAGGGTCATTACTTAGAGGTCGTGGTTGAAGTATACACAAATGAAGCAAGTCAAAATTATTAAAATAAATTCTCGTAGATAGCAGCAACCCAGTAAGCATTTTAAGCCAATCCAAATTAGACGAGTCAATTAATTTTGTTTAGGGTTTTTGTAGTCATTTTTTTATTCAATTAGAACAGTCTGTAAGCAAACATCTGAGATCTTGATGAGACGACTGATCTGGATCTTTACTGTTGCCTCAGTCCCATATACGGCTAGGCTTATATAGGTTAGCTGTCACACGTGCACTTGCCACAAATACTTACAACATGAACGTAACAGATTAATCTGGTTCATACACTATGGGACGATTCGAATGTTGATAACATCAAACAAAAGTACATGCATTATATTTACCACTTTGCTGCTCTGAAACAATCATTAATTCATTTGCATTTGAGAGACCAGACTAAGCTTACGAAAAACATATAAATTAAATTGATGAGTAACAAAAACATTGTTTGAAATGAATATGCTACTCGCATATATAAATAAATATGCACGTATTTAGAATACACACTATTCTTCTTCATAAGAGCAATTTGTAACAGTTTAGGGTAGAACAGATGCTCAAAGGTCTAAACCGGTTTGCCTTGGGAAAATGTATCACTAGCCCCATTAACATTAGACAATAACATTTGTTTCATTAACATTTGATTATGCATGCGCTATGATAATACATGTATCTATTCTATAAACATGTGTAACTGGTACATTCAAACAGTGGTTAAATTATTGTACATTTCATGTTGATCATCCAATAATTTATTTAGCAGATAATTTAGACAATTCTCAGAGAAATATCTGGAATTCGTTTTGCTTCTTTAGGTGGAAAATAAAGCATTGCTGTAGTTTAATACATATTTCAATTTTATGTGTCTGCATTTTATTTAAACCATTCCTTATGACGATACACACTTTCACAGTAAGCAGTACTGTATACTGCGTTTGAATTCATTAGTTTAAAGGGTATTTTAGAAGCATGATAACAATGATGATGGATATTAATTAATTTATGCACAATTATAATCATGGACATACACCCACTTAATATTAAATTACTTGTTATCTGTTAATTCAATGTAGTTCAATATGGATATCTGATGGATTTTTCAATTATCTTAATATTATCATTTTCCAGGCCTCTAGACAAGAGGATATAATTGAAGTATTTTTCTTATTTCCCAAACAAAATATATCGTGGGTACTCAAACTAGCTGTCTCTATGAGCAGTTCTTTGCAGTCCCACAACACATGTTGAATCTGATGGGTAATACAATGTTCATAATTTTACACTAAAAGATTGGTTATTCGAATCTATCATTTTCGATTTTCAGGCATTCACAATGATTGACCAAGACAGAGATGGCCTCATTAACGTAAGCGATCTAAAAGAAATGTATTCAAATTTAGGTAAGTTCTATCTACATGTATATATTTTAGGTTTATAGAAAAAAGGCCCGTGGAGTTAGATTTTTTTATACTCAGACGATATTGCAAATGTTGATATATTGTTTGAGTAGTGTGGTTGATATATTGCTTACGTTATAGGCTGACATCCAAACATTCTGAAGGGATTTGGGATTAGGAAAATAACAATTATGTTCGGTATCGTTGTCAGGCTTTGCAACTTATATGGATAGTCACATTACAAAACACTTCTACATGTAATCAGGTAATAATCAACAATTTCTTGATTTAAATGCTACGTGGATTTCATGATAAAATTGATCCATTCTATCTGCTTCACCTTTGTATTATTGACAACTTCACCAAATCATGGTTGATGTGTAAGGCGACTGAGGATGATATTATTAAAATATCCAATTTGCTGAACAAGGCTGTTTATGATATTAACCCTTTGTATACTAATGGATTCTTCCTTCCGATTTGATACAATAAACTTGGGAAAGCCTCTTGTACATATCTAGGGGTGTCAGGTTATAATTTTCAAAAATTTATTGTATTATTTTGTATGAAGATCTGTTTTATCTTTGCAAACAATGTAGACCCTGCTGATATGCAGCATCGTGCTGCATTTCATCTGGGTCTTCACTGTTTGCAAAAATACTCGTTTAGGGGTTTCCTGAATATAAAGAATTAATCTATCCTGAACAGTCATATATTTACCTTAACCCTTAAAGCGCCACCTATAATTTGCAGCAGACGACAATTTCAAATTCTGCCACTTTTTCAAAATAACAAATAAGGCATGATAATTCATGAGAATAGTCTGGCAGACGATTCTCATGAAATATCATACCAAATTTTTGTCGAAAACTAGAAAGATGTCGCAAAACTTGTCGTCTACTGCAGTCGTGATTGGCGTTTTAAGGATTAACGAGTGCAAATTTGATGTAATTTCACATGCCCCGATGAACTCAGTGGCCTCATTCAAATGCCGTCAAGGTCCACATCATGTGACCAGCTGACAAATTTATAAAAAATGATGCAGCTATTCTTTTGCAATAATAATCAGCAAAATGCGAATGCAAACTTGGAACATGCATTCGCATTCCTTCATCAGGATTCAGGTTAATCTGTAAACAATTATGTAGATGATGTTGGCATTTTAGGATCTTCGTCAAAAGCGAAATTCTGCCAAATAATGATTACTTCAACCACATTTTTAAAAGATTCACATTCCTTTGTTACATTGAGGAGCGGGGTGGCTCAGTTGAAGAGTGCTTGTCTCGAGATCGAGGGATCGCGGGTTCGAGCCTCACCCTAGATGCTATGTTGTGTCCTTGAGCAAGACACTTTATCGTTTGCTTAGTACTTGTTCAACCCAGGAAGACCCATCCCAGCATAACTGAATAATTGCTGATTGGGACGTAAAGAATCAAACCCAACAAATCCTTTGCTACATGCTTGTTTTACTCTGATGTAGAGATATTATTGTGTCACCACCATGCTATTTGTACAGTAAAACCTCAAAAATTCGAACTCAGATTATTCGAAATACTCACTAATTTGAATTTTTTTCAGACACAATGGATTCAGTGACTAAGGCCTATTTATGAACTAATTTAATAACTGCCTATAAAAACATGAATTTGAGTGCGTAAAGGAAACGTCTACCTGAGATGTTTCTTTTACGGACCAACACTAATGTTTGATAGAGACAAAAATGGGAGGGGTATTTGAACTACTGATAGTTCGAAATAAATCCTCTAGTCTGGAGGACTTCGAATTTACGAATTTTTTCTGTAAATGTCTTCCACTAATTAAGACATCTGGGCCCCGAGGTTACAAAACTTCTATCATACTCAACTCAGATGAGCGCAAAATTTATCCTGCTCATAAATGTTAAAACGCCAACAACTATTGGCATTTTAACATTTATTAGCATGATAATTACAACATCTGAGAGACTTAAAGCAAGAAACCTCTTCATTTGTCGGTATTTTAGTTTTTATGAGCAGTTGAAACTTCGTGCTCAGTTCAATTGAGCACGAAAAAATTTTATAACCTCGAGGCCTGCACATTGTTTGAGCATTGGTCTCAAAACAGGAACTTATGATTACTAACAATGTAGTAATCAGTAGTTTCTGTTTAACCCGTTATGCACTAATGGATTCTTCCTTCTGATTTGATACAATAAACTTGGAGGAAGTCATTGTATATATTGTGGAGTCACATGTTTTTATTTTCAAATAAATATTTTCATTTTATGAAGAGTGTTTTGGCTTTAACAAACAGTGTAGATCCTAATGAAATCGCCTATTATGCAGCATTCCATCTGGATCTTAACTATTTGCCAAAGTACCCTTTTAGGGGTTTTTCTTACATAATGGTTACGCATATATTTTGTATAGGACCTAATCATTTCAGCCTGCCTTTCAAATAGTATTATTCTCTTCAATCATGAGATGAAACTGCTTTGTGTGTAAATGTGTTTTAGGGTATTTAATTTTCCTAAGAACAAGTTCTGGTGATACAGAACTGTTGATCACAGGATTATGTTTAAGTGGAATTTCATGAAAGTTAAGCACCCAGCAAAACAATCTGTATGACAAGGACTCAGATCAGAGTCTTTATTGTGTATGCGAAGACACCATCAGTCCTAAGCACCACATTAAGGACAGGAAGAAAAATTCGACCTGGCTGGGCTGATGTCCAAGCTAGATGGCATCTTCACTGGAGAGCCACGACATGAGATTTCCAACAATGTGGTATGTGCGGTCTGATCAGAGCTTTTGCTGGTCGCTTAATTATTTTATGCCTGTTAAGCTACTGACCGAATATCAATTGGAGTTTCTAAGCTTTAAAGAAGGCTGCATAGGCTCATCTCGGTATATTCATGTCAAAATGCCACATTGTTGGAAATCACATGTCGCGGCTCAATTATCATTATGCTCTGGCTTATTTATACTATCATTATTCATTAACCCTTTTTGGATCAATGGAGTTAAGTTAAATACAATTAAGTCAGGATAGCCCATTGTATATATTGAGGCCATACTTTCAAAAAATATTATATTTCTTTCTCTGAAGATTTTTTTGGTCTTAGACAACAGTGCAGACCCTGATGAAATACCAAATTATGCTTGATTTGATCTGGGTCTTCGCTGTTTGCCAAAATGCCCATTTTAATCGTAAAGGAACACTCAGATCTGGTGCCATTTTGTTTACAATATATGCCACCAATATACATAAGCAGAAGAGAGAGTAGAAAGCAATTGTTGTGAATAGCAGGAAAAGGGTTGATAATAATCAAAATCACACTTGACCCTCTACTCCACTTAAGCACATTTGGACGCATTTGAAATGTAAGATTTTGAAAATATTATGAAAAAATGGAACATTTGCTCCTGAGGAGCATATGTTAAATTTTCCATATTTTCAAAACTATTGAAATTTTAAAAAAACATTTATTGGAAAATATACGAAAATTTGAATTATTTAAAGAAATGATGCAATGTTCTAAATATAGCATATGGGGTAAAGGGTTAACCTTACAGTGTACCCTTGTTATTTAATTGATTCATATTCTGTCCTTGCACCTTTGTTTCATGCAAGATTGTGTTGACCCCAAACCTCATAAGATATTAAGAAATGTTAACAGTATATGTGTTATAATAACTTACTATAAGCCCTTTAGTAACCGGGCAACATTACTTTAGCTGATCATCAGGATGCAATGTAAATGTTCGCAAATGTGTCTGTCTAATATTGTTTGCTTCTTTATAGTGCACTGTGTGTTTCCACGTATGATTTAAGAAATGAAAACAATTTTTTGGAAAGTTCATGATTCCATGAACATTCCATTTATTGCTTAAATTTACATTTTATTATAAATATCTAAAATAAGGAAATCATTTATAATTTAGGAAACAAAAAAGTTTTGCAATTAATATGTAATTATATTAACGGTTTTGTTGGAGTGTAAAACGGAAAAGCGGAACAGCCAGTGTGAACACAGATAGCCAATGGAGCAAACAAGACGTGCGACTCAGGTGTGGCTCGCTGTCAATCACAACACCAGTGTCACTTCTGGCGAATGATGTTCGAAGCGTATTGTTAGGACAAGTGAGCTTGGCAGCTGTCAATCAAATTTGTCTCATTCATGAGGCTATGAACGGTTGCAAAAATCTAAAGATTCATTAAAGGTTTGCTTGGAATATGTAAATATAAAAGAAATGCATTTGGTTTTGTGGATCAATCGATGTGTTTAAGAGTAACGCCAGAGAGCCTTTATGAGAAGTGAATATAAACACATGAAATATTCAACAGTCTTTTACTTTTGACTGTCGCATAAGAAGCATTACTATTTTATGAGTAAATGCACATTTAGAAGCGAACAGACAGAATGTTGTAGAAATGCCATGATCATAAGCAATTGCCAACTAATGCGCTTTCATTTGACCAGGCGTGCTAAGGTTAAATTGATATTATTAAGTAAACTCAGAACTACCTAAGTGAGGCGGTAATGTCATCATATTATTATTTCATCATTTGCTTCACATTGGTTTTGTTACACTGAATGCATGGCTTTGTAACCCCTTCCCAGTCTGGATTTAGCAGACAATTTTACCCATAAATCTTTCTTTGGTTTTGATGAGGACCTTGTATATACAGAATATCAACTCACATTTAACTATTAGAATGATTAAATGGGTAAAATTGAAAAGTGATCATCTGCTATTTATGTTGTCAATGCATCGGAAACTAATCCACCCATGTTTGTCATTCTCTCACAGGCTTATGTCCATCAGATAAGACATTGCAAGACATGGTTAAAGAAGCACCAGGTCAACTTAATTTCACAATGTTCCTATCATTATTTAGTGAAAAATTGAGTGGTAAGTCGGTAATCAAGCGCCTTATCTGGCGAGGCTGCGAACAATATATCTAGAATAGTGCAGTAATATCATTGTAGTCATTAGAGCACATGCACCCTCTCAAATCTTACTAAATTGTCATTTACATCTGCAATACCAGTTTCTATAGAATACCTTGATGAGCAGTATTTGCCTCCAGCGATGTCTTATGTTATTACGCAACCAGGGACACGGCTACAGTGCGATATGGAGCACCATTATATGGACCTCGTCGCGAGAAAACCGGTCTCCTCAGCTACAGAGACTAGCTAGAAATTTGAAATTTCATCTGTAGCAAGTTAACATATGGCACTTTCCAAAAACCGAATAAGAAAGGCACTGATCAGACTCAGGGGATGTGCAGACTGGTCTGCGCCTGTGTTGTTCGCAAACCCCCAAAGACAGGTTTCCTCACATTGAGGCACATATACTCACTGTCAGATATGTGTCAGTGCAAGAATATTGGAAAATGTGATGGCCAAGGCGATATTCTGCTCTCATTACCTCTACAGTCGAATCTAGATATTCTTGTACACATGATAAGGATATGGTTAATGTTATAAAACTTCAAACAATAATTGGGTGCCCAAAAAGCCTAGACAAATAGTGCACACCCAGATCAAACTGGTTCTGACGAAGCAGTCTGATCAGGGTATTCCCCATTTGCTACTCTGACAACCAACATTTCAGTTGAAAACTGTAAGAGAAAAGTGTTCAAAATTTGAGAACAATTTCTGTAAGGAAATATGAGATTTTATTCTGGGGTAGAAGTTCTTGAATATCTGAAAATTTAACCGAGGATATAAATTCTTTTATATTCGAGATGTTACCCTACGTTAGAAAAGCATTCATATTAAGTAACAATTAAGATATCCTTAACCTCAGTGTGAACCAAATATCTATACATGATGAAAATATATCCTCTGTAAGCAAACTTATTTAGAACGAACAGATTGTATTGGTTGATTTAATGACAATTTAGTTGTGATTATGTAGGGTCATTGTTGTTAGAAATAGCGTTATATACCCATCTAGATGTATACGTTTCTGTATGTGTACACAACTAACGATCCCAAATTAACAACTAACTGTTTTACAGGGGTTGTCCCATCAGATTCCGTTCTGGAAAGCATGGTAAAAGAGACTCCAAGTGGTTCAGTAAACTTTACAGCTTTTCTATCAATGTTTAGTGATAAATTAAGTGGTGAGTATATTGTTTTGACTATGTCACCATTATTGAAACTGCATTACTAATACATATGAAATCACTACTGTTTTCTAGGCGCTGTTCCAGGCGATAAGGTATTAAACGATATGGTAAAGGAGGCTCATCAAATGAATTTTACTGGGTTCTTAAGTATGTTCAGTGAAAAGATGAGTGGTAAGTTTAGGGTTTCCCTTATACCCCGTACAGAATGCAAACCCTAGACACCGCCGTATTTCTCACGGTTTTCACACAGTGTTTTGGTAATACTTTCCTTATTGGTTTAACTAAAGAACCTAACTTCTCCAAGTGGCATATGATGCACAAACAAACCAGGATCATCGTAAATGCAGCGGCCCACTGTTGCATAGACGTAGATTCAGCATTGTTACAGCATCGTGTGCCCAAGGGGTACATTCACAAACAACTTTTACCATTCACATTAAACCAATTTGACTTATTAACTTCACATTCCTTTTCTTTTCTAGCTGAGAAACGTTGTTGGATTTTCTTTCATTATATACTTGTCATGCACCATCCATATTTTGTTTCATTTATCCATTATTTTTGAAACAGGCTCATGAGATACTGTTACCCTTTGGACTATGCGACGCACCATAAACATGCATTATTATTATACATGATCAGCTATCGATTTGTAGTGGCGTTGATCTGATTCGTCAGCTACTTCTATATTTTGTGTATGAGAACATAAATGCTCAAGCAAGTCTGTGCTAAAGAGCAGACTCACTTGAGCATTCGTTGCCGACCTGAGAGATGCAAACAATTATCACATGAGCTGGTTCCAACTATTATTTTCCTAACATTTATAGTCCAGTACTTCTGTAACCTTACCTATGAAGATTATTCCCAATTCCTCCTATCCTTATAAATACATTTTTGCATTTGACTCTTTAATTTTCTATATATTCAACCCTCTCCTTCTATATATAGATGTGTGTCCTTGTTCTTATAAAATTCTGGCCCAATCAGCCTGGGTTAAATCAAACAGGCATACAGATAACAGTACATAAATGAACAATAATTTCCTATTTCTCAACCAAATCATATGTTGTGGATGCTAAAAAGAACCATCTCAGTGAGATGGTTATTTTGAGCATCCAAAACACATGTAGGAAAATAATTACAAGTTTACGTTTAAAAATCCTTATCTGAACCCATGCAGTCATATTCTTATAATTTCGCATGTGTATCTTTCTAAACACAATATAATGATATATGTTGTATATATTGTATATATCGTCTTTCGTCATATTGACATCTTTAATAGATTTCTTTGTTTGATCAGATTTATTTTTCACATCAACAAGTTGATTTTTTAATTGTGCTTCATTGATTACCAGTGTTCAACACACATATAGAAATCATGTACCATAAATTTTAAACTTTAAAGAATACGTGTGTTGTGTTCGAATTGTATATGTTTTATAACACTACACTGCGCACCAATCAGCTCTTAAATATTTCTGAGGATGATAAGCAACAACAAATTATTTAAACTTATGATTTCATAATTGCAACACGAAGTCGTTTTTATCAATAAATTTAACTTGTTTCATTCATATCTGTGTGATAATTGAATTTGTTAAATACATAAATGCTTGTATAGAGATACTTAGCTTACCATGTGAGCCTTGGCATGAGATTTCAAACAATGTGGTATGTGCGACGAGCAAAGCCTCAGATCAGCCTGCGCATAAGCGCAGTCTGATCAGAGCCTTTGCTGGTCGCTTGAATATCTAATGAGTGCTAAGCTACTGACTGAACATCATTTGGAGTTTCTAAGCTTAAAAGAAGGCTGCACATGCTCGTCTGAGTGAGTCTAGACTTTTCAAAATGCCACATTGTTGGAAATCACATGTCGCGTCTTTTATAGTCAGTCATATCCCAAAGGGATGAAGAATTGTAGAGTTAATATTTTGAGCATATAGGATGTTATATTCATGGTTATTTCTAGACTGGCTCCAGTTTTCAAACCTATTAACCATTTTTTCATCAATGTTTCTTATCATATACTTGTAGCTAGCCTAACTCTGATGGCTCTGTTTAAAACAGAGCCATCAGATTTAGGCTGGCTACAAGTATATGATACAACACATTGATGAAAATTGTTTTAAGGACTGGAGCAAGTCGAGGTAATTTCATACCACATTTACAGCAATGATAATCAAATAGAAAAACAAACTAGTTACAAATTATGATACACAAATGCACAAAGTAGAGATGGTCATCTTTTTATGGCACTTTGAAGCAAAGCCAGGCTGATGTTTGTAAGTTTTTACCTATATTTGATTTCTGTTGGGCAATGTGGAAGCTTGTTTTGACCGGTAATGCTAGCTTCAGTAGCAGATCTTTTTCAAGCATAAATTGAAAAAGGTCAATATTTTGTTTTAACTATGTGTTTTGTACTAATCTGACACGTCTTGTCCAAAATTTCTTATGGTTTTCCACAAATATGGTCGTAAACAGAATTAACCAATCATAGTCGACATCACTTAAAATTCCCCCCTCATATTATGAAAAATAGATTTTTGGCTAGAATAAGGTGGAATGTTAATGTGATAAAAATTACTACGAATGTAAGATTCACGTGGCGATTTCATGTGTGGATTATTAAGCAAGTGCTCACAGTTGTATCATAAGATGTAACTAGTAGGTGAAAGTTTTCGGAATTATTTCTGAATTCAGAATTTTGAGGCTGACTTTCTGTGGAAAGTGAGCCTGAAAATACTGAGTTAGATAGACTATAAAATATCATCTCAGATTTTATTATTAGTCTATCTTAATAAAAGCAACAGATTAAGCGTCAACAGTTTTTGTTATTGCAGGCATGCTGATTTTTGAATTTCTCAAGTTTGTGATTATGGAAACATGAGGCTTTCACCCATCTTAACTGCAAATCAGTATTGCTAAATGACCAAGACTAAGGCTATGACGTAAATGTTCTATATTGTCTTGTTATGCATAACATTTATGTTGTTGGTCAATCATTTCCTCATATATGTACATGAACTCTTACAGGTACTGATCCAGAAGACACGTTAAGAAATGCATTCAAAATGTTCGACGCTGATAATTGTGGCTTTATCGCAGAAGAATAGTAAGTGTAACTTTTCTTGCCTGTTTTCTTGAAGCTTAAAAGATATGACCTGCTGTAACTAGCCATCTTGAACATAATTGTTGTGGTTTGGTCCTCTGCAAACACATCAGCTGTATATGGCTATTTAAAAATTAAGTCTGAATCCATACTGCCAAGCTGTGAGCTATGTTAGGTGTCTTGTGAGGTGGTTTTGGTTGTTTGATTTGATTCTTTACGCCCCAGTCAACAATTTTTCAGATATGTAGGGACGGGTCTTCCTGGGTTGAAACAGTACTAAGCAAGGATTAATGTATCATGCTCAAGGACACAACGCAGTGACGCCGGTGAGGCTCAAACCCGCAACCCCTTGGTCTCGAGTTAACACCCTACCAATGAGTCACTGCGCTCCCTTTGTGAGGTGGTTTAACTAAATTGTAGTTCAGGATTTATTTTTGATGTCTTGTCCACCAAACGTTCAAAAAGATACAATTAATATAATTTTATATTCTGGTCCTTTATGGGTTAATGTTTTAAGGGTTATTTCCAGATCATACAAACTTGTTTATTTTTTTTTTTTTTGGGGGGGGGGGTGTGGAGGCTGACCATCTATGCACATTTCTAAATAAGGCAGTTTATCTAATCAGGGTCTCCACTGTTTGCTTATAGGTTGTTCTATCAAGATTGGAATAAAAATGAAAAATACCACCAACCACCCTGAAAACGGAAACGGGCTGGCCCACTTGATAATAGTGGGAAATTCCATTCGGGATAAATGGGTTTACTTGAAAGTATACATATTTCATAGGCATACTGCAAGTTTAAAGATTCAACTCTTTGCCTACTAGGACATTTTGTATGCTTTTTTGTCATTTCTTTTTTCAAAATCAACCATCAGAGTGTCAAACAGTTTGGATCTAGATCAGTCTTGACATTTGTCTAGCCCAATCCGTTTCGAAACTGTTTGCAAAGGTTATAAGCATGTATTTATGTACACAAAATGTAACAGATGAAAGAAGCATAAAAATCTTAAACCGACATTTACAACAAATTTTGTTTGCTCTCTTTGCTGCTTGTGTCCTGTTGTGGCTTATATTGCTAACACTATGAACCCAGATCAGACTGCTCCCTTATTAAGAGCAGACTGGTCGAAGTGCATAGTGTATGCTGTCATGGTAAAATAATTCTGGAGTGTATATGAATACATTGAGCAGGCGTAATAAGCAGTCGACATATTCTGGCCCAAAATACATTTGAGCCGTGACATGAGATTTCAAACAATGTGATATGTGCGGCCAGCAAAGGCTCAGACCAGCCTACGCATACACGCAGTCTGATCAGAGCATTTGCTAGTCGCTCGACTAGTCTATGAATTTTAAGCTACTGACCGAACATCATTTGGGGTTTCTAAGCTTAAAAGGATGCTGCACAGGCTCATCTGAGTCTGCACTTGTCAAAATACCACATTGTTTGAAATCACATGTCATGGCTCATTTGTATTTACAATAAAAGGGTTTGCATTTTTACCTTGAACGCTATAGCTTTTTGTGCGTTTCAATAATGCATACATTTTCTGTTTTCAGCATGAAAGATTTATTACAAAATATGGGTGATAACTTTACAGCAGACGAGGTATGTAAATTTTTTTATTACTTCACCTTAAGTTATGATAAAATATAATTCTGAAAAAGAGTTTTCTAATTTTCAATCAAATGACGTGTTATGGCTTATTAAGCGACCAGTGGCACCAAGTAAAAGGGTTTGACCAGTGACACCAAGTAAAGGGGTTTTACTATCAACATACTATATTTAGATAATAAAATGTAAAGCACCTAAAAGTCAGAGAAATACACCATTTAATCTGATCAAATATACAAATAAACGTGTGTATTTCTCAACAACGAGAGCAACTTTATGTGGTGAGTGACCAACCAATCACTTCTATGAAATACAACAAATACACAACTTGCATGATATACACGACATACTTCTACTATTATGGGCTCGAAAATGCCACTATAACCATTCATTTCTCTATAGTTACTTTGAAAAAAACAAACCATTCAAGGGAGATAACTCACGTTTTACAAGTATAACTGCAACAGCAGTTAGTCTATAACAAGTGTAAGCTTTCACAAAAAGCGGTGTGTACGCTAAGCATATATAAAACTGTCATTCCGAACAATAGGGGGAACGTAGTCAGCCTAAAACTAGTTCTTAATTTAAAATTGAAAAACAAAAACTTGTTAACCATTGCGATTTTTCACTCCATTCCATTTAATCGAGTCTATTGGCGTGACACTGTGTCTGCATTATATCTTTATTGTACAACCTTGTCTTTAAACAAGTTCGATGATTTTTACGCGTGGAATACTAGCAGACCCTCAGTTTAGAGTGTGTCATTAAAAACTCATTTCCTTATTTTTTGCCCAAAACATATATTGTGGGTACTCTAAATATACTCTCAATGTGGTTCTTTTGAAAACCCAAACATATGTTTATATCTGGTATTCTGACAGAATTGATAGAATAACTATGGGCCTGCCCATTGTGTACTTACAGGGGTCTCAGGGAGACTTCTCAATATTATGAGGTGTTTCTATCCCTGTAGATTGTTTTAATATTAACAAACAGTGCAGACCCTGATGAAATGCAGCATTATGCTGCATTTCATCTGGGTCTCCACTGTTTGCTAAAGTACCTGTTAAAGGGCTAAGCTGACGGGTTGTCCTGTGAAAAAATACTTGTCTGTAACTATGCCACATACACGGATCCAGGCAAATGTGTATACAACATCTGACATAAACAACGTGTAGAAAAAAGCTTACATGCAAAATCACTTGTTTTGGCTGATTTCCATTGATATAATGCAGAGTGTGTGTAAATGGAAAAGGGCAATGAACTTACATACATATTACCTGTTATAAATGCATCAAAAACATTTTTGATTGTTTTAACATTGGAACCAATTATCAGTGAAAAGAAGTGTAAAGTTGTATGAATAATTGATCTTATTTGGGTCATCTTTCAATGTGGTAATTCATTATTTGTGTAAGAACCTTTTCGTGGTGCAGGTTCAATCTCAAAACCTGGTATAGATCATTTTTTGTCAGATTATTTCTGAGAACTCAGGTAGATTGGTCGTATATACACACTCACACGATATACGAAAAACTTTGTATAAGCAATCTAAAAGTGAAACATTAAACAATATTAGAGCCACGACAGATTTCCAACAATGTGGTATGTGCCACCAGCAAAGTATTAGATCAGACTGCGCATATGCGCAGTCTGATCAGAGCCTTTGCTAGTTGCTTCAATATTCTATGAGTCTTAAGCTACTGACTGAACATAATTTTGGAGTTTCTAAGCTTAAAAGGAGGCTGCACAGGCTCGTATGAGTCTACACCTGTCAAAATGCCACATTGTTGGAAATTACATGTAGCTTTGTATACATGTGACTCCTACATGTTTGCTTTGACAAACAGATAAGACCCAAATGAAATGCCATATGATATGCCACTTAATATGGCATTTCATAAGGGTCTAGATTATTTATTAAGACAAAAACGATTACACTTTTTATTAAATAAAAAACTGTGATCCCTCTATATATACAATGAACCGTCCCAAGTTTATTGTATTAGACAAGAAGGGAAATCCATAAGCATATAAAGGGCTACATACATGATAAGATGGAGAAGAGTTTAAATAAACCTGGCAGAGCTACCCCTGGCTCAGAATGTTTTGTCGCCAATTCTTGAGCCAAATAGAAAAAAAATGAAGTAGAATGGATTTGACTTAAGCCAAGGTTTTAGCCAAAAAGGGGTATCAAGAAGTTGTTCTGTATTTCTAATATGGCCCATGGAATTTTAAAAAAGCCAGTTTGGAAAATCCGAAAGCTGATCAAAATAAATGTTTTTGCAAGTCTGTAATTTGTTAACCAGCTAGAGTAATTTTGGCCAATGACTTCTACTTGTAGCCACTTTACACTTTTTGTAGCAAATGGCTACAATGGTAAATGACAGGGTGAGCCCTGCCTGGATATCAGCCATCTGACACTGTTCATGTGAAGGTAGCCAGTGGCGGATCCAGAGGGGGTTCACTCGAACCCCCCTCCGCCCCCTGTCTTAAATATCCAATGAAAAAAAAAATAATGTGGTCTCCTGAGACCAAATTATTGATTTTCGTGGGATATTTAAGAAAAATGAGATAAAAGCAGCAAAGCGAACCCCACACCATATGAACTCCTGGGTCCGCCCCTGGGTAGGACAGATCTTTGAATATGTAGATTGCAAAGCTGATTTCCCTTTACGCACTAATAGATTTTTCCTTCTCGTTTTGACACACTAAACACGGTCCATTGTACATATCCAGGGTCCAAGAGAAAATTATCCAAATATAATTGTTATTCTTTCACCGAAGATCGTCTTTGTCTAAGCAAACAGTATAAACCCTGATGAAATGCTGCACTATGCAGCATTTCATCTGGGTTTACACATTTTGCCAAAGTATTCGGTTACAGTTTATCAATAAACAAAGAGTTTAACTGATAAACAAAAATATGAGCCCTGACATGAGATTTCCAACTATGTGGTATGTGTGACCAGCAAAGGCTCAGACCAGCCTGTTCATACGCGCAGTCTGATCAGAGCCTTTGCTAGTCGCTTGAATATTCTATGAGTGTTAAGCTACTGACTGTACATCATTTGGAGTTTCTAAGCTTAAAAGGAGACTGCTCAGGCTCGTCTGAGTCTACACTTCACATGTCACGGCTCTATTATAACGCTGAACTGCAGGGGTTTCCTAGCAGAAAAACATTATTTGGAGTGCAATAAAAGCGTGCAGTCTTAAAATCAGATCCGATGTTCGAGTCTTGAAAAGCATGTCATATAATGTTTTTGCGTTTTGTTTTGCAGATCAGACAGACATGGAAGGAAGCCCCAATCGCCGGTGGAAAAGTCGATTATAATGCATTTGTATCAAAGATAAAGGGCAAGGAACAAGATGAATAAAATCACGTGACCATAGGCAGCCAATTAACACATTTAACACACCGGGTCTATCCACCCCAGTCCTGATGACTCGAAAGAATGTGCACATCAAATTATCATCTTTTTACGGACATTTCTTGTGACCATTTTACGAGCTACGCGAAAATTGTCATCAAAAAGAGTCATTTTAAAAGATGGGGTGGAATTTTCATTTTATCTTAGACTTTCGAATTGACCGCTGTTAACACCGAGGTATTCCGGGCCAAGGAGTTATATCATTCCAATAATTACCCTGATTGATGATAAAAAGATTTTTATCAGTAGCCGATGGTCGAAATTATGCAAGAATTCTGATCGCACCTGTTTTTCATGTGAGAAACACGTAGGTAAATAGCGTAAACACACAGCATACCTTTTCGCTGTCATTTTTATTACCCGTGATTACATGACATGCAGATGTAGATCATGGTTTCGCTAACATCTTGTTTGTTGATATATACGATATATTACAGCTTTGCACCGCGCTAAGCGTTGTCAGGCTTATCTTTCTGTTGGCCCGGAATAGTAAGGTAACCTGAGCCACATACATAGATTCCATTACCAAATATAGAACCACACACTCGTGTTCTATACTACCTGTAGTACACGAGTGGAATGGTTTTACCTGTACCTACTCTAGGTGTGTAATCGAGGGAAAGAAAATTAGAACCAGACTACCGTATCTGCTTGCCTGTGAGACAGGATTAATTGTCAGTGCTAAAAATAGCAGGTTATGCAGACTGTAATATTGAGATGAAAGGGGGATTAATCTTACCTGACAGGTAAGCATATACGCACACAGGTTGATTACTTTAGTATACCTATAGTAGAAAAAATATCAGTTTTATATTTTATCAATTGTTCATTTCACCTTAACCTTGATATTCTAACAGGCATTGTACATTAATTATCACTGTAGAAGATTGCGGTTATTTGTTAAGAGTATATGGGTATGTGTATTTGTGATGTGATATTTCAAAGTGGACACGGTACGTTGACACAACATTGCACCAACGACGATGCAACTTAGTTGCATCGACGTTGGTCCAATCTTGCTTCAACGTTGTATTTTTACCGTATTTTGTTACGATGTTCTTTCATCAATGTGATTCAGCATTGTTTCAATGTTTGCGTGTCTGCAAGGTATAGCTGGGCAGAGATGTGTTGTGCGATTATTCTTGACCAAAGATGAATTGATCGACGTATCTCAGTCCAATGGACATTATTCAACATGTGTCGTAGAATGCAAGGATTTGTGTAAATATTTAAACTGTTCAATTATTTATGAAGTGACATAACAACAGACACTTTTACCTGTCGTATCATAATTACAAAATTCTTGAGTTATGTATTTTTAATTTATGAAACAATTGTAACTTTTTGTCTGTCTGTTGACCCCAGGGCCGCCATTCGTGGCAGCCCACCGCTAAATGCGTAGACAAGTACTTGGATCTACCACGAACCCGATACAGACCCGCGGCAAATCGAACACGCCATAGGATTACGCCCAGATATGCCAATCGAACACCATGGCTTCTGTCTGTTAGCTTATTTATTTGTTATATATTTATATATTGTGTTGCTCCTAGGGCGTGTTCGATGTGTTATGTTATGTGTTTAATGGGTCTGTATCCCGTTCGGCAAACGCACCCGGAGTGGATTGTTCCTGTGTATATTTATTTAATAAAACCTCTGTGCACAGAATTTGTCTTTTTCATATTTTCTCTTTTCGTATCCATTCTGACTCATTCAGCTAACGAAGCAACGTGATTGTAACCCTCTGTATTCGGGGAAACCCTAGACTGGAAACCGCCCAAACAGTTGAAATGTGCCTATACTCAGCCAATACCTCATACTAACAAGAAATTATCCTCTCTAATAGCACTTTAACTCTTTCAAACTGTTACAGTTTTAGCTTTCATTGGGGTATTAGAGAAGAGAAAATGTATATATCTATAATATAATATTATAATCAGGAAAAAACTTAACTGAAACGACTGCACAAGTCTAGGGAAACCCCTAAACAAGTACTTATGCAAACATAGAAGACCCAGATGAAATGCAGCACAATGCTGCATTTCATCAGGGTCTACACTGTTTGTAAAGGTAAAAAGGTCTTCAGACATGAAAATATGATACTTGTATTCAATATACCATTCCTAGTTTATTGTATCAAACCAGAAGGAAGAATCCATTACTATACAAAGGGTTAAAACAACTGATAGAAATCTCCCTCGTCATTATATATTGGCCACCACATGAGATTTTGGTACTTATTGCACATGCGCAAATGCCTCTAATAAACTCCCATACTGACGAACACAGCGGAGCTAGATGGTTAACTTTTTGTCTGGACAGTAATCTACATCCATTCTTTGTGTATGCGAGCAGGGAATGCACTGGCGAGTCTGCGCAGACTCGCCCGAGACTTCAATGCTCGCCGATGCGATAAGTACCAAAACCATGTACTGACCCGTTTTAAATATGGAATTTTCCTTTCAATATGGACTATTAGACAATCAAGGACAAGGGTAATTATATGCACCGTTATGAA
Organism: Loripinus fragilis; assembly: GCA_964019695.1. Classification (NCBI taxonomy): domain Eukaryota; kingdom Metazoa; phylum Mollusca; class Bivalvia; order Lucinida; family Lucinidae; genus Loripinus; species Loripinus fragilis. Next base: position 47,170,703 of record OZ026515.1, read on the forward strand.
TTACACACGCCTAAATTTTACATGGAAAAATTGACAAAAGTTACATGTATATATAATTATATATTAATATACCATTTAGCGATTCTGAGACGCTGTGTGTACTGCAGGTTTAATGCATGTCTGTGGTACACCTGTTAGCCCCACCCCTGAGAAGCTGTATATTGCACAGATTTATGCATTTCTGGATTAAATATGGGTGATGCACAGCTTTTCAAAGTCCCACAGAATCTGGCTTTATAGGCTCATGGTGATGGAATGACGTTATTTCCATGTAAAATGTACATTTGCAGCTATTTCATATTAACTCCTGTATACACTCCATATCGTAAGATAATTCCATATATTGAAAGCCAAGTATTTTTCATGGTTTAAAGCATGAAACAAAACACGAGATTTCGGTACATATCGCCTCGGGGAGCAACGATGGCTCAGGTGAGTCTACGCACATGCGCAGACTCGCCTGAGCCTTCACTGCTTGCATACACGAAGTATGAATGTAGATCTAGGCTCAAACCAAAATTTAGACACAGCTTTGTTGAATACGTCAGCATGTGTGTTTAATAGAGGCGTTTGCGCATATGGTATTTAAATACAGTACGGATAACAATCATTTACACCACTCACTCAGCTAGCGTTTACCTATCATTCCCAGTCAGGTACCATGGCGGTACCAGAACGACCACTCAGCTGATCGATAATTTGTATATCGGATAGACCATCCCACTTCTTGTGGTCAATAACAATGAACTCCACTTAAGATCGAGGGCTTTCCTGTTTCGAGTCTCAACAGAAGCACTGTATTGTGTCCAGGAGTAAGACACTTTATCTCCATCGCTCAGTACTGGTTCCAACCAAGAAAAAAGTCTCGATATGACTGAATAAATGCTGACTAGAATGTAAAGCATCAACCAGAACAAGCACAAAATAGGACACGTCCTAATAAGGCATACAGGATGTGCAGCCTAAAAATTGTCCGAGTTGATTAACTCGTAGTAATAATAAGTATAACTTCAAACAAAATTATTTTAACATTTCAACTGCTCTAAAAGCTATGTTATGTTCGATTGTATTGGTATGATCTGGAGAATAACTACAACAATAACATGAAGACTGCCTTGAACAGTATCACTGAAGAAAGGTTGGCCACAAGCTGTTTTAGTAGGAAAGTAAGGCTATGTTAACACCAAAAGAGATGACGGCTCAGCTTCTGCTGCCTATTTTGATGTTACATTGCACTAATTGTACAGTATTGTATGTAAGCACTATGGTAAAATTGTATGGCCAGCTAAATTCGGACAGCGACCTTGTTTGTTTCATAATTATTGTAATGAAAAATAAATTCAATTAACAAACAGGGAAAATCCTGATGAGACGGCTCATTAGGAGCCGTCTCATCAGGATTTTCACTGTTTACAAATGTATGTCCAAATTTACCTGATGTCCAAAGTTACCCAACTTTACCCTACTTACTTGTTGGAACAAGAAGCGCAAGATGCCTCAATTTTGTGCTTGGACCAATGCATTCATGAAGACACAAGACAGATATCCTAAGCTTCCAGTTGAGTTGAAACTTGAGTTAAGGCAAGTGTGAAACATATTGAGCACCTAGAGCACCTGCAATATTTCATACGATTGTACATCTTTAAGTTATACGCGTAACTGCCAAAGGAAAAAATAGTGGGTATGATCAGGAAATACCACAATCACAAACCGCAGACAACCCCATGGCACTGCGAGGAAGAGCCTCACTGCAAGCTTTGCCTCACTGTAAAAGCTGAAGTATTACTGATTTTGGTGCGACCTGCCATCTGCCTTAACCCTTGAAGTGTCATCTATAATTTGCAGCAGATCACAAGTTCAAATTGTGCCGCTTTTTAAAAAAAAAAAAAAAAAACAAATAAGGTATGATGTTTCATGAGAATCGTCTGCTGGCAGACGATGCTCATGAAATATCATACCTTATTTTTTTCGAAAATTGGGAAAGGTATCGCAAGATTTGTCGTCTGCTTCAGTTGTGATTGGCGCTTTAAGGGTTAAAGCGTCAATCACATAAAAAGTATTGTGCTTTTCTCATTTGTGGAACTGTCTGAGATGCCTCTATGACAAACTGTGTGGACCCAAATCAGACTGCTCTTATAGGAACAGTCTGATCTGAGCTCAAGCTGTTTGCTTCTATACTTAAATTCGTCGGTAATGTTAGGCAATTATTTGCAGCAGACGACTTCATCAGACGACATTTTCAGATGCCCTTTTTCTTGTTACTTTAAGGGCTAAAACAGTTCTGCTAGACTGTATTGATCCGGAGAATGCTGGCATCATATTGGTGTAGGTGGAAAGTAAGTGAAAGCTTACAGCAAAGGGGGTGTCAGCTCAGGTTCCACTTCTTTCTGTGTTTAGTTTGAAGTTTCCTTAGATTTTCGAATTGAGTTCATGTAAAAAAACATCTAATTATTCATCGGGTATAATAAGTCAACAACAACAACAGCATGACTATAACAACAAAAACAGCAACACAAACAACAACATCAGATTTCAACAAAAACAGTGGCTGCACATCTGGACAACCTGAAATCAAAAATTGCATTGGCATCTCAAAAGAACTCAGTTTGCGCTTATAAGGGTTAACATTAAAAGAACCATTTTTCTAATGATTTTTCCATTTCGTCTCCTGGTATACTATTGTAATACATGTACCATAGTATAACACAGCGATCTAACTCAACGATCTAGATCCTTGCGACCTGCTAAAACCGATTCTCCAATCAGGTGTACGCTGTATCGAATTGGACATGTGTACGCGTACATGTATATTTTGTGTCAGAGATCAGACCCTGAATTAAAACAAAATCTTGCTCAGTCCAACTGAGCACGAAATGTATCATGTTCATTAATGTTAAAATGCCAATTGGCATTTAAACATTTATTAGCATGGTAAATACATCATCCGACAGTTTGAAATAAAGAGAAGTCTTTATTTTTTCACAGTTTAGATTTTATGAGCAGTTGAAATACCATGCTCATTGGCATATTAGCATTTATTAGCATGATAAATACATCATCAGACAGTATGAACGCATGAGAAGTCTTTAATCTTCCACACTTACGATTTTATGAGCAGTTGAAATTCCATGCTCAGTTGAGCATATAAATGGTTTATAACCTCGCAGCCAGGACATTTGCTATACTTTCTCTTTACTTGCTTTTTTGCACGACAGAGCCAATGCTGAACTGGCTCTAGTCCTTAAAACAATTTTTCATCAATGTGTCATATCATATACTGCAAGTATATGATACGACACATTGATAAAAAAATATTTTAAGGACTGGAGCCAGTCTAAGCCAATGCCAGCAATACATTTTGTACTGGTCCGGCTACAGACACTAGTAGCCTCGCTTCAGACCATGTATTTAGGCATAACCACTATCATTGCATACTGATAGTATTTTACATCATTCTCTAGTTTGTAACAAGTAACTTCGTGTGGTTCATTGTATCGATCAGCATGCAATTCTATGGTTTGCGCGTCTGTACGAGGATGATAAACCACCAGACAATGTAAGTGGAGTATCGCCCTTACAGACGCACTTGTAAGTCATAGAATAACTTATTTATTTGTTTGTTTTTTTTGCATCATGATGCATCTGCACATTATGCACATATCTTTGCTGTAGTATTATATTTTATAGGAGAGAACTGCAGAACAAGCAGAGGCGGTGTTGGTAAATGAGTTTTCTCCCTTAAATTATAGATCCTGTATCTACCTGGCCCCGAGGTTATAAAACTTTTTCATGCTCAACTCAACTGTGCAGGAGATCTCAACTACTAATTAACATTAGAATACCGACAAACAAATATACTCAGAAAAAACAATTGAAGGATATTTAGGTTCAGTTCCATCTCTAACATTCAATACAATAAAAACATAAATTAATTATGCATGCATTTCTTAGTTCCAGATATCTGCAATCAAAATGGATGTTTGATTTCAGTCACGCTTCAATGGTTTAAGTACCGTACAGATCCAAATAGTGCAACCCCCTATACTGAAAAGTCACAAACGTTCAAAAATGATTGAAACTCATTTTTATCGTTTGTATTCCATAATGACTGGCTCCAAAATCCTTGTTGGCTCTCTGCTAAAAGTATGGCACCTAATTTTGCAGCTGTTGTCAGTGTTTTACTGTCAATTTGTTGTCATATTGGCTCGGGTATGCCCTACCTGTGCATTTTTGTTGAAGAAACTGTCCCATTATTAGGACCAATGGCTGATCAATGGGAGTAAAAACTCATCTGTGGTCGGAATTAGAACATAAACAATAACCAGGTAAAGGTTGCAGCAAAAAAAATAAGCGCTAAATTTATTGCTTGTGAACTTTGGGTAGAGAGGGTCGGTACATTTGGCGTGGTACTGTATCGTAACCAATGACCCGTAAATTTCATTTTGCATTTTGCTGAATTGCATAGTGGTAGTTCTATCAGATATAAAATTACTTTGTTTGAAAATTATTTTTTCAAATGCTATAAAGTCTAAAGAATTTCAATATCCTTCGATTGTTTTTCTGAGTATAAATTTTTGCTTAAAGCCTCACATATGTTGTATTTATCATGCTAATACATGTTGAAATGTTAAGGTGAGCATGAAAAAAGTTTTATTACCCCGAAGCCTGGTCTGCCACTGATATTGGTGCAGCCTTTCAGCTGCCGCCTCAAAGCTATACTGGCCTCAAGTTGTTAATAGTATTTAGTAAAGGTAGGTTTACACCAAAAAGAGGTAGCAGCTCAGCTGCCACCTCTTTTGGTGTTAACTTACACTTTTTACAGTGCCGTTGCGCTGACGAGACTGGGTAAAGGGCGCAGCCTAGCCTGAGCATTCACTGGCCGCATATGTCATAAGACAAAAGCTGATTTTGTTGCATGCGAAAAACAAAGACACAGACCAGCCTGTGGCGTCTATGTTGTCTGATGCGCAGGCTGATCTGAGTGTTTGCTAAGCGGACATATCAATTTGTACAAAGGTACCTTTTGTTATACACTAGCTGATATTTTCTGGCTGAAATATTGTCTCTAAATTCGGATCTTATTCCCCTCTTGTAAAAGTCTAAGTAGAAACAGGCACCGTTTTTCAATTAAATGAAGCCTTAAATTACATACAAAAATGCGTATCATTTCCTATGCGCTTCTCTTGAAACCTATTTTTGTAAGCTTAATTAAGGCTGAATTGTCCTCTTAAACCAATAACTTGTGACATTTTCATTTACGACATGGAAATCTGATGTGTTTATACCCTATATGAGTCTGAGAAATGAAGAAACTGAAATATGTCATAGCTCCAGATTAAGCAATATTCAACAGTAAAACACAAACATGAGAAATGAAAGGACCTCGGCCAGTATTAATGAAGGATTGCCCATAAAAATGGCCAGATAAAAGTTTCAAAGGATATGGAATTTATATGGAAAACTAGTAGGTACACATCCCTCCAATTATCTGCAAAAATGCTTTTAGTAACGATTAAAATATGGGTTGAACACTGCTTTTGCTATTCAACATATACAGCAAATCGAAAAAGTTTTTTTGAAGTTTTCCACGTGACCAAGCTTATTATTTTGCATTCAGTTGTAGTTGTATATTGCACACATCGTATAAAACAAGCATGCTTGGTCACAGGGGGGGGGGGGGGGGGAGGGGGTAAGGCAGTTAAAATGCTAAAAAACAAGTTATTATAATAGCTCATAAGTCGCTAATTTTGTAAAACCTGTACCTTAATATCAATTTGTAATGGCACGCATACAGCGTGTAGTTATGATACACCTCGGTGAACTGGCCAGACCGATTGAACTTGAAACAGAACAGAGGCGAGTTCAATGTCAGGTTTTACACATTAGGAATAAAGAAAGGTAACAGAAGAACGAGCGCCCACGAGCTCTCGCATTGTTGAACTCGCCTCTGTATTATATAGCTATATCGCCACATGGTATTCAATGTCCCGGTGTCTTGTAAAACTAACGGAGATAGGAACCAGTTGGGGTCATGGCTAGACAGTGACCAATAAGCCGATTTTAAGACGAAGTCTTACAAGAATTTCTAGCTATCAGAAGGGCTATTTCCCTAAATGAGACGTTTGTTTTATTTTGTTGATATAAGGACTGAAGACACTAGGCACATTCAACAAATACATATAGACCAGCCGTATATGCACCCTTGCATCCTAGTCCGTATATTTACTGAATCGTTTTTTTCTTAATGCATGTAATAACCCTACTTCGTTTTGAATGAGAATTTTTTTTGATCACCAACTGTGCTTGCTATTTCAGTAACATGTATGGGAAATAGGCCGATAAACTAAGGTTAACATATCACGATATATATATATATATATATATATATATATATATATATATATATATATATATATATATATATATATATATATATATATATATATATATATATATATATATATATATATATATATATATATATATACAGTTGATGTACAATAAAAAAGACCACCTTGCAAAGTGGACTATTGTTGTCAGTTTGTACAACCACTTCCCCCCCTAGACGCCCTTTACATATATATTGTATATATTTATAGCGGCATATCATTGGTCAAAGGGCATCTTGGGTCTAGGGGGGGGGGGGCATCTAAACACAAACTGAAATACACCACTTTGATCTTTTCAATGACAAACGTCACAAGTTTAAGTATATTCCGTGCGTATGCCGAGAAGGAATACCGTAACGTTTTGAAAATGAAGAGCACTTCTATCCTTAACTTTTTAACAATTTTACTTTTTGAAAACTAGCAATACATTTACTCAAAGTTGGGTCTAAATGGTACACAGTATAAAGACGTAAAATTAGGGGTCACATCTTTGTTATACATTTATGGTCTATGTTTTGCAATACGTAGTATAAAATGTTTATGCCATTTTGTTTCGTATAATCACGCAGCAGTTGTATATAAATATCAAATATATTCCAATGAAAAACACAAGAACATACTTTAAATACATTCCAGTGAAAACACAACAACATTGTACGGCTACACCATAAAGTCATTATTTCTTTGTATCTCCCTTTGCTTTAATAAGATCTGTAATTCTCATTTGCATTGAATTGTTAAGTTCTTCCAGGACGTTCGTTGCTACTCTATGCCACAGTTCACATGCTGGCTACCATATCTCTTCTTTTTTACATGGCATTTGGTTACCAATCTCTTTCTTCATTAAATTCCAAACGTTCTCTATGGTATGCATGTCTCGCAAATCCCCTTGTCATTCTCGAACCGGGTTCCATTACATTCTTGGAATGTTCTAGTACTTTTAGAGTTATGGCATGGCGCAATTTCATGTATAAAGATATATCCCTTCACAACGCATTCACATACTATTTCAAAATCATGGATAATACCCCCCCTTGTGTTTTGCACTATCAATGTCCATTCACATTTCTCTGCAGTGACAGGCATCTGCTGCTTATAGCTCAACAGACTTGCACATTTAATGGCGATTTTACAGTAGCCTGAATACACTTAGCATGATATTCCACATTCTGTTTGCGCCAAACACGACCATGGCGTCGATTGTTATGTTTGTGAAACACAGACTAAGGTAAATGCGTTGTGTTCCCACAAAAGGGATATATCTTAATGATGCTCTTGTGCCATTCCATAAGTCTAAAAGAACGACAACATTCCTTGAATGTAGCAAAATACCCGTTCTCAAATAGCCAGGGAATTTGCCAGAAATTAATTCCATGGAGAACGTTTGGAAAACAATGAAGAAAGAGATTGGTAACCAACTGCTGTGTTTAAAAGAAGAGATGTAGAAGGGAGTATGTGAAGTATGGTATCAAGTAGAAATGAAGATATTAAATCAAAGGGGGGTGCAACGAATACTGACTTTAAGGTAGTACTGGACTTATCAGCATATGTCCAAAAAGTTACCATCTCTGATATGTTCAAAAATAGCTCAAAACTTGATCTATAGCTCAAAACTTGATGCTTTTTAAAAAGTTATTAAACTTTAAAAGTTGCAAAAAATGAGTTTTTCAAAATATCAGTTTATCATATTTTAGAAGAATTGAACGTGATAAATGCCATATTTTTTCTGGGAATACGCTACATGCTATTCGCTAATAAAAGCAAACAAAAACAGCGAAACATAGGCATGTAGCTTATTTTTTATAAGCTAAAATCTATTTTGTAAAAAAACATTAAGGCCAAAAAATCGTTTAAATCTAGAATAAAAAATGTCCTACAAGGTAACTACAGGAACAAAAACTTATTACTTTGAAGGAAATATTGCATAGAAACTTATAATTAATTAAAAAGCATATGTCACAATGCTCGTGTTTTGTGTGTGCTGTTTTCTTTTTTTACCTCTGAAATGAAAACAGGCATGGTGTGCCGTACCTGTTTCACTGTTTAATTTAGGCTCGTGTGCGTAGACAATCATAGAAAGCAGCATTGTATGAGTTTATGTTTAATGTCCCAGAAAGGCAAAATCAGCCATATCGGGATGTCTTGTGTGCTAGCCAGTACTAAGTACCTGGCCTGGGAACACAGAACGCCAACTTCGTGCTCAAATATCGATATGCTAGGCTTCACTACTATGTTTCCATTTTTTTTGCCGATTATTCTTCAATGCCGATTGAAAAATAAATTACAGAAATGAATTTAGATGTAGACCGCGTAATTGATTTTTTCACTTAATTATGGTGTTTTATATAGGATGGGATTAGATGGAATTTTGGCGTGTTCCTGATGACCCTCTTTAAATTAGTCCCTAAGTGAACCCAACGATATAACCAAACTATGGTTCGTACAGATCAGTGGTGCTTATTCGTGCATTAAGCTATGATTGCCGTTTATACTAGCTATTTTTCTGTACATCTAAAACCGGTGCATTGAATGACCTATATTCAAAAGCGATTCAAGATACAGCGTTGGCCCAACGTTTTATGCTGGGTAGTTTTATGTCGTTGATGTCCTCTGCTAGTTTTTTTCGAGTAAAATTGTTTTCAAAAATATAACTTTCAGGAGTACGGGTAAGGTGTCAAACAGTATGGATCCAGATAATGCCTGACATTTTAGCCTTATCTGGGTTCAGGCTGTTGACAAAGTATAGCATGCAGATAGTCGATGTAGTTGGATCCAAATATTGCGTCTATTTGCATTCAAGAAGAATTCAACAACATTCGAGTTAAGAATATGTGTTTTCTCCCAATTTGCAATCTTTAAGTTTAATGTGGATCCACGATTCGCTCTATCTTATCGACTCCCCAAGAATTTCTAGCGATAATGCGGGCTATTTCCCTAAATAAGACGTTCGTTTTGTTTTGTTGAAATAACGACTGGAGACACCAGGCACACTCAACAAATACATATAGACGAGCCGTCTATGTACCATTGCCCGCTAGTTCGTATATTTTAAACGGGTTTCTCAAACGCATGTAATATATCTACTTCTTTTTGAGTGAGAATTTATTTTGATCATCAACTGTGCTCGCTATTCAGTAACACGAGTGGGAAATAGACCGTTAAAGCTGCATAGTCTGTAACTTTTGATCTTTAATTTTAGAACTAATGTTTCTATTTTTCAAGAACACAGTAAAAAACTAAAATTCATGTATACATTTAACAATTTTTTAAATCGTAACAAACTATCAGTATCAAAACAACAACATTTATGTTAAAATTAACTGTCTATAATTATTGGAGGGACGCATATAATTACCAACAAGAGAACTTTTATAAGATAATTCACTTTTCCGTGCAGTTTTCAGCTATAGTGAACAGATTTATTGTGAAAACATAACTTAATTCTACTTTTACAAATTATTTAAAAAGAAAATAAAAAGTTTCAAAAATTGTTCATAGTTGCAGACTTAGTCTCTTTAAACTAAGGTAAACCACTCGTCCTACATTTATCACGATAGAGTATATTATATATATTTATACAGTTGATGTAAAACAAAAACGACCATCTTGCAAAGTGGTCTATTTTTGTCAAATGATTGATGTCTTCTTTCGCTTATACAACCCCTTCCCCCCCCCCCCCCCCTAGACCCAAGACGCCCTTTACACATGTTGTATATTTATATAATGACGTCCAATTATCCAAGGGGCATCTTGGGTCTAGGGGGGAGCATCTAAAAACAAACGGAAAGACACCATTTTCATCTTTTCAATGACAAACATCACAATTTTAAGTATATTTCGTACGCATGCGCAGAAGGAATACTGCAAAGTGTTGGAATCTAAGGGCATTTAGACTTCGAGCTAAAAAGGGTCCTGCTCCCCCCCCCCCCTTAGGGAATTTCGCAAACATATCCTATCTTTAAGAAAATTTCAAGCCGCATCTTTTAAGAGATGTTTGCACTCTGTGCTCCGGGGCGTTAGTCTCTGACAGCCTGTTACATATGTTACTGTAACAAACTAAGGAAAAAATCAAAATGAAAGTTTGAGCTACAGAAAGAAGACATTAAACCATCTAATTATTCAAATTTCTTATGTAGTTTGCAAGCTGGATGCCTAAGCTACATAAAAGCAGCATTTTAAACAAAATTACAGCCTTCAATGGTGTTATATGCGTTACATAGATAAATTTCCCTTTGAAAGTTGAAATCGTGACTAACATCATTCATTTTACAGACGATTTGTGCATTTTTACAAGTGTTTTTAATCTTAGTTTACTAAAATACTCATTTGACTAATAGAAAAAACAAAGTTTGCTTTTCTATCTCAAATACATTGTTTTATATGAGCTATTAAACAACCCTACCCCCAATTTTAAGTATCCAATTTTGGTATCTATTATTGAAGAAAAATATATGAAAATATTTGATGCTCGTGGATATCTTACATTTTTGGCACAGTCTTGCTAATGCAATAAAGAATCATACATTTGCAAGTTTGACATCAGGATCAGAGCACTTATTAAAGTATGTAATGTATGTTACATGACAAAATGAATGAGCTAGGAAATTTTCTAGGAAGTAAGAGATGATATTTCAGAAAAATACCGTTATTCACACGTTTTCCTATTAATCTCTAGCCTCTGGTGCCTTAGTCTTAGTAATTACAGTCATTGCTGATAACAAGCCAATGGAATTGTGTTACCTATGTTATATATAACCTGTTTAATGTTATATTTCCTAATGCCTATAATATTAAAATATATAGACATATAGATAGAAAATAATAGTTCTCATTTAAATGACACAATTTAATAAATATTCCTATTAAATAAACTTATTCAAAAACAATCTTTATTCAAGTCACCCTCACAATTTCTAGCATTGTGTCTGCTTCTATTGCAAAATAATCACCCATTTCATCACAACCAGAAGAATCATAGCATTGTATTAGGACTGCAAACTGAGTACAATCCTGTTCCTCTCCACCCCTTTGGGAATTGTGCAGACATATCCTACCTTAAAGAACTATTCAAGCTGCATCAAATAAGAGATGGTTGCACTCTATTAACTAGGGGGTTAGCCTGTAATGGTATGATACGTATGATACCATATCAATTGAAGAATAAATGAATTGAAAGTCTGAGAAACAGAAAGAAGACATAAAACTATTTATTTATTTGAATCATTCATGCAGTATGCGTGCTGAATACCTTTGATACATTAGAAAAGATTTTTTAACAAATATACAGCTTCCTATGGTGTTATACATGTTACATTAATTAAGATTACTTTTTAAAATTGGTAATTGTGACGAACATCACTTATAAGCATTTTGTGTGATCCTCCTCTTTAGCCATCAAAAGACTTATTTTTTTTTGTATGTGTGGCAAGTGCCAGCGTCAAACAACTTGACTCAGCCAAACTTGAATCCTTAGCATTCTTCAAAAGCAGAAACAGCATGTCAGTTTCATGGGATCAAACACCTGATTAAATATGGGTTTAATGCCATTTCACATATATGCATACAATGAAGTATGACTGGTATATATCTCTTCCTGTGAAGTGGCAAGAGCAATCTAACTACAGCTGCCTCAGTGCCTCTGCATCCGTGCTAGTCAAATGATAACTTTGCTCTGATTTTACAAAATCTATGTCTCTACCATGTACCTCTAAGAATACTTTAAGATTTCTGACATTGGTCAAACAGAAATTTGATAGGCTGCTTTTTTGCATCATTTGCCATGGAACCTATCCAGTCTTTTGGTGCTTAATTCTCAGGTCTTAGATCAATAGTATTTTGCTGCGCCCAAAGAACTTTATAAGTTTTCTTTAGTTTCAATGTTGACATTTGATGGTTTTGGCAGACCGTCTGAAACAATTTCTGTTACACCTTGAAAGTTATCTGGTATAAGAGAAAGAATATGAAGTTGGACATTGCCATCAATTATGTTTGCAGTTGGTTGTTTTTTGATGTCAGTACATTGAAGCATGTCTTAAATAATGTAATACCTATGATTTCTCAGTTTTTGCGGCCATATCATTAGCTGTTGCATTCAAAAGAAGGAAAGTGGACTATAGGTAGAATGGGATAACCAGTAGTTCTATATTATACTCTATGGAAGATTTATACAGAGAAAACAAGTTAAAAAGGTGCCTCATTTCATGATCCATTGAAAACACTTGCCTCTGACTGTAATCAAAAAGAGTGTCATGACAATGCCCTTGCTCATTTATTATGACGAGATATATATGTTACATCCTTTTATAAGCGCTCTTATCTTAGAAACTTAGTGAATCATTGAATTGAAAGGGTCTAATTTGCGCTCTGTTTATCCTGCCATTCATTGCTTTACCTGCTGTGATACATCTAGTTCGTTTATCTGAAGGGAATGAGTTACCTCGGTTTCAGCACTTCAGAAGTACTAAGACTTCAAATAAGTTTTTGAATGCTTGGGGAAAGATAATATGTGCAGAGACATTATTAGATGAAAATGTGTGGGTTGCATGTATGGAAAGGCTACATTTAAAAAAGTTAACCAGCTAAGATATGATTCTTTATCACAGAAATATCAAGGTACATCAGTCCAGGTACTCATTGCTCGTAATGGCATAGTTTTCTCCTTGTAAAGCTTTAGCCTTTCTCCTACTTGCAGAGTATCACTTGAAACACATACTCAAAGAGCCAACTATTAGGAATTCATATCAGTTTCCGAATGTTCCAAGCCGTAAATGGCAAAATTGGAAAGTTGATAATGGCTCATCAATTTTGAGTGGACTGGTGGTAAAATTGAATAACATTGAATGATTGAAATATTGTGTGCTGATTCTACTAGTTGCAAAGAGGAGTGTGATAATAATGATAACCACATAGGCAGACAACGACAAACGTTTAACATGAGTGTTAAATCGATGACAAATAGTTTGGACCATTTCATTTATTGTATTTTCTTGTAAAAATGTAAAACTATCTTTTCTATTTGTGGCTCTATATTTAGCATTATATGCACAGTTTTAGGAAATGTGTCCAAAAGGTCACTGATAACATCTGTAACAACAGTCCAGTGGCTTGATAATCAGAAATGAATAGAATTTCTAGTGTTTTGGCACCAAAGACTTATAAGTACACATTAAGTGTCCCGATCTTTAACTTAATGACATCTTGTAGATATATGAGCAAGACAGACTAAGAAAATGATAAATATCCACATGCTGTAATCGCTTTCATGTGTTTTACTTAAACGGTAATAACAACATTCGCTTCTCTGTAAAACTGGGAATAGGGCTGTGTATTAGCTCCTATAAGACAATATATTTAAGATAGAAAAGCAAACTTGGGTTTTCCTATTCATCAATTGAGTATATGTTTGTAAAATCTAATAAAACAGTTTGAAACCAAGTCATAGTAGTTGTTTAACTACATGACGATAGCCACAATTATAGCTTTTAAATTATAACCAGGTTCATGTAACGCACATTACACCACAGTTAGCCGTATTAATGTTAAACAGCTTCTATATGTAGTAAAGACATCCAGTATAAAGACAATAAGAATGTCAATTTATTAGATAATTTTAATGTCTTCTTTTGGTAGCTCAAGCATTCAAATTTCTTATTCTCAAATTGATATAGTAACATATGTAACAAGCTGTTACAGGCTAACGCCCCGACTAACAGAGTGCAAACATTTCTTATTAAATGCACCTTGAATGGTTACATAAGATATACTTTGTCTGCAGAATTCCAAAGGGGATTAGGATGGAGCAGGCCCTTACTCAGCTTGATGTCAAAATACTGTTTGACGATTTTACTTATCACGCTAACATATGTAACGCTCTCTGATCTTTAAAACTTGAAGACAACTAGCAGATCTATAAGTCTTTATCATATGAGCCAGTTTAAAATGCCTAAACAATGTAAGATATCCCACAGCTGCGAGTTTTTTTTTCACAATTTTAGCTCAAACTTTCAAACTACATTTTCTTTATTTGATATAGTAACGCATGTAACATCCTGTTTCAGACTAACGCCCCAACATAGAGAGTGCAAACATCCCTTATTCGATGCAGCTTCGGTTGTACTATAAGAAGGAATATGTCTGCGAAATTCCCTCGAGGAGATTAAAACATTTTTAGGCATATCTTACGTAAAGACAATGAGCTTGCCCATTTCTTACATCAGGTAACATATGCTACAGCCTCTGATATTAAAAAAATTGCAACAAACTTGCAGATTTATGAGTTTTTTAATGTAAGCAAATAAATCCCAAACAATGAAACACATTCATCATCTGCAAATATTTTTTAACTATTTTTACTTTAGGTTTAATACCAAACAGTAGGGGTAGGGTTGTTTAATTGCTTATTTCAGAAAAAACTATTTAAGCTAGGGAAACAAACTTTAATTTTTCTGTTAGCCAATTGCAAAAGCTAGTCAGACATGGTTAAAAACATTTTGCAAAACACACAGAGAGATTATGAATGTAAATGATCTTAGCCACACTTGCAAATTTTAATGGGTCATCTGATTTATGTAACGCATATGACACCTTAGAAAGCCGCATTTTTTTTTCAAATGGCTGTCATACGTAGTTAAGATATCCAGTATGCAGACTATATGAATGATTTTTAAAAATAAATATTTTAATGTCTTTAATTTGTTGCCCAAACTTTCAATTTACTTTTTCTTAGTTTGATTAAGTAACGTATGTTACAGGCTCTTACAGACTATTGCCCCGGAGCACAGAGTGCAAACATCTCTTAAAAGACTCGGCTTTTAATTCTCTACAAGATAGGATATGTCTGCAAAATTCCCTAGGTGGGGGGAGCAAACACATTCTCAGCCATGCGTCTAATTTATATCCTTAATAATTTAGTACTTTTACTTTTTGAAAATCTATAATGGATTTACTAAAATTCTGGTCTAAACGACACCCAGTATAAAGACGTAAAGTGGGGGTGGGAATAGAAAGCGCAATGTTTCAAGGCTTTGTAAATGATGAATCGCTTTGAAACGTATTTTGATGCTAACAATACATATTATACTACCCAAACAGACGAGTTCTAAAATCATTAGGGCTATTTGAAAATTTAGCTTTTATAATCATGTCAACTAGGGAAAATATACGCCTTATCGCTAGAATTCTTTACTTGGATTGTCCTCATAAACTCTAAACCCTGCTAGTGATATCTGCTAATAACCTTTTAGCAAACACTTTTGACTTAGTCAGGCCCGACAAAACATCGGACCTGATCTGGATTAAAAATATTTGACGCTCTTGTGATATTCTTAAATGATGTTTTGTTTGGGGAACCCTAATTTTGAAAAAAATCGGCAGACCACAAAAAATTATAAACAGCATGATGATAAATTACTCATTATGCACAGAGTCAATGAGTTCATAGAAAAGCAACACATTTTGTTTCATTTAGCGATAGAAAATCACGCTTGATCCCAATATCGAAGTTATTAAAGGTTCTGTAAAAAAAAGATGAAATGCGAGGCTTGCCAAAGAATTTTGTCACTTTTTCATGACAAGCTTAATAATTTTAATAATACAGGAGCACGACTTTTAGGTTCTATTTATTGTATGACCCTAAAACTACTTTTGAATCGCGTTTAAAAATTGCGAGGAAACTACACTTTGATGTTGCCATATAAGTATATGCGAAACCATAACGGACGTCATTACATAGCGTTACCAAAATTTGTAAACCACTAGTGATATATCGAATTTAATGCATGTCGTTATATACCTCCAATGATAAACACACACCAATAAACAAACAAACAAACAAAAAAATAAACAAACAAATAAATAAGTATACAAACAAACAAGCCCTAGGGCTGAAACCAGGGACTTTTTGGTCTCAAGTTGAATATTCTACCACTGAGGTAATGGGTAAAGTTATGATATGCGAGATTAGTACTTTTCATAGAGGCATTTGTTAATACTAAGACAAGCATGCATATGTGAACGGCCATATTAGATTATTCACAGCTCGCATATATATTCAAAATTAGCCTCAGTAAAAAATTCCCCGCTGGCTAGCTAAAAATAGCGGAAAAGCTACGCCACAGTATTCGGCGAGCACTCTCACAGTGTCCAATACGTTGCTCTTGGGTTTCATCCAAGCTAAAACAAAAGGGTGCCCTCGCAACCATGACGTCATATTAACAAATTAATGGACGTAAGAAGCACAGCGGCGCAGTTGGTATAGTGTTAAACTAGGGATCGAAGGATTGCTAATTTGTGAATCACCAAGGTCACAGTTTTGTGTCATGAGGCAAGACACTTTATCAGCTTATAGTATTGATTGAAGACAGGAATTCGTTCAAACATGACTAAAATTGTTAATCAGTGGTTAAAGGATCAACACAAACAAACAAAACAAGTGGGCGTAAATCAAAGCATTCCCTGACTAGCCGTCGCAAAAACTGAAAGGCATATACCAGAGACGACACACATATGCCTCCGCTGACTCTCTTAAAATGGTAACATTAACAGCAACTTCTAATCATGAGAAGTTGAGTCATGAAAAAACAGCCTTTGAAAAAAACGCTGTTTCCATGCATATCTTAATGGTACTGGAACCGCATCTACGGCGACCAGGATATGTTTCAACCCTTCTTGTTCACTTGGGCTTACTCTGGGTAGTTCGTCCTCAGAATTTGATCCCTGTTTTTTTCTCTTTTTTTTTTGTCCGTTGTTAAATATTTTATACTGTCATATTGGTTTGGTAAATTAAAACCAGAAGGCATTGACAGATAAAACAAAACGCCCATACTAGAACGACATATAACTTGAAAACAGATGGGAACGCAGATGCTTTGATCAGCCTGTGCACCTGTGAAGGCACATCAAAGTGTTCACTGACCCGTAGAGACATCATACAAATAGTTTATTTTTCAAACTATCCGCGTGCATAGCTTAACTCGAGACGTGAGTGACAGTATCCAAAATCAATAAAGCGTGGATGACGTAACAGTCATTGAATACGCTTACCAGAATTGTCTGACCAGGCATAACTCGGAACGTATTGAGCGTTGAAACTTGACCCGACGGTCAAAATATATTTGGTCATACAGATGTGTTGATAAATGATAAGTATTTTTTGTGAACGCCAATACTTGTACGTTTTAAGACAATCGATAAAGATAACACTTACTTTTATAAAAACACTCGGTTATCTTTTGACATGGGTCCCGTACCACTTTAATATTCATATACAAATGTTGTCTAATTATACGTTGATATGATTTATAGAAATAAAATGGCGTGATAATTCAAATACATGTGGTAAAACATAGGCTATTAATGTATAAAATGTGAAAACAACTTTTGAAATATTGCGTAGTGAAATAACTTTTCTTAATGGACCTGTATTTTAACTGTCTGTCAGCACTGACAAATCCTGATGTCAACCTGTCCTGGGCTTAATTTAGCTCTTCGTGGGTAGACATCAAAATCTGTCACAATTTCAGCCATTCAGATGTGATCTTTTATAGGAGTCATATCTAACAAGAATGTCATGATCACTATTTTTCTCTTTAATTTAGCGGTTTGTTGAAAAAGGGATATGCTCTAATAACCACTTTTAATATTGTACAATCATGATATTCTCCATTTAGTTATAAATATATCATTAATTAAGCGAATTGTTATATTACCAGTTACAGGTTCGAGGTCATCTGTATTGACCTGAGGTGGAAGGCCAAGACGCAATATAGCTGACCGAGGACATGTAACTTGGTCTGGTCCACATTTATTCCCATGTGTTTACGCTGGTCCAGGCCAAATGGGGACTAGACAAAAATGACCGGTGCATACAAGGGATATGGGGAGAACAAAGGCTCGTTGGCGAAGTGTTCTACCTAAGACCCAGAGGTTCTAGGTTCAAGCATCCATGGAGGCACCTTATTCTGATTGTAACCCATGGAAACGGTCCAACATTGAAGACTGTTAGCCAAGCGTTACCCTTTCAACATTTGAGCCAGTGCATGAGATTTCCAACAATATTGTATGCGCGACCAGCAAAGCCTCAGATCAGCCTGCGCATACGCACAGTCTGATCAGAGCCTTTGCCAGTCGCTTGAATATTCTATGATTGTTAAGCTACTGACTGAACACCATTTGGAGCTTCTAAGCTTAAAAGGAGAATGCGGAGGCTCGTCCGAATCTACACATGTCAAATTGTTGGAAATCTCATGCCACGGCTCAATTGATAAAGACACAGCTGCATTGCATTAATATAAGCTTGACAATGTGACCTTACTATTACGCGCGCGACGCTGTTGGTGACGTCACATGGGTACATACGGCATCCAGCACCATTCTGCTAAGTTAGTTGAAGCTTTCTGGTTATTTTTGTGTTTGTGGCAGTTTATACACTTTTCTTCTTAAAAATAATTGATAACTTCAACATTTTCTACATAAACTTGACCATCAATTTACAGCGCCTCTTCAGAAACATCTCCAAAAGTTGCCTTTATACACACTTTCATTACTGATATTGACTATATACACTGGCAATCATGTCGGAAAGACGATTTGATGTAAATCATGACAGGAGATATGCCGTCATGTGATCGAGAACGTCTTAAATGTTTACGTTAACGTCACTTGCACAATACAAGAGAACCGTGATACAAGCGTATTTTTTTTTACATTATCTGTCATCTGTTTATGCCCTTCACCTTTTCAAACGAAACAGAACGAAAAAAATCGAAACTTTGAAAGGCCCAAGATTTTGAATTTTATTGCTAAACAATATAATTATCAGATTGAGTGGGATATGTCGGTATCGTAAAGGGTTTGTAATTTGAACCTACGGAACTGTCAGTTCATTTCGAATCGTTCAATGATGAATGTGTAATCGTGAAGGAAGCGGTTGAGTCAGGAATCAAATCTAACGCGGGTTAGCTTGCAGCTGAATTGGCATTCTTCAAAATCGTCCACCCCTGTATTAAACGGATATTTTTTCAACATCTTAAACTAAATTTACAACCATGAATTGTCTAGGGCACACTAGAAGCTTACAGACGATAATATGCAATAACAATTATCCCGCTGACATTCTCAGGATTTGTTAAATAAATGATACGATCTGGGCATTGCGTTTTCAAAGACCTTAAGTATATTATACAATTATTGACTATTGAGGCATTGGACCAGATGTAATGTCGACATGAGATTAACACTATTTGTTTTCTCAGGTTGTCATCACATCATGTCGAATGCCAATAGTCAACAATTGTTTTATTATACAATTTCTTTAACCAAAATAGCAACAACAAAATCTTGACCATGGACAATGTCTTGGACTTTTTTGTTTACATTTATATGACTACAGTTCTGACTTCATTCAGTAAAAAGAGGAAAGAATACATAATTAATTTATTTGCACTTTCAACTGCAGACAGTAAAGACCTAGATAAAATACCACATATTGTGGTATTTCATCATGGTCTACACTGTTTGCTAAGACAATAATAATCTTCAGATAAAAAAAAAACTTCAATTATGTTTGCAAATTGTAAGCTGTGACCCCTCGAATTATGCAATGGAGCATTCCAAGTTTATTGCATCAGTCCTGTAGGAATAATCCATGTGTGGTTCTGCTTATTACTTCATCAAATTCATGTATATTATGAAACAGCAAATCTTGTAAATTTGGTGCTGATGTCACTCTCTGTTTTAATTTACAACAAAGCATGCAAGTTTCATGCTGATAGCACACATGTTATGGAAAATTTCTATGAAATCTATTTTAGCAACTAATGTTACATGGGGAAAACCCCAGGTCATGCGGCATAGAGTTATATCAGCTCAAGTGGATAGACACCTTAGCCAATCAGGAGTTCTTTATTTATAGATTATATAATAATTATCTTTATTACCCAACCGCCTATATACGGAGTAATTGTGTATTATTGCTATGTCATGAGTGAGTGTACTATTGCCCTAGGCAATAGTTTTGGATATTGACTGGGACTATACCATGGCCTGGTTACCCGCTTTGCTGATAATAACACGAAAGCATTCGTCGACTTGCGCCATATTACGCCATGGTACACCGATAACTTCGTTGTTTATGGTCAGAAACAGTGGGTACTCGTTTTCTTAGTAAGGACTAGAGGAACACTTTAAGACCAAACTTGAGCAGATTAGAGGAACATTTCTGTTTTTCAACAAACCGCATCATCTAGCTACAGCAACTCCATTCACGGAATCATCAAATGGATTGGGTAAAAAAACAGTAATGAGCCGGTGAATGAGATTTCCAACACTGTGGTATGTGCGACCAGCAAAGGCACAGATCAGCCTGCGCATACGCGCAGTCTGATCAGAGCCTTATTCCTGTCGCTTGAATATTCTATGAATGTTAAGCTACTGACCCAACATAGTTTCTAAGCTTAAAAGGAAGCTGCACAGGCTCGTATGAGGCTACACGTGTTAAAATGCCACATTGTTAGAAATCGCATGCCACGGATCAGTTACAATTTACCCGTCTCTTTGAAAAACTGCATAGTTCTTTGAACCGACAGTACTACTTATTCATTTAATAAAAAAAGTTAGATTCTGAAGGATCTTATAGAAAAAACATGTCAAGATCTTGAACCCATTGCCTTTATTTTTGGTTATTTTTATTACACGTCCAACCTGAACAATGCAAGTAAACCTTCTACTGCTGGTGTTACTGTTTGGCAACACTTTTTCTCGTGGTAAAAAAGCCCAATATAACATTATTTGCATGTCTTTCATATGTGTGTTTTTCTTTTTATTAGTATTTAATTGTGTGATTTTATATCAAATAGGATAAAATTTGTGTAAAAGTTTCAATGAAAGGGACCAAAACCTATTATCTATGTGTTAAAGCTGCATAGTCTTTAACTGTTGATTTTCTAATTTTAAAAAAAATGTTTTTATTTTTCAAGAACACAGTAAAAATACTCAAATACAGGTAAACATTTTACCATTTTCGTAAATCTTAACAAGTTATCACTATCAAAACAACTGCATTTATGTTAAAATTCAACGGTCTAGAATTATTGGAGGGACGCAAATAATTACCAACAAGAGAAAAATACACCTATTTGATAAGATAATTCACTTTTCCATGCAGCTTTCAGCTGTACTGAACATTTTTATTGGGAAAACATAGCTTAATTCTACTTTTACAAATGATTTAAAAAGAATTTTTTTTTCGAAAAATGTTCATAGTTACAGAGTATGCAGCTTTAAGTAACAAGTTATCTGTTTTTAAGTGTTTTTTATATTAAGTAGTCCCCCATTAAACATTTTTTTGCATGTCTTATAAGTGGGTTTGTATATATTAGATAGGATAAGATTTGTATAAAGTTTCAATGAAAGGAACCATAATTCATTGTTTAGGGTTTTAAGTAAAAACACATTGTTGGATGGGCCACTTTACCCTGCGCTCCCCCTATAACATGTTGTCCCGTGGGCAAGGACTAAGTCCGGCTTTTGAGGATTCAATCCCTTATGCTAAACTATCCCCTAAGGCAGAGACACGCGCTGGTTTTAGAGGGATACATTACCGCAATCTAGATTTCCCTCTTTCTCTAAGTTATATTTAGAGAATGCTTTATACAAGTATTTTTTTTAAAGTGACGAGGGGGCGTAGCCCCCCGAGTCAGTTTATAAAAAATACGAGTAAAAGCATTTAAACATTGATCCACCTTTATCGACCAGGCCTGACAGATCTAATTGTTTCAGACAACACATTTGGACCACCTTATCGTTAATTTACAAAGACTGCCAGATCTATTACAGCCAACTTCCTGCTGAAGATTTAGCCCTTTAAACACTAAAAATATTCACCTGAAAATGTCATCTGTTTATGTCGTCTGCTGCATATATGACTGATGTAAGTAAAAGCAAACAGTGTGGACCCAATCAGACTGCTCCTGATCTGGATCCTCTCTGTTTGCCCTCCATACATTCATAAGTTATAATGTCAGCACAATATTTGCGCATAAAGGCCTTGAGTCAGATAATAATTTAGCAATAAAGGTTTTGATTATTGTCTGACCCAAAAACACGGACACATTTGATCTTTAAAGCGCTTATCATTTTATTTTCTGCGGAAATGTTTAAAATCCTCTAGGTTAAACAGTGAAGACACATAATAGACTGCTGTTGATCTGGATCAACACTGTTTGCATCTACATTTGCAGTCAATAATGTAAGCACATATAAAACACCAGTAGAGCATATGGCATTTTAGATGCATTTTGATAGCGTTTAAAGTGTTAATATTGTTCACTTGATGACACCGTGGGCTAACAAAAAACCTTCATCTGTTAGAGTATACTAGTCTAGTTTTAGACTCAATACAACTAAATGGATTTTTAAGCTCCGCCTATTCCACTAAGATAACTAGGTTACTTGAAAACCATAGTTTATTTAAATATAGCAGCACAACACCGAAGACAAATATCTAGACCATGATACAAGGTTTTAATTAGCATTCCCCCTAAGAATCATGCAGATGGTGATAAGTGACTTGTCACAGAAATCAATAATTTTACCTCCATTTAATCAGACTTGTTGAAAAACTTTCACAAAAAAAAGCATTCCGTTTTTCTGACAGTGGTTGCCATGGAAACCGGAAATTAAGATTTCTTGGAGATTGGCGGAGAGTTGCCCAAGGAAAATTGTGAAATTGACACTTTTCAGAAAGGCTTTTATGATACTAGTTTTATTTTAATTACATTCACTGCTAGCTCCCTTTAGAGGACCACATTAGTTGTACACAAAATGTTAGTGAAAAATGATATATGCCGTTTGTGTTGTGTTGCCTAGCAACAAATGTGACAACTTGGAAACCAATTTTCAAAACACTAAAAATTCACCATTTTTAAATCTGAATATCTTTTTACAGCAAAGCTGTATATGAACGACATACATAGTGTCTGAATACCACATGTCTGGTTTACAAATGCAAAGAATAAAAAAACTCAAAATGTTTATATTTTTTGTTTCCATGGCAACAGAACTAACTGACCATCAGAAATTTTACAAAATACTCCAATTTCAAAGCAAATTATCTTGCTTATGCAAACAGAAATATGGATAATTTATACATATTCTGGCAGGTCCATATCTTATTAACAAAATCAAAAAAAATGAAAATAATGACATTTTTTAGATATAGGTTACCATGGCAACCAAATCATCAAATAGTCCGTGATTTTATGAAAAACGAGCATTTTCAAAGCAAAATATCTCCCCTAAACAAAGGATTCGATTGTTTATATATGTACACATTATGTTACTAGCACCTGATTTTCAAGATCCAATTCAAATTTACAAATGAATTATCTCAATTCATGTTACCATGGCAACCAAAACATCATACCATTAGCGATTTCACAAAAATGGCATATTCAAAGAAAAGTGCATATTCAAAGCAAGCTATCCCCTTCCAGCACGACAGAATATGAATAATTTTAAACATATTTCACATAATGTACATCTGCAATACAAACACAAAATAATAGTTTTTAAATTTTCTGATTATAGTTACCATGGCAACAGGAATTGCCCAAAACGGTTTTACTCTGTAGCAAAGAAATAATACGAAAAATGAGGTTTGCCCGAGGAAAAATGTGAAATTGACATTTTTCAGACTGGCTATTGTGATACAAGTTCTTTTGATAACATTAAATGCTAGGTCTGTTTAGAGACCCACATTAGTTGTACACAAAATTTTAGTGAAAAATGAAACATGTCATTTGTATTATGTTCCCTAGCAGCAAACGCGTCGCCATGGAAACCAATTTTCAGCATGGAAACAAATTTTCAGATCTCTAAAAATGGACCTTTTTTAAAATCTGAATAATTTTTTTTACAGCAAAGCTGTATATGAACGCCATATATAGTGTCTAAATAACCCATGTCTGATTTACAAATGCCATGAATAAAAAAACTCAAAATGTTTATAATTTTTGTTTCCATGGCAACGAAACTAACTGACCGTCAGAATTTCACAAAATACTGCAATTCTAATTTAAATGCAAATTATTTTGTTTCTGCAAACAGAAATATGGATTATGTAAACACATTCTGGCAAGTCTACATCTGTTTAGCAAAAACGAAAAATTGAAAATAATGAAATTATTTAAACATAGTTTACCATGGCAACCAAACCATCAGATTGTCAATTATTTTACAAAAGAGCATATTCAAAGCAAAACATCTCCCCTAAACATAGGATCAAATTAATTATTTAAGCACATATTACGCAACCAACACCTCATTTTCAACATCAAATTCAAATTTAAAAATGAATTATCTCAATTCATGTTACCATGGCAACCAAAACATCATATAATCAGCGATTTCACAAAAAATGGCATATTCAACAAAAAAGGCATATTCGATGCAAACTACCTCGTTCCAGCATGACAAAATATGAATAATTTTCAACATATTTTACACCATCTATATCTGTTATACAAATACACAAATAATATTTTTAAAGACTCCAGAATAGAGTTACCATGACAACAGTTACAGGAAATGCCACAAAAGCTTTTACTTTATGGCCAGACAATATGACAAATATTGAGATTTGCCCAAGGAAAAATGTGAAATTGAAACCTTTCAGTCTGATATGAGTTTTCCTTTGATTACAATTACTACTTGCTCTGTTTAGATGGCCACATGAGTTGTATTTATAATTTTAGTAAGCTATGTTCCGTTCTCGCAGTTTATTGCTCGTTGCCATGGTAACCAAAAAGAAGGTATTTGGCCTAAAATGGCCAAAAAATGAGAAAAGACATTATTTGCACATTCACATATCCAATAACACCAATTTTGATTCTGATCTTTATACGCTGAAACATTATAGCTCAAAGGGAGTAGATTAAAATAATAAATAAACCCAATATGATCTTTGTACAAATCATTACAGACTACCAAAGGTGGGTGGGGTAACCAATCTTGGAAAACCCTATTTTGTGAAATATTTGAACCACTACAATCATTTTTCCTGCCTACAAAGAGGTGCATACATGTATTGATAAGTTCTAAATGGTATTCACCTTTCATACAATAACAGTATATGCATCTGGTCTACCACGTTCTGGTCGTAACCATGGAAACAATAACTGTACTATACAGAAAAAACATAAACTAGTTTTGGCTTCAAAGCTATAAAATCATTTTAGATAGATTTATCCAAAACTTGTTCTAAAATTTTATACTCAACTATCTTAATGCACATCAAATTCTGTAATATAATAACTAGGTGGAACAATTCCAACCACCATTCAATACAAATAATTTCATTTCCATTCTGCAAAAGGCCTGTGATTGTTTCCATGGTTACAACCAGAAGCAGGTAAAACCAAATTCATGTTTAACAATTTATGAAACTCCAAGGTCCCCATTACATATTGGCAGTACTCAAATATGTAAATGTCTCTGCCACTATTTGGCATACTTGCTTAAAGTTATTGAAATAAGATTTTGTTATATACCTGATTACCTCACCCACTTTAAAGGACTGTAATTGTTACAAATTATTCAGTTTTCATATCATATTGATAATGTCAATAAGAATCAACTCAATTCTCCTTTTAGCTAATTCAAAACTTATTATTATTAGCTGGAATCACTTTAACACTTCTAGAGATAGATAGGCTGTATTGTCTTTGAAAAGTTTTAATGACTAAAAATAATGTTTCTTATATATCTGGTTACCCCACCCACTTTCTACGTTTATAATTGTTACCAAATAAAACTTAACTTATTAATTTTGCTTAAATCATATTGATAATGTAAATATGTTTCAACTCAGCTGTCTTTTATACACATTCGGAACTTGCATTATAACCATCTGTACATTTCACTGTTTAAAGGCGCAATATATTTAATATCCATTTTACAACAGGCCTGTACTTGTTTCCATGGTAACGGTAAGAAAGAGGTAAACCTCATACATGTTTTACAATCTATAAAACTTGGAGGCCCCTTTCAAGTATTGGCAGTATGCAAATATGCCATCGCCCCACGACTATTGGGAAAACTTGTTTTATAATCACTAAAACTCGTTTTGAATATATATCTGGTTACCCCACCCACTTTTAACGTCTATAAATGTTACTATATCAAACTAAACTTATTAATTTTGCTGGAAGCATATTGATAATGTTAATATATCTCAACAAAACTATCTTTTAAACATATTAAAACTTGAATTTTATCCAACTGGAAATGTTTAACCACTTTAAGATGCAATTTATTTAAACACTAATTTGTGACAGTACTCTGATTGTTTCCATGGTTACCCCCAGAAGGTGGTGAAATCTACGCATGATTTCGCGTTTTATGAAAGCTAATACCATTTAGAACTAACCATTCACTGTATGTCTCTATGTACGCTGGGGAAACGGCTGTAGTAGTTCAAAAATGCTAAAAAATAGGCTTTTACTCATACCTGGCTACCCCACCAACTTTGGTTGCCATGGTAACAAGGAACATGAAATATTTTGAACATTTTTATTTTTTCATTACTGAAACCTAGCATCAGTGGATATCCCTAAAATAAAATTCATCCCTTTTGATATTTCCTGTCTCAACAACTATCATTTAAAAATGGTCAAAAAGTGCAATTTCAGGCCAGTAGCAATATTCACGTTGCCATGGAAACCAAATTGAGACATAAAACCAAACTAGCGTGTGTGCAACTTTTCAAGTTTGTATCGATGCTTCGTATGCTATATAAACTAATGTCTACACATTTGTGTATGTTGGTCATTTAATTCCATAAAGTAACTCATTTTTCCAATTTTGCTATTATGTTGCTACTTTGGTTGCCATGGATACCGAATATGGAAACATTTTGACCTTTTTTATTCTTTCATTTAAGACACAAGGCATTAGTGTATATTCCTTTTGCTGACATCTATATTCTCACCTTTGCTGTAAAAAGATAAGTTGGATAGAAATTTGTAAATTTAAGCCTCCAAAAATATTATAGAGAGAGCCCCTCTTCGTTGCCATAGAAACATACTCTACAAGTTTTTTTATCCTTTTCCATTTGTGATATAGAAAGTTAATACTTTATTGATTTTTTTCATACAGCATAAACCATTAGACTTTATTGGATAAATAGGCTGCATGATCTTCAAAAAGTGTAATTTTTCATTTTTCTAAAACTTGAAAACATGCTTCTGGAGGCAAAATCTTTAACAGGTCGTTGCCATGGTAACGGCATGACAATAACCGTTTCCCTTTGGCTATGTGACTTTTATGTTATAAGGAATCTATTGCGCCAACTTTTTTTAGCATTCTGAAAAAGTCACTTATCAGCTTTTCTACTGGGCCTGCATGATTCTTAGGGAGAATGCTAATTAATTACGCTGCGTGTTTATGTATATACAGCGTCAAAATTTAAATACCTCTAAATCCGTAGTTAATTTTTTCAGAGTATGGTTATGTGATGTAGATAAACCTTATAATTAAAGATAAATGTATCATATAGGGATAAGATCATGCTATTTTCCCTAAGTACGTGATTGTTAGTTCAACAAAAACTACATGGGGGTCAACTTATTTTAATTGCAACTTTGTGTACATGAAACAAGCTTGACAATTGTATGTGAAAAGGGCACACAATTTGTTTTGAGATGCTGGGAATTACTTTCTGAAGCTTCCAGGGCGATAGCGCGGCGTTTTGATTAAGTTGCGAAAACTCATGATTTTGTAACAAAATCCAAATTTCTGTTGTAATTTAAAATTGTCATTTAAATATTTATGCAGAGTTTTACAACAAATAAAGATTTTTCATGCTCAATAAAAATTTCTGCAGGGTAGCATGAAAACTGTTACTGGAAAAAATTAGGTGGTGCTTAACTTTTGACGCTGTGTATATATACTTTACCTGTACTAAACTGTAGCTAGCTTAAGACTTATCATTACAAGCTCATGCCTATGAAAGCAAGAGGAAAAAACTTGGCTGGTGGGACAGCAGGGGATAAACTACACCCCTACCATTTGACTCAAGATACACACAGGAGCCTGAGACTTGTTTTGTCGATTTGCTGTACTAATTACATTTTGTACAAAACCAAAATTGGAATAAAAGGACCATTAGTTTTATCAAGAAAGATTTAGTTAAGATATATTACAGCTTGGAGGGAGGGGACACTTTACCCCCCATCCCCACCCCACTCAATACACGATTGCATAATTTGCCAAGAGAAAGAATAAACTTTGAATACAGTCAGCTTTCTTTGAAAGAGCATGGATGTGATCATGTAACTACCCTCATAAAAGCGTAGAATTAACATGTTAACTTGGATTGGAATACTTTTGCATTGGTTAGAGTGTCCTTACTCGAGGTAAGGAATTTTCTGCTAACATGTTTGGCTCACATAATTCAACTTCTTAAAATGTAATCAGGTATCATTGTCACAGTTAATCTTGTATTTGGATGAAAGAGGAAAATTACTCTCCCCACCTACAAATATCTTCACTTCCACCAAGCTGGAGGCATTTAGCCCTACAATGGAAATACTAAGTTTCCATTTAGTCTCCAATGTCATACATAAAAGTGATGTGTAAGGTGGGACACATTAACAAGTGGTAAAGTGCCTATTGGGACACTATACCATGGGGATAAGATACACTGGTACACGGGTGCAAACAACTATAGGACATGAGCCAGCCTAAAATACTGCTGCAGATATTTGGCTAACTTATAGTTTACACTGCCCCTTCCTGTGCTTCATAATTAATCGGTTCGCAGAGAAATTAAAATTTTTGGCCATCTTTATCACATACTTTGTCAATATTTGTAATATACATTAAGTAAATCAATAAGTAAATCCGTTAATTGGCAAATGCGACCATTTCAAAAGGAGGGATAGAAAACTATAAGTAGGTCAAAGATCTTATATTACAATTATAAAGAAATTAAGTGGTGCACTAGCTACGCTCGTTCCCACTTAATTCCTTTATAATTGTAATATATGATCCATAGCCTATCTGTATGAGGTCTTCACAATCTGTCTGAAAGACATGTCAAATGAGCTCTTTATTTTGACAGCCAAAAAGCATGCAAATTAGATATGTGAATTCTTAAAGCTGGACTTAAATATTGGAACATTACAGCGAAACCTGTCATGAAAAGAACCGATAACTCAATTCAAGGATGATGAACACTGCTAATATTTAGTACATGCCGAGTGGTACTTAGATGAAAGAGGAATATGCAACAGCAATACATTTGCATATTTTAGATGACAGGACACTGTCTAGGACAATGACGTGTTTATGACAGGTTCAGCTGTAATAAGACCCTTGGGAACTTACATAAAATAAAACTCTTGTTTACATACAGACGTACAATGTTTTCTACAAACCAGGGGTGACCCAGAAATACCCGGAACATGCTCAGAAGGCTATTGCTGAAATACCAATTATCTCGTATAGAGAGTGTATTCGTTCTTGGACAAAACGTTGCAGAAATGTGTAGATCGTTCTGCAACGTTTTATTCTAGAAAGAATGCACTATTCACTTATCAAAAATTACATATAAATAACATTTGATTTATAAAAAAAATGTTGCCATAACATTTGATTTATAAAAAAATGTTGCCCCATCAAAATATCAACAATTTTTAATAGCAAGTAATAAAAACTTATAAATAACACCTTGATATGTGTGTTTTGATATTGTAGATCTCCAGTGTGTATATGTGTGAGAGAATGTGTGCGTGTGTGTGTGAGAGAGAGAGAGTATGAGTATTATATAAGTTGGCATCTATACCATGAATTATCAAAGTTAAATCATCTGAACCTACTTTACAAAATTAATGTGCGCCATGTGTTGTATATATAGAGGGTTACAGAATATTTGTGTCAAAATAATTGGTACTTTATAGAAAACCAGCGAAACAATCCATAAAGCTTAGTGAAAGAATACACTTTACATATGTTACAGCATTGGTTTTTGAAATACCCAGTAAAACTATTTCCATATTTGTACATATAATTGGAAACTGTACATTTAACAATATTGTTATAACGCATTTAATACGTTGGACACCATTGTAATGGTTAATTTTGAATAAACTATAGTTTCCAATCATATGATATTATATTAGTTTTTATTCTATTTTCAACAATTTGTAAGGTGCTCTAAGGGATGGTCCTCTCAGACCCTTAGGTACCTTTTGACGGCGAGAACAAATTGGTTACCTTATGGTTACTGAAAAAAGTGTGCAGATCATCATATAAAAGAAAATATTTTGAGAGGGAATTACATCTCATAATGCGCCGTTGTGCTTGCAAAATAAGCTGGAAAGGGCCTTTATATTGGTGCACCTGTTCACGCGAAATGACGTTGACGCCTTAATTTTAGGCTTTAAGTGACGTAATTAAACATAAATAAATTTTAAAAACCAAATTTCAAATAACCATTAATATAACTTATTTATGTAAAAAAGAGGTAATTTTATTAGAATTGTTGGAAAACCTAATTTTAGTGATCAATTCAAAAAGATAGTAAAACGTTATATAAGGGTTGAATAAAACTTAGATGTCATGCTACAGTCTAAATGCCTTGTTTTAACCCCAATCACAGTTTATAGCAATGGTTTCCTCTTTATTTGCACGACGGTGGGTCAGACCTCAGACTCTATGACGGCCCTGACGTAAAGCTTTAATCGGTGGGTTGGTGCCTGATGCTTATCTGTAGCTAGACCCACCGTGGCTCAACTAGAGGTTTTATTTAGCTCTGACTGTCTGTGAGTCATGAGCCCTTTTCTTTGTTTCATCATGGTGTGTTAATTTGATTAGAGTGTTTCTCCATGATGAAACATTGCATTAGTTAGATGGCCTCCATGTGAGCTGAACATTTCTTGTACTTCAACAACAGCAGAGTCTGTGGCGAGGATTTGGTGGCGATGAGGTACATTTGGGCCCTTGTATGTCCATTCTAGTATTGCAATCATCTTGATGAGGAAGAGAGAGCTGATTGCTTTGCTTAATTTGTCTTCCTGGTGCCTCATGATGGTTGAGCGGCTCTTCCTCACGGTGCCATGGGGTTGTCTGCGGTTTGTGATTGTGGTATTTCCTGATCATACTCACTTACTATTTTTGTGTAAAAAGTGGCACATTTCCCGCGTATTTCTGGATCACCCCAGGAACATTATTTACATAATGAATCAACATTTTTTGAATGGTTGTATCCTGTTAAATAGCCTCGAATAGCCCGAGGAAATTTTCATAAACAACAGCCATAATCAAACTGAATATGAACTCACTCCTTTCTGGCACAGAACTTTTTAAGTCAAAAATATGCGACAAACTGGATTTATTGCAACCAATCGAATTTAGGAAGCAGACTTTCATAATGCTGCTAGGAAGCAACCATTCAAATTTTTCTAGAAACACTACATACAGGGGACACAATAATAAACAGCCAAAGGACCTGAAGTGCACACCTGATCTTCTTAATGATGATTAAATAGGTCAAGGTCAACTAAGGATAATTATTTAAGCATATTTTGTTTCACATATATGGGCAAGGTGGCCATTACCATCACGTGACCTAAAATAAATCTCATATTTATATTGCTTTTGTTCTACTGAATAGTATTGTACTCCATATGAAATTTAAGTTCAAACAGCCCAGTAATTGAAATGAAACGTATGTGGTAGACCAAAATGAGTGGCCTTGGATGAAAGGTCACCTTGACCTTTGGTGCTGTATTATTAGGTTAACATTTCTTGCAGGTACTATTTTCATTTCCCCCTTAAGTTATCAAACCATGAACATGGGCATTGCGGCCATATTGGTTATGTGACCATTTATATTTGTTATAAATTAACTCCTCTCAGCTTATGGAATCTCCATATAAAATTTGAGTTCAATTGGCCTAGTAGTTTCTGACAAAACGTTTAATATAGTGATGGGGATCCAATATGAGAGACCTTGGCTGAAAGATAAAAGGCCAACCTTGACCTTTGGAACTTATTAATAGCCATTGTCTCATTAGGTTAAACACATCAAGTGAAAATTACGACTTTGGCTTCAACAGTATTAAAAAATCAACTTGTCAATAATCCAATTTAAATGCATTTGGAAGCAAGTTTGATCTGAATGTTATGTATGTCAAGGTCCGCCTAGGAACATAATTTATACAAGCTTGGAAGGCCGCACATCTCTAGTGCTACATACCAAGTTCCAATGTCATGGACCTTCAGGTTCTGGAGTCGAAGGTTTTGAAAGGGTTTTACCATTTATGGGCATGTTGGCCATCTTGGTCATGTGACATGAATATTTTGTATTAATTTCGGTTAAATTGTCGTAAGAAGTCTTCATATGAAAATTCAGTTCAATAGTTTCTAGGAAAATAATGCTTTAATTAATTGATGGGACTCCAATGAGCGACTTTGGCTGAAAGGTTACTTTGGAACTTATGTAGAGCCATTGTCACATTGGGTTAAACATATCAAGTGAGAATAATGACTTTGGCTTCAAAAAATCAACTTTTCAAAAAAATTTCCATTTAAATGCATATGGAAGCAAATTTGATCTTGACATCAAGTAGATCAAGGTCAGCTTAGGATCATCATTTGAAAATCTTAGTAGGCCCCACACCCAATGATACACACCAAGTCCCAAAGTCATGGGCCTTCTGGTTCTCGGAAAGAAGATTTTTTTAAAAAGTTTTTACCATATATGGGCATCTTGGCTATCTTGGTCATGTGACCAGAATAATTTGTATAAATTTTGGCTAACTTGTCGTAAGAAGTCTTCATATGAATAATCAGTTCAATTGGCCTAATGGTTTCTGAGAAAACCATGTTTTAATATATTGATGGGGCTCCAATATGAGCGACCTTGGCTGAAAGTTCAATGGTCAACCTCCACCTTTGGAACTTATGTACAGCCTTTGTCACATTAGGTTAAACATATCATGTGAGAAAAATGACTTTGGCCTCAACAGTTTGCAAAAAATCAACTTTTCAAACATTTTCCCATTTAAAGCCATTAGGATACAAAGTTGACCTTGATTTAAAGTAGGTCAAGGACAACCTAGGATTATCATTTTAACAATCTTAGTAGACCCCAAATCCCCAATGCTACATACCAAGTCCCAAGGTCACGGGCCTTCTGGTTCTGGAGAACTTAATTCCTTTATAATTGTAATGTATGATCTATAAGCTATATGTGTGAGGTATTCACTGGCTGTCTGATAGACATGTCATACGAGCTCTTTATTTCGACAGCCAGAAAGCATGTACATTATTAGATAAGTGAAATCTCAAGACTGGACTTAAATAACCATTATTGGAAATTACAGCGAGACCTGTCATGAAAAAGAACCAATAAATCAATTCAAAGATGATGAACACTGCTAATATTTAGTACATGCTGAGTGGTACTTAGATGAAAGAGGAATATGCAACAGCAATACATTTGCATATTTTAGATAACAGGACATTGTCTAGGACAATGACGTGTTTATGACAGGTTCAGCTGTAATTAGACCCTAGAGAACTTACATAAAATAAAACATCTTGTTTACAACTCTTGTTTACATACAGACGTACAATGTTTTCTACAAACGAGGAGTGATCCAGAAATACCCGGAAATGTGCTCAGAAGGCTATCGCTGAAATACCAATTGAGCCGTTGCATGAGATTTCCAACAATGTGTTGTGTGCGACCAGCAAAGGCTCAGATCAGCCTGCGCATACGCGCAGTCTGATCAGAGCCTTCGCTCGTCGCTTGAATATTCTATGACTGTTATGCTACTGATTGAAGATAATTTGGAGTCTCTAAGCTTAAAAGGAGGCTGCACAGACTCGCTGGAGTCTACAAATGTCAAAATGCCACATTGGTGGAAATCACATGTCACGGCTCAGTTATTTCGTATATATGTAGAGAGTGTTTTCGTTCTTGGACAAAACGTTGCAGAAATGTGTAGACCGTTCTGTAACGTTTTATTCTAGAAAGAATACACTATTCACAAATCAAAAATAACTTATAAATACCATTTGATTTACAAAAAAACGTTGCCTGATCAAAATATCAACAATTTTTAATAGCAAGTAAAAAAAAAACTTACACATTGATATGTGTGTTCTGATAATATGGAAAACATCTCCAGGGTGTACGAGTGAGATATGTGTGAGAGAATGCGTTTGTGTGTAAGAGAGTATGAGTATTATATCAGTTGGGATATATACCATGAATTATCAAAGTTAAATCATCTGAACATACTATACAAAATTAATGTGCGCCATGTGTTATATATATAGACGGTTACAGAATATTTGTGTGAATATAATTGGTACTTTATAGAAGACCAGCAAAACAATCCATAAAGCTTAGTGAAAGAATACACTTGACATATGTTACAGCATTGGTTTTTGAAATACCCAGTAAACTATTTCCATATTTGTACATATAATTGGAAACTATACATTTAACAATATTGTTATAACGCATTGAATACGTTGGACACCATTGTAATGGTGAATGTTGAATAAACTTTTGTTCCCAATCATATGATATTGTATTAGTTTTTATTCTATTTCAAACAATTTGTAAGGTGCTCTAAGGGATGGTCCTCTACGACCCTTAGGTACCTTTTGACGGCGAGAACAAATTGGTTACCTTATGGTTACTGAAAAACAGTGTGCAGATCATTATATAAAAGAAAATATTTTGAGAGGGAATGACATTTCATTATGCGCCGTTGTGCTTGCAAAAAAACCCAAGTAAGGGCCTTTATACTGGTGCACCTGTTCACGCGACATGACGTTGACGCCTTAATTTTTAGCCATAAGTGACGTTATAAAACATAAATAAATTTTAAAAACCAAATTTCAAATAACCATAAATATAACTTATTTATGTAAAAAAATGAAATATTTTTTATTAGAATTGTGTGAAAAATGGCACATTTCCCGAGTATTTCTGGATCACCCCATGAACATTATTTACATTATGAATTTACATTTTTTTGAATGGTTGTTTCCTGTTAAATAGCCTCGAATAGCCCGAGGAAATTTTCATAAACAACAGCCATAATCAGACTGAATATGAACTCACTCCTTTCTGGCACATTCATTTTTGCCCAGAAATTTATAAGTCAAAATTTATAAGTCTGAATTTATTGCAACCGATCGAATTTAAAAAGCAGACTTTCATAATGCTGCTAGGAAGCAACCATTCAATTTTTTCAAGAAACACTATATATAGGGGACACAATAATAAACAACCAAAGGATCTGAAGTGCACACCTGATCTTCTAAATAATGATTAAATAGGTCAAGGTCAACTAAGGATAATTATTTAAGCATATTTTGTTTTACCATATATGGGCAAGGTGGCCATTACCATCACGTGACCTAAAATAAATATCATATTTATATTGCTTTTGTTCTACTGAATAGCATTGTACTCCATATGAAATTTAAGTTCAAACAGCCCAGTGATTGAAGAGAAACGTATGTGGTAGACCAAAACGATTGGCCTTGGATGATAGGTCACCTTGACCTTTGGCGCTGTATTATAAGGTTTAAAATTTCCTGCATGTACTTTTATAATTTCTTCAATAACAGTTATAGAACCATGAACATGGGCATAACGGCCATATTGGTCACGTTACCATTTATATTTGTTATAAATTAACTCCTCTCAACTTATGGAGTCTCCATATAAAATTTGTCTCATTAGGTTAAACACATCAAGTGAAAATTACGACTTTGGCTTCAACAGTATTAAAAATTTTACTTGTTAAAAATCCAATGTAAATGCATTTGGAAGCAAGTTTGGTCTGAATGTTATGTAGGTCAAGGTCCGCCTAGGATCATCATTTGAACAAGCTTGGAAGGCCGCACATCTCTAGTGCTACATACCAAGTTCCAATGTCATGGCCCTTCTGGTTCTGGAGTCAAAGGTTTTTAAATGGTTTTACCATTTATGGGCATGTCTGCTATCTTGGTCATGTAACAAGAATATTTTGTATAAATTTCGGTTAAATTGTCGTAAGAAGTCTTCATATGAAAATTCAGTTCAATTGGCCTTAATTGATTGGACTCCAATGAGCGACCTTGGCTGAAAGGCTACTTTGGAACTTATGTAGAGCCATTGTCACATTTGGTTATTCATATCAAGTGAGAATAATGACTTCGGCTTCAAAATGTTTCAAAAATCAACTTTTCAAAAGTTTCCCCATTTAAATGCATAAGGAAGCAAATTTGATTGTGACATCAAGTAGATCAAGGTCAGCCTAGGATCATCATTTGAAAATCTTAGTAGGCCCCACACCCCAATGATACACACCAAGTCCCAAAGTAATGGGCCTTCTGGTTCTCGGATAGAAGATTTTTTAAAAAGTTTTTACCATATATGGGCATGTTGGCCATCTTGGTCATGTGACCAGAACAATTTGTATAAATTTTGGCTAACTTGTCGTAAGGACTCTTCATATGAATAATCAGTTCAATTGGCCTAATGGTTTCTGAGAAACCATGTTTTAATATATTGATGGGACTCCAATATGAGCGACCATGGATGAAAGTTCAACGGTCAACCTCGACCTTTGGAACTTATGTACAGGCATTGTCACATTAGGTTAAACATATCATGTGAGAATAATGACTTTGGTCTCAACAGTTTTCAAAAAATCAACTTTTCAAACATTTTCCCATTTAAATCCATTCGGATACAAAGTTGACCTTGACACAAAGTAGGTCAAGGACAACCTAGGATTATCATTTAACCGATTTTAGTAGGCCCAAAATCCCCAATGCTTCATACCAAGCCCCAAGGTCACAGGCCTTCTGGTTCTGGAGAAATTAATTCCTATATAATTCCTATATAATTGTAATATAAGATCTATGAGCTATATGTATGAGGTATTCACTGGCTGTCTGATAGACATGTCATATGAGCTCTTTATTTCGACAGCCAGAAAGCATGTAAATTATTAGATATGTGAAATCTTAAGATTGGACTTAAATAACCATTATTGGAACATTACAGCGAAACCTGTTATGAAAAAGATCCAATAACTCAATTCAAGGATGATGAAAACTGTTAATATTTAGTACATGCTAAGTGGTACTTAGATGAAGGAGGAATATGCAACAGCAATACATTTGCATATTTTAGATGACATGACACTGTCTAGGACAATGACGTGTTTATGACAGGTTCAGCTGTAATTAGACCCTTGGGAACTTACATAAAATAAAACTCTTGTTTACATACAGACGTACAATGTTTTCTACAAACCAGGGGTGACCCAGAAATACCCGGAACATGCTCAGAAGGCTATCGCTAAAATACCAATTATCTCGTATAGAGAGTGTTTTCGTTCTTGGACAAAACGTTGCAGAAATGTGTAGATCGTTCTGCAACGTTTTATTCTAGAAAGAATACACTATTCACTAATTAAAATTACTTATTATAAATAACATATGATTTATAAAAAATGTTGCCCCATCAAAATATCAACAATTTGTAATAGCAAGTAAAAAACTTAATAAATAACACATTGATATTTGTGTTCTGATATTGTAGAATACATCTCCAGTGTGTAAATGTGTGTGGTAGGATGAGAGTATAAGTATTATATCAGTTGGCATCTATACCCTGAATTTTCAAAGTTAAAATCTTCTGAACTTACTTTTTAAAATTAATGTGCTACATGTGGGTTACAGGATATTTGTGTCAAAATAATTGGTACTTTTTAGAAAAACAGCAAAACAATCCATAAAGCTAAGTGAATGAATACACTTGACATATGTTACAACATCGGTTTTTGAAATACCCCGTAAAACAATTTCCATATTTGTACATATAATTGGAAACTATACATTTAACAATAATGTACTAACGCATTGAATACGTTGGACACCATTGCAATGGTGAATTTTAAATACACTTTAGTTTCCAATCATATGATATTGTATTAGTTTTTATTCTATTTTCAACAGTTTCTAAGGTGCTCTAAGGGATGGTCCTCTCAGACCCTTAGGTACCTTTTGACGGGGAGAACAAATTGGCTACCTTATGGTAACTGAAAAAAAGTAAGCATATCATTTTATAAAAGAAAATACTTTGAGAGGCAATGGCATCTCATTATGCGCGGATGTGCTTGCAAAAATGATGGAAAGGACCTTTCATACTGGTGCACCTGTTCACGAGACATGGCATTGACGCTTTAATTTTTAGCCTTAAGTGACTTAAATAAACATAAATAAATTTTAAAAAATAAATTTCAAATAAAAATTGATATTACTTATCTATGTAAAAAATGAATCGTGTCAAAAATGATACATTTCACGCATATTTCTGGATCACCCACAAACATTATTTACATTATGAATTTACATTTTTTTTGAATGGTTGTTTCCTGTTAAATAGCCTCGAATAGCCCGAGGAAATTTTCATAAACAACAGCCATAATCAGACTGAATATGAACTCACTCCTTTCTGGCACATTCATTTTTTCCAAGAACTTTATTAGCGAAAAATATGCGACAAACTGGATTTATTGCAACCAATCGAATTTAAAAAGCAGACTTTCATAATGCTGCTAGGAAGCAACCATTAAATTTTTTCAAGAAACACTATATATAGGGGACACAACAATAAACAACCAAAGGATCTGAAGTGCACACCTGATCTTCTAAATAATGATTAAATAGGTCAAGGTCAACTAAGGATAATTATTTAAGCATATTTTGTTTTACCATATATGGGCAAGGTGGCCATTACCATCACGTGACCTAAAATAATTATCATATTTATATTGCTTTTGTTCTACTGAATAGTATTGTACTCCATATGAAATTTAAGTTCAAACAGCCCAGTGATTGAAGAGAAACGTATGTGGTAGACCAAAACGATTGGCCTTGGATGATAGGTCACCTTGACCTTTGGCGCTTTATTATAAGGTTTAAAATTTCCTGCATGTACTTTTACAATTTCTTCCTTAACAGTTATAGAACCATGAACATGGGCATAACGGCCATATTGGTCACGTGACCAATTATATTTGTTATAAATTAACTCCTCTCAACTTATGGAGTCTCCATATAAAATTTGTCTCATTAGGTTAAACACATCAAGTGAAAATTACGACTTTGGCTTCAACAGTATTAAAAATTTTACTTGTTAAAAATCCAATGTAAATGCATTTGGAAGCAAGTTTGGTCTGAATGTTATGTAGGTCAAGGTCCGCCTAGGATCATCATTTGAACAAGCTTGGAAGGCCGCACATCTCTAGTGCTACAAACCAAGTTCCATGGCCCTTCTGGTTCTGGAGTTGAAGGTTTTTAAATGGTTTTACCATTTATGGGCATGTCGGCCATCTTGGTCACGTTACAAGAATATTTTGTATAAATTTCGGTTAAATTGTCGTAAGAAGTCTTCATATGAAAATTCAGTTCAATTGGCCTAATAGCTTCTAAGAAAACTATGTTTTAATTAATTGATGGGACTCCAATGAGCGACTTTGGCTGAAAGGCTACTTTGGAACTTATGTAAAGCCATTGTCACATTAGGTTATTCATATCAAGTGAGAATAATGACTTCGGCTTCAAAAATCAACTTTTCAAAAGTTTCCCCATTTAAATGCATAAGGAAGCAAATTTGATTGTGACATCAAGTAGATCAAGGTCAGCCTAGGATCATCATTTGAAAATCTTAGTAGGCCCCACACCCCAATGATACACACCAAGTCCCAAAATAATGGGCCTTCTGGTTCTCGGAAAGAAGATTTTTTTAAAAAGTTTTTACCATATATGGGCATGTTGGCCATC
This sequence comes from Loripinus fragilis, assembly GCA_964019695.1. NCBI lineage: Eukaryota > Metazoa > Mollusca > Bivalvia > Lucinida > Lucinidae > Loripinus > Loripinus fragilis. Next base: position 47,210,956 of record OZ026515.1, read on the forward strand.
TTGGTCATGTGACCAGAACAATTTGTATAAATTTTGGCTAACTTGTCGTAAGGACTCTTCATATGAATAATCAGTTCAATTGGCCTAATGGTTTCTGAGAAACCATGTTTTAATATATTGATGGGACTCCAATATGAGCGACCATGGATGAAAGTTCAACGGTCAACCTCGACCTTTTGGAACTTATGTACAGGCATTGTCACATTAGGTTAAACATATCATGTGAGAATAATGACTTTGGCCTCAACAGTTTTCAAAAAATCAACTTTTCAAACATTTTCCCATTTAAATCCATTCGGATACAAAGTTGACCTTGACACAAAGTAGGTCAAGGACAACCTAGGATTATCATTTAAACGATTTTAGTAGGCCCAAAATCCCCAATGCTTCATACCAAGTCCCAAGGTCACAGGCCTTCTGGTTCTGGAGAAATTAATTCCTATATAATTCCTATATAATTGTAATATAAGATCTATGAGCTATATGTATGAGGTATTCACTGGCTGTCTGATAGACATGTCATATGAGCTCTTTATTTCGACAGCCAGAAAGCATGTAAATTATTAGATATGTGAAATCTTAAGACTGGACTTAAATAACCATTATTGGAACATTACAGCGAAACCTGTTATGAAAAAGATCCAATAACCCAATTCAAGGATGATGAAAACTGTTAATATTTAGTACATGCTAAGTGGTACTTAGATGAAGGAGGAATATGCAACAGCAATACATTTGCATATTTTAGATGACAATACACTGTCTAGGACAATGACGTGTTTATGACAGGTTCAGCTGTAATTAGACCCTTGGGAACTTACATAAAATAAAACTCTTGTTTACATACAGACGTACAATGTTTTCTACAAACCAGGGATGATCCAGAAATACCCGGAACATGCTCAGAAGGCTATCGCTGAAATACCAATTATCTTGTATAGAGAGTGAAAAAATGTTGCCCCATCAAAATATCAACAATTTGTAATAGCAAGTAAAAAACTTAATAAATAACACATTGATATTTGTGTTCTGATATTGTAGAATACATCTCCAGTGTGTAAATGTGTGTGGTAGGATGAGAGTATAAGTATTATATCAGTTGACATCTATACCCTGAATTTTCAAAGTTAAAATCTTCTGAACTTACTTTTTAGAATTAATGTGCTCCATGTGGGTTACAGGATATTTGTGTCAAAATAATTGGTACTTTATAGAAAAACAGCAAAACAATCTATAAAGCTAAGTGAATGAATACACTTGACATATGTTACAACATCGGTTTTTGAAATACCCCGTAAAACAATTTCCTTATTTGTACATATAATTGGAAACTATACATTTAACAATAATGTACTTAAGCATTGAAAACGTTGAACACCATTGCAATGGTGAATTTTAAATAAACTTTAGTTTCCAATCATATGATATTGTATTAGTTTTTATTCTATTTTCAACAATTTGTAAGGTGCTCTAAGGGAAGGTCCTCTCAGACCCTTAGGTACCTTTTGACGGGGAGAACAAATTGGCTACCTTATGGTAACTGAAAAAAAGTAAGCATATCATTTTATAAAAGAAAATATTTTGAGAGGCAAAGGCATCTCATTATGCGCGGATGTGCTTGCAAAAATGATGGAAAGGACCTTTCATACTGGTGCACCTGTTCACGAGACATGGCATTGACGCCTTAAGTGACGTAAATGAACATAAATAAATTTTAAAAAATAAACTAAAAAAAAAATTGATATTACTTATCTATGTAAAAAATGAATCTTGTCAAAAGTGGTACATTTCACGCGTAATTCTGGATCACCCACGAACATTATTTACATTATGAATTTACATTTTTTTGAATGGTTGTTTCCTGTTAAATAGCCTCGAATAGCCGAAGGGAATTTTCATAAACAACAGCCATAACCAGACTGAATATGAACTCACTCCTTTCTGGCACAGTCATGTTTTCCCAGAACGTTATAAGTCGAAAATATGCAACATACTAGATTTATTGCAACTAATTGAATTTCAGAAGCTAGGAAGCAACCATTCTCATTTTTCTAGAAACACTATATACAGAGGACACAATAATGAACAACTAGTGGACCTGAAGCGATCACCTGATCTCCTTAATAATGATAAAATAGGTCAAGGTCAACTTAGGCTTATTATTCAAGCATATTTTGTTTCACATATATGGGCATTGTGGCCATTTTCGTCACGTAACCTTAAATAAATATCATATTTTTTACTTTTTTCCTACTGAATTGTATTGTACTCCATATGGAATTTAAGTTCAATTAGCCCCGTGATTTCTGAGAAACGCATGTGGTAGACCAAAACGATTGGCCTTGGATGAAAGATCACATTGACCTTTGGTGCTGTATTATAAGGTTTAAATTTTCCTGCAAGTACTTTTATATTTTTTCCTTAACACTTATAGAACCATGAACATGGGCATAACGGCCATATTGGTCACGTGACCAATTATATTTGTTATAAATAAATTAAATCCTCTCAACTTATGGAGTCTCCATACAAAATATGAGTTCAATTGGCCTAGTGATTTCTGATTAACGTTTAATATATTGATGGGGCTCCAATATGAGAGACCTTGGCTGAAAGATGTGACAAGAACATTTTGTATAAATTTTGGTTAACTTGTCGAAAGAAGTCTTCATATGAAAGTTCATTTCAATTGGCCTAATATTTTCTATGGAAACTATGCTTAAATTAATTGACGGGACTCCAATGAGCGACTTTGGCTGAAAGGTAATCTTGACCTTTGGAACTTATGTAGAGCCATTGTCACATTAGGTTAAACATATCAAGTGAGAATAATGACTTTGGCTTCAAAATGTTTCAAAAAATCAACTTTTCAAAAAGTTTCCCAATTAAATGATTTGACCTTGACGTAAAATAGATCAAGGTCATTTGAAAATCTTAGAAGGCCCCACATCCCCGAATGCTACATACCAAGTCCCAAAGACATGGGCCTTCTGGTTCTCAAAAAGAAGTTTTTTAAACATGTTTTACCATATATTGGCATGTCGCCCATCTTGGTCATGTGACCAGAACAATTTGTAAAAATTTTGGGTAACTTGTCGTAAGGAGTCTTCAGTTCAAAATATAAACTTTTCAAACATTTTCCCAATTAAATGCATTAGGAAGCAAAGATGACCTTGACATAAAGTAGGTCAAGGTCAACCCAGGATCATCATTTGAACAATCTTAGTAGGCCGAAAATTCCCAATGCTACATACCAAGTCCCAAGGTCAACCGCCTTCTAGTTCTGGAGAAGAATGTTTTAAAGGAATTTTACCATATATGGGCGTGGCGGCCATCTTGGCCATGTGACCAAAACCATTTGAACAAACTTTTGCTCCGGCGTCTTAAGGACTCTTCGTATAAAATTTGAGTTCAATTTGTCGGATAAGATGTTTGAAAATGTTGATTGACAGACAAACGCCGGAGTGACTGGCATACTAATAGCTAACCCATGAGCTTTCGCCTCAGATGAGCTAAAAGTTGTCTGTCACTGGCCTTTCCAACATACGAAAGTGGGACAATTGCACATCTGAAGTTCCCTGACATATTTTGGAGGGATTCCACATGATCCAGAGATTATTTTTTCACACCCTAACGTAAGAAAGGTTTGTGATCCAGGCAGCAACTGAAGAAAAACTTATTTACAGTATCTGAACAAACACCAGGCCCCTAAGTTATAAAACCTTTTTCATGCTCAACACAAACTAGCACGAACTTTCACCTGCTGATAAATATTAAAATACCGACAAATAAAGACTTTTTGCTTAAAGTCTCTTAAATGTTGTATTTACCATGTTAATAAATGTTAAAAAGGCAACAATTGTTGGCATTTTAACATGAAAGAGCAAGATAAATATCGTGCTCAGCTGAGTTGAACATGAACAAAATTATATACGTGTGTAACCTCAGGGCCTGGCTGCCTTTTAAAATAGCTTCTGTCTAGGCACAAAAAAGACAATGCCAGAACAGTAATTCAAACAGGCAGGCTTGTCCCCAAGGTTCTATGAAGGCTCCCAAGAAACTGCGCATTTAGTACAACACTTTCTAGATGGCTTGATCAGAGAGTTTTCTCCAAGTTCAAGGCATCATGGAATTTGTCGAAATGTCTTTTCAAACCAAAGCTCTTCAAAAGCTTCTAAGTTATTTGTGAAATTAAGTTAGACAGTGACTACGATTGAATAAAATACCAGTCATGTTTCTGTGGACCTTCCATATAACTTATTACTCCAAATTTGTTTATTTACATTTATCACATGACGTCGCGTCTGTGAGTGATATAACGCCATGCAATAAAATCGATAAACCACTAGTGGTTTATAGATTTACGGGAAACGTTATGACGTCAATAGCAACGCTGCACTGAAAAAATTACAACGTTTTTACGTCAGAGATGAGATTTTAAAGTAATCTTAACGTCATATGATAAATAGAATCTAACATTCGTGCTCATGTATTATTGAATTTATGAAACCTCGTTGCGAAAAAGAGATAAAATGCTAGGCAAGCCTGGCATTTTATCTCTTTTTCCCAACTCGTTTAATAAATTCAATAAAACATGAGCACTCATGTAAGATCCTCTATATTTTCTTTTCTTTTGATTTTCGAAAAAATGCAAGCTAAAGTGACAGTACAAACAGACTATCATTGGACCGAATCGTCCTTAGAAACTGCTTGGACAATTTAGTGTACAAATGTACCTCGTGAGAAGGTCTATCATGGGCGTTGTACAGTCGCATCAGAGAGCTTTGTTTCTTAGACACAAGAAAATATAAAATAACATACGAGGTGTGATCAAAAAGTTCTCGGCCCGATATACTCCCGTGAGATTCATTGAATTAAAATCTTTACCAGTCGCTCATTTGATCTAATTGAGGATTTTGGGGGTGTAAAAACATGTGGCATGCTTGGTTGCTTATGTAAAGCATTTCTAAGAGAGGAGGGTGTGACACATTTGAAAAATGGAGAAACTTGAAATCAGAGCGGTTATCAAGTACTTCAGTAAGAAAGGAGTGCCTCCCAAGGAAATTCATGGAAACCTTGGGAAGAATTCTCCTTCTTTATAGCACAATGGGCAGCAGAGTTTAAAGGGGAGAGTGTTGAGGATGATGGACAGTCTGGCCGGCCCAAAGAAGCTACCGCTGATGAAAATGTCATGGTCGTGCACACCCTGGTTATGTGTGATAGGAGGCGAGACCTGCGAAGCATAGCCAGCGAAGTGGGCACAAGTTTTGGGGCAATACAATAAATCCTAACTGAAATCTTAGGTTTGTCAAAGGTGTTGGCAAGATGGGTGCCGCGAATGTTGACCGATGATCAGAAAGACTTGGTTCGATATTTCTACATATCTCCTGTCTCGCCATGAAGATGATCCTGAGCGAGTTGTAAATAATCTGGAAAAACGGATCCTTCCGAAATAGAGAGAACCTACAATATTAGAAAACAGAAAACTCTGTTAAGCAGACTGCATGCTTTGGGGGTCAACCCAATCATGTTTGGCAACTTTGCTTTCCTCTTTAATTGCACGCCCGTTGGTCGGACTTTAGACTCTTTGATGGGTCTGACTTAAAGACTTATCTATTGATGAGGTGGTAGGGGCCTGATGCTTTAGCTGTTTTCAGACCAACCTGGGTTTAACTGTTGGATTTCTTTTGCTCCGGTATTCAGTTTTATGTACTTTTGAGTTTTTATTTTTGCTTTATCTCCTTTTTATATCTTGATTTATTTGTTCTAGGAGATGATGCGTCAATAAGTTAGGGGTCTTTCTTGCAAACCAATCATCCAGGTGTCTTGGTCCACATCTGAACTAAGGGTGAGGTGGGCGCCGTGACACTGGTTTAATCCCTCCAGTAAAATATTTTTATTGACCAAGGCGGTACTTCTTTTGTGCATCATTTGTGTTATTTATGTCTTGTGTTTTTCATGCTTTCGCGTCTGTTCATTGCTGCCCTGTGGTCACCTGCTGGGAAAGGGCTGACCTCTTGGCTCTTGTTTGTGATGTTTAATTGTGTTTTTGTCACTTCCAATGTGGTACTTATGGTCAGGTATGGTACTTGGTTGTATCGATTCCTGATCTTAGCCGCCTTTCTTACTTTTATTGAGATATGGGCTCACCACTTTGACAAAGAGTCAAAAATTCAGAGCAAACAACGGAAGCACCCTTACTCACCCCATCCTAAGAAATTTAAGGAGGTTCATTCAGTAAGGAAGGTGATGGCCTCAACCTTTTTGGATAGTCAAGAGGTGAGCACGATTGATTATCTTGAGCAAGGTCGCACGATCAACGTGGCATATTATGCAGGCGTGAATTGAGGTGACTTCGCCAGGAAATCACAAAAAGAGGCGAGGAAAACTGACTCGCAGTGTTCTGCTTTTGCAGAACTATGCCCCTGCCCACACGTGACAAGTTGCCATGACTGCTGCGACTGATTGTAGATTTGAAATCCTTGTTCATCCCCCCTATACTCCTGATATGGCTCCTTCTGACTTATAGCTGTTCCCAAAACTGAAATCCCATCTTCATTGTACACAGTATGGAAGCAAGGAAGGCGTCATAGAGGCAGTAAACGAGTACTTTGGGGACCAGGAAAATACCGTCTATTTTGAAGGGATAAGATAGCTCGAACAGAGATGGGCTAAGTGCATTGTCTTGAAGGGAGATTATATTGAAAAGCACTGGTCAAATTTTCATTCCCTGGTATCCCAAAGTACAAGGGGCCAAAAACTTTTTGATCATTCCTCATACCCACAAATGAAAAATTTTGGTGTTCATGTTTGTCCTTCAATACTTAATAAAAGAGGAAAAATATACCTATTAGCATTTCACCTACACATGACAAAACATGTTGCCTTAAAACTTGTATAAAAACTTAAATGCTTTAACAGGGTTAAAAGGTCAACACTTTACTAGAATGATGCCTAAATGGAGTACTTAAAGGTCTTGTGAATCTTCAAAAACATTTTTGAAACTCTTCATGATTTAAATGACAGTGATGAGAAAACCAGAATGCTGAAAACCGCATCGCAAAATTCCAACCGAGTCAAAAGTTATGCAAGTTTTAAAATTATGCAAATTAGCATATAAGCCCCGCCCACATTATTGTTTCAAGATGATTTTTTTATAATGTCAAATTTGATGTAGTGCGATTTTTAAGCAATTAAAAACACCACAATAAAGCTTTTATATGCAAATCTTGTATTTTATCATATTGAATCATTTTCAGCAAATAAAATATTAAATAATGTTAAAATAAATAAAATATATTAAATTTAATATTTCAAAAAGCTCAAATGACGTCATATGAGCCTCTCGCATAATTTCATCTTATTAAATTTTGAAACCTTCATAACTTTGTAACTATTTGAATTTTTGATGGGATTTTCGACATTCTGTTTCTCTCATTTCTGGCTTTTCAATCAATAGGAGTTTAAAAAAAAAGTTTTTTTGAAGGTTCACAAGACCTTTAACGTGTAAACTCAACTTGAATGCTTAATAAGATTTTGCCACCAGCTCCACTTAGCCTAGCTACACAAAATCTATTTTATTCTGCAGGTTTTGTCAGAAACCAGTAGGATAGCTTTGCCCAAATTTTTGGCAAAGCTATCCTACTGACTTCGGGGGTTCCGTAAAATGGAGTTTTCTTACATTTTTATCAAAGATTGATGACAAAAATGAAACTTTTCTCAATAAAAACGTCTAAAGACTGTTTGGCCTGATCTGGATCCAAACTGTATGTACTTCAAATATATACTAGCCAAAAGTTCTAACCGGCCACCTGTATTTTATTAATTTTCTTTAAAACGTAAAACGATATGACTACTCATTTTGCATCTCGAAATTTTGACAGACGTGTCATGTACCCTTGGCAGTGAAGATATTGACAAAATGTTTAACAATACACGCAGGATGCTAACTTGAATAGTGGTACCCCCATTTTCAAAATTCGCATTTCGGCACAATTTGCGAGTCATGACTTTTTGAATTAACCGCATTTCACATGCAAAACGTTTTCATTTCAGAGGCCAAACACATATTGAATACTAATGACTGAAATGAACACTCAATCTGCACGAAACTCGTTGCTTTTGGCTAAAATGTCAAAAATTACCCCACCATCCAATGCAAATTCTTTTGAATTTTGAAATTGAGGGTAAGTGTATTCGGCAAAGCCTCCCGGATACAACTTAAGGAGTTTTGCTCAGTCGTTTTCTTTTATCTATGACTGTTAGGCTGGCATAATCGGGAATGCAAATGAAATTGATATAGTCTTTATAGATTTTCCAAAAATCAGTAAAAACACACGTGGCCGGTTAGAACTTTTGACTAGTATATGTCGAAAACCAATGATTACTAGGCAGTTATTTTAAACTAGACTAACATAATCTCGCGATTTTTTATTCAAAGCTTGGTTTTGAAGATTGGAATGACAGTATGACCATATAAAACAAACATTCGATACTTCTGTTTACAACAGGACACCTAAAATTGTAAAACTATTCTCTTAAATAATTTTAGTAAATTTCTTAAGTAAGTAAGTAAGTAACGACTTTATTTAGTGAGGGTAACCCAATTGACGAATCAATCTTCCTTGGGGCCCTCAAACATGAAAAAATACATATATCCAACAATAAAGAACACCCACACCCTACACACATATACATATGGGCCATGACGTGAGAAAACCTAGCTTCGGGGTTTCCAGCAAAGTGAGATTCAAACCAACCTGATCCGCTACATAGGCTAGCTAGAACATTGAAATTTCACTCGTAGCAAGTCTAGGTATTGAACTTTTCAATAAGCGAATAACGAAGGTGCTGATCAGACTGCGCGGAAGCGCAGGCTGGTCTGCGCCTTTGTTGTTTGCAAACCCCGAAGACAGGTTTTATCGCGTCGAGGCCCTTTAATAAAACAACAATGAAAGCTCTTACCTGGAAATTGATAAAAAAGGACTTGTATTACAAAGACAGAAGTCAAATCAGAAGTGATTTCCCTGCTCAACACCAAAGAGCACCCTTTGCAGTCCTTAACCAATCATATTTTAGCCGCGACATGTGATTTCCAACAATGTGGCATTTTGACAAGTGTAGACTCAGATGAGAATGTGCAGCCTCCTTTTAAGCTTAGAAACTCTTAAATGATGTTCATTCAGTAGCTTAACACTCATAGTGCGTATGCGCAGGCTGATCTGAGGCTTTGCTGGTCTCACATACCACATTGTTGGAAATCTCATTTCACGGCTCATCTTAGGATTTAGGAGGTAAGAAAATTACAGGAGGATAAGCATTGACACATGCGTACCCATGACTCAACCTGATTAAATGTTAATCAACCAGAGGCGAGTTTAACGATGCGAGCGCTCGATTTACTGATGCCAGGCTTTACACATTACAAATAAAGATTGGTACCAGAGCAATGAGCGCCCGCAAACGATCGCATTTTTGCACTCGCCTCAGGTTTGAGATAAGTGTTTAGACTCTTTGTTTCAAAAAGGCTACAATTTACTTAAGTCGTCGCTCTGAGAGATTTTAGGGGATTCACCATGAAAAACATGTGCGCTGGACAAAGGACACTATACTTAAGCGTTGGAAAACAGATCCTTCCAGAGCGTTACCTGGCAGCCATATCTTATTCTCAATGTTCCCATTTTACAAAATAAAATTTCGCACAACCGGAATTTGGAATGAATTCTCCCAAATTCAAAATCCACACGTCATTAGCTTTATTTTTGATACTAATTTCGCTTTTTTAACAATTTGTGCAAAAAGTGATATCTGATGGTGCTAATTCGCACAGTCCCAAAGAGTAACGACATTTTTGTTAGTTTTACTTTATGCTGAACACAATGATGTTCCTGTCGATATATTTTTAATCAAAATTTTAAAATCTCTATTTTGAAGCGTAAAATTATATACCGTAAATATATAACTATTAAAATCCTACTAATTTACTTAAACTCTTTCGTCAAGAAATATAGCTTCTGCAAAAGGTTATTTATATTCTGTTTGTCAACTTATTAATTGTGCCAGTGTTTGTTAAAAATACATATTTGCATAATACTCAATCATGTGAGATAACTCCAAAGTTACACCATGGAAATATGATTTTAGGCCCATCATAATAATATGATATATAGAATCTTGCATTTGTGCTCAGAACTTATTGATGCAATTTAAAACATGCTTTTTTTTTAAAACATCGTACAAATTTAATTTTTCACAGTTTATTCATTGACAGATGTGAATATTAAGTATCGATTCTTAACATATGTAATACTTTGGTACTGATTTTCACATTTGTGAGAATTCCGTACCAATTTTTCACATGTGTGAGGATTTGGTACTGATTCTTTACATGTGTGAGGTTTTGTACCAATTCTTCACATCTAAGAAAAATCATACCAGTTCTTCACGGGTATGGTAAGTACCCAATTCTTTTTACGTTAAGCAATGTCAAAATGTGACATTTGAGCACAAATTTTACCCCTCCCCACCAAAAGAATATCAAAATTGACTGTTCGTTAATGCCACATTTGATGAAAGTGACGCATTGATTCCAACTCCTGACATGTTGTGAACTTTACGAAGTGTGAAATTTGCGGTTCAAGACTGCTTTCCTCCGCCTGAGGCTAAAATAAAACTTTGAGTTTGATAGATATAGTCATCGAGTCTGCACGCCCATAAAGCATAGAATCGTACCTTGTACCACCAGGGAATTTAGCATACAGAATCTGTGGCTGTTTTAAGATCTTCTCATAAATACAAGGCGACGGACCATTGTCCAAGAGCAGCATGAATCCATGATCGTTTTCACAACCACCATATCTCGTATTGATAAAGAATCTGCGGTTATATCTGCCATCGCCAACAATGGAGGCAAAATTCAGAGCGGAATCGTATCTTAATTGATTCCACGAAGAATCCAGAATTCTTTCTTTGGAAAACCAGTTCATGCTATCAGATCGGGCCCCATCGAACAAAATAAAGGCAACTTCCTTCCCGTTCTCGTAGAGTGCAACTCTTACTAGCACTACATGAATATCCTTCCATCTTTGGACAGCTGAATGTCTGTAATGGCTTTTAGCATTTGTATTGCTAAGGACATCCACTGTGCCTCTGTTATACATCCATGCATCGTAAACACTGACACCATTACCTGCCTGTGCTCGAAATACAACAATCCATTCGTCCTCATTGATGGTATACATTGGTCCTCTTTCATTTATTTTCTCTATCTGACTGCGCAGTTCAATGAACTGATTTTCATTTTCCGTATAACGCCTTTCTATCTCAGTCAAGCATGTGTTTTCAATATCGCGAACCATGTTTTTGTTCTCTACAAGTTTTTCATGTAATGCTGTAAGTTCTTCTTGAAACCGTTCGAATAGCGCATGGTTTTCGCTAACGATTTTATCCAAGCTATCTATTTTATCTGCAAGTTCTCCTGTTTTTATTGCCAAATCTTCTTTGAAGCTTGACACAGTTTGTTTAACCTCCCTCAGTTCCATGATAAACCAGGTCTTGGATGATTTGATACCTTTTCTCATCATAGCAGATGTATCAAGCTGGTTCGAATCTTCGAAATGTTGAAAACCCTGAGTATTACCACTAATGTCCTCTTCCAAGTTGCCAGTATGCGTGACCGTCAGCATGTCATGTGTACGATTTATATGATCAGACATTTCTCTGAGGACATCCTTCAGCGAGTCTATCTCATCATATAGGCTGCTTATATCCAATGCGTGAGCCTCTTTAATCACTCGTATTTGTTGTCTTATATTCGAAGAGGTTCGACATTTTACCATACAGGACAGCAGGAATATGCCGAATATTATATAGAACCGTACCACCATTGATATGTAGCAGACACTGACGATGCAAACGCAGAACGATCAGACTAAATATAAGCGGATGTGGTGATCGAATTTCGACCTAAACCAGTCGCTCCTTGTTACAATGAAACTTATTACAGCAATATTGCGCTAATATTTTCTGAGCGATGGGAGGGGGTGTACCTTCGAAGTCAGGTTTGTATAGATGAGTAGCATACTATTTCAAAACGTATCCCATTCATATACTTGGAGGTTGGAAACCCCACCCCATTCATATTTGGGAGTCGAAAACTCTTTCATATAATTTGGAGAAGGAAAATAGGACCCATTCATATACCTGGTATAATGAAATGAAGACATGTTCATATAATGCCCTTTGAGTTTATATAGCTGTTCTTTTATTAACCCTCACAGCTAAGCACTGGCTACAACCCTGGTAAATGCGTCGACATGACTGAAAAAAGTGTTGATTGGAGGTAAAACGTCAAACAAACATAGCTTACCATTCTTATGCCCCTGCAATGACAATGGCCTGGGCATTAAGTGTTACCCCTGTCCGTTCGTACATACGTCACACCCAATGACGTCCGCTCTCTAAGTCGAATAGTTTTGATCAAAATTGTTTGAAACTTAGTCACATTGTTTAGTACCATAATGTCTTCAAGTTCGATAATGGTCCATATCGCACCTTGCCTTCAGCAGTTATGAACCTTTGTTTATGAAAATTTAGCATTTGGAACGATGTCCGCTCTCTAAGTCAAATAGTTTGATCAGAATTTCATGAAACTTGGTCATATTGTTTAGTACCACAATGTCTTCTTCAAGTTTGATAATAGTCAATATCGCACCATGTCTTCAGGAGTTATGGCCCTTTAGGAAAATTATCCATTTAAAACAATATACGGTCTCAGAGTCGAATAGTTTTTGTTGATGACTTCAACAACAGAAACTATTTTTAACTGCTAAATTATTAAAACAAGGTTATAGATATCATAAAATTCGAAAAGCATTTTCTTAATTCTACTACAGACACTCAGAGTTAATTGTTAAATACAACATCGGGTTAAAAACTCTTCTGCAACAAGGCATATCAGAACCTATAGTTTATGGTGATTTAGTCTATAAATTAAAACGAATTGTTGGAAAACCTAATTTTAGTGATCAATTCAAAAAGACAGTAAAACGTTATATAAGGGTTGGATATAATTTGGATATCATGCGACAGTCTGCATGCCTAGTTTTAAACCCAATCACGGTTTATAGCTATGGTTTCCTCTTTAATTGCACGACGGTGGGTCAGGCCTCAGACTCTATGACGGCTCTGACGTAAAGCTTTAATCGGTGGGTTGGTGCCTGATGCTTATCTGTAGCTGGACCCACCGTGGCTCAACTTGAGATTTTCTGACTATCTGTGAGTCATGAGCCCTTTTCTTTGTTTCATCATGGAGTGTTAATTTGATTAGAATGTTTTCCATGATGAAACATTGCTTTAGTTAGATGGCTCCATGCGAGCTGAACATTTCTTGTACTTCAACAACAGCAGAATCTAGGGCGAAGATTTGGTACCAGTAAAATGCATTTAAGCCCCCCGGTAGCTTAGGCTGCCGTCTGTTCTAAGGCGGTGGTTCTGTTGTTGTTAACTTTTTGTTTATTGTTACTCCCATTGTGGGAGTCTGTAATTGTTCTATGTATTGTTGTACGTTACTTTATGTCCATTCTAGTATTGCAATCATCTTGATGGGGAAGAGAGAGCTGATTGCTTTGCTTAATTTGTCTTCCTGGTGTCTCGTGATGGTTGAGCGGCTCTTCCTCGCGGTGCCACGGGGTAGTCTGCAGTTTGTGATTGTGGTATTTCCTGATCATACTCACTTACTATTTTTAATCAGACTTTTATGAAACTTGGTCACATTGTTTAGTACCATAATCTCTTCTTCAAATTTGAAAATTATCTATATCACACCATGCTTTCATGAGTTATTTCCCTTTATTTATGAAAATTCACCGTTTGAAACGATATCCGCTCTCGAAGTTGAATAGTTTGAGTCAGAATATTATGCAACTTGGTCACATTGTTTAGTATTATAATGCCTTCTTTAATTTCGGTAATGGTCCATATCGCATTTGCTTTCTGGAGTTTTTGTCCTTTAATCATGAAATTTCATCATTTTTGAAGGTGACTGAACTTTAAGTCAAGTAATTTTGATCACAACTGTATAGAATCAGTTCCCAATGTTCAATACCATGATTTGATAATGGTCTATATGGCATTATGTCATCATGCCCTTTGTTGATGAAAAATCACAATTTCTATGATGTAGTGACTCTAAATCGAATAATTTTGATCAGAAATAGTACTGTATCAAACGTATTCAAAATGTTAAGTACCAAAATAACATTCCCAAGTTCTGACATATATATTATAATATTCCTTCAGGAGTTATTGCCCTTTGTTCAAATAAAGTTTGCCATTATTTGCGATGTTGCTTCTATAACTCAAGTAATTTCAAATAAAACTTAAGGAAACTAAGTCACAATGCTGAACATCTGAACGTCTTGCTCAAGTTTCATAATTATCCATATCACCTTTTGGCTACCAGAGTGATTGCCCTTTCTTCAAAAAATGTCTTTGTTGCTTTTGTTTGTAAGAATATGCAAATTTTGCAACAGCGGGGGCATCCTTGTCCACTGGACACATTTCTAGTTTATTTCTGAGAGGCAGCATGAATGCCAATGGAACTTTAATGCACGGACCAGAATACACAATGCTGACTGAATTCCTGGTACCAAATATTCAATATGCGTGCAGGTACTAATGTCGAGTTAACAATTACATGTAGCAGTGCTTGGTAGCTCAAACAGTTTATTGGAGCGCAGTGGCTCAGTGCTTGACTCGAGACCGAGGGTTTGAGCCTCACCCGCGTCACTGCGTTGTGGTCCTTGAGTAAGACACATTTATCCTAGCTTAGTACTGATTCAACCCAGGATGACTCGTCCCTGTTTAACTGAAAGATTGTTGATGGGACGTAGACAATCAAGTCAAACAAACATTTTTTCTTGCTCAGCTGGAAATTACAGACCCGTTTTGATGCAAATAGACTATTGTACCCATTTCAAATTAATGGGCATTCTGAATCCGGGTGAATTGTCCCTGGTGTCGTATTTAAGCCTACTGTATCCTGTTTTGAACATCAGTTTAAGGATGCAAGTACATCATTTCTTAACCCTTGAAGCGCCACCTTTCTTTTGCAGCAGACGACACTTTAATGACATATCATACCTTATTTCTTTTTTGAAAATTGGGAAAAAGTCTCAAAATTTGAGCCGCGACATTAGATTGCCAACAGTGTGGTATGTGCAACCACAAAGTCTCAGATCAGCCTGCGCATATGCGCAGTCTGATCAGATCCTTTGCTAGTCGCTTGAATATTCTATGAGTGTTAAGATACTGGCTGAACATCATTTGGAGTTTCTAAGTTTATAAGGAGGCTGCTCAGGTTCATCTGAGTCTACACTTGTAAAATGCCACATTGTTAGAAATTACATGGCGTGGCTCATTTCTCGCCTGCTGCAGTCGTGATTTGCGCTTAAAGGGTTAATATTCTTTTCACGAATTTAAAGCTATTGAAGACTGGAAACCCCCAAATTGGGTACTTTGGCAAACAGTAAAGACCCTGGCCCAGATGTAATGCCGCATTTCTCCAGGGTCTGTATTTTTTGCTATGATAAAATCGATAGTCAGAGAAAGAAATATTTCGTTTTTGAAAAGTATAACCTGTAACCCCTCGATATATACAGTAGACTCTTCTGACTTTATTGTATGTAGGTTTATGGAAAATTCCATCGATCCATGAAGGGTTAATAAAGATGAGTTTTGTCACAAGTAGATATATAAGCCACCTCGTGAGATTTAGGTAGTCTTTGCGTATACGAGCAGCGAAAATTCAAAGGAGCCTACGCAAAACACTAAAGAGAAAATTTTATTGCTCACGCTCGCAACGTAGGGACATAGGTGGAAGCCCAGGCCACATTTTACATATTTAGGCCAGACTTTTTTTATTAGTTGATTTACGAGGATTTTTTTTTCAGATTAAGGGGCGGGGGGGATGAAAAATAATAAATAAAAAAGCTCTAAAAATGACCAGTTAACTGGTCATTTTCAGAGCTTTTTTTTATTATTATTATCATTTTTTTTAATATCTCCAGAAACAGTAAAACTAGTAATAGGTAAACCAAGAGTCTGTATTAAACCTTCAAATATTTTATCATTTTCCTAAAAATCTGGACAGGACAATCACTTTTTACAGTGTCACTCTCAAAAATACAAAGACAGAACCTCAAAAATATATTATTTTTTTCAACAAAACAAATAATATTTAGAGTCGGCGGATAAAATAAATTTTTTTTTTTAGAAATTAAATTTTATTTTTTTCCTACTTTCCGGAAAATTACAGTAGGAGGGTTCGTAAATCAACTAATAAAAAAGTCTGGCCTTATACCCATATCATAGCTGCGTATGCATGCATAAAGATTGACATTACATGATTGCGTGAGTACCAATAGAGTAGCTGACTATGCGGTTAGTTAGAGTATCTGGCTATACGGCGGGTAATAGAGTACAGTAAAACCTGTCTTAAGTGGCCACTCTCAAAAATACCAAAAATGGGTTTTTAAGACCAATTATCGCTTAATGCAGGTCAAAAGTATTGCAGAATGCTCCAAGGGGAGCATTCTGCAATACTTTCGACCTGCAATGAGCTACCACATGGCTTTAAGACCTTCGTTTTGTCTATTTTTGAGTGGCCGCTTAAGACAGGTTTCACTGTAGTTGGTCTGATGGAGGAGAGAAGCTGACTATACGGTAGGTAACGGTTCTGTTTGATAAAAGTAGTTGACTATACGGTTGGTTACATGTCTGTTTGAGGAGAGCAGCTGCTTCTACGGTGAGATACAGGTCTGATGAGTAGCCAGAGGGACGAAAGGATACATATCTGTTGGAGGGGAGTAGCTACTTATACAGTTTGTTACAGGTCTGATGGGGGTAACAGGACTTTAGTAAAGAGTGCGTAACGAAAATTTAATTTTCTTATTTCTCAACCAAAACATATGTTGTGGGTACTCAAAAGAACCGTCTCATGGTTCTTCTGAGCACCCAAAACATATGTTAAAACTGATGGGTAAGAAAATATTTACATTTTTACGATGAAAAGTTTTGTTTATCTAAACCTGTGCGGGTAAGTAGTTTTTGTGTCGCCTGTGAAGCATTTGACACATACGGATCATGTCTCCGTCGGCGGTGGCGTCCGCGTTGTCACACTTTTGGTTCTCGATCAATAACTTTTGAATGGGTTCACCAATTTCATTCAAAGTTTACAGAAGGGTAAAGCATCAATAAATACAGGTCAAGTCCAAATTTGGGGACAATCCGCAAAAAATGACTGAGTTATGGCCCCTTTTTACTTATTTTTGGGCTAAATTGTGGTTCCTGATCAATAACTTTTGAAGGGATGCATTAATTTCATTCAAAGTTTACGTAAGGGTAAAATATCAATATATACAGGTCCAAGTTCGAATTTGGAGATCATTTGCAAAACTTCGACCGAGTAATAGCCTTTTTGACTTAGGTTTAGGCTAACGCAAAAGCTTTGTTATTTTTTTGTGAAATTAACTTCACATTTCCCCAAATATATTATATCTGACAACAAGATAAGCATGACAGTGTTCAACAATTTACTCCCCCCCCAAGACCCCTTAGACGGGGTCAAAGGTCAAATATTTAAATATCACAATACCGTTACTAAGTCAGTTTGCAATATATTTTACCGAAATTTCGCATGCAGACAGAGGCAGAGAAAATATGACGGCCTTGATCCTGGACCCTGGGTGGTGATGTTGCATATCAAATCAAAGGGAAAGATGCGTTCAGCAATATGGTAGCAACAATTTTATCCATAGACACATCGTCGACTGGCGGAGAGGGGGTGTCAAAATATTTAATTTTCTGAAAGTAGTCCTGTTGCAGATCAAATTAAAAAGAATGAATCGCAGAGCATCATCCAAGCACATATTCTCTCCTTACGTGCATCCTCGGCCTCTGAGGTTGTATCAAAACATTTTTTGTGTGTGAAAGTAGTCATTTGCATATCAATTTAAAGGGAACGGAGCATGAACAGAGCACCACACAAGCACACATTCTGTACTTGTACACGCCCTCGACATATGGGGTTGAGTCAAAAGGTCATAACATTTTTTTCTGAAGGTAATCCAGCTGCATATCAAATTAAAGAGAATGGAGCTTAGAGCATCATGCAAGCACATATTCGATCCTTATACACACATTTGGCCCCTGGAGTTTGGTCAAAACATTTTTTTTGAATTTCAGAAAGTTTATGTCCTTATAAACACCAGTGGAGGAAAGATTCCCAGTCGATTATCGCTGATATACATGAATTTGACAGATAAATGCTTACAATTACTTGATATTGGATTGGGCATCATGCTTTCGTTTTATGGTACTCTCAGAATACGAAAAAATGTATCACAGTTTTTACCAGAAAGTTATTCAGGTTTAAAATTAAGCTTGTTTTGCTTATCTGTGATTCATGTTCGAGAACTAGAAACGAGATGTTTTTCCCGAGCAGGAAACAGTGACCCCTGTTTTGTCTTAAGTGCTAAGTCAACGCTAAAGTAAAGGTTACGATTTCAGAAGTGGACTTATAAATATAAAATATTTTGTTACTATTAAATCTACATATATGCAAATTGAAACTCAAAATGCAAATGTCCCAAAACTTGAATTAAGATGAAACATCTCTATAGTCTAACATCTCTACTTCTTTAGTATCACATAACAAATGGACAAACTAGAAAACAAACTAATAGGTTGTTGTAAACATGTTTCATTAGTGTATCAAATAAAACAAAATAATTGATTGCTTAAATTCATCACTTATAAATATATACATACAACGTGGACAACAGCGATTTCAAGACAAAATGTAAATTTCAGTACCTGTATTTTTTATCTTAAAATTGTATCTACTGACTTACTAACTAGATACGTTTGTCGCGTTAAACTTGGTCTTTCATCCAAAAATACCACGAGAATCAAGTCTTCATCGTTTAGCTGATCAACCTCTATTCTTGTGTGTTATTGTGATTTACGTTACTGTGAATAACGTTTCTATTATTTTACTTAACACAGATGAACTGTCTAAGGGCATATCCGATCTGATGATATTATTGTTTTCTTATCAAACAATCAGTTCCAGTATATTAGTACACCATATGGCAGTTGCCATGTCGTTAAAACAAGAACTACATATCTCCCTATCAAGTAGCTTATAAAGAAACTCACCATATTAAAACAATATATGCAAAGTAATCTGTATCAACACCAAGAATGATATAATTGAAAGCTTAGTTAGGGTCTGCATCAGAATTTTGTTGTGTATATAATTAAATAAGGTTACGTGCTCCTCTAATTTCTCTTACAGGTTACGTAATCCACATAATTTAGCCGCGACATGTGATTTCCAACAATGTGGCATTTGGACATGAATAGACTCAGACGAGCCTGTATAGCCTTCTTTTAAGCTTAGAAACTCCAAATAATGTTCGTTTAGTAGCTTAATATTCATATAATATTCAAGCGACAAGCAAAGACTCTGATCAGACTGCGCGTATTCGCAGGCTGGTCTGAGTCTTTGCTGGTCGCACATCCCACATTGTTGGAAATCTCATGTCGCGGCTCATTTTGAGCTAACTTGTTTGAGTTTAGCGGTAATGTCAAAAGTAACAACATATCAATAATTACCAAGTTTTATACATGTTGTTAGTGATGTAACAATGCATCATACTATCGATATATTGCAATGGTATTCAAGGCAATGTTACCATATCGATAGAAAAGTTACAATGTCAATAGCATCGACAATAGTCTTAGTGCCAATAATTCTGAAACCTGGATACTTTCACTTTAAAGTTCTTTTTTAAGCACAAAATGAAAGTGAATGGCAATTTGATTAATATGATTTTCCATTCCATGCATTTTAGCAAAAGTAGTGGAATTTTTTTGTAGTGCAATACAACTTTGGTACCCGTAAAAATAAGTGCTATCATATTTTCTAAATTTCCACCTTCAAAAAGTATGATTCAGATAAAAGTATCACAATAGTATTGCATGGGTAGTCCACGTTAGTAATAGTATCGCAATGGTACTTCCTGCAATGCCAATACTATTGCAATAGTTAGGTTTGCCCACAATAGTCACTTCTACTTGTTGTCAAGTACTCCTGTCAATAATTTACCAAGGTTTTTCTAACTCTCATCGTACCCATGATAGATATAAAAGACCAAACTCTGTTCTAGACCTGCGTCGCTGGTGCACATTTTCAATGTGTGAACAATCATTATGCAAAGTTTAAATATAAAGGAATGAAATATGTTTGAGATTATACAGATTATACGCAAATTAATCAATATAGTACTCCAAAGGTGGTATAGACCTGATAATGTCTCCCAAAAATATTATGTGCACATGTTCAATCATATCGTACAAAGTTTGAATATGAGGGAATGAAAACTGCTGGAGTCACAAATTACACAAACCAGACACCTCCTAAGCATTCCGGATGGTAAAATACCTAATAGTCCAACAGACGAAATTAACATTTTTTTTTATCAAATGTGCACAACATAGGAGGTGCATAAATACAATGTATAAATAATTATTGTTCAAATGTTGAATATTAAGGAATGAAAACTGTTGGAGTTGCAGATTATACACACCAGATACCCTCTAAGCCTTTTACAGAAAAAATGTCTAAGTTCAAGACCCCCAAAAATGAAAAAAATATCATGAAATGTATACAAAATAGAAGGTGCACATATTCAATATGTGAACAACAATTATGCAAAGTTTGAATAAAAAGGAATGAACACTTTTGGAATTATAGATTACACAAACTATACACCCAAAAGTGTTGCGTGCGGACAGATGGACGGGCAGAGTGGACCCGCTACTATTCCAGCTTTCGCTAAACGTAAAAATGAGAAAATATTTATTAAATGTGCACATCTTGAATGTGTGAACAATCAGTATGTAAAGTTTGAATATAAAGGAATGAAAACTGTTAAGTTGCAGATTACACAAACCAGACACCGTATAAGCATTTTTGTTCGGAAAAATATCTAAGTTCAACACCCATAAAACATAAGAAAATAGTTATGAAATGTGCACAAAATAGAAGGTGCACACCTTCAATATGTAAACAACCTTTATGCAAAGTTTGACTTAAAAGAAACGAAAACTGTTTGAGTTACAGATTTTACAAACTAGGCACCCCAAAAGTGTTGTGGACGGACGGACGGAGTGGACCCACTACTAGACCCATTTTCGCAAAAACCACGCAGGTAAAAAGAATCAAATGTCTAACCAATTACTTTCATAACAACTCATTGCATCTTCTATGTGAATTACATATCCTGGAATATGTTTGTACTTTACTAACAGAGATGCAGTTTTGTTTGTATTTCAAGCATTGCAGTTTTTAGGGTGTCACTGAGGAGGCCTAAATGACCGAAACTAGCTAGTCTAAGCCAGAAAATTTGCCCACTCTAGACTTTCAGTTCTTTGGTGCATCCTGCGCTTCCCATTAATAATCTTAATGAGAACATATTTGTCAAGATTTTAACAAAAAAATATATGTTTGATGAAATTCGATGATTCGTTCTTCATTATATGTGTTTTAACTACAAGTTTTCATAAATATGGAATTTGAACCAATGTTCCTATTGCATTTTGAAGCGGTTATAAGATCTATTAAACCAAGTGCTTTTGCTCATAACCACTTATGCGCAATGGTGATACTTTTGCTCACTACTAATGTGCAAATGGTGATGTTAATAGTGTTAACCAGCATCCTTGAATCTGATATTTGGCAGAGAAATATAAGTTTCGACAGAGGAAAGAAGAGAAGGGGTCATAAGTTTCTTTGCACAAATGCAAATTATTAATACCAGTGCCAAAATGTATTTGATTTACACATTTATTATGATAGTTTCTCTGGTAAGCTCTTCAAAATTTGATAGCAACGCTTAATACAATCATTTTGACTATTCAATTACAATTACATTACATTCTACTTTCAACACCAATCATCTTTGGCTTTGCTGAGAAGCAAAGAAATGTCTCATAAGTTCCCATATCCTTAAAATAGATAAATCCCACATCCAAAAAGAAGTCGAAGCTATAGAAGATCTTGAAATTCAATTCATGGTGTGCTAGTTTCATTTATAACATCATTTTATCTCAATTCACACTGGAAAATGTAGTCGTCGATTTGTTGGTATTTACGCGTATTGCCGGTACTTCATAGACCGGAAGTGGTAAATATTGGTGTTAATACTAAAAAGAAAAACATGCCATATGCCTAAAGGACTATAGACTTCAATCATTTTAAGTATTCACTATGTGCATGGCGATTTATGTAAGCATTTAGGAATAGATTCGAGTACCGATCATCCAGATAGGTACTCGAATCTATTCCTAAATGCTTACGTAAATCGCCATATGTATGCCAAATACTTAAAAAAGATCTGATTCTGTAGGCCTTAAGGCATATGGCATGTTTTTCTATATAGTATTTACACCAATATCTACCACTTCCGGTCTATGAAGTACCGGCAATACGCGTAAATACCACCAAATCGACGTATACATTTACCAGTGTGTTCACAGTAGGATTCAGTGTCGCTATTTATCAGGCTAAAATGTGAAATATCTTGTACACATTTTTCACATCAAATGCCACTAAGTGAAACAGAAAATACTCAAGAAATAAAAATCTTATGCAAAAATTCCGTGGAATTTAAGAGTAAGTGAGTATGATCAGAAAACACAACAATCACACATTGCAGACCAGTCTTAATTTCAGTCAGCTGTGCTCAGTAAAGCGTTTGGCGTAAAGAGCCTATGCTATTCCAAAATATCTTTAGTGATGCTTCTAGGGTACAGCATTGCTGGAATCTCACGAAAACTCGAGTCAGAACGAAAAAAAGCCCTACGCCCAAATGCTGCATATTTAAATAGCTAGTGTCATACAAGCCTAGTGCAAAAAAATAAAAAAAAAATACCAAACATGCGCGGATCCAGAGGGAATGGACATGGGGTTTCGGACCCCCGGATGAAAAATCACAAATATAGGGTTTCTTAGCAATACTAGTCTGGATCCCCTGAAAAATCACAAAGCTGCACAACCAGCAATCAATGTTAATGGCGTTTCGCAGGCGGGTCGATGATGACCCGCATACAGTGGCATTGGATTCGTTTTCCCCTTCTCCCCCATGAACAAAAAATAACGACAAAAAAAGGTTGCCATAGTTGGACCCCCTCTGACAAAACTGTCTGGATCCGCACATTTTACAAATATCGGCAATTATTTCCTACGGAAGAGGTATCGTGCCATACATTAATTTTTTAACCACCCGTGTACTAAATCTCTTCGATAGATAAATAACCATTTCATGGCATGTACTTTCTTCCATTCTTCAATTCAAGTGTTTTAGGTCAAAAATGAAATAAGACTTCGTCTAACGATTATTGACAGACAGAGCGACAATAACCATTATAAAATAAGGTGTGGGAAGTTGGCTGGTAGATGGTAGTTGGTTATTCAGAAGATTAATAGACTTGACAGCCTGACAGCAAAGTCTAATGAACAGCTGTTCATTCAGCTGTTAGATGGTTATTCGATTTGTGATCCGAATCGAATATTCAGCTGTTGGGTCAGCTGTTAGTTGGTTATTCGTATTATGACCAGAATCCAATAAACAGCTGTTCGTTCAGCTGTTAGATGGTTATTCGACTTGTGATCAGAATCGAATAAACAGCTGTTCGTTCAACTGTTAGATGGTTATTCGTATTAGACCAGAATCCAATAACAGCTGTTCATTCAGCTGTTAGATGGTTATTCGATTTGTGACAATCAAATAAACAGCTGTTCATTCAGCTGTTAGATGGTTATTCGTATTATGACCAGAATCCAATAAACAGCTGTTCGTTCAGCTGTTAGATGGTTATTCGATTTGTGATCAGAATCGAATAAACAGCTGTTCGTTCAGCTGTTATATGGTTATTCGTATTATGACCAGAATCCAATAAACAGCTGTTCATTCAGCTGTTAGATGGTTATTCGATTTGTAATCAGAATCGAATAAACAGCTGTTCGTTCAGCTGTTAGTTGGTTATTCGTATTATGACCAGAATCCAGTTAACATCTGTTCCTTCAGCTGTTAGATGGTTATTCGATTTAGTGATCAGAATCGAATAAACAGCTGTTCATTCTGCTGTTAGATGGTTATTCGTATTATGACCAGAATCGAATAAACAGCTGTTCATTCAGCTGTTAGATGGTTATTCAATGTGGGACAAGAATCGAAGACAGCTGTGTGGAACCGCAAATTTCACATTTCGCAAATTTCACACTGTGAAGAATTGGTACCAATTCTTCACAGCGCGTGAAGAATTGGTACCAATATGTCACATATTTCATTACCAATATTTCACATTTTGTGAAATTTGCGCATGTAGTGAAAATATATGTAGCATACATGCGCAATCTTCACATCGATAAAAAACACCCCAAATCTGCTGCATTTTGCAATCGATTTCAATTCTTCACAAAAATGTCAGGATTTTATAACGTGGTTCAAACAGATAAAACTTTTAAAGGGTCATAATTAAATTTTGTTATCCGGATATTTCATAAACTATAACAGCTAGGAGCTTCAAACTTGGTCAGCTTACAGAAAATAATGAGTAGATTATCTGTTAAAAATAAAAAAAATCATTTTTTATAGTTATTGCCCTTTGCAAATTTGGACGTAGAAAACTTGATATCTCAAAACCCGTTACAGCTAGGAGCTTCAAATCTGGACAGCTGATAGAGGGTAATGAGTAGTTTAACTGGTGAAAATTATTAAAAAATATACACCGACATAGCTGTATGGCTCTGGCAATTTCGAATGGGTTTAAATAATGGCCAATTTTTGCCCTTTGAGACAAGGCTGCATTTAGAATAATAGCTAGGTCCCCTGTTTCTTGGATCTGCAAACTGTAAATGCCTGACAACGATTCTTCTCACATCACCTAGCAATATTTTGCAGCAAATGGGGACATATTAAACACTCCAATAACAAAATTATTGCATGAATTGCATTTCACTAACATATTTCATGACCATAATTTGTACATTTTTGCTTTCAAAATGCTCCTTACCAGATCGTCTGACATGTCAAACTTTGATGTAACAACTTAGAGGGAACATTGGTTTAAAAAGTCTGAAAAACTTAGCCCTTTCCCATCTGTTGTTTGTACAGAGCATCGAAGTTTGGCATTTTGCATACTGAGAGTTGACCCAGAAAACCCGTTCGTTTGAGTCAATGAATATGTTTCGGAATACCAAAAAAATCCTATTTTGGTTTTCGACTCAAAATAAGTATTGTAGACTAATGTAAAAAGCATTTTATGTTACACCATCAGAACTTATTATTTTTGGTCATTGGAAGTACAATATGCTTAACTTTATGTCAATGGTATATATAATCAAATTCTTAACCCGCCCTGGTCATTAAACGAAAAACGGAGACCTATAAAAGGGCGCGAAAACAAACGTCACAAGTGAATACGGCATTAGATCCGCGAGATGTTTAACTCCTATCAATGCAGCGGTTTCCTAACCAAATAAAAGCAGCATCACAGAAACAAAACTGGACCCCCGTCGATTCCCGTTTTTTTTAACCATAAGCCTTTACTTTGGCACAAAATCATGTAAATCTTGTTATGCATCTGCAAAGTTTGAAGTTGAACGCTCATAGGTTCAGAAGGAGACCCACTTAAATGAGAATAAATGTATACATTATTTGGCATTGGGTAACACAAAAGGTGTACATCAGTGGCATATACATCTGCAAAAGGTGTTACGTCAAATGGTGACCATTGACCTTGAAGTCATCATCACGTAAAAAGACCACCCAGTACCCTTTACATTATGTGACATATGTATCTATTTTAAGGTTGCTACGTCCAACAGCTTCAGAGGAGGTGCATTCGTAAGAAACGTGAAGAAAGCACGGATGGACGGACGGATAACTGGCCGAATTTGGTAAATTATTGGTATATGCTTTTTTTTCTTTAAGAAAAAGCGGATATAATATAATAAAGCGATTAACTCTCATTGTAAGCAATAGCTAAAGGAAACACGTTGGGTGCAACCGAAGTCAGTGATAAAAAGAATCCTTCACATGTGACTAGATATTACAAATTCTGTCATTGACATCTGTGAAGATTAAGTACGAATCTTCACGTCTATGAAATTTTGGTACCAATTTTCCACATCTGTGAAGAGTTGGTACCAATTCTTCACATCTGTGAGCATTTGGTACTGATTCTTCACATTTGTGAAAATTGAGTACCAAGTCTTCACATCTGAGAAAAATCGAACCAGTCCTTCGCAGATGGCACGAATGCGTACCAATTCTTCACAGATAAAAATGAGAAAGATATGAAATTTGAGCACAGATGTTAGACCCCCAAAATTATCGAAATTGACCATACGCAAATTTCACATTTACCAATTCTTCACATGGTGTGAAATTTGCGAAATGTGAAATTTGCGGTTCAAGACAGCTGTTCCTTTAGCTGTTAGATGGTTATTCGTATCATGATCAGAATCGAATAAACAGCTGTTCGTTCAGCTGTTAGATGGTTATTCGTTTTATGACCAGAATCCAATAAATAGCTGTTCGTTCAGCTGTTAGATGGTTATTCGATCTGTGATCAGAATCCAATAAACAGCTGTTCGTTCAGCTGTTAGATGGTTATTCGATTTGTGATCATAATACGAATAACCATCTAACAGCTGAACGAACAGCTGTTTATTGGATTCTTGTCACAAATCGAATAACCATCTAACAGCTGAATGAACAGCTGTTTATTGGATTCTGGTCACAATACGAATAACCATCTAACAGCTGAACGAACAGCTGTTTATTCGATTCTTGTCACAAATCAAATAACCATCTAACAGCTGAATGAACAGCTGTTTATTCGATTCTGGTCAAATTAGGAATAACCATCTAACAGCTGAGCGAACAGCTGTTTATTCGATTCTTGTCACAAATCGAATAACCATTCTAACAGCTAAATGAACAGCTTTTTATTGGATTCAGGTCATAATTCGAATAATCATCTAATAGCTGAACGAACAGCTGTTTATTCGATTCTGATCACAAATCGAACGAACAGCTGTTTATTGGATTCTGGTCATAATACGAATAACCAACTAACAGCTGAACGAACAGCTGTTTATTCGATTCTGATCACAAATCGAATAACCAGTTAACAGCTGAACGAACAGATGTTTATTCGATTCTGATCACAAATCGAATAACCATCTAACAGCTGAATGAACAGCTGTTCATTAGACTTTGCTGTCAGGCTGTCAAGTCTATTAATCTTCTGAATAACCAACTACCATCTACCAGCCAACTTCACACACCTGATAAAATTGGGTTCTGATACGTAACCTTTCCGGTAATGCACTTTTGCCGCTGAAGTTAAGGGTATAGCTGAACGACAAATCCCACGGGCTGCAAAATACAATGTACAAAATTACCATCTTGCATTACATGCTTAGCCTAATAATTGTGCAGTCAAAATCAAGATTTATCGGCGTGGGAGACCAGTTGGGATATGGGATTCAACCCCTCGAAATGCCAGGTCGTACATGTGACAGGATCCAAGAAACCTGTAAAAAGCGATTACATACTGCATGGACAGGTCTTGGAGTCTGTCACAAGTGCGAGGTATCTTGGGGTGGATATCTCTGGTTCCCTTTCCTGGAATCCACACGTCGACCGTATAACTGGAAATGCCAACCGTACACTCGGCTTTGTACGACGGAATATTAAAACCAAGATGTCAAAGGTACGCGAAACGGCATATAACTCCCTAGTCAGGCCACAGCTCGAATACGCCTCATCTGTGTGGGACCCTCACACTAAAGTGAGGACTTCCAAAATTGAACAAGTCAAGCGAAAAGCTGCTCGCTGGACAGTCAGCAGCTATGGTTGGCAGGCAAGTGCAACTCAGATTGTTCAAGATCTAGGATGGCGTACATTGGAACAAAGACGAGCAGATGCCCGTCTTTGTCTGTTCTATAAAGTTGTACATGGATTGGTTGGCGTACCCCTTCCAGACTATATACAGTACAGTAACATAATCTCTAGGTACTGTCATTCCATGACCTTCAGGCAGGTCTCTACCTCACGTTGTTATTATTATTATCTTCCCCCTCGCAATAGTACAGTGGAACGCCCTCCCACAATCCATTGCATGCTTGCATAGCCTCGAGGCTTTCAAGATCGCAGTCTGCAAGCTGCAATACTCCCGCCCATAGATCCCTACTTGCTTGTTTTTATCTGATTTTAGCTATTCTTAACAATTTTAACCTATCATCTGTTTTTATCCTCACTATCATGCTTTTTAACTTCTTCCTATAATCTGATCTTTTACTATCTTATACTAACAGACGCTGTGCTAACCTGCTTAGAATGTCCGCGAGGGCGTGTGGCAGTATCTAGAGATAGATATTCTTTTCCAATGCTGACATTTTCGAAAAATCTTTAGATGCATTAAATTTTGTATGTAGTAGATTTTATTTTGTGATATGTTCAAATAAAATGATACTTGGAGCGTTTTCTGCGATTTAGTTGTACGCTTATTGAAAATAATAACTCGTGCTATTACCTATAATCCCTATTTTTTCTCGTCAGTTTGACGCTTTGTTGAGAATGGCATGTGCCTTCCTAGGACTCCTTTGATCATTTTAGGACACATAGTTTAATCACTTTTTTTACAGCTGTGAGGCACCCAGGGGGGGGGGGGTCCTTGCTCCATAGAATAAGGCATAAATCTCCCCAAGTCCCTGAAAGACAATTCAACAGCTTGCCTTTGCTCCCCAAATCCTTTAAATTAATTCAGCTTCTCCCAAAATTTCCAAAAATATAAGCGAGTTCTCCCTATAGTGTAGTTTTTTCTGTAGGATTAAATTCACATACTAAGAAACTATACACGAGCACATGACCTAATGTTCACTTAATATTTTGCGTTATACATGTAAAGACAGGGCTCAGACATATGATTATTTTTAATAGAATACATCATATATAGCTCAAAGTATGAGGCCATCACTAAAATGGTGTTGCAGCTGTACCTGGTAAAGTAGGATGGAGGAATGCTCTATAGTTTTGATTTTTCTAATAAGGGACAGTCCATTTTTTTCTGGTAGGGGGCTGTTTTTTCCACCAGCTGTAATTTTTTAGACAAAGCGAAAACATTTGTTTTTTGTAACCACAAAAAGTCTTCTGACAATTGCTATTAGGCCCTATACGCAAGTATAGAACATGTGTGGTACTTGATTGTATCGATTCCTGATCCTTGCTGTCTTTTTACTTCATTTTCATCAAGTAAGTATATATACTCAGCGTCAATGAAAAGTTACCAGTATGGAAATTTCCATATTTCGGAAAATATATAATACAGCACTTTGGCTACTGTTACGTTCATTTTTCTGGTCAACGGCAAGCTGGTCTTGAGAGATAAAACAGTTACATGAGCCCTGGAACTATGGTGCACGGGATGCACGTTCATTTTATGTTTTTCGCAGTTTTTAAGAATTTGAAATCATCATTTTCAGAAGACAACATGCCAGGACATGCCCTAGACATTTTCATTGAAAATGCCACCAAAATGTTTTAGGTTATCCCATTAAATGTGAAAACTGAGGATCAAACTTTTGGGTAGCACCAAAACTTTTCATTTTCCTATACAATGCAATGGAAACTACAGGGGTCCATCAAGGAATGATTATAATGCATTCGGGTGTGATGGATACCGTTTTCTATACTGGTGATGCATGGGACTCTATGCCATAAATTTGAGTGTTGAAGTATCCGCCGTTCTTCGTTCAGAATGGACTTAATATTGTCCTATGTTAAGTGTATGTGATTTACTGGTAACTTTTCACTGACGTTGAGTATATATCTGATCAGCCATCATCAAAAATTTAATAAAATCATCTAATTATCTAGAGAGAGAATTACATACCACTACCAGGTGCCTAGGTAGCCCTATAATGATGTGGATTCACAGCCATGCTAGAGGGGTCCGGAGGCATGCTCTCCGGAAAAATTTGATTAAAAATGTTGCCATCTGGTGCATTCTGAGCATTCCAAAGTATGTTATTATAAACCTACAAATCAACAATTTTAAGCATAATAAATAAACAACAAAAATTATTCGTCATATTTTTTGCCAATAATCAATCCAGATCTACACGTTAGTATGAAATAAATACATTTGCCTTTTACAAGGGCGTCTGGGGGACACCGCTCTCAGAAGCCAAAAAAAAAATCCAAGCAAAATGGAGGCTTTTCTTTTTAAGGTGAGATATTTTAATTAATTTTTTTTTTACTTTTAAGTAGGGCTCCCTAAATACCCAAAAACTATAATCGTGCTCCCCAGATTCGTGTAAATAATAGCCAGTGCTGTTCAGCTCCCTGAAAACAAATGGCATTTTCCCCAAGATCCCACAAACCCCTGGGGGCCCAAATCTCATAGTAAATGTGGATGAAATGGGGTACATGTATCAAATAACCACTTTTAAATCCTTAGGAATGTAAAACTTGTTTTGAGGCAACCCTGCCCCTTATGAAAATAAGACTAAACTACATCACGTGAATTAATATTGGCCCAGATACAGGTACTAAGAGGTTCTCTGTATTGAACCGAGCTGGAAGGTAAAGGCCCAATACTGCTGACCGAGGACATGTAACTGGGTCAATACAAAATCACTGGGGCTAGGGCTGGTTAACATAAATTCCCATATGTTTACGCTGGTCCAGGCCAAATGTGGACATGCTAACAATGACTGGCGCATAAAAGGGTCTTGTGGAGATCAAATACTCATTGGTGGAGTGTTCGACCGAAGACCTAGAGGTCCCAGGTTACTGTACATTGATAATTTTCAGATTAGAACTAATACAGTGTTTTCTGCTCTGTAATAAAGATTCAAAGTGGTTTAAACGAGAAACCACAATCTATGATTTAGAGCAGACAAAGAAAATGCTATGTGTGATACATATAAGACTAGCTTCAAACCACTCTAAGAGTGGAATGTTGTACCCTGTAGCACAAAAACAGAATCCCTCGAAAATGTATGCCACAATATCTGTGTTATTACACTACGAAAAATGGAAATTGAGATAGTGTAACCATTCGTCAGAGAAGAGTGTTCTTATCGTTTGCACGCATGTATATATGTATGGATTGGTCTCCAATGTAGTAGTAATACCATCTACGCATTTTTCTATATGCATTTATACATTTAGTCACATAACTCCAGATTTTAAAAGTGTTATGACATGAAAACTAAATGACGCATCGTAACAAAACAAGCAATGCGCCATTTGTGCATACCTGTGGCTCAGATAAGCTTGGCATCCACCCTAGAATATGATCAAAACTATCGTTTTCGAGTCATTGCATACCAAAGGACTCAAAACGTTTATATAAGTCTTTACATTTTTTTACACGTTAAATTTCGGTGAATTTAATTTAACATAAACTCAGTAAACTGTTATCTCATAAGTGTTCAAAAGCTCTTACTTGCATGAAAATTTTCCTGTATATACCAAACTTGCTTTTTTTTTATCAAGGAGACGGATACCTTTGGCCACATTGTTGTATGAACAATTTTTACATCTCACATAGATCACTTTACGCCCCAACACACAGCTTTTGAACAATCGACAACATGCTTATCAGTCGTTTTTGAGTTACTTCCTGGTTTTATTCAGCTTGCAGTATTGCTGGGTGAACTTTAGAGAAAAACATTTACATAAACATGAAATGCAATTATCCGACTACAATATGGGAAAGTATTTTTACCGAAATGTACAAAGGGGTACGTGCATTAAGAGGCTATTTTGCCCCCCCCCCCCCTATGAGGTCAAAAATAAAATATGCTTTTCACAAGTTTCTTCTTATTAGTTTATTAGAACAATAGCCAAAGTGTAAAGGTCTGGTATTGATTTGACTTTAACGGTTGCTATGGTAACATAATTGGCCGCCAAAATAGGCTGAAAATAGGAAAACGACCATTTTGGAGCAAATTTGAGACATGTAACAGAGGAATTAACATAGAGCACAAGCAAATAGCAAAACACTATTTTAACAGATGATAAGAATTATCACAGCACACAATATATTAAAAGTTTTTTTTTGTATTTGCTTGTGCTGATATCTAATTCTTAAAAACTCGGTATCCAAAAGCCTCAAATTTGGCCTAAAATGGCAATTACTCTATTTTAAGCCTATTTTGTCGTCCATTTTGGTTACCATAGCAACCGGTAAATTTAAATAAATGCCAGATTTTTACACTTGGGCTTTTCTTCTATCAAACCAATAAGATGAAATTGGTGAAAAGCAACTTTCAGTTTTTGGCTCTAGAGGGGGCCAAAATAGCCCCTTAATGCACGTACCCCTTTCTGGTAGAACAATATATTTTTCCAATTTTTGCTTATAAATGTTTCAATGTCAAAAGCAAAAATTGTAAATAATACAAGAAATACATATATTTGGGTCAAAATACAAGAGGTGTTTCATGTTTATTTGAACAAATTTGAAAATGCCGTTACTCATTTAGAAACTGCATAGAGTCTGGTGCATATCTCCTATATTCTTTGAGGTAGGAATTCCAAATTTGATGTGTGGATACATCTTGGGATGGCGGAGTGTCACATACCATTTTCGGGTCACTGTGACCTTGACCTCTGACTTAGTTTTTAGAAAAATCGTGTCCGGAGCATATCTCTTATATTATTTGAGGTAGGAATTTCAAATTTGGTGTGTGGATGCATCTTGGGATGACAAAGTGTCGCGTATCACAATTGGGTCACTGTGACCTTGAACTTGACCGCTGACCTAGTTTTTAGAATAATCGTGTCCATAGCATATCTCTTATACTATTTGAGGTAGGAATCTTAAATTTGGTGTGTGGATGCATCTTGGACTGACGAAGTGTCGCATACCATAATTTGGTCACTGTGATCTTGAACTTGACCTCTGACCTAGTTTCTAGAAACTGCATTGAGTCTGGTTCATATCTCCCATATTCTTTGAGATAGGAATTCCAACTTTGATGTGTGGATACATCTTGGGATGGCCGAGTGTCGCGTACCATTTTCGGGTCACTGTGACCTTGACCTCTGACCTAGTTTTAAGAATTATTGTGTCCCGAGCATATCTCTTATATTCTTTGAGTGAGGAATTCCAAATTTGGTGTGTGGATGCATCTTGGGATAGCGGAGTGTCATGTAGCATTTTTGTGTCACTGTGACCTTGACCTCTGACCTAGTTTTAGAATAATCATGTCCAGAGCATATCTCTTATGAGGTAGGAATCTCAAAGTTGGTGTGTGGATGCATCTTGGGATGAGGAAGTGTCGCTTACCAAAATTAAGTCACAGTGACCTTGAACTTTACCTCTGACCTAGTTTCTAGAAACTGTTGCATATCTCCTATATTCTTTGAAATAGGAATTCCAAATTTGGTAGGTAATGCATCTTTGGATGCCTGAGTGTCACAAAACTATTTTTTGGTCACTGTGACCTTGACCTCTGACCTAGTTTTCAAGAATTATTGTGTCCAGAGCATATCTGCTATATTATTTGATGTCGGAATCCCCAATTTTGGGTGGTGATTCCTCTTGGGATTGCGGAGTGGTGCAAACCATTTTGAGTCACTTTGACATTGACTTCTGGCCTCATTTCTAGGTTTTTCGTGCTATATTACAGCTATCTTTCCTCAAATGTGTCTTATGCTAGACCAATTCCTTTGGGGGCATTCGTCACGTGTTTGTGACATTTCTTGTTTTAATATAGTATTTTGAAATGTTTATTCATTCTCTGAATGCGGAATGTAAAATTTAATCATAAACCACCTTTTAATATTTTATTTGTTATCTTGCTTTAGGTCCCAAGTCAAAAGCTACATTTTGATTATCAAACAAAGAAAATTGAACAAACGAAACACAGCAAAACTGTTGTTAAATTCATTAGATGTAGGGAGGTGACAGCAAATTATGTCAATTTCATGCTGTCCATGCTAGTTTCATACTCATCAAGCTAATTTAGCTCAGTTACCTTAGTTTATCTCTGGGTGATATTAGAAAAGTGTCGTAACTATTAACTTCTGGAAACTAGCTTTATCCTATATCAACATGTAGGCCAGTTGGTAGATATAGAGATTTATGAAGACAAATTGGACCAATCAGAAGACAGGATTCTCTCCAGTCATATAGCAATGGTATTTATCTCAGTGAAAGATATTGTGTTTTATACAGGTAAGACCCCTCTTGGGACCCCTGTGTTCCAGTGAGATACTGAAATTGATTTAATCTGTCCCTTATCAGTAAGTCCACTAATGGCCTCTCATAGACAGAAATATAGGCTTGTGGTGGATGAAGATCCAGACCAAATTGTAGTCCTCCAGCCCCGTTGGAGTTGTATTTTGCGCATATGCGATAAGTTCTGTCTCCTTTGGTATCCCTATATAAGGGATTGTTGTACAGAGAACCAGTAAGAATATGAGCATGTTTGTGCCGGTGGACATGGTTTCCTGGTTATAACAAGTTTTTCATGCGCAACAGAGCATGACATTTAGCATACTGCATTTTAATATTTATTAGCAGGATAAATTTATACAAAATCTGGAAGTTTAAAAGCAAGAAAATAAAAAAAAAATCAACATTGGTTTTTCATGAGAAGTTGAAATTTCTTGCCCGGTTAAATTGAGCATTAAACAAAGTTTTTTAATCCCGGGTTCAGGTCATCTTACTTTGAGTTTTCTACGTTTACTAAAATGATATCAAATACTAAACCGCTCAACCTCAGTAAAAATAATGTACACGAATTGGAACTTCCAACTGATCTTTCAAACACATATTTACTACACTGTTTAAATGTTTACTACACAGTAAAAATATGTGTAAGTTAACACCAAAAGGGATGGTAGCTGAGCTTAAACTTGGTTTAAGCTTACACTTACATTCTTACCTAAGCAACTTAATGCCAACACTTCCCCTGTGATAAAAGTTAAATTTATATTGATGTAGTTATTATCCCGATCAATGCAATCGAACATAGCAGTTGAAAAGTTTAACCAAATTACTAAGTCAATAAGTGTAACTCTATAACAGATTTGGTGTAACTAAGTGTTACTCTATACCAGATTTGGTGTAACTAAGTGTTACTCTATACCATATCTCTGTACCAGATTTGGTGTAACTAAGTATTACTCTATAACAGATTTGGTGTAACTAAGTGTAAATCTATACCAGTTTTGGTGTAACTAAGTGTTACTCTATACCAGATTTGGTGTAACTAAGTGTAACTACCAGATTTGGTGTAACTAGGTGCTAGTCTATATCAGATTTGGGGTTACTAAGTGTAACTATACCAGATTTGGTGTAAGTCTATACCAGATTTGGTGTAGCTAAGTGTAACTCTGTTCCAGATTTGGTGTATCTAGGTGTAACTCTTTACCAGATTGGGTGTAACTATACCAGATTTGGTGTAAGTGTAACTCTATACCATATTTGGTGTAACTAAGTGTAACTCTATACTGGATTTGGTGTTACTAAGTGTAACTCTATACCAGATTTGTAGTTTGTGATTGTGGTATTTGCTGTTCATACTCACTTACTATTTTTGGTGTAACTAAGTGTAACTCTATATCAGATTTGGTGTAACCTTTCAACCTTTTTTATTTTTTTTTTTGGCTTTTTATGTTTATGTGTGCATGTTTGGTGCGGGTTTGATGCGAATATGTGCAATTTGAAAATGGAGAACTCACTGATGAGGTTGTCCCAATAGTTATTTCTCTTCTCTGATTACCATCCCTATTTTTTTTTAAACTTGATAATTCAAACTTCAACCGTTTGAAATGCCCGCTAATTCGAATAAAATGGAATGTATTGTATTCAGAGAATACGACTAAACTTTAAGAAGTTCTTATCAAAACGTGTTTGAGTGCTTAAAGGAAACATTTCGTATAGCTCGAGTAACCCAACATGTAAAAGTCAAAAAATAACTTCAGCCGTGAGGTCAAAGTAATTTTATTTCATAATTTGTGAAGAAACAAAGCAGAGGGTGTTTCTTATAAAGGATATTTTGAATATCGTATATCAATGGCGTAGACAGAACGCTGAAAAAGTTACATACATCAAAGGGAGGCTACTGGCACAAGCAGTGATTCTCATAAACTGCGTCCCTTTACAAATTGGTAACTTCAATTTAAAGGAAAGAATTCGCTCCCAGAGAATTCTTTCCTTTAAGAGCAGTTCCTTTTGGTATGGAAAATCACTCTTACGACATTAGGTGATCTCCCTTGAGTGTTACGCCATTGATATTGTATCTCTTTTTAACATATGTTGTTGTATTATAGTGATAATTTAGTTATAATGGTCAGAATTTTAGGTGGTGTAGGGGACAAACCTATGTCTTGTAAACCAGGGGTCGCAGGTTCGATTCCTGGCTTCTCCTAGTCTGTCGGATAGACTTTAAGCCGTTACCCCGTCTTCTGAGACGCTTTAAAACCAGAACCACTGCCGGTTGAGCCTTCGGGAGTTTCTGGACAAAGAACCACAAAAAGCATAAACCCCGCGGGCAGTACTGGTACAGCCAAGGAACACGGCCACAAACAACTATTAAATTGGCTTTCATGGGTTATCCTAGACTATGAGATCAGAATATTGACATGTTTATTCTAAATCTTTAAGTATATCTATTTTATGTAGATTTATCAAAGTGTATTTACACTAATCGAAAGTTCTAACCGATCACTTGCATTTTTATAGCAGGTAACCGAGGTTTATAAATGAAATTCACCCAAACCGGTTAGATACGGTAAGAGAACATGTTATTTCAGGAATTAACATGAAAAATTGATATAAGATTGCACTTGTACTATGTGCTAACATTTTGCTTGTCAAAAATATGTAGTTTTCTAGAAAACAGATTTTAAGACTGATCGGTTAGAACTTTCGATTAGTGTACTTCTATCCTATATGATTTTATCTTTATGTATAATATGTGCAATGTATTATTCTATGTTTGTGTCTGATCTTATACCTGAACAAAATTGAATTGAATTGTACGCTAATGGTATATGTCATTTACGGGACGTTTGATAATCAATGTTTGTGTGTCTGTCTGCTAGAGCTGTCCCATCGGGTGTACATACAGTGCTGAATAAAGTCAAACTAGCCACGTTGAACCGCATCTTCGCGAGTCAAGGGTACTAAGTCCACTTCGTTCCTTACGCAAGGAACGAAGTGGACATAGTACCCTTGGCTTGCGAAGATGCGTTGAACCGATATCAGCTGAGTAATGTGTGCCAGCATAACGACAGCTAAAGTGAGTAGGCGCACTTATTGCAGATATTCTTGAACCAACGAAACGCCGTATTACCACAAGAGTGCCTGCACATAGCTACCGTCATAGGGGGCGACAGCTCACATCGCTGGCAAATTCTCCTGTACTGATCAAAAGCATTGAAGCTACAAGCATGTATGCACAGTTGATCGGACAGTTCAACACGTGTAACGCACTGCTCACAAATTTTGCGGAGATCTGGAGACATAGTGTAGTCGCAGGCATACCGACACATTTGGTAGTCAATCGGCAGATTCTGAACACAATGACGACACACTGCTGCGTTTTTCGGGAACATGGTGTTACTACAAGCTAGGACACATCTACCTGATGAATACGCATCAACATCATTATATGCCATAAAAAGTGCAAGAGAGACTGGTAGCCACAATCGCACAAGAAGCGCCATCTGAAAATAAAGAAAAACAAAGTTCACCATTTGCATGATGGGTATATTTGGAGCCAATGCATGAGATTTCCAATAATGTGGTATTTTGACATGTGTAGACTCGGACGAGCCTCTGCAGCCTCCTTTTAAGCTGATAAACTCCAAATGGTGTTCAGTCAGTAGCTTAACAATCATAGAATACTCAAGCGACTAGCAAAGGCTCTGATCAGACTGCGCGTATGCGCAGGCTGATCTGAGGCTTTGCTGGTCGCACATACCACATTGTTGGAAATCTCATGCACTGGCTCTTTTCATGTTTGTTGTCTTATGGGTCACGCCAAAATGTTAGCCAGGGCAAACCGAAGTCGACAAATTTTTTTTTAAATTATTTTCAGAATTCCCAAAAAGTCAAACCGTTGGACCCAAACTGTTTACGAAGGTTATCAGCAGGCGATAAAAGGACTCGATGAATATCTTAAAAACCTTAAGGAATAATTAGTTATGTCCGGTGTCGCATCTTCCATGTCTTCTAACAAGGTACATGTAATAGTTATCCCATGGGTTGCCCACCTGTACGTGGAGATAATCCATGAGCTTTAGCGAGTGGAATATCGTACGTACAGGTGGACAAACATGGTATAACTATTTTATACCACCTACATCAGTGTAGACCTTGCACATCACGAGCTATTTCGTGCTAAAGTTAGTAAGGGTGGTATAAAAAGGCTTACTTTTAGGCTCAATCTTATGTTCATCACTAATCTTATTAATAGACTTTTCGCTTACTGAAAAGGCGGCTACTTTAATATTCATATCTGGGCGTGGTCGGCTATTTCATCTGGGGCCAATTTCATCAACGAGTTTACGACGTGTTTTTGTCTTAAATACATCGTACGAAGTTCGTACGTTAAAAATCGGGTTTCATCAAACTATCGGACTTTGCGAACTTCTTACTTTTTGTCGTATATTTAAGACAAATATTTAGGTGTCGCAGCTGACATCTTTGTCTTAAATATTACTAACTTTCTGCTTAGCTACCAAGGCTTCTGGGGCCAATTTCATCAATAAAGATCGTACTATATATCTTAAATTGTGCGTACGTTGTTTTCTGAGAAGTGCGTACGTCAGTTTCATCAAAACATCTTAAATTGTTCGTAAGAACAAAAAATAGTGTTTCACTAAAAACGTCGTATTTTTAACTTTGCCTAACTTCAGTCTCCGAATATCATGTGATTGGTCACGTGCGGACTTTATATAGCCATGTAAAGTGGTTTAACACTGAGTGTAAAATACGTAAGTATGTGAAGAAAGTTTTAAAGAAGAAGCATGTGAGGATCCAAATGAAGGCAGGGGGTCAGGACCTCCCTCCCCTTGGAAAATCACAAGTTCTATAGGTTTCCATAGATATATGCGGCTGTTCGAATTACGAATATCGAATTGGTAATTTGATATTCAAAATCGCGCATTAAAAGTTAGTTTTGATATTAAAAACTTGATATTCGGTAACTTTCCAAATGCTAAAGAAGGTTTTTGACCCTAATAAGACGAAAAAACAGCGGCAGTTCGAATATCAAATTACGAATATCGAATTGGTAATTTGATTTTCAAAATCGTGCATTCAAAGTTAGTTTTGATATTGAAAACTTGATATGCGGTAATTTTCTGGATGTCAAGGAAGGGTTTTGAGCATAATAGCATGAAAAACAGTTACAGTCCGAATAACTAAATTGAATCTCGAAAATCGAAAATCGACCTAACTTCTTAATTTGAATCTCGAATATCGAACTAACTTCTCAATTTTAATTTCGAATATCGAATATCGAACTATCTTATCAATTTGAATATCGAATATCGAACTAACTTCTAATTGCTTGATTGTTGTAATGCTCAATTACAGATACCTAAAGAGGGACATGCTATTATCATTTGAACATAAAAGAAATAGATCATATTGTATTCATAACAAAAATGGTACGTAATGTTTCATGAAACCGTGTCCCAAAAATAGCTCGTTTTCACACTTTATGTTTACCCATACATGTCGAATGGAGTTTCCCAATTTCAATCTGTTAGACGAGCTCATAACCACTTTTGGTGTGGTTTTTGGTGGTGTTTTTTTATTCAAATTTCTAGCGAACAACAGCGGAGAACCTGATCCGACGCCACCTTGGTTATGTGGCGTCTGATCTGGATCTGCACTGTTTGCCAATGTCCCACGAAATGGAGGCAATGCGTAAATGAATTAAACATCACACCCCGGGTGCTTGAGATAATAAGTCGAAATTTTCGAAAACGTAAAAATCTAGAGTACGGTTTGAACTGAGATTGTGCTAACCCGGATGTATGTCCCTTCATGGAGAATGTAAAGTTCTACTGAAACCTCTTGTGAACAGCTCCCGCATATACATACTCATACATAGACATACGTTTTGAAACTTTATCGAATGTAGAACGTATGGATCGTTGACGAAAGCACCCTCGAGCTCATCATTGTCGTCCCTGGCAGTCATGCAAATGGACGATGACTTACCCGTACATTTGAATGTGTACATTAGTATGTTTAAGCAATGGTGACATGTGAAAAAGTACAAAAATATCCTGTCGGTCCTTCCCTTAGACGGGTGATTATGCATAAATTCAGCTACTGAAGCTACCATAGGCGTGGTAGGGGAAGGGGTGGGGGAGGTTACTTGGACAAATAAATAACTCATAAGCACCAAGGAAAGGGGGTCTTATTTTCTCATTTTGGTAAATGTAAAGAGTGGTCTTGATTGTAGTACTTTCGAGGTATTTAAACCTTTGTCGATTTTTTGCTCTTCAGCATCTATAATCGTGTGAAATGCAGCAGCCTTGGTAGCTAAGTAGTAGGTAATTAATGATATTAAAGACAAAGATGTAAGCTGCGACACCTAAATATTTGTCTTAAATATACGACAAAAAATAAGAAGTTCGCAAAGTTCAATAGTTTGATGAAACCCGATTTTTAACGTACGAACTTCGTACGATGTTTTTAAGACAAAAACACGTCGTAAACTCGTTGATGAAATTGGCCCCTGCATTTCACACGATTCTAGAGGCTGAAGAGCAAAAAATCGACAGGTTAAAAAACTTGGAAAGTACTACAATCAAGACCACCCTTTACATACCATATGGTATACCAAAATGAGAAAATAAGACCCCCTTTCCTACCACGCTGTATACTGTCACCAAGAGATTCGCCTATGACCACCTTGTCAGTAGCTCAATTTATGCATAGGGATTCTGTACTAAATACCTACATCATTCGACAAGCTAGATATATTCTTCCGCTTTCTTTTACTTTCGTTTTCGTGGTTGCTTACAGGTTATCTGATTGGCCGAGATCACATTGCGTCATTTTCGCGGTTCAATTAGCTGAAAGCGGGAAAATACCGCATTGCCTTTCGGCCAATCAAATAATCCGTAAGAAAACACGAAAATGAAAGTAACAGAAAGCGGAAGTAGTTAGCTTGTCGAATGATGTCTGTTTGCGAGAAAAGTACAAACTCTCTAGTTTTTTCCTGCAAAGGTGAGTTTTTCAAACTTGTGGACTTTATCCCTAGATAGAGTAATCACCGTACTATCGAACGACGGTGGGTTGAAGAAAAACTAATACGTTTGAGGGGTAGGAGATCCGTCCAAACGAGTTGACCCAATTTCCACTTCAATACCATGTCTCTATTTATACTTATAGAAACGAACACTATCTTTATAAAATTGATTTTTTTCGATGTTTTCATGCATTTTGAGCTTCGTTGATATGCCGATGGTGCTTCCAACTTATTAATTGAGGCTTGGGACTCAAGTGCCAGTGGTTCAAAATTCGATAAAGTTTCAAAACGTATGTCTTTGTATGAGTATGTATATGCGGGAGCTGCTCACAAGAGATTTCAGTAGAACTTTACATCTTCATGAAGGGACATACATCCGGATTAGCACAATCTCAGTTCCTACCGTATTACAAGTTGCGTTCTAGATTTTTACATTTTCGAAATTTTCGACTTGTTATCTCAAGCACCCGGAGTGTGATGTTTAACTCATTTAAGCCTTGCCTCTTTTTTGTGGGACGTTGGCAAACAGTGCAGACCCAGATCAGACGCCACATAACCACGGTTTAACGAAACATTACATGTACCATTTTTGTTATGAATACAATATGATATATCTCTTTTATGTTCAAATGATTATAGTATGTCCCTCTCAGGGATCTGTAATTGAGCATTGCAGCAATCATTAATCGGGGTGTGAATAAAGCCGAGAGAACCGCCCATAATGCCCACGACTCCGGACCAAATTTCGAGAGCATACGAAATTTGTCGGCAGTATATGACTGGTTCTTGATGCTATCATTAATTCTGTGAATTGTATTTGTTATATGGATGTTTAGGATATCAGATTTCATAAAAAGTAATGAATTTGAATTATTATTTTTCATCCAGACATACATGTATTAGAAAATACCCTTCAGTTTCTAGTTCCCCTCAGAGTATTTTGTGGTTTTAGGTTATCTTACTGATTTGTGCCTTACTTGGACATGGTTTCTTATTATTTTGGGAAACCCGTCATCTAAGTGTCAAAGCGTTTGGGTCCAGATCAGACCGACGTTTGACACAAGTATATGCACCAAGTTAAAGGGATTGATTTCTTAATGGGGTATGCTGTCGTCTGCTCATCTTCTCATGCGCGGGTCCAAGAATTTTTGTCCGGAAAACTTCAAGTTTGCAAGTTTCTGGGAGGCGGATCCATTATTTTCCAGGTGGCCCACTTGCTAATTATTATGGAAACCTATATACATGTAACTTGAATGTGGTTTTCAGGGGGATGAAGGTCCGGACCCCTGCCTGCATTCGGATCCGCACATGCTTC
Source organism: Loripinus fragilis (assembly GCA_964019695.1). Taxonomy (NCBI): domain Eukaryota; kingdom Metazoa; phylum Mollusca; class Bivalvia; order Lucinida; family Lucinidae; genus Loripinus; species Loripinus fragilis. The sequence goes on from OZ026515.1 coordinate 47,253,645, forward strand.
TTCTTTAAAACTTTTTTCACATACCTATGTATTTTTCACTCTGTGTTAAACCACTTTACACGGCTATATAAAGTCCTCACGTGACCAATCACATGATATTTGGAGACTGGAGTTAGGCAAAGTTAAAAATACGACGTTTTTAGTGAAACGCAATTTTTTGTTCTAACGAACAATTTAAGATGTTTTGATGAAACTGACGTACGCATTTCTCAGAAAACAACGTACGCACAATTTAAGATATATCGTACGAACTTTATTGATGAAATTGGCCCCCGCTATGGAAGGGAGATCAGGTTTTATTAATAATTTGGTAAAGAGTTACTAAGCTTTTTGGGCGGCGCAAACGTGCGTGCATTTCATGAAAATCCTAACCGTAAACACACTGAACTCACATTTATTACCTGCGTCGCTTTAGCGAAAGCAGGGGCCAATTTCATCAACGAGTTTACGACGTGTTTTTGTCTTAAAAACATCGTACGAAGTTCGTACGTTAAAAATCGGGTTTCATCAAACTATTGAACTTTGCGAACTTCTTATTTTTTGTCGTATATTTAAGACAAATATTTAGGTGTCGCAGCTTACATCTTTGTCTTTAATATCATTAATTACCTACTACTTAGCTACCAAGGCTGCTGCATTTCACACGATTATAGATGCTGAAGAGCAAAAAATCGACAAAGGTTTAAATACCTCGAAAGTACTACAATCAAGACCACTCTTTACATTTACCAAAATGAGAAAATAAGACCCCCTTTCCTTGGTGCTTATGAGTTATTTATTTGTCCAAGTAACCTCCCCCACCCCTTCCCCTACCACGCCTATGGTAGCTTCAGTAGCTGAATTTATGCATAATCACCCGTCTAAGGGAAGGACCGACAGGATATTTTTGTACTTTTTCACATGTCACCATTGCTTAAACATACTAATGTACACATTCAAATGTACGGGTAAGTCATCGTCCATTTGCATGACTGCCAGGGACGACAATGATGAGCTCGAGGGTGCTTTCGTCAACGATCCATACGTTCTACATTCGATAAAGTTTCAAAACGTATGTCTATGTATGAGTATGTATATGCGGGAGCTGTTCACAAGAGGTTTCAGTAGAACTTTACATTCTCCATGAAGGGACATACATCCGGGTTAGCACAATCTCAGTTCAAACCGTACTCTAGATTTTTACGTTTTCGAAAATTTCGACTTATTATCTCAAGCACCCGGGGTGTGATGTTTAATTCATTTACGCATTGCCTCCATTTCGTGGGACATTGGCAAACAGTGCAGATCCAGATCAGACGCCACATAACCAAGGTGGCGTCGGATCAGGTTCTCCGCTGTTGTTCGCTAGAAATTTGAATAAAAAAACACCACCAAAAACCACACCAAAAGTGGTTATGAGCTCGTCCAACAGATTGAAATTGGGAAACTCCATTCGACATGTATGGGTAAACATAAAGTGTGAAAACGAGTTATTTTTGGGACACAGTTTCATGAAACATTACGTACCATTTTTGTTATGAATACAATATGATCTATTTCTTTTATGTTCAAATGATAATAGCATGTCCCTCTTTAGTTATCTGTAATTGAGCATTACAACAATCAAGCAATTAGAAGTTAGTTCGATATTCGATATTCAAATTGATAAGATAGTTCGATATTCGATATTCAAAATTAAAATTGAGAAGTTAGTTCGATATTCGAGATTCAAATTAAGAAGTTAGGTCGATTTTCGATTTTCGAGATTCAATTTAGTTATTCGGACTGTAACTGTTTTTCATGCTATTATGCTCAAAACCCTTCCTTGACATCCAGAAAATTACCGCATATCAAGTTTTCAATATCAAAACTAACTTTGAATGCACGATTTTGAAAATCAAATTACCAATTCGATATTCGTAATTTGATATTCGAACTGCCGCTGTTTTTTCGTCTTATTAGGGTCAAAAACCTTCTTTAGCATTTGGAAAGTTACCGAATATCAAGTTTTTAATATCAAAACTAACTTTTAATGCGCGATTTTGAATATCAAATTACCAATTCGATATTCGTAATTCGAACAGCCGCATATATCTATGGAAACCTATAGAACTTGTGATTTTCCAAGGGGAGGGAGGTCCTGACCCCCTGCCTTCATTTGGATCCTCACATGCTTCTTCTTTAAAACTTTCTTCACATACTTACGTATTTTACACTCAGTGTTAAACCACTTTACATGGCTATATAAAGTCCGCACGTGACCAATCACATGATATTCGGAGACTGAAGTTAGGCAAAGTTAAAAATACGACGTTTTTAGTGAAACACTATTTTTTGTTCTTACGAACAATTTAAGATGTTTTGATGAAACTGACGTACGCACTTCTCAGAAAACAACGTACGCACAATTTAAGATATATAGTACGATCTTTATTGATGAAATTGGCCCCAGGTCTAGTAGTGGGTCCACTCCGTCCGTCTGTCCGTCCGTCCGTCTGTCCGTCCATCCCTTCCGTCCATCCAAAACATTTTAGGGTGCCAAGTTTGTGTAATCTGTAACTCCAAAAGTTTTCATTCTTTTTTATTCAAACTTCGCCTAATGATTGTTCACATATTGAAGATGTGCACGTTTCATAAATGTTTTCTCATTTTTGAGGGGTGTTGAACTTAGACATTTTTTCCATCCGCAATGCTTAGAGGGTGCCTAGTTTGTGTAATCTGTAACTCCAAAAGTTTTCGTTCTTTTTTATTCAAACTTTGCCTAATGATTGTTCACATATTGAAGATGTGCTCCTATTTTGTGCACGTTTCATAATTTTTTTTTCTCATTTATTGAGGGGTGTTAAACTTAGACATTTTTTCCATCCGCAATGCTTAGGGGGTGCCTAGTTTGTGTAATCTGTAACTCCAAAAGTTTTCATTCTTTTTTATTCAAACTTTGCCTAATGATTGTTCACATATTGAAGATGTGCACCTTTTATTTTGTGCACGTTTCATAAATTTTTTCTTATTTTTGAGGGGTGTTGAACTGAGACATTTTTTCCATTCACAATGCTTATGGGGTGCCTAGTTTGTGTAATCTGTTACTCCAAAAGTTTTCATTCTTTTTTATTCAATCTTTGCTTAATGATTGTTCACATATTGAAGACGTGCACCATTTATTTTGTGCATGTGTCATAAAATTTTTATTATTTTTCAGGGGTGTTTAACTTAGACGTTTTTTCCATCCACAATGTTTAGGGGGTGCCTAGTTTATGTAATCTGTAACTCAAAAAGTTTCTATTCTTTTTTATTCAGACTTTGCCTAATGCTTGTTCACATATTGAAGATTTGCACCTTCTATTATGTGCACGTTTCAAAAAAAATTTTCTCATTTTTGAGGGGTGTTGAACTTAGACATTTTTTTCCATCCTCCATCCACAATGCTTAGGGGGTGCCTAGTTTGTGTAATCTGTAACTCCAACAGTATTCATTCCTTTATATTCAAACTTTGCACAATGATTGTTCACACATTGAAGATGTGCACCTTCTATTACACATTGAAGATGTGCACCTTCTATTTCGTGCATGTTTCTTAATTTTTTCTCATTTTTGACGGGTGTTGAACTTAGACATTTTTTCCATCTGAAATGCTTACTGTAGATTACATTGCAAAATTTTGGTTTTATCTGATTTTATTCCTGTTTATTTGAACTTTGCATATCAAACTGTTTACACATTGACGACTTGCTCCCGCGGCGCAGGTCCAGAGCAGAGTTTGGTCTTGTTAACCCTTAAAGCGCATAATCACAAAATGTATGTTTTTTGTCGTCCATCCACTAAAATATTTTAAGCCTCATAGAAAAACAGTATGGACGCCAGATCAGACTGCTCCTATGTCCATTACCTATGTCTAAGGTTGACCAGTCCTAATTACGCATTTATGAGGCGCCGACTTTACAGTAAGCAAAAAGTCAAAGAATACTGTACTAGTTTTGAAGCGAGATACAGGTTTTCGCATAAAAGTTATAATTATTCTCATTATTCAGATAAGTTTATTATGAAGAAGTATTTATAGGAAATGCGAATATGTAATGCGGATTTGACACAACAATTACATAAAAAAATATTTGGAAATAAGAAAAAAAAATAATGAAAGACAAAAAAAATTGCAACAAGAATAGTTATTGGAAACATGTGGAAGATTTTTTAACTTAAAAATGAAGTCGAAAATGTGTAATGAAAACGTGGTGATTTGTAGTTGTTCTGTAAAATATACTGAGCGAAACTTCCAAACCGCCACTCGATATTTTCTCATATATCTTAACATGTATGATACACAAATGGCTACAATTTACACTTAATATGGGAAAATCAATTAAACAGACCTGTCAAAATTATATTTTCATACATTGAAAATAACAAGCTCAATTGATAGACTGTATGAAGGCACCATCGCATTTCATTTTCACACAAACGCTAGAATTTGAACTCATCGCTTAAACCAAGTATTCCAGGGACCTAAAGTGAAAAACACCAGCTTTATGGTGTTATAAATGGACATTATTAAAGATTTTTAGGTTTCGCTTTTATTAAGCAGGCTTTTTCAGGTAATCCACAATGTTCCTATGGAAGCCCATATGACATAAAACAACACAAGAATGCTGCTCTATGGAGATGACATGTTTTGTCCACAATATTATTGCAACTATCTGGTGCTGTAAATGGACCTTTTCAAACTCTATCGTGTTTATTTTGTAATTAAGTAGCAATTTTCTTGCAATTCAGTGATCCTATGGAGGCACATATGGCCGAAAATAACACAGAAATGTGTTTATGGTGATGAAATGTTTTTGTCTACAATGTTATTGAAACATCCGACACCCATTAACCGTGTACTGCACATCAATCTCGACACTATGGACGTTCCAATGCAGCATTTGTGCATCACCGCACCAAAGTATGGTGGACCATACAGGACATTTTATGACATACGTAATACTCAGTTTTTGTCGATTTTCTCGTCATACGAGTGCAAAAATGAAAAATGACCTACAGGTTGTGGTGTAAACTTTTAGCTCTATCCAAACATGTCAAACTTTATGATAAATTATGAATCAGTCTCAGCGAGGCCCCTTTTCGATTGAACCCACAGGCCAACCCCTCTACTTTATACTCATAGAACCCAAACGTTGGCATTTTTGTGATAAAATAAAGTTGGCGGATAGTTGTCGATGAAAATACGAGTATACACAAGCGAAAAACATTTAGCATCGTGTGCCACGTGCAAATACCGGTATTATTACTCATCGTTACGCATAACTGAACATCCTTATTGAATCAAACTTGTGCCCAAATAAACTGTGTCAAGTATCATTTCAAACAGTTTAATAATAGATGAGCTATATTGAAAAAATGCGTTTTGTTAACTGGCGGTTTAGAAGTTTCGTTCAGTATAGATAATAACCAATAGTTGGCAATCCGAATCGAAAAAAAGATGCATATTTTTGGTTTTGTTGGCATTTTTGATTACATTTTTACACCACTTTTAACATAATATTTAGCATGTGTACAAAGCCATAGGGGTGGATGCCAAGTCTGAATTTACATATGAAGGCCACAAATTAGGTCAAAGGTGTGCAAAAATGAGAAAATATGTACTACTGTAAAACAACTTTATCTTTTTGTATGTAAACATATTTCACTTCAAGCCAAATTTTGTATGCTTATAGTTATAGGTCTGAAAAACATTGAGAAAATGTTTTTTATAACTAAATGTTCATATGTCGACTTTAAAATGGGGTCAAAGGTCATCAAGTGCAATAATTGGAGCATTTTTACAAACTGTGTTTCTTTTTTTCTCTAGTCCAACAACAAGATGTTTTTTAAACTCTTAAAGGGTAGTAGTCTTTCAGAAGGCTTAAATTTAACATGTTTATCATTAAAGGAACCCCTTTGGAAGCATCCTTTTATAGATTTTACGAAGACAAACATCGTAAGCTTTGTGCAATTCTGACGGAAATTCTACTTCAATTGGGCAAAACTGAGATATATGGGCTACTTTGAGAGTTTGCTGCACCTCTCAGAAAGTAATACTTTTTTCAGTTTGGGACATGTCTCAGGGCCTTAGAAATCCATAATTTAATAACTTCTGTGGTCATTTTCTATAAATCACCTGTAATCAACGTTACCCTACTGGCATTGAAAACAACAGTACGCACAGTACAAGGCTAATGTTGATTTATTTTGATAGTATTAGTGAAACAGTTTAAGCATTAAATGTTTAAACTAGACATAAAACTCAATTGCATACATCTGTGATATGTATTTCTGCTCGTCAGCGATACGTATGTTATATTTTATGCTAAATTGCAGGTAATGACTTTACAAATTACATGTATTAGAATAAAACATAATACCTAACCTGAAATATACATGATATTGATGTATATTCTATTTGAAAATGTTCATTTTCATATATTTGAAGTTGTTTATAACTTTTAACTTGCAATGAAGTGAAATCAAGTTAATATTTAAATATGCTAATTAGTATGTAATTTGTACTGGCTCCAGCATGTAACGCATAGATGCTTATAGATTCATTTTTATATTATTTACATTGCATTGGAATTGACAAAATCTCTTTCATAATAAAATCAAATTATAACTATATTAACAATAATGAGTCTTAAATTGCTGCACATATATTAATGAGGTAACGTAGGTAACAAAGGATGCCTTACATAAATGGATAAAGGTATTAAATTGTTGTTACGCATGTATAAAATTTGGGTCTGCTCTCCACAGTCCGCTTACATATACTACACACATTTTATTCTATATAAGACTTAATTTAAAAGAGTGCTATGGGTTGGTCTGCAATAGATGAATGTGGCATTTACTGGTCTTACTCGATTACTTTCTGTAATTTGCTTGGTTCTTTTACATTCATATTGCAGTTTTCAGATTTCTGCCATTAATGGTACATAACGATAAACATGCAATCTACATCATGATTTAAATATTGACTTAATATCAATAACTTACTTAAAATAGCATAGCAATATTTCATACATCTAGTGGCAAGGCAGGAATTAAGGCTGGGGTAGTGCTAATTTTCTTCTATAGCAGGTATAGGTTTTTGAAGATTGCAATTAAAACATCATAGTACAAAACCAGCATGGTTTATGTCCAAAAATAGGATGTTACAAAGATCTAGTATTAAAGATTTTCCTTGTATGCTGAATTCTTTAAATTTTCACTTTTCACTGTTGACAATTACATCATTAAATTAATTTATCATCTGTCCCCATTAAAATCTTCTATGTTTTGTTGAACTAGATTTCATATCATATTATAATGATGATTATCTTATTATATTCTGCAGCAACTTTGATAGAAACTATTCTGCTTGTTAATTATTTTAGACTAAAATTGGTTGAGGTAAGGTTACCTGAGTCATGTAGAAGTTTTGTAATACATCTGAACATATTTCATGGTAACATAAACAACAAATCATTCGAATGTTAGTGATACTTTATTTTAAAGATCAGTTGACTGTTTTATTCTTAAGCATAAAACAAAAACATAACTCCCAAAATTCACTAGTATGGTTTGCATTTCTGAAACTCACAGATTAAACTGAATGTTGAAAAAGTAGTTTCACACGCAGCTGATTTCTTTGCTTTTCTTATTCACAAGGTAGTTTGTTTTTAGTTTTGTTTATGCACTATTTGATTTTGTTGAGCTATTTGTAACCCTAGTACATGTTTTATATATGTCCTATGAAAAGTGAGTTATGGTCTGTTTGTTTGTTTTAAAAGGTTTACTAAATTAGGCTTATTGTGATAGTCTTAAATATATATGCAAAACCACCAAAGATGTGAATAACATTGCTGACAACAGCTTGCAGAAAGCATTTTAAGCATAAACTTGCTCTTTCTTGTACCTATATCCTTGCAGATATTTGTGAAGACTAACACTGTTTGAGGACTGTCTTGTATAAATTGAAAGGAAAGTAGTTCAGTTTTATTTCAAGAGTAAATGTTACCAGTTACAAGTGCTATCCAATCTGATATATTGCACTTGTATCTACGAGCAGTAGATGTATACATTAATGTAAGTCACCTACCCTATATGCAATCAATCCCTGTCTTAGCAAATTGTCATGGTTAACAGATAGATTCTACACTAGAACAGGCGAGTTAACTACCTTAGGATCTTATATACACCAAGCAAATCGGAGAAGTTAAACCAATAGATTATGCTAGTAAATGTACATATTAGATAACCATTTCAGGATACATTTACTCTGTACCAAGAAATGACCCCAAACTGATGGAAAACTATGAACACAATCAAATGATCAGGTGCTCCAATATGGTGAATGCCTGAGTTCCCAAGAAGTCACCAGACATCTGTTTTGGGGAAATTTAATTTGGAATAAAACTTGCATTGGCATTTTACAGTTAAAAAGAATAACATAAAGAAACCCATGCCATAACCTCAAAGCATTTGATCTCTATCATCACTGCAAAAAGTAATAAGCAAACTATGTTTAATAATGATACTTAGAATTGAATTTATCGACACTGAAACAATTACAATGTATAAAAAGTTGCGCTGTGAAAGACATAGATATATTTTTTATGGTATCTTAAAATTAGAGGTTACCTTTAATATCATATCTATACTGCATCTACATATGGATGAATACGTTTACACAAGCAGCCTGATTTCAAAGAAATGCTGCTTTTGAATCCACATCATTTTATTAATATGTGCAAATGAAAGGATACCCCTACAATTAAATGTTTAAAGTTATATGGAGGATACCCCTTAATGTCTGTTAACCACCTTAGGATCTTATATACATCAAGTAAATCGGAAATGTTAAAGCAAAGGGTTATGCTAGTAAATGTACATATTAGATAACCATTTCAGGACACATTTACTCTAAATACTAAGAAATGACCCCAAACTGATGGAAAACTATGAACACAATCAAATCATCAGGTGCTCCAATATGGTGAATGTCTGTATTCCCAAGAAGTCACCAGACATCTGTTTTGGGGAAATTTAATTGGGAATAAAACTTGCATTGGCATTTTACAGTTAAAAAGAATAACATAAAGAAACACATGCCAATAACCTCATAGCATTTGATCTCTATCATCATTGCAAAAAATAATAAGCAAAATATGCTTAATAATGATTCTTAGAATTGAATTTATCGACACTGAAACAATTACAATGTATCAAAAGTTGCGCTGTGAAAGACATAGAAACATATTTTATGGTATCTTGAAATTAGAGGTTACCTTTAATATCATATCTATTCTGCTTCTATATATGGATAAATACGTTTGCACAAGCAGCCTGATTTCAAAGAAATGCTGCTTTTGAATCCACATCATTTCATTAATATGTGCAAATGAAAAGACACCCCATACAATTAAATGTTTAAAGTTATATGGAGGATTACCCTTAATGTCAGGCCTACTTCCATGATATACCCCACAAAAAGTTAACAATGTTTTCACTGGATGGTCATTATTAGGACTGTACCTGTATATTAGCTTTATGTTATGTATGATACCATCTGCTAACAGGCCGGTGTGAAGACCAATGTGAGGATATATTCCTTCCAGTATATGGTATTTACCATATTCTATCATAGTTTCAACACGCCTGATGTTTTATGAAAGGAGGCTTGGTCTTTGTGTTTTCACGAAGCTATGCTTAGTATATGTATATGCAATTAGCAGGTAGTGGCCTTGTAAAAAGTGTTTTACAATTATCTTAGATGGGAACAAACACAACACATGTATGAAATTAGAAAGGAAATATATTTTAGTCCTATAAGCATGAGATCATGGCCAAGTCCTTCATGAAAGCTGTAGCTAGGAACATATACCTTTGAGAAATGACTCAATTTCAGATGGTAAAATGTAACGTAAGTAACAACTTAAACACATCTTATGTATAAAAGGATAGATAATTGCATAAAATGACGTATTCATACAAAGCATTAAGACAAAAAATATTTCCTTAAAATGAAATGGCTATTCTTAGTTGTATTACATATAGAGTTTATACAGTAATGTACTTTACATGCCTATTATGAATATTTGACCGCGGGAAACTTTGTAAATCATTGCTATCAAAACATAATAGACACACGCCTAGCAGGATAGCAATAAAAAAGTATTCCATTAGAATAGAAGGGAACTTAAAATTTGAATTTTGTCCCTATATAAAAAAAAAATATTGCTACAATTTTCGCCGATATTGCACTTATATAACCTTTGATCCAAACACACATCATGCCTTGATGATGCTGTTTGTTTATATAGCATGGCTGTATTATCCAAAAGAGATTTTGCATTACTTTGAATCATAATTTTGGATAGCTAATTGATAAGAACGCTAAAATCTGACGTATATACAAGAATTTGCACTCAGTTGACTTTTTACCTAATTTTGGGACATTTCCAGACTTGGCATCCACCCCTATCCTTCTTAAAACACATCAATATACACTTTGAGCATGGATGCCAAAATGTACTCAAAAATGCCAACAGAATTTTTAATTTCAGGCTCTGGATGGCCAACTACAATGGGAAAATGCTACATTCAATAAAAATAGATAAGCATGTCTATTTCATACGTAAATATGACGTAAATTAGGTTACTTACCTTACATCAGTTATGTAAATTTAATTTCCGTGCAAATGTTGTTTTCCGATCTAATAAGTGAAAGCCTTAGCATGGAAACATATTTATACCTACCGGGGACTGAAAACAAATATGTACAGTATTACTTGACTTTTCGTTTACTGTAAAGGCGGCAACTTTAATATTCATATCTGGGCGTGGTTCGGCTATTTCATCTGCTAAGGAAGGGAAATCCGGTTTTATTTATAATTTGGTAAATAGTTAATCAGCTTTTTGGGCCGCGCAAACGAGCGTGCATTTCATGAAAATCCTAACCGTATACACACTGAACTCACATTTCTTAACCCTTACAGCGCATAATCACAAAATGTATGTTTTTGTCGTCCACTTAACTATTTGAAGCCTCATGGATAAACAGTGTGGACCCAGATCAGACTGCTTCTGTAGGAGCAGTCTGATCTGGGTCCACGATGTTTGCCTCCCTGCTTATGTTAAATAGCCATTTTCAGATGCAGTTATTTTGCTGGCGTTTTAAGAACTAAATAATGGCTGAGGTTGTGGCACAAGATGATACAGTTACTTTTGAATAAAACCACGCCTCATTTTCAACTTTTACCTAGGTCTTAGGTAGACCAGTCCTAATTACGCATTCATGAGGCGCCGCCTTTACAGTAAGCGAAAAGTCAAGTAATACAGTGCTGTATTTAATTTGGATAGCGTCGCGAGAAAAAATATCTTCAGGCATTTTGACCACGCATGACCTAAATTAGCCTGTTCAGCTATGGAGCCCAGCTGAAATATTGATACTGTGCATGGAGCAGGCATGACTAATATACTGTCCCGATGGCGAATAATAAATATGAAGACCAGACTGCGAGGATGCACAGGCTGGTCTGCGCATTTGTTTTTCGCATACACCAAAGTAAGCCTTTCTCGTAAAGACCCGTTTAATGTCTTGGCTCATTAACTCCTTATACTTTTTAACCTAAAAAGATTGAAGAAGGTCGGTTTGACCCACGGGTACTTGTCACAAACCTTTTTTTATGAAAAAGTAGGCGTGTATCTGTAAAAAAATAAAGCCTATTTATCTACAGCTGCTTTCCAAATTTTTTATAGATAGCGATTTTTGTCATAATTATTTACATACCCTATACTTGTTTGAGTGCTGGTAATAAACTTGTGCTTTGTTTGAGATATGATTTATTTCTACTCCTGTATGCACGACATATCTAATTATAGTGAGTAAAATATGGCTTGTTTTTGCAGATGTTTTGTATCAAGTTTTAACTTCTAAAAAAGTTGATCATATTTTTAGCAAATCAAATTTGCTCATCAAAACTCTATTTCGAATTATGTGATAATAAGGAGAGCAGCAAAGAAAACTGTGGTGGGAATCTATAAAGTCATGTATACGGTGCATTGTGAAAATACTTTAAGAATTGAAGCTATCGAGTGTATCAACAATGACTCACTTGATTGACTTTGGCGTATGTGCACTAGTAGGTTGCACAAATTATATAATTTTATATGATTACTGTCAAAAGATATTTTAATTGCATTTTGGGTGTTCAAATTTGATGCTACATAGTAAGAGCCGGATTATAAGGAGAAAGGCCAATTGAGGGGACTATCTCATAACTTTTATAGGGGTCTCTCAACTTAAGCTTGGTAATGGAACAATCACCACTAAGGCATATCAGGATAATATCAATAGCGATGTTAAACTCCAATATGAATGCACTATACCCCAAGCATTCAACAAGATAACGCACCTTGCAATATCTCTTCAAAATATTCACGCGTGATTCATATTGGAGTTTTATATCGCTTTTGATATTATCCTGATATGCCTTACTGGTGATTGTTTCATTAACAATCTTAAGTTGAATAACTCCTTTAAAAGTTACGAGATAGTCCCCTCAATACGACTCTAGTGTTTTTTTACCCATCCATCAATGTAATGTGGATAAATTCGTTCGTGTTTCAGACGCCAGATGGGAATAGGTTTGCAAAAGAAATATGCTTAGAGTATGGATTCATCTGAAAGATGACATTTTCCCAATTTTAATACAATTTCAAACCCTCTTGGCAATTTAACTGTACGGCAGGACTGTACTTTCCTTTTGGCCTTTCTCCTAATAATTGGGCTCTTACTATGTAGCATCAAATTTGAACACCCAAAATGCACTTAAAATATCTTTCTAAAGTAATTATGTAAAATGATATAATTTGTGAAACCTACTAGTGCACAAACATCCAAGTCAATCAAGTGATTCATTGTTGATACACTCGATAGCTTCAATTCTTAAAGTGTTTTCACAATGCACCGTATACATGACTTTATAGATTCCCACCACAGTTTTCATTGCTGCTCTCCTTATTATCTCATAATTTGAAATAGAGTTTTGATAAGCAACTTTGATTTGCTAAAAATATGATCAACTTTTTTAGAAGTTAAAACTTGATACAAAACATCTGCAAAAACAAGCCATATTTTTACTCAATATAATTAGATATGTCATGCATACAGGAGCAGAAATAAATCATATCTCAAACAAAGCATAAGTTTATTACAGACTCTCAAACGAGTATAGGGTATGTAAATAATTATGACAAAAATCGCTATCTATAAAAATTTTGGAAAGCAGCTGTATTCTTAGGGTTTGTGACTAGTTCCTGTGGTTTGAGCATCTCATGGTTTGTGTGAGACCTAGTTTTTTCTCTTTCACAGTGTAGGCACTGATAGTATTGTGACTGTCCCATAAAACTTATTCATATACAAATCTGCCATCATGTTTATAGAGACACTGTACTTGTAACAAGAACCGTGCTTTTTTCTTTTTAAGAAATATGACATTTTATAGAAAAAAAACACAATTAAGCAATAAAAGAAAACCCAACCATTAGATAAATGAATCCGCATCCTAGAGCGATATTGCTTTATCATCTCCGTGAAATCTTAACCCATAAAGCACCAAGAAACAAATGTCGTCTGCTGAAGTCGTCTCCTGCAAATTATTGCCTAACATTACTGACGAATTAAGTATAGAAACAAACAGCGTGGACCCAGAACAGACTGCTCCTGTAGGAGCAGTCTGTTATGGGTCCACACTATTTGCCATAGAGGCTTCTTAAACATTTCAGCAGACGAGAAAAGCAGACGACTTTTGTTGCGATTGGCGCATTAAGGGTTAAATCTTCAGTTCCGTCTTTTACTAGTGTTAATGTTTAAGTCAAGTGTCAGTTTGCCGGATACCCGAATTAGCAGTGATAAAATAGATCAAATGTGACTTCGGTACGTAGCAGCATTGATACCTCCAGGGAGTGTGTGTGTGTGTGGGGGGGGGGGGCTTTGCTCTCTTGCTCCCTAAATAATGTATTTATATCCCCCAACCCCTAAAAATACCTCAGTTCCCCGAAAGTATATTGCCATTGCACTCAAAATACTTCAAATTAATCAACTTCTGCCCCAATTCCCCAAAATATAAGCCAATTCTTGGCGAAATGTATTTTTATTTCTGAAGGATTAAATTCACCTACTTTTAAACAAGTCTGAAGCTATACAGAAGGGCATAACTAATATTTTGATTTTTTGCATGTGAAGGCAGGGCTTAGCCATGAAACATAGGACGTATAATTGTTTTAATGAAATACATGATATATAGCTCAAGGTATGCAGCCATCCTTAAATGCTGTTGCTGGTAGAGTAAGCATGGTAGAATATGCTCTCTAGATTTGTTTATTTAAACTCAGGACAGACCATTTATTTTTCTCTTGGGGGAGGGGCTCTTTTTCTACAGTTTAATCTTTATTTAGATAAATGGAAAGCATTCAATTTTTGCCACCATTAAAAGTATTTTGACAATTGCTATCTAGGCATACACGCATGTTTAACTTCTTGAAACAGTACATCTGATCAGTATTCCTTTTTTCTTCAAAAGTTTGATTACAATCAGCTAATTAACCTTAAATTGAGCATAGTAACATCATTTCTATTTGATAAAGTGACACTCTATGCATAAAACAAAACGTATTCAAAGCATTGAGCAAATTTCAATGTGAGAAGTATTTAATAGCATATGATCTAGCATTTAAGGTCTAACTGATTGCATGATTGCTTGCCACATGGACGCAACAATTTCACTTGATGGGTAAATAGAAGACCTTTATGTTATTCTTAATTAGCGTTGTTGCAGTTTTTTTATTCTTTACTCTTCAGATACTATGACATCCTGTTTTGTAGATTCATAAAATTGATAGAGAATATTTCAGCTGTAGATCTGAATGTCACCACAGTAGATTTACCACCAACCATAGTAATTATGATTCGATCCCTAAACTTGTCAATTACGGTGCAGTCTGGTAACATTGCACACCTAAGATAATTTTAGCCGTGCTGTTTGTGAAGGGAAACACAGAAAAACAACACATACCATGATAAGTTTCTGTGACGCTCTTCTGCGAAATTCATATCAAAAGTCAGCAATTCCAGTAAGTTTATTTTTGAAAGCTGCGTTGAATCATCACGACCCCCTGACTAAATTTGTCGCCATGGCAACATGTGCTTTATTCATTAAAATTATATTTTGGGTCAACGCATAATTATAAGGCAGTCATGCGACCGTTAACATAGAACAAATGTCACAGAAAAAAGGAATGAGTACCGAGGCACAAAAATGCCATCGCTTAGTAATTTTGGTTTAAGAAAAATCAAATTCTGACAATGATCTAATTTTTTCTCTTCCACCATTTTATATGCCTAATTTCAATATATTTAAACTAAATATTTTTTAAAAAAATTAGTGTGCTGTTTCTACTGACATTTACTACAAAGGAAAGGACCAGATGGGGCTAGAGATTGGATTTTTGAACAGTATTTCAAGCAAGAACAGCCTGACTAGAAATACAATGACCCCGATCTAATATATAGAGAAAAGTAAATTGTGTTTCCGTGATATGAAAATTATGTCACGAGGTAATTGTGGTGATTTTGGTAAACAACGAGTCTGCAGAACGTTGTTTACCAAAATCTCCACCATTCCTAAGTGACTTGATTTTCATATCATGGAAACACAGTTTAGTATTCTCTATATTATATACCGCGTTGATTGATTTCTGCTGTTGTTCATTTAGGCGACTGTAGCTGTTTGCAGAGGCTACATTTTTATGTCCACTTATTTGTATAGCGTCAGCTGGGACCAGTCCAATGTCATTACATTTCTTCACTTGATGTTTTCTGACACTGTGGTTAGTAATTTATTTTGAGTTCTGAATAGCTGGGCATTGCAACTTCATTCTTTTCACAAGGCTGTAGATAAGGTTTAAACCCATCAGGCAGTTCTTGAACCAATCTGGGTTTGGATTTAAAACAGAGATTTAGGTTCACACTTTCTTGTCATCTATGGTCTCGGAATTGTCTATATGCATCTATCTAGGGGCATCTATCTAGTTTTTCCTCTTTCATTCCATGCTTAAGGTTTGAATTTCCTTATATCAGATGCGTTTTGACCTGTCCACGTTTTGGTTGTTCTTTCTCTGTTGTGTAGCAGCGCTGATTGATTTCTGCTGCTGTTCATTCAGGCGACTGTAGCTGTTTGCTCTTGCTACATTTTTATGTCCACTTATTTATAAAGCATGTGTTTGTTTGTTTGTTTGTTTTGTTGTCAACAGCTATGGTCATTGCAGGACGGTCAGCTCACCTAACCACACTTTTTTCCTGGGCAGGCTTGAACAAGCGGTTAACCAGTAATTTGTGCACATACTTTCGCTTGTAAATGGCAACAACCCTTCTTGAATGAATAAAGCATGTGTTGGGGCCAGTCAAATGTCATTACATTTCTGCATTAGATCTAATTCATTCTTTTCACAAGGCTGTAGATTAGGTTTATACCCATCGGACAGGACAGGTCTTGATCCGAGCTGTTTCTGGGTTTGAATTTAAAATGGAGACTCAGGTTCACACATTTCTTGTCGTATATGGTCTCAGAATTGTCTATATGCAATGACAGGGCATCTATCTTGTTTTTCTATTTCATTCCATGCTTAAGGCTTGAATTTCCTTATATCAGATGGGTTTTGACCTGTCTGCGTTTTGGTTGTTCTTTCTATTTTGTGTTGGAGATATTTATCTCCATCAACGTCAGTTAACAGTTCAATATAACCTCATTTAAGTTCTTGCTGCTCCTTGCCTCGACGCATACCCATAACAAGAGAAAATGTTATATGAAGCAAGTTTACTACTTGTTTAAGAGTTTTATTGCCCAGTAGTTTGTACTGGAACATATGAACCGTGACATGAGATTTCCAACAATGTGGTATTGCGACCAGCAAAGCCTCAGATCAGCCTGTTCTTACACGCAGTCTGCTCAGAGCCTTTGTTAGTTGCTTGCATATTCTATGAGCGTTACGCTACTGACTGAACATCATTTGGAGTTTCTAAGCTCAACAGTGGGCTGCATTGGCTCGTCTGAGTCTACACTTGTCAAAATACCACATTGTTGGAAATCACATGTCACGGTTCAAATGGTCTATATCTTCATTGGTGAGTTCATCTGATTCATGTGGCTTAGATCCGTACCCATTTGACTTAAGATAAGCAAGCTTTGCCGTCATGGCATTGTTTGAATGTAGGAAGTTGGGGGTTTTATTTATAGTTTGAGGGTACTAATGAAACAGAAGGCGTCTTACAAGGCTGGACATGAAACCTTTTATCGTACTAGGCTCGTATTCTCACAGTATGTAAACTGAAATAAACATCCTGTACCATTCCTCCTAGCTCTCGCCATATAAACATGAATAACAGCACTCGTGCGTAACCAGTAGTTGGTAAAAAGCGTGTATGTAGGTGCATGTACACGTTTCGATTTATGTTGTTAGCGATACGGACAATACACACTCAGACAAGGTAAGAAAAGCCATTTTATCTATTTTAGTCTGTTTTATTCCATGATTTTCACGGTTTCCTCCTTTGCATTTTGCTTTGTTAAAAATGACTTGCTCACAATCAGAGCCGTTCTTTGTCCATGACGAGCTTAAATGCCAGTTTGTGTGGTTTTAGTGGAATTGGCAATCACATGTGTACATGATTACATGGTTTTAACTGTTACAGTTACTAAAGATCTATGAAAAATGAGTTTTAATAGGTGGGCCCTCGCAATTTCAACTGTACCAACAACTCTCACATCACGATTTCCGACAACTGGTTACGCACGAGTGCTGTAATTTATAATGTATAAGGCGAGAGCTAGGAGGAATGGGTACAGGATGTTTATTTCAGTTTACATACCGTGATTCTGTTTGGTCAGGTTTCTTTTACAATGGCGATGGAATTTCCAAACAATCTGACCAGATCAGACGCTGGTAATTTCTCAGGCTCCTGAAAGTACCCCTGTTCAGTAAAAACTGCTTGAAAAGGCGCATATGATAATTTGTTTTCCGTTTGGTGTTTACATTCACTTGATTTGATATGAAGTTTGTAATATTGGCTTCACCCACAGGGCCAAATCTAGCCCTCAGGTTGACTTGGAGAAGGATGGGGTCTTGCTGGCTGTCATGGACCTGTTAACTTATCATATTCAAGGTTGAACCCAAATATTTCATACAGTTTCAATTTGTCTAATGTACTGAAGTTGTCAGCCATTGTTGTAATGTTGTTGTTGATGATAAGCAGACGACAAGATATTATATTTTTATAAAAAGTATTGGATCTTATTCTCTTTTTGTTATTGTTTAGATTTCAGTTAATTAATTAAGCTTTTTTTCAATCATAATATTGTCAATATTAGGTTATTCATCTTTTTTTCAATATCGCTGATGTTTTGATTATCTCCCTTATATTATTAGAAACGGAAGAAATGTAACTATGTAGGTATAATCATTGTAAATAAAATTGGTTTGCTTCTCTTACAACGTAATGTTGAAACTCAGAGCCAAGGGAAAGCACTCCGAAAGCCTGTAGCTGAAACACTAACGAGGGAAATCAATGCTGGTATTTTTTTAGCCATTTGCAGGTCTGTTCTGTGCCTGATCAGCAATAGCTCGAAAAATTGATTAAAATGTGTTTGTCACACATAATGAGGATGGACCTTGGATGATAAAATGATGATTACAGAGGGGATCAAAGAACTGGAGTGGGACTGCACTGCTGAGAACAACCACGGCGTTGATGTAAATATTTGGCTGGAGTCTGATCTTGATATAATAACATACGAACAGCATTGTCCATTTTTATGTAGAATGCAGATATATCTTCAAAACTCCCTAATTCCTCTAAACTAGACATGGACGGATCAATATGGTGAGTCTGATTTCTACTCTGTTTAATGCATATGTGCATTGAAAAAAGTAGTTCCAGCAAACCATTTAAACTTGGAATGTTCATAGAATCATGAATATTCGGGTCTCTTGCAAAGTAAGTGAAGCCTGAAGTACTTCACGTTAACTTTTCAAGAGACCCAAAGTATTCATGATTCCATGAACATTAAAAAATTGAATTTATTTCTTATATTTACAATTTATTATAAATATCTAAAATATTTTAATCTAAGAATTAAGTTAGCTGTATATTTAACATACGTATTAACGGTTCAGTCGGAGTGTAAAACGGATAAGCAGAACAGCTAGGTTGAACACGGACAGCCAACAGAGTAAACAAGACCCTTGTTTTGCATTTGCGACTCAGGTGTGGCTCGCTGTCAATCACAACACCAGTGTCACATCTGGCGAATGAATTCGATGTTTGAAGCGAATTGCACAGGCAAGTGAGCTTGGCAGCTGTCAATCAAATTTTGTGTAATTCATGAGGCTATGAACGGTTTAAAATATCTAAAGATTCCTTAAATGACATATCAACACTAGCAGTGATGATATAAAAAAAAACTCCTCAACGATACTAAAAAATTCTCGCTGCAAAACAATAGAAAATTAATGTTAGGTATATGATATTACCAAATCGCCTTTAGGGGCAGTTGGAGCATATCGCTCCCCACAAATACAGCACGGCACATTATCTACTTAAAACACTTCATCATTGTCATCATCATTAACAACATAATAAAAACGTATACCTGACGATTCATCAATTTTCACTGCTGAAGCCAAAGCAGTTGATCTAGCTTTAGATTTCATTAGCACTTGTGATGCTTACAATAATTTATTATATTTTCTGACTCGCTTTATGTATTGAAAGCAATGAACCATACCAGTTCAAAGAATCCACAGATTCAGAAACTTTTAGAAAAATGTCATGAGCTTTTAGCTTATAAAGAAATTGTTCTTTGTTGGATTCCTTGTCATATAGGTATCCAAGGGAATGAGATGGTAGATAAGCAAGCAAACACATCGCTTTCATTAGAATCAACTTCTTTAAGATTACATTTTCTAATTTTAAGCCATCTATCAAAAAAATATCTTGGAAGAATGGCAAACTTCATGGAATAACAACATTGGAAATAAACTTCTTGTCATAAAACCAACTATTGGTGAATATCAATCAGTTGTTCGAAACATTAGAAAAGAAGAAGTCATTTTAGCTCGACTCCGTTTAGGTCATAAAAGAGTCACTCATTCATACTTACTACAAGGCGAAGAGCAGCTACAATGTGTTGGTTGTAATGCACCATTCACTGTACGTCACTTCCTTTTGCAGTGTGGCAACTTTGCACACGTAAGGAATAATTGCTTCCATGTTGATAGCATGAAAGAATTATTTCAAGATATACATATTGATAGTATTATGACATTTTTAAGACAAAGAAATCTTTTTTAACAAAATCTAATTTGCTATTTTTAAAATCATGTTTTGTTTTACATTTGTATCAGACCATAATACAGATTTTTTAATGTTGTATTCTGTTCAGTTAAAAAACATGTACAGTTATCTGAATAGCTCTTTGAAACTGTCAGATATTGTACGTGGTCTCTCCTGTCAACACTCGTATTGCAACTAATTATCATTATACAAACTCATCATCATTCCTTTTATTTTATCTTATAAATTTTCACTTTTTCCATCCTCATCATGTTTAGTTTAATACCGCCTGACGCTAATGACCCACAAGGGTTGATGCGTCGTTAAGCACCAAACAAACAAACAATAAAAAATCTTCACTCCTTTCTATTTTACTCTTTATACTTTTGGCTGGCCCTTTCACACATATGAGTTTTTTAAATGCCCTTTCCCTGATTTTGCTGGGTTAAATTCATTTTCTTTCTCACCTAGTTTTTTTTATCCCCAAGCCTTGTCGGTCGGGGGATAAAAAAGTAGGTGATGAGGAAAATAAATTAAACCGACCTAACAAGTTTGGGGGATAAAGCGACCAGTCTGGCGTCTGTCCGTCTGTCTGTAGACAAAAGCTTGTGGGCTCAATAACTTATACACCCTTTGAGATATTTTGAAATATTTGGTAGGCATGTATATTAGGTCAAGTCGGTGTGCCGCACGCAAGAATGGTTGCCCTCCCTTGCTGGTCTTTTGAGTTATCTCCCTTAAAGAGAACTTTATAGAGGGGAGCTTGTGTGTTCAATAACTCTATACCCTTTGAGATATTTTGATGATATTTGGTATGCATGTATATCAGGTCAAGACGAGGTGTCGCTTGCAAGAATCGTTGCTATCCCTTACTGGTCCCTTGAGTCATTTCTCTTGAATGAGTTTTATAGGGGAAGCTTGTGTGCTCAAAACTGCAATAACCTTTAATATATTTTATTAAAATTTGGTAGGCATGTATATTAGGTCAGGACGGTGTATCATGTGCAAGCATGGTTGCTCTCCCTTATTGGCCTTTTGAGTTAAACTCCCTTGAATGAACTTCATAGGGAAAAGCTTATGCACTCAATAACTCTTAGAATGGTTGCTCCTCCTTGTTGGCATTTTAGTTATCCCACTTGAATGTACTAAATAGGTAAAAGCATGTGCCCTGTATAATACTTATACCCTTTTTAGATATTTTGATGATAATTGGTAGACCTATATATTAGGTCAAGACGGTGCGTCGGGTTTAAGAATGGTTGCCACGTCTTGCTTCCCTGTTGAGTTATCTCCCTTGAATCCACTTAAGAGTTGAAAGCTTGTGCACTCAATAACCATACCCTTTGAGATATTTTGATAATATTTGGTATACATAATATATGCAGTCAAAACCCTGTGTCACGTTCAAGAATGGTTGCTCCCCCTTGCTGCCTATTGAGGTGTCTCCTTTGAATAACCTTAAAAGGGGAAACTTGTGCGCTCAAAACTCTTACCCTTTAGATACTTTGATGATATTTGGTGTACATATATATCAGGTCAAGATATGTGACATGCAAGAATTGTTGCCCCCTCTTGTAGCCCATTTGAGTTCTCTTTCTTAAATGAACTTTGGAGTGGAAAGCTTGTGCACTCAATAACAGAATGGTTGCCACGTCTTGCTTCCCTGTTGAGTTATCTCCCTTGAATCCACTTAAGAGTTGAAAGCTTGTGCACTCAATAACTATACCCTTTGGGATATTTTGATGATATTTGGAATACATAAATCCTGTCAAGACGATGTGTCACGTGCAAGAATGTTTGCACACCCCTTGCTATCCTTTTGTGTTATCTGCCTTTAACGAACTTTGTTGGGGAAAGCTTGTAAGCTCAATAATTGTCAATATTCCATATTTGCTTGCATTGCACTCAGTATTATATCACCAAATTTATATATTAGGTAGGCCGTTTGTAACTTCTTATCATTTACTATAAGGTCAGGGATTTGCCATTCCTTTTAATTGCTATTTCCTGAAAGCAATCTGGACTGATTTGTTTTTGACGACTTAGTTTGAGGCTTAATATTTTGCTTCATTGCCACTTCAAAGAATTCATCCTGAGATACAAGGACACCTTCAGTCGCACCTTCGTGAGGAATAGCACTTTTCTGAACTATAACTTTTTTTTCTGCATTGGCACTCTCAATTTTCTGAACCTTCCCTGACAACAGTACCCTAACCACTCTAGTATATTTCCTGTATTTCCTGTTTAGGCCAGAATTGTTTTATTAGTTGATTAACAAACCCTCCTACTGTAATTTCCTGGAAAGTAGAAAAAAAAATATTTCAATTTTTTTTATTTTATCCGCCGACTCTAAATATTATTTGTTTGGTTGAAAAAATAATATATTTTTGTGGTTCTGTCTGTGTATCTTTGAGAGTGAAACTGTTAAAAGCGATTGTCCTGTCCAGATTTTTAGAAAAATGTTAACATATATAAATATTTAATACAGACTGTTGGTTTACTTTACTAGTTTTACTGTTTTTCTGGAGATGTTAAAAAAAAGAAAAAAAAACAACTCTGAAAATGACCAGGTAACTGGTCATTTTCAGAGCTTTTTTATTTATTTTTTTCGTCCCCCCGACCCTAAATCTGATAAAAAAATCCTCGTAAATCAACTAATAAAAAATTCTGGCGTTAAAGGTTCTGCAGTAGAAGAGACTGTGAGGCATATATTAAGCTGTGATAGCACAACATCTGGGTTAAAATGGGAAAATTCCTGTTTTTCTAAAGGCTGCCATAATGTTAGTACTTACAGTCATACTGCTTCTGTATGCAGATACAATTATCTTAGGTAAGCAGTTTCTGGTGATGACATGGTTTTGGTTTTCATGAACAAACTTACTACATTCAGATGAGGTCTTTTCAAAGGGATCGAATGCTGAAACATCAAGGGGCTTAAGTCTATGGCTTGTATGGGCTGGAAGCGCAAACAGAAAGGCATTTACATTGTTTTTCCTAGCCTTTTTATTACATCAGCTGTCACATGGGTAACATATTCATCATACAATAGTATGCAGGGTCTTGTTGGGATGTGTTGTAAAATTGATTGAAAACAAATCCATGAATGTAATAGAATTTGACGAGCCTGTTTCTCATGTGTTATACTTTATCCCATCGATACCAGCACTCGTAAGCTCTTCTGTCAATCGCTTCTCCTTGTGTACTATGTATTGTGGTAGGATTTCACCAAAGGCATTGCCTGTAGCTATAACTGTTGTAGTTGCTCATTTGCTTGCAGTAATACAAACCTGGCCCTGTATTGCTTTCCCTTGCCTGGGGTCCAGTCTGATTATTTTTCTTTTCTTTATTTTTCTGTTTCTAGGTCAAAAATGACAGCCTTTGGAACTTTGATTACATCCAGGAGCGCCGCCTGTATTATCTCTCAGATTTTGTGGGATTTGGTGAAAAATGATAACTCTATCTGATAACTCTTGTGCGCTATAAATAGTAATCAGAATCCCAGTTGCCTTTTGCAGAATTGATAGGAAAGATAAAAAGAAAGGCAACATTACCACATATACTCCTTCTTTCCTAACATCTTTCCTAACATCGGTCTGCATGCAGGATTGCACCTTTTCGTCTGTGTATTTGGCTAAACATAGTTATGCTTCGTTTACACTATGTCGGCAGCGGCCTAGGCAATCATGTTTCAGGCCACCGTGGATGAAACGGGATGATCGTGGCAGAAAGTAGCGGAACTGGGTGGACAAAAATTTGCCACGGCAGAAATTGTTTGTTTGTTTTGTTGTTTTACCTCCCAAGTCAACAGCTATAGTCATCGCGGGACGGTAAGTTCACCTAACCACACCTCTTCGTCGGCAATCTTGAACAAGCAAGCAGTTAACCAGTTCTTCGTGCTCATGCTTTCGTTTGTAACTGACAACAACCCTTCATGAATTATTTTGTGGAACAGAGGAGAATGACCGTTGATAATGAACAATCACGAAAGTATGGGACCGTGCCGGGATGGAACTCGCGACCCCTGGAGTCGTAGTAGAACGGAAACAGAGAGGACGCAAGAAAATGTGACAGAACGTAACAGATTGTAGCCAAGCTTGGAGTATATCCGTAGCGGGACGAAAGCAAGAGTATTCACCGGCAACACACGGTCTGTCAAGTTCTGTCGCGGTCTACTACGTTTAGCTACTGCTGCTCCATGGTAGTTGCATGTTTTGTCCCGGTATGCCACAATTTCTCATGGTTCTCAACCGCAAGGTAATGTTTATGGTAGCTGTTTCATCACGGTACGTCCAGGTGTGCTCAGGTTTGCCTGCAGTTCTGCTTCAGTTGGAGACACAGCAGAAGTATAAAACGTCGACCCAAGTAGATAAGCTTTATTCGAGTCCGTGGGCAAAAACGGACTCAAACACCACCCATCGTCCACGTTTCATTATAGGAAACCTTGACAGAACTTGATAGACGTGGCAGAACTTTATCAAAACGTGAAGGGGCCAAACAGAACGGGGAAAACCGTGAGGAAAGGTACAATCAACAGCGGCAGACCGTTGGTCTAAATGTAGTGCGCTGTCGAGTCTCCGAGCTTCAGCGGTCTGTCACGGATACCTTAATAGACCTTGAGAAAACATAACGAGAAGTAACAGAACTTGAAAAATGACCAAAACCCCACTGCGAGCTACCTTTCGGGCTTCCATGACTGCCGGGAACATAGTGTAAACAGAGCCTTAGGGATTGAAATTTACCAAAGTTCACAACATATACTAAAAACAAAATAAAAACTCCGTCTCCTAAGAATTTCCGCAATATTTTTTGACACTTCTGTTTCTTCCCTGGGTTTAAAGATCCTTCATTTTCCATCATTCGGTTTTGAGCAAAGTAAACAAATTCCATCTTTATTCATATTTTATGCGGAGTTTTTATGGATAACTTCCATAGTCAGTTGATTGGTAATGCCTCATTATCGGAACATCGTCCCTTTATCATCTTTGGTTTAAACATATTTTATTTGATCAAAAACTTATACATACAACTTAAGGACTTTAAAAACGCAAGAATCGAACTTCATAATATTTACTAACTTTTAATGTCTCAATTTAATTGAGATTTGGCAAAAATGACCATCAATGTGTCTGCAAAACATGTTTTTTTAATTTAATGTCAAAATAATAAATAATGCTAGAGCAACACTTTATCACATAGCAATACCCTATGATTCTAAATGCCTCGGTTACATTTGCCTTACGACGAGTATACGATGCCCAAATCACCGTTTCCGTGCGACCTCCGCAGGGGGACCTTGCGATCATCGTACGGATTTACGGGCATCGTGGCCTCTACGATTTTGTTTAACTCCGCACAGTGACAAATTTAAAAAATCGTAGGCCCGTAGACACATCGCAGTGACATCGTACGATCCCTGTATGGGGATCTTGGCCCAAAAATGATCGTAGACTCTTGCGATAGTCGTAACGCCGCACGATGACTTTGCAGAGCCCATAAAACCGTAGGGACATCGGACGGTCATCCTGCGGTAACCCCATGGCGATGGCACGATGATCGTGCGGTCGCCTTGCGACGTTTCAACAATTTCCAGACTTATCATTAGCTGTTTGTTTTATTTCAATATTTGTCTTCAGGTTATGTCTCTAATACCACCACTCAGTGTGACTCAATATGGACCCAGTTCAGTTTGCTGATGGAAACAGTCTAATCAGGGCCCATAGAGTTGCTTCCATGATAAAACTGTCTGAAGTGCAATTCAAAATATGCACCTAACGTGAAATGCATCTATATGCATTTTCAGTATATACAATGCTGGTTGGATAAGAGGTTTAATAAATTAGATAAGATTAATAAAAAAAAGTCCAGATATTTTTTTGTGATTTATAACTCTGGGATTTGAATTTGAGTATTACTTCAAGGAATAAAATACATGCATATGGGTCTCGTAGTGAGAACATGTGACTAGTTCGAACATTGAAATTTGAATGAATGAATGTTCTACAAAATGTGTTTTACTGAAAACAAATGGCAAATGTGCTGACAAGGCCGGATGGAGGAAAGCTATTCTGGTCAGTACCTTTTATTGTTCGCAAGCATCGACTTCAATTTGCTTATAACGAAGATTTTATGTGTTGCTGGCAGTAGAGTGCCTTTGGGTGGTTAAACTGAATAAAACCATAATAAGCGTTTTAGTCTATGCTGATACAATTAAATCATCTTTATATTTTCAATTAAAGTGGTACTTTTCGAACTATAAAAGTGTACTATAAAAAAGTGTTTGTAATATTCTCTGATTCAAACTTTATGAAAACTGCAGAACTTAGAAATTGACATTAAAATATACACAAACGTATCACTGGGACCATGTTCAACTAAAAACACTAGCCTCCTCATAGCACGATTTGTGATCACATAACTTTAAAACACAGTTCAAATGGAATGCAAAAATGAACATGGATAGCCGTTTAAATCCATGCACATAATTACACGACAATTGCTAAGTCAGCGTACCGACTCCTTGCGACTTCCGCAAGGTCATCGTACGGGCATCGTGCGATTTATATAGGGTGGTCGTGAAGATAACACGATGATTTACGATAACCTTGCTGGCTGGAACAGATATCGTTGATATTAATATCGTCGATACACATTCGACGTTAGTTGCCTCTTTACGCCAGTCGCCATTCTTAGCTGACCAAACCTGCCTCGATCTTTAACTGTCCCAGTTACTGGTAACAATCTCTGAGGCGCTGTATAGTTGACGGATGACAATTATGATATCTGGCGACGCCAGAAACACGCACGCCAACTTTTTACATTCCAATTGCACCAGATCGCTCAGGTTCTGACAAACATGGCAGGAATAATAAAGGTATAAAACCAAAACTGTTTTGTTTTTATACATGTATACTTACAAGCTACATGTGAAATGATAAAATATTTTGCTTTATTGATTCGTGTAGTCCGGTAGAAAACAAGGATGACCTGGAACTTGATTTTAAAGTTTTTTTCTTCACGGATTCTTGTTGTTCAGACATTGTACATGATGAATCCAACTGATGCCACTCTGGCATCATTGAGCGTTTTGAAAAATTAAAGATGGCGTCCAAGATGGCCGTCAGTGATGCTCCTAACACCTATCTGACCAACAGGTTCGATAAAAAGAGCTCTAATTTTGACTTTTAATGGATGTTTAGAGGCTAAATGATACAGACAATTAAAATGGAACATTGATTCGATTCAGAAGGTTGAAATATTAAAGATGGAGCCCAAGATGGCCACCATTTAGTCCCCTTAGATCTATCTGACCAAAAGAACGCAATAAAAATATTTTAATATTGACTTCGTATGTCTTTTAAGAGTCTAAATGATATAAATGATTAAAATGGAACACTGTTTGATCCAGAAGGTTGAACTATTTACGATGGTGTCCAAAATGGCCGCCATTTTAAAGCAAAATCCCACTTGAAATCAGAATCACAGTTAACAACCTTTTTTCTGATAGTTTTCAACAGTAGTTGCATTTGGCGAATTTGACTGGCGTGATGTTGTTGTGTTTCAGCGTTGTAAAATATCCAAGATGTCGTCCAAGATGACAGAAATAGCAGGATGTATATTGTGGAATCACATGGGTTTTTATTATACACTGCACTAAAAAAATAACGGACTTATTTTTCATTATGGTAATGTTTTTTGTGTGTCTTTGTTCTGGTAATCGTATCCATCAATCCATGCACTACTTTCAAGACTACTTTTGGCTGGATCTGATAATACGAACCTTAATATCATAGTATTCTCATAAAAGTTCCTACTTTGGGCAAACATTCTGTCAAGAAATAATGAAGTGATAAATGCCAGGGTATGCTGAACGAACGATATCACCGAAAACTCTGTGACAGCGTGCTTGCTCAAAGTACACACCCTTTTTTAATCAATATGCGGTAAAAATCAGCTTAAAGTAGTTTATGGATGGATTGCTAAAAATAAAACTACCAAAAAAAGAGGGAAAAAACTATTTACTTATGGAGTGCAGGGTATCAACAAACCAACGAGTAAGAGATATATCTGCATGCTGCAGATGTTAATTACCATCATGACTGCTGGTTGGGTGTAACCATTAAAGACATTCCTGCTGCTGAGGAGAAACTGTAAAATACAGGCCTGTTTGTCCGGTGCAGTTGTAACAACCATTAATACTGTACTGGTCTGGCGCAAGTGCAACAGACAGCACAGATGGTCGGATATTTCTATAACAAATATGAATACTAGTACTGGTCCGGTGCAAGTTTTTCAGACATGCATGCGTGTAGGTGCATGTTTAACAGACATGACTGCTGGTTAGGTGCAACTGTTATAGACATGACAAATGATCGGATGCAATTGTTACAGACATGACTGATGGCTGGGTGCAAATATAACATTCATGGATGCTACTAAGATGAAACTGTAAGAGACATGCATGCTGATTCTATGCAACATATAAAGACATGACTGCTGGTCAGGTGCTACTGTAACATACATGCCTGATGGTCTGGTGCAATTGTCCTTAACAGCCCATTGGTCGGGTACAAGCATAGAAGACATAACTGCGGGTCTGAGGCAAATGTAACAGACATACCTGCTGGCACAGCCCCACAACTATAAATGTGTTTGCAAATCTTACAGAAATGCATGCTTGTATTCGATGTGTCAAATGGCCGGGTGCAACTGTCACAAACATGCCTGCTGTTACAGAGCAAAGTTTAAAGACAAAGGGACTGCAACAGGCCTGACAGTCTCGCGAAGCTGTTACTTATATAACTGCTGGCCTGGAGTCTTGGTTTCAGACATGTGTGCTAAATCAAACATGGAAATGGTAATGATGTCTACTGACCCTGTGTCAATAATGGCTGGGTTGCTGGTCTGGTACAAGTATAACAGACATGCACACTGATCCAATGCATGAGTACCCAGCATTCCTGTTAGTCGGGTGCAATTGTAACATACATTATTGCTGGTGTGATGTAACAAACACACATGCCTGCAGATCCTGCGTCTCGGCACTAGGCATACACGTGTGCTGTTTCAGTACCACAAAATTTGCATGCGTGCTGGTAGGAATGTCTGATGTGATGGCCTGGTGGCAATACATGTATGCAGTTCGATGAAACTTCAACAGATATGCCTGAGAACTTGGCACCATTCAATCAGACGTTTGTTTGTTTGTTTGATTAGATTCTTTATGTCCCATCAAAAATATTTCAGTTAAACAGGGACGGCTCTTCCTGGATTGAACCAGTACTAAGCTAGGATAAATGTGTCTTGCTCAAGGACCACAACGCAGTGACGCCGGTGAGGCTCGAACCCGCGGCCCCTCGGTCTCGAGTCAAGCACTCTACCCATGAACCACTGCGCTCCCCATTGAATCAGACATGTCTCCTTTGAAAATCAAAGAGAAAAGCTACTTGATCGATGCCCCTCCATCAGACATGCCAACTTAAACTGTGAAACTTTAGTAGGCAATACTATTGCTACGTTGTCAATGCAAGATACATGCCTGCTGGTCCAGTGAGACTCCATTGCTATGTCGCTGCAGCTGCAACAAATATGTATTCTGGTCTAGTGTAACTTCCACAAACACCACTGCTGTTCAAACATGCCTACTGGTTGAGTGATGTGCAAGATGGGTGCTTGCTGGACCGTTGCCACTCAATCAATATGCCTGCCGATCTTTTACCACTCAATCAGTATGCCTGCCGATCTTTTACCACTCAATCAGTATGCCTGCCGATCTTCTACCACTCATTTCTGCATGCTTGCTGTTGTTGTGTATCTCTATTTGCCATACCTGCGTGTATGGTGTCTCACTATAAGCCGTGCCTGCTGGTGTGGAGCCTCACTATAGGCCATGCCTTCTGGTGTGATGCCTCATTATCAGCCATGCCTTCTGGTGTGTTGTCTCACCATAGGCCACGCCTTCTGGTGTGGTCCCTCATTATCAACCATGCCCATTGGTGTGGTGCCTCACTGTAGGCCATGTCTGCTGGTCAGTTGCCACTGCAACCGACATTTTACTAGTTGAGTGCAGATAGAAGGATGGCTACAAATCCGGTGCTACTTGTACAGAGGTGTCATCACATCAGACATGTTTGCTGAACTGGGCCCAAAATTACAATGCTTCCTTAAAGTTAAGGACGACTTAAGCGAAGTAATGATATTCAAAATGTTACATTAAACGTTTAATAAATTGCCAGGATCGATGCAGTACGTATGGTCAAAGACACCATTGTGATCTAAAGAAGAAAAAAAACGAAACTATTTTATTTTAATAAGTTCGAAACGTCATTTTAATCAATACTTAAGTCTTCCTTAACTATAAGGAAGCATTGTAATTTTGGGCCCTGGTGCCATTCTCAGATATGCCTGCATTTACAGTGCAACTCTATTATACACGCATTCCAGGTTTGTTTATTCAGATATGTGTGTTTGTAAAGGCATCTGGTCTGTTACAAATCTATCATTATGCCTACATGTAGGGTGCCGCTCCCACGGATTTGATAAATTTGTTGGCTACGATCTTGGACGCCATCTTGAATATGTCAAATGCTGAGTGATAGCATCACTGGGATCACAAGGATGATGTCTGTAATTCAAGAATCAGTAAAATAAGCATTTTGCGTGCAAATCCCTGGACTTTGTCGGTCTCGGGGAAGATTTTCTTATACTTTTTGTGATAAACTGCCATCTTGGCGGCCATCTTGTCCGCATTTTTATTTTATTTGGTTACAAGCTAGTGTGTTCAGTTAGATTCCAACTTCAAAGCAACAATTTAAGAGAGAAAATGGGTTTGAGACATTATTTTCCGTATCACACAATTTTTCTCTTATAATTGTCCTCCATCTTGGACGCCATCTTGAATATATCGAAATGCTCAAAGATGCCAGAGTGGCATCACTCGGATTTTTCAAGGACAATGTATGCACTACCAGAATCAACAAAGAAAAAAAGTTTAAAATCAAGTTCCAGGTTCCCCTAAAATTCGCCTGAATA
Organism: Loripinus fragilis; assembly: GCA_964019695.1. NCBI lineage: Eukaryota > Metazoa > Mollusca > Bivalvia > Lucinida > Lucinidae > Loripinus > Loripinus fragilis. The sequence goes on from OZ026515.1 coordinate 47,285,056, forward strand.
CTGCCGGACTAGTGGGGACGCCTCGTGCAAAACATAGTAAACCAGCAATGCATAGCTGGTGGTAGTCAGTGTCTTTTAACACACCGGTATTGGGTATAGATAGACATAGAATGTCGTTACCATCCGTTTTAATCTGTGACAGAAGGCTGAAAATATTCTGAATGCAAAAAATAATAATTTTAATTTTTTGCGTTTTTAAAGTCCTTCAGTGTAAGTACAATATCATAGAAGTAGGATCTGACAGTAAGCCGTAAGGCTTATTTTCGTAATTTTCTTATTTATCATCTTTGTTACATCACACAAAAACGACAGGCTATATATGGAAGAGGTTTTAGGTAAAAAATCCCTTCATATAAATGATTCATTCTTGCATGCAAATTACTTGGCTATTATGGTAAATTAATATTCTATCATTGTTGTTTACGTGTGAATTCATACTTTGTTACGTGTACATATTGATGTGACAACTGCTTAGACTAAAATGGTAAATAAATATGGTTATCATTTCTATATATGCATGCCTGATCTTTGCCTTTTTTCTTACTTTGATCACAAAACATCGCTATAACTTCTTGGCTACTCATAGATCAACCACTTTGGATGCATTGGACTTCAATTACTACAAGAATTACACCCCTTTCACTATCTTGATTCATTGCTTGCGAGTTTTGTAGTTTACTGATAACCTTGATATTTGTATTGTAGCATCACCTAGTGAATATTTACCAAATTTGTTCAAATTATACCCCTGGGGCTAAAAATGGCCGCGGGGGCTTATATAGAGAACACGTAAACAAATCTTCTTGTCTTAAACCATAAGGTCTAGTGCCTTGATATTTGGTATGTAGCATCACCTAGAAATCCTCTACCAAAATTGTTCAAATTTAACCCCTGGGGTCAAAAATGGCTCAACCCCGGGGGTCACATATATGCCTATATAGAGAAAAAACATTCTTGCCTGGAACCACAAGGCCTAGAGCCTTGGTATTTGGTATGTAGCATTATCTAGTAGACTTCTACCAAGTTTGTCCAAATTATATCGCTTGGGCACAAAAATAGGCCCGCCCCTGGGCGTCACATGTTTAACATAGGCTTAAATAGGGAAAGCATGAAAAATCATCATGGCCTAGAGCCTTGATATTTGGTTAGTGGACCGCTACCAAAATTGTTCAAATTATGCCCCTCAGGCCAAAAATGTTCCCACCCCAGGGGCCACATGGTGTACATAGGCAAAATAGTTCCCATGATAAAATCTGTCTGGAACCAGAAGGCAAATAGCTTTGATATTTGGTATGTAGCATCAGCTAGTAGACCATTATTGTTTGGTTAAATTATGTGCCTGGGGCGAAAAATGGCCCGGGGGTCACATGCTTTACATAGGCTTATATAGGGAAAACATGAAAACAACCACAAGGCCAAGAGCCTCTATATTTGGTATGTAGCATCATCTAGTAGACCTCGTTCACGTGTGTTTAAGTTATGTTCCCGGACCTAAAATAGGCCCGCCCCGAGGGTCACATGTTTAACATAGGCTTATATAGGGAAACGTGAAAAAGCTTTTTGTCTGAAACTACAAGGCCTAGAGCCTTGATATGTAGCATCACCTTATGGACCTCTACCAAGTTTGTTCAAACTATGCTCCTGGGCCAAAAATGGGCCTGCCACAGGGGTCACAAAGGCTAATATAAAATCAACCTTTTCAGAATATGGTCATGTTGCATATCAAATTAAAGGGAATAAAGCCATTTTGCTCTTACACTTACCTTTGATCCCCAGGGGTGGAGTCATAAGGTTAATTAAAGTAGTCATGTTGCATAATTAAATTAATTATAATGAAAACATATAACACCATGCATGCAAATGTTTTGCCCTTTAACACCCCCTAGACTCCTGTATGGGGACATAAGGTAAACAATTTTTTCTGATGCATATCCCATTATGCAATTAAAATGTTTGACATTATGCATATCCCTGGCTTCTTGGTTGGCTAATTAGTCAGATATTTAAATTGTGCAGATAACTTGGATTGAAGGTAACTTGATAGGCTTTGGTGATACCCAAGATGAACTTTAGTGTTGGAGAATGGGATTTATATTATGTGGAAAACATCCTCTCCTCTCGTCTAGGATTCAGGTGAGCGAGTTAGGGCCCTCTTGTTTTCAAAAATTAAGAACGATATTGCAAAATGTGTCGTCTGAGTCGTGATCCAGCAGTCTCCCCAGCTACAGAGACTAGCTGCAGAATTGAAACTTCGATCGTAGCAAGTCTAGATATGACACTTCCAAATAAGCGGAATAAAAGGTGCTGATCAGACTGCTCGGATGCGCAGGCTAGTCTGCGCATTTGTTGTTCGCAAATCACCAGACATATTTTGTCTCGTCGCGGTCCAATTTCTTAACTTATTATCTTTAACTGATCCACCCTAGTTATTTTGAAGAAAGCAAATATTCGAGTAAAGTGCTTTTCAGAATGCATTTTTTATGGGTAGTCCGACCTGAGTCCATAAGAATTGTTCGTGCTCGTCGTATCTGAGTAATTTAGCTCTGGTCCTCAAATACTTTAGACAAGTAGTTATTGTTTTTCTTCTTTGAGTCAAGATTTCTGTATCACTTGATAGCAACTCTGGTTTATTAGCTCACCTAAGCTTTAAGCCAATATAATACAGTAAAACCAGCAATCGCCTGTTCGTTAAGATTTTATGACTTCTCAGAATCTACCATGCCAATTTGATATAGCCCTTACGGAGGTAGGAGAAATCACGGATGCGTTGACAAGCACAATTTGGAAAAGTGTACTTATTATAAAGGTTGTCAGTGCACAGTTTCATCTTTCAGGGTAGAAATATTTTATTTTTGTAGTTAACGGGTGTGCATTTTACAAATATGCTTAAATGCTGTGAATAATATTTTTGTTTGTGTATTGGAATTATTCAAGAATTTGATTGATTAATTGCATTTGGTATGTAATTACTAGCCTGTGTCCAAAATACCAACTACTTTTAAACAATACCTACCTTTAAAGCCAAAATTATTGTCTGCCAGTCAAGTGAACTGATATTGTTTGTATCTTGCGCATATTAATCGGTGTGAGTGCATCAAACGAGTACTAATGTATTGGTACATGGCACTCCATAATGAAAGGGAAGGGGCTGAAACAAAATGGACCACGACGCAAGAAAACCTGTCTGCGGGGTTTCCGACAAAGCAAGACGAAATGCAGTCTCCTCAGCTACAGAGACTAGCTAGAACACTGAAATTTCGCTTGTAGCAAGTTTAGATATGGTACTTTCCAAAAAGCGAATAACAAAGGCGCTGATCAGACTGCGCGGATGCGCAAGCTGGTCAGCCCGTTTGTTGTTCGCAAACCCCCGAAGACAGGTTTTCTCGCGTCGAGGCCCATATCATATTAGCAGAGACCCGAAGAATTCTGCTGGCGGGCTGCTTAAGGAAGAAAAGAGGGCCATTCAGCGACCTCTGTTGGATTGATTTAAGGGGATTTAAAGGCACTGAAAGCTGTACATAATTAAAGTAACAGGGTTTGTGAGTTTGTCACTTTCCCATTGGTATCCTGGGTCAGGTGTGGTACTTTATTGTATCGATTCCTGATCTTTGCACCCTTACTTACTTTGTAAATATAATGATTATTTAGTTTTTGGAGTTTTGTATTTGAGTTCTAGGTTTACCGATTCTATGGGCCCTATCTACGCCCTGAAGCATTATGTCAACCCCCAAACCAAGCTGCCAAATTAAGAACTATTGCTTTCATATTTCCATTGTCAATTTCCACTACCCCAATAACTTACAAACTCAAACAGCTTGATTACGGTTCAAGCTCATCATTCTGGCCCTGAGGATATTAAACTTTTTTTCCGTGCTCAACTCTTCTGAGCACGAAATGTATCCTGCTCATATTGTTAAAATGCCAACCAATGTTGGCATTTTAACACTTATAAGCATGATATATATACCATCTGAGAGACTTAAAGCAAGAAATTTTCTTCGTTTGTCGGTATTGTAGTTTTTATGAGCAGTTGATATTTCGTGCTCAGTTGAGTTGAACATGAAAAAAGTTTTACCACCTCTGGGCTTGATTTGACACTTCTTTATCCTAGAGTTTAAAGAGACGATTTACAGATGCCATACCCTACTTGAGTGCATCCACCCCAATTTTCTGTTCCATTAATTAGTTTTCTTTATGGCTTATCAGCATGATCCTCATCATTGAATACAAGCATAAAATGTGGTTGATCCCCTGTCTGGCCATCAAACACCTCTTCCAAGTCATCAAGTGTAGACAGAAAATATTATACAACGCTTCATCTGATACATAGAGGATCTTACATGTGTGCTCATGTTTTATTGAATTTATGAAACGAGTTGGGGAAAAGAGATAAAATGCGAGGCTTGCCGAGCATTTTATCTCTTTTTCGCAACGAGTTAAATAAATTTAATACTACAGGAGCACGAATGTTGGATACTATTTATCATATGACATAAAGATTACTTTTAAATCTCATTTCTGACGTAAAAACGTTATAATTTTGTCATAATGTACGCGACGTTGTTATGGACGTAATAACACTTCCCGTAAATCTATAAACCACTAGTGGTTTATCGAGTTTACTGCATGACGTTATTTCACTCCCAGACGCGACGTCATGTGATAAAAAATATTATACAACACTACAACTGATACAACATGATTCTCATAGAGTTCAGTAATAGCTTTGCTATGACCATGTTTTCATCTTCTAAATCGTCATTTACCATGTTAGCAATCACTTGTCTCTTTGATGACAGTGCTATACTAAAACGCCTTTGTCTTTTTCCTAAATGTCATAATCCACCTATTAACAGGGTAAGCAGCATCACAAACCAAATGAAAGTGTCCATTTTGACATTTAGCAAACCCAGAATTAAAACATTTTGAGCTTTGTCGTGTATCCTGCCAGGTTATCACACATTTATACTAGAAAAAACAACACTTCATGGTTACAAACTCTTCGTAGGCTAATAGAATGAAACTGATTCCGATTGTAGCAGGCCTTCAGGTTTTCATAAGGCGATTCTTTTTTGTGTGACCATCAATTGCACAAAGTATACCTGAGTAGTGATACTTATCCTTATCATCAAAGGCTTGGGCAATGTCATCAAGTTCATTTGGCCCCATCCATTTCACAAATTATAAAATGAATAATGCCCTTCACTAAAGGGTAGATTTTATTTTCTTGTCCTTTGGGATCATGGGTTTCATTTGGGAACTTTGAAATTATCACTGTCACTGATGAGGCCTAATTGGCCGAAACTAGCTAGTCGGGCTCAGAAAACTTGCACACTCTAGTTGCAGTTCTTTGATGCAGTCTTTGCTGCCAAATGATAACATTTTTATCATATGACGTCGCGTCTGGGAGTGAAATAAAGTCATGCAATAAAATCGATAAACCACTAGTGGTTTACAGATTTACAGGAAAACGACATGACTCCCATTATCGCTGCGTACATAATGGCAACATTATAACGTTTTCACGTCAGAAATGAGACTTCAAAGTAATCTTAATGTCATTAGATACATAGAATCTAACATTCGTGCTCTTGTATTTTTGAATTTATTAAACTCGTTACGAAAAAGAGATAAAATGCTCGGTAAGCCTCGCATTTTGTCTCTTTTCCCCATCTCGTTTAATAAATTCAATAAAACATGAACACTCATTTAAGATCCTCTATTAAGAACATATTTGCAAAAGCTGAAACTACCTGATGTTTACAAAATAAAACTGTACTATCAGTGGTATAGAAGCTGTTCCCTATCCCATGTTTAGTTTTCTGTACTCCAAGATAGCGTAAAAATATCAGGATCATTCCCAAATGGGTATCAGGTCTTCCTTCAGCAATATCCCTTTCTGTAAATTCTATACACTGACTGAGACATTATCAGGTTAATAACATAAAACAGTTATATCAAGAGGTATGTGTTGATAACATCATGTTTTTAAAAGAAATAAATCTTTAACACAAAATATAATTATGTAAATAGTTAAGTGATTTTTAACTTTTATCTTACAAAATCATTGTTGTCACATTGCATATAGTCATTTCTCAATCCACACCGTCCTACTCTAAAACTGTTTGACGCTAATGACCCACATGGGTTAATACGTCGTTCAACACCTACCAACCAAACTGACTGAGATATCTTCAAAGATTGCTGTTGTTGATCGTTCCATTCGAAATATTCGAAAAAAAACTTTTAAATGTATCAGGAAGATACGCTGAAATTGTATTTTTCATAATATCATATCCAGTTGGTTCATGTACTGAATTGAAAATAGAAAAAAAACATTAATACTGTTTTGTTGTTGTCATCAATGTCAGGGTTTTCTTTGAAGTTGCCATATTTTTAGAAGGATTACTCTTTATTTACATTCGTGGATGGCACATTATAAACCACGAAATAGGGTTTGAGAGCCTTAATCGCTGGGACAAATTAATCAGCAATTTAAACCCTATCCAATATCAATATTAAAACACTGTATCAGTTAGGCTTTTATACGAAGAACAAGAAAGAATGGCATATGCTCCTACACTCGAAGAATTCGTCAAATTGCAACTATGCTAGCTATTATATGGCCATGCAATATCATAATCTCAAATAGTCTGAGGCATTTCTGTGTCCGCTCACCATCGAAATGATCTCTAATGATACTAAAGTTTATTTTGTATTCAGAAGCAATGTATTTTTATAATTTTGTTAACCCATTTATGCCGAATGGATTTTCCCATCTTTATCAATTGGACGAGTTCATTTCCAACTTTAGGGTTGTCGGGTGATATTTGTTTATTCAAATTGTAATATAATACTCTGTAAGCACACATTGGAGACCCTGATCAGACACCGCATTCTGTGGCGTCTGATCTGGGACTGCACTGTTTGTATATGATCATCAAAAGGACACTATGCTTATATGGGTTAACGTAGTTGGGTGATAAGTTAACCATAAGCTTGTGATTTGGAAACGAACAAATAACTCAATTTTGAGCTATATTGGACTAAATTTTCATGAACACTTGTATGAGAGGATCGAAGGCTCTTTTCGTTTATGGTTAGGTGAGCGATACAGGACCGTATGTTACTTAGGTATATTGATCATTATGCAAATAATTCTACATCATCCGATTTCACAGAAAGGAAGTAAAAATAACTAAAATTTAAATATCTTTTATAGAAAAACGGGTACACACTGTGCTGCGCATAAAGAAATCTTTATGATGATTTCTTTAAATATAATATCCAATATATATTTATACTTCCTTATCAACGAAATTGAAATTGTGCTGATGAATGGAACTCATCAATCATAATATAATTTAAAAGTACTTCAACGAAACTGGCAGGCTACTAATCAGAAATTAAAGCGCAATGTGAGCTTTTGTGATCATCGGATGTCCTTCGTGCATCGTAAACAATTGGTTCAAATGTTATCTCATTTTAAACTATTGTCTGGGTTTTACCAAACTTGGCAGAATGAACCTAATATGGCCCTCTTTGATAGTTGTTCAAATGATCCCAGTCCGTTGCATATCCTAAAATTGATTTCTCAGAATAAAGCTTAAACAATCTACCAGTCTGAAATGAAAAAAAGCCTAGAGCCTTGGTATTTGGTATCAAGCATCACTTATTAAACCTCTTTCAATTTTGTTCAAAATTATGGCCCTGGGACCCCTTTATATAATTAATATTTTAATTAATAGTTTAATATCTTGGAAATTTAGTTCTCCAACCTTTTGCCCATATATATATCATATATTGCTCCTTGAGATAAGCTGCATTCCTTCATATGTGGCTTAACATATCAAGACAGTTGCCAGTTACTGCCTTTAAACTCATTTTCTACGATATGTTCTATTTGAACGATTAAAACCATCAGAAAATGTATAGCTTGGTAATACTTGGTATTATGAGGAGAATGCTTTCATCTAACTCAATAGATATGTTCAGGTAAGCTACCAGGGACCCCTGTCTTTATCTATGATGTTGGAAAAGAATGCAGTGAAACACATTTGTATAATTCATCATATATCTATACACTGCATGCGCGGATTCAGAACGTTTTTGTCATAGGGGGTCCAACACAACGTTTTAAATAGCATTTAACTACATTATAAAGCGAACCATCATCGGCCTACCAGCGAAACGTGATTAACATGTGGTTTCGCTGGAGGGCCGCTAATGGCCACACATTGAATGCTGGCTTGGTAGCTTAAATTTGTGACTTTCCAGGAGACAAGTATTGCTAAGGAACCCTTTAGTTTTGTGATTTTCCAGGGTGGGGGTCTGAACCCTCTGTCCCCCATTTGGATCCCACATACATTGTTTTATCCTTTGTCCAAACCCAATGTGAAATGCATTAAATAATCGAGCCATTGCATGAGATTTCCAACAATGTGGTAAGTGCCACCATCAAAACCTCAGATCAGCCTGCGCATAAGCGCAGTCTGATCAGACCCTTTGCTAGTCGCTTGAGTATTCTAATATTGTTAAGCTATTGCCAGAACAACATTGGGAGTTCCTAAGCTTAAATAAGGAGGCTACAGAGGCTCATCTGATATTCTAATATAACTGCATCCGGGTATTCCCAGCCGGTATTCAGCATAAGGTACCTGTTAGCATTTGCGCACATTGAAGAGTCAAATCAGTATGTGCATCAGCATAGTCTGGTTAGAGTATTAGTTTTCCTCCTCATGATCCATTGAACCCTAGGCTACCCATAGAGCGCCCATCAAAGACTAGTCAGACTGCAAAAATCCGAGCAGAATGACCTGAGTCTTCGATGGGCGCATCTGCCAACTTGTACTTTCGGATGAACACCGGCTCATATGTGGCCAAGGACAACAAACTTTTAATCTAGACAATAAATCCAAATATATCATTTTGGTCACATCGTGAGAAAACCTGCTTTTGTTGACTGCAAACAGTAGTGAGCATGACAACCTGTAAATATGCACAATCTGATAAGCGCTTTTGTTATTCTCTTTCAGTATACATTGAATTTACTTTACATGCAAAATATATAATAAAAACACAGTTATAGCAATTTTCTGTAGCTGAGAGGATATCCTTAAAGAAATACAAAATGAAGACATGCTGTCTAGAAAATAAGTGAAACTGCACACCAAATGGGCCACAACGCGAGAAAACCTGTCTTCGGGGGTTTGCGAACAACACAGACGCAGACCAGCCTGCGCATTCGCGCAGTCTGATCAGCGCCTTTGTTATTCGTTTTCTGGAAAGTTTCATATGTAAACTTGCTACAGGTGAAATTTCAACTTTCTAGCTAGTCGCTGTAGCTGAGGAGACTGGTTTGAAACTGAAGACAGATTTTCTCGCGACGAGGCCCAAATTTTGCAGTGTACTTGAAATACTATGTTTTGTTTGATTATGGTATAGAGAATCCGGTAAAATGCTTTTATATATCTGGCACTGGTGAAATGATGGCCTAAAAAGTGAGAATGATCAGGAAATACCACAATCACAACCTGCAGATGAGCCCACGGCACCGTGAGGAAGAGCTACATGACATTTACAGTAACGGGACATGCAAAAGACAATAAAATTAAGAAAGTAGGCAAAGATCAGGAATCGATTCAATCAAGCACCACACCTGACCCAGGACACCACTTAGGGAAATGACAAAAAACGCAATAACATATCACATACAAGAGAGCCAAGAGGTCAAGCCTTTCCCAGCAGGTAACCACAAGGCTACAATGAACAGACAAGAAAACATGACAAACACGAAACATAAATAACAAAAATGACCCACAAAAGAAGCCCAGCCTTGGAAAGGTCAGTACAAGCGAAGCAACCAGCTCTCTACCTCATCAGAGATAATTGCAAAACTAGAAAGGACATAAAGTTATGCATACCAAAACAAAGACCAACGCAGATTCCCCCACAAAATCGGAAATACATAAAGCAATAAATCAACAACAACAGAACCACTGCCTTAGAATAGACAGCAGCCTAAGCTGCCGGGTTATTTTTACTGACTGTTCCAAGGCGGTACTTCTTTTGTTGATTATTTGTGTTATTTATCTCTTGTGTTTGGTTTGTTATACTTTCGCTTCTATTCATTGCTGCCTTGTGGGCACCTGCTGGGAAAGTACTGGCCTCTTGGCTCTTGTTTGTGATGTTTAATAGTATTGTTGTTACTCTCCCATGTGGTATCCTGGGTCAGGTGTGCATACTTGATTGTATTAATTTCTGATCTGTGTCACCTTTCTTACTTTAAATGCATTTGACATCTTCGCCCTAAATGCTGTTGTTGTTAATTCACAAAAAATGTTAGCTTGTATGGAGGCTTTCTAACTTATGATGGGTGAGGTTAGCGCCGTGAAACCGGTTTAAGCCGCCCAGTAAAATGTTTTACTGACCGTTCCAAGGCGGCACTCTTTTTTGGAGCTTTTATGTTTTTGTCTGTCTTGTGTTTGCAATGCCTTTGTGCGCGTCTGTTTACATGTGCCTCATTATTGTGGTCACCTGCTGGGAAAGGGCTGACCTCTTGGCTCTCGTTTGTGGTGTCTTACTGTGTCTTACTGTGAGTTTGTCACTTTCCCATTGGTATCCTGGGTCAGGTGTGGTACTTGATTGTATCGATTCTTGATCTTTGCACCCTTACTTTATGCAATGCATTCAGTTGAGCTACAGTGGGCCCAGCCAAGTACAAGCATCAGGCACCAACCAACGGATTAAAGCTTTACGCCAGTGCCGTCAAGTTGTTGTAGTAGGAAAGGAAGTCTAAGCTTACACCAAAAGGGGATGGCAACTAAGCTGTCACCTCTTTTGGTGATAGGCTACACTGTAACATTGCCTATCACAGAATAGCAAATAGGTTTGCTGATAAGAAGGTGGTTACCAAATGAAGAATCTGTACCTATATCAAACGACTGGCTGTCCTCGGTAAAGACTCAAACCGTGGACCACGTTTACTGCCAAAATTGCTAGAATTCTACAATAAAAACGCAAAAACTGTCAACCCTCCTGGTATCCGCAATGTGGGTAGATTTTCTCTTCTGTACAATCTTGCAATGGAAATCCAAATGCACTTTAAAATGCGCATACAGTAAAACCTGTTTAAGCGGTCACTCAAAATAGACAAAACAAAGGCCTTAAAGACAAATGGTAGCTTACTGAAGGTCGAAAGTATTACGGAATCCTCCCTTGGAACAATCTGCAATACTTTTATTGCTCTATTGGAGCATTCTGCAATACTTTTGACCTGCATTAAGCAATAATCGGTCTTAAAAAACATTTTTGGTCTTTTTGAGTGGCCCCTTAAGGCAGGTTTTACTATATCAATTTTAAGCGCATCTAAGAAGCATGGGATACTTCTGTTTTCTGTTAGACTTGCGATAATATACAAACTATGCAACTTGTGCAACATTGCTATGTTCATAATGTGAAAATCAAAACAAAAGTAAATCTGAGAATTATATAAGGGCGTATGCAAAATTTCAAAAGAATTAGCAAATCACTGCCATATATGTCTCTGTGTACTGTAATCCACATTACATCGCATTATAGCATATGTAAATAAAGCTTATTATAAGCTCGTGAAAATTAACCCCGTACTGATGAATAAATTTCACGGTCGAAATAGTTTCCGACGAAGCAACTCGTTATAGTTCGCAATTTTCCGTGTATTTCCGATTGTGCAGATAGAATACAGTATATGCAATCAATCTGGTGTTGTACTGCATTGTAGGTAAGTGGTTGTAGCGCAGTGATACGAACTCGGAGGCTGCGAGTTCGAGTCTCACCTGCGGTGCTTGTTTTTTTTTAAAGTATTTAAATATTTTCCACCAGTTTCCCGTGCAATGTGAAATTATCGATCTACCCAAATAATTATTTGAGCTTCACTGAAATCTACATTACTGCTATAGCGTTGCGACATGTCAGACAGTAAACTTCAGTCTTTAGGCTCTCTAGGGTCGAAAGCAAAGCAGATCGTTGCAAACATCGCAAAGTACTTTTTGCAGGAATCAAAGAAGGAAACGTCACCAGCCTCTCACATACGACGCACTGTAGAAGCGACGGGGGTTAGCCGCATTATGTATATTTCATTTCCTTTTAAAAACATAAAGTTAACACTAGATATATCTTGAAAAAATTGTTCCATCTTTTAATATTTATTTCTTATCTTTGATAAATTCCAAAATGAAAATGTGCATTCTTCACCTAGAACCATGCATGAATATGTGACTCTTGTTTGACCTATTCGCAATCGTAGCAAAATTTCTTCTTTAGTGAAACTTCACCAATAGTTGACTTTATCTCAAGAAGTTTGTTCCCTATACTGCTATTTCATGCAGTATGCCAATTATTCCAGAAACATTTGCTGTGAAATGGTTTAAAATTGGTAAAAGGAATCTTTCAAATGCGTCTGGCCTAATGCAAGTGCTTGTAGAACCACCTTTTCATTTCCAGGGATGCTTATACATGTTATATGACTAGGAATCCAACAGAGAAGACATTCTGTATTTTCTAAAATAGTTTGTTTCTAAAATTTTCTGGCTCCGTGTTTTTAAGCTTGTATGGTTTATAGCTTTCAATACTGAAAGTGAATCAGCAAAACAAATTCATTATCACTGGTTCTTACTATAAATTATATATAGATTATTACACAGTTTTTTTTTTTATCCCAGCCCTGATCTCAACCGGAGTAGACCGTATCAGCCCGAAGGGCTAGGGCTTATACGGTCCGAGGGCTGAGACCAGGGCTGGGAAAAAAGTGCAATAATAATTCTATCATAAACTTATGCGTGTAGAAGGGCTAATGAAATGATATATCAATTTCCTTATTTTGACAATCACTAAATTAAGTGACATTATCAGCTTCAAAGGCAGAAACCGTTCATATAAGTGAAACATTAAAACTGCTCAGAGATGGGGGAGTTGATACGAAATAACACAATAAACCATTCAAATTGCGTACTGCGTGTACATTCAACATTTTTCAGAGTGTTGTTTGGTTTGCATGGCGTTACATGGGAACACAATTCGGCCTTGACTGATCATTTGTCGATCCTTTCGTCCGCGAAAACGTTGCATGCGGCTATGGCGTTGTTGTGACGTTATGACGATCGAAAGTTTGACGTTGACGCCATTTTGTATGGAGATAATCGGTGTAAGAAAATGAATATTCCAATATTTTAGCGATGTTTTCAGTGCGATCTTGGTTGGAATCAGGTGAAACGTGCAAGAGTGCTTCCATTTTCTTTATTTTTTGCAGATATTTCCTGTGTTTTTTTTCATGCGAGCGAGATCAACTGCTGGGGAGTGCCGGGACATGAAAATATCAGCCCACTACATGACTTTTGGATCACAGGTCTGGACAGCTCTATTTGACGTGGTCGATACGGTTGGGCCAAAAGTCTAATATCAAGGGCAATACTAGTATAAGTATATGATAAATAGCTAGACCCACTGCTTTCGCTTCAGCAGTTAAGATAGAAGAACCGACAAAATACGCATAATATCATAGTGTTTGTCTGATATAACAGCACAACCTACTTCTGTGTCTTCTTTTGACCCATCAGTATAACTTTGTTGATTATCCTTATAACGAGTTTGTAGTTGTAAAAGTAAGAAATAGGGGCAAAGATCAGAAATCGATACAATCAAGTGCCACACCTGACCCAGGATACCAAGGGGAAAGTGACAACTTCACAATTAGACATCTTCAACTAAAGCCAAGAGGGTAGCCCTTTCCCAGCAGGTGATCACAAGGCGTCAATAAACAGACGCATACGAAGCATAACAAAAACAAAACAGAAATAACATAAATGATCCACAAAAGAATCACCGCCTTGGAACGGTCAGTAAAAATATTTTACTGGAGGGCTTAAACCAGTTTCACAGCGCCCCAACCTCATCTTGATCAGATGTGGATCAAGACACATAGATGTTAAGTTTGCATGAAAGACCCCTAATTTATCAATGCATCATCTCATAGAACACATAAATCAAGATATAAAAAGGAGATAAGCAAAGATAAGGCCTCAACAGTAAATAAAACTGAATATCGGGGCAAAAGAAAGTCAAACAGGTAAAGCCTGGTAGGCCTAACAAGCCAAAGTATCAGGCCCCTACCATCTCATCAGTAGATAAGTCTTTAAGTTGGAACCGTCATAGAATCATCTTTTACTATAAATGGACTAATTTCTGATTTTTTTTTCAAAGCATAAATGAAAACGAAAGTACGTGAGTATGACCAGGAAATGATACGATTGCACACTGTAGACCAATGTTTATTTAACACCAGGCTGTAATATTAGGTGTAAAATGTTTTTTCTCATTCAATATTTTGTGGTTTGATACCTGCAGATTTTATGATTTTAAAAAGTTTAAGAGCCCAAGTGATTTAATAGATTTAGGTTTCTTTACACATAGATAGACAGCTTTTGTTGGGAATGAAACTTCATGAGCAAGATTTAACGGGTTAGCAGCAATTCTTATAGCTTATTTTCTACATCTCTTGGATCGTCTGAAAATAAATATTGTCTTTCTAAACGCCTAGAGGTTAGTTCTAGCATTGCAGATCAGATTCACAACTCAAAACCTATTCATTAGAGAAAATAAAACAAACACATATTTTGAAATGTCGCTTCTGCTTCAGATTTTCAACATTGCTTTTATTTACTTAAAATGCAAGATCATCTTTCTCATCTTACACAAGACCAGTACTATGGAGGAAACCAGCCTGTCAATCATACCAGCTTGAACGACTTTAATCTGTTAAAACCGTTGTTTTGACATATCTCACACTTCACGGAAATCTAGCGACCAAATTTAAAAATTACACTGATACACTGAAAAATTTGACAAACAAAAAAGAAATACCTTCTACGACCTTTTCTGAAGTTGAAAGCGTTGACTGAATACAAAACTCCCGAAATTCTTTATATAGAGACAGTGATGAAAATCCGCTACAGAAGAGCAAGACTTAAAGCTATATTTAGAAACATACTTCCGAAATAAACTTCCATAAACGAAAATCGCTTGGAAAGTGCTTTAACCTTGATAAATAGTATTCGCAAGAAACACTTACTGAACAAAAATAGTCTATATTTATCTTTGCGTGAATATAATGATGGTCCATCTGCTTTAACTAAGCCGTAGTTGTGTATTGGACCTCACATTTAAAGATAGGATTTCCTTTTAGAACCATATACGAGTGATGATCTCAAATATCTGATCCTGGCGTGATATCTCTGTGACCAGCAATGCAACATGCCTCAAAATTGTACCAAATGCAAATACATTCTTTGTCAATACACCGCTCTGACAATTTTTGTATCTCAAAGGAGCGACTGGAAATCTACCCCGAAACAACCATATCCTCAATGAATTGACCTATCAAGCAGATTGTGCATATTAGAGACCTTATGATTCAGACAAGAGCAGTCTCAGCATTTTTCTCGTGACTGCTCAGTGTTCATCCGTAGGCCAATATGTCCTGTACATATGGCGAACTTTCTATATGATCTGGGTTTCCTAGGCCCTTGAATGTATGTTTATGCAACTGTCAGCTATAATCAAGTTTGGACCACTTGAAGTTTTGACCAGCCCATTTTGCCATAACAACAGCTGTATCAAAGGTACAAAAATATATAAAAACTTAGATGAACATACTTTTGTCTGGAGCAATTATAAATAGTCGGTATCGTCGGAGACTGATAGTAGCCCACATAAGAAAATTAAAACGAGTCCACAAATTAGGTCAATATTCGGTGGTACACAAATTAGCATGAGTTTATCTAAAAATAAAACCCAATCAATTGTCCAAAGGTGCACCATATTGTAAAAAATATACAACATGGGTTAAAATAAGCTCAACGCATCCGTCTGAAACCAATAACAATTTTGAAAATTCTTATTTAAAATCAATTATTTCGTTGGTAAAAATATAACTTTTTACAATATTTCAATTAAGACCAAGATATTTTGTAATCAAAATAGTATTGATCTTAAATAGTTTGCTGATATTATGTTTGGCATGTTTTAGTCCAAAATGATAGACAAAATAGAATATTCTCCAAAATAAAATATCTGCAATGTATTCAAAATGACTTTGTTGCCAATTTCAATGACCTCATAAGAATTGCGCATTGTGCTTTAAATATTGTATCGACACAACATATCGCCATTCTAACATTTGAATGGACATTATAAATAACAAAAAGTAAAATGCAATGCAATTTTAATTTTGGGTTTTAAAGATACAGGTCTATTAAGATTCAGATTCAAATATTATTTTAATTATATAATATAAAACAGGCCAGTGGTATGGAGTGGACCATATATAATGTGCTGTAATTAATAAACGAAACAGTACAGCGAGAAAATATCAGCATCATTTAAATGGTAAAAACTCCATGTTTCAAATGGTACATAAAAGCCTCTCAAATATGTCTCTGGACAAAGCTACAAGGTGAAGATCAGAACCTTTGGATCATCCCTCGTAATTATGGACACATTGTCTAATTTTGACCCGACTAAAGACCGATAAAACTTTATTAGTGTAGTCAGGTCTGCACTTAATGAAGTATGTGATAGGACTTTTAATATATTCAATTCTTTCAAGCATTTAACTTTAGAGATATTTAACTTAGTTTTTTTTATCGAAAAGAACACCAAAAAGTTTAGAGTTGGAACAAGTGGTGATCCAAATAACAGGTTTTTGCACAGGCTTGAAAAGTACTTGGATTTAAAAGGCTTTCTTGGAAAGTCCTTGAAAATTAAATCTGCCTTGAAAAGTACAGGAAAATCACTCCAAAACCTTGAAAAGTCCTTGAATTAAACTATATTCTGTAGGACTTAGCACAGTTGATAGACACCTATAAAATTGGTGTGCCTTTATTTGGTGGAGCATATGCTGCACCAAATAAAGGCACAACGGTTTTATACTGATTTTCCAGTACTAATGTCTCCATTATCTTCGTCTAGCATTTCTGAAGTAGAATTTGAACACTTAGATCAGTATTTTTCATTTACTTTGAGTCCCTGAAAACTGTTGGAGAAGCTAGAGAAGTCCTTGAATATTACTCATACTTGCCAGTATGGGCCCTGAATAAACATAATACATAATCTTCATGTTGCAAACGTAACTGACAGAAATGTACATACCGTGTTTTTTATTTGGAAAATTTAAAGCCATTGTACAAATAAAATAAGCTTTAAACCAATACTAAGGCTGGTTTATGAATGATAGGTGTTTTAGCTAACAATATGCCTCTCTTGACAAGAAGTAATTAAACACAGGTGTGATCTATTTTATATCAACAGAACTGTCTCACTTTCAAGGAGTGAATGATACAATGTCTTTATTCGAAACTTGAAGCAGATACAATGTCTTTATTCGAAACTTGAAGCAGTTTAACTCTTTACATGGTTAGCTTTAAAAAAAACTTAGAACCATTGCATGGCGTTTTACAGTTATTAAAGAAGAACTTCTATAGTGTTTTATTATTGCATTTACTGCAGCCACTCTTTTCAGTGTTTCATGGGCTTCTAGCTCTGAGTATTTTTTGTTTTAGTTAACGAGTTGTACATAGGTGATCCATTGGAAGCAAATAAGACAGGAAATATGCATATTCCAGAAAGACTCTGCTCATGAACACAATGAATAATTGTAGAGTTAACCCCCTCCCCAGCAGTATGTATTAGTTCATTCAACTGTATTCCTCAATCGAAGTCAATGTACATAATGCCTAGGGGGCATATTGAAACTGACCCATCTACATCTAGATATTTCGTTACATTTAGTCTAGAATATCCGAAGGGCCCATGTTTGATCGGGATTCTCGCTCAGTGGTAAGGTCTCTAATAGGCCTTTTCGCTTTTAGAAGCAATCCAGTATCCAAAGTATATCAACATCGCTCACGCAATGATGGAATTTTGGAAGTAACTTGGTCGACGGGGAGTCCGAGAAAGAACTGTAACAGACACTGCTGTTGGGGAGTTGACACCTGATCCATATCCGCAACTTGCTAATGGAACAGGCCCGAATTGAACACGCGCCCTAAGGAAGTTTACCAACGAATATCACCAGCGCTGACGCGCTGGTGAATTAATGCTGAATTTCTTAAATTGGGTATTTCAGTTAAAATCTGGAATAATCCATCCTAGTTATCAATTAATTGATGATCTTACATGAGTGCTTATGTTTTATTGAATTAATTAAACTAGTTGAGGAAAAGAGATAAAATGCGAGGTTGCCGAGCATTTTATCTCTTTTTCACAACGAGTTTAATAAAGGACCTCGGACAGTCTTAATGAAGGATTGCCCATAAAAATGACCAGAGAATAGTTTCAACGAAAATGATATTTTTTCTATGAATAAGATAGTAGGTTCAACCCTTGACTTATTCACAAAAGCCGTTTTCTCATTGGGCAAGTACCAATTGAAAAATATGGGTTGAAAACTCCGTTTTTGCTATTCAACATATAGAAAATAGAAAAAGTTTTACTGAGGTGCTTTCCCCCCCGTGACCAAACTAATCCTTTTGCATGCAGTTGTAGTTTTATATTTCACACTTCATATAAAAAAGGCGTGTTTGGTCACGGGGGGGAACGCTGTCAAAATGCTCAAAAACGCTTTATTATAAAAAATTTATTAGAAACTTATTTTGTAAAAACCTGTAGGTAAATATTGGCATATATCAGGGCTTCAGTTATGAGTGCTTACAAAGAAATTAATTGTCTCATTTCTTAACCATAACATTATGTTGTGGGTACTCAAAAGAACCTTCGCAATGAGACGGTTCTTTTAAGCACCAAAATTATAGGTTAAATCTGATGTGTAAGAAAATATTACGATTTTACGCTAAAAAACTGTGTTTATCTAGACTAAGATTTATACAGTATATAGATATGATACACCTCAGTGTACAAGTCGCACTGGTTGAACTCGAAACATTACAGGTAATAGTCAAAAGTAATTGACAGCACACTTCTTTAGAAGAAACAATGCAATCTTCTCAACCCGAATTTTATGCAAACGCAGCACTTTCGCCTCAAGTTTTATGCTGCAAACATTATATTAATATGTATTTAGGTGAATACTCAACGAAACTTTGACTTTCTGTGAAATAAAATTTGGTCACAAAAAATACCCCCACCCCCTAAACCCTAAAGTCCTGGCATAATTATGCCATATTTTCAAAATATTTTTATTTTGTTAGATGCACTAAATGTAAGGGTTTCATTTAAGCACAAAACTATAGTTGTCAGTTATGCATTATGCTAGCCACAGGCTGTCAAAATTTGGGCAGATTGAATAGGAAACTGTCCAAGGTCCTTCAATAATACAGGAGCGCGAATATTAGATTCTGTTTATTACTTCAATATCACAATTTTGGCGTGAAAACAAAGATTTTGCTATTTCTACGCAACTTTAACGGACATCATTACGTAACGTTACTAAATCTGTAAACCACTAGTGATTTATCGATTTTATTGCATGGCGTTATATCACTCCCAGACGTGGCGTCATGTGATAAATCACTTGTTGAAGAGACACTAATCATACAATGCACACCTACGAGCAGTCTGATCTGCTTAGTCTGTGAGTTGCTTATAGACCCCCTACGTCAATGGGGAATTTCGTACACTATTATTTTAGTGTAAACACTATTTTATTAACTTCAATCCAATTACAAGTATACAATAGGATGATATTTTTAGAAAAGATCAACAGGATTTGACAACAAGCATTAATGCTTAAACTAATCATCTGCATTATATAAGATGCAGAATGACACATGGTATCCCTTTGGCAGTTGTGATGTTACCGTATAACAGCCATGCTAATTATGTTGCCCTACAACAGCTTCAAATCCTATTGTTATATGACTCCTATAAAAGACCTCCTCTGATTGGCTGAAACTAGCTTGCACTGGTTGTGACAGATCATGATGTCTAACAGTGATAAGCTAAAGACATGTTAACATAAGTGTTGTCAGTCTTGACAGAGAGCTAAAAATAGATTGAACTAAATCTAGCCCATGTGACATTACTTTTGTCACTCTTGATAGAGAGCTAAAAATAGATATTGCAACACTGACTGATTTCTTATGTATATTTCACAGCTAAAATGTGTTGGATTCAGATAAGAACAGCATTTACCCCATTTATGCCGAATGGAATTTCCCACCGCTATCAATTGGAACAGTCCATTTCTGTTTTAAGGGATGTTAGGTGGTATTTTGCATTTTTATTCAATTTTTAATAGAAAATTATGTAAGCAAACAGTGGAGACCCTGATCAGACGCCGCATTCTGTGGCGTCTGATCTGGGTCTGCACTATTTGCCTGTGTCCCACAAAAAGGACGCTAGGCATATATGGGTTAAAAAATGCAATTATTTTGCTTATCTCATAAGAGTTGCAGAAATTTAGGAAGTATATTGTTGAAATAATCTTCCTAGGAACATCTGACTTGAGTAAATATATAATATGAAAATACTTTAAATAAAACTACGAAAAGAGAGACAGTGTCATATAACAAAACAATTGGTGCATTCTTTTTCGGTTAACATCAGGATTAGTCAACCCTCGAAAGTGATGTTCACCTCGGCTTCGCCTCGGTGAACATCACTGTTCTCGGGTTGACAAATCCTGATGTCAACCTCAAAAGAATGCATCAATTGTATATTGACACATAATATAACATTTAGGCTACCAAAATTAGGAGCTTACGGAGTAAGTAAAGAAGTGCAGTGTGTCCGACTATTTCCAATTCAGGCCTAGACTCAATGACGACCCGACCTAAAACTTTCATCGATTGGTTTGTGCTTGCTGTTTGTCTTTGGCTGGGCCCACTATGATTCAACTTGGGGTTTGCATTAGCTCTGACTATCGGTGGGTCAAGCGCCTTTTTCTTTGTTCCATAATATTAGTATGTTAATTTTATAGTCTCTGTGATTATGCATTGCACAAGACAGGAAGCCCCCATCGAACTCAACAAGTTTTGCGTTTTAACAACAGCAGACACTATAGTGAAGATTTTGCTGGTAAAATAAAGCTTAGTCTCTAGGTTGCCCTCTAACGCGGCGAGGATTCTGTTGTTGTGCATTCATTAATGCTGCTCCGATTAAGGGTTTTTTGCTGGGTCCTTATTTTATGACGTAGTTCTTGGTGGCCTTTCTACACGTTGCTTATCAATCATCTTTCTGGGTAATATAGAGCATTGGAAAGCACTTAACAGCATATGGTCACAAACAGAAACAACTAAAATAATTTGACTATAAGAATATAGATCTATCATGAGTGTGAGGGTAGGATAGAAAAAACCGTCCCGAGGATCGCCGTTTGGCATCACGAGGCTTGCCGAGTGATGACAAACGGTGATCCCGAGGGACGGATTTTTCTATCCTTCTCTCACCCGAATAATGGATTCTTTTTCTTGCTCACCATTAGATACCACATTTTATTCTTCAGAAAAGTCTCCCAGAGGTTCCTGAATACGCCGAGGTGCGACATGTTATGATGACGTCAATTTGACATAACAATGACGTCACTTGACGACCATGTGCGTGAGTTCTAATACAACCAATGTATTTAGCCCTCACGTGACAGCCTGGGTAAGAAAGCATGGGTAAGATAAGATTTTCTAACCTAGGGTAAAATCTCAGATGTCCCTATCTGGTGTGCAAGAAAAAACCATTATGTTTATGGAAATTTTGGTACAAACGATAATCAACCACTCAAGTCTAACCTTTTTAAAGTAACTATGTACTTTTGTCTATATGGACAAGCTAGATTTAATTACTATGTCTGACTTTCCTTTAGGGAATGAATATGTAGAACAGTCTTAGGAGTTAATGTTGCAAATGTTAGAAACTCTGGTGAGTGTGATTTATGACCAGTAAACACATCGATTATTACTCGAGAACATTTAAACACTGTTTGTATTTCGAAATAATATGTATGTGAACTTATTGCATTATATGTACACATGCTGTTATACAAAAATGGAATAAAAGTTTAAACTAAACACTGTCACAAAATATAACTACTGGTTATATCTGGATTTCCTGATGTATATTTTAGTAGAGAACCATACTTTCCGATACAGTCTTCATGTTTATAGTTTAATGAAAAAGAAAGAAAAAAGAGCCCTATAATGCCATTAAGCCGATGTTCGGATTTATAACAAGTTTTACTAGAAAGAGTAATAATCAGCTTAGTTACCCAGGCTCAGTTGCTCGTGACTCCAAAACCATAACAGGCCGCTTAGAAGAACCCAGAACAACATTGTCATGAACCAACAATGAGCCGCGTATATAATAAAACGTTTAAACATGACCACCGTCGCACTACCAGTCACATCTGCCCGGCACTCTGTATTTGTCCTCATGCCTGGTTCATGATACACCGTGTAGCATCGTACACCGGATATAGCGATTGTCGAAGCGAGGAAATCCTCCCACGTTGATGTACGAGGTGAGTTTTTATCCCCTTTTCTCATTGATACATGTGAAATATCATTGCAGACACATTTTTCTGACGTTGCTGATACATCGATGTACATTCCTTACTACAACAAATGGTCAGCAAATATCTATAGCAGCTACGAATTACAGAAATGTTCCGCTAATCATTGATGATTTTCTTTTGTTTGCCACGAAAATACGTGTTTTAAAGGCTGTTTAAGTACAATATCAATACGAAATACATAAAGAACCATGGCTAATATCCCAGAAAATCATAGAAGCCCACTAAAAATAACCTAAGCGTACTATTGAGGCTGCATTAGACGATTGAATCTTCTTTTTTTTTAGTCGTTTAGTGTACGGTCTATAGGAGGGAAGTGTACGTTTTATAGCAAAAGCTCCTTCTCCTAGTGTACGGTCGATAGCCAGACAAAATCATTGTGAAAATCTTGTCTAGTGCTATGATTCAGACATAGACAAATTACTATCTGTTAAAAGTAGCACAGAGCCAGCCCACTAATGGTATAAGTAATCGTGATGTCTTCTTTGTTACCTTTAATGTATTGCAGCTGTAAATGTAAATCAAAGTTTGAATCATACACAACACATTGCCATATACTTCATACAACGAAATATATGCACAAAAAGGGCTGGACCCAGAGGAGTTTTTTACGATGGGGGGGGGGGGGGCACTGAAAGCCAATGGCTTGAACCGACGGCACAAGCAGTGACGTGGGCAGAGTATGAGAGGGGGGTTAAATCCCCTGTCATTAAAATCTTTGTCTCTGATCATGCATTTCAAGGCATTTAGAAACCAATGCTTCCATATTCTATAACCTCAATTTTAAATAAGGTTGTACACTCAAACACCTTGTTCCTTACTATTAGTTCTGCATTTCATCGTCGTTCTCTTGGTGCATTGGTAAGGTTCCCATGTGGGGGAGGGGGCACGTCTATTGCATTGCAAGTCTGAGTCAGCCCAATGTTCAGAAAAAAACAGCAGGGCCCATGTGAGGGGGAGGGGGCTTAAAATTTGAAGAAAAAAAAATCTAGAACAACAATCAAGCCCACAACTAAGAAAAAATTGGGCATAGGTTCCCTTGAATTTTGTTCTTTTACATTCACCGCTAACCCAATAATATATGCCCAGCTCAGCAGCAGCCTAGGACTCTCTTTTTAATTTCTCTATGTCTGGCCGGGGGAAGGTTGGGGCACAGCTATTACATAATAGCTTTGCGAGTTCTAGACTACATTGGATTTGCAATGGAAGCAAAAACGGAACGGAAGATGGGGGCACACGCTCCAGCCCCACAGCCTTGGGACTTGGGATAAGTGCCCCCCCCCCACCCACCAACCCCAAATTTCCGAGTTTGGATTGGGACTGGGAGGGGGCACAAAAGTGTTTTATCCTCCTCGACCAGACTACAGGAGATTTAAAATCCCATCATTTACAAGCCTGGGCCACACTAACAGCCATGTCTGTGCCCCCACGACCCCCAGGGGGGTGGGGGTACTCTCATTTTTTCTGCATACGTAGGCTCGGACCCAGCATCTGCCCTTCACCCCAAAAAAAATAACAGGAATTTCAAGCACCCCAAAAAAATATTTGAAATTTTAGCAACCCAAAAAATATCCCAAATTCTGTACCTTGACCTTAAGAAAAGACCTTAAAATGCATAGAAATGACCTCTAAATATAGTCCAATTTTGTGATGACCCCAAAAAAATATCCACAAAATTTTCATACCCAAAAAAATATTTATTTTTCTGAAAACCCAAAACAATATCGAAATTCAAAATTTTGAACCCAAAAAAATGGACCGAGCCTATGTATGTATGAAAATATCAGAGTACCGCCCCCCTGGGCCACGACCACCTTTTCTTTCTGCAGAATTGTGGGTAATCCGTTATCATCTAGGTAATCTAGGTATTGTTGTGCATTACCGTATATACTCGCAATATCATATAATGCGCGAAAAAGTTATAGGGCATTCACGGCCTCTTCGGGTGAGGGGACACGTGCCCCCAATGCCCCCTCCCTGGGACGGCACTGACAAAGTGTGTTAATTAATTACCAATGCTATGACAAGCGTCTGCCTTTATGTAGAAGAGTGGGTTAAAGTATACTGCGTGCTATGTCCGAAATTTAAAAACAGCACTCTAGATAAAATTAATAATTTTGCGCCACGACATGGGATTTGCAACAATTAGGCATTTTGACAAGTTTAGAAACTCCAAACGATGGTCAGTCAGTAGCTTACGAGTCATAGAATATTCCAGCGACCAGCTAAGGCTCCGATCAGACTGCGCATATACGCAGACTGATCTGAGGCTTTGCTGGTCGCACGTATCACATTGTTGGAAATCTCAAGTCGCGGCTCATATTTTAATGCTTATTACAATGTCAAACAACTAAGGAATATGCAAGCTTGCCCATATGCCAACAATGCAACTATCTGTCTGTATGTCTGTCTGTCCGTCCGTCTGTCTGTCATTTAGACTAACCCTTTCAAAATTGATGCACACAATAAGCAAAGACCCAGCTTCGCCGTCATATACAGAAAGGTCTGACAGACCCAAAACTCGCATAATCTCGGGCCGTAATTTTTGATATTTGAACAAGCTAGCCCTAATCCCAGGGGGGAGGGGGTACTCCATTTCTTTTCACATACGTGGGCTCGGGCCCAGCATCTACATCCCCCCCAAAAAAAAATCAGGAATTTCAAGCACTCCAAAAAAAAATATTTGAAATTTAAGCAGCCCAAAAATATCCCTATTCTGTACCTTGACCCTAAAATAGATAGAGATGACCCCTAAATATAGTCTAGTTTTGTGATGACCCCAAAAAATATCCACAAAATCTTCATACCCCCAAAAATATTCATTTTTCTGAAAACCCCCCAAAAAAGTAAGATTCAAAATTTTTAACCCAAAAAATGACCGGAGCCTATGTATGTATGAAAATATCAGAGTCCCCCCCCCCCCCTTCACACACACCTTCATTAAATATAAGTGCCCCCTTTATTTGGGTTCTACTTATACTTGGTTGATACTCGTCTATAATAGTATAATTTTCTTGTTTACAGATAACAATGATGTTCTATCGCAGACCCCAAACTGTGATTTTCAGGCTGGCCTGAATACAGTGTCGTACAGAAAAGGTTGGAACTTGCCACATGCTTGACTGAACCTCGTAGCATCGCAAATATTTAATTGTGATTTGATGTATGATTTGACAAGCTGCAGGAACACGACCCATATGCAAAAGGGATGGATCTTTGAACAAGCTGGCTCGAAGTTCATGAATGAGTGAAGGGGTGGGGGGCTTGTTAATATATTTTATAAAAAAAAATGTTAGCCTAGGTTAACAAATTACATAAGGTGATCTGAAGTAGAAATCAGAGGAATGCCTTTGTTTATTTGATAGTTAGAATAATTTTTAGAATTCTGATTTGGCTCTGGTCTCTACCCAATAAAAAATTTCTGTTATACATAGTTGGGCTAAAAGCAGGGGAATCATTGACACAAGTATGCCCACTTGTGGTGGAGTGGGGCATATAACGGGGCACTGGAAAATCAACAAGACGTTAGCCCCATTTTAACTCATTGGAGGGATAGTGGTTACGGATAAATGATGCATAATTTAGGATAATGGGCTTCCGCCAGCTATTAAAGGTTAAACGGGAACGGGACTGATTTAGAGTCCCAACAAAATACTTGAAATGCCCAGTATCGAGCTCGTGATCCCTGGTCTGCTAGGACTACACACCATATGCTGAGAGAGAGAGAGAGAGAGAGAGAGAGAGGGAGAGAGAGAGGGAGAGAGAGAGAGAGAGAGAGACAGACATACATGCAGGCAGGCAGGCAGATACATGTAGAGAGAGACTTAGATAGACAGATAGACTGATAGACAGACAGACATAGAAATTCAACAGACGCACACAAAGGCATAATCCTCATGAGAAATTGTTAAACATGTAAGTTATACGCGGATCCAAAGAAAGACAGGGGCCCAGAGCCCCACTCCCCCATCCTCCCTGTAAAGTAATAAAGCTACACCCCTAAAATTCACAAGGCTAATAAGCCAGCATTTAAAATGATGGGCCATCAAATGGCGTTTCACTGTCGGGCCAATGGTGGTCCACTTTTGTGGTATTTGGATCCTCTCTCCCCTCATTACGGCACTGGATTTTTTTAATAAAAAAACGTTGTCAGAGTCAAATCTTTCTGGATCCGCGTCTTGTTGTAATAGAGAGAGAGAGAGAGAGAGACCAATTAATTTATGGTATTACTAACGAACGAACTAACAACCTAACGAACATAGAATGGAAGAACGGACAAACGGAAAGACGAAAGTATAGACCTTGACATTTAATTCAGATTTTTTTAAGATTATATGTTCCTTGTCACGAGAAATTCGCCTTTGATACATTCGAACAACAAATGCCCAGACCAGCCGCGCCTTTGTTTCTAGAAAGTGTATATGAAAAAAAATCAGAAATACCGTCAGAGTTTCAAACAGTTTGGATCTGTCGGGCCAGACCTGGTCGCACACTGTCTGCAGACACAAAAATGACGGAGACAATGCCTCCACCCATCCCCTGATGGAAATCCCTGGAATTGCGCAATGAACAGCACACGTGGATCAAGTCAGGGGGATCAAGGTCCACTGACAATTGGTGTATTTTTGTTTACGACCCGTCTACTGTTAAGGTCATATGAAGACGGAACCACGGCTTTAAGTCTCATCCAATGGACTGGTGACACAAAGGCAAGTTCTGGCGTTTAACATGTGTGTGTGTGTGTGGGGGGTCCAGTGATTTCTTTCACTTTCTGAAATTCCAGGGGGTCCAACATATGCAGTGTGGGGGGGGGGGGGCGTCAAACTTTTTCCAAAGGGGTGGAGTCCAATAGCTAAGCGATAGAACTTGTGATTTGCACTGGACCCCTGTCCCCGCTCTAGATCCGGGCAATTATCACAAATTTTAATCGACTACGGCGATTATTTCTTTGACTGTTTATTTTCGTCTTTCATCATGTACCCACCTAGATGCATGTTTTACTCCAATTTAAAAGTGTGATTTGGCGGTGTCTTTATTTTATAGGTGTGTTAGCATGATAGGTTTCTGTGCTTGGATAAAGGGACACTGTAGATTCTCTGCTTGCAAACTTGGGTGATTTTCCATACGTTTTCAGAAGTGTGTATCTGTATACACCATGCCCAAAACTGCAGCCCGAGATATTCACGGAAGGTACCAATATGACGTCAGTATACTTGTCTTCTGGACTTGTGAACAATAAAGGCGCAGACCAGCCTGCGCATCTGCAGCGTCTGATTTCGCTCATTTGAAAGTACATGTATCATATCTAGACTCTTTGTAGCTAAGGAGACTGGTTTGAGTCTTGCTTTGTCGAAAACACCGAAGACAGGTTTATTTTGTGTCAAGGCCTAAATTTATCATTCTCGGTCTTTGCTTCTATTCTTATTCACAGCAGCGTTTTCTTTTAGATGTTTTAAGAAACTCTAAACTTGTTTCAGGTTGAGAATAGTAGGGGCAGCTAAATCAATCCAAGAGCAGATTAAATGTTAACCGAATGAAACTTCCTTAGTTTGGTCTAAAATTTTAAATGCTCAACACTGCAGATGAATTGTAGAATGGTTGCAATCATCTAGGTTAAGTATTTTGTCTCCCGAATTCTGTGTTTTCTTAATAAAACTATGAAAATTAAGCGACCGGTAATATGATAATATTCTTCTCTGGTATGCAAATGTATGCAGATTACATTTTAGACGTAGTTCCCATTTACATGGGGAAAAGTTTGCATTTGACTCTTAGCTATAGTGCGTACACTTATTTTGCTATATTACGTACACTGATGTGTCAACAGACTGCTATAGACCGTACAGCAGGAGGGTTTTTTCCTCCTAAATATTGATGGAACCAAATGGAATTGGGAAGTAAAAATTCGTTGGCAAGTACTTATGCCAATGTAGAAGCCATATGAAAGCGAATATTGATCTTTCTTAGGGACACATTCGATAACATAAACATATTTCAGGGAGTCGAGGCAAAAGTCGTGTAAAATACAAGTGATTGGGCAGGTCATTTTGTCAATTGTAGTGCTGACCGATTATTCCTGGCTGTTTCTCATAGCCATCGATAAACATCCATGTCTTAACGATGTCATCACTATATCCTTTAAGCCGAATCTTATAAAATATAAAAAATAATAGAAGAAACACTGACCTTGTACATTAACATGTGAGGATTTCCTCGCTTCGACAATCGCTATATCCGGCGTACGATGATATACGGTGAAATACGTAGCTGCAGGCTATGTGACGTGACCATTGTAATAATCGTACAATAAAGGCACATAAAGCATACCGGATGCCTCCATACGAGTTTGTAGTTGACTGAAACCGGGTTATATGTGGGATTGAGCAGTAAATATATGTAGGATGTTCATCAGGTGCGAAATTCAGAACAAACCAGTGCGCCGTGTGGTTTCCTGTAATCTGTGATTGTGGCATTTCCAGGCCCTGAGGTTATAAAACGTTTTCTTTGCTCACTTTAACTGAGATGGAAATTTCAACTGCTCATAAAAACTAAAATACCGACAAATAAAGAAGTTTCTTGCTTCAAGTCTCTAAGATGTTGTATTTATCATGCTAATAAATGTCAAAATGTCAACAATTGTTGGCATTTTAACATTTATGAGCAGGATAAATTTCGTGCTCAGCTGAGTTGATCATGAAAAAAAGTTTTATAATCTCGGTGCCTGGTCATACATGTTTGTTTCCATTTTTCTAAATTTCATGTAGATCAAATTGAAGAAAATACCAAACTGTAGCCTTGTGTTACATTTCTCGTCACTTCAGCCAACTGGGCACATAATCTGGCAGATAATCTAATACAGATGTCTGCACAACTGTTCCATCTGAAAGAGCTTTGACAAATTATCAGAAACTGTCGATGCGACTGACAAAAGGGAATTCTGACTGTGATAGTACCAGAGCTCTAGATAAGAGTGCGAAATTAAAATGAGCCGCAACATGTGATTTCCAACAATATGATATTTTGACAACTGTGTCTCAGACGAGCCTTTGCAGCCTCCTTATAAGCTAAGAAACTCCAAATATTGGTCGGACAGCAGCTTAACAGTCATATAATATTTGAGCGACTAGCAAAGGCCTTAATCATACTGCACGTATGCACAGGCTGGTCTGAGCCTTGCTTGTCGCACATACCATATTTTTGGGAAGGGAGCGCAGTGGCTCAGAGGTAGAGTGCTTGACTTGAGACCGAGGGGTCACGGTTCGAGCCTCACCAGCGTCACTGCGTTGTGTCCTTGAGCAAGACACATTAATCCTAGCTTAGTACTGGTTCAACCCAGGAAGACCCGCCCCTTTCATAACTGAAAGATTGTTGATGGGACGTAAAGAATCAAATCAAACAAACAAACAAACTTTGAAATATCATGTCGCGGTGTAATTATATTTTCATCTTTCGACTTCTGGAAGTTATAACTATGGACTATCCCAAATCCGTTGTATCAAACCAGAAAGAAGAATCCATTAATGCACAAAGGGTAAATGACAGAGGTAGGGGTGTGAGCAGCTGGTAAATACGTACCTTGGTTTTAGCAAGAGTCGTGCAGATGGCTTCTAACATTCCTTTCTTACTAAAATACAGTAAAAGCTGTGGAAAAGGCCACTTAAAAATAATCAAAACAAAGATCTTAATGACAAATGGTTGCTAAATGAAGGTCGAAAGTATTGCAGAATGCTCCCCTTGGAGCATTCTGCAATACTTTTGACCTGCATTAAGTGATCATTGGTCTTGGAAACCAATTTTCGGTCTTTTTGAGAGTGGCCGTTTTACACAGGTTTTACTGTATGTGTGTCTGTTTTCTTGGCAGTTATTTTTATCGTTCCTTGCATTTATCATTCGTAATGTGCATGTCAATTATCTAGATAAAATAAGTGTCTTTTCAGCTTATATCAGAAATTACCGATGATTAATGAGACACTATTCATATTCCATACTAACAGTTTATGTAAAACAATAAACCACCTTGAAATTCCTTCCTGGCAGCTACGACTTTCATACATTTACCGATATTTTTTATTGCGTTTGATATAGCCGAATCCTATTTTTGAAAACAAAATCAAGGAAGTTAGATTTGATGCCCCAGTCACACACACACTTACGGACTCTGCGGATGGTACGTAAAGCCCGTCCGCAACTATCCGCGCATTCCGTAACGATACGTATCACATCCGCAGAGAACGTAATAGTTCGTATCTTATCCGCAAAATACCGCAAGGCCCTTTTCATCCGCGCCCAAATTTTGAAAAATATCAAAAAAGTTCTGCGGATGAAAACAACGCAATG
Source organism: Loripinus fragilis (assembly GCA_964019695.1). Taxonomy (NCBI): domain Eukaryota; kingdom Metazoa; phylum Mollusca; class Bivalvia; order Lucinida; family Lucinidae; genus Loripinus; species Loripinus fragilis. The sequence goes on from OZ026515.1 coordinate 47,315,945, forward strand.
ATGCGTAACGCTAGGCAATGATACGTAATTATTCGTATCGAATCCGTATCTCATCCGCATCTAAACGTATCAAAACCTATCATTCCGCAGTCAACCCAAAGTTGCGGGCTGTTGCGGCTTCATTCGGGTCGTTACCTTTAGTAACGCTTTGTTACTTATCGCGTTTGGCGTATTTTTACCTATACACGCAGATCGTTGCGGATAGTTGCGAACGACTGATTTCATATGCGGATAAATACGTATTGTAACGACCCCTTACGTGGATGATGAAGCCCCTTGCTACAGCGCCTCTGGAACAGGAGAGTGAGTCTTCAACTATCGTCGGTGTTGTGTTGATAATGCATTTGGCATACTGGCTATAATGCCCCAGTCACACACACACTTACGGATTCTTACGGAGAGTTTCGGATCAAACCGCAGTCGTCCGCAGAAAAATGAGGGCGGGGCCTTATTTCTTCGTGCGTTTGCAAGACGCATTTACCTATACTTGCGGGTAGTAACGGATCATTGCGGATAAATGCGAATGTCAGCGGACTGATGCGTTCCATAGAACCGACACAATGCGGACAGATACCAATAGATACGGATTACATCCCTTTCATTACCTTCCCTTACCTTTAGATACGAGTAAATGCTAATAGATACCTTTAGATGCGGACTGTTGCGTATTCTTAGTGTATCTGATTGTGACATTTTCAACCGCAGAATTGCACCCTACCGTTCGTTCATCATTTGCTTTTTTTAAACATTATGCCTGGAAAGAAGAAGTAGCAAACAAGAAGCATTATCTCTAAAAGGCACACTCTCAACCTCAAACATCTCAACAGGATGACACCTATTTATCTAGCCAGTTCCTACGCCTCAGACATAGTCAGCAAACGACAGCGGATACTGAAGGCGCAGATGTCACATAATCTAAGAAGAGGCCATGCAAATAATATGATAATCCTTTTGTAGATTAAATACATGTAATATACAAATAAGTTACACATACGCTGCTATATGACGACGGTTTTTGAGCAATATTAGGTAAGATTCTTGACAGTTAGAACTTTTATCTATACATGAAAATGCAAATATATCATATGATAAATAGAATATTGCATTTGCGGTCACAAATTATTGAACTATATTCCATTTGTTAATGATAAATGATAACATCCTTGGCAGAGCACATATTATAAATTTTCCTCACATCATTTGATAAATGCAATAATGTAAAAGAAGTACCCATATTTTAAATCTTAGAACAATCAGTCTTTCTACATACACTTTCTCCCGATATTTTTTAAGCCCCTATGGCCAGTATGCCAAAGGCATTCTCAACACATCGTCTGGCACGAGAAGGACGATAGTTGAAGACTCACTCTCCTGTTCCAGAGGCGCTGTAGCAAGGGACGTCATCATCCACCTAAGGGGTCGTAACAATACGTATTTATCCGCATATGAAATCAACCATTCGCAACTATCCGCAACGATCTGCGTGTATAGGTAAAAATACGCCGAATGTGACAAGTAACTGAACGTTACTAAAGGTAACGACCCGAATGAAACCGTACCAGTCCGCAACTTTGGGTCGACTGCGGAATGATAGGTTTTGATACGTTTAGATACAAATGAGAAACGGATAGGATACGAATAATTACGTATTCTTGCCTAGCGTTACGCATCATTGCGTTGTTTTCATCCGCAGAACTTTTTTGATATTTTTCAAAATTCGGGCGCGGATGGAAATGACCTTGCGGTGAGTTGCGGATAAGATACGAACTGTTACGTACTCTGCGGATGTGATACGTATCGTTACGGGATGCACGGATAGATGCGGACGGTTTTTACGTACCATCCGCAGGGTCCGTAAGTGTGTGTGTGACTGGGGCATAAGGGCTAAAAGAATATCGGGAGAAAGTGTATGCAGAAAAGACTGAATGTTCTAAGATTTAAATCATGGAGATTTTTTATTTTACATGAGTGTTCATGTATAAATGCATTTATTTAATGAGACGAGGAAAATTTATAATATGTGAGGCTCTGCCAAGGATGCTATCGTTGGAATGTATGTAGTTAAGTAATTTTTATCGCATTTATCATTGACACATTTGCATGTATGGATAAAGGTCCTAACTCCTAATATTGTTCAAAAACCGTCGCCATATAGCAGCACATGTGTATGTTTTTTGTATATTATTTAATCAACAAATGGATTATCATATTATTTGCATAGCCTCTTCTTAGATTATGTGATATCTGCGTCTTTATCCGCTGTCTCTTGCTGACTATGTCTGAGGCGTAAGAACTGGATAGATAAATAGTAATCATCCTGTTGAGATGTCTGGGGTTAAGAGTGTGCCTTCAATAGACATGCTGCTTCTTCTTTCCAGGTTTAATGCTTTTTAAAAACAAAACAAATGATGAACGAACGATAGGGTTGCAAACGTCAGATCCACTAAGTATACGCAACAGTCCGCATCTAAAGGTATCTATTCGCATTTATTCGTATCTAAAGGTAAGGGAAGGTATTTAAAGGGATGTAGTCCGTATCTATTGGTATCTGTCCGCATTGTGTCGGTTCACTGGAACGCATCAATCCGCTGACGTTCGCATTTATCCGCAATGATCCGTTACTATCCGCAACTGTAAGTATCTGCGTCCAGCAAACGCATCAAGAAATTAGGCCCCGCCCTCATTTTTCTGCGGACGGCTGCGGTTTGATCCGAAACTCTCCGTAAGTGTGTGTGTGACTGGGGCATCATGCTGGGAGGATGTTAGTTTGTAGACATGTGTAAAGGGGGTTTAACTCTTAAAAGTTGAGTTTCTAAAACGTCGTCTCCCAGTTGATAAAATGGAATAATTCACCCAAACTATCAATAACTCAAAAAGTTGACCCTTAAAGCGCTCATAAAAAAACTGCATCTGAAAATGATGTCTGCTTATTTCGTCTGCTGCATATATTTGCTAACACTTTTGACTAATGTAAGTATAGAGGCAAACAGTGCGGACTGAGATCAGACTGTTCCTATAGGAGTCTGATCTGAGTCTACTCTGTTTATCAAAGAGGCTTCAAAATATTTCAGCAGACGGTAAAAGCAGACGACTTTTGTTAAGGATGAAACACCATTTTATTCATATACATGTAAGAATGTCTACTAGATGAGACAGTCTGCTTTAATTATATACGTGTACATATGTTTTATAAATGAGTTCCATTCGTATATATACTGAAGGACTTAAGAAACGCACCACTTGCTAAAATGCTAATTTATTGTCAAAATGTAATATTTTAATTATGTGAAAAATAAAATTGACAATTCCCTTCATTTAGCTTGTATTCAATAAGAAAATCAAAACACTGTGGCTTATGGTTGCCGTGACGTCACGATTATTCTGATACATCCCAAATTTAAAAAGTCACAGAGTATCAATACCTTCCATAATGAGCGCAAAAAAGTTTTTGAACCGATGCTTGTTCTTGAAAGCACAAGGTAAGACAAAATCAAATCATGAAGATTTAGGCTTCTGGTAAAGTCCTTTTCGTCTTGGTGACGTCATTATTGTTTTTGACGTAATTGGCTGTTTATATCCTAAGGATCAGGAATAATCAAAATGTTTTAGTGCAACAAGATACTTCGCAACCCGTTGTGTAGAAGACAAAAGTATCGCGACATGCGCAAACGTCATCCGCCTGTTATTGTTGTTTGAAAAATTGAGACTGACGTTAGCAGAGAAACGCGGCGACTGGGAGTGTAATTTAACGATTATTTCCGATTATTTCCGAACCTTTTCTTGTTTTTCGGTAGGTTCAGACATCTGGCTACCAGCTCAAAGTGTTTGCTTTTAAATTGAACTTATCTCACACTTGTCAGACGACAATTGTTGAAAAACACTAACGTCAGTGTTACGTCAGAATGAACCGCATGAGCAAATCGAAACTATGGCAAATCATGGTCCATTGTGTAAGCGGATAAAAGGTGATAAAGAAAACATCCTCAAATCAACCATGTGGAAGAGACAGATAATATACAACTGGTGCGTTTCTAAAGTCCTTCAGTATATGAATTCACCTCATAACAAGCTTCCTACGCAGTTTCTTTGTTTTATCACAATTAATTAATTTGATCTGATTGTTTCCTTGCGATGATACACGGAAATTTCTTTTGTTTCCTTGCGATGATACACGGAAATAAGGAGCTAAAATGGGATGCGGTTGTACACTTTTAAACCAATAGACCTCCCCCTTCGATATAGCAGCATGTGGTCATATGTGCATATTTCGTCAGTCTATGTCAAAATCCCCATAGACAAAGAATACAGCTTAGATGGATATAGATTTTAGATATCATTGGTAATTGCGTAAGTCATTTGTATTTTTTTCAACTCGGCCTCCTTGCGAGAAAACCAGTTTCTGCTGCATGCAAACTACTAAGGCGCAGACCAGCCTGCGCATGTGTGCAGTCTGATCAGCGCCTTTGTTATTCGCTATCTGCATCATAATATATTATAATGTCTGCATTTGTTTAATGCAAATTAGCACGATTCTGACTATTCTATGTAGCTGATCAGGTTGGATTGCGCCTTGCCTGTTCACAAACTCCGAAGACAGGACTTCTCGCGGCTAGGTTCAACTCATTAGTGATCTGAAATGAAAATAAGCAACGTCATGAAAAATAAATCCTGTGTATGCTATATCATGCAAAGCACGAACGCACAGGATGACCTGCGCATCAGCGCTATTTGCTTGCTTGGTTGCCATGATATACTTTCTCCATTGACTCAGAAGACGAGTTTTCTCGTGGCAATGCTTTACTGCTTCAGCCAAGACGTAAAAAGGGGCTTTCCATAACATGTGTACAGTAAATCAGTGCCTGAATGTGTGCTATGAATCGGGCCTTTACATAAACTAAGAAAACCAACTGATAGTCGTCTTCAAACTGCGCCCAGCCAAACCTCAGTCGACTATGTACATGTATTGACATGTTGACTCAATAAAACCGAGTCTGGAGTGTTCTAATATTGTTGGTTCTCTCTATTCTGAAGGATCCTTTTTTCAGATTATTAAAGCAGATGTCCGATAAAATGTTATGGATGAATGTTTCTAAAGTTCTTGCATTATGACTCGTTGCATCAGTAATTCATAAACGTGACTGTCTGTGTCCATTTACAATGAATACACATAAAGTGGATTCTTTTAGAACTAAATAAAATGCGAGACTACACATTGAAGTAAATCAAAAAAAAATATCAAGAATTGTGACAATCCCGAATAACAAATCTTTACAAAGTTTGGTCATATGACGCCATTACTGACTTTAATCTTGTTTTAATGCATGACGTTTTGAGTACAGTCTGTAATTTTAACAAATTCTTGATATGAGCTAATGCGAGGTTGTGCTGCTTATCGAATTTTCGAGCAACGAATGCTCAGTCGAGTCTGTGCAAATGCACAGACTCGCCAGAGCCTTCGTTGCTCGCATGTAAAACGTATGGATGCATCTGAAGATTCAGTCAAAACTTAGATATCTCGCCCTTGGTAATTATTATAGGCTTTAACACAAATGCGACCAGTGCCTATATCTAATGTGCTCCCACATACATTTATGAGGTCTACGAGAAAGGCTTTGCGATCATATGCGGGTATGACAGTACCATTATAAGAATGTCTGGAAAAACTGCTGAAGCAAGAGCAGTTGATCTTGACCCTTTGCATTCTAATGGATTTTCCCCATACAGATAACTACCATAAGGATGGGAGTATTCTTTATATATCTTAAGGGATCGAAGGTAAAAAATACAAAATAATTATGTAAGAATGTTCCTGAAGATTATAGTTATCTTAGCAAGCAGTGTAGACCCTGATGAAATGCAGCATAATGCTGCATTTCATCTGGTTCGACACTGTTCGCTAAAATACCCCTTTCAGGGTTCCCACAGAAATTAAAAAGCACAATGCCATGATTTTTTCATGATTATCAATGTAATTCCCATGACTATTTTAACAACGCAAGTCTCCAACCTCCCTTTGGCGGCATCTTCACCACGCTGAGCATAAATGCGGAAGGCAGCAACAATAGACCGTGCATGCATCTTGAAATAATTAAAACTTAACCAGTAGCCAGAAAACTAGCTGTCAGGCACAAACGTTTTGTGTGTTGACGGCTAGTTTTCTGGGTACTGGTGCTTTCGTCAAATTATTTCACAAAACTCCATGATTTTTCCATGAATATTCAGTTGTTGTTTTTCAAATTCCATGATTTTTCCATGCATGGAACAATTTTTCGTGATTTTCTAGGTTTTCCAAGATTTCCAGATCTTGTGGGAACCCTGTCCTTTAGGGGTTCCCCGTATACAAGGAATGAAGCCCTTGTGGCAACGGAAATAAACTTATTATATTTTTAACTCGCTTACAGTATCAAAACGCTTTGAACCATACAACCACAAAGAATCCACAGATTCAGAAAATATTAAATTTCACGAGCTTTTTAAACAATAAAATAATTATTCTCTGATTCCAGAGTCATATATGCATCCCTGGAGGAAAACGTGGACTTCTCTTGCATTAGATTAAAAAGTTAGTGAGTATGACCAGACAATGCCACAATCATACACTGCAGAACAACCCGCCACCATGAGGAAGAGACACAGATAAAACTAACAGTCAACTGGCATCAAAAGGCAATTAAAAAGGTAAAACAACCAGCTCTTCCTTCCTTAACGCGATGATTGCAAAACTAGAAACAACAAAAGATAGACCACACACAAAACCCCCACAAAACAATGGGTGCAATAATACAACAACATAATCACCACCTTGAAAGGAGAGCAGCCGATGCCTCGGTCAATGTTACTTACTAAATCTCCTCCCTCATTATAAGATTACGTTTTCGTCTATCATTAAATATAAGTTGAATAAATGACAAACATCATGGTGCAACAGTATTGGAAAAAAATTTCTTGAGGTAAAACCAACTATATGTGAATACCAATCCGTTGTTCGAACATCAGAAGAGAAGTTGTTTTGACTCGAAACCATATAACTTCATACTATAATCACACATTCATACTTGCTACTTGGTGAATAACAACCTCGATGTATTGGTTGCAATACACACCATTTACTGTTTGCCACTTCCTTTTGGAATATGAGGATTTCTTACAGATGAAAGAGAATTAGTTCCATGTAAATAACATGAAACAGTTATTTCAAGATATATCTGTTAAAGTATTATGATGCTTTATATAGAGGATCTTACATGAGTGCTCATGTTTTATTGAATTTATTAAACGAGTTGGGGAAAAGAGATAAAATGCGAGGCTTGCCGAGCATTATATCTCTTTTTCGCAACGAGTTTAATAAATTCAATAATACAAGAGCACGAATGTTAGATTCTATTTATCATATGACATTAAGATATCTTTGAAGTTTCATTGCTGACGGTAAAACGTTATAATATTGTCATTATGTACGCAACGTTGTTATGGACGTCATAACGTTTCCCGTAAGTCGATAAACCACTAGTGGTTTACAGATTTTATTGCATGGCGTTATTTCACTCCCAGACGCGACGTCATATGATAATTTTTTTTTTAATTACTGTAATCTCATCAATTTTAAAACTGTGTATTGTTGTAATATAAGTAAATGTAATATTTTGTATTTTAACCCTTTGAGGACTGGGAAGCCTTAAGAGCGTTCTTTAGCAAACAGTGATCTTTACCGAGTGGATTATCTTCCGTACAGGTTAACAAACATGGTATAACTATTTCAAACTACCTACATCAGTGAAGACCTTGTACCTTCAGGGGGTATTTCGTACTAAAGTGAATAAGGTGGTATAAGGTTTCGTAAATGTGTTGATCTCTGGGGACTATTGCTCAGGTGGTAAAGCTGCTTGCATCGCGGGGAAGTAAGTGATTGATTACTTCGGTTTCATTGCTTTGTTTTCACTGTATGTTTTGGCAATTAAAGTATAAATCATGCAATTCATCATGCAGCTATTCTTGTTGCACATCTAAATTTGCAGCATTAATGCATTTAGTGTTTCTATTATTCGTGATCACACCTTTGTTTTATCTAAATTACAGATTTTGTTCTTGGTGTCTCTATTACATATTTGAAAATATAGCAAGAAGTGAGCAAAGCTCACATACCCCCGGCGGGAGCCATCAGAGGTTGTAACACTTTCAGAGAAAAGACAAAATTGTCAAAGATTTCATAATCCTAAATCAAGTAGTTTCTGAGAAAACTTTGATGAAAAATGTCCATATGTGTTATATAAGAGTGACAGAAGGAAAAATTGAAAATTTTACAAAAATAAGGCAAAATGAGGATTAGCACCTTAATTTTCATTTACACAATACACTTTGACTACCTGAAAGTGTACACAAAATTTCATAATCCTAAATCAAGTAGTTGCTGAAAAAAACTCTGACAAAAAACGTCCGTATGTGTTATATAGGAGTGACAGAAGGAAAAATTGAAAATGAAGGCAAAATGAGCTTTAGCATCTTTATTTTCATTTACACAATACACTTAGCCTACCTGAAGGTGTACACTAAATTTGAAAACACGGCTCCAATAGAATCCGAGAGATCTGCGCCAGAAATTTTCATTGGAGAGAAAGAAAAATGAATAAATAGAGGGACTGATAAACAATATGTGGCTGTTCTTTTGTCACACAATACAACTAATCACTATCAAGCTTTGTACCAAATTTCAGAATCCTAACTCAAGTAGTTGCTGCGAAATCTTTGACAGAAAAAATGTCTATATGTATTATATAAGAGTGAAAGAAGGAAAAAATGAAAAAAGAGGGCTAAATGAAAATAAGCATCTTAATTTCCATTTACACAGTACACTTTGCCATCCTGAACGTGTACACAAAATTTGAAAACACTGGCTCCATTAGGAGCTGAGAAATCTGTGACAGAAATTTCCATTGGAGAGAAAGAAAAATGATCAAATAAAGGGACTGCTAAGCAATATGTGGCTGTTCTTTTGTTTCACAATACAACCTGTCACTATCAAGCTTTGTACCAAATTTCAGAATTCTAACTCAAGTGGTTGCTGAGAAATCTTTGACAGAAAAGATGTCCATATGTATTATATAAGAGAGAAAGAAGGAAAAAAATGAAAATTTGAAAAAAAGGAGGCAAAATGAGGATAAGCATCTTAATTTCCATTTACACAGTACACTTTGCCATCCTAAAGATGTACACAAAATTTGAAAACACTGGCTCAAATAGGAGCTGAGAAATCTGTGACAGAAATTTCCATTTGAGAGAAAGAAAAATGAACAAATAAAAGGACTGATAGGCAATGTGTAGCTGTTCTTTTGTTACACAATACAACTAATCACTATCAAGATTTGTACCAAGTTTCAGGATCCTAACCCAAGCAGTTGCTGTGAAATCTTTGACGGAAAAAAAAGTTAACAGAAATTTCCATTGGAGAGAAAGAAAAATGAACAAATAAAGGGACTGCTAAGCAATATGTGGCTGTTCTTTTGTTACACAATACAACTAATCACTATCAAGCTTTGTACTAAATTTCAGAATCCTTAACCAAGTTGTTGCTGAGAAATCTTTGACGAAAAAATAAGTTTACAGACAGACAGACAAACATAATTACAGAAAAGGCAAAACTATATACCCCCTATATACTTCGTACCAGGGGTATATTTATACTGCCAGACTCACAACTGCACCTACCATAGATTATGTGAGGATCTAGATGGGGCCCTGAATTTCCTTTTCTCGAAAAACAGTTCATTTTTAACCATTTTTCAAATTATTTCATTTATAAAATATCGGTTTCCTTTATTTGAGGTAAATGTTCATATAAAAATCAAACTTTTCATTATACTTTAGACCTCTTTTTTTCTCTTATTAGTATGTGTTGCTTTTTTTATCATATCAGAGTAAGAAAGGTGGCAAAGATCAGGAATCGATTCAATCAAGTACCACACCTGACCAAGGATACCACATGGGAAAGTGACAAAAACACAACTAAACTGAACACAAACGAGAGCCAAGAGGTCAGCCCTTTCCCAGCAGGTGACCACAAGGCAGCAATGAGCATGCGGGAAAGCATGACAATAACACAAATGCTCCACAAAAGAGAAGTACCGTCTTGGAACGGTCAGTAAAAATGTTTACTGGAGGGCTTAAGCCAACCTCACCCACAGTTCAGATGTGGATCAGTAAATATATGGCCATTTCTTTTCTCATCAGTTAACCACAGGTATACCCTGCTTACTTATCCAGACCATCTGGCAATGCTTGCTCGTTTCAAGGAGAATTTGACAAAATCTCCAGGAACACTCGTGTTCTCGCGTGATAGACACTAGTTACCAACTATATTCGCTTACCAGGACAAAACACACCAGATGACGCAATTGCGTGATATAAAAAAGTGCACCAACAATGTCACGCGATATGTCACTTGAGGGGTCTTTTGTTAACCATTTGAGCCAGTGCATGAGATTTCCAACAATGAGACATTTTGACAAGTGTAGACGTAGATGAGCCAGTGCAGCCTCCATTTAAACTTAGAAACTCCAAATGGTGTTCAGTCAGTAGCTTAACAATCGTAAAATACTCAAGCGACTAGCAAAGGCTCTGATCAGACTGCGCGTATGCGCAGGCTGATCTGAGGTTTTGCTGGTCGCACATACCACATTGTTGGAAATCTCATACACTGACTCATTTATCATAATCTCTATTCACAAAAGACAGTTGTATGCGCCTGCACTCTTGTGATATAATAACGCATTCATTTAACCCTTTGCCTACTTTGGAATTTTTCGTGCCTGTTTGTCGTCTGATGATTATTTTCAAAATCAACTTTTTTTGGAAAAAATCTTTCCAGTATACCACCAGAGTGTCAAACAGATTTGGATCCAGATCAGGCATTTTGTCAGGCCTGATCTGTACCAGATTGTTTGTCAAGGTTATCAACAGAGAGCACTAGTAGGTAAAGAGCTACCTACAATATTTACCCGGAAGTTACATTCAGTTCATGAGTTCTACAACCCCACAAATTGCTGAATGTTTTTCCTTGTAACCTATCAACTTCAGCAGAAAGAACTTTCCTTACATCACTAGACTGCCGTATTTGTCCAAATAAGCAAGTATGATATGCATTCCACATCATTTCAAACTTAAGCGGTTGAGCGGCTCTTCCTCGCGGTGCCATGTGATTGTATGCGGGTTGTGATTGTGGTATTTCCTGATCATACTCACTATTTTAAATGATTTAAGTCTTTTTCTCAAAACTAGACACTATATCCTATGCCTAATACTGATCCATACCAGGAAGACAGGAAATCGTCCCGACATGACCAACACATTATTGACTGTGATGTAAAGCATTAACACAAACAAATCCACCATTGAAAACGGTGTAGAAAAATCAGCTGGCTACTTAGCCAGCTGATCAGGTCTACACTATGAATACAAAGCAATGCTGATATTACTATAGTAAGAAAGAGGGCAAAGATCAGGAATCGATACAATCAAGAACCACGCCTGCCCACAGGATACCAATGGTAAAGTGACAAGAGCCAAGAGGTCAGCCCTTTCCCAGCAGGTGACCACAAAGCATCAATTAACAGATGCACACAAAAGCATAAAAAAAACAAGAAAGAAATAACATAAATTATCTACAAAATAAGCACCGCCTTGGAACAGTCAGTAAAATTATTTTACTGGAGGGCTTAAACCGGTTTCAGGGCGAGCCAACCTCGCCATCAGTTCAGATGTGGACTAAGACACATAGATGTTTGGTTTGCATGAAAGACCCCTAACTTATCAATGCATCATCTCCTTGAACATATAAATCAAGATATAAAAAGGAGATAAAGCAAAGATAAGGGCTCACTAGTAATCAAAACTGAATACCGGAACATAAGAAAAAAAACTGTATTATGTTTTCATAATAACCACTCTTCAACAAATACTTTGTAAATCTGTGGCAATGCTTTCAAATTATAACAATAATTACAAACTGGTTTTACGTAGTATTTTACAGGTTTCATATTTTATTGTACACCATTGAAATGCGTGTGTCTCTATACAATTCTAATAGCGATTCAACACATTCAAATATTTGCGCACCTGTGTTCCAAATTGTATAACATAACCGTGGTTGTCTCTGAGGTGGTTGTATTCCTTTTAAGTTAACAGAAATACATACAAATTCAAGTACCAAGTGTATCGTATTTTACACAAGAGATTAATGCGATTGAAACAGTCAGTGCAGGTTTCATATTTTGTCAAAGCTCATTTTAATTGGCAGTATATACTTTGCATTTGATTTATAGTGTCATTGTTGACTTGACTGAGACGTTATTCATAAATGCCAGCCAAAAGTGCTGTTTTCTGTGTACAGCTAGTTTTTCTATCTACATGTACATTTAGTTGGTAAACAGTTAAATGCGAAACCCCAATTAGGAATAGATTGTCTTTCAGGATTTGGCATTTCAGGGGCCAAAGAAGGTCAGCAAAGCAAAATAAAATCAGACGTTTGTGTTTTTGTATAAAACTTTCTTAGTAAAAATCTTAAAACGCGAAATTTGGCCACTGCATTTTATAGGGAAAATATTGTTGTCTTATAGACAAACATTGCTCACTTCAATAACGGGAATTTATTTAAATGCGTATAATTCTCCTGCCTCTACGTTTCAAATGCTTGGCCACTTGGCCTTTGTCAAGAAACAAATATATAATTTTATATAATTGTACACTAAACTACATTGTGTTTTTGAACCATTGTTTCTTGACAAAGGCCAAGTGGCCAAACACAGAGTAGAAGAAGCATTATTTGCGCCGTAATATACCCGACAAAAAATTAACTCGCCACGTAGAACTAATCAAGTCTCAGGAAGATCACAAATGATGGACCAGTTTACTTTATATCGCTCCAAAGGTAAGTCGGTTACTGAATAATTGCACATCTTTTGCAACTAGGGGTCAGAAATGTGTCAATGAATATTGGCCATTTACCAAGTAGGGGTCAAATTGTAAAGTCACATAAAATAAGCGTTTTTCTATAATGCTCTCTTGCAGAATTATTTCAAGCAATGGAAATCGTCTCAATAGACCAAATGATACTCAGACACTTATTCTTTGCCAATATTATCTTCAATTTCATCATATGCAATCATTGAAGGCTCAGTAGCCCCTTTAGTGTACTACCCTTCGGATACCAATTTCATACTGGAGATAAACCCAAAACAACGTGAAATAAATTCAAAATTGTCTAACCAATTTTTACAGTCCGCGCTGATGAAAATGGATATTTGAATGCCAAAAAGCATGAACAAATGCATTGGATGTCTCACATAACGAAAGTAGCCCGTGTTGGTACTTGCAAATGTAAAGCATACTCGAAATTTCACGTAGACAGTGTCATTGAATAAACGCTTCAAAACCCTGTCTACCAATTACAATGACGTTTTTGTTTCTGTTTGTGGAAAGCTACGCCGAACTCAAGTTTAAGTGAGATACAATAAAAAAATAAGTATTTTTTTACAATAAGCATTTTCGCATTAAAGGAGAACTTAACGGGGAAAACCTTAGTGGTGCGTTTTTGTTTTTTTTGTTTTGTGTTTTTTTCCGGGGGGGGGGGGGGGTATATTTAAGATTGGTTGGTTTAAGTTTGCAGTGAATTAGCTCTATCTCAATTTCCATCAACTGGTTGAAAATTAGAATGTGCAAGAACCACTGTATCCATACATTTATTTTTTGCGGCTGAGCCTAAGGCTCTATGGCTTAGACGCATATATACTAGATATGACCCATTTATCTAAAAAAATATATTGGCCAATATATAAAGATCTTGTTTAATGATAGACATGATAATATTTCATTGGATAAATAATTTGCATATTCAAATTATGATGAAGTCATCCTAATGACCTAAACAGACGATGCCATTATAACAATGCCTCCTACTGCAGTGGAATCACGTTCATTTTATAAATACATGTACCAGTAGATGGTAAGTAACACAATTTAGACCTTTATAATAAATGATAAAATAAGCCCAGGAATTAAATGTTTTTTTTTATGAAATCCTCAATGAAAAGTTCTGGTTTTACAATTTCCGGTCTAAGACGATATTCCTGAAAATTTGTACATTATCACGTGGTCTAGTTTACAGCTGCTTCAGCGACTTTGTCAAAATTGGGCCTCGACGCGAGAAAACCTGTCTTCGGGGGTTTGCGAAAACACAGACGCAGACCAGCCTGCGCATCCGCGCAGTCTGATCAGCGCCTTTGTTATTCGCGTTTTGTAAAGTACAATATCTAAGCTTGCTACAAGCGAAATTTCAAATTTTTAGCTAGTCTCTGTAGCTGAGGAGACTGGTTTGAGTCTCGCTTTTTCAGAAACCCCGAAGGACGAGGCCGAATTTGTGTTGAATAAGAATGGAAAAGAACAATAACCTCTCTAATACTGAGTTGAGTTTAATTTATTCTCCAATATTTAATAGTGAGTGTCATTTGTGTAATCAACTAAATGACATACCACCCCAGTCTTTTCGATATGAACATCATTAGTTAGCTTGCGTACAATTGTATTTTAAAGCTCAAGCTCAGAGGAACCATCTCATTTAGATAGTATCTGTACTCGAGCAAACCTTTTAATGGCAAATAGTGCATATTTTTGTGGCTGTTACATACTACTCGTCTAGAATCGATTGATTTGTGGAGGTCTCAACCAGTCTTAATTTTCTTTCACTTATCGCTTGGCCACTATCTTCCGATAAGTAGCATGCACATATCACATATTGACGTCGATCTCTACCTGCGCAGACTGTTTCATTTGGCAATAAACATACTTCATTACATGCCCTTGATTTTATTAACTTGAGCCACAGACTGACACCAAGGCCAACGCTTTACTATCAACATGATAAAAAGGGCAAAGATCAGGAATCAATACAATCAAGCACCAAACTCGACCCAGGATACCGATTGGAAAATGACAACTTCACAATTAGACATCACAAACAAGAGTGAAGAGGTCAGTCCTTTCCCATCAATAAACAGACGCGCACGAATGGCATAACAAAAACAAGACAGAAATAACATATATGATACACAAAAGAAGCACCGCCTTGGAACAGTCGGTAAAAATATTTTACTGGAGGGCATAAACTGGTTTCACGGCGTGCCAACCTCATCCTTAGTCTATCAGATGTGGATCAAGACACATAAACTCCGTACAGAAATTCTGTTGTAACGGGTTTTCGAAGTTCCTGCTTTTATTCGTAACTTTAGGTCCTACATCACTATGAGAAAGTTAATCGTGTAGACCTCTCCTAATCTCTCCAACTGATTCTGTACCAGTGCGAGCTTCTGGCTAAGCGCTGATATCTTGGGAAAAATCAAGAAATTCAGAAATGCGTCCACAGACTAAGTCCAGTTAATGATGATTGTCAAATAAAATACATCAATATTCAGTGATACGCTCCAAGACTCTATGGTCTATTTAAAATACAACACACCCTTTACTCGAATATTAAATGATTTGGAGGACAGGTAAGCTAATGATGAATCTTTCTATTTTAGTTCATGAGAACGTCGGCTCCCGACATCTACATCTATACCCTAACATGTAAGTGCAAGGGGGAAAGGGTTTGAGATCTACAATTTTGAGTCAATCACTCTACTTGTATGTGTGCAAGGAAACAATTCAACTGAGCCGCGGCATGAGATTTCCAACAATTTGACATTTTGACAAGTGTAGACTAAGAAGAGTCTGTGCCTCCTCCATTTAAGCTTAGAAACTCCTAAAGGTGTTCAGTCAGTAGCTTAACAATCATAGAATACTCAAGCGACTAGCAAAGGCTCTGATCAGACTGCGCATATGCGCAGGCTGATCTGAGGCTTTGCTGGTCGCACAAACCACAATGTTGGAAATCTCATGCCATGACTCATTTGTGAACACATACTCAAAAGATATGCACTCGTATGTGTGCAAGGTTGAACTACTAATTTGTTACATATATATTCAGTATTACATAATGTTAACACGCCTAATGCATCAATGCAATATACATAATACTGCAATTTTTTTATAGTGGCAAATAATGATAATTTTCATAGGACAAAAAAATGTTTCTTATTTCTGATCGAGGCATCTGGATCATGTGTATTTCTAACTTGTTAGAACTTTATAGATGTTATTGAGAAAAAATAAGAAAGATAATGTTTACACATCCACAAAAGACTAGTTTAATTAAATGAGATGCACAATGAGAATTCCTGCCCGACCAGATCCAACACAAACTAGGCTGAAGGAAGCCACAGAAGATAGACATAAACTTGAAATCTGGGATGAATATGAAGAAAGGGGATTGTTCTGTCTGCGTTACTAAAGGGCACAGATCGGCTGCGCATTTAATACGAAGCTGGCCTGCTTGGTTGTTTCTGCATATACACGTGCAGTTTTCTCATGATGCGGCCCACTGAAAAAGAGATATAAAGTTTAAAGAGATATAATTACATAATGACATATTTTCATTCAAGTTTAAATTGCTATTTGTTAATACCAGAATTAAATATACCTTTGCACTGTGATAAAAATACATCTCACTTATATTGAAATTTATTTTGTATTAGATTGGAGTTAAGTATCTACAAGAAAATTTGCAAATTAGACATGTGCAAAAAAATGAACCTGCTTTACCATTATGAAGTAGCGCAGGAAATGTCCTTAATAGGCATTTATTTTGATATCAACATGTAGCAATATTGACCCATTTACAAGTCTTTTTATATCAAGTATAATGTTTGTTAGCTCACCTGTCACGGTGAGCTATCACGTAGTGACAAGGTGAGCTTTTGTGATCGGTCTTTGTCCGTCGTCCGTTAACAATTGACTTAAATTACGACTCCTTCTAAACTCCTGGTCCAATTTTGAAATAATTTCACACAAATGATTCTTGGGAGGCCCTCTACTCAAATTGTTCAAATGGTTTTGGTACGTTGCATATCAAGGTCACAGAGGCTAAAAATAGAGTTTCGAGATGGAAACTTTAAAAGTCTTCTTGTCTGAAACCAGAAGGCCTGGAGCCTTGATATTTGGTATGTAGCATCACCTAGTAGACCTCTACCAAGTTTGTTCAAATTATAGCCATCAGGCCAAAAATGGTCCTGCCCCGGGGGTCACATGTTTTACATAGGCTAATATAGGTAAAACATAAATAAATCTTGCTGAAACCAGAAGGCCTAGACTATTGATATTTGTTACATTGTATTTAGCTTCACCTAGTGGACCTTTACCACGTTTGTTCAAATTATAGCACTGGGGCCAAAAATGCCCCCGCCCAGGAGGTCACATGTTTTACATAGACTTATGTAGGGAAATGTGAAAAAACTTCTTGTCTGAAACCACAGGACCTAAAGCCTTGATATTTGGTATTTAGCATCACCTAGTAGACATCTACCAAGTTTATTCAAATTGTACCCCTTGGGCCAGAAAGGCCCCGCCCCGGGGACAAATGTTATACATAGGCTTTTATAGGAAAAACTGGAAAAAAATCTTTTTGTCTGAAATCAGAAGGCCTAGACTATTGATAATTGGTATTTAGCAACACCTAGTAGACCTCTACCAAGTTTGTCCAAATTGTACCCCTGGGGCCAGATATGATCCCGCCCCGGGGTCAAATGTTATACAACGGCTTATATAGGGAAAACTGGAAAAAATCTTATTGTCTGAAACCAGAAGGCCTAGACTATTGATAATTGGTATTTAGCATCTCCTAGTAGACCTCTACCAAGCTTGTTCAAATTATAGCCCTAAGGCCAAAAATGGTCCCGCCCCGGGGTCACATGTTTTACATTGGCTTTTATAAGGAGAATGTGAAAAACTTTTCTTGTCTGAAACCACAAGGCCTAGAGCCTTGATATTTGGTATGTAGCATCACCTAATAGACTTCTACCAAGTTTGTTCAAATTATAGCCCTTGGGCCAAAAATGTCTCTGCTTCGGGGTCAAATATTTTACATATGCTTTTATAGGGAAAACGGAAAAAACTTCATGTCTGAAACCACATGGCCTAGAACCTTGATATTTGGTACGTAGCATCACCTAGTGGACTTCTACCAACTTGAAGTCTGTTCAAATTAAAGCCCTTGCAGGGCCAAAAATGTCCCGCCCCAGGTTCCCATGTTCAACATTGGCTTAGAAAAAATATTCTTGTTGAAACCACAAGGCCTAGAGCCTTGATATTTTGTATGTAGCATCACCAAGTGGACTTCTAACAAGTTTGTTCAGATTGTACCCCTTGGGTCAAATAAGACCCAACCCCGAGGTCAAATGTTTTACATAGGGAATCTATAGGGAAAACGTGAAAAAAAGCTTCATGTCAGAAACAACATGGCCTAGAACCTTGATATTTGTTATGTAGCATCAACTAGTGGACCTGTACCAAGTTTGTTCAAATTATACCCCTGGGGCTAAAAATGGTCCCGTCCTGGGGATCACATGTTTACATAGGCTTATATACGGAAATGAAAAAAACCTTCTTGTCTGAAACCACAAGGCCTAGAGCCCTGATATTTGGTATGTAGCATCACCTAGTGGACCTCTACCATGTTTGTTCAAATTATAGCCCTAGGGCCAACAATGGCCCTGCACTGATGATGAAAAACATTAGCTATTTTAATGTTTCTGAGAAGCCCTCTTCCGACTTCACAGATATCAAAATAGCTAATGTTTTTCATCATCCAGTGCAAGCTTAAAATATGATTTTCAATCCTTATATTTATATTATAGATAATCATTTTATTAATTATCTTCCATTGATCCCCTCTAGTTATCCTTATAAAATGAAATATTTATTTGTAGCGGAGGTGTTGGAACAATCATTGCTTTAGTCATTATTACATTTATTTCATCTCAAGAAGTGAAAAAGATGTATTCAAGGGCTTTTGCATGGGCTTCAAGGGCTTCCCACATTGAATTCATTTTAATACTTTGCATATAGTTTGTTTTATGTATGGGCTGTCAATTTATGAAATAAAAAGGATATGTCACCAGACTCAATTTTTCATTATCTTGCATGGAAGTGTTCAGCATTTTACAAATTTTCTGAAAAAAAAAACCCAAGTGCTTAATATTAAGCCGCAATATTTGTAATCACCATCCAGCTTTTTTTTTTAAATTTAAATTGTTACTCACGACATCAAGCTTTTTAGAAAATGTAAAAAAATATTTGTTTTCGATACAGAATGATATATTTTGGTAATTCTACTAAAATAGGAATACGATTTTAAGAGTAAATTGTATATTAAAAGATCTGACATTGAAACTCTAAATGTCTTGCTTTTATTTTATAGACAATTATTTACCTTTAAGAAAAAAAATAAAACATTTGGGTCAACCGACTAATTTTCTTTCAGGAGAGTAAAATTTACTCCCACCCCACAGATTTTGAGGATGATTCAATATAAAACGGTATTTAGTGATATTTAGTCATTTATATCAATTCATATTACTAAAAGTAATTCAGCATTATAAAGCAGTAAAAATAAGAAAAAATAATGTATAATAGGTGCCCACCAAGGAATCGACGCTGTTTCCAAAGTCCGACGGGCTAACCACAAGGCTGTGAGGTCAGATCGTGGGCTGCCAATATTAACCGTATATATTGGACACACAATCTGAGTACCGGTCATATTCTCATTCGCAGTATAAACTTGGAAATTTATTATATTGTTTGATTTCGTCAGATCTATTTATCAGTATTTAGTACTGAGACGATCATTTGTAATAACGGGTCAATATATACTGAAGGACTTTAAAAACGCACCACCTGCTTAAATGCTAATTTATGTCGAAAATTGGATATTTTCAATACGTGAAAATTAAATTGATAAGTTCCGTCATTTAGCTTGCTTTCAATAAGAAAATTGAAACGCTGTGGCTTATCACTGCAGTGACGTCACGATAATTCTGAGACAAATCAAATTCAAAAAGTCACAAAGTACCCATACCTTCCATAATGAAAGAAAAAAAAGTTTTTGAACCGATGTTTGTTCTTGAAAACAAAAGGAAAGACAAAATCAAATCATGAAGTTTTAGGCCTCTGGCAACGTTCATTACGTCTACATGACGTCATTGAGTTTTGACGCAATTGGCCGTTTATATCCTAAGGATCAGGAAAAATCAAAATCTTTTTGTTGCCAACAGATACTCCTCAATAAGTTGCATAAAAGACAAAAGTATCGCGACATGCGCGGACGTCACCCGTCTGCTATTGATGTTCGAAAATTTAAGACTGACGTTAGCAAAGAAACGCTGCGAGTGGGAATGGAATAAAACGATTATTTCTGAAAACGTCTGTGTTTTTTCATTTGTTAAGACATCTGGCTACCAACTAAAAGTGTTTGTTTTCAAATTGAATCAAATTCACATTTGTCAGACGACAATTGATGAAAAACACTTACGTCGATATTACGTCAGAATGAACAGCATGAGCAAATCAAAATCATGGCAAATCATGGTCCATTTTGCAAGAGGAAAAACGATCATAAAGAAAACATCCTCAAATCAAACATGTGGAAGAAACAGAGAATGTAAAATGGTGCGTATTTAAAGTCCCTCAGTATATATTTTGGACACAATTTGTAAATGGTCGAAAAGTCGGAACACAGACAACTTTCGCAGTTTCCCGCCGCAGGAATTGTGTGTGTATGGGACATACCAGAAATTGTTCTTCAGCCTTCTAACTCGATATCTAAAGAGAAAATACTGTTTACTGTGCTACATACGTTGTTAATTGATAAAATGGCTCCATCGAAAACAGGAAAGGGCGCGAACAAATCGCCAAAC
Organism: Loripinus fragilis; assembly: GCA_964019695.1. Classification (NCBI taxonomy): domain Eukaryota; kingdom Metazoa; phylum Mollusca; class Bivalvia; order Lucinida; family Lucinidae; genus Loripinus; species Loripinus fragilis. The sequence continues at coordinate 47,336,779 of OZ026515.1, forward strand.
AAAATACTATAGCAAGTCAAAATAATTTAACAATATTGAAGCAATGCGTGAATTATGAAAATAGGAAATCAGAAATTACACTGATATACAGGTTTTAATTCCTTTCCTGGGGAATAGTGTCAGATCTTTAATTCTCTTCCATGGAATATCTGAGTAAAGGTGAGAATGTCGAAATTGCTCTAATTACTCTTCAATCAAGAACAAATTGAGCCGTGACACGTGATTTCCAACAATTTGACATTTTGACAAGTGTAGACTCGAACGAGCCTCTGCAGCCTCCTTTTAAGCATAGAAACTCCAAATGGTATTCAGTCAGTAGCTTAACAATCATAAAATATTCAAGCGACAAGCAAAGGCTCTGATCAGACTGCGCGTATGCGCAGGCTGATCTGAGGCTTTTCTGGTCGCACATACCACATTGTTGAAAACCTCATGTCAAGGCCCAATTAATATTTATTTGAATAGATGAATGAAAGAAAGGCAAAGATCAGAAATCGATACAATCAAGTGCCTCACCTGACGCAGGACACCACATGCGAAAGTGACAAAACACAAGACAACATCACACGCACGAGAGCCCAGCCATTTCCCAGCAGGTGACCATAAGGCTGCAAACAACAAACAAGAAAGCTTGACAGACACAAACCTTAATAACAAAAAGGATCCCCAAAAGAAGCATCGCCTTGGAACGATCAGTAAAAATGCTTTCACTGGAGGGCTTAAACTAGTTTTATGGTACCAACTTCACTCTTATTTCTGATACATGTAGATCAATACATATAGATTCAAAATGAGCATGTAAGTGCTGACTCTTAACAAAACATTACTGTCAATATTTCAGACATTGTGATATGCATCAGTATATTGCTACATGGTTTAAAAGAAATGTAATTTATCTGCGAAGCCACATAAAAAGTTGAAAACCAAAAACCCCTGGTTCGTAAGTGAAGTGAATTCAAATATGAATAATATCTCGCAGCTATAATTTAGTAATAACAGCTTAACAAGACATGTCGGTGCCTTAATGGAATAAAAAAATCATATGCACATTATCCCAAGAATATCATATCGTCAACTTAACCAAAGATTTTCACTTGTCAGAAGTGTTTGGTATTTGATTTTACTGACGCAGCTTTTCTAAGAGTAATAAGTGTTCAAGTGCCTATGCTATAAAATTAAATAGAGTAAGACAGCGTCAAGTGGTATTATTCAATAGACCTAGCGAGATCAAAGAAGTAATGCATTCTAGAATCCATGTTCACCCAGCCGAGACCCTGACAGAGTGACCTTCAATATATGAGCCATGACATGTGATTTCCAACAATGTGGCATTTTGAAAAGTGTAGACTCAGATGAGCCTGTGCAGCTTCCTTTTAAGCTTAGAAACTCCAAATGATGTTCGGTCAGTAGCTTAACACTCAAAGAATATTCAACCGACTAGCAAAGGCTCTGATCAGACTGGGCGTATGCCCAGGCTGATCTGAGGCTTTGCTTGTCCCACATACCACATTGTTGGAAATCTCATGTCGCGGCTCAATTATGTCCAAATTCAAATTCCCTTCGACCAGTGTCATGATGGATTGACCTTCACCAATAACACAAGTAAGTATGATCAGAAAATACCCTAATCACACACCAAAGACCAACCATGGTACCGCAAGAAAGAGAAAAAACACTAACAGCAACATGACAGCAAGGCCACAATTATAGTAAAGCAACCATCTCTATCATCCTCAGTGAGGTGATTTTAAAACTAGGAAGGACATTAAGTATTGCATTACAAAACAATGACCCAACACAAATCCCCAGAAGAATTGACGCAACAATAAATCAACAACAACAGAACGGACAACAGCCGAGGCTAAAGGGGGAGGGTTTTGGGGCTTAAATATGTTTTATCAGTTACCTTTCAAATATTAATTGCATTGCTGAATGTTGGACTGATAAACGTTGCCTATCTCACCGCATGCGTCTTTATCAGGTCATCATGACGATGCACTTATTGAATGACGTCAATGACGTTGAATCGAGACGAAAATCGACAATTATGTAATGGTCGCTAGTTTGAAGAGTCAACCAACTTGTAAACTGATAAATGGAATACCAGTTTCACGTCTTTTGATATCAAATTTAACAGGCTGGGAGCCTTGCCTGGTAAACTTGATATCAAAAGACACTCACCTAGTCATCTCTATTTACATGCCAAATCTTCGCCCCTTGGTTTTTAAAAACATAAGAGGATACATCACAAATCCTGGACAAGCATATCCCTCTCTCCACACACGCATAAATTCGGCAACAGTAATAATATAACAACATTATCAGTTGCCTCTCATATTAACTGCCCTGATAATACTGAGGGATTATGAACTCACTACATGGTGTAATAAAGAGGTCCTTTGAAGGGTTAAGGTATTTTCTGATAAAATATCTATAATCTATACAGGTAAGTCCCATCTTGGAGCCCCCTTAGTTTGGCGAGATATTGTAATACACATAGACGTGACATAATCGGTCCCTTATCAGCTAATCCGCCGATTACACCTCATAAGCCCAAACATAGGCCTTTTATAAAATTTTATAAACTTATGGGCTTTCGCAATTCCGTGATTCAGGCACCTTTTCGCATCACTCACGCATCTTATTTAATTAATTATCGTTTCTCACTTCAAAATATCTGTCTAACTGTTACAATTTCCTCTTTCAGTCGACAAAAACGTTAATTCTAGGACGATATGAATCTGATGCTGATTTGTTTCTTTGAACTTGATTGATTTAACCCTTGTCCTGCTGAACCCGGATTTTTTTTTTGAAAACACTGCAGATCCAGATCAGATGGTTTCTTCCGAAGCCATCTGATCAGGATCCACAGTGTTTTCCGCAGTGTATTTTAATACATGCTTATCACCGGAGAGCTACATGTTGATAGGATAAAAATAATAGAGGAGTGAGTACATGAAATATTTAGCATGACAATGATAACAATGTAACAAATCGCCAGATAAGATAAACTAGCTCATTCATCAAGACGACTGTTGCTTACTTGAGCCATCTCTATCGAAGACATAAACTATCTTAACTCATTAAACCCTCACTAATTGAAGCGTTTATTTTCATAGTTTTCGAGGAAACCTGGTATTTTACGTACATATATTTCAGCAAACATCTTTCTTATGTGCAGATCTGTGAGATCTAAAGTGGTTTATAATGTACAACATGAATTACTCCCTTGAGATCATGTGTTGCTGATTACATTACATGGGCAAGAACACCTGTCAGCGACCAGGTAATGTAAAAACCAGCCTGCTCAGCTACAGAAACTAGTGTTTCGAAATTGTGGATGAAGCAAGGGGTAGCAAGTGCAGCGATAACACTTTCAAGAATGAGAAGAACGGAGGCCTGCGCCTTTCGTGTCAGATGGCGTCCAAATTTGACGATTTTTTTCTGATTAGGTGAGAGAGGATCCAAATACCGCTATAAGCGGGCCACCATCGGCCCGCCATTTAAATGGCCTTTCGCTGGCGTGCAGATGATAATCCAACATTGAAAGCTGCCTTTGTAGCTTTGTGATTTTTTCAGGGGGCCCGGACCAGTATTGCTAAGGAACCCTATTTTGTATTGTTTTTTCAAGAGGGGGTGGGGGGTGCGAACCTCCTGTCACCCCTATGGACTGGATCCGCCCATGACTGTGATGTTAGCAAGCAACAAAATTGGGTTTTCTCATGGCGAGGCCCATATTATAGTGCAAGAAAGCATTAATTAGTCTACTGTGAAATAGCTTTAGTAACTCAAGATGAAAGAAAACAATTTTTATGTTAAAGGTGTACAGCCATGATCGAGTAACATACGTACTTTGTAACATGTGCATTTTGCACAGGTGTCATACAATGTCAAGAACGCTGTACTTTCTGCAAGTTTAACAACAAAATAGAGCTACTACAAGCAATTTTCTTACATGTATATTACTGTATTTGTATGTACTAAAATTAGTAACGGCAGCTCATTCATGATGGTGTTGGTAAAATGCATCTGGAATTTCAGAGCACAAATGTATGAAAGGGGCAAATCTGCCCATTTCCTGGATAACAGAGAATAATAAATTTTAACTTTTTGTATACGAGGGATGATCCAAAAGTGCTGATCGTTACCTTGTAGCTTTGTCCAGAGACATTTTTGAGAGGCATACCATGCACCATTCAAACGAACAAGCGTTGACCTTTATATTGATGCTAGTATTTTCTCGCTGTATTGTTTCGTTTAATAACTACAGCACAGTATGTATGGTCCAATCCATACCACTGGCCTGTTTTCATGTTATAGAATGATAATAGAATTTGAATCTGAATCTTTCAAGTCCCGCATCTTTAAAACTACAAAGTAAAACTTCACTGTTTTTTAGTCTTTGTTACTTATAATGTCAATTCAAATGTAAGAATAGCGACAGGTTGTGTCAATCCAATATTTAAAGCGCAATGCGCAATTCTTATGACGTCATTGAAATTAACAACTACGTCATTTTGAGTACATTGCAGAATTTACATTTCGGAGAATATTCTATTTTTGTCTAACGATTTGGACTAAAACATGCCAAACCTAATATCGGCAAAATATTAAACACCATATAGTGCACATTTCGCAATTGGTTGGGTTTTGTTTTAGATATACACATGCACATTTGTGTATATCAAAATATTGACCTTATTTGTGGACTCGTTTTAATTTTCTAATGCGGGCCTACTATCAGTCTCCGACGATAAGGACTATTCATAATTGCTTCAGTCATAAGTCAGCTCATCTAAGATTGCCTTAAACTTTTTTACCTTTAAAGCAGCTGTTTTACTGAAGTATGGGCCGGTCAAAATTTCAAGTGGTCCAAAATTTGATTATAGCTGACAGTTGCATAGCCATACATTTAAGGGCCTAGGAATCCGAGATCATAGAAACTTCACAATATAAAGAGGACATATTGACTTCTGTATGAACATTGAGCAGCCATAAATATGAAATGCTGAGACTGCTCCTGTCTAAATTGTGAGGTATATTTTATGCACAGTCTGCCTGATAGGTCAGTGCATTGAGAGTATGGCTGTTTGGGGTCGTTTTCTGGCCGCACCTTAAAGTAACATAAAACTTATCAAAGCGGTATATAGACAAAGAATATATTATTATTTGGTATAATTTTAAGGCATGTTGCATTGCTGGTTACAGAGATATCACGTCAGGATCAGAACTTTAGGATCATCCCTCGTAATAATGAATTCTTCCAGCTGGTTTGATACCATTAACTTGGAATAGTCCATTGTACATTTCAAAGGACCAAATGTTTAAAAACAATCCAAATCAAGATGTTCTTCAGTTTCTGAAGATTGTTTTTACATAAGAAAACAGTGCAGACCATCTAGTTCTTCACTGTTTGCTTTTATATGAGAAGCTAAACGGGTGTTAAAAAAGTTCGTTCCATAAGTCATCATAGAATTTAAATTCCTTGAAATGTAATGATGTTTAAACCAAAAAGGCATTTTCTATGAACATTTCGTTGCTTGTGATATTTTACAGCATTTAACATAGTGTTTTGCATACATTGACGTCACAATATTATATTTACTTCAAACGTTCAAGAAAGAAATGTGGCATTTATGATTACGATAGTTGAATTTAGGCGTGTAGTCCAATAGAGAGTGTCTTAACATCTGATCACTAAAGTCATTGCATGGTAATGGTTGTTTGCTTAATGCCCCCATTTCTCTCCCCGAACCACAAAAATTCAAAGGGGTACTGGCTTTAGCAGAGCATGTTTTTCGTGGCAAAGTATTTAATTAAATGTCCCATTGAGAATGGCGTACCGTAAGTGGGCCGATAGTGGCCCGCTTTTATACATATATTTTAATCCAAACTGCAGCATAAGAGTGAATCAATGTTACCAGGGTTTTAATCAAACTTGAATGCGGCATATCTAGATTTTCGATCAAGAAAATAAAGTATAGTTCATTCCAAACGAACACAAGCAGTCGTTCATCATGTGTGCATTCGAGCCAGCCAATGCGCTTTAATTGGAACTCGCCGCATATGCAACAAAAGAAAGCCCAATCAAATCTGTGCATATACGCAGTCACTCCAGATCCTGCTCTGCTCGTACAGACACAAAAATTGGAAGTAGATTAAGGCACCAACAAAATCTTAAGATCTCCAACCACACTGGATAACTGTAAAAGCGTATTTATAGAACAGCTTCACGCATATATGATAAGTACCAAGTCAAAATGACATGACAAAACCAACAAAAAGATTGTATGCCGAGCGAAGACTCAGATCAGCCTGGGAATCCTCCCAGTCTGATCAGAGTCAGAGTAACAAAGGATCCAAGCGTGCCTTGTGCGACAGCGAATACTCTAATAAGACCTAGCCTAAAAGGTTATAAAACTTGATACAGTCTCAGACTCAAAATAAAGCGCAATGATTGGCTGCTTGCGGAAAATAAAGCGCAATGATTGGCTGCTTGCGGACACGTGTCCGCAAGCAGCCAATCATTGCGCTTTATTTTGAGTCTGAGAATAAACTCAAGCTAGTTGAAGCCTATTCTCATGAAACACAGCCACATTCTTGGTTTTCTCTTGTCACGGCTTCAATGCAGAATGAATGCAATGCAGCAAATAATGTATTCTGATTGCCCGTTCATCAATTCTTAGTTCTAAAATTCTTCTCGATAAACATCAGTTAATAAACCAATAGAACCATCTAAATATATTAAAAAAAGTTAATGAACAAAATAGATTTTTGATTTGATTCTTTACGTCCCATCAACAATATTTCAGTTATAAAGACACGGGTCTTCCTGGGATGAATTAGTGCTAAGCTAGGATTAATGTTCTTGCTCAAGAACACAACGCAGTGACGCCGGTGAGGCTTGAACCCGCGACCATTCGGTACCTCTGCGCTCCCTGAACAAAATAGGAAACCTGGGCAAGCTTGTATATATTTCCTACGGTTTCAACAGCAAAATAAACTGAAGTTTGTGTTTAAAGCTGTTAATTTTGAAAAATAATTTTGCAGCTCATTTTTGAAAGTGTTGGTGAGATAGATTTGGATTTCTACTCCACAATTATACAATCACATATAATAGAAACAAGAACAAGTATATAAATACCTTCCATAGGTTCAGATAAGGAAACTTTTCGAGAAAAAAAAACTGTTGGTTGGTTGGTTGGTTGGTTTTGTTGCTTTACGTCCCAAGTCAACAGCTATGGTCATTGCGGGACGGTCAGTTCACCTAACCACACGTTTTCCTGGGCAGGCTTGAATTAGCGGTTAACCAGTAATTTGTGCACATACTTTCGCTTGTAACTGACAACAACCCTTCTTGAATAAATCAGCGGAAGGGAGGAGAATGACCGTAGAAATTATTTCATGATCAATCTCCACGAAAGTATGGGACCGGGCCGGGATCGAACTCGCGACCCCTCAGCCATCAATTTAGACATGCGCTTTGTGTGCTCAAAAGAACGGTCTCAATGAGACCGTTCTTTTGAGTACACACAGCATGTTTTGGTTGAGAAATAAGTAAAAATACTGTTTAGTTACGCACTTTTATCTGGATGCCTGTCAGACTTCATTTAAAGGGATAACCACCAAGGAAATCCATGATGGCATCGTGAACATGGCTGGTAAGAATCCTAGAAGATGGCTGTTGATTTCAAAGGAGACGATGGGAACAGTATTCGTGATCAACGGTCGGTTTTCAATATTCTCCGACAACAGACCATTAAGTTACGCAACATTCACTGCTTCAGTATATAGAAAATACCAAAGACGTCAGTGTGGGCTCAGGTCATGCTGTTATGACCTACACTATGATCGAGTAAGTCATCTATGCTACCGTGCTTTTAAAACGCTACGCACGGATAGCAGCGTTTATGTATGTCTAAAAAAAGAATGCAAAGCAATTGATTTGATTGTATATTAAAGAATGTGCATTTGTGAGTAGCACATGAAAAGCATGTCCACTTCAAATCATTTAAAAGCATTGAAAATGCAAACTAATTGAGATAGGGGTAAACTGTTCCATTTGACAAAATTTTATAAGTGAAAGATCCCCAACTTCTTTGAATCAAGAAACGCGAGAAGCATCAAATATGTGTCATAAACTTTGTTAGTCATAGAGGAATCGTTTCCATTTTTATTAGCAGGTCTTTGAAACAGCAGGTTTGATTTCTTGAGGTTACTCTGTGCGAACCCGTTCATTCAATGACTTAAAAACTCCGCTGCTTAAGAAATGTTTCAGTGGCTAACATTTACGAAGCAATATCATCATCGAGTTTAGTTGTACAATTAAAATTAGTGTTGACTAAAGAAGCCACTTCATGATGGCATGAACCCAGCAATGGAAATTTACATTCAACTGTATTTTGAACGATATAACTGGAAGTTAGTGTAGCGTTTTTAAAGCCCGTCAGTATAGATATATGAGTGTACAAGAACATCAGCAGTGGGATGGTCAAACTACGAGATTTGTCGTGAATTGAAGTTTCAGTACGACAATAAGTGTGTAATCAACAGACCGTAATGTGCACGACCCGTGGTGAATTAAGATTAATCAGTAGAATGTCCGGAAAGTATATTGGTCATTTCCAACAGAATGATGCATAATTGGATCAAATATACAATGTGGTTAGTGTTTCTCTAAAGTAACCTGTGTTTGAATTTTAGGGTGCTTGCAGAATGAGCACTGAAAATGTTCTGCAAAGCTTCAGCTAATATATACATTCCAAATATTGCTAATCCGTAAAGATCAGGTAAAGCCCCAGTTACACTGTCACGATTGAAGCCCCGATTCACCACGTCTCATCCCGATTTGAGACAGATGGTAAAATCGGGGTGCATCGGGATGTGTCGGGATGGAAAACAAGAAATTCCAGCATCAATACGATGTCTCACGATGCTCCTACGGTGTCTGCACGATTCTGCTACGGATCCACTACGACTCATGACGGCAGCGCTACGATTCAACACGGTGGAGCTACGAATGCTCACGATGCCTCCACGATTCGATACGGTGCTAGTACGATTCAAGCCGGTAGCGCTACGGTAGCGTCACGACCTCCCACGAATGTGCACGATTTAGTGGTTGTCATGCGACAGTCCTAGGGGGGAGGGTTTACTCTCATTTTTCTCCATATGTAGGATCGGGCCCAGCATCTACCGTCACCCCCCCCCCCCCAAAAAAAAAAAAAAAAAAAAAAAAATATCAGGAATTTCAAGCAACCCCCCCCCCCCCCCCCCCAAAAAAAAAAAATAAATAAATAATAAATTCTAAATTTTAGCAACTAAAAACATATTCCCCATTCTGTACATTGGAATTAAAAAAGACCCTAAAATGCATAGAAATGGCCCCTGAATATAGTCCAATATTGTGATGACCCCCCCCCCCACCCCCAAAAAAAAATCTTAATACCCAAAAAAATCATTTTTCTGAAACCCCAAAATATATTAAAATTCAAAATTTTGAACCCCCCACCCCCCAAATAACCAGAGCCTACGTATGTATAAAAATATCAGAGTAACCCCCATGTAGCGACAGTTTGCCAATATCATTATCTCTTCAACCTTTGACGAAGTCAGTCATGCCATCAAAAAGAAAAGCTGCGGAAAATCAAAACAGTAACCGGGCCCACGGGCTAGGCTCAGTCCTGTCCCAAGTCCAGTGTCATGTCCAGTTGTATCAGATGACTTCCAGTTCAAGCTGCAACTTCGCAATTTGAAGTCTCTGGACATAATCCATGATGCGCTGCACTAAAATTGAGCCGTGACATGTGATTTCCAACAATGTGGCATTTTGCATGTGTAGACTCAGACGAGCTTGTGCAGCCTCCTATAAAGCTTAGAAACTCCAAATTATGTTCGGTCAGTTGCCTATGGGTCATAAACTATTTAAGCGACTAGCAAATGCTTTGATCAGACTGCGCGTATACGCAGGCTGGTCTGAGCCTTTGCTGGTCTCACATACCACATTGTTGGAAATCTCATGTCGCAGCTCAATTCACTTATGAAAATGATTTTCAGCGATGATACCTCTGTTTTTATACCAGAATCTTGTGTCAGTGATAACCCGATTCGCTACGAACGCACACGAACGTCCACGAATGACCACGAATACTACCACGGTACCACTAGGAATGATCCCGATCCCGCTACGGTAGAGCTACGATTTAGGCCACGCCCACAATCCAACACGATTCACCACGACGAGTTTAAACGGTTTAAACCCGTCGTAGCCTTGTCGTGGAGGTTGCCGAATCACCAGGAGTCTTCACGAATCACCACGATACTACTAGGATTCGCGCCGATGTCTCTACGGTGCTGCTACGACTCATGCCGATGCATCACGACTTGATAAATCGGGGTGAGTCGTAGCTCCGTCGTGGCCAAAATCGTGACAGTGTAACTGGGGCTTAATGTTTTGCAAACCAGTGTCTAGATATTATTAAAAGTATGCAAAATTTGATCAAAATATTTTATTTGGTTCGAGAGATCTGACACACGGTGTGTGCACTACAATTACTGTGTTAATCCGTCTGTCTGCCGTGCAATTCTTCCATTTTTACCAAAACTTTATCATTTGCCAGGTCTCTTTGGAAGTGTATGCAAATCCTTTGGCTAAGACTTGCCAGCCGACACATGGGGTTCTCGTTAAAACAAGACAATGTCAGGCTGACACCGTTCCATTTGTAAGACATAATAGACTACGCCACTCAAATATAAAATTGAAATAAACGGCGAAATATTTTTAGTCAAATCTGGCCGCGAGGTTATAAAAAGAATTTGTGCTGATCCTAAATGAGCATGAAATTTTAACTAAACATAAAAACTACAACGATGAAAAATACGATTTTTCTTGTACTAGAACTTTCAGAATTTGTATTTATCATGCTAATTAATGTTAAAATGCCAACAATTGTTGGCATTTTAACATTTACGAGCATGATAACTTCCATGCTTAGTTGAGTTGAGCATGAACAAAGGTTTTATAACCTTAATGTTCTTCAAAAAATGTTAAGCACGTGCATCTAGTTTATGCAGTAGATCTGTATTTGCTAGAAATTCGAACTAAAAACAATTACACAGCGAGGCGTGTCAATCATTCTTTTTTCTTCAGTAAACTACTGAAACAAGTAATTACTCTGCAACAAGTAATTACTCTGCAAACGTAAATCCATCTTAAAAGTAAAAAAAGCTATCTTCTTGAACAAGTCTATTAGTGTTCGCGAATGTTTACAAGGTGACTTGTTGAAGCTTCTTTGCCAGTGCGTGGGAGGTTCCAAAGCTAGTTGTTTAGTCCATTGTGTTCAAATGGTTCATTTTTCTGGTTTGAAACAACGATCTTGAGATGGTCCATTGTGTATATTGAGGGGTCACAGGTTATACTTTCCAAATAATATTCTATTTCTTTCGCTGAAGATAATTTTGTCTTAGTAAACAGTGTTAGTGCAGACCCTAATAAAATGCCATGCTTCGGGACATTTCATCTGAATTTTCAATCTGCCAATTCATTTCCTCATGGGTTTCCAGTATACAAAGTGTTAATATTCTAATTGCTATCCTCAAGAGGATGACAATTATAGGGTAAAGTCGGGTATATTCGGACAGACAGCTACATTCGGACAGCGACCTTGTTTGTTTCATATTTCAAATATTGGAATAAAAATAAATTAACTAAGCAAACAGTGAAAATCCTGACAAGACGGCTCATAAGGAGCAGTCTCATATGGATTTACACTGTGTGCAAACAGTGTGTCCGAATTTACCTGATGTCCAAATTTACCCTAATTGACTAAGTTTGTAACCTGTATGGTACCACCGGCTGAGTCATTAGTGACATGAGATAGCCCATTCTGTGAAAACTATCTGCATGTATATTATATTGTCTCATGGTGCCACAACACTAAATGAAACAACCAACGCGGAGATGGCGATGAGCTGGGTGTGTCATTTAATAGATCAATATCGTGAACAGCCTTTCAAATGGCTCCTGTACTTTCAGTCAATAGACAACAAACCATTTTAGTTAAGTGCTGAAAGATCGTAAGCTTTTTTGGATGCTTATACTTGTGGTATAGACATAAGCATGTTGTACAGTTTATGTTTCATCAAAGAAACAGCTATCCAATAGTTCTGATAAAAATAATTTCAGCATAAGACTACTACGTGGGCCATGTTAGCAGAACCACTTAGGTCTCTTTCGGCAGACCAGAGAATAAACAGCAATCTTTTGTTTGTTTTGTTGCTTTACGTCCCAAGTCAACAGCTATGGTCATTGCGGGACGGTCAGTTCACCTAACCACACTTTTTCCTGGGCAAGCTTGAACAAGCAGTTAACCAGTACCTCGTGCACATACTTTCGCTTGTAACTGACAACAACCCTTCGTGAATGATTCAGCGGAAGGGAGGAGAATGACCGTAGAAATTATTTCATGATCAATCACCACGAAAGTATTGGACCGGGCCAGGATCGAACTTGCGACCCCTGGATCTAAATAGCAATCTAATGCGACACAAATCCATAGACTAAAATCATATCAATAGCCACGGTGTAAGGGAGACAATCGGGCTGTTGACTTTCTGGCCGATTATGAACGACAATTTACCTGTTAAGTCATTCAATAGTTCAATATGATAAGGCAAATTATATTTGCATACTTTCGTTCTATTATTTGAATAGATGTATCTGAATTTCAGTAGTCTTGGTTTTAGGACTTTCACGTATAGAACTGATAATGGAACACTTTCTAAGCCAATTGGCCACTTACTTAGACGACTATGGTATATTTGCGAGAGTTCCCGTCATAAAACCAACAAACAAATCTTAAACCAACCCGGCGGAACTGGTTTATACCCAGGAAAGCCACAAAAACTTTACTCTTTCCTTGATTGCGGCGACTTTTGTCGTCTGCTGATAAACTTTCCAAACAGTTTGGGCCCAAAACAGGAACGTCGGTCCTCATCTGGATGCAAACTGTTTGGCACTGATACAGTTCCTGATAAATTTTTTTGAAAAATTACCCAGCATGCAAAGAGTTAAGGTGATCTCTATGCTAATTTGGAAATACCTCTATAAGTGTCTCTTGAGACACTAGCTAAATTTAAAAATTGGTTCTTAGCATGCCCCGTTTCACTTAATTCTTTCTTGGCAAGGCTTTTGTATAGAAATGTCCATCCGAACTGACTAAATAGCGAACGAATACACAAAGAGACAGACAACCACACACAGAGAGAGAGAGAGAGAGAGAGAGAGAGAGAGAGGAAGACGGAGGGGGAGACAGACAGAGATTGAGACACACACACACACACACACACACACACACACACACACACACACACACACAGAGCGAGTAGTTCTATCATGTCCCAAGGTCACTGTTATCGGGTATTTTTAGTTTGGGCGTCTCAAGTACAAATGTGTCGGTTCATGAGAAGTGGGCACTTATTGCACAAGCGGGCAGCATAGGATGAGACGAGCCTGCGCATATGCGCAATCTCACCAGAGCATTTACCGCTCGCGCACACAAAGTAGGGACGTAGATGCAGGCTCAAGCCACAATATAGACATGTAGCTCTACTTGATAGCTGCGCATGTAGGTCAACTCTTTGCCTATTGGGAAATTGTGCATGCTTTTTGTCGTCTGCTGATCTTTTTCAAAATTAACTTTTGCGAAAAGTTCTTACAGGATTGGGCCTACCATCAGATCGTCAAATAGTTTGGATCCAGATCAGGCACGACATATTGTCGGGCCTGATCTGGATCCAAACTGGTTGCAAAGCAGACGACACTAGTAGGTAAAGAGTTCTCATGAATTGGTTCAAATATGCCTTTATAAATTTAAAGGCAGGTCATGTCTGAGGGTCACTGTTATCTTGGGTTACACTAAAGTACATAATTAATGGTGGGATTAGCTCGTGAGGTTTCAATGCATGTGCCAAACTCCTTAAAACGGTCAGACTTGAGATCTGAAGTTTAGCATGAGCCTTCATCAACATCCTTAATTTATATGTGCGAGTAGCAAAGGCTTTAGCGAGTCTGCGCATGCTCTCCTGAGCCGCATATGCTCGAAATTACGACAAGTACCAAACTTCCATGTGCTTTGTGACGTACGAAAGCATGAAATATGCTAACCGAGCAGTAATCATGTCACGCGCGGATCCAGGAATTTTTGTCAGGGGGGGTCCAGGCCTGACTGTCAGAAAACAGCTCTGACAACGGTTTTTTTTTTGTTTGTTTTTAGTCCACAACTTATTTTACAGTTTTACAGAGGGTGTCCAATGGTTATTTCGAAGAACACTATAATTTTCCAAGTTTCAGAGGGGGTTCAACATTTTCCAGGGGGTCCAACTTTTTCCAGGGGGGTCCAAATGCTAATTTCTATAAAAACCAATATAACTTGTGATTTTCCAGGGGGGTCTGGACCCCCTATCACCCCTTCTGGATCCGCACTTGCATGTACATCAAAACGCCAAGCAGCTTAGGTCTTGATCAGTAAGTGTGAATGTTAAGGATGAAATGTACAATGGCTGTCCACATTTGACCCACTTCTTTCAATCGTCAAGAACAGATGCAGCATTAACCAGCCTGCAAAGCTACATAGATTTACTCCGCGGGGAATGATGAAAACCTGATTCGATGTTAGCAGATTTAACTACCAAGATGACGAACAACATAGACACTGATCAATCTGCACAGGCAGACAGCGGTGTAGCCAGAACGCTGAAAAAGTTACGCACATCAAAGGGAGACTACTGAGTCAAGCAGTGATTCTCTTCAATTGCGTCCCTTTTCATAATGGGAACTTCTCTTTGCTCCCAGGGGAAGCAAATTCTTTCCTTTAAGAGCAGTTCCTAATGGCATGGAAAATCACGTTTAACCCATTAGGTGGCCTCCCTTGAATGTTACTATTTTTATTACGCACGTGCATAACTGCGTAATTGGAGCTACGCCAATGGGCAGATCTGTCTTTGCCATTCGTATATTGCATTAAAGCGTGGATCATCTTGTAAAAATGAGTCAGCACAGGAGATGTTGGTTTGTTTGATTCGATTCTTTACATCTCATCAACAATCTTTCAGCCACGCAGGGACGGGTCTTCCGGTGTTTAACCAGTACTAAGCGAGGATTAATGTGTGTTGCTCAATGACACAACGCAGTGGCGCCGATGAGGCTCGAACCCACGGTCCCTCGGTCGCTAGTCAAGCACTCTACATGTACCACTGAGCTCCAATGGATGTTGGTACTTATCGATTATCCAGCAACGAAGGAGCAGGCGAGCCTGTACAAGTGCGCTGACTCGTCAGAGCCTTCGCTGCTTGCATACACAAAGTGTGGATATAGATAAAGACTCAGACAAAAATTTGAACAACATAAATTCGAAGTAAATTAGCAGCCTGCTGGATATATGTCGGCATGAGTTTTTTAAGGATGTGCGCATATGCTATATATGTTCTGGCCCAAATAATAGTTTTCCATGTCCTTGAACTATCGTGACCGGGAAAAAGTCAAAGTCAAGGGCAGGTTATGATCTATGACAGTGCCTTTTAAATTATTTATAAAATAATTGCAAAAATATTGGTGTTTGTTCCGAGGCACGTTTTTAAAGTACAGAAAATTGGGTTAATTACACCCTTTTATTAATAAAACAATTCTTGTACGTGTTTTCTACACATTAGCCTTGAGAATATAGCCTCCGAATGATCTTTTACCTAATTTGGCTTTTAAATTACATGACCTGTAAAGGTGTTTTTTAAACTGATATGGTTGTGTCATCTAAGTTCAGTTAACACACCAAAAATAGACATTTGAACCTTAAATCTGACCTAGATATACTGAGGTTGTTTCCTAAACTTAACCTTAATTGCTAGTGTTAAAAAGGCGGAAGACAATTTTTCTCTCCAAAAAATGATATTCGCGATTAAATCAGCAAGGAACCAACCAGCATCTCATCACGGGCCACTATCGGCCCACCAGCCAAACGCCATCGGGGATGGCGTTTCGCTGGCGGGCCGATAGTCGCCCGATTATACGTGGTTATTGGGGAACAACAACATGTGTCTTATCTCATTTGAAAATAATTTAAAATTTGAACCATGATCGTTTTAAAGTGTTCAACCGCGTGAAAAGTACAATATATATCAAAAAGTAAGTCGGTTCCACAATCACACACTGCATACCAATCCAAGGCAAAGAACAATAACATTCACATGACAACAAGCAAAGCAACCAGCTCTCTCTTCCTCATCGAGATGATTGCAAAACTGGAAAGGCCACAAACTACTACATAACAAAACAAAGACCATGCACAAAACTCATACAAACAAAGGGACCAACAATGAATCAACAACAACAGAACCGACAACAACCGAAGCCGCTGTGGGATTCTGCTGTCGTAAAACACGAAACTAGTCCAGCTCGCGTTGTAGCTTCCTAACTTACGCGATGTATCAGCACAGGGAAACAACAAAATACTGTGATGAAACAAAGAAAATGGCTCCCAACTCACAGGCTGTCAGGGCTAAAGAAAACCTCCAGTTGAACCACGGTGAGCCCAGCCATCACTGTCCCTACGATGAAAGCCTTATGTCAGTGTCGTCATTGAGTGATGCCTGGTCCACCGTCGTGCAATTAAAAGAGTAAGCCAAAGCTCCGGTGGGTAATCACGTAGTTTTTGTCATGATACACTGCGCGCAATTGTTTTGTCCCCCATCAGTAAATGTTTCATTTTGGGCATCGATCTACGAGTTTGCACCAAATTCTACCTCTATTAATTTCAGAAAAGGTTTCTACTCTGGCAGTGACTGTGTATCCCGGCATTCGGCACTTCAGATTTTGTGACAGTGTTTATCCAAAGTAGATTTTTATGAAAATAGTAGGGTAAATGCGGACATCGGGTAAATTCGGACACCATTTGCAAACAGTGATAATCCAGATCCTTATGAGCCGTCTCATCGTTTGCTTAGGTAATTTATTTTTATGACAAATATTTGAAACATGAAACAAACAAGGTCACTGTCCGAATTTAGCCGTCTGTCCGAATATACCCGACTTTATCCACTGGAAGAACTTATGAAAAACCCAGTTGTATAAACATGAACTACAATTAACCCACTACAATATTTAGAAGTATTTTCGCCCAAAATGTACAAATTTCTGGTAGAAAAAAATTATGTTGACATTTTTTTTGCTTATGATCTTTTCAAGGTCAAAATGGAAAATTGTAAATAATATTTTCAGCCTTACCATTTGTTCAAAACAAGGATTATCCATCTCGATACATGTATCTAAACATGTGTAACATGCGCAGATACAGAATGTTTTGTCACAGGGGGTCCAACTAAGACGTGTTTTCCCTTTTTTTTTAGTTTTTTAGTTGATAAGGGGAGAGAGGATCCAAAAAAGCGGGCCATCATTGGCCGATGATGGCCCAACATTGAATGTTGGCCTGGTAGCTTTGTGATGGACAAGTATTGTTAAGAAACCCTATAGATTTGTGATTTTTCAGGGGGGTCCCGACCACATGCCCACCCCACCCCCCTCTGGATCCGCGCATGTGTAATTTTGCAAAGATGTCATACTTGAACATTTCCTGCAATTGCGACGCTATGAAATTATTATTATTTTGAGTATTTTTTAATCAAGACGTAAGCTTATCCGAGTCTTTGAAAACAAAAATGTTCAAGTCCATCTGGACTACTGATTGTAATGAAGCCAAACATAGCCAAATGATGGAAACCAGCGAAATGGTCATTTTTATTGAAGAAAATAATGCGGCTTGGGGAGTTTGCTCCCATTAGACTAGTGGTAGTTCTTGCCTTCTTGGTCATTCGCGGTCCCAGACAGGGGTTCAGGACCCCCTCCCTAGAAAATCGCGCCATCACCGGCGGACCCCTCTTCTCTCTGTAAAATATTATGACTAAAGCCAAAAAAAATGGACCTCCCTCACAAAACTCTCCGGATCCACACCTGTTGATATTCTCATGTACTGCGGATTCTTCAGAACTGACCGAACGCATAAGCACCACGTGCATAGGCCGTGTCACAACCGACATAGTTTTGTTAGCAACCATAAACTGTATATCATTGCCCTGAGCATGTGTTAGTCTGTGTATATCTGCTTGATCTTATTGTACTATCAAACCTAATTGTTGATTTGCGGGGCTTTTTATTCTTCTCTCTCTCTCTGACCGCATGATTGTATCGTACCAATAGTCGAGGGTCAAAATATGCAATTTGTATATAAGTCGTCAAGATGTGACTGGACGCAGTCGATTTTTACAAAGTCAGAGCGGTTTAACTGTTATTTAATTTATTTGCTTTAATATGTGGTTTGTCAAAAAATAGAGTCTCGTTTATAAAACGAAGGTCTCGTAAGGTTTCTCTTTAGTATGTAACCAAACCGAACGAGTAGTCAGTGACGGTGTGAGACCATAGGTGACCTTTACACAAGTTCTTAGCCCATATAATTTTAGCGTCTTTTGTTTTGTGGTGGACATAGGCCAACAGTGCAGACCCAATATTACATAATACATATTGATGACTAAACCGACTTTGTATGCGATACGTAAGGAGATATTAGAGTTTTGAATTTCTCTCACGCAAATATCACTTCCGAGAGTATCAGTTTCCTTCGTGGGTACGTTTTCATGATTGAACGTGATAAGGTTAAGCGTATGTATTTTGTCAACAATGAAGACTGTCCATGAGACTTCGAAGAGATCATTCGATCTACTATCCTGCCAGTCAAGAGTGAAAGTGACGTCATGTTTTGTTTACAAAGTTATAAGGGACGTAGGATCGATAGATCACTTGTGTATTGATCCTATCCGAAGGATAAGATTAATACACAAGTGATCGATTCGCATTAGCTCAAGTGGAGTGTACAGTTTAATATTTTACTTAACAATTGTATTTAAAACACGACGTCACTGTCACTCTTGGCTGGTAGGACAGTAGCTAGAACGGTAGTTAGTTTGTAAAAATGCTTGACCAAAACGTTATTTTCCTTGTTTCCTATCACATATTCGCTGTGGGTACATAAAAGATCTGGGCCCACATGGGCGGATCCTGAGAGGGACGGCACGGAGAATCACAAGTTGCTATATACTGGTACAGAACCCTGGATGGAGGTCCGTATAGCCCTCTGTGAAATACGTCGATGACTAAAAACGTTTTCAGGACCCCCTCTGGTCCGCGCATGATCCAGGCCTCTACATAAGAGTGCACAATCAAAAATATGGACAGGAGACTTATGTACTTATGTTGAGGCCACTTATGAACTAGCTGAGATGTCAATCATTGATGTCAGCAGTCACAAAGATATAAGACAAGCAAACAAAACTGTATCTGAAACAGATGTTAAATGTGTATGGTTTTCATTTGAGAACTTTGGGAACCCTTTCAGCGTTGACAACGAAGATGCATTGCACTGCATCTCATCTGGCTCCCCACTTGCAAAAGATTCTGAACAAAATGTACTTGAGGCAAACACAATTTGCCAACAAGCATATGCAAAATTTGTAAGGAGCTACCTGTAGAGAAAATGGTCAGTTTCTATACACCACTGCCTAAACAAAAGCTGAAAACTTTTGATGATAAAAGGAAACGGAGGAAGTTGACAACTACACAGAAGAAAATAGTGGAGATCAAAGTGGAGAGCAATCTCTTTGGACAGCCTGTAATGCTATCAGAACAACATAATATTAGTTTAGACAAAACCCTCAGTTATCCACTTGGACCAGTTCCGTGGGCCCTTGCCACTGCAGATTAATGTCCAGTGAACCAGATAAATCCAAAATGAAGCACCTCTAAGAAGCCAACATCGACCATCCAGCTTATAGTAAAGTAATCTACATATTTGATGGAAAGGCTATGCTTCAAACGATGACTGGGTTGCCAGGAACATTTCAAGGACTAGCACAAAAGGTATTTGAAGGCCTTCCAAAATGCGAACAAGTTGATTTTGTAATGGAACACAAAGAGGAACCTATGACACATTCCTGATAAAAGGAAGTAAAACAAGATTACAAATAGATTGGAAAGGATTTATGCGCAACAGTGAAACCAAAACACAGTTGACTAAATTGATCTTTACAGGATGGTCTAAGGACAAATATGCACAAAATCTATATGGTCGAAAAATGTTTTGTATTTGGAGAAAAGTGTACATGTTTATTCAGTATAGATGGCATGAAGACAGAAGCATTCCCAGGCAATGAGCTTTATTCGTCGCAAGAAGAAGCTGATACCAGAATAATGCCATATTTAAAACACGCCTCTGAGGAAAGCAATGAGAAAACAATTATTGTGCGTTCGCCAGACACAGATGTTTTGATTCTGTTGTTGACGCAAGTCCAGAAATTAAACGTCAAGGGAAAATCAGTCATGTTAGATACAGGAGTTGGAAACAAGCGACGCTTTATTAGGGTCCATGATAACATACAAAGTAGGGAAGCTGAACAAACTTAGGCACTTTTGGGCCTGCATGCACATATAAGGGATAGTACGCATTTAAAACATCTTGACAGTGAGATCAAAAACACAGCCAAGGTGATCATGCAGTTCAAATTGTGGGTGGATGATTGCATTGGTCAAGCTTATTGGATCAAAATTTGAATATAATTCGATGGAATGCAATGGCCAAGCGGATATGTTCAAAGTTTGGATATATAATACGCTGGAATGCATTAAACAAGGTGATTAGATCAAATTTTGGAGCCGCGCCACGTAGCACAGTCTTGACGTGTCTGGCTACAAATGCATGTCTCACTGCAGATCCAGGGGTCGCGAATTTGATCCCATCCCAGTCCTAATACTTTCCTGGAGATTGATCATGAAAAAATTCTACGGTCATTCTCCTCCCTTCCGCTTAATCATTCAAGATGGTTCTGTTACTGTTGAGTCATTATCTTTGCTTTATCTCCTTGTTATATCTTATTTATATATGTTCCAGGAGATGATGCATTGATAAGTTAGGGGTCTTTCATGCAAACCCAATATCTAGGAGGGATGATCAGAAAGTTCGCGGAAAATAGTTGCCATTACTACATCGTTTGATCAATACAGCTGGAATTACAGCACATAATACTGCAACGAATATGCAGTTGATCAGTTACAACATGCTTGATATAAGTCATCTATGTGCGTTACAGTGGTCGTCAAGGCAACGCTATCATAAGACTATTAAAACGCATCAATATGGAACCTCATTCGCAACGATAGCAAAGCCTTATCGATACAATGAGTGTAGCACACGGCGCCCTCTTTGTGTTGGTAATGCCCTCTGCTTGGATTTGGCTCAGCCTCCATCAAAACATCAACTATAAAGCCAAATTCTAACAGTAAGAAATTACTTCTCCATGATTGTCATTTACTAAGTATACGATAATTTGCACTTTGAAATACTCCTTTATGCCTTTTATATGAGCGAAAATATGAACGTACAATATTCATGAAACGTGACAGATATATCGTGTAATATGTATATATGATTGTCTAGAAACTGTATGGTTTATGTCAAATAAACAATCTGTTCTGTTCTGCTATATCGCGCAAACAGGCCCATTTTACGTTGCATTTTGACGTTTTACTACAAAACCAATTAAACTTCAACGTTTTGTAAAATTTTGTTATGCTGTGATAGCCCATATTGCATTCCATGCATATTTAACGACATATTTACTCATCTTCTGTATAAACTTTCAAAGAGTTATATCTAATGGATGGTGTTCTAAATCGAAATGAATAACAGTACTGTCAAAAAAGCAAAGCATTCAAATTCTATGAACCCATTGCCTGTTTTGGCACGTCAATTCTTTGAAATAAACTATTTACATACTTCCAAAAACACCCTTTTTCAGGACAGTAGATCTAATATTGATAGTTAAGTCCTATATCATAATTGTTGTGATGAACACTGACAGGAAAATAAACTTTTTATTTAAAAGTTACAAAAACTCGAAAAAATGACGTATTTTAGGTCCTCCCTTCGGACGGAAACCTATTAATTTGAGAATACATAGCGCAGCTGAATAACATAAATACCTTATATTATGTTCAAAGAATGAAGGTAACATTACTTTCCGTTAAAAATACAAATCAGGAGTACAGATGGGCCGGTTCCAGCAAAGTGACGTCACAGCGGCGCCTCGTGCTCATACGTCTGACGTCACTTAATAGCACTTTTCCGCAAACTTTCTGATCACCCCTCGTATGTGTCTTGATCCACATCTGAATTAAGGGTGAGGTTGGCGCGCCGTGAAACCGGTTTTAAGCCTTCCAGTAATATATTTTACTAATACTTCTTTTGTGGATCTTTTATGTTTTTTCTGTCTTGAGTTTGCTATGCCATTGTTTGCGTTGTTTATATGTGCCTTGTGGTCATCTGCTGAGAAAAGGCTGACCTCTTGGCTCTCGTTTGTGGTGTCTTACTGTGAGTTTGTCGCTTTCCCATTGGTATTCTGGGTCAGGTGTGGTACTTGATTGTATCGATTCCTGATCTTTGCACCCTTACTTACTTTGATGTCAGTTACAAACGAAAGTATGTGCATGAATTCCTTGTTAACCGCTTGTTCAAGCCTGCCCAGGAAAAAGTGTGTTTAGGTGAACTGACCGTCTCGCCATGACCATGGCTGTTGACTTGTGACGTAAAGAAGAAAACAAACAAATGAAATTTTGGAAATGATGCGTTGGAATGCACTGACCGAGCTGATTTGTTCACATTTCGGATGGAATACCAATCAGATTGATAAATTATGTAGTTACAAGGTCAAGTTATTCATTTGAAAGCAGTTATAAAAACGTCATTTGATCCTGCTCCATGAAAATACTATTATATGCTTCCCAACTCCCTTATTTTCCACTCTTTTGCCAATATAATTTAGTTGTCAGTTTTCCCAAAATTTTACTGTCAGCTCACCGGCTCCCCAGTTCTTACACCACTCCTTGTAGGTGGCAATCACGCACTATCTAAATTGCGTCTTTTGCGGTGCCAAAACAACACTCGTTTTCGCACGCAAATATTACGTTATCAAACAGGCCGACAAGGTGTCTCCTTGCGTCTAAAGAGCCCCTGCCGGGCTAGGGCACCTCTCGCTACGCTGTCTGCACTAATTCTCCTGCCACCCAACATCTGCGGCCTTCTCTCACCAACATGTGTATTTTGGCGATCAAAACACTGTTTTTTTTTATTGTCAAAAAAGAAATACAGTTTTGCTTATAATCGCCACCATCCTGTTTAATTAGTGCAATGAGCACGTATACTGTAAAAATGTGTAAGATAACACCAAAAGAGGTTATTACATTTACACTCCTACTAGAACAAATTTTGGCAACCCATAAATGCTGCATGCTGTTTAAGTTATTATCTGGATCAGTCATAGCCTTTGAAAAAGTTGTTGGTTACGCCAAAATCAGTGGCGGTACAGATTTGGTGAAAGGTTGCAGTTTATACATTCACTATGGCTATAATCGCTATGTGCATCAAGCAGTTGCCACCAGTGATGAAATATTAATCTTAATTATAATTCAGTCTGTCGCAAGTTGACAAAGAAATTGATTATTTTTGCATTCACTTACAACAAAATATCACGTTTCACAATATACCGGGCCATAAATATACTGACTGAGAGACTTTAGAAACACACCACTTATATTTGATCAAAATTTCTTACTTCTATAATTAATTCAAACCAACACTTTTTGGTTAATGTTGCTTGGTCGTTTTGGGGTATGTTGATCAAAAATTTTGATAGCATCAGATATCTAATGGGCGCACGCACTTTAATCCATTACCTCTATTTCAAGCCTCATTGCGGGTGTATTAAAAGGTCATAATTCGCTCACCTGATATAAGGTTTATCAAGGTCAAGGCCTGTTTGTTTGATTCTTTACGTCTCACTAACAATCTTTCAGTTAAACAGGGACGGGTCTTCCTGGGTTGAACCAGTACTAGTTTAGGATAAATGTGTCTTGCTCAAAGACCACAACGCAGTGACGCCGGTGAGGCGGCCCCTCGGTCACTAGTCAAGCACTCTACCACTGCACTCCCTTCAAAGCTTGTAAGGGCCACATCCTCAATGTAACATACCAAGACCTAGTTGCTTTGACCCTGTTGTGTAGAATTCACTTTTCCAAAAACCACGACTACTCTTTGTTTACTAGTGTCATCTGCTGATAACCTTAGCTTGGACCCAGAAAGGCCCAACATTTGCAGTATCTAGATTCAAATATTTTGACACTCTGATGGTATATCTGAAAAAAACCGCCTTTCCACGCGGGTTTCCATCTATAGGACTTGTCTTAGGATCGTACAGTGGCTAAACTATTGGTTTTCCCCGACGAAGTTGGAGGGATATAATTTTGGCGTCGTCCGTCTGTCCGTCCACACTTTTTGTTTCTCCGGAACCATATCTCAGTACCTATTGGTCTGATTTGATTGATTTTTGGTATAAATGATAAGCACCATTAACTCTCGATATAAGTTTGGTCAAAATCCACCCCTTTACACTGGAGTTATTATTGCCCTTGTTTTAGTATAGGCAATTATACGGCAAAACCTATATTCGCTTTTTTGTATGATGATCTTCACATTTCATCAAGGCTATTATATTTAACAACTTCTCACTATAGACCATAATTGCCAAGTGCCTGTAGATAAGCATGGCCGTGTCAAAGTTTTTACCTCACCCCTAAGTCAAATTTCGCTATAACCTCGGACCCAGTATAAACGGACTGATCACTGACGGAAATACAAAGTTATGCTGTCAAGGCTTTATTTTAGTGTCATTTCAAAGTACTAGAGCCAATAAAATTGATTCTTAACATACACGAGATTATAAGAGGTTACACCCGGTATGTGAAGCTAAAATATTACGAGCTACAGTAAAAAAAAAAATGGGGGTTTTCTCATCTTTTTATGTTGATTTCTGACGATTGTTGACTAAAAGTGCTGAAAATAGCTAAACGGGTACCTAGCTTTCTTGCTGATGTTCATTCAGACGGATAATTTTTCAATAAATATATCAATACAGTCTGAAAGATAGTATATCGAACCATTGCTTTTTGAAGTAAACTCGAAGATATGCAGAGAAATAACGGAGATATGATTATTTAATCTTCAATATTCGTCAGTTTTGAAAGCTCACCACCGTTTAGCCACGACAACGTATTTCTAATATATACATTTCCCTGTATGTAAGTGACCAGTCCGTGTTTATTGGGTCCGAGCTATAACTGAGGCAATTGCTAATATTTATGCTGAAATTTTGCATACAGGCAGAGCAGCAATAGATATGAAACAAATCAAACAGGATTTCGGTTTGAAGGCCTGGGTCCACAAAAAGTAAGTGAGTATGATCAGGAAATACCACAATCACAAACCGCAGACAACCCTGTGGCACCGCGAGGAAGAGCCGCTCAACTTTCACAAGACACCAGGAAGACAAATTAAGCAAAGCAACCAGCTCTCTCTTCCCCATCAAGATGATTGCAATACTAGAATGGACATAAAGTAACATACAACAAAATATAGAACAATTACAGACTCCCACAATGGGAGTAACAATAAACAAAAAGTCAACAACAACAGAACCACCGCCTTAGAACGGACAGATTCTGCTGTTGTTGAAGTACAAGAAATGTTCAGCTCGCATGGAGGCCATCTAACTAATGCAATGTATCATCATGGAGAAACACTCTAATCAAATTAACACACCATGATGAAACAAAATAAAAGCACCGCAAGCACTGCATAATACCCCGCCACTGCTGGGGGCACCAAAAGTTATTTTGTGAGATATATAATGCCTAAATAGCAACAGAACTGAGATAGACAGTGATATGACGTCCTTAGTCACAATATGTAACCTTTGATGGCCAACATATCTGTGAAGTTTCATTCAGATATTTCATATAGTAAAGGAACTACAGATCAAAAACATTTTCCAGATTAATCAAGGGCGGATTACTCATGAACTGGAAAGGTAAGAGTGACGGTCCTTCGTTGTAATATGTAACCTTTGCTGTTCAACATATCTGTGAAGTTTCATTCAGATATCATAAACAGTAAAAGAATAACAGGTCAGAAACCATTTTTTAAAGGGAGAAAGGGCAGTTACTCCATCGAAAATGGTCGGATTTTGCCCATTAACAATCCCATACCACTATCCCCAATAACAATATGTATGCAAAATTTGAAAAAATTCTGTGCATAAATACTCAAGTTATCGATCGGAAACAGTGAGCACGGACGGATGAAATGAACTACAGGTCAAAAACCAATTCTCAGATCAATCAAGGGTGGATAACTCACAATCTGGAAAGGTAAGAGTGACGATCCTTACCCACAATATGTAACCTTTGATGGTCAACATATCTGTGAAGTTTCATTCAGATATTCCATATAGTAAATGAACTACAGGTCAAAAACCATTTTTCAGATCAATCAAGGGCGGATAACTCATGAACTTGAAAGGTAAGGGTGACGGTCCTTACTAAAAATATGTAACCTTTGATGTTCAACATATCTGTGAAGTTTCATTCAGATATTCCATATAGTAAAATAAACTACAGGCCAAAAACCAATTCTCAGATCAATCAAGGGTGGATAACTCACAATCTGGAAAGGTAAGAGTGACGATCCTTAGTCACAATATGTAACCTTTGATGATCAACATATCTGTGAAGTTTCATTCAGATATTCCATATAGTAAATGAACTACAGGTCAAAAACCATTTTTCAGATAAATCAAGGGCAGATAATTCATGAACTGGAAAGGTAAGAGTGATGGTTTATTGTCACAGTATGTAACCTTTGATGTGAAACATATCTGTAAAGTTTCATTTAAATGTTCCACATAGTAAAGGAACTACGGGTAAAAACATTTTTAATTCAATCAAGGGCAGATAACTCACAAACGGGAAAGGTAAGAGTGACGGTTTTTAGTCACAATATGTTACCTTTGATGTGAAACATATCTGTGAAGTTATATTCAGATATTCCATATAGTAAAGGAACAATAGGTCAAAAACCTTTTTTCAGACCTATCAAGGGCGGATAACTCACAAACTGGGAAGGTCAGAGTGACGGTCCTTAGTCACAATTTGTAACCTTTGATGTGCAACATATCTGTGAAGTTTCATTCAGATATCATGAACAGTAAAGGAATAACAGGCCAGAAACCATTTTTCCAATACGAAAAAGGGCAGTAACTCCGTTAAAAATGGACGGATTTTGCCCATTAACAATCCCATACCACTCATCGCCGATAACAATATGTATGCAAAATTTGAAAAAATTCTGTGAATAAATACTCAAGTTATCGATCGGAAATGGTGAGCATGGACGGACGGACAGACACCGAAAGGTATAACATAATACCCCGACACTAAAGTGTGGCGGGGTATAAAAAGGGATCATGACTTACAGATAGTCAGAGCTAAAGAAAACCTCAAGTTGAGCCACGGTTGGGTGGACTTTTTGGGGGGTTGGGTCGAGACCAAAATTAAACTTTTCAGAAGATGGTCATGTTGCATATGAAATTAAAGCTGACGACGCTGGCAGCACAGCAACATGGTAGCAATTCTTTTACCCACAGACACAACCTCGACCAAGGGGTGGGGTATAAAAGTCAAACTTTATCTTTTTTCTGAAAGTAGTCATGTTGCATATCAAATTAAACGGAATTTAGCACACAGCACCATGAAAGCAAAAACGCTGTCATAACACACACCAACGACCCCTGGGTGGGGTCGAAAGGTCATATTTCTCTTCTAAACTGTGGCCATGTTGCATATCAAATTAAAGTGGAAGTGTAGAACTACATGCAAGGTAGCACTTTGAATTTACACACAGCCTTGACCTCTGGTTTCCTTTAGTTCTGCTGTCAATCTATTGACCTTTTCCCCTAGTTTCATCACAGTAAAAAAGTAAGCGATAATGATCAGGAAATACCACAATCACATACTGCAGACCAACCCACGGCACCGTGAGGAAAAGCCACATAACATTTATAGTAACAATACATATGCAAGACAACAATAGCAAAGCAACCAGCTTTCTCTTCAAGATGATTGCAAAACTAAAATGCATAACAAAACAAAGACAAACAATTTATTTTTGTTTGAGCCCCCGTTCCCTTCACACTTAAGTCCATCCAAACCTTGTTCGCAAATCTATATCTTCACATGTGGGATAATGCAGTGCACAGGAACTACCAGCATATCTTGAACTTCAGTATATTTTGAGTTATTCCCCTTTCACTGAAATATTCCATGCTTGTTTGCAATCCGCAATTTGCTGTAAAAGTAATGCAGTTGCTGCCATGTAACTTGCCATACATACAGAGCAACGTTGGGGCAAATTACAGTGCACAAGAGCCATACCACTATCATAATTATATTTTGAGTTATTGAGTTACTCAATTCACTAAAATATAATTACTGATTTGAATCTTGTTCATCATTTTTCAAAAGGTATTACAGCTACTGATGTGAAACCTGACATGCAGGTAGAACAGCTTGGGAAGAAGTGCAGAACACAAGAGCCATAGCTCTAAACTCAACCGTTTTTAGCTCACCTGAGTGACTCCGTCGTCAGTCTGTCCATCCGTCCACATTTTTAAACATCTTCTCTGAAACCACTGTTCCAATTGAACTCAAATTTTTATATGGAGACTCCTAAGGATAGGGGGAACAAGTTTGCTCAAATGGTCCTTGTCATGTGGCCAAGATGATTTTGGCCGCCACGCCACGCCCATATATGGTAAAACCCTTTAAAAATCTTCTTCTCCAGAACCAGAAGGTCGATGACCTAGGGACTTGGTATGTAGGTCAAATTTGCTTTCTAATGCATTTAAATGGGACTTTTTTTTGAAAAGACGATTTTTTGAAAACTGTTGAACCCAAAGCCATTATAAATATTAGATATGTTCAATCTAATGAGACAATGACAATAAATAAGTTCCAAAGGTGAAGGTTGACCTGTCAGCCAAGGTCTCTCATATTGGAGTCCCACCAATATAGTAAAACATAGTTTACTCAGAAACCGTCGGGCCAATCAAACTCAAATTTCATATGAAGACTCTTTATGATAAGAATCAAACTCAAATTTCATATTAAGACTCCTTATGATAAGTTAGCTAAAAGTTTTACAAATTGTTTTGGTCACATGACCAAGATGGACGACATACGTATATATGGTAAAAAATCCTATAAACATCTTCCCCAGAACCAGAAGGCTGATGACCTTGGGACTTGTTATGTAACATTTGGGATGTAGAGCCAACCAAGTTTGTTTATATGATGATCCTAGGTTTTCCTTGACCTACTTAACATCAGGGTCAAATTTGCTTCCTAATGCATTTAAATTTGAAACATTTTGAAAAGTTGATTTTTTGAATACTGTTGAAGCCTAAGTCATTATTCTCACTTGACATGTTAAACCTGATGAGAAAATGGCTATAAGTTAGTTCCAGAGGTCAAAGTTGACCTTCGACCTTTCAGCCAAAGTCGTTTTTAGTAGGCCCATCAATATATTAAAACATATTTTTCTTAGAATCCAATAGGCCAATTGATTTCAAATGCAGACTCCTTCAGATGAGGGGAGTAAATTTATAATGAAAGTTAATGTTCACATGTCTAAGATGGCCGCCATGCCAATATAAGGTAAAAACCCTTTAAATATCTTCTTACCTGGATCTAAAAGGTCAATGACGTTGGAACTTGGGATGTAGCATTAAGGATGTGTGCCCTAGCATGTATACACAAATGATGAATCTGTGTTGACTTTTGACCTTTTTACAGCATTAACATTTGATTCCTAATGCATTTATATTGGAAAAATCTTGAAATGTTCATCTTTCTATAACTGTTTAAGCGGAAATCATAAATATATTTAGGTCATTTGACCAAAATGGCAACCATGCCCCTATATAGTAAAACAAAATATGTTTGAATAATACGCCTAAGTTGACCTTGACTATTTTAACATTATTAAGGAGATCAGGTGAGCGCTTCATGTCCTCTAGCTTTTTGTAATTGCTCTTTTGG
This sequence comes from Loripinus fragilis, assembly GCA_964019695.1. Lineage (NCBI taxonomy): Eukaryota > Metazoa > Mollusca > Bivalvia > Lucinida > Lucinidae > Loripinus > Loripinus fragilis. Next base: position 47,366,858 of record OZ026515.1, read on the forward strand.
CGTATATCTGTCTTCTGAATATATTTGGCAGGGGATAACAATTTGCTGGTTGTTAACCCCTGTAAGATAGCAGGCTTCACCTCAGATGATTCATAATATTTGTGAATTCATCTGTGGGGATTTGCAATATTTGTGAATTCTTGGTTTCGTTAAGTTGCAGAGTTCAAAGCAGGTGTACTGTAGACACCTGTGGTTGACATGTTTATGTTTTGTTGGGCAATTATGACACCAGTTTGTTATTATTTCCTAAAGGTCATTTTGATTAGCATGCCCGTACTGATGGGATGCTTTGACAAGTCATGTTGATAAATGTTACTTTGCTAAGTAATATTGCATCTACCAAATAAATAGATCATGTCAAGTTTGACATTGATTGACAGGATGTCACAATACATCCAGTCATATGAATTTTCTGATGTTGCAAAAAGGTATGGCTATGAGTCAATTTGGTATCTTCCTATTGATGTAAATGGAAGCTTACATATGTAGAGGGTGCTTTACTGATAACCTTGAGTATGATTGATTAATGATGATGCCATTAAGTGGCGCTGTTGTCAGCCACTACCATATGACTTTGCAGTATATAAGTTGAAGCCAAGTGTGAGAGCGTTAGATTAGGATATTTGGGTTTATGATTAGTTTCTAGATGTTATTTATAGTTGGCAATCCGAATCGAAAAAAGATGCATATTTTTGGTTTTGTTGGCATTTTTGAGTACATTTGTTAGACCACTTTTAACATAATATTTAGTATGTATACAAAGCCTTAGGGGTGGATGCCAAATCTGAATTTGCATATGAAGGCCAGAAATTAGGTCAAAGGTCATTGAGTGCAAAAATGAGAAAATATGTACTACTGTAAAACAACTTTATCTTTTTATATGTAAACATATTTCATTTCAAGCCAAATTTTGTATGCTTATAGTTATAAGTTTGAAAAACATTGAGAATTTTTTTTTATAACTAAATGTTCATATGTTGGCTTTAAAATAGGGTCAAAGGTCATCAAGTGCAATAATCGGAGCATTTTTACAAACTGTGTTTCTTTTTTTCTCTGGTCCAACAACAAGGTGTTTTTAAACTCTAAAAAGAGTAGAAGTCTTTCAAAAGGCTTAAATTAACATGTTTACTATAAAAGGAACCCCTTTGGAAGCATCCTTTTATGGATTTTACAAAGACAAACATTGTAAGTTTTGTGCAATTATTACGGAAATTTTTTCTCATTTCGGCTAAACTGAGATATGTGGGCTACTTTGAGAGTTTGCTGCACCTCTCAGAAAGTAAAACTATTTTTAGTTTGGGACATGTCTTGGGGCCTTAGAAACCCATAATTTAAGAACTTTCCTGTGGCCATTTTTCTATAAATCACCTGTAATCAACGTTACCCTACTGACATTGAAAATAGCAGTACACACAATACAAGGCTAATGTTGATTTATTCTAATAGTATTATTGAAACAGTTTAAGCATTAAATGTTTAAACTAACATAAAAATCAATTGCATACATCTGTGATATGTATTTCTGCTCGTCAGAGATACTTATGTTACATTTTATACTAAATTGCAGATAATGACAATACAAATTACATGTATTAGAATAAACCATGATACCTGACCTGAAATATACATGATGTTGATCTATATTCTAATTGAAAATGTTCATTTCATATACTTGAAGATGTTTATAACTTTTAACTTGCAATGAAGTGAAATCAAGTAAATATTTAAATATTCTAATTAGTATGTGATTTGTACCGGCTCCAGCATGCAATGCATAGCTGCTTACAGATTCATTTTTCTATTTACATTGCATTGGAATTGGCAAAATATTTTTCATAATGAAATCAAAATATAACTATATTAACAATAATTGATCTAAAATTGCTGCACGTATATTAATGATGTAACGTAGGTAACAAAAGCTGCCTTACATAAATGGATAAAGGTAGTAAATTGTTGTTAGGCTTATATAAAATTTGGGTCTGCTCTCCCCAGTTCGCTTACATATACTACAAACACATTTTTTCTAAATAAGACTAAATAATCCACATCTGAATTAAGGGTGAGGTTGGCGCCGTTAAACCGGTTTAAGCCCTCCAGTAAAATATTTTACTGACCGTTCCAAGGCGGTACTTCTTTTGTGGATCTTTTATGTTTTTGTTCTCTCTTGTGTTTGCTATGTTTTGTGCGCGTCTGTTTATATGTGCTTCGTGGTCACCTGCTGGGAAAGGGCTGACCTCTTGGCTCTTGTTTGTGGTGTCTTCTGTGAGTTTGTCACTTTCCCATTGGTATCCTGGGTCAGGTGTGGTACTTGATTGTATCGATTCCTGATCTTTGCAACCTTACTTACTTTAATCTAAAAGAGTGCCATGGGTTGGTCTGCAACATGTGAATGTGGCATTTCCTAGTCTTACTCAATTACCTTTTGCAATTTGCTTGGCTCTTTTACATTTGTATTGCATTTTTCAGATTTCTACCAATGGTACATAACGATAAACATGCAATCTACATCATGATTTAAATATTGACTCAATATCAATAATTTACTTAAAATAGCATAGCTCTATTTCATACAACTAGTAGCAAGGCAGGAATTAAGGCAGGGGTAGTGCTGAGTGTCTTCTAGAGCAGGTATAGGCTTTTGAAGATTGCAAATATAACATAAACCAAAGCTTTCGTAGTACAGAACCAGTATGGCTTACGTCCAAATATAGGGTGTTACATAGATCTAGTAATTAAAGATTTTCCTTGTATGCTGAATTCTTTTAATTTTCACTTTTCACTGTTGACAATTACATTATAAAATTAATTTATCATCTGTCCACATTAAAATCTTCTATGTTATGTTGAACTAGATTTCATATCTTATTGTAATGATAATTATCTTATATTCTGCAGCAATTCCAATAGAAACTATTCTGTTTGTTAATTATCTTAGACTAATATAACATCTACCAAAGCTTTCGTAGTACAGAACCAGCATGGTTTATGTCCAAATATAGGGTGCTACATAGATCTCGTATTAAAGATTTTCCTTGTATGCTGAATTCTTTTAATTTTCACTTTTCACTGTTGACAATTACAATATAAAATTAATTTATCATCTATCCCCATTAAAATCTTCTATGTTTTGTTGAACTAGATTTCATATCTCATTGTAATGATGATTATCTTATTATATTCTGCAGCAATTCCGATAGAAACTATTCTAATTGTTAATTATCTTAGACTAAGGTTGGTTGAGGTCAAGTTACCTCAGCCATATAGCAAACTTGTAAAACAGCTGAACATATTTCATGGTAACATAAACAACAAATCATTCGAACGTTAGTGATACTTTATTTTAAAGATCAGTTGACTGTTGTTTTTTTCTGAAGCATAAAACAAAAATATGACTCCCAAAATTCACTAGTATGGTTTGCATCTCTGAAACTGACAGATTAAACTGAATGTTGAAAAAGTAGTGTCACACGCAGCTGATTTCTTTGCTTTTCTTATTTACAAGATGGTTTGTTTTTAGTTTTGTTCATGCACTATTTGATTTTGTTGAGCTGTTTGTAACCCTAGTACATGTTTTATATATGTCCTATCAAAATGAGTTATGGTCTGTTTGTTGGTTTTAAAAGGTTTACTAAATTAGGCTTATTGTGATTGTCTTTAATATATGCAAAACCATCGAAAATGTGAACAACATTGCTGACAAGAGCTTGCAGAAAGCATTTTAAGCATGAACTTTCTCACTCTTGTACCTATATCCTTGTAGTTATTTGTGAAGACTAACACTGTTTGAGGACTGTCTTGTATATAGTGAAAGGAAAGTAGTTCAGTTTTATTCCAAGAGTAATGCCATATTAAAACTACACATTTAGAGTATGTTACCAGTTACAAGTGCTATCCAATCTGATATACTGCACTTGTATCTATGAGCAGTAGATGTATACATTAATGTAAGTCCCCTATCCTATATGCAATCAATCCCTGTCTTTGCAAATTGCCATGGTTAACAGATAAATTCTACACTAGAACAGGCGAGTTAACAACCTTAGGATCTTATATACATCAAGCAAATCAGAGATGTTAAGCCAATTGATTATGCTGGTAAATGTACATATTAGATAACCATTTCAGGACAAATTTACTCTAAATACTAAGAACTGATCCCAAACTGTTGGAAAACTATGAACACAATAAAATCATCAGGTGGTCCAATATAGCGAACGCCTGTGTTCCCAAGAAGTCACCAGACATCTGTTTTGGGGAAATTTAATTTGGAATAAAACTTGCATTGGCATTTTACAGTTAAGAAGAATAACATAAAGAAACACATGCTAAAAACATCATAGCATTTGATCTCCATCATCATTGCAAAAAAACAATAAGCCAAATATGTTTAATACTGATACTTAGAATTGAATTTATCAACACTGAAACAATTACAATATATAAAATGTTGCGCTTTGAAAGACATAGATATATATTTTATGGTATCTTAAAATTAGAGGTAACCTTTAATATCATTTCTATACTGCTTCTATATATGGATGAATACGTTTTCACAAGCAGCCTGATTTCAAAGAAATGCTGCTTTTGAATCAACATCATTTCATTAATATGTGCAAATGAAAGGACACCCCTAAAATTAAATGTTAAAAGTTATATGGAGGATTACCCTTAATGTCAGGGCTATTTCCATGATATACCCCACAAAAAGTTAACAATGTTTTCACTGGATCGTCATTATTAGAAATGTACCTGTATATTAGCTTAATGTTATGTATGTTACCATCTGTAACAGGCCGACGTGAAGACCAATGTGAGGATATATTCTTTCCAGTTTATGGTATTTACCATATTCTATCATAGTTTCAACATGCCTGATGTTTTATGAAAGGAGGCTTGGTCTTTGTGTTTTAATAAAGCTATGCTTAGTATATGCAATTAGCAGGTAGTGGCCTTGTAAAAAGTGTTTTACAATTACTCATAGATGGGAACAAACACAACAAATGTGTGAAATGAGAAAAGAAATATATTTTAGTCCTATAAGCATGAGATCATGGCCAAGTCCTTCATGAAAGCTGTAGCTAGGAACATATACCTTTGAGAAATGACTCAATTTCAGATGGTAAAATGTAACGTAAGTAACAACTTAAACACATCTTATGTTTAAAAGGATAGATAATCGCATAAAATGACGTATTCATACAAAGCATTAAGCAAAGTAAATTATTTCTTTAAAATGAAATGGTTATTCTTAGTTGTATTACATTTTAATTGATTTTATACAGTAACGTACTTTACATGCCTATTATGAATATTAGACTGCGGGAAACTTAGTAAATCATTGCTTTCCAAACATGATAGACACACACCTAGCAGGATAGCAATAAAAAATTATTCCATTAGGGTAGGAGGGAACTTAAAATTTGAGGTTTGCCCCTATATACATAAAACATTGCTACAATTTTCACCGATTTTGCACTTAAATGACCTTTGATCCAAACACACATCATGCCTTGGTGATGCTGTTTGTTTATATAGCATGGCTGTATTATCCAAAAGAGATTTTGCCTTACTTTTAATCATAATTTTGGATAGCTAATTGATAAAAACGCTAAAATCTGACGTATATACAAGAATTTGCACTCAGTTGACCTTTGACCTAATTCTGGGACATTTCCATACTTGGCATCCACCCCTATCCTTCTTAAAACACATCAAGATACACTTTAAGCATGGATGCCAAAATGTACTCAAAAATGCCAACAGAATTTTTTTTTCAGACTCTGGATGGCCAACTATTAGTTTGATTTATGAAGATTTAATGAATTATAAAATTGTGAAATTATTGCAGAAATTACAACTTAGAAATTCTCAAGAGAACCGAAAGACACAATGAGAACTTACAAGAAGAATCAACTGTTACATCTGAGACGTTTTCGCTGCTACTAGAAAAGGATATTGAACTTGTTTTCATGAACAAAGTGTAGAACTGAGAAGAACTGAGTAGTTTTGGGTAACTGCGTGTTTGGTGCGAAGTGCTTCAATTAAAGGGGCACAGAATTCTTCTGTGAATGCTGTCACATGTGGATGCTCTGATGTGAATAATTATATAAATGTTTTGTTGATATTGCATGCTTATTGGATATGTTCATTTATATGAGTATTTGCTTCACGCATCTATTTATGAATGTGTTGATTGGAGTTGACAGTATGTGGGTGAGAAATTCTTTATGTATATTCGTATGTATGTGTGTGCTAGATGAGCTTGGGGAATTTCTCTTCAGATCAAGTTAAATTCGTTAAGAAAAAGGCGTATGTAAGATAGCAGGCTTCATCTCAGAGGATTCACAATATTTGTTAATTCACCTGTTGGGATTCACAATATTTGTGAATGCTTATTCTGGTTAACGAAGCTAACTTGTTGGTCAAAAAAACAAGAATTCACGATTGATGGTAATTTTAACTGCAGGAGCAAAAGTGTAATTTACGTTATAAGCTGGCGTTCATGCGGTCTTCCATACGTAGGACAAACAGGGAGCACTATAAACGAACGACTTAGAGGTCACCTTTTCCACATAAGGTCCAATAACCAATACAAACCAGTATCCCGTCATTTTAACCAAGAACGCCACACCTTACATGACGTTAACATCACAGCCGTCACCCAGACAACCAACGACGCCAACGTCAGATTAAGAACTGAAGAAGCCTGGATAGCAAAACTACAGACGAGAGAGCCGAAAGGTTTAAATATAAAACAATGAATGCCAATACATTTCCATGCCTTGCACAAAAGGTTTAAAATCTGAGGTCAACAGAAACCGCCATACCACAAGACTGCTCGGAGAATACCAACTAAAATACAGATGCTACCTATGCAAGAAACTGTATGCAAGAAAGGACACACTAAAGCGTCATTCCTTGACAGTAGTGTACACGTAACACCAGAGTCAAGGTACGAGCAAGTAAGAATCAAACAACCAAAGATTGAAGCGCCCAAACAGTGGTACCCACCACCAGAGGCCATTGCAAGACCACTTTTCCGTTTGGTATATGGAAAGGACAAGCTACTGAATCCTACAACTACTAGGAAGAAGTGACCAACAGCCTCCATCAGAGAAGTCCGGGACACAGACCCGAACTTCAAACATACAGTATATCCATAGATCAAGCCCTCGCTGCTATAAATCAACCTACTAGATGCTCACCAGAAGAACTGGCAGAAGGTCTATATATCACCCCATCCAACAGTAAAACATCAATACTCTCAGACAAAACAGACTGCCTTGACGAAGTACTAGACTGGGAAAAAGAAGTAACAAACATACAGGTTTATGGACCCTTCCAGTAACTTTATTACATTTCAAACTTTCATATAAACTACCAAAAATATCTGCTGACATTAGGAGCCACAAAGCGGGACAATGCAAATCAGACTTTCGATGAACCTTGTACTTATATCAACTATAAAGTCCATAATTATAGGACCCCATTTTTCTAAAGATTCAAATACAATCTCCTCTAGCAAACAGCGATGATCCAGCTTGGGCCAGGACTAACGCATAAACCCATCTGGACCCTTGCTTTTTATAAATGTCTGAGAGAGCATGCTACTGCGTTGTGGCCTCTAATTGTTTTCTTTAAAACTTTTAAAATAAATTCACCATGATACTTAACACCATAACGCAGTTGTTCGAAATTTCGGTATTTTAACAATAACGTCACGTGACCTATTTGGTTCGCAACATATGTACTTCAGTGGTGATTTTATTTACATATTCATCCTGATGAAGGGTAAGACAACCCCAAGCGGGTAGATCAAAAATTAAAGTTTCTAAAAAACGTTTCTGGTCGTTTGTTCCGTCCTTCATCCCCTTACCAGTGATTAATCTGGTTTAGTTGGATGTTCAACGGTGTTCACACTTGCCATTGATATGTTTAAGTTTTGTTGGTATGTTATGACACCAGATTGATACTATTTCTTAAAGGTCATGTTGATAACCCTGTCATTTCTGATGAAATGTCTTAGCATCTTTGAAAGGTCATGTTAATAAATGCAACTTGGTTAGTAATATTGCATCAACCAAATAAATACATAATGTCAAATATGTTCTTAAAAGGATATCCTTTGGAAGCAAAGAATGCACCATAGAACTGAAACTACAGTGTGCATATTTTCTGGGCCAGACTAGCTAGTTTCTGCCAAGTTTGACATTGATTGGCAGGATTTCACAATACATACAGTCATATATGACCTTTGGAGAGCTGCGCAAATGGTATGACTATGAATCACTTTGTATCTTCCTATTGGTTAATATAAATGGAAGCTTACATATGTAGAGGGCGTTTTACTTATAACAAGTCATAAGGTGGCACTGTTGTCAGCAGTTCTGGGACTAAGGTGAATATATAAGGTGAAGCCCAGTGAGCGGAACTTTGGGTTTTATTGATTAGTTTCTAGAAGTTATTTAGTTTGATTTAAGAAGATTCAATAAATAATATTTTTATGCCCCCAAAGGAACTGTAATCGCACTCTCCGTCCGTCCGTCCCGCTTTCGTGTCCGGTCCTTATCTCCTATATTCTTTGAGGTAGGAATTCCAAATTTGGTGTGTGGATACATCTTGGGATGGCGGAGTGTCGCGTACCATTTTCAGGTCACTGTGACCTTGACCTCTGACCTAGTTTTAAGAATAATCGTGTCCGGAGCATATATCTTATATTATTTGAGGTAGGAATCTCAAATTTGGTGTGTGAATGTATCGTTGGATGACGAAGTGTCGCGTACCATAATTGAGTTACTGTGACCTTGAACTTGACCTCTGACCTAGTTTCTAGAAACTGCATTGAGTCTGGTGCATATCTCCTATATTCTTTGAGGTAGGAATTCCAAATTTGGTGTGTGGATACATCTTGGGATGGCGGAGTGTTGCCTACCATTTTCGGGTCACTGTGAACTTGACCTCTGACCTAGTTTCTAGAAACTGCATTGAGTCTGGTGCATATCTCCTATATTCTTTGAGGTAGGAATTCCAAATTTGGTGTGTGGATACATCTTGAGATGGCGGAGTGTTGCCTACCATTTTCGGGTCACTGTGACCTTGACCTCTGACCTAGTTTTTAGAATAATCATGTCAGGAGCATATCTTTTATATTATTTGAGGGAGGAATCTCAAATTTGGTTTGTGGATGCATTTTGGGATAAAGAACTGTCGTGTACCATAATTGGGTCACTATGACCTGACCTTGACCTTGTTTCTAGAAACTGCATTGAGTCTGGTGCATATCTCCTATATTCTTTGAGATAGGAATTCCAAATTTGGTGTAAAAATTCATCTTGGGATGACTGGGTGTCACAAGCCATTTTTGGGTCACTGTGACCTTGACCTCTGACCTAGTTTTAAGAATTATTGTGTCCGGAGCATATCTCTTATATTCTTTGAGTTAGGAATTCCAAATTTGGTGTTTGGATACATCTTGGGATAGCGGAGTGTCATGTACCATTTTCCGGTCACTGTGACCTTGACCAAGTTTTTAGAATAATCGTGTCAGGAGCGTATCTCTTATATTATTTGAGGTAGGAATCTCAAATTTGGTGTGTGGATGTATCTTGGGATGACAAAGTGTCGCGAACCATGATTGGGTCACTGTGACCTTGACCTCTGACCTAGTTTCTAGAAACTGATATATCTTGGGATGGCGGAGTGTCACATACCATTTTCGGGTCACTGTGACCTTGACCTCTGACCTAGTTTTAGAATAATCGTGTCCGGAGCATATCTCTTATATTATTTGAGGTAGGAACCTCAAATTTGGTGTGTGAATGCATCTTTGGATGACAAAGTGTCCCGTACCATAATTGAGTCACTGTGACCTTGAACTTGACCTCTGACCTAGTTTCTAGAAACTGCATTGAGTCTGGTGCATATCTCCTCTATTCTTTGAGGTAGGAATTCCAAATTTTGTGTGTGGATACATCTTGGGATGGCGGAGTGTCGCGTACCATTTCTAGGTCACTGTGACCTTGACCTCTGGCCTAGTTTTTAGAATAATCATGTCCGGAGCATATCTTTTATATTATTTGAGGTAGGAATCTCAAATTTGGTTTGTGGATGCATCTTGGGATGAAGAACTGTCGTGTACCATAATTGGGTCACTGACCTGACCTTGACCTCTGACCTAGTTTCTAGAAACTGCATTGAGCCTGGTGCATATCTCCCGTATTCTTTGAGATAGGATTTCCAAATTTGGTGTGTAAATGCATCTTGGGATGATGGGGTGTCACATGCCATTTTTGGGTCACTGCGACCTTGACCTCTGACCTAGTTTTAAGAATTATTGTGTCCGGAGCATTCTCTTATATTCTTTGAGGTAGGAATTCCTAATTTGGTGTGTGGATGCATCTTGGGATAGCGGAGTGTCATGTACCATTTTCTGGTCACTGTGACCTTGACCTAGTTTTTAGAATAATCATGTCAAGAGCGTATCTCATATTATTTGAGGTAGGAATCTCAAATTTGGTGTGTGGATGCATCTTGGGATGACAAAGTGTCGCGTTCCATGATTGGGTCACTGAGACCTTGACCTCTGACCTAATTTCTAAAAAACTGCATTGAGTCTGGTGCATATCTCTTATATTATTTGAGATAGGAATCTCAAATTTGGTGTGTGGATGCATCTTGAGATGACAAAGTGCCGCATGCCCTATTTGGGTCACTGTGACCTTGAACTTTACCTCTAATTATTGTGTCTGGTGCATATCTCCTGTATTCTTTGAGATAGGAATTCCAAATTTGGTGTGTAAATGCATCTTGGGATGACGAGGTGTCACCTACCATTTTTGAGTCACTGTGACCTTGACCTCTGACCTAGTTTTAAGAATTATTGTGTCCCAAGCATATATCTTAAATTCTTTGAGTTAGGAATTCCAAATTTGGTGTTTGGATGCATGTTGGGATAGTAGAGTGTCATGTACCATTTTCGGGTCACTGTGACCTTGACCTCTGACCTAGTTTTTAGAATAATCATGTCCAGAGCATATCTCATATTATTTGAGGTAGGAATCTCAAATTTGGTGTGTGGATGCATATTGAGATGACGAAGTGTCGCGTACCATAATTAAGTCACTGTGAACTTGACCTCTGACCTAGTTTCTAGAAACTGGTGCATTTCTCCTATATTCTTTGAAATAGGAATTCCAAATTTGGTATGTAAATGTATCTTGGGATGCCTGAGTGTCACAAACCATTTTGGGGTCACTGTGACCTTGACTTCTGACCTAGTTTTCAAGAATTATTGTGTCCAGAGCATATCTCCTATATTATTTGATGTAGGAATCCCAAATTTGGGGTGGTAATTCCTCCTAGGATGGCGGAGTGGTGCATACCAGTTTGAGTCACTTTGACCTTGACATTGACTTCTGACCTCATTTCTAGTTTTTACGTGCTATATTACAGCTAACTTTCCTCAAATGTGTCTTATGCTAGACCAATTCCTTTGGGGGCATTCATCACGTGTTTGTGACATTTCTTGTTTTTGGCTGAAATAATAACTTAGAAATTCTAATGGAAACTGAAGAATACAACCATGTGCGGATCCAGGATTTTTTCTCAGGGGGTCGAGGCCTGACGGCGGTCAGAAAACAGTCTGGACAACGTTTTTTTTTTTTTGTTGTTGTTTTTTAGTCCTCAACTTATTTTACAGAGGGGGTCCAATGGTTTTATTACAGAGAAAACTATACTTTTCCAAGGATCCATAGGCTGTCCAACATTTTCCAGGGGGGATCCAAATGCTTATTTCTATAGAAACTCATATAACTTGTGATTTTCCAGGGGTGGGTCCGGACCCCCTTTCCCCCCTCTGGATCCGCACATGACAACATGAACTTACAAGAAGAATCAACTACTATTAAACAAGGAGATTCTGACTGTGAGGTAAGTATATGTTTTTTGTACTAAATTTAATTTATCAGTAGATCTTACAGTTATTGTATGTTATAACGGTTTGAGGATTTACCTTACATCATTTTCTCAAGGACTTGTGGAATAGTACATTACCTATATAAGCATAGTGTCCTTTCTATGTGTCATAATAATAAATAGTGCAGATCCAGACCGGAGGAGGGTCTTCAGTGTTTGTAAACTTTTCAATTTAAAATACCACCAACAACCCTAAAAAGGGAAATGGACTTGCTCAATTAATTTTAGTAATGGTTTTGAGATGTGCTCCGTTTTTCATTTCCTCGCCCAGTTATACTATGGTTAGTCCGCCTGTACGTGGAGATAATCTACGAGCTTTAGTGTGCTTTATTTGTGAGGGTTTTTTCTTCAAAATTAACAAAAACTTTCAGAATGTTCAGATCAGGTTTGACGTTCTTGGTCAAAACTGTTTGCAAAGTTTACTAGCAGATGACACTAGCAGATTAAGCGTTAAAGAGAAGTTTAAAGGAAATAGGGCGTTTCTACACTGTTCAGTTTTTGTTACTCTTGTTTGGAGAGTCATCACTGGATTATTGATCTGCAAAAATGTTAATCTCAAGTTCAGTTGTACGATTCAGTAGAATAGGTTTCACGTAATGTAATCATACATCTGGAGCTGGAGTACAGCATTTGTTTTCCAACAATGTGGTATACTCGGACGAGGCTCTGTTGACTCTTTTAAGCTTAGAAACTCCAAATGCTGTTCTGTCAGTAGTTTAACAGTCTATGATCAGACTGCGCATATGCGCAGGCTGATCTGAGCCTTAGCTTGTCAAACATACCATTTTTTTGCAAATCTCATGCCAGGGCTCATGTCATCAATGTTGATGATAAAAAATCTTCAGGGACAGAAATACATCATTTTATAGAAAGTTTGATATGCAGCTCCTTAAAATGCAAAATGGACAATATATGAAAAAGGTTTACCCATATGGACATGGCGTCCTTTTATGAGACATAGGAACACAGTGCATATCCACATCAGACGCCGCAGAACGTGAAGTCTGATCAGTTACTACACGGGGGGATACACATTTTAAATCTTGAACAGTGCTCCCAAAATAAATTCTTCCTTTAAGAGAATACTTCATTAATAGTACGCAATTAAAGCGTTTTTAGTTTCGTTTTGATATGTGTCGATATCAGCGTTCTGGCTACGTCATTGTCAACCTTTGTGTGTCATTAGCCCCAAGACATGATTTGAATGGAAAACGAAAAAATATGTGTAAGGTGACAATAAATGATTGGCATGACTCATACTGTTAAAATCATTGAACTATTTACATATATGATTATAGTTTATAAAAATGTTAATTTCCTTTAAAACATCATAATGTTATCAATAGGTATATATTGAAATAACTGTTTCAACTTGGTAATATCTATTTCTTATCTGCGAGAAATCGTCACAATCAAAAAGGAAGTGCCGTATGGTAAAAGGTGAATTACTTTTAGTACAACCAACACATTGTGGCTGTTCTTCACCCAAGGGGTAGCAGGTTTGAATATGTGACTCTAGTATGACCTTTTTTTTACATTTGAGCAAAGACAACTTCTTAGTATCTGGTGCTTCGAACAACTGATTGGTATTCACCAATGGTTGGCTTTACCTCAAGATGCTGTTCCCTATACTGCTATTCCACAAAGTTTACCATTTAGTGAAGATATATTTAATGATAAATGGTGTAAAATTGGAAATGTGTTTGGCCTAATGTAAGTGAAACCTTTGCTTGTAGATCTACCTTTTCATTTCCAGGGATGCCAGTATGACTAGGAATCTACCAGAGAACTATTTCTGTAGTTCCTTAAAGCTCGTTCTACTTTTTTCTAAAATTTTGTGGACCTGTTGATTCTTTGAGCTTGTTGAATACTGAAAGTGAGTTATCAAATTAGCAAATTTATTTTTATTGTCACAAGTTCTTATATAGTCTAGATTTAGATACGCATTATTTCAGTGGTTGTCCGATGTTCGCCCAAACCTCGTGGCCAGTCAGTCTGCATATAGGTAATCGGTGTGAACCAGAATCAAATCGCTCCAGATAGAGCGGCTAAATTTGGGTCCATGCTGTTTGCCATTTTCCCCCCAAGACAAATACTTATTTACATGTCGTTTGTATTACTCTGTTTATAGTTGTATCATTATTCTGTAGCTATTATTATGTGCTCTCCTGAAAGGAGGAAATAAAGAATTTATCTATCTAGCTGAAGTCATCTTTAACGAGTTGACTATTCATACATAAATTAACTAGTTTCTGATTTTTGTCCTGATTGTAAATTAAAAACAAAATAGATTTGATTAAACACCAAGATAGAATGGTTGGTGTAAAATTATCTAATAATTTGTGGCTTGATATTTGCAGATTTAAAATGTGGTGAAACTCTAACGACAAATGTGATGAAGAAATGTTGAGCTATTTCAGTTACAACGTAAACCTTGTCCCGATGTTATAAAAAGAAGTTCAGGCTCAACTTAACAGAGCTTGAAATGCATCCTGCTTATAGATATTAAAATGCCAACGATATTATGCCAACAAGTGTTGGCATTATTACATTAGAAGGAAGAATACACCATTTGAGTGTATTGAGCAGAGGAAAATTTATTATTTTTAAGCACTTTAATTTTTATGGGCAGTTGAAATAATTATTTCATGCTGTTGAGCATGTTTTATAGCCTCAGGGCCTTGCCGTATTTGATATTGGGCAACCATGTATGATATGGTTATGTTAACGTAAACAATCTAGCGAAAGCTTGATCCAAAAGTAAGTCAATGAGATTATGGAACTTAGGCGAGTAATTCGATTCAACCCTTCTTGGTCCTCTTGTTCTCGTTTACGTCGTGTTTTGTTCTAGAAAGCAAAATTCCAGCCAGCCAGCACACTACGTTAGCCCAAAGTCATGATTTTGAACCGATTTGATGCTGTAAATGTTAATATCCCGCGTCATAGCTCCTTTAAGTATTATCTGATTACACTGTGCGGAACTGCTTGTGTCAAAGGCACTGTAAAATTTAGCCTATCAACGTGACAGCACATGTGAGAAACGCTTCCTGTGGTGTGGACTGCGACTGCGCACTCATCTATGGGCTGGCCTATCTAATCAGTGACCTTTGACATTGACGGGTCATGCACTGTTGCTGAATAATTAATGAGGGTTGAACTGGAAATACTATTAAGCAATATGTCACGTTTTGGGATAGAGATAAAACACAAGAACTCCCCTTTCTAAGCTCACTTTAAATCTTCTTCTCTATGGGACTACACTAGAACTCTTTCTGAAGTACTCTTTACATTTCTAAGGAATTTATTTTGGAAGTCTGTAATAAAACCTAAATACTTATTACCAAATTAAAACAATTAAACAATTTTTTATTAATCGATATGGCCACCCATGTGTCGCGAATCTTAAGGGCGGAGGCAGTGTTCGTTTGTGTTGTACGATCAGCGAGTACCGGATCTAAAAATGTGAAACATTTCCCTATGGTGGTGCTTGGCGGGGGCACAGGAGGGACTTCTGTGGCCGCCAGGGCGTGCCGCATGTTGGGAGCTGGTAATGTGGCAGTTGTTGACCCAGCAAAGGTAATAATCTTTTTGTCGTCTCCCTGGCCTTGGGACCCATATAAGACTGCTCCCAAAAACAGGGGGCTGTTTGATCAGGGTTCATATTCTTTGCTTCCATGAAAAAAATCTAGTTTGAAGTGCTCTCGAATATAACGTTATGAAGCAGACGTAAAAGCAGGCGACATTTTCAGGATAAAAATAGTGGCGGGGTAAAGGTTAACGGCGTCGTTTCAGTCATACTGACGTTACATCGACGTCGTGATGTAAGGTAGCGTGATTTTGAAAACTCCAATCTAAATGCAAAATAACAGTTTGCAAAATAAACTCTGGTGATTGTCAGTATGAAAGACGCGCAGATACATTTTGCTACGTGATCGTACATACAAACTTCAAACACTGGAATAGCATGCTGACTGTATAATAGCTTGCGTGACGTAAAGTGCATACGAGTCGTCGCATTCAAATGAAAAGATACTTAATTAAGGGGCAGTAAAGTCGGCTCTGATCAAGCTACATATATGACTTAGCCGTCAACGTTTAAGAGTTTACCTGAACCGAAAAGCTAACGAACAGGCTGGTCTGTTAACTTTCCACAGAAAAATTCGATGTGTGTTAATTGTTAATGTATTTCATCTCGGTTCGCCACACCGTGAATGCAGAAACGCGGTTTAGGGCCTTTGTATGCCATATTGTTGTACATTCCCGCGAATGTAGAATTAATAATAATGAGCCAGTGCATGAGATTTCCAACAATGTGGTAGGTGCGACCAGCAAAGCCTCAGATCAGCCTGCGCATACGCGCAGTCTGATCAGAGCACTTGCTAGTCGCTTGAGTATTCTATGATTGTTAAGCTATTGACTGAACACCATTTAGAGTTTCTAAGCTTAAAAGGAGGCTGCAGAGGCTCGTCCGAGTCTTACACTTGTCAAAAAGTCAAATTGTTGGAAATCTCATGTCACGGCTTAATTATTATACATGCATTTCAATGTGTGTTTTATCTAACATGTCAGCTCCTTGAAAGGATTTGGCACCGTGCATCTGGATGTCCTTCTTTAGTATGGGACATATAACATAAGCCACTGTATTTTTAATGAAGAAAATTCCAAGTTTGGTGGTTCCGCCAACGATTACTTAAGTTGAATAGACTATCTAGTTGAACAAAGGGAACAAATACCATATTGGGGAACAGGGAACATAACGAAATATTTTGTGAAGTCACTGAGCTTATTTCAGGGAAAAGATACCCCTGGGAGGGTCCCAGGAGTGCAGTCCCCATAAGGCGTAGGGTTACACACCACTTTCAACATCCCTACCCACGCCCGTGAAAGTTTGGCTCTTTTAGTGATAAATAAGAACCTGTCTATTTGGATCTTTAATGATGATCAACAATGACCACAGTTATCTGAATGAAGAAAATTAAGTCATATTACCCTGTACTTTTGAAAGACCTAGTGCTAGTCGAGATATATATTTTTAATCAGTGGAATAAGTACGCAGCTTGAATACTGTAAATCCGGAAATTTTCGCGACAATTCTAGTTTCGGGAATAGCGTTAACAGACCTACTTGCGACGCTAAAAATTCGCGACTAGGGCATGAATTACCTAAATATCAGTAAATGACTGATTTCGCCATTTCTCGAGGATTTTATTTTCACGAAACATGCGAAGTTTCGCGAAAATAAAACCCTCGCGAACATTTCCGAATTTACAGTTGTATAGAATGCTTCTGGTAGGTCACAAACCTGACATATGCTCTCCTATTAATCTCACTTTTGCCCTTGTGAAAAGCAGAGCATGCCCTTGCAAAGTGTGTCATATCAACCTTTATGTTTGTCATGGCCCATAATTCAGACTTAAATTGCATAAGGTGATATGTGTTGACAGGTACTTTGTATCAAATAAATCATACCTTGAAATCTAACTATCATAGAGACTAATAGTTTCTTAAAACAAACTACTTCAGGTATTTTAGAGGCTATAAATGCAGATGTTTAAGACACTAAAATACCAGAATGTTTGTCGTGAGAGTATATGCCTCGAGACAACGGAAAATCCGGATAAGCCTGCACATTCATGCTTTAAGTTATCTTCCTCTGTATTGTAGATTTCTGTGACTATAGATTCAGATAAGGCTTTTAAAAAGTCCCAATCAACAATATTTCAGTCAAGTCGGGACTCATCCCAGTGAGAGGGAGAGAGAAAAGAAGAATAGGATGGACTATAATTTAAGCCCAGAGAACACCCACCCAAGTTTGCCTCAAGTGAAGCTTATTTCGTCCTGAAACAAGCCAAATATGACATTCTGAAGCGGCTGCAGAGAGTGCACCACCCTACCACCCTTAGAATGAAAAATAACACCTCAGAATATCTACGTCCATTACCCAAATAAAGATATATATGTGATGATGAATAGAAAACTAATAGTAATTGGTACCCGATAGTGTTAAATGGTACCAGATACCAATGACCATTTTAAACGTCTCGTTTCCTCGATTGGAAACAATTCCGCATCAACAATTTCGCAGAAATAGTCACTAGGTGACCCTCAACAAATATGATTTATAAATATTACTTGAGCCGTGACATGTGATTTCCAACAATGTGGCATTTTGACATGTGTAGACTCAGACGAGCCTGTGCAGCCTCCTTTTAGTCGTAGAAACTCCAAATGATGTTCAGTCAGTAGCTAAACAGTCATAGAATATTCAAGCGACAAGCAAAGGCTCTGATCAGACTGCGCGTATGCGCAGGCTGATCTGAGGCTTTGCTGATCACAACCACATTGTTGGAAATCTCATGCACTGGCTCAGTCTTAATAATGTTTATTGCATTTTTACCATTTGATATCAATTGACTTTATAGGATATCAAAATAGTAGATTATAACTTTCAAGTAAACTAGGCAAGTTTGAACATTGTATTTTATTGTAGTTAATTATAAAAATAAGTATGTTAACACCATAAGAAGTGACAGCTGACCCTTTTGGTGTAAACTTACCCTTACTCTGCAACAGCATGAGGCTACCATTTAGAGGGGGTATAACCCCCTATCCCCCTGAATACTCCATATTTTTCACCCTGATCAATCCCCCCCCCCCCCCCCCCCCCCGGAATACTGAATATACTATTTTGGTAAAAAATGAAATAAAATAAAAATAAACAAACATGTAAATCATGGCATCAAACCTTGTTGACACCCATAACATATTATTTTAAGGATTAACATTGATTAGATCTAAATGTAAAATTACTAGGTTAGCACTGCATGCTATTGTTGAAAATAGTAAATGAGTATGATCAGGAAATACCACAATCACAAACTGCAGACAACCCCGTGGCACCGTGAGGAAGAGCCGCTCAACCATCACGAGACACCAGGAAGACAAATTAAGCAAAGCAATCAGCTCTCTCTTCCCCATCAAGATGATTGCAATACTAAAATGGACATAAAGTAACGTACAACAAAACATAGAACAATTACAGACTCCCACAATGGGAGTTACAATAAACAGAAAGTCAACAACAGCAGAACCACCGCCTTAGAACGGACAGCAGCCTAAGCCACCGGGGGGCTTAAATGCATTTTACTGGTACCTAATCTTCGCCCTAGATTCTGCTGTTGTTGAAGTACAAAAATGTTCAGCTCGCATGGAGGCCATCTAACTAATGCAATGTATCATCATGGAAAAACACTCTAATCAATTACTACACCATGATGAAACAAAGAAAAGGGCTCTTGACTCACAGATAGTCAGAGCTAAAGAAAACCTCAAGTTGAGCCACGGTGGGTCCAGCTACAGATAAGGATCAGGCACCAACCCACCAATTAAAGCTTTACGTCAGAGCCGTCATAGAGTCTGAGGCCCGACCCACCGTCGTGCAATTAAAGAGGAAACCATAGCTTTAAACCGTGATTGGGTTTACAACTAGGCATGCAGATTGTCGCATGATATCCAAGTTATATCCAACCCTTATATAACGTTTAATTATCTTTTTGAATTGATCACTAAAATTAGGTTTTCCAACAATTCGTTTGAATTTATAGACTAAATCACCATAAAATATAGGTTCTGATATGCCTCGTTGCAGAAGAGTTTTTAACCCAATGTTGTATTTAACAATTAACTCTGAGTGTCTGTGGTAGAATTTAGAAAATGCTTTTCGAATTTTATGATATCTATAACCTTGTTTTAATAATTTAGCAGTTAAAAATAAGTTTCTGTTGTTGAAGTCATCAACATTAGAACATACTCTAGCAAAACGAATAAGCTGAGAAATATATACACCATAGGAAGGAGAGCGAGGAACATCTCCATCAAGAAATGGGAAATTTACTATTTCAAAATTAAAATCATCCCGTTTATCATAAATTTTAGAAGAAACTATGCCATTTGTTATTGACAAGTTCAAGTCCAAAAATGGAGCTTCAGTATCAGAAGAATTCGCCTTATTTAACTGAAGTTCAGTGGGATATATCTGACCTACCATTTGTTCAAAATAAGGATTATCAATATTAAGTAAGTCATCTAAATATCTGGAGGTAGAGTTAAAAGCTTCAATAACATCAGATTGATTATTGTCTGACAGAGATAACATAAAGTCTCTCTCATAACAAAACAAAAACAAATCTGCAACAAGAGGAGCACAATTAGTACCCATTGGAATACCGACAATTTGTCTATATAATTTTGAGCCAAATCTTATAAATATATTGTCCAAAAGATAATGGAGCGCATCACACATTTTCTGACATGACCACAATTTATATCGTTTAGGTTGTTCAGAAGTGAAAAAGGCATTTTTATCATTACAGGCCAAATAATGTGAGCCCTCTCTGTTAAATGTTTGTTCAATTAATTCTGTTAGTTTTTCTTTTATTAGATTATGAGGCAATGTAGTATAGAGAGTAGAGAAATCATATGTAGACAAACCAGATGCTAGAAAACCTCTAGACTTCAATTTATTAAGAATTTCACCTGAATTCTTAATAGACCAAAATAAATTTTTACCATTTCTTTCATAAACTGTTGTGCAATATTTAATGACATGGCTCTTAATTGCAGTGAGACAAGAAGTCAAAAGAATAGACAACTCAGTAGTTGTACATGCACTAGAATTAGCAATAAAACGCGACTTATAGGGCCGTTTATGAAGTTTAGGTAACCAGTATAACGTAGGAAGCTTGCCATGGTCCTCATCAACAAACAACCCAAACTTAGCTGCCATATGGCATCGATGCCTATCAACGATAGACGTCTCATCAAGCCTGTTATGCTCATATGTTTTTGCAGTGCTAAGTTCTTGCTTTAGGGTGTTAATATAGTGCTGTACATGTAGATATGTACATATTAATTTAAACTTGTGTAAACTCACCAAAGACAACTTTGAACATTAGATATGTACAGCATATTAATTTAAACTTGTGTAAACCCTGCAAAGACAACTTTGAACATTGTATTTTTTGTAGAAAATTCGCTTTTTGGCTGGAAGCACGGTCTGGTTTGAATTTTTGGCACACCTGTTACATAGTTCGTCTACAATAATTTACAGTAAAATGCAAAATTGCACAGGTTTCACTCATATTCATGTAGTTATAAAATGTAATGCCATCTTGGTGACGATTCAAATTAAGTTTTTTGGTGGACAGTATCTCGCCAAAATTGCAATTTTTCGACAATATATTTAAAAATTGCCCAATCGCTGGATATTTTAAACAACTTTGCAACTGAAGTTAAGCTGAACCTTCTCAATACTTTCAAAAGTTAGAGTTTTCAAACCAAAACATAATCCGCCCACCCACTTCATAGTTATATGACCCTGGTGACCTAGAAAATATTCATTTAAGTCCCTCTCCATGATGTATATGTGCCAGTTTCGACGAAATATGCTCATTGGTAGAGTGCAGACAATGCTTTTTCGTAGTTATATGATCCTGGTTACTTGAAAATTAAGTCAAGGTCACCAAAATTTCAAGATTTCTTTAGGTCCTCCCAATGATGTTTCTGTACCAGTTTGGTTATTGAAAATCTGGCCGTTGGTTCAGGATATAGCATAAAGACATAGCTTTTTCACAGAAATTGATATACTGCACTGGTGACCTTGAAAATTTAATTAGGTCAAGGCCATGAAAATCTACTAATCCCTTTCAGCTAGAAGTATCTGTGCTCACCAAAATTTAATAATTTCTTTAGGTCCTGAAGAAGATGTAGACCAAACTGGTCCTAGTGACCGTGAAGATCAAGATCATAAAATAAAACAATTCCTTTCGGCAGTTCTAAATAAGTATCAATGCAAGTTGTGCTATATTCCGTCCAACGGTTCAGATGAGAATTTAAGCTATGGCGGGATCCATACCAAAAACAATATCCCATCCTCGAGATCCCACCCACATAGTGAGCTGACAGCATATTTAAAAATGCACAGCATAAGTTTA
The DNA here is from genome assembly GCA_964019695.1 of Loripinus fragilis. NCBI lineage: Eukaryota > Metazoa > Mollusca > Bivalvia > Lucinida > Lucinidae > Loripinus > Loripinus fragilis. The sequence continues at coordinate 47,388,826 of OZ026515.1, forward strand.
TATTGACAATTTTGAACATTGTATTTTTTTTGTAGAAAATTCGCAGATTTGGCGGGAGCGCAGTCTGGTTTGATTTTTTCTCACATTTGTAACATAGTTCAAAGTTCCAATAGCAAAAATGCTTTTTCGACAGCAGATAGAGGCAGAAAAAGTAGTACCATTCTAGTACACAAATAATGATAGCATCAGTGATATGGTAATGTTACTGCACATGGGATTTGAACCGAACATTTCTTCATGATACGTGTACAAAACGTATTCACACAATATCTGATTTTTATGTCCATTTGGATTTATGCCCCACCATTAACAGCCCTGTTTATCGTGGCTAATAGCGCACATCCTGATGAATGCAAGACGTCTCATCAGTACACCTCCACAATCCTCGATCTCAACTACGTCTACGCTGTTTGTAAATGTTCCTTTTAGGAGACTTGCACACGAGCATTAACCCCCAGTGGCGGATCCAGAGAGGGTTCGTTTGGCCCCATCTCCGTCTCCCGTTTTTAAATATTGCATGAAATGAAATAATTTGGTGTGAGACCAAATTATTTCATTTTCATAAAATATTTAAGAAACACGAGATAAAGTTGGCAAAGCGAACACCCCCACATCATTATACATATGAACCCCTTTCCAGAAATCCTGGATCCGTCCCTGACTCTGTTTAAACAAATGTCCCTGATGTAACATTTTATTTATCCCTCGTTTCAGTACCATTATTACCAGGCAATGTGGACCCTGGTTGGAGCGGGCATCAAGAAAGTAGATCAATCAGCTAAACTGATGTCAGATGTTTTGCCACAAGAGTGTGTCCACTACCAACAGAAAGTTGCCGAGTTTAATCCAGAGGCAAATGAAGTCACACTGAGCAATGGAGAAGTGGTAAGCATTATACTGTGGTGTTGTAAGCTCTTTTATTTTTCAACTTGTGCATTAAACTTGTATTAAATGTCTTGATATAAGTTGATAACCTTCAAGTTGTGGCTGGAGGAGGGGATGGGGTGATATCTCAAATCAGAGAAAGAGTGAGTACTCAGAGTGAAAATATCTAAAAAATAGAATTACCAATTTTATCTATTTAACATGCTTTTGTTGTCATCTGCTGACTTTTTTCAAAATGTTCTGTACCCTACTTTTTGTCGGGCCTGATTGATGTACAAACTGTTTTCAAAGGGCATCAGCAGATGAAACAAAGTCGCCCCAAGCAGTAACCTACATTAGAAGATACAGTCAACCCTCTTTATAACGACCATGTTTGTTCCAAGCTATCTTTGACGTAAAAGTAAATTTGCTGTTATAAGGAAATGCCGACCGGTACCAGGTTTCCACATAGTAATCATTTGGTAAAAGAAAATACTACACAAATGAATTTAAATGTTATTGTTCCAAATATATTCATTAGTTTCATTTCATATTGCATCAAAATGCACAAAGCTTCCCTCTTTTCAATTGTGACAGAAACCTGTTCATGCAAAAGACATTGTTCTGATCACCAAATTGACTGACACATGGTAAAAATTCTGTTATAATGAATTTATTTTCAATAGAAATGTATATCTGTTCCCAGAACTTACTGTCGGTGTCGTTTAGTGAATATTCTGTTATAAAGAGGGAATTTTAATGGAAACAGATCCGTTCCCAGCAACTTTGTGCCAGACATTGAATATTCTGCTATTAAGAGTGGCGTTATAAAGAGTTTTACTGTATACCTGTCGCAAGCAAGAAAAGAAATTTAAAAATAGCACATTTCATATGATTTAAAATGTTCAAAACATGATGTGTTCTTTAAACTACATTTGCAGTGACCTAAAGGCTGTTTACATGGTTCAACCTATAATTTAAAAGCAACTACCGTGAGTGAGTGAGCTTAATGTATTTTGCATGTAGATTTTATTTTATATGTATTACCAAAAAACCATGCATCCTGAATACATCATTTGCTAATGGTGCAAAATCTCAAGTGATTAATGACAGTCTAACACATACGAGTTGTATTTGTATTTTTCAGCTCCGCTACCGTTACCTTGTGGTTGCCTTGGGATTGCAGCTTAATTATGACAAGGTAAGCTGTACTTTTCACAAGTGCATATTATGAGCTAACAACGTGATCTGAAAAACTACTCAAACTGTCATGTTTTCACCATTGCAAGAATTGTGCAAAATATAAAGCCTGTGAAAATTGCACGGCTTGTCGTGAGAAAACCTGTCTTCGTGTTTCCGACAAAGTGAGATTCAAACCAGCCTGCTCAGCTACAGATACTTAGCTAGAAAATTGAAATTTTGCCCTTAGCAAGTCTATATATGATACATAGCGAATAGCAAAGTCACTGATCGGACTTTGCGGATGCGCAGGCTGGTCTGTGCCTTTGTTGTTCGCAAACCACCAAAGACAGGCTTTCTCACGTCGCGGCCAATATACATGTGGGTGATTTCAAAAATAATGCATCCATTTCTTTAATCAATGTTTATAGACTATCTAAAGCAGATTTATTGTTAAAATTAATTTTAAGATATGTAATTAATGTTTTTCTTGCATCATGCCAAGTTTCATCGCTTTAGAATGTTCCGTTCAAAAATTACATGGAAAAATGTCATCAAAATTGTCACAAGGGTAACACTTTTGTGACATTTTTCCCTTACCTTCCATTCAACTGTAAATTGTATTAAAAACTATTCATGTATAGTCGAATGGTGAATTGCAGTTGAAATATAGCATAAAAGCTGTAGGAAAATAATCTTTTTTAAACCAGATAAATCTGAAATTTGTAACCTTTTATAAACACACCCTTTTAATTTTTTATCATACAGAAATTCATATGATTGGAGTAAAGTGAATTGCCTCGTAAAATATACAAAAAATTATTCATAAGGAATGCTGTTTTAATGACTTGCAGTCTTTTAGCTATCTAGAGGAACCAACTTGCCCATAAAACAATAAGTATGATTTTATGTAGCCAGTACTGAATAAAACCACCCAGATATGTCACAAGTGTAACATTTAAGGTTTCAATCATCAGCATTTCAATTTGTTTTGCATTTCATAGCTTTTTTGCTGTTTTTCTGGTCAAGGGAGCCCCCAAAAAACATTATGAGGAATTGTGGCGAAATCCTTCAGCTGCTGACTTTGTGGCATGACTTTAACTGATGTCACAAGTGTAACACATTTTAGGAATATGTGATAAATGCATATACATGGCAAATTTTAAATGAAATATTACTTCTTTGGTCTTTTTTATAATTCTTGAATGCATAAATATAATTTAAACACAGCAAGAAGTCAACAACTTTACCAAATGTGTAGTCAATACTAGTTACGGTCCACCAGGAATGACACTTCCTCAAGCCCATACACTAGTTTCATTATGAAGCTGGCCATCCTTAAGCTACATTCTGGGATAGGAATCATGCTAAATTCAACACTAAAGAAATCAGACAGTCTAAAACCAGATTATAGCTTGATTTAGACAGGTAGACTTTAAAATGTGATTTGTGTCACAAGTGTAACATAAATTATGGATTGACTTCATCTCACTTTTTCTTGTGTTTGGTCAAAGGATGATCAATTCAACAATTAATTTGAAACTTTTTGGTATTTTAGGGTAGTTATTCACTCTTTCGATACAAAGAAAACACAAAATGGTGTAAACAAAAAGGATAAAATTATGCACTCACAAGGAGGGAAAGGTATTTTCACAATTCAAAAAATATTTACAGGAATTTATTGAAGAAAACCAAAAAAGATGATCAGTTGTACATAATATAGTAGATTATATAAAGTATAAGTGATAAGAAAAGACAAAAGTGACATAATCAGTTCCCTTGTTTACTTGTCACAAGTGTAACACAATTATTTTTTTCTATTTAAGCCTTAAATTTGTTACAGATTCTTTAGAATTGCAAGAAATGGTGTCATTCAATTGATAACTTATCCAACAATGAGTGCTGTCAACTGTTTTCTGATAATTAACATTTCATAACTACTTACTATGCTTAATAAACAAATCTGAATAGTTCATTTTTTAAAGTTTTGTGCTAAGAAAAGGGAATTTATTTATGTTTTGATACATTTTAATCAATTTCCATGAAGCCAATTCACTTCATCCTATATAAAATCTATAAGAGATCAAAAATTCAAAGGAGAAACTCCCTCTTCAGATTTTGTCACAAGTGTAACACATTCCATTACCAACATATGTTATTGTGTTTAATATGTTTTATGTCCTATCTATTCAAATGAAATTTGTTCTATGTTTTTCATATACCCTACTTGTTATCTAAAACAACTTTTAACAAAAAAGCATGCTTATTATTTTAATTAGAAAAACTTTTTCCTCTACAAAGTGAAAATCCAGGGGTGTATTTTCACATAAAATTTTATTACAAGTGCAAATTTTGAGCGAAAGATTAAATTTTACTTTGAAAATGTGTATACATAAGTACTTCAACAGTTCATGAGAAAATATTTACAATTCTGCATACCTGTGTTGTTTATAATCAAACTAAAAAGTAGCTTATAGAATTGTAAAATAATAACGAAAAAATGATAAAAGTATTAAATTTAAAGCATTGTCCTAAATTTTATTCTTAAACCACTATTTGTTTCTGAAATTTTGATGTTCCCTGGTTAGGATGACGTAAAAAAGATAATGATAGAGCAAAGGACGTGTAACGGTTTTGTATTACAAATGGCCCACTTTTACAGTAAAAAATCGATTGTAAAGAAATCCCTCCAAAATATTACCAAATGATACCTAAGAGTCTCTAGTTTAATGTCCACAATTTATTTTCTTATTAAAATGTATTTTTATGATATATTTTGGGGTTAAATGCATGCCCTATCAACCACACTTAACACTAAGTCTATGGTAAAACCAAACACCCTCATGTACTTCGTGACTCCATTACATACATGTCCACATGCAGAACCGGATAAAACTATTTCTCATTTTATTGTGCATATAATATTACATCACAAAATGGTAACTCTGAGCCGGTTCCGCATGTGGCAAATACTGTAAAAAGACTTTTTCTGCAAATTTTATCCTGATATGTACTATTCAATTCATACTTATCAAAGCACTGAGAGTACTAAAATCACTGGAGAGACGTAAGATTCCCGTACAATATTGGAATACAATGTACATATTAGCAAGCTCGTATCAATATTATTTCTTACAAACAGTCCTCGGGTATATTGCGTTTGAAAAGCAAATACAACAACATTTCAGTAAATGTGAGTCTAATTTGAAAGAGAGAGAGACCAGCGGAGAGAGAAGGTGCAAGGAGAGAGTTTGCTGTGCCCCCTTCTTTAACTGATACATAGATTTCTGGAGACAGTTCTTTGGTACAATCTGCTTTTAAAAAGACAGCTCACCGCCACTTTTGTTTTGGCATGACCCATTGCTTTGAATTAAGATTGTCAAAAATGGAAAATTATGTGATCATTTTTTGGAGCATGAGGAAAAAATAATCATTTATTGGTATTCTCAAATTACAGGGCAGACACTGTTTAATCTGGCCATACTAGAGTAGTTAGGAATGGAAAGTATATAACATTAGATAGAGTTGTCCCCCTACCCTTAAAGGAGTTATGTGACGCTAGTGATCTTGGAATTAAGGTCAATTTGACCAAAATCTAGTCATTCATTAAGGTCTTCCCAATGAGTTATCTGTGTCAGTTTGGTAAAAATCTGGTCATTGGTTAGGAAGATAGAGTACAGACAAGCCTTTTTTATATATGTCCCTGGTGGCCTTGTAAATAAGGTTGAGGTCACCAAAATCTAAGGATTCGTTTTGGCTGTCCCAGATAAGTATCTGTGCAAGTTTCGATGAAATTCATCTAGCGGTTCATAAGGTAGAGCAAAAAGCTACTTCACAGCACAGATATAGGAATCATTTTATATGATTCCAAAATTTTGATAGAACTGTGCCAGTTTAATGGTAATATTATTAAAGTGAAGTTATTTAAACAAAAAGGAGCTGGTGTGATGTATACAAATGCACTCTCTCAATATATATTGTAACTGACCCTCAAAACTAACACCTATCTGTATTTTTTGAAGTTTGTAACTTCTCATGTACATATATGATGTATATAGGTGGCGCAGATTTTGTCGCAAATAAACCAATGTAATTCTTTGATTTAGTTTTGTTCTTTTCAATTCATTTTTATTTATGCAAGAAAGCATGTATAAAAACAGCCAATGGTATGAAGGCGAACGCCACAAGCAGTTTATTCATATTGAGTGTAATGCGCTTTTCATGCTAACATGTGCACAATATCTGTGCTAAACTGTTTGTTTCCTCAACGAATATCGCTCTCGTAAAGTGTTTGCTAAAATAATGCAGTATATATACAACAACCACTTATTTGCAAATGGCAAATAGTCACTGGTACCAACAAACACATACATTTAATATTCAAGGATCGAAATACTCTATATTAGATGTTTATTCACCTTTATCAAAACACAATGTATTTTATTCAAACGGTTCCGAAATCCCTGCATTGACGGAAATTGTCACCCTTGAAATAGATGTCTGCACCACAAATGCTTGAAACACGACTAAGTGTTTTAATGCTCTACATCACTGCTCTACGTTACAGTGAACCATATTTCAGTCATGACGTTTCCTCGGTTGAACATGTATTACGCAATAAAGATGAAGGGTCTTGCACAATGACACAAAACATATGTTTCTTCGGGATTGTGAACTGCGAACCCTTAGTTACAATTAAGATAATAGGTAAGTAATATAGACCACAGCGCTATCACGACTGTTGGATATCTGAGCTGGGACACGGGTAAAATATGGAGCAGCTATGCATTCTGTACATGTAACCTATGACCGCCTGCTTTGACATGGCCTTAAAGTATTCATTTATTCTGCATGTTTATCCACAAAGGTGCACAGTTTTGTGAATTAATCTTATAATCGAATCAGGTGTTTGGAAGATACGTCACAGACACAAATGTGTGACATACAGACGAACTGACAGATGAACAGACATATATACAACACTCACATGTATCTATTTAATAATTGTGGCTGTGAGCAAAAAAAGTGTTCAAAGCTTCCATTATCATTTTCTGTTGCTTTATACCTATTTATATTCATGTTTCATACTAATCTAGCAAAAAAAGGTTGCACATGTAATGCCGCGTTTAACATGTTACATGCACGCTTGTGTACATGTCGTACTGATTATATTGGTATGAATAAACCGGAATTGGCTTGTTTGAGCTATTGATTAACTAAAAAAGGCGATAAAGCACTAAATGTTCAATATATATTACTCCTAAAAACAACATATCATCAAGGTAATCGTAAACACAGTATTTAGCCAAGTTTTAGCATAATTTTTAATTAATGGTGGTAGTGTTAGCTCAAATTACGACATAGGCATGACGAGCATAAACATACGCATGTTTGGTATTATGTTTGAGGTCAGTTTGCTTGTTGCATCTTTAAAAATATCCACATTCTTGAACAAACCTCTGTTTATACACACTAGTGAGAAACTTTAATTCATGTGACTGCATATGCCGTCGTTAATTCAAAAACATGCTCATATGAAAGGGCAAAGATCAAACCACCATATATTCAAATTTCAGCCAAATCCGTCGTGGGCCAAAAACGGCCAAACCGTTACACGTCCTTTGAAATTTGACCCCCAATGTCACACTTTGGATGCATTTTTATTGAAATCATCCATGTACTGTTATATCGTAGTCTGTGGAATTTCAGACAATGAAAATATAGACTAAAGAAAATTATTTGGGGTAAAAATGTGAGTATGTTCTTGTCTATCACTTAATGTTCCTTTTGAGTACCCACAACATATGTTTTGGTTCAGAAATAAGAACCTTAATATTTCTTAAACCCACTCTTATCTCAAAACCTGGCCCCGAGGTTATAAAACTTTTTTATGCACGAAATTTATCTTGCTCATAAATGTTAAAATGCCAACAATTTTTGGCATTTTAACATTTATTAGCATGATAAATACAACATCTGAGAGACTTAAAGCAAGAAATTTCTTCATTTGTGGGTATTTTAGTTTTTATGAGCAGTTGAATTTTGTGCGTAGCGAAGTTGAGCATGAAAAAAGTTTTATAACCTCAGGGCCTGGTGTAAATAAGACACATGTTCAATGCTGTGGGAAAATCTTTCCTTCTTATGTAATAGCTGTACAACCGCATGAAATTACAAAATATGAAACCTGTGCTTTTTTGCACAGGTTTCATATTTTGTACATTTCCTGCGATAGATCTACCAGTCAACATATAATTTGAGTAGATTCTATACATGAAATAATGTCAGTTCATTCTGGAAATTCCTGGTAGAGTATAAAACGTACATCAGAGAAAGTCATATTCTTTTCTCAAGCCTACTCTTGCTAATGCTGACAATAATCATCTATTAGTTCATCTGCTGAAAAAGCCTGATGCAACCGGAGAAGCAGGAACAGTCTGATTACGGTCATCACTAACTGATTGCAATAGATGGCATTTAGCTGTATTAATATTTCTAGCAAGAGAATGGTTAATCCTAAATTCGTACTGAAAAAATAGTTTTGGCAGTGCAATGGCCCAATCACTTTATCGATATGCTTGATAATTCCCATTATTCCTGAAAAAAGGCTGATATTTAGCCTCTTCACACGATCAATATTTTTCTCCAGGAAACTAATCTAAACAAATATATCGGCGTCTTATCCTGGATAGCCCTATATTTAAGCATGACAGATCTATACATAGTACATATTGTTCAAAGTATTCAACCTTATACGTAAGTGCGCAAATGTTCTCATAAGCATTGCTTACCAGTTAACTATTCCTTTTCTGGGTTGTTTGGAGAGCAGTGGTAGAGTGCTTGACTCGAGACCAAAGGGCCGCTGGTTCGAGCCTCACCGGCGTCACTGCGTTGTGTCCTTGAGCAAGACACATTAATCCTAGCTTAGTACTGGTTCAACCCAGGAAGACCCGTCCCTTTATAACTGAAAGATTGTTGATGGGATGTAAAGAATCAAACAAACAATCAAAAATTTCTGGGTTGTTAATGTTTACCTGTAACCTATATGAATTGTGGGATGTTTGCCAGTAAACTGTATGAATTTCTGGGTTGTTTACCAGTAAACTATATAAATGTATGGTTGTTTACCAGTAAAATATACGAATTGTGGGGTGTTTGCCAGTAAATCATATGGCTTTTGGGGTGTTTGTCAGTAAACTATATGAATTTCTGAGTTGTTTACCAGTAAACTATATGAATTAATGGGTTGTTTACCAGTACGATATATGAATTTCAGGGTTGATTACCAGTAAATTATATGAATTGTGGGTTGTTTACCAGTAAACTATATGAATTTCCGGGTTGTTTACCAGTAAATTATTTGAATTGTGGGTTGTTTACCAGTAAACTAAATAAATTTCTGGGTTGTTTACCAGTAAACTATGAACTTCTGGGTTGTTTACCAGTAAGCTATACGGATTTCCATGTTATTTACTAGTAAACTATATGTATTGTGGGTTGTTTAATACCAGTAAACTATATTAATTATGGGTTGGTTACCAGTAAATTATATGAATTATGGGATGTTTACCAATAAACTATATGCATTTTTTTGGTTGTTTACGAGTAAGCCATATTAATTTCTGGGTTCACGACTCACGAGTAAACTATATGAATTTCTGGGTTGTTTACCAGTAAACTATATAAACCAGTAAACTATATGAATTTCTGGGATGTTTACCAGTAAACTACACTGACCCAAAATGATAAATACATAGAATTCAAAAGTACATATTTTGTTGATAAAATTATTTTCGGGGTTATTTTTTTCTGTCATCCAAGCTTCAATGCCTTATTGATGTCTGTGTAATTAATTGGATAAAAATCAGAAATTGCGTAACTTTTATGAATAATTCATTTGAGAGGTGTCTTTATGCACATGTTTGCAGCAGACACAAAACGTTAAAAGAACGTATTATGAACGTTAAGACGACGTAATATGTCGCATCTACGCTCATAGCACATTGTTTTGACGTTATGTGTTTGCTGTGTATATAGTAATGACATGACCCAGAATAAAAACAGATGCAAGCAGAAAGAGGTTAAGCTATTTTTTGAGTCCTCAGAGAGCTGTAGTAACATCTCAATGAACAGCTGTGCCGAGTTATTAAGCTGAAGTATTAGGAAAAAGACAAGTTAATGATCAGGGTTGCTGCAACTAATGCCAGGAATTTATGTGTTAATACTTATTTTCTTCCCCCTGGCATGATACCAAATTAATATATCATTATTTCTACTGAAGCACACAGTACAGTTAGTTTACAAAAAAGATTTCCCAGGAGACGTACTCCAGATTTTTGAGAAAATAATCGTTATGTCTGTAAGAGGAGCAAAAAGTTAACATAAAATACAAAATGATCACATTAAATATCCTGTCTGGATTAAAGAGTTATATATAATTGGTCTTTGGGGTTATAAAAAAATTCATGTCATTTAGGCAAGTTCCAGGGCAAATTTAGTATCTCATGTGTTGCCCATGTTATGTTGTGGAACTTATTAGAAATGTATCAATGAGAAACTTGCAATGAGTATTTTAACATGTTTTAACACAAAGAAATCATTTTGGGTTGCAAACACAGGTCTTAAATCATATCTAAACAATACCCAAAAAATCAGTTTTATATTTGAAATGTTATATGAAATTTCATTCTTATAACAATCATTATCAACTTTATTTATTATCAAGCTAGCACTTCTGTTTGTAGCCATCATATTGCCATAACTCTTTGCATATGCTCTGTTGACTTGTTTCAAAATTATTTTCAAAAAATTATTTCATGAACACTATCAGAGTGTTAAAAGGTTTGGATCTAGATCCATCTCGGTAAAAAACTGTTTGCAAAGGCTATCAGCAGATGGCAAGAAGCCACTAGCAAGAAAACAGCGAAGCTATGTATGCAAGCTGCTAAGGCTGTGGTGAGACCACAATGAGATCCAAAATCTCGTGTGCCCGCCCATATTATGTTGTGGAACTCACTGGAAAGATCTCAATGAGACGCTTGCAATGAGCACCTTTAAAACATGTTTTCACACAGAGAAATAAGAAAATGATAACTTTAAAACATGACTAAGAAAATGATAATAATTTTGGTTGCAAACACAAGTCTTAACCCTTGTCAGCTGAATATTTTACTACACTCCTCTCAAATCCTGCTCAATCAGAATGGAAAATAGTGTGGATCTTGATCAGATGGCTTTAGCCAGAGGCCATATTATCTGGATCTACAGTGTTTCCAAAAAAGGATAAATCAGGGTTCAGCAGGACAAGGGTTAAATCATATCTAAACAATACAATAAAATCTTATCAATTTTGGAATGTTATTTGAACTTTTCATTCTTATTACATTTGAGTCGTGACAGGTGATTTCCAACAATGTGGCATTTTGACAAGTGTAGACTAAGACAAGCCTGGGCAGATCCATTTTAAACGTAGAAACTCAAAATGATGCTCAGTCAGTAGCTTAATATTCAAGTGACTAGCAAGGGCTCTGATCTGAGCCTTTGCTGGTTGCACATACCACATTGTTGGAAGTCTCATTTAACAATCACTATCAATTTTATTATACAAGCAATTATTAATAACCACTTCTGTCTGTGACCATAACATATAGATGTACCACGACCTCTGACCAATGACCTTTGGGTCTTTTTATTTCAAGCGATCGATGCAGAATGCGTAAAATGAGCCAGTCTGGATGGAACTTATGTGTATGACAAAGCTTTTATAATAAATGTAAATAAATGCCCGAAACCCTTTTTTCTAGAACAACATATCGATATTGTGAATAGAGTCACGCTTCAAAGCTTTTGGTAGATCAGTAGTCTGAACTAAGTGTCAGACACTGTAGACCCAGATGACATGTCTCATTTTAAGACCCATTTTCTCACGATCCAGTCTGTGTCAGTGTGTCTCGGTCTGTCTGATATGTAAATGCACTGGTTATCGCATGATAACCATGCCCTTCAACAAGTCATTGAAATGAACAATCTTTGCCAAAGTAACACTTCACCACTTTGTGATCACGTTTCAATCTGTGACAAAATTATTGATCATTATCACGAATAATAGCATCTATATAATGTATTAACTCTAAATTTTGCAACCAATATGTGAAAATAGCTAAGTACATGTAACTGCGAATCTTGAATAATAGCATTTATATGATGTATTAACTCTAAACTTCGTAACTTTCCAACCAATATGAAATAGCATCTATATGATGTATTAACTCTAAATTTAGCAACTTTTCCAACCGATATGTGAAATAGCATCTATATGATGTATTAACTCTAAATTTAGCAACTTTTCCAACCGATATGTGAAATAGCATCTATATAATGTATTAACTTGAACTTTCGCAACTTTTTCCAACCAATATGTGAAAATTGCTTGTGTTAATAGCAACCTTCAGTAAAACCTGTCTTATTGAGCGGCCACTCAAAAATAGACAAAACAAATATCTTAATAAGTAAGTAAGTAAAGGCTTTATTTAATGAGGGTGACTACATTTAGTGTATACATATGACATATATAAATGGTAGCTAAATGAAGGTGGAAAGTATTGCAGAATGCTGCAATACTTTTGACCTGCATTAAATGATAATCTGTCTTGAAAAACAATTTTGGTCTTCTTTTTGAGAGGCCCCTTAAGACGGGTTTTACTTTACATGATGTATTAACACTAAATTACTTTTAAATTACATTCCAACCAATATTTGAAAATTGCTAGGGTCTGAGTTTCTCGAGTAATTATAGCATCTATATGATGTATTGACTTAATTTCTTAACTTTTCCAACCAATATGTGAAAATTGCTTGCATCTGAGTATCTCAAATAATAGGATCTATATGATGTATTAACTCTAATAAACATATTCTTTTGAACCTTATTTGTGAACATTTAACTGCTAGTGCTGTCTGCTGATATCCTTTGCAACAGTTTGGATCCAGATCCGGCGCAAGAGTATGATCTGGATCAAAACTGTTTGACTCTGATATTATTCCTAAAAAACTAGTTTTCAATTTTTTTATGAGCATTTACTGGTTGACTTATAATGCAATGATTAAATGCTGGCTCAAAAATGATTTTTGTACAGAAAATGAAAAAACAGCTATGTGCCAAGAGCTATAAAATAGAACTTATCCGACATAATAAATTACTCTTTGATTGCTGGTAATTTTTCCTGACTTTTTGTCGTCTGATGATTTTTTTCAAAACAAGACTTTTTAAAAAAAAAGATCTTTCAGGAATACCATCAGAGTGCCAAATAGTTTGGATTTACATCAGGCCACCCCACAGGTTGGACCTGACACTGATCCAAACTCTTTGCAAAGGTTATCAGCAGACAACACTTCGCCGAAGGAAAGAGTTTATTGCCATGAAGTTGCAAAGTGTGGATCCTGATCAGCCAACTTGTTCAGTTTAGAAGCCAGCTGATCTGTATTAGTACAGTTTGGGCATGACATTTTAGGGTTAACATTTAATATTTTCCTTGCTAGTGGGGACTGCTCATCCATGGTAATACGTAGCTTTATCAAACAGTTTTGATACAGATCAGGCCTTACAAAATGTCGGACTGATCTGGATTAAAACTGTTTGACACTCTTATTGTATTTCTGAATGATTTTTTTTTAATTTAAATAAAATAAAAATCTGCAGATGACAAAAAATTACCCAGCATGCAAAGAGTTAGTCAAATGCACTATTTGACAGATACAGAAAGGCCATCCAGGTGTAAAACTGATAGTCACATAGCTTTTTGCACCTGAATGTTTTTACATTGAAATTTTACATAATCAAATGAGCTTCTTTTACACATGAATAGAACTTAAATCATCAGATACTTCTTTAACTCTTTGCCTACTAGTGTCGTCTGCTGATATACTTGCAAACAGTTTGGACCCAGATCAGGCCCGACAAAATGTCGGGCCTGATCTGGATCCAAACTGTTTGAAACTCTGATGATGGTATTCCTGAAAGAATTTTCAGAAAAAGTTAATTTTGAAAATAATCAGCACACAACAAAAATCATAAAAAATTTGCAGCATGCAAAGAGTTTTTGCTTTAAGTGGAGCCTTGTATTTCATGGTTTAATTTAATTCATGCATCGATACAAAGTGCGCTAAGTCATTTAATTAAGCTTGAAAACAAAACATTTCAAAACCTATACCACTCTGCAAAATCGATATATTAGGGCTTATTAATTACTAGCCCTTAAATTTCCTTGTGAGCAGCGTGGTAATCCTATGTTTGGACCCAGATCAGGACGGAAAAAATATTTTCCACAACCACCTCCCCCCCCCCCCCCCCCCCCCCAAATTGACACTGATAGTGCTCCTGAAATATTTTTTTAAGTTAATTTTGAAAAAAAGTCAGCAGATATGACAACAAAATCATGAAATCATGAAAAAATTTACCCAGCATGCAATGAATTAACATATCAAACAAAAGTCATACAAAATTACTAAATAAAGTACAATGTACTAGCATGGCACACTAATTAGCTGCCACAGAAAACTAATCACATTATTTACATATAAAAATTCAAGATCTAGAATAAATTTTTAATAATATAATTCTGAGTTAAGTATTTGCACTTGCCAAAGAATTTTTAAGAGGTCCTGGAAATACTGTGTGCAGGGTTCAGTACAGATCAAGAGTGTAAATTAAAAAAACATACAATTTCTCAACCAAAACATATGTCGTGGGTACTAAAAAGAACCCTCTCAATGTGTTGTTTCTTTAGTGAGCACCCAACACAAAATTGAGCCGTGACATGTGATTACCAACAATATGGCATTTTGACAAGTGTAGACTCAGACGAGCCTGCACATGTACAGCGCCCTTATAAAATTAGAAGCTCCAAATGCTGTTTTGTCAGCCTAATAGTCAAATAGAATATTGAAGTGACTAGCAAAGGCTCCGATCAGACAATGTGTATGCGCAAGCTGATCTGAGGCTTTGCTGGTCACAAATACCACATTGTTGGAAATCTCGGGTCACGGCTCAAATGTTAACATTATTAAAACAGATGGTAAGAAAATAAATCACTACACATAAAAAGTTTGCTAATCTAGATCTATGTGTGTGATGTATTACCTGGGGGACTTTTGTCACCAAAATGTCACCTGCTGCTAACCTTTACAAACAATTTGAACCCTGATCAGGCCGGACCCACAAAATGTTGGGCTTGACCTAGATCCAAATTTGGTTTGATATTCTAAAGGTATTTTGTTAAGAGCAATTTAAAAAAAAAAAAAAAATGCTGACCACAAAAAGCATGGAAAATTACTCCGCATGTCAAGGTTAAACAATTGTGCTTAAAGGTCCAATATCTATATATGTGGAAATAAGCAAAAACATGTGAAAACTTGACATCTCATTTTGGGTTAAGATTTAACCTTTTGTATACTAATGAATTCTTCCATCTGGTTTTAGTACAGTAATTGGGCCTCGTCACGAGAAAACCTGTCTTCTGAGGTTTGCGAACAACAAAAGTGCAGACCAGCCTGCGCATCCGTGCAGAATGATCAGCGCCTTTGTTATTCGCTTTTGGACAGTACCATATCTAAGCTTGTTACTGGTGAAATTTAAATATTTTAGCTAGTCTCTGTAAATGAGGCCACGGGATTGAGTCTTGCTTTGTGGGAAACCCCGAAGACAGGTTTTGTTGCGACTTGGCCCATTTTATATGAGCCTTGGATAATAATGTATAAGGAGTTTAAATACAAGCTAGAAATTCCAATTAAGATCTAATGACTACATGTATTTTATTCCTAGCAAACAGTGCAGACCCTGATGCAATGCTGCATAATGAGGCATTTCATCAGGGTCTTCACTGTTTGCAAAAGTACTGTTTTGGGGATGGTTAAGCGGTTGCATATTTTGAGTGGTCATATATTGAGGTGCAAGCACTTGCATTTGCTTAACTCTAAGAGAGCTGAATTTATTTCTGGACTTTCAAGATAGTTGAATAGTAATTTTAAAACAATTTTATTCAAATTTTAAAGGTACATAATATGCTATAAGGAAATAATGAAGAACCTGATAAGATGTACACATCATTCTGCAGCATCTGATCTAGTTCTGCACTGTTTGCCAATGTTCCATAATTATAAAATGGATGGTTAAATCAATAGCTTGCAAGGAATGGAAGCAAAGAGTCCCTAATCGGAATGCTCCTCTAGGAGCAGTCTGATCTCCTTCTCTTGTCCCATGCAGGTTAAGAACAGTAAAACCTGTGTAAAATGGCCACTCAAAAATAGACAAAACGAAGATCTTAATAACAATTGGTAGCTTAATGAAGGTCAAAAGTATTGCAGAATGCTCCATTTGCAATACTTTTGACCTGCATTAAGCGATAATTGGAAAACAAATTTTTTGTCTTTTTTGAGAGAGGCCGTTATACACAGGTCTTACTGTAATTGCATCCAGATGTTGTCTGCCTTTGTGCACTGAATAAGATATTAAAAGTGCATTGACAAAATTGTCAAGAGAAAAAATTTCAGAAGCACATTTTATTATTTTGAAATAATATTCCAACAGCTAAATTTCTTAAATGGAATCTTCCAGTTATGATCTGGACTTATTCATCCTAGCTACCTACATGTAGCTCATAAATATTTTGCAAAATTAATAGAAGTCTGGTCCATTCTGGATCTAGTTTGTTTGCAAATGTGTTTTCCCTTTTTAAGGCTTTGAATGCTAGCCGCAAATTTTATTGTTTTCTGATGATCTTTGCAAACAGTTTGGACCCAAATCAGGCCTGACCAAAAGTCGGGCCTGATCTGGATCCAAGTTGTTTGGTAAACTCTGATGTTATATTCCCTAAAGAATATTTTGGGGGAAAAATGTTGAAAAATATCTGTAGACCACAAAACATCATTCAAAATTACCCAGCATGCAAAGAATAAATGTAATGAATAAAAATGCATCTAAAAAGTTCCTCTGCTGAAATCGCCTGCTGCATGTAAATGCTTACGTCAGTGACTAAATACCGCATACAGGCAAGCAGTGAGGAGCAGTCTGATCTGAGCACACACTGTTAACAAAAGGGACATTTTAAATCAAGATCCAGCAGACGACTCACAGCAGACGACGGGAACAAACTGGGTGGAAGATTTCATCAGTCAGGAAAGGGTTAATTTTGTGAAACAGACTTTACAAGCCCGTACCAGTCTGCACATTCCAACATCCAAGAAATGTCTGTTCCCGGTGCTTTACCTTAAAGCTGAGGCATCTGGGAAATTTTACATGTTTTTTTTTTCATGTCTGATGTTTTCAAAATCAACTTTTTTGATTTTGGAATACCATCTGACAGTGTCAAACAGTTTGGATCTCGATCAGGCCTGATATTTTGTCGGGCCTGGTGTGGGTCCAAACAGTGTTTGCAACGGTTATGAGCAGATGACACTTGTAGGCAAAGAGTGAGAATAAATACAGTATCTAAGACAATTCCTCAGCTTGTGCCAAAAACCTAAGGACATATCAGTAATAATGGCAAATTACAATGTGTTGGCATCTGTTGTGGATCAGGAGTGTTACAAAAAAAAAAATAAATACCATATTTAACATAATAATGTTCTAGTAAAGGGACACTCAAGTTCCTTTTCAGATCTGAACCAGCTGGCTTCTGTTCAGAATCCACATTGTCTTTCATTAACACTATTAATCCATATACTAGCCCTTAAAGCACCAATCACAACAAAAATCGTCTGCCTTTGTTGTCTGCTGAAATGTTTCAGAAGTCTTTTGATCAAACAGTTTAGACTCAGATCAGACTGCTCCAACAGGAGCAGTCTGATCTGGATCCACACTGTTTGCCCTTGTACTAACTTATCTGGGTCCACACTGTTTGCCCTTATACTTAGTCAAATAAAATATGCAGCAAATGACTTCAGCAGATGACATTTTCAAATAAAAAATTTCAGATGCTTGAAGCTAGGATTAATAATGAAACTGTGTATCACTGAACTCTACCCTATATATTTCTGAATCCCAATAGAGATCGCACAATATCTTCAGGATTCCCCATAGGGATCTGACTAAGTCCATTTCTTTCTGATGTCCCATAGGAATCACAATAGAAATTCAAACCCACACTTCCAATGCATAATAGTGTTACTATATTCAAACATTTTTGTGAAAATTTCATTTTTACTAAAAGGCTATTACAAGAAATATTTGCAACGTTAAAAATTCGCGACTGGAGCATGATTTACCTATATCAGTAAATGGCAGAGTGATTTCCCCATATCGCTAGGTTTTCTTTTCGCGAACACTCACATCTGCGAATCATAATTTCTGAGTTTACAGCATTATTTTAAAACAATATTTCAGGTGGACGGTCTACTAGATGCCTTGAAGCATGATCCTATGGTGTGTTCAAATTACTGGCGAGACACTGTCGAGAAAACGTATCCGGCATTCCAGGCTTTCAAGGGAGGTAATGCAATATTCACCTTCCCGAACACACCAGTCAAGTGTGCAGGGGCACCACAGAAGATCATGTATTTAGCAGATGAATACTGGAGGAAAGTACGTTTATTTAAGAAATGAAATTTTTGAAATGTTCATGGAATCATGAATACTTCGGGTCTCTGCAAGAGACCCAACTTTTCATGATTCCATGATCATTCCAAAAATTGAATTTATTGCTTACATTTACATTTTATTATAAATATTTAAAATATAAAAATTATTTTTAATTTAGGAATTAAAAACTGTTTGTATTTAATATATAATCGTATTAACAGTTTAGTCGGAGTGAAAAATGGAAAAGCAGAACAGCCAGCTTTAACACAGACAGCCAATGGAGCAAACAAGAGGCTTGTTTTGCACATGCCACTCAGGTGTGGCTCGCTGTCAATCACAACACCTGTATCACTTCTGGCAAATGAGTTCGATGTTAGAAGCATATAGCATGGGCAAGTGAGCTTGGCAACTGTCAATCAAATTTGTGTAGTTCATGAGACTATGAACAGTTGCAGAAATCTAAAGATTCATTAAAAGATTGCTTCGAAAATGTTAATATATAGCATATCAATTTTTTTAACCCATATCATGCTGGATGTTTTATGTACTACACTCCTCCTCTCTAAAATTGTACAACATACTCCTACCCAATTTAAGCTGCATAGTCTGTAACTTTTGATCTTCTAATTTTAAAATAATGTTTTTATTTTTCAAGAACATAGTAAAAATACTCAAATTCAGATAAACATTTTACCATTTTCGTAAATCTTAACAAGTTATCACTATCAAAACAACTGCATTTATGTTAAAATTCAACGGTCTAGAATTATTGGAGGGAAGCAAATAATTACCAACAAGAGAAAAATACACCTATTTGATAAGATAATTCACTTTTCCATGCAGTTTTCAGCTGTACTGAACATTTTTATTGTGAAAACATAGCTTAATTCTACTTTTACAAATGATTTAAAAAGAAAAGAAAAATTTTCGAAAAATGTTCATAGTTACAGAGTATGCAGCTTAACATTCAATTAGTTTACAGGATTCCAGTTATATTAGCACTTGAATTTACAAGCAGAGTTGATCTTGATCAGCTGGCTTCTGAGAAGCCAGCTGATCCAGATCTACACTGCTTTCTAAACAGGATATATCTCGGGAGATGTTCACTATACAAGGTAATATTATATTGCAACAAAATTTTCTTCAAAAGTTATGTTATTTTAACTCCTTACATGTTGGACAATTTTGCAAGCTTTTTGGTCAGCTGAAAATGTTCAAAAATTTCTTTCAGGTTCACCGTAATTTTGGATCCAGATCATGCCAAACTTATTGTCGAGCCTGATCTGGGTCTAAAATGTTTTCAGGAGATGACATTATAAGGTAATTAAAGAGTTAAATAAAAGGTTTGGCCTGTAAAATTTTTGTTTATCCCTTTCCTTCATTAATATTCATTCTAAGCTCCGCCCACTATGAATAATTATAAAAATAAACTTTCACATTTGTATATAGAACAAAGAAAATACTTGTCAGATCCACTAGTGTGGGATCATATCTAAGCAAACAGAGCAGACCCAGATCAGGCAGCTCTCATTTTCTTTGTTCTATGTACAAACCTGAAAGTTACAAGAGCTGCCTGATCTGGGTCTACTCTGCAAAAGCGTCAAAAGGTGTCTCTCCCGGGGTGTCTCTATGAGGTAAAGGGTTAAGCCCCCAGCTTCTGTCTGTTCTACAAGGGTGGTTCCGTTGCTGATTTAGTTTCAAGGGCCAGGGAAAGTGGTTGGATTTATCCTTCATAAGTGAAAAAGTGCAATTTTTGCAATAGTAATTGGTGAAACGTGATGGGAACAATTACATATTTTGTTGATGTATTAATGTAAGCTTGGATTGTTTTTCAGGCGGGTGTAAGAGACAAAGCCAATATAATGTACAAAACATCCCTTGCTGTTATCTTTGGCGTGAAGAAATACGCTAGCAGACTGGAAAAAATTGCGGAGAAAAAGTAAGTACTATCTTGTTACTCATGTATTGAAGGAATATCACGTCTATTACAGGATAAGTGCACCATGAAGGACAAATTCTGTGCACTAGAGATAAGGGGGGAATGTTTTGTCATAACCCTTATCTTAATTGCCATAATGTTATTTTCCTGAAAATGTCATCTGATTATTACATAGGTGGTTTGAGTTTAATGTCCCACCAACAGCTATGGTCATATGGAGATGGGGTGCCACGGCTTAAGGTCTCAACAGACAGACTAGAGAAGCCTGGTCTTGATTCTGGGACCCTTGGTTTATACACCATGACAGTTCCTATCTACATGACATTGCTATTGCATCAATTAATACATGGCGCTATTACCCTCCCAGACATGATAAAAGTACACATTAATACTATGCATTATATGATTATATGCAATAATACCCTGAAAATTGCCAAAGGAATTCACATTATGGTAAATACTGTATTGACATTTTCAGACATTTACATATTAATGACAAATTTAAGGCTGTCCTAATTATGTCTTCAAAAATAAGATTTTCTTGTCTGAAGTTAGGCCAAATAAAAAAAATACTTGTGTTTAGGATAACCCGACCCTAAATTTACTGGTGAATCCCATTTTTTTTTTTCATGTTTTCTGGAAAAAATATAATTTTATGCATTTTGAAAGGCGAAATGCCTTTCAAAATGCATAAAATTATAATTTTTTCCCGAAAAAAAATATGTGTGCCTATCCTACCTAAAATTTTCAGACCCGTTACCCGAAACACTTATTTTTTTATTTGGCCTTATTGATAATTCCTTTCCAGGAACATCTCAGTGGAATACAAGAAAAATTTGATCTCAATAGACCATACAAAGAGAGAGGCTACATTCCAGAAGCTCGACTCAGAGGATTTAGAAACTGAAACACTCCAGGTATGGATGCAGCTTAACCCATATAAGCCTAACTTAGTAATAGCCTTTTTATGGGACATAGGCAAACAGTATATACCCAGATCAGACGCCGCAGAATGCGGCGTCTGATCAGGGTCTCCACTGTTTTCTCTCAGAATGTTCTATTAAAATTTGAATAAAAATTAAGAATAACACCCAACACCCCTAAAATTGGACATGGGCTCTTCCTACTGATAAGGGTAGGAAAGTTCATTTGGCTTAAATGGTTTGAATAAAATGGGAAAATTCTACGAAATTACATCCATTCTGTACACCATTTTCATGCTGGGTAATTTTGCAATGCCTTTTTGTCATCAAATAAACTTTTTAAAAAGCCAAATAAAAAAATAAGTGTTTCGGGTATAAGGTCTGAAAATTTTAGGTAAGGTAGTCACACATATATTTTTTTTATATATTTCTTTTTTTTCTAGAAAAAACATAGTTTTATGCATTTTGCCTTTCAAAATGCATAAAATTATATTTTTTCAAGAAAACCTGAAAAAAAGTCTAGGTTTCAGCAGTGAATTTAGGTAGGGTCGGGTTACCCTAAATACAGGTATTTTTTTTATTTGGCCTTAAATTATTGTAAAGAGTAGATCAGACACATTCATCGAATTTTTATATTAGCTTTGGGGAAATGTGAAAGCCAATATAGCTTTTGCACTATAATTGCCAATTCTAAGTCAAGGGCAGTAACTCAAGTATTGATTTTGATGCAACTTAAAGGATATCTACTATCCTTGGCAAATATCATTTAAACCAAGAAAGAATCAAATCTGACCAATAGGTACTGAGATATGGTTCCGGACAATGGTACAGACAGACAAAAATACTTAACCCTTTACTCCATAATAACACCTTTTGATGCCTTTGAAATATCACGTATTTGAAAATATCATGGAAAATGGAGCATTTGCTCTTTTGGAGCAAATGCTCCATTTTCCAGAATATTTCCGAAAGTATTGAAAACTTACTTAATTTTTTTCAATGTTGTCTAAAAAAAGAAAATAATGGCATGATCTAAAAATAGCCTATGAAGTAAATGGTTAAGCGAAAACTGATGGATAAGAGATTATTCACTATTTTACCCTCAAAACATTTCTTCATATCTTGACCCATGATCTTCATTGTATTTGCAGTATGACTTCATTCACGTTCCACCACACGTCTTCACCAGATTTGAGCCATGACATGGGATTTCCAACAATGTGGTATGTGCGCCCAGCAAAGGCTTAGACCAGCCTGTGCATACGCGCAGTCTGATCAGAGCCATTGCTTGTCGCTTATATATTCTATGAGTGTTAAGCTACTGACCGAACATCATTTGGAATTTCTAAGCTTATAAGGAGGCTGCACAGGCTCATCTGAGTCTGCACATGTCAAAATGCCACATTGTTGGAAATCACATGTCACAGCTCAATTTATTATTTTTTTGTTAATATCTTGACCCACGTTCTTCATTGTATTTACAGTATGACTTCATTCACGTTCCACCACCCATGTCTGCACCAGATGTGTTGAGGAATGCCCCATCATCTATGGTAGACACTACAGGCTATCTCACAGTGAACAAACACACACTACAACACTCACACTATCCTAACATCTTTGGTCTTGGAGACTGTACTAACCTACCAACCTCGAAAACTGCTGCTGCTGTTGGTATGTTTGAGGTCCACCTTATCTATTTCAGTCCGCAAAATTTCCACCCTGAGGCTTTTAGTTCACATCCCTTTTGGGTACATCAAGGCAATTGATTTACATTATTTTGCTCCCTAAAATATGCAGATGCTGTACGTGGCTGAAAGAAATGTATCCACACAGTAATTTTTAATGTGATTAAATATTGTAGTACACAAAATTGACAGGTTACAGATTTTTACAACCCCTTATTTAATAGCACTTGTTTTTGGATAACAAAAAAAAACAAAAAAAAAAAACTTAAGCTTCTGAAAATATCTTTAAATGTATAAAACGATGAAATATTATCTCATGCGCTGGCCCATATATAATACTAAGGGAAGTAACATACTTTTACAGTCTTTGTCTCGAAGCCCATGAGATGCGCAGACTCACCAGAGCCTTTGCTATTATTGCTGACTATTGGTTCATTAAATAAAAACCGTTTTCATTCTGATAGAGTTTCCCATACATATTGATACACTATGCATGGATATTACCATTTTGTATTTTATCAATTTCAGGGGGTCACAGGTTGAAATTTCCAAATTTCACTACATTTCTGCCCTTTGAAGATTTTATTATATTAGCAAACAGTGCAGATTCTGGGGGCATTCTCTGTTTGACTAAGTATCTGTTTACCAGTATCCAGAATGAAAAGGGTTAAACAGATGTTTGATAAATTTTCTTTCAGCATGTCAGAACAAGATTTTAGTACAAACAGTTAAAGAAGTAATGAAAGACAAAGAACCAACAGGAATGGTGAGTTATATTTGTCACTAGTCCTTGTTAATCTGATAGATCAAAATTTGAACAGTTGGGTTCTGATTTGATCATTTTCAATATCAAAACATACCAATTCACAGGCTGGAAATGAAGTATAAACAGTACATATAATGCTATATACGGGACCGTATGTTTAGTGATTTGTGTAATAAAGGGACAATTTAACAAAATAAACATAGAAAAATGGTCATTTGTCTGTAATTCCTTTGTAAAATTCTATGGTAAAAATAATCACGCTCTGCAACATAATTGTTATATCCAGATCTGCATTATACGGGGTGTTAGAAAGAGACTGCATCATATTGATGCTATCATCAACACTGATCATATGTAACATTTATGCTAGCTCATGAGATTTTGGTTCTTAGGCCAGAATTTTTTTATTTGTTGATTTACAAACCCTCCTACTGTGATTTTCCAGAAAGTAGAAATAAAATAAAATTTAATTTCTAAAATTATTTTTATATTTTATCCGTCGACTCTAAACATTATCGGTTTCGTTGAAAAAAATAATATATTTTTGAGGTTCTGTCAGTGTATTTTTGAGAGTGACACTGTTAAAAGTGATTGTCCTGCTCAGATTTTTAGGAAAATGATGAAATATTTAAAGATTTAATATAGACTGTTGCTTTCCTTACTAGTTTTACTTTTTTTTTTCTGGAGATATTAAAAAAAAAAAAAAAAAAAAAAAAAAAAAAAACCTCTGAAAATGACCAGTCAACTGGTCATTTTTAGAACATTTTTATTTATTTTTTTTCGTCCCCTCGACCCTAGATCTGATAAAAAAAATCCCGTAAATCAACTAATGAAAAAATTCCGGCCTTATCACATTCAACTAGAGACACTCTTTAAACATAAAAATAATCAAAAGGTTTGAGCGTGAAATTATTTTTTTCTTACCCATCAATCTAAACATTAGGTTTTGGGTGCTCAAAAGAGCCGTCTAGCTGAGACGGTTCTTTTGAGTACCCACAACATATATTTTGGTTGAGAATTAAGAAAAATTATTTTCAATTACACACTCTTATCTGAAGGCCTGTTGAACATGCCTGAAGAGCTATCTAATTGAACTAGACTGATTTTTGGCTGAAGAATAATGTTTATGTCCATACTTTGTGTATACAAGCAGAGAAGACTCTGACAAGACTGCACTTTTGCAAAGGCTTGTCTGAGCCCTTACTACTTGTCAATGTGATAGTTACCTAAATCTAATATACTGGATCCATACTTTGTGTATACAAGCAGCGAAGACTCTGGCATGACTGCACTTTTGCACAAGCTTGTCTTAGCCTTTGCTACTTGTCAATGTATTAGTTACCAAAAATCTTATAAACTGGATCCATACTTTGTGTATACAAGCAGGGAAGGCTCTGGCATGACTGCACTTTTGCCCAGGCTTGTCTGAGCCTTTGCTACTTGTCAATGTGTTAGTATACTGGATCCATACTTTGTGTATACAAGCAGCAGTGGCTCTGGCAAGATTGCGCTTTAGCGCAGGCCTGTATGAATGTGATA
Organism: Loripinus fragilis; assembly: GCA_964019695.1. Classification (NCBI taxonomy): domain Eukaryota; kingdom Metazoa; phylum Mollusca; class Bivalvia; order Lucinida; family Lucinidae; genus Loripinus; species Loripinus fragilis. The sequence goes on from OZ026515.1 coordinate 47,414,294, forward strand.
GTTACCTAAATCTAATATACTGGATCCATACTTTGTGTATACAAGCAGCAAAGGCTCTAGCAAGACTGTGCTTCTGCGCAGTCTTGCCTGAGCCTTTGCTGCTTGTCAACACAATAGGTACCAAAATCTAGTGTGCTGGATCAATTTTACTTCTTTTACAGTATGATGGTTACACATCATGTCCACTACTCACAGGCTACAACAAAGTCATCATGGCAGAGTTTGACTTCAATGGACAGCCCTTAGAGACCTTTCCTTTCGATCAGGGAAAAGAGCGACGAACTATGTTCCATTTCAAAAAAGATATCTTTCCTCGCTTATACTGGACAGCTTTTCTTAAGTATGTTTGACACTTATCAGTAACAATATTTATCATATAATATTATGTGTACATGAAAACAAAATAAAAGTTTAAACTAAAACATACTAGTACAGGCTAAAATTTTGTACAAAATTTAAAACATTTATTAATTTTATATATTGAAGAACAAACAAGAAGGTCTTACTATGCATATTAGAAGTGCTGTATTTGGTTTTGTAGAATCCAACATGAATTTAAAATGGTCTGTTTGATTTGATTCTTTACATTCCATCAACAATCTTTCAGTTATGTAGGGACACATTTTCCTGGGTTGAACCAGTACTAAGTTAGGATTAATGTGTCTTGCTCAAAGACACAACGCAGTGACGCCCATGAGGAAGAACCTGTGGCCCCTCGGTCTCAAGTCAAGCACTCTCCCACTGAGCCCCCTTTTTACAATGGTCTGAGACAGCTGAATAATTATTTAATGACTGGACTAGCATAATTGGATTTTGATTTAAGTGTCACTGATTATGATTCTACTTTCAATCAGAAAAACCTGTGCCTACATAACTGAAAGATTGTTGATGGGATGTAAAGAAATTGTGTGGCGGATGGAGCAATGTGAGAATGCAAATTTCTCCTTTTGGGGAGAAACACCTTCCTTTTGATCGCTTTGTTGGCCTTAATCATGGCAGAATGCTTAGTTGTCGATAAAATTTTGTATTGTATTGTATTGCAATTGGGAAGTTTTAGTGATGCACAATCAAATGAAGCATTACATCACAATGTCTTTTGGCTTTGACAGGTAAAGCAACATTTGAAGTTATCTATACAAACGCAATCAAATTGCAATGATTTCCCCACATTTCAATTGGCTTTTATACCACAATTTTTTAAAGATGCAGTAAAACCTGTCTTAAGCGGCCACTAAATAATAGAAAAAACAAAAATCTTAATGACAAATGGTACTTTAATGAAGGTTGAAAGCATTGCAGAATGCTCCCCTTGGAGCATTCTGAAATACTTTTGACCTGCATTAAGCGATTATGGGTCTTGAAAACCAATTTTTGGTCTTCTTTTTGAGTGGCTGCTTAAGACAGGTTTTACTGTATGCCATAAGTTATGGCCATCACAAGTGCAATAGCGGTATTCTAAAGTTAACCTACCTAAGACCTCAATGCTTTTCACTTATTTGTTTGTCAATCAAATTCTATTTCTCTTTTTCAGTGGCTATTGGAGCGGCCCAAAAGTGTACAGAAAAATGATGCATCTTGGGATGTCAAAATAGACATGAACACTTCAACAAGATCCATACCATATAAATTCAAGTGGATGGAAATGTGGCATCACTGTGCTCTAAACTCAGGATGACCTGGACATATAACTTTGCCTACTAGTGTAATGTCTGCTGATAACCTTTTTAAACAATTTGGACCTGATCTGGATCGAAAATGTTTAGACACTCTACTGGTATTTCTGAAAGAATTTTTCAAAAAAATCCTTTTGAAAAAAAAAAACCAGCAGATGATTAAAAAGCATAAAAAATTACCCAGTAGGCAGGTTACTTGACATCCTATTAGGAGACAAGCTATGTCATAGACGATAAAGTGCTTCCAATTCATAAGAGCAAGGCTATTAACAATTTTTCGAGAAGATCCTTTTTACAAGGGTGACAACTCTTCATAACAGTCATTATTAATAAGACTTTCGTTAACTATATGTAAAGAAAGACAAACATTAAACATCATGAGTCTCAGATATTGGAGGTTGTCTCCCCTGGCAGTAAGTTAAAATGTTTAATTACATTCCAATCTGGAAGGCAAGGCTATTCCACCAAAAGGGAACTTTTCACTTACTGTATAAAATATATCTTGTGTGGGTTGAGCACCCACAACATTGTCTCATGGAGCAAGAGAAACAAATATTTACTGTAAGGTTCTGCTAGTCTAATATTTTGATAAACTTCATTGTTGGGCATCAATGAAACAATGTTGGGTATACTTTGTTTGTTTGGTTTGATTCTTTACTTCCCAATCAACAGTTTTTCAGTCATATCAGGATGGGTTTAGCCAGTACTAAGCAGAGTATAAAGTGTCTTGCTTAAGGACACAACGCAGTGGCTCTTGTGAGTCTATAAAACCGGCAATCCCTTGATCTGGAGTCAAGTACTCTACCAATGAGCCACCATGCTACTCCATATGGGTTATGCTTTGTAAAGATACATTAATTGTAATTCATGACTCTGATGAATTTTGCTAAACAAGGCTGACAAGATGCGGACCTGATCCATACCCAATTGTTTGACATTCTGATACTAGTATATCTGTTTTTTTTTTCAAGAAGTTAACTTGTGGAAAAGACTGACGACAAAATGATACGCAAAACTAACCAGCATGTAGTTAACTACTAAAGCTTCATAATAGTCTTTTTCATTCTGGATACTGGAAAACAGGTATTTTCGAAAACAGTGAAGACCAAGAAATAACGCTGCATAAGGCGGCATTTAATCAGGGTCTACACAGTTTGCCAAGATAAAAACAATATTTAAGGACATAAATACATCAAAATTTTGAAATTTCGACCAGTGATCCCTTAATACACAATATGAACGGTCCCATTGTATCAATATTGTTGGAAAAATTCATCAGAATGAAAAGGGTTAATTATGGCTATGAAGTTAAAACAGCTGAGCTGTGCTCAGGTTGTTTTATACATTTATTGTCCAAAGTTAAACAAGAAGGATGTTTCGAGATGTTTAGATAAGATGACAAATAGGCCTAATCAGACTGATCCTTCAATATTCAAAGTGGTAGGGCTGAAAGTTTCTTACCGATAAATTTGTGAAACTACCCAAAAGAGCCATATATATTAGTGTACTTAGAGTACTGTGGGATATTTACTATTTTCTCATAGTGTCAAAACTGTCCTTTAAATGGTTTTAGGAAGTTTGCAACTTTTAAACCCTATTTGACTTAGTAAGTCTACATGCTCTTACAAGCGAACGCAAATTAATTTTTAGTTGGGCCTTGA